>CM066911.1:4049163-5483922 GCA_033964015.1 Scolanthus callimorphus
TTTAGCAGCCTACAAAAGCCCAATGTTCATTTGATTCTCGCTGTTTTGGGACAGCTTCTCAACGACGCCGTCTGCAGACGTGTTAATGGGTGTGCAATTGCAACACGTAGCTTCTGAGAATCGAGACGACTTGGGCTGGGCGATGGGCGTCGACGGAAAAAAATAAAGTGCATCCTTTTTTTACAAGTTGGCCGACATCGTTAAACAACAGCAAGGGCGATTGCTATGCACCCGCGATATGATGGCGATCAATCTCCACGCACGATGTATTTTGGACTTTTACACACGTTTGGTGACAGCACCCACAAGATCTTACCGAATTATGATTCAGCGGTATTTGGAACGTCAGTTGGCCTTGCGCGATGTCATCGTTTTGCTTGGGAAGAAAATTACGTGTCGTATGCCGCCAGCACACCCTCTGCAGGACTCGTCACCTTTTGAAAACAATATAAATAGCAGATAGAGACGCGCCATCACAATGGCATCACAATGACATCACAACAAAACATGGAGGAAGGCGGAGGCGGCGGCGGCGGCGGCGTGGACAACGAGGTCGCGGTGGTTTATAAAAGCCCGGTGACTCGTAGCATAATTAAAAGCGCAGGAATGCTTTATTTAGACGTGCCAAAAGAGCGTTGGTGAAGCGTGGCATCGTCGCGAAAAAGCCTGAACAAAGAACAGTGACACGAGACTGCTTGATGGAGGCGTTACGTTTAATTTTAAATTTGCACTGAAAATGAGTGATAGAATGTGTAGACGACGAAGACGAGTTGTTAAAGAAATGTAAAAAAAGAGTTTTCCTAAAACCGTGTCTTTGTTATAAAAAGCGCGCTCGAGACCGGCACACACAGAGATAGGCACAATGGCAGAGTGTGCGACGCTCACCGATAAAGCCGAAAAAAGCGGTAGATTATCAATCATTGCGAAAAGTGGTTGCTCTTCTTCGACAATGCTTGCCCTGCTCGATGCGGTCGACACGAAGGACAACAATCTAATGAACGTGGTGCTTAAATTTCGCGAAGAGGCAGCCCTGATCGTGGAAGAGAGAGAAACGGATGAATGAAGGGGGGTGCTCGTGTTTTTGGTGGATTGTGCATCACGTTCTTGTACTGGGACACGTTATACGATAGTCTTGAACGCTTGTACACGAACGTGATGCCCTTCGTCAAGAATGGCCAGAGTTAACCGTTCTGCTGGATAAACTGAACAGTCAGTTACACTTGTGGATTCACAGCACAAGTTTTTTCTTCGGTTACGTGAGGAGACGAAGTTTAGAAGAGTACGGTCGTTACCTTCTGAATGGCCAACAACAGGTAATAATCTCCCTCTATTACCTGACGGAGCAGGTACAATGGCAAAATGCAAGCGAGACTACGCAATAATGATGCGTAGCTCGTCGGGTATATAATGAACCGGTTACCTCGTTTAAATCACAGCCCCTAGAAATGATGATGTGCGACGTACCTGCCGTAACGGCTACTAGCCCTCCTCCTCTCAACGAGGAATCGAAAAAACGAAAATGTCCTGTGGCACCAAGGACTTGTCGAAAATGCTGCCGCCGCCGCTCGACGACGAAGAACCCAACAAAAAGAAAAAGAAAAAGAAACCTAACCTAAACCACCGGAGACGACGACGAGGTTGTGATGGAGGAAAAAAAAGATCCCTTGTGGGAATTTTTGCTAAACGACCAGGCGCCACCGACGGAATTTCTGTTAAACGGTCAAGGCGGCATGGCTGCGGCGCGCCGCCACCACCACCACCACCACCACCACAGATCACGGGGTTTCACCCGTTTGAGGCGCTATTTCAAGAAACAGAAGAAGGGGGTCATCCACCGATCGCGATGCTCATGTCGGATTTTGCACACGTGCATCACAATTATCTCGACTGTCTGATTCGGCTCAAAGCGTTTGCTAGCAACGAGATGTTGCCGAGCCTCAACAGGTGATCGACATGCTCACGTCACCCGTGCAAGACAAGTTTGGCTACACCGAGAACGTGGGGTCCGCTGTTCAAGGAACTGCACAAAAACACCAAGACTTTTCATGCGAAAAGCAACAAGCCTTTGCAAGAGGCTTGCGATCTGATCGCCTCGATGCGCTATGCATCTCGTAAGAAAAAAATGTAAAAAAGAGTGTGATAATAAAAATTATTACATTTTAAATTTTAAAATGACATGCGTATTTATTTATTTTAAAAGCAACGCGTGACCAACGAGTCAGTCCTCCTTTCCCATGTTTCTTGTGCGTTTTGCTGCGCGTCACGGCAGGAGTCCTTGTCAAGGCGTGTCAATCTTTTTCAACATGGCCAACGATTTTTGGCTGCTTTTTCGTGCGAGGTAGAAGGGGTTGATGACCTTGTATACGCCTTGGCCAATTGTCTTTGCACTTCGGAGGTTAATTTGGAGGAAGACGGGGTAGCCAGCAATTTGCGTGTTTTGGGTGTGGTGCCGGGTAGAGCGGACGGTGGCGTGGGGGCCGACGACAAACCAACGCCGACGACGACGTCCGATCTGCCAAACGGCTACTACCATTCGCCGCCGTGGTGTCCCCGGCCAACGTTTGCGCTTTGCGATAGTCGCGCGCTTGTTGCAGCAATAACGCATAATTGGCAATGGCTTTGGACGTTAATTTAGCCAGAATGTCGGGCGTCCATTGATGCTTGCTGCCCAACGTGTGATTGACCCATTTGGCTTTTTCCAACAACGGTTCCGTAAAAGGGCTTTGATTTCCACCGTTTGAATTTGCTTCATTGATTAATGCGTTGCACGTTTAACGGATTCATGCCTCCTTCTTGTTGTTCTTCCTGCGAGGAGGAGCAGCAGCAGCAGCAGAGGGTGCACGTTCCACGGGAATCAAATACGCCAGTTTATTATATTTCATGCTCACCCTCCTCCGACGAGTCTTTTTATATTCCTTTTCTTCTTCTTGTTGTTGTTCGGGCAATTCCACCACTAAGTGTTCTTCTTTTTGTTGTTCCGGACTCAGCAGATTTTTTTTTCTGGGGGGTTTGCTAGCGGCGCTGCGGTTTTTTCGTGGGACGTGATGACGTAGCGTTGCTTTGACTATGTCGCTAATCACCTCGTGAAAGCGGGATCGCGTGATCGTAACGCTTTTGACGATTGGCTCGTAACGTGCGCTTACTTATAATCGTTTTCAGCCGCTTTTTAAAAGGCATCAATTTGTTCTTCACCTCCTCGTCCAACGGGGTGTTCTGATAAATGGCATTGTGAATCGTTTCGCTCAACGCATCCACTTCGCGTTTTCCTAATTGATTCACCACGTTGGGCACCAACGCTTTTCTTGAAGCGCTTGGAAAAGCAATTTGTTGCGAAACAATCGAGACCCATTATTATTATCGACGACGACGACGACGCTTCTTCTTCTTGAATCGTGTGGCGCGTTCGTTAAATCGGTTCATCATTAAATAGGGTTGACCCGCCAACGTGACCACGTTGCCAATTTGACCGCCGTGAAACAGCGCATCGCCGCGCCTTTCAATTTGTCCTCGTACCCATCGTAACGAATAAACGCCGGTCCATAGGGTTTTCTCGCCGAAGCCGCCTTTTTTGTAAACGACACGGGCAATTGCTTGCCCGGCCTGCCTCGTCGACGTATCATTTTTTCTTTTTTTTAACACACGCCACTCTCTCTCTTTATTTATACTCTCCTCCAACGAAGTCGTGGCGGCGGCGTTAACGGCCGTGCGTTAACGGCAGCTTGACGAGCGCGCGGCGAAAACCACCACCACCAACGTAAATCAAGCCCGGACGCTTAAAACCAAACCCACCACCACTCCCCATCATTTGCATGGTCACGTACGGCATCGTCAAATGGCGCGCTACTTTACGCAATCGACGCTGTTTCAAACGACGACGCTTTTTCATCACGGCGACGGCGATCCACTCGGCGATTCAGGAATTCTCCTTCGTGCACGCACCCTCCTTATATTGGGCCCACCGCGACGACGCGTTCGACGCGCCGTTGCAGGCCGGGGGCGCCGCGGCTCCGCCGCGGCGTTCGCCTCGCTCGCGGGTGGACGAACTGAACGACTCGCGTTGCACGACCGGCCGTTGGCCCTTGCGCACCGTCGTCGTGGTTTTGGTCAGGGTGGTGGTTTGGTGGTCGCCGTCGTTCAACGGCGTTCGCAACGTGGACGTGTTGTACGCTCCGTGCTGTTCGGCAAACTGACGCGCAAATTCCGTAGTAGTCCGGCGGCGGTTGATCGTTTTGTTGTTGCTGCGGCTGGTTTTGTTGCTGCGGTCCTGTTGCTGCGGGTGGTGCGGCGGCGTCGACGCGAGACGTGCCACGAATCCCGAACGACTGACGGGTGGTAACGCCACGGCCGACGGTTGGACGGGCGAGATGGTGTCGACGTGCTGTTGCGTTAACGTCGATGATGGACCTGCTGTGGGGGTGGTGGTAAAGACGACATTTGTTGTTGGGGATCCGTGACGTTCAAAAACAGACCAGGATTTTCGTCCACCACTTCTCGAACCGCTTGCAACACCGCCGCCGTGCTCGCCAACGACGTGGCAGCCTCGTCGTCGTCGCCGCCAAGCACTTGTTGATCGAGAGGGTTGATCGCGGCGGGTTGGGAGTCAAGCTGACTCGCCAGCTCGCGCAGCTCCGCCAAGGCACGCGTGATGCGGCTGCCGCTGCTGCTGCTGTCGCTCATGGTGCTTATGCTTTGCTCAGGTAAATGGTTTGCCACTGACGCGTGCTCGGCAAAATGTTCGATCGCTGTCTCAACTCGGGCGCCGAATGCGGCGAAAAATCCAACATGAACAATCGCTCGGGGTCTTGAGATGTGGCGTGGGCAAACGCTTCGTGCGCTGCTTTGGTTTGCCCGGGAAACGCTTGACTAAATAGGATGTCGGGCTGACGTTGGTCGCGCGGGTTGTTGAACAAAAAATAGTAATGCGTTGTTGATGCTGTTCGTCCGCGACTTCGGTCCGCCGTAAAACAGGTTTTGAGTGATCACCACCACCGTGATGTTCAGGTGGTGACTGCCTTTGGTGAACATTTTTCCACCTCCGAGTTCGAACTCACCTCCGACATGAGATCGTCAAACACCACCATCACCTGCTTTTTTTTTTGCTTTGGACCGCCAAAGCCGCCCGATTGTTGCTCATGCTCTTTTTTTCGTCGTCGTCGTCGTCTGCTTCGTCGTCGTCCGATTGTTGCATGCGCGTCGTCTCGATGCCTTCGATCATTTTCACAGCGTTACAGCGACGCTGCAAGTCGCTGTACTTGTCTTGCCATTGCGAATAATGAAAATCAATTTCGTCGATAGGCTTTTCAAACAAATCTTGACGTTCCAAAATCATTTTAATCACAAATTCGGTTTTGCCGCACCCCGTCGGTCCCACCACCATAATGGTGCAAGGGTTTTTCAGACGAGGTGCGTAGGTGTTTTTTTCATCATCATGGACATGATGTGTTTACAACGATTGGTTTGGCACACCTTTCGCATTTCGGCAGGCGTTTCCACAAACTCGCCAAATGCCGTGCACGTCAAACGACAAACTTTTATATCGTTTTGAGCCAGCCGTTTGGCGTCGAACAAGCGCACAAACTCCCGCATGGTGCGTCCTCGACACCGAAAATACAAAAACATGAGACAATAATGACCACACACGTACGTGGTCTCTTGCTGAAGTTGGTTTCCGTTCGTTTCTACGCTAGGACTCTTTAACGTCTTTTGTATGTAGTACAACCAATGAGGATGATAGTCTTCCGGTCTGCCGCCATAACTGTCAAAAAATTCGACCGGTCCTCGAGCAGGACGCCATAGGGCCACCCAATGCGTCCCTGGTTGACCGTGCGGATCCGTGTTTACAATCAAGCCTTGATTGCGGCGTCGCTTTAATAACCCCGGTAAGCGATCTGCCGCCACTACGCCACGCACGTGACCACGCGTGATGGGGTTGCGATGCAACAACGACTGAAGAAGCACGTTACTCGTACCCCCTGGTGATGATGTCATTATTACAGCTCTTCGTCACGCACCAAACGATTACAATCCATTTTAATAGTTTTGGCCGTCTCCCACAAAATCACCACGTAGTGATTGGCCACCAAATTCGCCGATAAGCGCAACTTCAAATCCACCTTGCCTTGCTGGTCCAGGGTCAGGTACTCGTCTTTACCACCACCCCCCGTTGTTGGGCATAAAGTCCCAACAAATGACCCCGTAGCCGTTGTTAAACTCGTTCAGGCTGATCGGCGGCGGGGGTGCAAATTCGTGACGTCCTCGAGCCATGGACGTGATCGACACCTCGTACAATTCGGCATAATCGTCGGCGTTGAGAAACGTCACCTTGGGTCTCGGAAAAGCCCCATTATCCACAACACCTCAAACTCGGTCAAATTGGGCGGGATCACCATCTTCCACATGTTGCTAGCAAAGCGCCCTGTAAACCCGGTTTGCTCGATGAAGCACACGTACATGCGTCGCGGCATCTTCCCAGTGAACAAATCGCCAAAAAAGAACTCCGATTGCTGCGCCTGCATGACCCGCGTCTGCACTTCCGTGTCAATGTAGGGAAACTGGGCCTTCATGCCTTTTTTCACACCATCTCTTCAAACGCGATCTTGAAGTCGTCCTCGAGTTTCACCGCCTCCACCTCGACCTTCACGTCGAGCACTTTCAGCTTGTACAGAGCCCCCACCGCCTCACTGTTGGCCATCAGGTAATATTTGGGCTCGTTCATGTACATTTCAATTTCGATCGACGTGCCATCGGGTAGAAAATTGTGCGCCGAATTTCTCAAGTTGATGAATGGGTAATGGCAAAGCCGCACTTTGGACCCATTACGAAATTTCTTTTGCCTGTGCCAAAACCCCGAATTGTCCGCAGCCACCGGCGCATCTGCGTCCAGAGTGGTGGTGTCGTGCTTGTCGATGTCGTCTTGAAGCCAACACTCGGTCGTCCCCTTGAGGTACTTTTTCTGCCATCGGTCAAACCCCAACAAGGCGCGAAGGTACGCCTTGTAAGGGTACAAGCTGTTCTGATCCTCCAATTCTTCCCCGTTGATTTTGAACGACAAGTTTCGAATCATGGCCGCAATGGGGAAATTAAGGGGGGCTACTCTTACGGTGTTGTCGTCAGGAAGACTCGTGTTGTCGTCGGCCTTGACCAATTTAAGTTCAAAAATAAAACGGAAACTACTCATGTTAAACCAACTCGAATTGGGCATGATGCGCCACGTCATCGGATTGTCCGAACTCCCTTCGATTCTTCGAAAACTCAACAACCCATGGTGCTTGAACGTTTTCATTAAGGGTGGGGTGTTGAACATGTCCACCACCCGCTGATCTTCCACCACTTGCTCGCCTTCCACGTTAAATTTGGCCTTTTTGCTAGGAGGCTCTTCTACCACCTCGATATTTTCCTCCTCTCCGGCTTTAGGATCGACCCCCATGTTGTTTCTCAATCAAAGACCGTGGTCGCGTGAACTACGGGTTTTTTCTTCTTCTTTTTATTTTCTTCTTACTACTACTACTACTACTAGAGGGTTGTTTTTTTGCTTTTTTAGGCTTTGACGCCGCTGTTTGTGCTGGTGGGGCTTTGCGTTTTTCCCCGTTAACGCCTGATTGACCTTTTTTGCAAGCTGTTGGCGTTATTAGCCACCTCCTTTCTCACCGCTCCTTTTATACTGTCTCCCTTGAGCACTCGTTGCGTGACACCTAACCCGGCCGCCGCAGCTGACCCTGCTGCTGCTTTACCCAACGTCACGGCCGCTTTTTTGGCCATTCGAGACGCCACCAACTTTCCCACCCCTCGAACCAAACTCATGCCAAGTTTAGGGAGAAGCGCACCTATAATGCCTCCGTGTTGTATCGTGGACGGCTCCGAGTAAATCGGATGGGGCATGGGGGGCCGTGGCACCTTGTATACCTCGCACCCCCACACCAAGCTGAAACGTACTAATCATCTCACAGTCCGGTCACGCGTAGTTTGGGCGAATGTGCAACACCGCCGACGTCGTTTCGTTGGGGTTAAAGTTTAACGACTCCCCCCTTTGATTGGTTATTTTCAAATGAACTTCCGTAATACTCGTCGTCCGTGTTTTATAGTATTGCACACGGGGTAGCTGGTGCGTCGTTTCGTAATGGTACGCACGCTGGGTAAGGGGGAACACCCCTGCCAAAGGCAACGTCCGATTGTTCACCACCGATTCTTCGACCAGGTTGAACAGGTACACCAGCATTTGATCCCCCATCAGCGAAAACATGTAATCGAAATGATCCTGCCAAGGCAATTGGCTGGAAATGGTCGTGTACGTGCTTAACCCGTAGGGTAAAAACACGCGCGACGAATACGACTCCAGCTGGCCGCCCGCCACGGCTCGACGATACGCTTCCAACGAGCTCTCCATCGCAGGGGCGTACGGTTGCGGGTTCAACGCAAAATAACGCTGCTTGGTCAACTCGTCCTCGCTGCGGTACGGATTTTTTAGATGCAGGCCATCCGCGGTGGCTGGGAATTTGCTGGGGAGCGTGGGGTGCTTCTTGATGTCGCCGTTCGCAATTTCGAGCATCATGGGGCAGGCCATCAATTGCGCCAAGGGAACCCAAACACGGAATTCATCAGCGTTTCGCTGCCAAACACCCATCGCACCCCCGTCGTCTCCATCTTGAGCGGCGACGTTTTGCTCCACGAAAACTTGACAAACCCTCGAAATGTGTTCGGATCCATGTCCGCCGCCGCGGTCAACGTTTCGGCTCCAGTGCGACCATAGGTATCGACTACAGCGTGACCAATTTGGGAGCCCACGCGCCACCCCAACAATCGAAGCACGCTTTTCGAGTTCACATCAATGACCAATTTCGAAGGAAACGAAGCACTGACAAACGCGCAACGACGAGGCGACACTGGACGCATCTCCAAGGCAAGCGTCTCGTAAAGCCAGGTGGCAATGTCGTTAGGCATGTAATGCCCCACAGGCATCCAGGCTTCCAGCCACGTGGCGTTGGTAGGGTCACGCTTGAACCGCAACCCATTGTTCGACGCGTTCACGTTGGGCAATTCGGGATTGAATTTCTCCGTCAGCTCGAACAACAACGCCTCCATCGAATCGTAATGAATGTGATTCAAGCGCCCCAACGTCACCAACTTTGCCCGTTGAGAAGGTGCCGCAAACGCCAAATACGTCGAATTGTGGGTAAAATCGTATTCGACATACGGTCGCTCGGACCACGACGCGTCTCCTTGTCGCGTCAACGCCACGCCATTCACGTCCACCGGCTGCTGTTCCCACACGCCAAACGCCAATTGTGCGGGGAGCAAAGCCGCCACCTTTTTCATCGAAGGGGTGGTCAACAATTCCAATCCCACCTCGTAGTCGATGCTGCGGGTAACGTCAACGGCACGTTGAGACGAAAACGAAACTCGCCCGGCGTGTTGTGGGCAAACTCCTTCACCCCATCCTTGTTGGTGCAAATGAGCCGCTGATCCATGCTCGTCAACTCCACGCAGGCAAAATTCAGTTCCACTACCGTATCATTGCCTGCAAAACGCGGTGTTTTTCCTCGAGGATCGCGAATCCAAATGCTAATCGTCTCGATGACATCCAAACACAACCTTTTATACAATAGTGTTTCTGGAGAATAATGATGAGGCACACGCACCTCTCCTCCTTGTTCTTGTTGCATCAACGGAAGTCTCGCCAACAGCCTTTTTGCTCACCCCCCGACCACTCCGTGTCCACCACATCCGTAAACACGTCCAGATAAGGCTCTTGCTGAAATTGCCTCAACTTTTCGTGAACCAACGCCTCCATCTCCACATTTTCGCCGCCATATTTTTTTTCCGCTCGTCGCCAACATAGCCGCCACAACCATGTTGTCAGGCAAAGGCTCTTTTACCCCGTTCTCTATCAACAACCGATCTTTCCAATACTGCGTCAAAGGCACCTGCAACTCTTCTTCTTCGCTAGACAACTTTTGCAGCCCCAACGCTTTGGCCAACGGTTTCGATAGTCCGACAAAATTGTCAATGTCAGGATCGTCGTACGACCATTCGGGAGCATGCAACGTCACGCGACGTCGCGCCGCATTCCACGTAAACAAAGGCTGCGCCCGCGGCCTCTTTCCCCACTGTTTCGTGTTCTCATTCAAATAAGCAAGCAATTGGGGTATGGTGTCAAAATGATGCTTATCGAACACAAAAATGCGCTCGATGTGATAACGATGTAATATTGATGAAATCATTGCTGGCCTACCACCAACCGCTTCACGTCGCACAATGGCCATAAAAAAGGACTCGCTCAACACGTGCGTCGTATACCCCTCAGCACCAATAATACCAGGGATACTGATAAACTTCAATGCCACCGCCGTGGAGAGACGGCGATTCATTTCCAACGGCCTGCTAAAGGGGATGGTAAAGTCGGCAGACGTGTTCGTGGGCGTGTACGTGGGTCCACCGCCATTACTCAACAACACCATCACGCGCTCATCGTTTCGACTTTTCAAACTCAACGACATCTTTGCGTTTCACCCAACTGTTGCTCGACGACGGATAACCTTTCCAATGGATTAACAACTCCTGTTGAGGACCCTCTTTTCCACGCGTGTCCAACACTTCTTCCACGCGATACAACGTATTGTCATCCACCACCACCTTTTGCAATTCTTGGTCATACATTGTACCTTTTATAATCACGCCCTGCTCATCTTCCACCTTGTACGTGACAGGCGTGGAATCAATCACGCGCGCCACGCGAAACACCTCTTCCGTCCACTGCGGTGCATACCCTTTTTTAAACACTTTAGACACGTGCGACAACCGCCCGCACCCCCACCCCCACCGAAAACTTGGCCTTCTTAGGTTCTCCAACGGAACCAAACAAACGCTCATACACCTGCTCCTGATTATCCCACGTCACTTCAGAAGGAGCCATGCCAATGCTCGAATGATACGCTGCGTTGTACCCCTCCACCAAATCCGGCAACACGTCCACCCACTTTAACGTCTGATTTTCAAACAAATAGCGCTGCAAACGCAACCGCAACGTTTTGTTAAAGCGCTCGACCACCTGAGCTTTGGTTTCTCGATTTTGCGAATGAAAATGAATCACGTCTCGAGACTTGAGCACTTGATTGACGTCTTTATTGTAAAACTCCTTACCCTCGTCCGTTTGAAGCTTCACCGGAACCGTGTCTTTAAACAACGTTTCCATAGCGGCAGCTACCTCTTTACCCCCTTTATTTTTCAAAGGAAGTGCCATCCCTTTTTTTGAAAACACGTCAATCCCCGTTAGAAGGAAACGATACCCGTGATTTTCTTCTTTCAATTTTTGCATATCCATAAGATCCATTTGCCACAATTCATCCAACCCGTGCACTTGAATTTTACGCCGAGGAAACTTGCGCCTCGGTTGCTCGTGCAGGGTGAACGTCAAATTCGAACGGGTAAAATCACGCACCAACTCTTCGGGGATTTTTTTTCGCTTTAGCATAACGCAACAAACTGGCCAACCCCGAAAACGCCACGGGGCTTTTGGGGTTCGTGTACGCTGCGCGCAACTCAGCAATACGTCGTTGTTTTAAACTCCGTGCTGACGTCTGCGGGCTCAGCCTGCGTCGACGGCGGCGAGCCATTATTTCTCGTATTACGGTTTGTTGAACGAAACCGCTTGCGAACCGCTGCTGTCATATTTATAACACGCCCCCCGCAACACGCACTCGTGCACTTAAAACTCCTTAAAAAATTACTCAAAGACACTCTCACACCTGAAGGAAACATCATTTATTACGCGCCTTATCCGTTACACTCCTTTATAGCCATAGGGGCGAGTCATGACCGAATTTGGCAAGCGCCACCGCTTCGAATTGACAAAACGAATTGTTTTCTTTTCACGGTGGGTCCTCAACGTCCTCGTGTCCTTGTCACGAGAAATTCTCACAGACGACACGTCCAAAGTATCTCTTTGAGAATACACCAGGTCTTTTAACGAGTCCAACACCACCACCTCCTCGGCAGAAGCGTTCATCACGACCCCCTTCAGCCGAAAGGGCGTTTTCCCTAAATGCGTCCGATAGCAGTACGCCTTCGGACCAATGGAAACGAATTCTTCGATGTAATCTCCCGCATCCAACTCATCGGTCAACTGTCCGAGATACGGGCCGATCGGAATGTGAGGTCTCCCATCGCCGCGCTCCACGTAGATGCACGAGTCCGTGTCGAAATAGAGAACCGTACCCCCGCCACGCTCTACACGTTCCATCAACTCGTACAACTCGAGACGGGCATAACACGTGGTAAACGACGAAATGACCGCATTCACATTGTAGTTTAACTCTTCGCATTCCTTCTTGGTCGTGTAACGAACAAACGCTTTCTCGTCGTTCACAATCAACACATCCTTGATCACATTCTCCTCGGCAAACACCAGCTGATAAAACTTATCGGGGTCATACACATATTCCGATTTGCAATAATCGGTACGTTGTCCTATCTTACCCCACAGCGAGTTCAACGTTAATTTTGCCACAAAACGTTTTCCCGAATTTTTAGCAATGTGAGACTGTCTCAACAACACCCCTTCGTGATGCAGATAATCATGCACGTACTCGTGTTGGTGCAAATCGGTCACGCAATCCGGCGGATACCCTGACGCCTCTTGTTTTGCTCGCAAATTTCGCTTAACGTACTCCGCAAACAACGCATCCGTACACTCAGAGTAATGCCAATACTCGTACACGGCGACAATGCGATAGCCCATCGCCACCGCCTTCTTCAATTCAGGCGTGCACCAAACTCCAACAAAACATCGTTGAACTGTCGTGTGCGTGCATTCAGCTTGACGATCCTCGACAGCGCACGCCTTGCAAAGAGGAAACACAAACTTGTGATTGAGCGTGAGCCCCAACACGGGCAAATGAAGCGAACAAGGGGGCATCACTTTGCACTTCACCACGCCAAACACCTGATCCAAATCAAACTCGTCCACGTCCACCATCGTTTTCACTTCGGGGTGGCCCACAGGAAAGACTTTGGTCTGACAAAACGGATAAAGCGACGTGAAGTCCACGTACCGGATCTTTTCCCCTCGCCTGCGCGATGGTGAAACATCACCACATTGGTGCGCCCGCCACTCAACGCATCGCGCGGGCGTATGGGTAACAAGTGATCGTAATCCTCGTCCTCACCCAACTCGATTTCTTCGTCCTCCTCCACGATCTTGTTCCACTTGCACTCCCACATTTCGTAGAGTTCATGCCCCTTGTCGTGAAGCTTTTGACTCGTACGAACCGTTTTGTTGTACAATGCTTCCATAGAAGCACCAATCACTCTGTTGTACGCGGTAGGTGGATAACATTCAGGGCATCCGTGGTAATAGCATCCGTGGAATTGGTACGCGGTTCCCGTGTCGACGTCATAGCCATCCACCTTAATGCCGTCAATCCGCAACTCCCCCTCCTCGCTAGTAGCCCGGCGAATAGGACGACCCAACTGGGACTCCAAAAAACTTAACCACTTTAACGCAGCTATCGATTGCGTGTCATGCCGACGATATCCTTGTGGAGGAATAATACCAATTTGCCCCTCTTTCAAATCGTTCGCTTTGTAAATTTGCAACACTCCTTGAGCCAACGTGAAGCGCTTTCCTTTGAAAATGTCCACCTCGTGCTGCTCAAAAAACTCGCGACCCACCGCCAACACGCCCTCCTTCAGCAACTCCACATCCTTGACACAATACTCCAACAATTCCTTTTGCAAATCAAACGGTTTGTTCTTTGCTTTTTCCAAGTCATACCACAAATCGAACGCTTGACGCTTCTTTTTGTTCATCTCCTCGTAACCATAGCTTCGTTTGTCAGGTAGAGGCCCAACGTAACGTTGATTTGCGGGCGTGTTGAAACAATAAGGAAACATACCCTTTTCCTCCACTAATTTGTGACCCAGATTAAACGTGCCATGAAACGCGGCCAAAGGCAGAGGAATAAACGCATACGAATCCTTCATTTGAATCTTGAGCTGAGGAAACCACATGTACAAAATTTCGCTCCTCGAAACACGGGTTTCGACACCACAATCGAGTGTCTCATGCAATAATTCAAAATAAAGTAACCATCGTAACCTTGCATGTTGTGAGCAAAAAACGTGTACCCCACATTCACGGGGCTAAACAGCCACTCGCAAAACGCATCCAGCGTACGAAACACCGCGTATCGTTGCTTGCAATTGGTGCATCCCTCCGCCTGTCGCGACGGCAAGTGCTCACAGCCAGAACAACACTTCATTGCTACAGCCAAATTAACCACGTGATGATGAGATTCATGCTGCTCCTCCCCGTAAGGCATCGTCTCAAAATCAAAAAATCCAAAACAGTAATCGAACGAGTTGTCCACCTGCGTCGGTTGTATGAAACAATTGTGCTCTCCTTTGTAGGTCCTTTTACAATTTTTACACTTTTCCATCCCACAATCGTGTTCCACCACCATTTTCATTTTCTTCTTGTTTAAGCAATCCACCGTCTTTCCACATTCTTTGCAAAACACATAACGACAACACGTGGAATACTCCATCACCGTAAAGCCGTCCTCCTCCTCCTTCTCCTCCTCCTCGTCCTCCTCCTCTTCATCGTCCTCATCCTCTCGTTGTTCCTCTTTTCGTTTCGGCAAACGATAATTATTACGTGTCACCACCAAGTGATTATCAAAACAATCCTTGGTAGGAAAACGACGATGACACAATTTGCACACCTTGTACGAATGATTTACAGGATAAAACCGTCGTGCATCACACACCCGTGCCTTACAAAAACAACACGGTTTAAAGCACGAATGCGTCTTTTCACTGGTATAGTAGTTGTCACACTTGGAGCAGTATTTGCCAGCTGCAAACAAGCCGTCCATCGACTTGATCACGTCATAATGATCATTCTCCAACAGTAAGTTAATATTTACCACATCCAGCATCTCTTGCTCTTTCACCTCGCCGCAAAACAAAAGCATCCCATTTTCCGCATTAAAAATGCGAAGGCGCTCGTTGGGGGCAAGACACTGTTGATAACGCTGCCAATCTCCCGGCCCCGCATATTTTTCAAACCCTGCGTCCTTTCTCAGCATCATCCGTCCAACTTTTTCCTCAAATTCCGAAATTTCCAACAACAACTGCAGCGGGCAAACCACCTCGCCATACTGCCTGCTGCGTGCTTGACAAATGGCTCGAACAAAACAATTTCCATCATCACTTTTCTCGACGCGCTCGATCTTGCTTTCATCAAAATGTCTACCGCTTTCAATGGCTCGCAGTTTTACGTGTTTTCGCTTGTTTTTCAACAACTGCGTGCAGCGCGCCGCTTTTTCATTCGTGTCGCCGCACTCATGCTTTTTAACACGCGCCTGCGTGCTGTAAAACGCACAACATTTAAAACAAAACGAATACCGAATCGTTTTAGTCATCAATTTATCAGGATCCACGACGCGCGCATACGTCACTTCCTCCTTGTCATTGGTCATTTTATACACCACTTCGCATAATACAGACCCCTCGTGCTTGTCGCAATGGCGATACATCACCTCGTCTGCAGCCATCATGTCCACGACCACCAAATTGAAACCCTGACTAAACAACACGCCGCCCACGTGTGCCAACACTTCCCGCTCCTCGCCGCCGCCGCCAAACTCTTCGGCGGCGGGAATAGGAATGTCAAATTGCTCGTACAAACTGCGCACGCCAGGACGATGATGATGCGGCGGGTCGTATCGGCGTAAACACCCCAATCCTTCCATTGGGTAATCAATCCAGGCACATTACGATCTCGCTTTAACCTGTAATCTCCACGGCGAATCCCATCGTGTTTCCTTTTACCACTCCCCCCAAGATACGGGATATGACTAACATCTACTTTAATATGCTTTTGCAGTTCAATACTCGTCTGACTTTGTGCCACCACTGTAAATTCCTTAAAAATCAACTCAGCTGTCAACAGCTTGGCGGGTACAAAAGTAATTTTCACAGGATATTCCATGCCTTCGCATTGTAACACAAAATTCATCTTGTCCATAGGTCGAGCCTCGACGTAAGCCTTGATCGTGTTCACTATCGTTTCAAAATTCGATATCAATTGCACCGCTCGTTCCAAAGCGTCAGACGAAGGTTGTCGATTAATTTCACATTCAAATTGCAATTGATTTGTGGAAAACTTTTTACTGTGATGATAGTTCGAAACCACCACACTCACATTGCCATCATTCCATAGAACGCGATTGTCACCTCCTCCTCCTAGCTGTTCCCAACGTCGATATTCCTCTTCGATCAAATCCTCCTCATGAGCAAACAACCCCAAACCCAGTCCTTCTTGTCCTTCTTCTTCTTCTTCCGCCTCATCATGATGATCTTCACCCGGACACAGAAAATCAAACAACACTGTTTCATCCTCTTCGAATCGACTACTACATTGAGGAGTTTGGCTTAGATGAAATAAGTCTTTCAAAATACTTGATCCGCTAGGCTCATCATCGTCCATCGCACCACTCTATGAAACTTACCCGCCACGATCGCTCTATATATTCACACCTGAACCGTCCCACAATCCTTTGCAACACTTCCTCATCACCAGGGGGGTTACCCCCCCACCCCTACCCCCTCCTCCTCTTTTTTTGAGTGGCAGTTTTTTCCCCAAAATAGCCTGAAGGGGCGGGGTTTGTAGGGTATATATCTTGGCGCGAAACGGTAGCCAGCCACAACCAAGCAAGCAAGCAGCCAAACAGATAAAGCAAGTTCAAGAAGCAAAGAAATCAAGAAAAGCGCCATCCGCCGTCGTAGGTAAGTTAACAACACTTTACATCGATCCCGTTGCAGTTGCGATTCAGTTGCGTTTCAATTTCCGTTACAACACTTTACATCGACCCCGTTGCAGTTGCGATTCAGTTGCGTTTCAATTTCCGTTCCGCAAAAGGGGCGGCGTTTTATGGCGATTCAGTTTCCGTTTCAGCAAAAGGGGCGGCGTTTTATGGCGATTCAGTTGTTGATTTAGCTGCGTTTCAATTTCCGATTCAGTAAAGGGGCGGGGTTTGTAGGGTATATATCTTGGCGCGAAACGGCAGTCAGTCACAGCCAAGCAAGCCTTAAACCGCCAAGTCAAACCTCAATTGTAAGTTAACACACAAAATCGCATGATCGAATAATCTCTCTCTCATGACTCTCTCTGTTTTTTCTTACAGAAACCTCTCTTCAATAACCTCTCTCCAACCACAACAACAACTCTCTACTACTGCAATCATGGGGTGCGTGAAAAATAACTATACAGACGAGATTATAGAAATAGAAGTGTCTAGAGCGACTGAAGAATTTTTAGAGAGACTTGATCAACTGACAACAGTAACTATTGAACAATGGCAGAAAGAGAAAGAAGACGATCCACCTCAAAATTTACTCGAAGCTTTACTGTATTTGGACGACACTACGACGGCGGATGGTGTGTTCGACATAAGGGCTGCTCAGAAACTGTTGCAAAAAAATACTACTGCAACAGTTAATGGACAAGACAATGTATATACTACTGGAAAAGACAAAAATTGATTCTACTGGCCAAAGACTAATTTTGATTGTATTTTTTTAACAAAACAGACACTAAAGCAACACAATGGATCGCTTGACAGAAAACAGCAGTGGCACCGTAAGTGATGACTACAATTAGATTCCATAGTGAAGGGGAGAGAATTCACTTTTTCGCGAGTTACTTTCAAGAAATAGTGTCAAACGATTTCCAGATTTCCAGATGTCCCAACTGTCTCGAGGATGATGTAACCTTCTGTCTCCTTAAAGGACATGGAGCAACGTCAGCCGCCTGTTACAAATATGAGTACTACATAGTTCAAGAAAAACAAAGTAGTGTTTGGTCTATAGACGAAATTTTATGGCTATTAGATAATTGTGCCCTTCCTTTGTTTTTTCCGGTTAAAGACATTAAACGACTTTTTAACTTTTTTACCCCTAATTTACACTTAATTTTAGAAAACAGTTCAGACTGTATGAGCTATTGTTTCGATTTATTAGCTACCCCATGTATCAGCCTATGATTAATTTTTTAAGCGGTAACGGAAATTCAAAATTTAACATATCACACGAAATTTTACAACAAGCAGCAGCAGCAGCTCACGAATTGGGGTTTTTTTGTAATTTTTTAGACCAGCAAGAATTTAGTAATTTAAACCAATGTACCCGTAAATATTTAGAATTTACCCATAGCGCCACGATCACACTCGATAAAAACTTTCAATACCAGGCACATTCTCTTTTAAGAAAGGGAGCGGTGAACAAAAATTCAAGTATTACAAAAACTATATAACGCTTCGTACGAATGCAACAAAATTAAAATGTTGTTTTGTTTGTAGATTTTACTCCAAACGGAGTATGCAAAAACACTCAAGACTGTTACAGATAAACTCGCAGGGTACATCGCTGGATGTAGTGTTAATCCGATGGAAATCCACAAGCAAATTACGCTTAATCTTGTAAGCGGAAGCATCGCAACCCAAACTACACAAGACTGTATTTTGGGTAACGACTTCCGAGCAGACCGTCAACTTTGGCCATTAAATAGCAAATCACGATATTTAGTCGTAAAGCAACAAAACGTAGAATGCTTGGGTTTTTTAACTGAAGAGGATATTATTACCTCGTTTCGACCAGATGGACGATTAAACACAGATGCATTTTGGAAGTTCGCAGTTCCTCTAAACGTGGCATCAGACAAAATAAACCAACAAATGCTATCAGGCAAAGTAGACCCAAAAATGCTATCTGATTATCACTGCCAGTGGGCCAATGTAGTCTCCTATTTGGCAAGGCAGACACTCAATTCCGATGAGACGAAAAAACCATCGTCCATCATTTTTACAAATGCTGTGGCTTCACCTTATAATGCAACAAGCACGCGAAAACGGTCTGCCGTGATCGGGTCTAGCCAATACTATAACAAATCAATTTTGGTAGATCGCGTCTTGTTGCAGAAACACTATCAAGGGGTAGAAGAGCCAGCATGCTCCATCGTTGAAGTAGAGCGAGAATTTGCACTATTGAAACAAACAAACAAAAATGATCGACATGGATTGGTACTGCATATGAAACTATTTGCCCCTACACTAGCAGTGCTGTTGGTCATCGGCAAACACAATGTATCTCGCACCCAAGCGATAGATGTGTTAGATAAGGAGCTCTTTCAAAAAAACAAAAAATTATCAAGGGACCGTTTGACGAGAAGGTCACCAAAGAAGACGCAAAAGATCGCCAATTTTCGCTGCACTTTTGCATCTCAGCCCCGCTGCAAGAAGTGGAGCACATTGCCACGTACACGCAACTAGAAACGTGCAGGTTAGTCAGGTGCCACTGTAGCAGCGCCGTTCATCGCAAAAAACCGGCTAAGTCAGCACATGCTTTTCTATACAATCGTCTTGCAGCTTACGTGGTGTGCAGCGAAACTTCGCCATCTTTTCGTCCTTTCCTTTCAAAGGATATTAAGTGTTCGTTTGTGAAGGAATACAAGGTGGCAGACAATGCTAACGGTAGCAAGAAAGCAATACCACTGCGAATCACAGCTATAACGCATGTGTTAAAAAACGAAATCGTGTTTCGTGGAGCTAAGAGCAACACTGTCAAGATAGCGTTAGAGGTAAAAAAAATGACAAACACAAACAAATGCCACGTCATCAATTTTCATAGAAATGAGTTTATTGTAAAAATAGGTCGATCAGCCTGGTTGACGTTGAGCACAAGTGCTCCATGCAAATGCCATCATTGTTGCTAAGTCTGTTTTGTTAAAAAATAAACATCGATTACTAACAACTGTTGTGTGTTAACTAGTTACGACCGCTTGACACGCTTCGTGGCAGGAGATACTTGACCTTCCTCAAATTCATCCTCGTCATCACCACCCTCTTCGTCGAAGCTGTACGTAGGTAACGGTGTAGGATCATCATCTTCCACCCCGCCCACGCTATTATCCGCATACTTCGGATCATGTTTCCAGGGATAGTAGGGGGGATGCTTTCTTCCATTCAACTCCTTGCAATCATTAACAAACCGAAACGTACCACACGACACATGTGGCAACGACAATGGACAAGCATAGAAAACTCCCCCTTTCTCTCTCCGTTCTTTGCGACACCCAGCTTGCAATTCAAACCGTGCTTGCACCGAAGCACCCGATGCGGTAAACGAATTCCATTTTCGCCACACACCTTGTTCACCTTGCGCGCATCCGACTTTTCCAAAAAGAACGTACACCCTTGCTCAACCTTCGGATTTTGATAATCCAACTTCTTGCCGCACTTGTAATACATTTTACCCTTGGCTTCGCTCTCAACTTGCACGGCTTTACAAAACTGGTACTTGCCAGTAGCATGATTATAAAACGTGCACAGACATGTGATTGAAGCCATAATGTGTGCCGAACAGAATGATGAACCACGGTACGTTGCGGCTTTTTTATAACTTTGTGATTACCTGAATCGGGTATGGATGGGCTAAGTATTGGGCTGATTGCTTCTGCCTCAATCGCAGCCCTTGCAATCTTTATAACTTGTGTGTATTACTGTCGTAAAAAGGGTACACGAACCCATGAAGAAAAGTTTAATGATTACCTGGATCGGATCAGGAAATTGGAAAAAAACATACCTGAAATACAACGAAAATATGATAAAGAAACAAACGCCTTTCTGGCTTTTCTGGTAGAAGGTTACGTTCTAAACCCGGCAAAACAAGAACTGGACAAATATATAAACAAATTGGATCAACTGAATATGCCTCCACCAACCTACGAGTCCGTTGGCGAACCAACAAGATGGACGAGTGCTGGGTAACTTTTTACGTCGTTGGATCAATAATTTTAATCATTGCCGTCGTATTTTAACTGTTTGGATTTTGGAGACTCAACTACACAACCAGTTAACTCCAGAAGAAAAACTTAACTGGTATACGGCGGAAATTGATTACCTAGAAAAAATGTTAACTCTTCGAAATCGATACAACGTGTGCTGCTGTTCTAACTTGACCCTGATATGGCGGTTACGACGATACCGATCAAAATTAACCGAGCTCCATATTTACTATCCACGCACCTATAAAAAAACTGTTGAACTCATCGGGTAAACCTGAAGCTATTTAAAAAACACGCTGGGTTCTCATTCTTACACCGCAATCATGGCCAGCAAGCGAGACACCACCACCACCACAGCAATGCAGCCACCCAACAAAGTATTAAAAGGGGCTTCACAAGACAACCAGACAACCAGACAACCGTTGTTGTCGAAACAAGTATGGAGTGCAAACATCCTGCCGCCTGAAACTGTTCCGAACAGTGATCCAAAAAAGTATATCTACTACACAAGCAGCCCCGCCTGGCCCATCAGTTTTGTGAATTCCCCAGACAAGTCATCATGAACGTAACCGAACGAGTTAAAACGGGAGGTGCTATGTCTGTTACCTTCTGCCTAGAACAGTACGATCTTTTAGATTGGCTATGCCTATGTTACCCGGATAGAGTGGCTAAAAATTTACTACCAAAAATTATCATTTTTACCCTCTTGTGTGTTATAATAATTGGATTCCTACTATACTGTTCAGTTGTTGGATGCAACCGCTCTTGTAAAGACAAGACAAGATGAAAGTTTGTAATGCAAAGGGAATTCTTTATCCGATGACTCCTTGTTCCTGCATCGACATGCACAACGTTACATTGGTTACTGTATGGACGCTTTATGGATTAATTATGTTTTTAGTTGCTTATATTCTACTGATCTATGGTAATGCATTCTATCATGCATTCTGTAAAAAACAAAGAACTCAAAATGTAAACCTTTAAAATAAAAAATTGACTACGTTATTGCGTTGTGTGATCCCTTTGCGTTACTCTTTGGCGTGACCTTTGATCTCCATTGTTCTCTCGACCAATCGCGATTTTTGTGAAAAATTCCGTCGGGTAAACGTTTTACCTGAATCAAGTCATTGATTAAATTCCGTCGGGTAAACATTTTACCTGAATTTTTGTGAAAAATTCCGTTGATTATGCGTTTAACCGATTCAGGTAAAAATGGCCCCATCATGCTCATTAATTATGCGTTTAACCGATTCAGGTAAAAAATGTTCCCATTTGTCACGTTTTTTGCGTTGTGTGATCCTTTTTTGCGTGACCTTCGACTCCCATTGTTCTCTCGACCAATCACGTTGCTTGTTTTGACAACCATTGTTCTCTCGACCAATCACGATTTTTGTGAAAAATTCGATCGGTTAAACGTTTAACCGATTCAGGTAAAAATCTTCCCATCAGCTTACTACTTACCTTAGTAAATGACTCTGTCAACTGCTTTGACGCTGCCTTGTCTAATTTTACATGGAAACTGGGTAGCTCTAGTACACTTTCCAGTTCAACTTGTTTCTCATTCTCTAGTTTTTCTGGTATCCAACCAATCTGTCCTTCCTCGCCCGTCTTGAAGCTGCAGAATACACCAAGCCCGTATTGGATCCGTAGGCTAATATTTTTTTATCGACATTCCGATAACATCTCCAGTCACTACTTTTTCTGCCAATGGAAACTTCGACGTTCCACTAATATTTATCCGAAGCTAGAACTTGTCGTCGATACGCTCTTCATCAGATTTGTCGACTGTGTTTTCGGTGCTAACAGACGTGGCAGAACGTGGGTCTTCAAGATCAAAGCATCTCTCCACCTACAAGAATAAGTACAAACATTGGTGTAAGGGACTCTAGATTATATTGAATAACAATGACTGTTTTAAAGCGGTTCTTCCCTATTTCCATTCATTTGCTGCTGTCCTCTTGCAGTTTCCGCCATTTTCCTCCTAGCCTTGACCCGTCATGCCTTGCAAGTGGGCCTAATTTGCCCCCAGTCCTACCCAGGAGCCCACAAGCCGTGGATAACCCCAGAGGCATATCAAATGGCCTATATCCATGGCCGTAGCTAGCGGAGGGGCTAGCTAGCTACGGCGAATCAAAATGTTTACGGCGAATCAAAATGTTTAGTGTAAACATGTGGAGAGAACCCTGCTTGCTCCCCCCCCTCCCCAACAAAAATAAAGGATGACCAAGGCTTGTCCCCCCCAGACAAAAATTTCTAGCTACGGCCTTGATTTCCATTACGGAAACTATTATATATGATGATAACGCGTGTTGTGGCATCACTGATAGAAGTGTTAACAGCTCCCCCAAACTCCACGATTTTATCACTTAGAAGTTTGTGCTGTGCCTTGCTAATTTTTTGGGGATGAACACAAATTCCAATCCGTTAAAAAAATTGTTCCTTGAAACGGACGAAGCCATTGCCAAAAGAAAGTTTGCTCGACGTTTGATTTTCGCGTATCGGCTACGTTTGCTTTGCTTCGCAAAAGCAACAAGAAGTCTCAGGAATTGACCAACAATAGTTTCAGCAGTCACTCAGATCAAACCTATCTGACAGGGGCGGAGTTTCCTGTCGGTGATGGCTTTTGAACCGAACGTCCAATCATAGCTCTGTAAATTTGGTAAATTTCCTGTCAAAGCTTGGTCGGCGATTGCGAGCCACTTAGTTCATGCTATCGACCTATCCCGATATTTTTTTTTTGGCCCCCGGTGATCGCAAGACCTCGTCGCCATCATAGACATTGGTGCAACTGACTTAGGAAAAATAATTTAAGTATATAAGTCCAGGAAAAATTATTTTAGTATTTACTAACTACCGAGAACAACAACGGCCAGGAAATCTCACGAATCAACCAACAATAGTTTCAGCAATCACTCAGATCAAACCTATCTGACAGGGGTGGGGGGTTTCCTGTCGGTGTTGGCTACTGAACCAAACATCCAATCATAGCTCTGTAAATTTACTGTGAGAGATTGGTCGGCATATAACAAAGAACTGATGGGGAAGCAGCTTCGAGTGTCTGTACCACTTATTCTCACAGCGCCATGTTATCGACCTGCAGTGTACAATGTCTAGTTCTGGTTCTAGTTCTAGTTGTTCTACGCGCACAAGGGATGACTCGTCACGCTATCGGTCAAGAAGAACTGCTTCAGACGGAGATCCTCGCTCGGACAGCCAAAGGCAGAGAGCAAGGTATCGGTCATGCTGTCGGTCAAGGTCTAGCTCAGTCGAGGATACACGCTCTAGCCAAAGCCGAGGCCGGCGGCGAGCAAGGCATCGGTCACGCTCTCGATCGAGAAGATCTAGCGAGGTTCGGGATCCACGCTATAGCCAAAGCCGGCCGCTGCGCACAAGGCATCTGTCACGCTCTCGGTCGAGAAGATCGAGATCAGTCGAGGATCGAGATCCACGCTATAACCAAAGCGAGCACCACGCAAGGCATCGGTCACGCTGTCGGTCGAGAAGACCGGAGCGCACAAGAAGGTCACGCTCTCGGTCAAGAAGATGAGAATCTACCTCAGAGGATCCACGCTCTAGCGAGAGCCAGCAGCGCACGAGGCATCGGTCACGCTCTCCCTATGAAGACCGAGAAAATTTATCATCAACTATTAGCAGTACAGCAAAGCATGTTCATTAATTTTCCTCTTTGTTTATTTGTTTCCTAGTTGTATCCAAATTGTGGAACGTAAAAACAGCAAACTCTACAAATTACAAGATGGTCCACGTGAACACAAACATGACAACCGCAGAATTTATGGCCAAGGTGGCTAAAATCTTCAATTTAAAGAGAAAGTTATTCTGTGTGACATACATTTTCAAGCCTGACGGCAGCGAGGACATTGTCAAAATTGAGATAGAGGAAGGAGATGAAGCCAGTCTGCATCATACCTTACAGGTACTAAACAACTTTGCCAAGTTGGAAGTAGAAGTAAAAATTACTGACCATACATTGGGGATTGCTATTAAAGATGGGGATAGAAAGATTAGGTCAAAAGAAGTTGTAGCCGAACAACTAAAAAGAGAAATGGTCTGCATGATGACGAAGGGAAAAGCAAGCGGGGTACATGGATGCACGTTGGACTGAAAAGTGTGATGAGCTCATGTCACAGGACTCTCGCTTTCTACTTGAATTTGACAAAATGAAATCTGGAATTGGAAAGGTACTTGGTGATGACCGATATGTAATCAACCTTTTTCAGATACTATGTCCAATCTGTGGTGAAATCAAGGTATTAAGTGCAATGAACCAGCCAAAGAAATTCGTTCAGCATATAAGGGAAATGCATTACCAGACTTCCGAATGGGTGAACATTGCCAACCGACTGAATGCGTGGATAAATAATAACTTTATTTCAGAGGATCAGTTAAATTCAAAGGCAACTCTTCCTACCGGAATTATCTCACCACTACAAATCATAAATACTCCACGGGTCAGGGAAGCTATCCTGGCCCGTGACATTCCTTAGGGGCATTTACATTTAGGAGTACTTCAGTGAATGCTTGATTGCATTTACACCAACTTATTTAAATTTCTTTGCAAAACGTTTATACAAAAGTTCTACACCAAAGGTTCAAATTTTATTATAGATGAATCTGTTATTACTATTTGGTTGATTTTTTCTTGATGGATTTATTGTACTGTAATTGGCATGGAAGTATGGAAGACCAAGAAAGTTTTGAAGCCGGGGCTGACTTTGTTTAGAAATGTGTATGCTATACCTCTTTTTCTGAGTCATACAACAAAAGGCCTGAAAATAGCAAAGCACAGGTTTGCAATAATGGGCAATCCCAGAAATTATAGTGTACCCCACCATGGGGCGACAGTAGACACCCCCCACCCCCCACCCACCCCCCCCCCCCCCCCCCACCATCCAGATATTCAAAAATGGCTTACCCTACCTCTCCCGTACCGGTACATGTACAAGAGTAGTATACAGAATGTGCGTTCTGGCGCGGGTGGATCAGGGTGGATCGGTGGATCCACCGTGGAAGTGGCATTATAGCTATATCTAGGCCAGAAGTGACGTCATAAGTGAAAAGAATAGGTTGCCCAGACTTGCCCGCTCCTCAGACGGACTTGCCAAGACATGCTCAACCCAGAGATAGGCATGATAATTATTTAAGAGCGTTGGGGTTTGAATATGTTTGATTAGTTATATAATATGTTTGATTAGTTTAGCTTATTTGTGGTTTTATGGGATAATTAGTAGTTAGAAATTATAGTATACTTTTTGTTTAATACTAATAGCAAGAAGAAAAAATATATATAAATTATATATAGCAAAGTTGTAGTTAATAATATCATATACCTATTATAGGGATATGTGCGCATATGCTCCAGATCACAAAACAACTATGGGTGGATACTATGTTTATTAGTAATACAAATAGGTGTAGGTTTACAAATAGGATATAGGAATATAGATTTCATATACACGAGTATGTTCTAGACTGTAATACATATACTATATGGAAATCCTATAATGTCCATAAGCTAGAGTGAATATAGGAATGCAAAACTATAAATTTCTCGATACAAGAGTAGGATCTAAACTATAAAAGATTTATACAACATCACAGCCTTATGCGGAAATATTCTAAAGAAGCTCATCATATCACTCCGATCTTTCCTCTCATATTTTTTTGGTATTTATTGAATATAACAATTATACAGGCTGTAGGCTAATATACACATGCGTTTAAAAAATACTATACACATGATATTAGTGTTCTCAAGAGTTGTTGATCCTAAGTGTCCATAGACTAGGGTATCACATCCATTATGAAGAATGTAGCGTTTGTCATCGTAGGGAGAGAGACTTGTTTTGTTGATGCTAACAGAGTACAGATCACTTCGGATCTGATTCATCCGAGCCATTTGCACTTGCTTGTCAAAGAGACATGTTTTGTAATCGCGATGACGGATCACCCTCTTGGTGACATTCTTGGAGATGCCTTTGGCAGTTTTCTTTTCTACAGGTTTGCTGTTTTCGGTGTAAAGGATGGAGTACATCTTGGGACGGAGACCAATAAACTCTTCATCGGGATTCCATGGGTTTCATCCTTCATCTTGCCAAGGACTTTCTTGTTCCTTGAACTGTATAGGAAGTGAGTGGTGGGGTACTCCGACGTGTCGAACAGATCCAGTTCCTGTAGGAAGTCACGGTACAGGTCTTCTGTTTTGACGTCATAGCAGAGAGAATCTGTGTCTGTGAAGAGGAGTTTGCAGCGGGACTCGTATTTAGGAACCATGTAGTTGTAATGGAAGTCATACATCAAAACTTTGGACAAATCGAGAATAGAAAACCCTACATAAATAGGGCGATTCAGATACAATTTAGTCTTCCTCATATTGATGGCAGCAAGTTCTTCAGAGAAGATCCGGAAGGAGTCGAACGCAGGGGATGCGTTCAGCTTGGTGAGTTTCTCTTGGTTTGTGATAAGCTTGACGTTGACTCTAAGGCGAAGATTCTCCATGGTCTTTCCAAACACGGCATTGTTCATTAGCTTGAAGAAATCCTTCTCAAAGTCGTTTGATGCCTGCTTTCTCTTCTGAGTATTGAAATCAATGTAGCTCTTCAACCACGTTCTCTGTGCGAACCCCAAGATGCGGTGAACCTTGGTCAGTTTCATTCCCAGGGAAAGGTACAACTTCAAATTCCGGTAATGGAGGATATACTGCATTTTGTTCTGGAGACTGGGAACGAGTTTCGGAACGGGCGCACCACCAAGGTGAAGCTCTTCATTGAGTTGCTCACAGTAGGGAGAGAGCATGTCAGCGGTCACCTTCATTTTCTCTGGCGCCAAGGGGTAGTCGGAATGCCGATCATGTAGCTTTTCAGGATATTCGAGATCTACTTCGAGTATGAACCCCTCTTCGCTATCATCCGACACCTCCATCACATCAAAATCACGAACTTCCTGCTCCGACAACCACGCAAAGTCGTGGGTTGGTAGAGGTTGGCTCATCGCCCAGCCGTAAAGATTGTTAGCATCCAGGTATGAGATGTAGTTTTTCTCCATTGCAGCATCATAGTCAGGTAGATACCGGTTGTTAGCTTTGCTGTAGCGGTTACTGATCATAGAAATACCGCCTCGAATTCCCTTTTCCATAAACAGATACATGTCAGTCAAGAGTTCGAGTTCCACCTCGCTCATCTTGAGACAGGAAGCCCAAGCAAGTGAAGAAATGGGCGGGGTCCAACTGATAGTAGTTGAGACAGATACTTCGGAAGTTTTCAAACACATCAGCCAAGAGCAGGACGTCGGAGAGAAGGTACAGGTCGTGGTAGTCTCCAAGATTCTGAAGCTCAAATGTGGTAAACACTGTTTGTGCATGCTCGTAGTCCTCGTCACTGATATGTTGGTCTGTGAGTTTGCTGTAGAAGGCCTCTTTCGGAGGGAGTTGTGGTTCTTCAAACTTGTACACATCATCCATATAGTCGTAGGGGTAGACACCTTTCCTCAGTAATAGCGGGACTTTGTCTGCCGCAGTGTATTTCTTGAGAATTCCAAACTTGGCATCGCCCTCTCTGGCTAGATTAGATGCGAGTTTGTCCAATGACGCGTTCATAAATTGCAAAGAATCGATGAAATCCAATTTCCCCAGCGAGAAAGAAATGTACTTTTCGATATTGGGATATTGGGAATACAGTTGATGGGTTTGTTCTTGATCTTGCCGAGCCCTTGCATAATGAGATGCGAGTCGTAGCCGCGCAGATTATGGAGAACGACAGGAATGCGGCCAGTGAACTGGAAGTTTAGATTACAAGCATTGTGAGCAGCTCCTCGAAATTTGCTAGTCACGTGACAGTGGTCTCTCACTCTGTCAGCTCCCAGTTCCTCCCGCAAATATGACATATGGTGGCATCCTGGAATTGCTGTTCTTCTTCAGAGCTGAGATCCTGGTGACGATGTCTTCAAGTAGAACCTTTATGCGCTCTTCTTTGGTTTTGAAGAAATTTGTCAACGGTGTTCTCACCGCGGTGGACTACAGGTGGTTGACAGTAATCATCCCGCTCAAATACCACAACATAGGAGAAGCCACAAGCCTGGTGATGCTGAAACTTCTCTGTGGATGACCTGCTCGGGTCAGGAGATATGGACTGTATCTTTGTTGTTAAACTCTCAAAATTGGCATAAATGATAAAGGGGCTCGCAACTGCTTGTGAAAATCTTTGTAATGCAGGACCATATTATCCTCGTTAGGCAGCTCGATCCTCTGAGCGCCGTCTTGACTGCATAAAGGCTGGTGATCATCGAGGAGATTCTGGCGTACAAAGCCATGAAGACAGTGAGGGCAGTGGAACATTTCCCCGTTATGTCTCCGTTGATTTGAAAGCAGGCGGTTGAGGTTTCGAATAAGGCAGTAATGGCGTTTCTCTCCCATAGAATACAGCAGCAGAAGATTAACATGAGTAGGACATCGCTCCTTACTAATGTAAACTGGGAATAGGGCGCCCTCTTCAAAACCAAACACATTCACAGCGATCTGGTTCTGCTTCTCAAACTTAGGGAGCTTGTCAATAGCTACGGGGAACCCGATACCATCAAAGTCTAGTTCATCAATATAGGGCCGATAGTTATGAATCCTCTCAGAATCACGAGGTGTTGGATGTAGTGCCGCCAGAACACTCCACATAAAACATTTGTTGTCTTGATTCTTGATATTTATAATAGCCTTCTTATCCTTTAACTTCTTCGGTAGCGGGAGATAGCTGGAGCCTTTCAGGGGCTTGTAAAGGGCGATATTCAAATCCAGATGTAGAATATCAGAGAGTGACCACCACTCCCTTCCCTCTGGTAGGTAGCAAACGCGGCTAAAATCTTTTCGTTCACGTCATTTAGTTGCTCTATATCATGAGAATTGAGAGTGGTCATGCACAAAATGCGGAAATAAGGTTCGGAGAACACATCTAAGCCGTCGGCTTTTGGTTTGATGAACTTGACTTGCACGCTCACACACCACTTGAGACATTTCTTGGCGGCTAATTCTTGATCGAGACGACGAAGAAGAAAGGTCTTCTTGCCGGCAAGAAACACACGAAGATCATGTTTTTCTCGGATGCGTGGCTTGTACTTGAAAGTCTTTAGAGACTCTTTCATGGCCGATGTGAAATTACAAGGATCCTCAGAGGCTGCTTTGTCATCATTTTGTTCTACTTCATCTATACTCTTCTCTCTATCTCCGACTTGATTCAATTTGGCTCGCTTTTTCTTGGGCTGTTCGCTGTCTTCGTTTTCACTTTTTCTTTTGAGGTCCTGTTTAAAATACCCACAAATTTCCTCATGCTCACACAACTTATCCTTGCGGTAAAACTTGCGACTGCAGTGCTGATACCTATGTTCTTTATCTTCTGAATGTTTCTTCATATGCCGTTTGAGAGCATCTTTTCGGGTGAATGATTGGCGACAGCGCTCACAAATAAAAGACTGGTTGCCGTGAAGAGTTTTCTTGTGGCGAAGAAGGTTCGTCTCTTGCGTAAACTGCTGGCCACAGGTATCGCAGGTGAAATTCATCTTTGCTGCTGGAGGAGCTCCTGGCTTGATCTGCACACGTGGAAGGCCAAAGACTGAATGAGTGGATTAAGGCGATCGACCTCTATTTATACGCAAAGAGACAAAGGGTCGAATTTTGATTGGTCTAAACATCTATTGTGACGTCACCGGGCAGGCCTAAACATGTCTAATGCAGAGGCAAGGTGAACATGACTCAGCAGTTTTGTCCCGATTCGCCTGTTCCGCACGTTTGGCCTGGATTAGGCTTTTTTGGCCTTTTTCAGGCTTGTTTGGCCTCGTTTAGGCCTTGTTGGCTGTCTATATAAAGCGAATCGGTAGATATAACTCATTTCAATCAAGTCTTCGAGGAGTAAACATGGTTTACAAACGCGTCTGCCGTGATTGTCCCATCCCAGGATGCGGGGCTAAATATCTTGTTCGTTTAGCGAATCATCTCGCTGATGTTCATATGTTGGATTGCATCGAACGAAGAAAGTACTTACAAGAAGCGAAACTACAACCGAAAGTGAAATATGTGGTTTACCAAGCCGACAACAATACGCCGTCAGATGAAGCTTGTAATAAATCAAGACAACAAGTTGAAATATCGCAACCAAGACGGAAAGGTCAAACATCGCATCGGTCAAAAACTGAGGACTAAACCACAAAGAGGGAGTCTCAAATGGTTATCATACACAACAGTGTGATCACTACAACGCGAAAAGACAAGAAGCGAAACAATCGAATGTTATACGTATGGTTTGACCGACAACTTCGCCGTCAGATCTGTAAGCAATAAAACGTTTTCAAATATCTCAATCAAGACAGAAAAGCTCAACATCGCATCAGGCTCCAGATCAAGCCGAAGACAAGTTTAAGACAGTATAGTATGGTGTTGCTGGATAAAACCTTTTACAAAATAGTGTGCAAGAATCGAAAACGCTAGTGAACAGCAGAAATAGATACGATTACCACAAGACCGTGACATAAATTTAAGATGAGTTATACCTCTAAAAATCATCAAAATTCTAACAAGAAACAGCAAAAAACGCTATTATAAATTTATTCTTAAAGACTTCTATGGTTTACGGAGTGTCAGACGCAAGAATACCAAGCGAATGTGAGGAAAACATCAAGAGTTCAGTGTATCACGCAAGAATTATAAAGAGCCGTGTCATTAAAAATACGGGTTGTCGATTATGTTCGAAGAAAGGGTCAGTCACGAAACAAAAGGAATTGACAGGTAGCTTTCGAAAACTAATAAAAATAAATAAAATAAATTAATTTTACATTGAAGACGTTTAACCTCTATACAATTGCTGAAAAAAAAAGCATCTTCTCCTTTGTTTAGTAAAAATATGAGAGGAAAGATCGGAGTGATATGATGAGCTTCTTTAGAATATTTCCGCATAAGGCAGTGATGTTGTATAAATCTTTTATAGTTTAGATCCTACTCTTGTATCGAAAAATTTATAGTTTTGCATTCCTATATCCACTCTAGCTTATGGACATTATAGGATTTCCATATAGTATATGTATTACAGTCTAGAACATACTCGTGTATATAAAATCTATATTCCTATATCCTATTTGTAAACCTACACCTATTTGTATTACTAATAAACATAGTATCCATCCATGGTTGTTTTTTGATCTTGGAGCATATGCGCACATATCCCTATAATAGGTATATGATATTATTAACTACAACTTTGCTATATATAATTTATATATTTTTTTTTCTTCTTGCTATTAGTATTAAACAAAAGTATACTATAATTTCTAACTACTAATTATCCCATAAAACCATAAATAAGCTAAACTAATCAAACATATTATATAACTAATCAAAGATATTCAAACCCCAACGCTCTTAAATAATTATCATGCCTATCTCTGGGTTGAGCATGTCTGGGCAAGTCCATCTGAGGAGCGGGCAAGTCTGGGCAACCTATTCTTTTCACTTATGACGTCACTTCTGGCCTAGATATACCTATAATGCCACTTCCACGGTGGATCCACCGATCCACCCTGATCCACCCGCGCCAGAACGCACATTCTGTATACTACTTACAAGCAGAACTCTGTGTCCTGAATTTCTAAATGCTGCCTGTGGCGGAGGTACACATATTTTCTGAAATTGGCTGATGTAATCAGAAATTATATCCATAAATTCAAAATATACACTCTTGGTCTTTTTCCATGCCAATTGCATGATTTTCCCAAAAATCTTCAATCTTCAATCTTCAATCTTTATTATTATTTTTTGACCTAAGTTAAAAAACGCACACTACCTGCAAATAGCGGAGCTAATCAAGGCAGGCAGTGTGTGGACGCTAAATACAATTACTTTTTTACATTAGAATACCAAAAATACAGAATAACACAGAACACGATAACAATAAATTAATAACAAATATTCTTATCAAAGGAAATAAATATGGGCAAAAGCTTTTCCTTTTACTTTGTAATTTTGCTAATACTGTTCATAATGCTTTGTATGTCAGCATAGCCGTCCTGAACACAAAGAGTTTCGAATAAAATCGTTGTCATTTGCTTCTTAAATATATGTTTTGGTAGTTTTCTTAATTTTTCTGGAACACTATTCCAGATCCTTGGGCCCATTCTAGAAAATGAGGATTTTAAAAGGTTAAGTCGAGAATGGTCAATCTAGTAGTTACCAGCTGTTGAGGATCGTGTATTGTAATTATGCATTTGGTGAGTGGGCGTGAACAGGTCTGAGAGATTAGAAGGTATTAGATTATTATAGTTGTCATGCATCAGAAGAGATGAAAGCTTAAAATAGAGCATATTTATTGGGAGAATATTGCACGAGATGAAGTAAGGTACGGCATGTGAATTGAATGGGGCAAAGTTCATTACTCGCAATACTCTTTTCTGAAGTATTAATATTTTTTCGATATGCGATTTTGCGGCCTGACCCCAGGAGACAAGACCATACGTCAAATAAGGAAGAATAAGTGTATTGTATATGTTCAAAAGATTGCAAAGGGTACAAAGTGCCTTAGTTTACAAATAATCCCTACACTTTTGCTTATTTTAGAAGCAACATGACTGATGTGGTGTTTCCATGTAAGATTACTTTCTATCAGAACGCCTAAATACTTCACATATTCTTTTCTATCCAAGAAATATGTTTTTTTCATATTATTATCAAATATTTTTAAATTAATATCATAATTAAGTCGTTTTGATAAGGATGAAAAATCACAAATAAGTTTTTTTACTATTCAAGGAAAGTTTATTTGAGTTGAGCCAATTATGAATGTTGACAAGCTCATCGTTTACAATTTTCTCAAGTGTCTTTAAGCTTTTATGAGCGCATAACAAATTTGTATCGTCGGCAAATAGATAAAATAGCAACCTTTCTGAGGCATTGTAGATATCGTTGATGTATATAAGGAACAGTAATGGTCCTAGGACCGATCCTGAGGTACACCACACAGTGTTCTTTCTTTCTCGGAAATTGAAGATCCTATTTGCGTGGTCTGAATTCTTGAAGACAAGTAAGAAGAAAACCAATTATTTATAACGCCGCGAATTCCATAATGATGAAGTTTTTGGAGGAGGATGGAATGATCAACTGTATCGAATGCCTTTTGTAAGTCTATGAAAACCCCACATGAAAACATTCCCTTATCCATATTTAGTTGAATTTTGTTTACAATGTCTAAGATTGCATGTTCAGTTGATCGCGGAATCCATACTGTGAGCGGTAAAACACATTGTACTTGTTTAAAAATAATTTTAGACGGTTATACATAAGTTTTTCAAAAATGCGATGAAAGATTGAAAGGAGGGATAAGGGATATTGATGCACTCGCTACAAGAAACGTGTGCCTTCAGAAAAAAGAATGTGAAATGATTTTTAGATACACGGAGATATTTAGTGGATTCTACATTTCAGTTCACCCCTCGCCTCCCTTCGCCTGATAGCAGACAAAACATGCTTCAAAAGCAACATCTTACCAAAAGGACATTGAATTGCTAGAAAGCAGTACATGACAACGCTTATTTTTTGGGCAACCTTTTTCTTCTACGCTAGCTGGCGGGCTAGTGGGGTGGCTCATAGTTGGTGAGGTCTTGCATTGTGTGGAAAACCGTTCGAAAAGTTATATAAAAGGACATTTTCCTATAGAAAAGTGTGCTTGCGAAAAGAAGTGAGAGTTGAAGCAAGAAAAGTCTAATAAAAATCTTAACTGTCTCTTTCGTAGCTAAAAACCAAAAAAGACGTTGAATGTGCTAAATACAGGCATTTTGGGCGTGTGGTTAGCTGCGAAGGTGCTAGGTAATTTGTCTGTAATAGGTTGCAAAAATATTTCAATAATAACTATGATGTTTAATTTATTTTTGTAAACATTTACATTCGTCACTGTAATATCTGTTAGTACCGCAATTGGGCGTGGTTTGTCTGTCTAAACTTGTAGGCCATGCAATCTCAACATTAAGTGAAGTTTGGAAGAATTTGGATAACGTTTAGTCAGGCTTTAATTTTTATAAAAGATAATTAATTCCACCTCTGTTAAACGGAAAGTATGCACGTTTGGGCGTGTTTTTTGCATCAAGACTACTAAGGGTATGAAGCTCTGTCATTGTGCCAAATTTCATGCTTGTAACATTAATTTGCACAATTCGACCTAAATTCTGCACCAATCTGCTGTACTAACACAGCCCAATCCAGTCAATAATTGGGAACAATGGCCTTCCCTGTTTAGCTACTGCGAATCACTATTTGATCTTGCTTCAAGAAAAGGATATATATTCCATCTTGGTAGTAAACGATTTGGTTTGAAAGACCAGAAGGACATCATTGCACCAATGGTGTCCTATTGTAATCCTGGACCATCAGTTACCACACTGGATTCAAAGAAGCAGCCTCCTGTGTATAGCTCTGGTCCGCATCTTAATAACTTAGTGCTGCTATTGACACTCCTTGATTCGCTTGATAACATACCTTGCTTGGTAAAACCTGGACTTAAGAAGTACTTGACAGTCGTTCACTATGATGGGATGTCATTTAATATTGGTGCTTTTCCACGACAGGAAAATGGTGAAACCTTTTTTGATGGGATCATTCCTACTATAAGCCTGCAGAAAATGAAACAACTGTATCAAAATGGCAATCTTGCTGTCATAAATACATATCTGAAATCTGTTCATGGATAACTGAAGTTAAAGAATTTGATGTGGTAATTGTCTACTATCTGGGAATGCAAAGAACTGCACCTATCCATCCTTTCAAGAAGCATGCCAAAGATGCCTTGCTCTAGATCTAATACACATTGGCCAACCTTGTGTGAGTACTCACTGTATCCATGTATCTTCAGATCAAGCTTCAGCTCAACGTAAAGCACAAACTGAATGCAGCAGCTATAAGAGGTTTGAGTGACCAGAGCTACAGGCTTTATGGGTTTGGCCTTCTTCATTTTTGTAAAAACTGTATCTCATCGCTGAGGCATTACAGATTGACAGACATGTCTGAGACATTCTATGTTAGGCTTCTCTCAGCTGTTTGGGCATCAAGCACATCAGAAGCCACTAAGATGAAGGAAGCTACCCCTGCAAGTGTGTTTTCATTCAGGGATGTACACAGTGATGAAATATGCTACCAGACTGTGTCGAAACCCCTGCAAGATGTGTTAAAGGAAACCAAACCTGTTGTAGCCACACTGTTGCCTGAGCAGTATAAATCAACATCCATAGAGGCTAAAACCCACAGCATACTTGGAAGGCCATTGTATATAACAACAAATGCTAATGGGGACATACTTTGGTCAGGTAAGGGTTTAGTTGTATGAAATTGTTAAAAATATTAAAATGTTAAGAAACATTATTTTAAACCTTCGAGCATTGAGCGGCAAAAAAATCAGGTTACAGAAAAGTATAAAGTCTATTGGCAAGACTTACGTTTCTTCTGAAAGGTTTCAATGCAGGCAGTGACTTGTGTTTAGGCCGCAAATAAATTTTGATGGAAACCTGAGAAAAACATTTTCAACGATTATTCACAACCTATGGGGACTCACGATGTTGAAATCAAATTTTTCCTCAGGTCGGCAAATTTCAAAATTGTTTTTTTAGAGATTTATTTATTATTTTGTATTTAATGTCATCACACCAAACAGTTCATATTGACCAAGTGTTTCATTTTATACAATAAAAGTAGGTATAACTGTATATCTAAGTAAGGAAAGAATTAGGTTTTCCAAAACAAGAAGGGGGGGGACAGTCACTGTTACCCCTTCACACTTTCTAATTAAGTCCCTGAAGAAGGCATTTGTTTTGATCTCTTCTCAATGATTGGTGTAATAAAACAGAGAAAAACAGTTTTCTAGATTTAGGTACCCCAACTCAAGTTCCCCTAGTGTCAACATAATTATTGTTCTCTCTATAATCAATTGCATAAATTATTTGCCTATCAGATGCTGAGTATGAATACGTTGGAATGGGGAACAGACATGTGCCAATGAAGTGTACTGCATTTGGAACATGGGATAATCCAGGTAAATATGTAGAAATTGTTTACATCTGTTTCATTATGATGATGAATGCAATTTGCATAATAGTGGATGAGCATAATGAAGACATCCTAACAACAATAATCCCCATCCACTAGCAACTAATCACATGACATTGAAATTTAAAGTAATTTTATTTTAGTTGGTAATTTTGAAATATAGCTAAAAAAGTTCTTACTACCGGTATGCAAATGTGTCAACCGGACCATAAAACATTTTGTCATTCAGAGATTTTGTCATTCCTTTTTTAGGAAATTTAATACCTGAAATACCTTTGTGCAATTAGTAATTAAGAGCTTTGAAGTGATTTTTTTCAATTTTTTGATAAAAGCAAATCTTTTGATCTGAGATCTCAAGAAAGTCAATATCCTTTTGTTCTGTACTCGCTTTCTGAAGGGATAATTTCTTACAAGATGGCCTGGTTGAGGTAAATTTCACATAAATGGAATTAAATTGGATGATTATGTAGTGTAATTACCAAAGTGAATAACAGAATCATAAATGTTATCATGTTTCAATGGAAGCATTGGCACGGCATTGAATGTTTCAATTAAGGACACAATTAAAATTAAAACAAAAAGGGAGAATCACTTTTGTAGTTATACTATAGAATCACCTCAGGCTTGGGAGTTCTAGTTTTCTATGAATCAAGTGTATAGCGCTGACTATCTTACACCAAAACAACAAGTCTAATTGTTTTAGTAGAAAACCACTTTTGCATTTTTTCCCTTGTTTTTCGCTTGGCAGCTATTTTTATTTTTATTCACTACTTACTATCTACATTTACCATCACTATAAATTATCACTCAATATTGAGTCAATCTGGGATTGCTGTATTCCTGATAGTGCATTATGCCAGAGTGAGATTCTACACCAGTAGATATATTATGAGAGTTGAGCCCCGTATAAATGTATGGCAATAGAAAGAGAAACGAAAGAGAAACGAATGAGAAACGGTGAAACGAGCGCTAACGTCACAACCAGAAGCAAGCGAACCGGAAGGAGCAACGACCAAAAAGCGAGTGTCAGCATTTTGTCATTATGAGTCATACCCATTTTTGAGAAAGTCGGTGATGTCATATTTTAGTTGCTTGAAATAGAAACCATTTCCAATAGTGGTGCAATATTTTCAAATTGAGGAATGATGTCGTTTTACATTAGTGGTGTGTGGTATAAAAGGGTGTGTTTCTGCACCTTGATCATTCACTAAATAAACAAACCATACTAAACACACGAAGATGGCCGATGAAGAAACGACAAGATTGATTCCTGCCTCCTTGGCAGATTTGGGAGAGGTAAGCCGCTTCTCCTTTGTAGTTTTTTTATTTTACATCAAATTTGTTGCGATATTTTTTAAACTTGTTGTATTAAAACAGCCACTCATTCATTTTCAGTTCGATGTACTGTTCGAAGACGTGGATGTAACTAACACACCGCCAACTTTATACGATATTCAGCCCTCACCATTTAGTTTTACTGAGGTGAGTAACTATTTTAACTATTTAACTTTTATGTTTTACGCTAGAAGTCTTAGGCCTCTTTCTACATTTAAGATGAAACGTAGACAGAAGTGAAAATTATCGCTTGTTATTAGTGCTCGGCAAATAGATGACGTAGTTGTTTTGTACACAAAAATCAGTTTAACTCACTGAGCTTTTCAAACACAATACTAAATATTTTATAGACTTCACAACTCTTATATACTTTCGAAAACGTTCACTAAAACGCTTGTAAACGATTTATTTTCATCACATATGAAAAAGGTGTATAGTTTAAGAGAATTTTAGATAAAGAAACACCATCTAAAAAGTACAGAAAATGTACAATCTTGTTGACCTCCAAAGCTTCTCGATTTTCATCTTTCGACTCAAGCGATTTTTTTCTTTTAGAAAACATTAAAAATTTGCATTAATATATTTGTTTACCCTCTGAAAAACTTTCTACCCTCTGAAAAACTTTCTGCCTCAAAAATCACAAAGTTTGTGATTTTCTTTGCTCGAAACCCTTTGACTAGCTTTGAATTTACTGCTCGCATATCTTCCACTTAAGTTCTTTGTGAAAAGTAAAACTGATTTCTACCAACTATCAGCACTACTAGCAAACGTTTGATAAACTTTTTACTGTTTACTTTTCGTGAAGGTATTTCATAACGATAGAGAGAACTTTACTTTAGAAGGTTTTGTGTTCATGTAACTCATGTTACATCCCGAGAGATATCGTCGATGTTGCTATATCTGTTTAATAGTATTTGAGACGAAGCAAAATAAAACAATCAAAATGCTTGACAATGCATTCACTATACGGCTTTTGACTGCATCAGCATTTGAAAATAAACAAAGATAGCCGCATTGTTTGTTTCTCTGGTTTTGTGATTTAAGGAATAATCAAAACGAAAAGATACGTTTCGTTGGATAGTTTCTGAGAAAAAAACTATAGCAGTTGAATAGATAACCACATATAAATGAAACCATGACAGAATTGTAGCGGCAAAATTGCATTCTTTCTAGTAAGAAACTGTTTACATTTGGTCTATGTATTAGCGTGTAATAAACTTTATAACTAAACAGACGTTACTAACTAATTATTTTCCTACCATTCACAGACCCCTTCCTTGAATACAACAGACAACACCCTAAGAAATCAGGCGATCGCACCCGGAGCAGAAAATACGGTACGTCCGTCAATAGTTGTCCAAATTAATATCCCCTTGACTCCCAATATTTGTCGCTTACTTTACTTCCCATAGAAACTTTCATACGCAAGTATTCTCCGTAATATATCTCCGTAATATTGGAATTAAGATACAACGGTAGATTCATAATAGGTCCTGCCACAATAAAGTAAAAGCATGCAGCTCCATTTCCACACAAGTCATGATCAGCTCACTATAAAACATTAATTAACATATTCATAAGCAGTATATAATATTTTTTTTGCACCACAGGCTTCCCAAACTATCCCCAAGCCCCCGGCCGGCTAGTTTATACTTATCCATCTCTTTCCTCTTCTTTGCAGGCAACCAAGCCGCAGTGTGAGATTTGTGGATCTACATTTAGTAGACTCCCCAATTTAAATCAGCATATAAAGGAAAAACATTCGGGTATAACGCATCCTTGCACTAACTGCGGGCAAATATTTACCAAGAAGGGTAACATGAAGAGACATCTTGAAAATTGTATCAGCGCTAAGAAACAGAAAAATGATTTGGAGATGGAGGAGGAGAACAGCAAAAAAGCACGTGTGCAGGCTGGAGGAGGGGCTAAGGTGATGGAGGAGGAGGAGAGCGCGTTGAATGGGCTCGTAAATCAATACAAGATTACGCCCAATAAATACGAAAAGAACGACTTGCTATTGTGTCTACGTGGGAAGCAAAAAAATTACGAGAACATTACTAGAAAATTTGCAAAAATACAAAGACGTGAGAAGCCCATCCTTAAATAGACAACTACAACATATCAATCTAAAGCTTGCAGTGTAATCAGCATATGCTGGCCTTTACACTTCACTTTAATTGCAATTTCTCTAGCTATTTATTCGGCTTGTAAATCACGTAGAATAACTCACTGATGATGCCAGTTGAAACTGTCGAAACATGTCTATTAAAAGTTTAAATACGATTTTTTTTCTCTGATAAACTTTTTTAAATGTTTTTTTTTCTCAGTCCTCATTTTCTCAGTCAGAGTCCGCATTTTGTGAGTCCGCATTTTCTCGTCCGGATCCGCGTTTTACGGATACCCGCAGTTAAAGTACGGGTAGTTTCCTGCTCGTTATTCTAGAAAAAACATTCCAACTTCCGGTTGCGCGCATCTCTACCACTTTACAGTCAAACCGGATGTTCGTTTCCTCACAACTTTGCAACATTGCTGAACAACATTGCAATATTGATTATCAACTTGCTCGATCAATTTGCAAATGTGTCGAGCAAGTTGCTACTAGCGCAGAACAATTCCCTAGAAGGAAATCTACCAAGGTGCTCCGTTTTTCACACATGACTTTGCTTTAAATAAGCCATATGTTAAGCAAAACTCAAAACCTCGGTGGATTTTCTTCTAATTGTTCGTCGCTAGTAGCACTTTGCTCGACACATTTGCAAATTGATCAAGCAAGTTGCAATGTTCTTCAGCAATGTTGCAAAGTTGTGAGGAAACGAACATCCGGTTTGACTGTAAATCTTCTTAAGTAAGCGACTAGTCTGGAACAAAATACTAAGAGTCACATATATTAGAATATTGTTTTTGTCTATAATATAAAATAATATCTCGTTTCCAGCGAAATAACTCAACTTCCGGTTCCAGCCTCGTTTCCATGCTAGATGGTAAGTATTTGGTAGTATTGTTGCTTGGATGTACAACTATTCTAGAAATAGTTGTCATTTTATTAAGTATACAAGTGTGAATACCAGAACAAAAAATGTATACGGCAGTAAACTGTCTGGTAACTGTCAATTCACGTTACAATGCATTGTGATCCATGAAACAAACACACATGCGCAACACAGTTCAACATCATGGGTAATCGAAGACATTTCACCGATCTAGTTGTTGTCAAAAGAAAGGCCAATTATCTAAGCATTGATAAGAACTTGTTTTGCTTGTTAACAAAATTGAAATAAATACATTTGCTATTTTTGTACTCCTGGCTTCACTTAAGGACATGAGTATTCTGTCAAACAAGAGCAGCGTGTGTTTTTGGACCGAATCAAACAGTCTTAGCAAGTCTTGGATTAACAATTTGCTACACCATTTATCCTGCTGAGTAAAGAGACCAAAGAAAGGAGTCTGGTTTTGTTGTTGATTGTACTTTTATATTATCCTACATATAGATCCCCCTCGACTTCGACCAGTCATCGGCCCCTGAAATGCCTGGCCACTAATCTACGGGTTAGTGTGAAGCCAGACAGTTTATGTTTCATTATCCTATTTTGGATACATACGTTGACTCAGAACTATAAACCAATGACAGAGAATTCATCCACTGAGCATTTTTATTTCTCTATTTTATCCTACATAGGTCCCCTGTTCAATCTGCACGGTTTTCGGCCCCTGCAGTACCTGGCCCCTCGTCTACGGGTTAGTGTTTGTAGACAATGGTGTATTTTCTAAAGTTAAAGTAGGTGCCTCTTGGGACGCGAGACAGTTAATACACACCTATGTTGAGTCAGAACTATAATGTAATGACAGATAATTCATCCAATGATCATTTTTTTTTTTTTTTCCTACATAGGTCCCCCTGTTCAATCTGCACGGTCATCGGCCCCTCGTCTACGGGTTAGTGTTTGTAGACATTGGTATATTTTCTAAAGTTAATGTAGGTGCCTCTTGTGAAGCCAGACAGTTAATGTTTAAATGTATCCCTGCGAACGACTCTAATATACGTTTATCTTATTTTGGATACCTATGTTGAGTCAGAACTATAATGCAATGACAGAGAATCCATCCACTGATCATTTTTGTTTCTTTATTTTATCCTACATAGGTCGCCCTGTTCAATCTGCACGGTCATCGGCCCCTCCAGTACCTGGCCCTTCGTCTACGGGAGTAGTGTTTGTAGACAATGGTGTATTGTCTAAAGTTAATGTAGGTGCCTTCTGGGACGCGAGACAGTTAATGTTTAAATGTATCCTTGCAACCGATTCTAATATACGTTTATCCTATTTTGGATACCTATGTTGAGTCAGAACTATAATGCAATAACAGAGAATCCATCCACTGATCATTTTGTTTCTTTATTTTATCCTACATAGGTCCCCTGTTCAATCTGCACGGTTATCGGTCCCTCCAGTACCTGGCCCCTCGTCTACGGGTTAGTGTTTGTAGACAATGGTGTATTTTCTAAAGTTAATGTAGGTGCCTCTTGGGAAGCGACACAGTTAATGTTTAAATGTATCCCTGCAACCGACTCTAATGTACATACTTATGTTGAGTCAGAACTATAATGCAATGAAAGAGTATTCAGCCACTGATCTCTTTTATTTTCTTTTATATTATCGAGAACGAACATCGGCCCCTCAAATGCCTGGCCCCTCATCTACAGGTTAGTGCTTGTAGACAACAGCGTATTATTTTGTACTCTTAATGAAACCGTCTGATTACATTCTAAATTGTGCATAAATTGGAATGTGTGAGAGAACCTCTAAATTTCCCAGTGTATGTACTTGAAACAAATGTTATTTTGCTTTTGCAAGTTTTAGTTTTGAAAATTATATCAGTTTTGGAGACTAAATTGTAAAGAACGGCGAATTTCGAAAAAGAAGGAATCATTACGTGACAAGTGGAAATTAATGAATGCCCTTGTCTATACATAAATCTGAAGTCTCTATTGCCCTTCGTTTAGAAACTTAGAGAAAGAAGAAAAGGAGAAAGAGAAAGAGGCCAGGCAATGTTGTAGAGGAGGTATGTAACGTCTTTTTTACAGCCAATAACATTCTAACCCTTTCGATTACTCGTTCAATATTTTAATTGCGAATGTTATCTCAGTAGTGCAGACTCCAGGGAGGGGAGCGCTTTGTTTTCTTTTTACGAGTATATCTCGGCCCAAAGTGTGGACCCCTTACCCTTCTTTATAACAATTTGAGAGCTGAAAAGGTATCCCTTTAGTAAATATACCAGCAGGGGGAGGCTCTGGTGACATCTACCGACGCAGGCGTAAAAGAAAATGGTGGTTTTATGCCTCACATAAAAAGCCCAAGACATAGGTGTTATTTTGACGCTTTTATAAAGCGAGATTAAGCTACTTTTATGTAGGCGTGCGTGACATTTATACCAATCAGCTAAGCCCCTCAAATGGATGTCTCCAGAGCCCTGCGAGGCGAAGTTCCGGGGAGCTCTGGGTTCGAGAATGAGGAAGCTGTAAACCTGCACATTTAACAGTTCTAACGCACTCTGACTTTAAAAGTGTGCAAACCCCAGGCGGTACTTGGCATTACATTATAGACCAACAGAGGTCCTTCTTTGGTATTCGTCAAAACTCCATCTAAGTTTTTCATGTGTCGATTTAATAGATCTTACGTATTAAAGTACACAAAAAGTGGTTAGTTTTATGTGTAAATGCTTTCAATCGAATTACACTATTAAACAGTTTGATATCACCTTATTGTCCACATCTCAAAATCTTGATCTATTATAACTCATTATAATATTTATATTATGCATGCAGGCCATTGTTATGTTGATATGGCAGCCAATGATTGGTTAGTTCTTAAGGTATAAGCGTACGCGAATAATTAAAATTACCACTTCACAAGAAATATGCGGTCACGAATTAGGGCCATGACAACCCATACCACTACATGGTAACCAATGGCATGATGTACGATCACGAAATGACTTGCAATGTTTATCATACTTGGTCTATTGCGAGGCATGGTAGCCCATAGCAAAGGCATAGCAATGCCTGGCAGGTCTTCAAACGTCATGGTTAGCAATGGTAGGTTATGGTAATGCATGGCAGGCCTTACCATGGCTTGCCATGTCTATCATACCTGGTCTATGGCAAGGCATGGTAGCCCATGGTAATCCATAGCAAAGGCATAGCAATCCCTGGCAGGTCTCGAAAAGCCATGGTTAGCAATGGTAGGTCATGGCAATGCATGGTAAGCCTTACCATGGCTTGCCATGTCTACCATACCTCGTCTATGGTAAGGCATTGTAGCCCATGGTAGTCTATAGCAAAGGCATAGCAATCCCTGGCAGGTCTTCAAAAGTCATGGTTAGCAATGGTAGGTCATGGTTAGCAATGGTAGGTCATGGTAATGCATGGTAGGCCTTACCATGGCTTGCCCTGTCTACCATACCTGGTCTATGGTGAACATGCGCATGTGTGCGAAGAGTTCAGACGTGTTTTAACGCGCTCCGCTTAAATAGGCTCTTCGTATCGAATTTAGAAATGTTTTCGAATCCGTTAAAAAGAAAGAAGGAAGGGAGCTCGTCATCTGCTCAGGAGGAGGAAGCTCCTCCGTCTCCTTCTAGTTTTACTGAAATTTTGCAAAGTATCAACGAGAAGCTCGACCACGTGAGCGACTCCATTACTGTGCTTACAGAAGATTTTGCAAAGTTACGCTCGGAGAGTGCTTCGTTGTCAGAATCCCTGCAATATCTACACTCAACTCTTAAGGAGTACGAAGTGAAAGCTATAGAGCAAGCTGGCACCATTGAAGATTTACACGTACGTGTAGAAAACCAGGAGAGGGAAATAATGGCGCTCAAAGCCAAAGCCATCTATGCCGAGGCTTATTCCAGAAGGGGCAATATAAAAATATTCGGTATCCCGGAAGAAGAGAATGAAAAGCCAGTGACTACCGAGAGGAAGCTGCTGGCTTTCTTGGTGAATGATTTAAAATTGCCACCAGAACGGGTTGAGCAAATACGCTTCGAGCGCGTCCACCGCCTAGGAAAAGCCAACTCTTCAAGGGAGAAGCCACGAGCAATCATTGTAAGGTTCTTGTGGTTCAAGGATAAACAATGGGTGTTTAGCAATGTCAAGAGCTTAAAAAAATACTGGAATTGCTTTCAGCGACAACTTCCCTAAGGAAATCGACAAAATAAGAAAAGCCCTCTACTCAATTTACAAGCGAGCGAAAGAGAGAAGAAAGCGGCAAAGTTGATTGTCGACAAGATTTATATTGATAATGTGCTATACGAGGGCCCCAAGGCGGCGAGGCCATACATTGTAGCTATTGCAGCGGATCCCAATGTCTTCCTATCTGTAGAAGGGGATGGTTGAGAGAAAGCTAAGTAGACCATTGGAAATAACTCCATGGTAGCACTAATGAGTACTTTTATGTAATTTGCACAATCTCTGGAAATTAATGAGTTATGTATAAATATTCTTTTTTCTCTACCCAAAGAAGGTGAAACATTTCAATGCAAGCTTTTGTTTTTAATGCAATAAGCCTATGCGCTGTAACTACATGGCAGTACTCAGGGTCGTACCAACGCTTGGACCCTGGAGTTAGTTAAATGTGAATGTGTGTTTGTGCTTGGGGGCAGACTTTATATTTTTTTGATTAATTCTAAGCATGTCCTTTAATGTATCGTGTTGTTCTTTTAATGTAAGAGGCATTAATATGTCCCGTAAAAGAAAGCAGTTGTTTCAATGGCTCCGTTCTACAGGGGCGTAGCGAGGGGGAGGTTCCAGGGGTTCCGCAACACCCCCCCCCCCCCTCTCCTGCAGCGGAAACCCCCCTCGCCTCTGTTCTGGATCGACTTACTACTAAAATTGTAAATATTTCATAGACAACAAATAGAAGCTCCAATAAAATGTTGCAAATTTCTTCAAACGCTTGTTTTTCCCCGAGATCTATGTGGAGTTTTTAATTTTTAAAATTTTGGAACCCCCCCTCTCATAAGTGCTGGCTACACCACCCCTGTTCTAAAAAATTTGACATCGTGGAAACTTACTGCTCAGTCAAGCTTGAAAATGCCTGGCAAAGAGAATGGGGTGGGAAATGTGGTGGGAATGCCATGGTACTAATCATAGCCGCGGAGTAATGATCTTGTGACACGGCGCTGAATGGCCGCTTTATTTTATCAAAAATTCAAATAGATGATTCTATTTTAGCTCTTGTAAATATCTATTCCCCAAATGATCCGCATATGCAAATTCAATTTTATGATTCTGTACATAAAAAACTCATGTCAATCAAGGATGAATGCTCCTTTGTTGTAGGAGGCGATTTTAATTGTCCTTTCACACAAAAAGATAAATTTGGCGGGAAAAACATCAGATGCAAGTCTGCCGTAATTAACAGCATTCAAACTATTTGTCAAGATCTGAATGTCATTGATATTTGGCGTTATAAAAATCCAGAGTTGAGAAAATACACGTGGCATGATCCTGCATTCAAAGTTCAAAGTCGGTTGGACTACTGGCTTGTGTCGGAGGCTTTGTTTGATCTAGATGCAGAGGCAGATATCTTTTCTCATACTATCTGTCACGGTCTTGTGACACCCCTTATAAATTTCATTGAAAGTATTTTCATTTAACGTCAATAGACAATAGAACTCACGTAATGGAAAACAAGTGCCGTGGTATTTTCAGAACAATAAATAGCTTAGCATAGTTTAGACACCTAGTGGGACAAAATAATCAAGAATCAAGAATTTGTCAAGTTCCAAACCAAGTTTTTCAAATAATGAAGTAAAAGTTTGCTTAATTACGTAACAGGACTTTTGTAGATATTCTCGACCTCAGCGAATAAAATGGAGGGAGTCGTGTCGTGGATCCTGGAATGAACATGGATGGTGTAAAGTCAAGACACAGAAAGTTAAGTACAGTCTTTAAAGTGTTCATGGAACTTGAAATGTGCAAGAAAGCTTTGTGATCGATCATGGAACTGAGTGAAATATACAAGAAAGCTTATGGATTCACGGATTTACTGTACCTGCTAATTCAGTTGATGAACTCTCTCTGGACTGCCGAGTGAACTTTAGTTGTGCGAGTGTGATTGAAAGTGTGTGATATTTAGTATAAGATTTAGTTTTGTAAACGTAATTTAATTTTTCTTTCCGTTAGTATTATTTAATTAAATAAGTTAATTTTGAAAACGTTTGAGCTTTACTTCAGCTATTTTACGTTCGCGACACTATCTCTGACCATTCACCTGTTTTTCTCAGAATTGCTGCTAAAGATTATAAGCCACGAGGACCCGGCTTTTCTAAATTTATTAACTCGCTTCTTAAGGATCAAAATTTTACGCTCCAAATGTCAGATTATTTACGAGACTTGAGTGCTCAGTACGATCTACTTTCTGATAAAGGACTAGGCTGGGACTTTGTTAAAATGAAAATACGTGAGTTCATAATTAATTTTGCTAAAGCGAAAGCCAGACAAAGAAGAGCCGAAGAGATGAGCCTTTTGCGAGAGTTGAACCAACTTCGCAATGTTTTATGCTCGGAAAAGCCCCCGGCAGACGCACTTGCACAATATTACGCTGTTAAATATGAAGTGGAAAACCACAGCAAGTATCGAACCGAAGGCGCAATTATTCGTAGTAGAATTCGCTGGTATGAACAAGGTGAACGTAATACGAAATATTTTTTAAACTTAGAGAAACGCCATTCTGCGAAAAAGCATATAACGAAACTTAATGTCGGAAAAAATATCATAACAGAGTTTGACGAGATTCTCCGCGAGCAAGAAAGATTTTATAAGCAACTCTACTCTACAGTAGACGAAGTCTCTTTAGATCAACCACGTTTCGAGTGCTTCTTTGATTCGCAGCGTATTCCTAAATTGACGGAGGACGATCGAGACTCGTGCGAGGGCTTGTTGTCTAAGAAAGAATGCATCATTTATTCTGATCAAACTGGATACGTTAAAAATAGGTTCATTGGACAAAATATTCGTTTAATTCTAGATTTGTTGGATTACCTGGACTTTTCAAAGCGTCCTCGACTAGCCCTATTTATAGATTTTACTAAAGCTTTTGATACTATTAATTGGAATTTGCTTTTCAAGGCAGTAGATTTTTCAATTTTGGTCCTAGTGTCAAGCGCTGGTTCAGTGTTTTCTACAGTAACGTCGAAAGTTGTGTACTAAATAACGGGTACGCAACCAACTTCTTTAAATTACAAAAAGGCGTCCGCCAAGGTTGTCCGTTATCCGGAATTTTATTCGTTTTGGGCGTTGAACTTATGGCAATTGCAATAAGAAACGATTCCCGTATTCAAGGTATCCGAATCAATAACACAGAAATAAAATTAACACAATATGCGGAAGACACTACGGTTTTTCTAGCTGATGAGCGATCGGCGAGTCTGTTATTCGATCTTCTTAATGATTTTAAGGCATGTTCAGGACTTGTGATTAACCGTTCTAAAACTGACGGACTCTGGCTAGGCTCCGCAAGTGCTAAGCAGTGTCCTTGTAATTTGTTTGAAATAAAATGGCCGCAAAGCATTCATTCACTTGGTATCACGTTTTCTCATGACAAAGAACTTATGATACAAGAAAATATCGTTCGGAAATCTTACTCTTTACGGTAAGTCAGTCGTTCTGAAGTCATTGGCTTTGTCTAAGTTGATTTACAATGCCTCTGTAATTGACATACCCCAGCCAATGATAAATGAAATCAACGCTGTGATTGACGGCTTTGTATGGAATAAGAAACGCCCTAAAATAAAGAAGAGTACAGTGATTGGCAGTTATGACAAAGGAGGTTTCAAAATTCCAGATTTTGGAATCACCAACAAGGCTTTAAAGCTTTCCTGGATTAAACGATTGCATTCAAACAATGAAGATGAAAAATGGAAAAGTTACCTTTAAAGTATTTAGATCAGGTGGGCGGCAAGTTCGTCTTTCGTTGCAACTACAATGTGAATAAGCTCAATGTACCTGGGTTATCTCTTTTCTATAGAAACATTTTATCCTTTTGGTAAGAACTGACTGCTTCCGATGTATCTACTGCAGAGGACGTCAGAAATCAAATTGTATGGAATAATCGCTTTATACGTGTAAATGATATGAATATTTTTTATAAGGATTGGTTTAACAACGGTATCATTAAAATCGGCGACCTTGCAAACCGCGATGGAAAATTTTTAACCTACGCCCAGTTTATAGAGAAATTTGATGTTAAGACAAATTTCCTACAATACCTTGCAGTATTAGATGCCATACCATCAAAATGGGGAAAGCGCGCGATTATGATGGCAATTCAACCTTTGTTAAAAACTCGCCTTTCGAGCTTTTAAAGTGTAACCTGACTACGCAGTATTTAGCTGCACTCCTTGTGGATAAAAAATTCGTTCCGCCTACTGCACAAAGGAGGTTTTCTGGCATTGACGAAAATGATTTTCGTACAGTCTACGAACTCCCTCTGCAGGTAACTAGGAATAGATATTTGGCAATGTTCCAAGCTAAAACTGTTCATCACATTCTTCCATCCAACGCAACTCTGAAAAGAGGCGGACTAAAAGACGATGAAGCATGCCATTTATGTGCAGACTCTGCGCAAACGCTGTCCCACCTTTTCGTGGAATGCCCTGCTGTCAAAAGCTTTTTCAGTGAGTTTGCTAGTTGGTTCGGACGTAAACAACGTCTTACTCTGTCATTAACGGCCTCTGAAATTCTTTATGGACGGCTTGATAGAAACAGCTGCTTACTTAATTTCTGCATAATTGTCGCAAAGTATTACATTTATCATGCAGCTATGAACTATGAACACTATAATTTCGTAGCATTTCTCAAAACTTTAAATTACTTTAAAGATCTTGAATCTTGCCATTTTAAAAATATTTTTGATACGACACTTGTGTAACAACTTTTTTATTATTATTATTGTATTTCTTTTTCTTAATGAAAATAAGCAATTGTCTGCTCCTTTAGTTGTGTTTGTTCCCTTTGTGTGGAGTGTAATATAATAATAATGATAATTAAAAAAAACTGGAAAAAAATACCTCGTCTATGGTAAGGCATAGCAATCCCTGGCAGGTCTTCAAAAGTCATGGTTAGCAATGGTAGGTCATGGTAATGCATGGTAGGCCTTACCATGGATTGCCATGTCTACCATACCTGGTCTATGGTAAGGCATGGTAGCCCATGGCTTGCAATGTCTACAATACCTGGTCTATGTTAAGGCATGGTAGCCCATGGTAGCCCATAGCAAAGGCATAGCAATGCCTGGCAGGTCTTCAAAATTCATGGTTAGCAATGGTAGGTCATGGTAATGCATGGTAGGCCTTACCATGGCTCGCCATGTCTACCATACCTGGTCTATGGTAAGGCATGGTAGCCCATGGTAGTCCATAGCAAAGGCATAGCAATCCCTGGCAGGTCTTGAAAAGCCATGGTTAGCAATGGTAGGTCATGGTAATGCATGGTAGGCCTTCCAATGTCTACCATACCTGGTTTATGGTAGGGCATGAAAGCCAATGGTAGTCCATACCAAAAACAAAGCAATCCCTTTAATTTTGAGTAATTACAAAGTAATTGAAAATACTCACGACAGTCATCTGAAATCCGCTCTATTTGCTCCTGCATGATTATCCTTTATGCGCGAATCCCGTTGAACGCCACAAAACACCATATCCGAAATATCCGAAATATCCGAGAAACGCCTTCACTTGAACCGACTTGAACCATAAAGCGTTTGTCCAGCCTACTTGCTTGGTTTCCTGGCCCATAGAGTGTGTTCAAGCAGGTGAACCTGAAAATACAGATGAAAACGTTTACATATCTTATCTTAGAGAACAAACAAGGAGCGCAAAATACCTGAAACTTGCCTTCAGTTACTCCAGCTTGAAGCAGTTCCGATCCATGTTGTTACTCAGCGTTATGCAAATTGACTAGTAGCAGTCAGTGCGTGGTACAAACGAAAATACCGTTTGAATGAGTCGCGCTTTTACAAAAAGCCACTCGATTGACTGGCCTGGCTGTTTTGTACGAAAACAAAAGACATAATTCGTGTTCTGCTAACAAATGAATGCACTCAAGCTGTATATTTCTTTTTTTGGACCTTGTCAATCATGGTTGAATAAAACCTGTCATTCATTTCCTCTGGGGAACGTTCGTCTACGAAAACAGCTAAACAACTAACAATAGTTCCTATCGGAATGCGCTACCCTTTTCAATTGTAAACTATACTCCTTGTCAAAACTTTGAAATTCAACGAGAAGAATGCATTTCATTTGTTCATGTTTTCTGAAAACCTTGCCAATCTTGTAATAAGCAAGTTAATCACCTCGATTCTTGGCAATAACCTAAATAATAACCTACGGCTCTTGGGATGTATTTGGGTTATTGCCTCGAATCTCGGTAATTAACTCTTACTTACAGACCTAACAGCCCTAACAGACTGTTAGGTTTGTTAGGGCTGTTAGGTTTGTTGGCTGTTAGGGTTGTCAGGCCAGCCAGGGCTGTAAGGGCTGTTAGGGCTGTAAGGGCTGTACGACCTGTTCGGGCTGTCGGGTGTTGATCATAATATGTGCCCCACCTTTTAGACGTGGGATTAAGGAATGCCTTCCTCACTGCTGTTTGTCCTTAACAGCAGCCCTATGCTGTTTGGGACAGTTAGGGCTGTTAGGCCTAACAGCAGCCCTAACAAGAATTTCCCTGTCCTATTTCTTTACTCATATGACCCCTGAGATAGACAGTTTTATGCTGTCCCTACACAAATACCATATCTCTCTGCCCAGAGTTTTTCACAAGTGAATTGTTTGATTTCAACACAGAGGGATTGTATAGATTGCATAGAGGCAAGTCTGGGGACCAAAATATCCCAATATCTTGCCTCAATTGGTGCCTCTCCCTGCAACATATCCGAAAAATATCCCCTTAAAATATCGGGTAATCTTTTTCAACCCTAAAAAAGTTTCGAATTTTGTAATGACTACATTTTCAAATTTTTGATTGGCTTGATTTGTGTTATTGATTGCTTGATTGGCTTGATTTGTGTTATTGCTTGCCACATGTCCCACGGCTTACAGTCAGATTTAGCATGCCCCCTGCCCTTTTCCATACAAATACTGTACTTTTTTTTTAGAAATTCCATAGGGGTGGGGGTCTCTTTTCAATGCCCAGGACAGGGGGGGGGTTCATGATTTATTCAGGACAATATTTATTCCTCGGTGGAAAAAACTGCATTATCTGACAGAATAGTAAGTAGAATAATTTCACAAGATAATATTATTGATAGATACGCCAGGGAAATAAATATGAGACATTTTACCAGGATTCCGGGCAATTTTGGCAAAGTGGCCAAAAATCCAGTTACTGAAACACTTAGAATTGCTTGCTTGATTTTGGTCTATTTTTGGAAACAAAATGTATGCCATGAGCAACAAATGAAAAGGAGAAATAAAATGTCAATGTTCTCCACCCTGGAGTACTACAATGAAACTCTATGTCAACCCAATTCTATAAAAACCCTCTGCTGTTTATTGAAACAGGTTGCCATCTAGATTTTATAATGGAAATAACACAAGTTACTAATGCGTGCAGACCCTTCAAAAAATATTGGACCAGACACTATTACTCCTGGCCATACGGGTGTTAAGCAGAAGGCTGCAATGTCCAAAGTGTACCAAATACATAACTCCATATTATGGGTGGAGCAATTTTGAAGAAGGGTCTGAAATTCAATTTCACCTAATTGCACTCTAAATACTGAAAAAAATGGTTTTTTTTGTGGGGGGAGGGGGAGAGAAAATAGAAATGAGACAGAAAAACAAAATAATTTCTGTTTGACGGGGCATGTCCCCCTGAGAAAAGTTTGAAAAAATTGGATCAAGGTACATCTATTGGGTTTTAGAAAACAATGAAACTACGGCGGAAACATATAACAGGGCCTCTCTTTATTCTGATCCAACAGAAATGGGAAAACGTTCTGTGCTGGCCTTCCTTTGAGCAAGGAAAATATTATAGATGAATAAAATTTAACTTATATTTGACTGGGGTGGAAAGTTTTCAAGAAATAAATTATAATAGATAAGTTAGCTATCAATAGATAGAATAAAGTAATCAATTCTATAATTTAATGAATGGCCAAAACACAGTTGATCATCTTTTCTAAATCGTACGGCCGAGGAATCAAATTTCCTGAAGAGATCGTCTAGTCAGAGAAAATATTTCTCATAAAACAAAAAAAACATTCTTACCAATTAAGAGCTTGCAGTTTAGTCCACTTCATACCGAATGTTTGTCCAACTTCAGCGAACAGTGAGTTTCCAATCCACACCGCACCCATTATATCCGTGACTTTCAAGGTTTTTCCATGTATAGGGAGCAAAAGAACCCACAAAACACGGCAACTCCTGCGCTCGATTTTGGCGCCATTGTTGTTGTACTGTAACTCGTGACAAACGTTTTCAGTTCCTGTGAATTCAGCTATAGTCCTGACACTTTCGCATTCAGTGGAGAAGTAAAACATGTGTCTAATTAAATAGAATTGCAGCCTGTAATTTTTCCTCGTGAAAACGACTCCAAAACTCGAAAACAAACAGGGCAGGCTATCGTGTATAGGAACTTGACTATACAACTACAACTCTTGCCGCTTCGGGTCACGTGGTGGTCATGAACAAAGACGTTTGTCAATAGAAACTTTATTTCCGCTTCCTGTAAAGTGAAGTTTGTGTTTTCGGTGAACAGAGATCCAATTATACCACGCTCGGGGTCGGCGCTCGCCAGGCGTTGTGTCGCTCAAGGTACCGAAAGTTTCTGTTTCAAAAAATAGTGTTAGTCCTTCAACTGTCGAGGAGAGCCGAAAATTTGTGGTTCACTCAAAGTCAAGGGCAAGGGGAACAAACCGTTTCCATGTTAATCCTCGACTATCTCTTTGGTGGTTTACTTTCTGCTTGTCCGGCTTCTTCTTCCCCCTTGTTCCCGCCGGGCGCAATTTCTGTCTAGGTCTCTCTGGTGCTTCCATTTCTTTCTGCTCTTCTACGATAATTTTAACATTCCTCGATCCCTTCCTCATCCCTCGACCCAATGTTTGTATTCTATGGCTTCCTCTTCGCGCATTTTCATCCTTTGAGGCGTAAGTGATAGCACGGTTCTGCAGTTGGAGTGTTTTTTCTCGGCCTTGAAACTTCGACTGGAAGAATTTCAGGAGCAAGCCGGCAAAGAAAATACTCCAACTTGATTATTATTCCCCATTCTACCAACTCTTTGGATTCCATGGCTTCTTCTTTTCTTCTTCGGGCATTTCTCCTTTGAGTAATTATTGTAGGTCGTTTTTTCAGCCGCTAGCAGCCCTGTAGTCTTTTTGTGCCTGCGATTTAGCTTTCACGTGAGCATCATGTCACAATCACTTTCGAGTGTGTTACATCTTTTTGGTACTCCCTATGCTATTAGGTAAACCTAGTACCTACGTGGTCACATAGCGCTTTTTGGTGTAGGGGTGTTAACGCCAATTACGCTCTCATTTAACATTTATACGCTAATTGCCTTCTTTAAATATTTTGTACTTTGTATGCATTGTTTTTGCACTTGTACTTCACGCACTAGTACTTTGTTACGTAAGTTATTCACAACCGATACTGCATAACTACGAACTAGCGCATCTAACCTATAAGCACATCGATAACCGGCTTCACCGTCCTGCAACACATCGTTTGTAAGTATCGCACCAGAATTGCACTGTATAATCGCCATGTAGCTTTATGTTCAGTGTTTAACCCTTCTTTCTATTATTTTTCAGTAACCGGTTTGATGTGCCCAACAGATAAGTCCATTAATGTGTTATGTTATATTGTCAAAGTAAAATATTAAATGTCAGTCGAGCCGCGTCTAAACAAGTGTTTCAGGAAACGTTTATTTGATTACTAATCGTTCATTCCATTGGGAAACGTTCATTTTATTGTTAAAACGATGTGATATAAATTGGAAAACCGATCATGAGCGATCAACCAAGAGACGATGCTATTGAAAATCTGTTAGCTCGAGTCCTTACGGAAAAACAACCGAATACCGAATTTCCGAATGTTACCCGAGAGCCTTCCGAAAATCTACCGAGTACCGAACATCCGAATGTTACCCGAGAGCCTTCCGAAAAACAATCAAATACCGAACATGCGAACATTGCTCGACAACCTTCCGAAAGTATAACGAATACCGAATCAAACGTCGGAAGCTATATTCACGAACATACGAGCAGTCGAAAAAAAGGAACGAGAAAACGACAACAAACGGAAAGGGGTCAAGCATATATTTCCGAATTACGATGGAACGAATGTTTTGCTTTGCAGAAGAAAATCAGTTCAAAGCTTAATTTTATCGATGGTTTGACCTCATCATATGAAAACGTTGGTGTCGTTAAGGCACATTTGAGAGTTCTAGAGGAAATGTATTGTCATTTGCCCGAAGTATTTACGTTGTGGGAAAATACCATCATAGACGATTCTAAGAGAGATTCAGCAATTCTATGGTATGAAGAACAACACGCCTAAGGGATTTTAAGTTAAAACTGACAGAATGGATAGCTGAAGCTGAAATAGAAGAAGTGTTGCCAAAGTCATCACACAGATCAAAGCATAGTAAATAAAGTAAATCCTCACACACTTCAGTCAAGTCTATTGTGAAAGCCTTGGAACCGACAGCTAAAACTCCAGCAAGTTCAAGAAACAGCAAATCAAACCAGTTCAGTAAAACCTCACGCGCGTCTGTTAATGCAGCTAAGGAGAGATTAAAAGTGGCAGAACTAAATGCTAAGGCACAGTTTCTAAGACAAAGGCAAGCTTTAGAGAGACAAAAACAAGAGCTTGAAGATCAAGCACAAGAACTCAAGCTACAAGAAGAAATATCAGTAGCCCTAGCAAAAGAAAAATCGTACACGGAATTCGCTCAACAAGAACAAGCTATATATTCTCCGGTTAGCCCTCAAAGAACGAGATTTCGTATAGAAGACTATCCTGCAACTATGTCGCAGATGAAATCATTTCATGTCAAGACGCCGCCCACTAAAGAAACAGAAAAAAAGCCTCGCTTTCCGATGACGTCGACACAGTCAATTAAACATCCTCCGTTATCAGTGAAACCGAATTTTAATATTTTCCAGTCACCGCCTGTTCCAACACGTGTACCCGCTTTTAAACTGGAAGTGCCACTGCAAGTGCCAACTACACGTGTACCTATTAAACAGGAAGTATCAACTACACGTGTACCTATTAAACAGGAAGTATCAATTACACGAATGCCAACTACACAAGTGCCAACTACACAAGTGCCAACTACACAAGTGCCAACTGCACAAGTGCCAACTGCACAAGTACCACTGCAAGTACCAAATGCACAAGTACCACTGCAAGTACCACATGCACAAGTTCCACAGGAAATATCACAATCACATTATGACGATCTTTGCATGAAGAGTCTCATGGAAAAGCAAAATAAACTGACACAGATGCTCGCAGTCCAGCAGCAACACTCCCTTCTTCCATCATTAACCCTGAGGAAATTTACGGGAGATCCCATGCATTATCATGAATTCATGGCAGGTTTCGAATCACAGATTGAGTCAAAGCTGGTTTCCAATGAAAGTTGCCTTCGCTACTTAGAACAGTATCTCGAGGGAGAGCCCTATGACCTTATCAGGGGCTGTTTCCATAGCGGCACGTTTGGCTATCAGGAAGCAAAGAAAATTTTGTCAGAGAAATATGGAGATCCTTATGTGATATCGAACGCATATATCAAGAAAGTAACAGAATGGTCAACCATAACATATGATGTAAAGTCTCTCAGTAAGTTTACGACCTTCCTAGTGCAATGTCAAACCGCCATGACATCCTTATCGTATCTGACAGTACTTGATCATCCACACAACGTTCAGAGTTTAGTCATGAAGCAAGAAACAAAGGTACACTCAGATCCAGTATTCTCCCGTGAAGCTATTAATCGAGTGCATGGCAGCTCAGCAAATAAACCAAGTGCGATACAAAAAGGCAAGAAAGGACTTAGAGAAGTAAGTTTCTTCACAGAAACAGAGACGAAAACCTGCATATGTGGCAAGAAGAGTAAACATGACTTGGATGACTGTAAGTTCTACCTTGAAAAAAGCCGCCAAGACAGAAAGTCGTTCTTGAAAGACAACAGAAGATGTTATGCATGCTATGGCGAAGATCATGTATCTAAAGGCTGCTTATCTAAGAAAACCTGCAAGACATGTCAAGGAAAACATCCAACCGGATTACATGATAACAACTTTCGACCAATACATCTAAAACAAGGCAGCACGAAAACACGAGAACAATCTACACAATCAAACGAGTCAGTGCCTGAACCTGTTACTAATGCCCGTACAGACACAAGTGAAGAGAATAAATTCATCAGTTCCATACCCATTGTTCCTGTAAGACTTCAGTATCAAGATAAAGAGATTATGACGTACGCTATGCTCGACAATTGCAGTTCTGGAACGTTTGTATCAGAAACGGCCAAGTCCAGATTGGGTGCAAAAGGAATAACCAGCAAGCTGATGATTAAGACGATGAATGGAACTAAAGTTGAAGATACCACTCTTATCTACGATTTACGTGTATCCGATCTCTCAAGAGAGCATAACATACAGTTGCCTAAGACTTACACAAGGGAAGAAATTCCTGCTTCGCCAAATGAGATCCCAACGCCAGATCATGTAAGGAATTGGCAGCATATCAAGAACATAGCACACGAAATACCGACACTCCTGAATGATGTTCATGTAGGACTTCTGATTGGTACAAACTGTCCAGAGGCCTTAGAACCACGAGATTTCATTATCAGTGAAAATGGCGGTCCCTACGCAGTCCGTACTTTCGCTGGGTGGACAGTCATTGGTCCTCTTACATTGTCGAGCGGCGAGAAAACTTCTATCAGCTGTCATCAAATAACCGTAAAAGATGCTGTGTCACTCCAACCTTCTACTCATCACTTCACTGTAAATAACGCTATCAAAGAGATCATATCCCCAAGAGCTCTGAATTCAATGTTTGAGCAAGACTTCAATGACAATCCAAGAAGTGGATCTAAAATCGGTCTTTCAGTTGAGGATAGAAGATTTCTAACTAAAGTGTCAAATGAAACCGTGCACGTTTCTGGTCACTATGAAGTGCCCCTTCCCTTCAGAGATGAAAATGTACTTTTCCCAGACAACAGACTCGAAGTTCTCCAGAGAGCCTATTGGTTAAAGAGAAGACTGGAAAAAGACCATCGTTTCTATACCGATTATGTCAAGTTTATGGAAGACATCTTAGAGAAGAACTACGCACGAAAGGTACCCAACTCGACACTGATACCGACAGGGACTGCATGGTACATCCCAAACCACGGTGTGTATCATCCAAAGAAACCGGGAAAAATACGCGTTGTCTTTGATTGCACGGCGAAGTTTAAAGAAGAGTCACTGAACAGCAAGCTTCTTAAGGGTCCTGATCTGACGAGTAAGTTAATCGGCGTCTTAACCAGATTCCGCGAGGAACCCATAGCGTTTATGGGAGATGTGGAAGCCATGTTCCACCAAGTTCGCGTCCCAGAGCATCCACGAGATTTCCTCAGATTCTTCTGGTGGTCCGATGGCGATCTTACTGTAGAACCGAGTGAACACCAAATGAATGTACACTTGTTTGGTGCGGTTTCGTCACCAAGTATAGCCAACTATTGTCTAAGACGTTGTGCTGACGATTTTGGTAAAGAAGTTGACGATGAAGAATCAGTTGACGTCTTGAAGAGAAACTTCTACGTAGATGACTGTTTGAGATCTGAGACCACCGAAGCCAAAGCAATCACTCGTATTCAAGATGTACAGCACCTATGTGCTAGAGGAGGATTTCACCTGACCAAGTTCATAAGCAACTCTAGAATTGTCCTGGAAACCGTCCCAGAACAAGAACGAGCGAAGGAAGCCAAATCACTAGATCTCAGCAAAGATCAATTGCCGATCGAGAGAGCGCTTGGAGTCCATTGGGCAGTAGAGAATGACACATTTGGTTTTCGTATTAGTCTGAAAGATAAACCATTGACGCGAAGAGGGATTCTTTCGACTATAAGCTCCGTATATGATCCCTTGGGTTTTGGTGCACCTGTACTTCTCCCTGGAAAAAAGATTCTACAGGAGTTATGCCAAGAAAACCTTGACTGGGATGATGAAGTTCCGGATTCCTACAAGACCCGCTGGGTACAATGGAGAAACAGTCTACCGCAGTTAGAAAGGTTCTCGATGAGTCGCTGTTTGAAACCAGGAGATTTTGGAAACGTTACAACAAGACAGACTCATAGTTTTTCTGATGCCAGTTCCATTGGCTACGGTCAAGTCACCTATCTGCGACAAATAAATGACGAAGGAAAGATTCACTGCGCCTTTCTCATGGGCAAAGCTCGCTTAGCTCCCATTAAGAGTGTTTCTATTCCACGCCTAGAATTGACCGCCGCAGTAACTTCAGTCAAGGTCGGTGCTGTAATGATTGAAGAGTTATCACTTCCGATAGACGACTCATTCTACTGGACAGACAGTACAACTGTTCTACGATACATCAAGAATGAAGAGAAGCGCTTCCCCGTTTTTGTGAGTAATCGGGTACAAACCATCAGAGACCACAGTGAACCCGACCAATGGAGATATGTAAGCAGTGAATGCAATCCCGCTGACCACGCCTCGCGCGGTATTAAGGCAACAAGTTTTATAACGCCAAACAGCTGGATCAAGGGACCAAAGTTCTTAAGACAACCGATGAATGAATGGCCGAAGTCTGAACCAAATTCAAGCATGGATCCTTCTTTACTTGAAGAGTGCACAAATGATACAGCAACCGTCAATGCAACTGTCTCAGACTCCAACCATGATATAATTCGCCGTTTTGAGAAAATCGCTGATTGGTACAAGTTAAAGGCAGCCGTTGCCTGGATAAGAAGGCTTACCTCAAGATCTCAACAACCTCGAGAACAGACAACAAAGTTAAGTAAACCAAGACCTCTTACCGTGACTGAACTACAAGAAGCGGAAAGGAAAATTCTAGAGATTGCCCAAAAAGACGCCTTCAGCGATGAAATGATCTATCTATCCTCGCGGCCAGAGCTGTCTAACGGCAAAAGAGCCGAGAAGAAGATAAAAGACAAGAAGCTAAAGAAGTCAAGTAGCCTCCACCGACTTGACCCAATACTTGGAAAAGATGGTCTACTGCGTGTTGACTTGAAAAGTCTAACGATCTTTCGGAAGAAAGCAAGCATCCTATAATCGTACCGAAGAAAAGCCATATAACAAGACTCCTTATCAAAGACGCCCATAAGCGCGTAGCTCATGGAGGCCGAGGCATGACTCTCAACGAGCTGAGGAACCGGATATGGATCATCAATGCCAATTCAGCTGTGAGGTACCATATCTCAAGATGTGTCACGTGCCGTCGACTACGAGCAAAGGTTGGTGAACAGAAAATGGCCGATTTGCCTGAAGTACGAGTAACGGCTGCTGCGCCGTTTCTAAGCTGCGGAGTTGACTACTTCGGACCATTTATCATCAAAGAAAGAAGAAAGGAGTTGAAGAGATATGGTGTAGTTTTCTCTTGCATGACTTCAAGAGCTATCCACATTGAAGTTGCTCATAGCCTGGATACCGCGTCGCGGACCAGTAGGAGAATTACATTCAGACAACGGAACCAATTTTGTTGGCAGCGAACGTGAGCTTCGTGAAGCGATAGAAGAGCTGAATCATAGCAAGATAGCACATGACGTTAAGCGCGAATTCAATGCCGATTGGATAAAGTGGAAGAAGAACCCCCCAGCTGCATCACATATGGGAGGAATATGGGAGAGGCAGATACGTTCAATACGAGCCATTCTCGCTGGATTAATCAGAGAGCAATTACATGCATTGGATGATGAGTCTTTCCGAACGCTCATGGCTGAATGTGAATGCATAGTTAACAGCAGACCGCTCACATATCTATCGGACGATCCAGACGACCCGATACCGTTAACGCCCAACAATATCCTCACAATGACGTCCAAAGTCGTGATGCCTCCCCCCGGATGCTTTCAAAAAGCTGATGTCTATCTTCGGAAGAGATGGAGACGAGTACAATATCTAGCTAACCTCTTTTGGACGAGATGGAGGAGAGAGTACATTCACAGCTTACAAGAACGTATCAAATGGCACGGGGTCAAACGAAATCTCAAAGTCGGGGATGTCGTTCTAATGGTAGACGAGAGTAGTCCAAGAGGTAAATGGAAATTGGCTAGAGTCATCGATGTTCGTGCGGACAACAAAGGATTGGTACGAATAGTAAAGATTCGCTCATCTGGCTCAGTGTACGAGAGACCAATAACGAAGCTGATATTGATCCTAGAGAATGAGGGAGATCAGAAGATGTAAATTCCCGAGGACAAGATCCACAACAAGCTTCAGATGGCAAGGCCTATGTCGACCTACGACACAAGCACGACAAAACCAGGGTTGAATCCCGTCGAGGAGCCTGAGACGACCCGGACGTTTCATGATGTTTCTTCAAAGAACTCTGGGCTGTTATTAGTATATAGTTTAGTTTAGATTGCATTATATTTATTAAGAGTATCAAACTCTTAGGGGAGCCAGATGTTAACGCCAATTACGCTCTCATTTAACATTTATACGCCAATTGCCTTCTTTAAATATTTTGTACTTTGTATGCATTGTTTTTGCACTTGTACTTCACGCACTAGTACTTTGTTACGTAAGTTATTCACAACCGATACTGCATAAATACGAACTAGCGCATCTAACCTATAAGCACATCGATAACCGGCTTCACCGTCCTGCAACACATCGTTTGTAAGTATCGCACCAGAATTGCACTGTATAATCGCCATGTAGCTTTATGTTCAGTGTTTAACGCTTCTTTCTATTATTTTTCAGTAACCGGTTTGATGTGCCCAACAGATAAGTCCATTAATGTGTTATGTTATATTGTCAAAGTAAAATATTAAATGTCAGTCGAGCCGCGTCTAAACAAGTGTTTCAGGAAACGTTTATTCGATTACCAATCGTTCATTCCATTGGGAAACGTTCATTTTAAGGGGACTTATAGCGCAAAACACAACAACGCAACATCAGTTGTCAGAGGTTACTCAGGGTATTATCAGAGAGATAGTTTTCAAAATCCTAGTTACATACAGTTTTGTCTCCTATTGCGCTCGGGCTGTTATAATCTGTAATGCTCTGCGCTGTTCCGCATTTTTTCGGCGTCTTCAAACAGTGTGCATTCGTCTGGTCCAAATACAGGGCAGTGACCGTCAAGTTCGTTTAGTACAAGTTAATTGCCTGTTGGGGTTATTATAATGAAGTTTCCGTTGTCGGGCTTGGCCTAGCGATTGCTTTTCACGCTACTCGTATCAAACCTCCCCAGCCGAACTCCTGCCAGCGAGATTTCATAAGTATGCCCGCACTTTTCTCATTTCCAATGCGCGAACTAGGGAAGCTTCTAGTTGTACTATTCCTGTGCGTAGCCATAAGACGAGGTGTCTGTTGTTCAGCAATCAGGCCGCCCCTCTGCGCGTAATGCCACTCAAAGGCACCTGTGAAATAGTTCAACCGCCCATGACACACCTTTAAACGGTTTGGCAAATCTTGCGCTCTCACTGACTAAGTAATTAATGACGTTCCGTGTTGTAACCGCAAGTTCTCCGGCTGTGTAGGCGCGTAGGTCTCATTTCCAATTCCCTTTTTTTTTACTGGCATTTTATTTTACTGCGCTTCAAGGGCAGTGAGAGCGATACAAGGAGTCCTGTCATAACGAACCCCTCATTGTTATGACGTCATCTAGTGTAGAGATTTAAGTCTATGAGCCAATCACTCGTTGCAGGGTTTATGAGCCTATCACTTGTCGCAGGGTTGAATCAGCGGAATGCCGTACCCATAGCCCTCTCGTGAGCATGTCCTTGGTAAAATAGTTAATTTATAGATTAAGCCACTGGCTAAGAGCGGAGCTCCAGGTTACATATTTTTCTGTGTTAAAGGTGCGTTTACCTGTCTTTTTGGCACGCGCGCGGATCAATGGCCCGTACTGCTCGCGCACGGGGACTATAATGGCAGTATATGGTCATAAGATAATATCACACCCTTATTGCTTTAAAAAAAAAATCCAACATCGCGTAGAATTATATTGTTCTGCGCGACATCGAGCTTGTTATGGCCTGAAAATGACATGCGACCAAAATGTCTCAATGCCTAGCGAGCCTGCCGTTGGTTACTCCGATAACTATTTACATCTAGAATGGGAAGCACAAAAGGAATAAAGTCATTTGCCCTTGCTTTTGTCTCACATTCCTTTGTTTTTAGTCCCGCGGGGTATACATACTTATTTTTTGTAATTAGTATGCGGATTTGGTTGGTTAAAAGCAGAGTTGCGTCACAAAGCTAGTTTCTCTTGTATAGTAGAACGAATCATGATGAAATACAGAGGGGCCCTCTGGGAATGGTTCTAATTACAGCGAGGTAAACCCGAAAAGCGGGACAGTTCAATTAGTTTCGAGCACTTAAATACACAACAACTCATTTGGGGGGTAACAGGGTCTGTTTATTGCCATCAGACCAGCAAATCCCCCTAGGAGGATAAAAAAAATTACACTTATGCGAAGAGCACGCGAGCTGACTATATGCTTACACTGAACACGCTATATTTTACAACACGATATATACACTAGATCTTATCTAGGAATGTACGGAATTCCACCTAGGTATTTAATTGCGATAAACAAGTCTATCACACACTTTATAGGGATTGAAACACAAACATGTTCTATTTTCTGAAAGGATTTAAACTTAGAAACCGCCAAACTACCGCCACTGTTATTTCCAACGTCTATTCTTGTAACATTGTGGTGATCAATATAATTTGCAATCGTTTTCAACGTAATTAGACGAGCTATACATCGATGCGGTAGCAAATTAAATATTCACCGGCGGGAAAGTCGAAATTATTGGATGGCGGAGTAATTTGAATAAACTATGAGCGTAGAAGAAATCTCTGGGTCGTTCTTGGTGTTGCAAAATGTATTGTACTTTGGATTAGATAGATAGATAGATGTTTTACAAACACGGTAGTTTCATCAGCATAGCTGGTTTTCATAAACGCTATTGTATTGGAGCTATTGTATTCCATCTTATTGTTTCGTTCTATGGTCTGTTGTCTTCTTTTGTCTTTATGCCTCCGGTGCCTTGCAACATCAAGAAAGAGCCAAATCTCTTATAGGGAAGTGAAGTAAACGTGCCTCGTTTAAAAAGCGGTATCATTGACTTATACACATTCAGTTCTAGCTATTGTCGTTTGTAGCATTTTATTTGAGCTACCATTTTGGTCAGAAACTGGCTTTGGTTATTTTCCCCGTTAGAAGTTCTTAATATCTATATTTTCATTTATCTTTAAAATGCCATATGCAGCAACCTATTAGAGCTAATAGTGCTCGCAGTTTTACAATATTATACCCAAGGTTCGCCATTTCCCTCGTTTCCAATACAATTTACACTGAGAATTTTAGCTTTTTAACTTTTTATCAATTATCATTATTCACTGTTATTCACTGTATTGTTATTGTAATAGCTTGTATGTTTCTAGGAGTTAAATAAAGACTATTATTATTATTATTATTCCTTTGTGACTTACGGCTCGTTGGTCTTTGAACCTAGCGCCGTTGGTTCATCAAGTCCCGGGTGATGTCGCGGGATTCTTCCCGATGCAGGGTACTTAGATATCGTAATAAAAACTATATATAAGTCACTATCGCGAGCCATGGTTTTCTCCTCGCGGGCCATGGTGTTCTCCTGCCCTGTACGACGTCGTTTGAATGGGTTATGTGGCATCACAACCAGGAAAACGTAGTCAACAAATTTTATTATGTCATGACCTTCACTCCAGTACACTACTCGAAGCGCTCCTTCCCGTTCCTATAGTAGCTCCCCTATCCAGATTGTAAGTAGGTGCTTTATGCTCGCGAATTAAACAATGTTTGGTGTATGGACGGCAAAACCCTTGGTATCGGCTCTGCCGCAAACGGTTTTCTCAATGTTCGGCGTTCGCAACTAAGAATAAAGAAACAACATTGCCCTTATCCTCAGTATTGCCATTATCCTCTACCGCAAATCTGACAACAACGAACATTAACCCTGTGAGGTTGATTGTCGACCAGTTTTAACTCGTTCAGTTGGACGCGTTTTTGTGATAAGGATTAGTGTCACTCGCTCATAGGTGCGTGGCTCCAGTGTGGTCCAACCCCAATCCGATGAACTTAAACTTCTGAACTAGAATTCCTCACCAACAGATAAATCTAGTTATTTCTATTAGGTAAGGTGGATATCCGAATTCGATCGCAATAAAAACCAGCTAAAATGCGACGCTTTACGCCAGCCCTCTCGACTGCGAGCCCTAAGCTACCACAGGGATACCAAGGCTTGCCTACTAGCCTAGGCTTAAAAATTTAAAACAACATTCAGTGAACGTCCTCTGAACGAGTTTGCTCACAGAGCTCTTTGATTGCGTATGTCAGCACACAAACGGTTAGATTTATGGTCCTTTTTTTACGGCTGGGCGTCTCCCTTGCGCTTTGCATTTGGCTCTTATGGGCGTGGAGAAGATCTCTTATTTCTGCGCCATAATGACCTGTCCCGTTTGTTTAATAGCAATGGCTATTAAACAAGTCCCGCCCACCCACCCCTTACTGTGGCTTGGCCGCATGCGCCCTTCTGCCCTCTTGCCTGCGGACTCGCGTTCCTTCCCACAACTTAACCTACCAGTCCGTAAGCAGGAGGGCAGTTGGAATAGAATACTATTTTGCTTTCGAGCTCGAAATTGACTTTTCTTAGTCTTTCGGGAACTCACGAGGAATATTTGCGGTAAAACTTGGGGAAAAAGTAAAGTTTTCCTTCCCAAATGCCGATAATCTCGGCTTGGATCACTGAGGTCAAGTGTTAATTGAATGTCTCGAGTGGTGTATTTTGAAGCGCTCGGAATTAATTTTGTTTTTATTTATCCCAACTTTTTTTTCGCTAAATACTAAGATGAAAACTTTGTCTCTTCGGAAATAAAGTCGGTTGTTTCGATTTTCAAGTAACATATATGATTTACGACTCATGAAATTGGTCTAAATTTCGACTCTTCGCTACCTCCTTCAATTCATAAATTGGGAAATTCTGTAAGAAATTCGAGATCAGATTAATTTCAGATCTATCAACGCCTGGGAACTCTTGAAAGGTTATACTTTAATCCCAAGTAAAATGTTTTCATTGTTGGGCTTTTGTTTTTAAACCAAGACGAACTGAAGTAGCCGTAAATTCAGGCCATTTTTAGCGCGCGGAGGCCCTAAAATACGAAAAATTAAATAAAAAAATAACTAAAAATTCCAACGGCTTCAAACTTGCATTTTTAAATATAGCTAGCAGAGACCTTTTATTTGACAGAGTATCAAAAATTTCGAACTTTCTATCTTTCATAGGTATAGGCGATCGTTATAGCAATACGCTCTTAAACCACATTATTATTTTATTATTATATGATATAAGCTGTTACCTAGGCTGACCTACGATCACATTCACCTCAACTCGTATGCTGTAATGCGGGTGAACCTGGCTGCACAAGTGCTAAGGTCATCGGTTGCTGCTGTACTGAAAGAGTTTGGACCCCCGGAAACAGCCGAGACAGCAAAGCTGTGCGAGATGGTTGATTCTTTCTTTGATTGCCTGAATGTACGCAGCACAACAGAGGCAGAGAGGAAGCGCAAGCCATTACTTGCTCCCTATAGATCTGTCAATGATCAGAGGTATGTCTGTATAGTATCTGTTCTATGATATGTTAAATAATTTCCAAAGCAGTATTTTTGTGTGTATGTACATTGTATGTGTGGAGGGAGAGAGGGTGTTGATATATTCTTGAGTCCCATAGTCAAAGTTTATTTTTAAATTATCTATTAAAAATTAAAATAAACACTGATTGCTCTCTTTTGGGGCTTAATTTATGTGCATATGTGGATATACTATTTCCAAATGCCAAATGTTACCATTCATTTGTATGCCTAGGATGTAAAATCCCATTATATGATTTCTAAAATTATAAATTATAGGTAGCTATATAGTTGGATAATATTTTGTATAATTTATTTTAAGTCCTGATTATTTGTATTCCGTGTCTAAATAAAGTTATATTACATTACATTTACCGTGCTCCCATTCCTTTAGTGCAGAATGGACGTACAACAACTCACAGACGGGAATGCTACGATTCTCAAGATATGTCAGCAAATAGAAGGATACATATACAAAAGAAGCACTGTATTCAACTAATGTTACTCCATATAAAGATGCTTTCCTTTACTTGTCATAACTACACTTGGCAGAACCAGAGATGTGGCTTTTACTGTTTTCCAAGCATCCTGCTTGGACAAACATGACTACAAAAATGTTGTTTCTCCCGCCCTATTCGTCTAACGCTTCTGAGCACAAAGTCATACAAAAGTATATGCAAAGATCACCTCAATTTTCTATCAGCCCACTCATTACCGGCTCCACAATAAGTGCAAAGAAAAGCTTCAAGAGCTAGGTTACATGCCATTTGGAGAAAGGCCTTCATATGAACCCGAGGCACCGCAAGATTCGAACGGCGATCTAGACGAATATTTATACGAGGTGGAAGTAATCGTTGGGAGAAGACTCAATAAAGACATGGAGTACGAATTGAAAGGGTGGTTTAAAGGCTACTCTGATTTTGCAATTATTTGCTTTTATTTTACGCTGTTTTCTTAGGTATGGTGCTCCGCTCTGCGGAGGCCTTTGGCCGCCGCAAGGAGCTCTGCTATCATGTGTAATAACATCTATGATGTGTGATGCACTCTTGAGTGGTTAAAACTATGATAATGAGCAATTCTTTGAAATCCCGTTTAGTTCTGCTAGCTGAACTTTGAAATAATATATTTCAAAGTACAAGTATCTTTGAAACATGAATTATTGATGTTTATTTTGACATGAATTTTAATGTTTTCAAAGAACTGCATGTGGTACAAATGAACAGCTCTGGTTGGCTAAATACCTCATAAAAAATTAATAATTCAAATAAACAATTTAAATTTGTAGGATAAGTTGAACTCCACACGCAGAGGTAACCTGAATTATAATTTTGTCCCAAGAAATACATACATCCATCCATTGTTCTCCATTGTTTTAGCTGTCAAATTTGACAAGAAAACAAAAGATAAATATATTTCTAGGGTACAGTATCAATGTTTTTGCAAAAAAGTGTGTAATAATACATAATAATACATTAAATAATAACATAATAATAATAACAAACGCATTGAACGTTCCTAATAACGTATAATATTTGGACGCTTCGTGAAGTAATTTATTTAACACAAATATTTATCTTATCAACCAGAAGACATGGATCGAGGAACTATTGTCAAAGAGCTCAATTCTCTGGAATTGCCATGAGCTGAGGTATTGCCACCAAGGCACCTTACCTGATTGGATGTCTTCTCAAAATCTCACAACGTTGTCAAGGAAATAATGTTTCTGGCAATATTGTTTCTATAATAATGTTTCTGGCAATATTGATTGTACGGTAAACTACATTGTATAAATCGCAGTCTGCATCTACCGTACCGACTTCGAGTAACGTAACAATATACTCGCGAGTCGCGAGTCAAAAGTCGACCCTCGAAAGACTCGAGGAGCTCATTAAACAAGTCCACTCCATCCACTCGAAATGCGGTTGCTCGCGAGTCTTGCGAGTGTAGGAAATTTACAGGCGAAGAACAACCCATCTGATACAATTGTCCAGAAGGGTTGTGAACGCTTTCAGCGAGGGGATTCTTTTCATGTTACAAAACTAGAATTTCGCAAGAATTTCCAAACTAGCGTAACGTTAAAATATATAGCTACCGTACAAAATAATGAAATGTACCTAAATGATTTCACCTAAACTACATTGTATAAATCGCAGTCTGCATCTAGGGATCAGACATGTCCACATCTGTAAACCACATTTGAACATATCCATATGATAATTTGCAGTATACAAGTGCATACATTTCATTTCAACTTGTCAGGACTCATGGCCCCGCGAATAACGTTGGAGATGCCGGCCATTGAAAAAGAGCTGGTAAATTTATTTACCGTCATTCTGGCACGTCCTGGAGCGGGGGAGACTACTGCCCTCAAAGCAGCCATAGCAAATCTTGTTCTCGCAGTTGAGAACAACAGGGACACCCCGATTCTGATGGAGGAGTTTACAAAGGCAAGGGTCTTCATGCACCTGAGGGCGACAGGAGGAACTGGTATTTATGCCAAAGATGAAGTGCATACCATAATTGCAGAACTTGTCAGCAGTAAAAAAAAAGAGCTTGACAAAGACATGTTCATGAAGTTCTTTGATAATGGCAGCTGGGCCTTGAACAAAGGCAACTCTGCCAAGAGAGACAGAATACCTACCGGTAGCCAAAAAAAATAGTCACCTATTGATGTACTTTTCAAATTTTGAAGTAGTTCTCTACCCCTCAATTTCCAGACACCTTTTCCAAAATTTGGAAATTTGATAGGAGGGTAATAACAATTTGATAAGAGGGTAAGAACAACCCAAGATAAGCAAGAGTGCCATAGTTTTATGATATAGCGGATCCGTGGGGTCCCGAAATAGATATTTAGTTTTTTAAATATTATCATCATAGAATGGAATAATAAAACACAATATTTAAAAACACTCACTTTGGGCACTGTCACAGTGTTTACACGAAATATCATCCTGGTGTGTGCTGAGAGCTGGCACTCTCTAGTAAAATATTATAAGGACGAAGAAATGGACTTACTTCCGGCACTGTCACAGTGTCACAAAGAAATGCTTTTTTCTCATTATTCAAATGGAAAAAAAAACACAGAATACACATTATCGTGACTTTATTTTCTTTCTGGTTGTTCTAATACCACCACCGCCTCGTCATGCAAACCGAAGACGATCACACGAACACACACCCTCTGGCCTGAGGAGATGGCAAGAATGACATAGTTGCTGAACCCGTACAGGATGATACTGCCTAACTCTGACATAATGGAGCTTGAGTGACTCATGTCACATTTGCAGAAAAGGGGCAAGAAAACTGTGGTCAAATGCTATATTTTGTCGTTCGGATTTCTTTTTGGGGTGTTCTCGTGTAGCATATTAAACTAAAACAATTATTCTCCTCAGGCTCCGTGAATAGTGGCGAAGGAATCCAGTTTCAGCGCCCCACTTCTCCAGCGCCCCCTTTTGGTTTGAGCGCCCCACATATGCAAAGATCGCAATGTGTATCCTATCCTAGAAGTTATAAGTAATAAAATAAAATCAGTTTAGGAAATTCAGTAAGTCTTGACGAAGTTTATACAACGCAGAGCGCTATACAACGAAGGCTGTTTGAATAGTCCTAATGAGTCTAGAACTGTTAAAACTCACACCTTGCTTGTCTATTGTTCAAGGGATATCTATTGTCGATACTACTAAGTTGGAGTTGCGCAAAGCAATGTAATGAACTGAAGATTGCTCGATCTAGAGAAATACTCTATACTCTATACCTTATACCAGAATAAAGCTTAAAATGCAAGGATAACTTTGATCATAGTTTACACTGTGCGATGCGAGAAGCGCGAATAGAAACAGCGAAGTACAGTTTGAGTTGAGCAAAGCCCTTGTCGGTTACTAACAAACTTTGAGAGAGCATTGTGGGTGGCGCTAAGAACGAAGCTTCCCCATGTTGCTTTTATGGGCTGCGTGTTTCCCTGGACGCAAGCAGTGGTATGGCGAAGGTATGTAACTTTTGTTAAATAGAAAAATAACACAGAAAACCAGGGAAATAGGGGAAGTAATATATAAAATAGTAACATAACACTTTACATGGTTTATAAATTTATTCTTTCAGGTTCAAGAGCTTGGCTTTTTTTATATAGCTTTTTATTAAGTTTTATAGACTAATTTACATTTTTTATTTCTAATTTACACAAACATAATCTTTAACATTGATTCCTCACAATATCCTCCACACCCCCCACCCCCCCCCCCCAAAAAAATTAAATAAATAAATAAACAAATATATATAAATCGAATTATAAAAAAGACGAAAAAAGAGGTAGTCAGGTACCATCACATTATCAAGAAACAAATGGTTTTATGATGAGGATAGCAAAGTATTGTGAAATACGAGCTTGTTACCTTCTCTCGCTACGAGTTCTTCGGCTTCATATGTTTTTTTTATTCTGTATAGTAATAAATTTATTGATGGGAATGAATTGTTGAGTTTACATGAGAAGATGAGATATTTGCACTCCAAAATGATGTAGTTAAACAGCAGCAAATCGTCTGAGCCCAAAGGAAGGATGCCGAAGAGGACAGTTTTTAGATTATCATGCCAGTGGAACTGACAGCTGTTAAAAAAGAAACCGGAAACAGTGTTCCAAAAAGCAATAATCTTAGGGCAATTGTATAGAAAATGTTCCAAAGTTTCAACTTCTAAGTGGCACCAGTGAGTGACAAAACGGGGTATCAGTTAATTTGAATTTAAAAAGCATATCATTAGTGTATATTCTACTGAGTACTTTGTATTGAAATTCTCTTAATTTGGGACTAAGTGTAACTCTAAAGGGTAAAGAGTAAATTGCTTTCCAATCTAAATCTATGTCCATATTGAACTTCAGATTATAGTTTTGCAATGCAGTAGGTATGCAGCAAATTTTAGATGTAAGAAAATGATCATGTATAAGCAACATTTTGTTAGATTAAGATGTAAGCAAAATGATCATGAATAAGCAACATTTTGTTAGATTATGCTACCTCTGCCAAAAGGGTCTACACTTTATAAGTATAATGCTTTTTAGTAGACTCCTCGCCATCAATAACTATATATTCAAATTGTAAATATCTTAACTGTTCGATGAAATAAACTGATTGATTGATTGAAAATCGTATAGCTTCCGTGATTTGACAGTAGTCATGTCAATAGAGGAGGATTCATTTGCTTCAAAAACATATTTAGAGGATTCGAGGGGAACAGTAGAAGGATGAATAGAGGCTCTTTCGAGTTTTAATACAATACGCCATGCCAAAGGAAGAGTATCAAAAATACTGTAAAGGTAAAACACGTCTAAAGGAGACAAATTAACAGGTCTGGGAAACTTGTTGAAGATTAGCACACCATTCGCATCAAAGAAGTCACCAATTTTAACGAATCCTTTGTCCTTTAAGGTACTAAAGGAGGCAAAAATGGGTCTTGTTTGAAAAAATCTAGCTCTGGTGGTTTTCGATTTCGTTGCATCACATTTTCTGAGATCCTTACCCAGTAGGTGAGGCAAACATAGGCCAAGGGTTTGGCGCCCTACCACGCCTTGTTTACGTTCCAGCCGTATCCATAGAAACAGCTTGTTTTCAAGAAAATACCTTATTTTGTCTACGCATTTCAAGTTATAACAAAATAAACTTAATTTTCAAAATCATGGAACGAAAACAGAAAAAAATGACCGTGCCCGTAACCCCACCCATTTTTTAAAATGAATTACATATTAATAAAGTTGTAGCTTCGTATCTCCGTCGCTATTTGCAGTCCGACTACGGGCACGGTCAAAACCCTTTTAAATTGGCTCTAAATCATTCTCAGAAAATTTGGTGAGATAACATGGTGAGTATTTCCCAAGAGAAATAAGCATTGTAAACCGCTTATAGCTCTGTCTGAAGCTTTATGTGCTTCTAATTCCGTCAATACTTCGTTCATTGGCACCATTTTTGGCCGCAATCTTGAAAATTCATCGAGTGAGCTATAAGTAATCGATTGGCTTCGAAAAGCTTCCAAGAATCAGTCGTTTTCAGTTGTCTCAGACCGATATCTAAGAATAGACACAAACAATGATGTAATCCATAGCAACGCCGCTCCCACGGTGAAAATTAAGCGGTTCCCCCCATCTTCGTGAGCTTCGTGTTACACTTCGCGTGGATATGGGTCAAAGAAAGCTCTCAGCAAAGCGAAAATCTCCCATAAAACAAAGTTTTATAGAAGCTGAGAACGAGAAATTGAGGCGGAAAGGTTGGGAGATCAGTGAAAGAGTGCCAGAAGGGCGCAGTAAGGGTTTTTCATACGTCCCCCCTGCGTCAAAAGGGTAAACTTTCTACTCCTTGTGTGCCGCAAAGGCCTTCGCGGGCAGTGAGAGCTCCACAGGAGAGGGCAGTGATACCGATGTCGATGAGGATTATGTATTTAAGAGCGGTCGTCCACAAATATCAACCAAGTCGCGAAATAGAAACATTTTCGAAATTCGTCAAATTTTCCTCATTTGTTCCTCTACTGGATCTATAATCGCTGTGAAAATTTTAGGTCGATCCGATAAATATTTTACATGAGCGAGCTTGTTATCAGTTTATCCGGCTAATTGCCCCGTTCGAGACAATTTTAGCCTACCTCAAAATTGGTTAAAAATCGTAAGTTTCAGCAAACGAATCCAAACATAAGAGGTTTCTAACAAAAGAAGAGACATTTATTGGTACTAGGAGTGAATTTTTAAACTCATAGATAAAAAAAAATAAATATTTTACCGCTTTTTGAATTATTTCAAGTTTTCGTACTGTGTTTTGAAGGTGAAATTGGATGGCTAATATTTCCATTTCGACGGTGAATTCAGCCGGTTTCTCAATTCTGTAGGCAAGAATGGTCCTTACTGATTACATTTCTCAAGTGAAAATTGAGGGCCAGGCAGAATTAAAGTTTTGCTAAAGCTATTGCGAGCGCCGCTTGAAGCCAATTTGTGACACTTACAAACACCTTCGATCACGTACCCGTCGAGTTTAAAAATACACAAGAAACCATTGCCTGCACTAGAAACACTACCAAATGAATCTTAAAACATTTATTGTAGCTGTGCATAACTTACAATTAAGTGTTCTCCGTTGGGCCTTCGTAGAATTTCGTAGAGTTTCCAGCTCGAAATTATCCCATCCAGCGACCTACTTTCAACGTAAACAACACCAAACCCGGCACAACATGCAGACATTTCCCCCAGTATTTGCAATTTCTCCATCGCCTTATGTTCACATAGTGTTTCAAAGACAAATTGCCCTGTATTCATCTTTTGCCGAGAAATCTAGAGCTAAATCTAAGCCCATGGGAAGGAATATTCTGCTCGTAGCGAAATAAACTTTACAAGACGAAGTAGAGCTGTCAAGACTGAAGACATTTGACCAGTACCACAGGAGGCCCAATTTGGTGGCATCCGTGGATTCTTCTCGCGAATTCGGGCCTGGCAAATTTTAGTAATCTGAGTTCTAAAAAGGCGTAAGACACTTGCCTACATTAGTTTATAAGCAATTATTGGATGAGGTTTTTGTGATCTCCAAAATAAACAATGTCGAGACAAGTGGAATCAGGCGAGGCCGTAAGGCCGAGCCTGATTCCACTTGGCGAGATATTGTTTAATAAACAATGTCGAGACAAGTGGAATCAGGCAAGGCCGTAAGGCCGAGCCTGATTCCACTTGGCGAGACATTGTTTATTCTGGAAATCACAAAAACCGAATTTAATAATTGTTTTATTATACATTGATTTAGTAAAAATACTTGTTTTTCTGTCAAGCAATTTCTTCTACACAAGCGCCTTGTTGAATGGGGAAAACATTCAAGTGCTCTAGTCCCATGATGCATTGCGCGCGTAGGATCAAGAATCAGCTAGCTGATTCTTCAAGAATCAGCATGCTGATTCTTGGAGACCCTCAAAGTGCCATGATTCCCAAAGTAAAGTATAATAATTAGTCTTATTATACATTGTCCTCACTATCTCGATTCTGATTGGCTAAAAGCGCGCGCTTTACTTTGGGAATCGCGCACTTTGAGGGTCTCCAAGAATCAGCTAGCTGATTCTTGATCCTGCGCGTGCAATGCATAATTGGACTAGAGCACTTGAATGTTTTCCCTATCTAACAAGGCGCGTGTGTAAAAGAAATTGCTTGACAGAAAAAAAAAAGAATTTTTACTCAATCAATGTATAATAAAACAATTATTGAATTCGTTTTTTGTGATTTCCAGAATAAACAATGTCTCGCCAAGTGGAATCAGGCTTGGCCTTACGGCCTCGCCTGATTCCACTTGTCTCGACATTGTTTATTCTGGAAATCACAAAAACCTCATCCAATAATTGCTTAAAATCACACTAGTGGTCTATATTAATGCTGCGTTCTGATTGGTTGAGCTACTAGTAGGCTATAAGTTATAGCCTACTAGTAGCGAAAGAGTCGGATTTGAAAGCCAGAAAATGGCAAATGACCAGAACAAAAACATTTTTTTGGCAATACAAATTGACCTACTAGTGTGATTTGACTAAAACAATTATTACTCTCGCCCTCATGGCCTCTGAGTCAATAGCCCATTCGGCCTTCGGCCTCATGGGCTATTGACTCAGAGCCCATTCGGGCTCGAGGAATAATTGTTAATTATTATATAAACACCAATGAAATACCACGTGATCTCCCGCGCGAAAACTTGATATCTTCACACGTGAAAATATCATCTTATTTTCACATGTGAAAATATCACACTTGCCTTTGCTGAATGCTCGATTTTTAAGCTTAACTCAAATAAAATTTGAGTTTGGTATTTCATTGATGTTTATATAATAAACAGAACATTACATGACCGCGTGGCCATGTAATATCCTCTTTTTCTGGAAATCACAAAAACCGAATTCAATAATTGTTTTATTATACATTGATTCAGTGAAAATACTTTTTTTCTGTCAAGCAATTTCTTTTACACAAGCGCCTTGTTAAATAGGGGAAACATTCAAGGACTGTAGTCCCATGAAACATTGCGCGCGTAGGATCAGCTGATTCTTCGAGAATCAGCATGCTGATTCTTGGAGACCCTTAAAGTGCGTGATTCCCAAAGTAAAGCGCGCGCTTTTAGCCAATCAGAATCGAGATAGTGAGTACAATGTATAATAATAGAAATAAACAAATTTGAAAAAGCGAATAAGAGTTCCCTTGTGTACGACAGACCAAAAGACCCTCGATTCACTTCTTATAACAACAAACAACTTATAAAACTAATCCACAGCGTTTCCTGAATATCGTAATAGAAGGACCTGAAAATCAAGCTTTTTCCTAGCCTGCCTACCGGCTATCTTCGATTAACAAGTTTTTAGTATAATTACTCAAGCGATTCCGCGCGCTGATTGGTCGAGACGTTCGGCAACTGCAACTGCCTAGGACGTCCTTCAACGTGCTGATAAACGGATCTTTTCTCTTCGCATTAGTCGCAGTCAGGTGTCAGGTGTCCAAATCAAGCGCGTCACTGCGCAAATCAACGCATGGCCGTTTCTACTGCGAAGAGAAAAATATGGTTCCTGCACACTCTCTTTTGTATGGGGTTCCTGTGGACTCTGAACGTAGATTACGAAAGCTATTAAAAAGCTTCAACCTAAAACAGCCCTCAAAACACGCGCGCGCATGACACAGGAAACCCACCGCGTGCAGAATCGTCCGTGCGCGTCAAAATCAACAAGCGATTCAACTTTATTTGGGAAACAAACAACATTAAAATTGTTAATCGAAAGATAGCCTGTAGGCAGGCTAGGAAAAAGCTTGATTTTAAGGTCCTTCTATTACGACATTCAGGAAACGCTGTCGATTTATTTTATAAGTTTTTTGTTGTTATGAAGTGAATCGCCGTTTTGACGTCGAGCAACACAGAACGGACTCCCTCTGGCCAGAGGACTAAAACGGTGATACTAATTTGCGATAGCCTAGATAGCTAGTGTTTGGAAAAGGCTAGCCTCCCCGCAGGCTCTCTTGAATATAATGCTGTTGCACGAGCGCGCACGTTTGTACAGTATGGTTCCTGCGCACTCTTTTTTGTATGGGGTTCCTGTGGACTCTGAACGTAGTTACGAAAGCTTTCAAAAAGTTCAAACCCAAAATAGCCCAAAACACGCGCGCGCATGACACAGGAAACCCACCGCGTGCAGAATCGTCCATAAACTATCTATCTCTATCTCTATCTCCCATGCGCGTCTAAATTAACAAGCGAATCAACTTTATTTGGGAAACAAAAAATATCGGCGAATAGTCACAGAGACGAAATTTAGACTCAAGCGACTGTTAAGATTTTTGACAAAAATATCGGATTAAGGGGTATTTTGTTTTAGTTTGTCGTAATAAAGTGCGCGGGCGATCCCCAATGCTTTCAATGTTATATTAACCTATGACAAAAGCAAATGATATCATGAGCTTTTGCCTATGATAGGTGAATATAGCAAAATATTCCAAACGCTTGATTTTCAGGTCCTTCTGTGGATTAGTTTTATAAGTTGTTTGTTGTTATAAAAAATGAATCGAGGGTCTTTTGGTCTGTCGTACACAAGGGAACTCTTTTTCGCTTTTTCAAATTTGTTTATTTCTATAAACTAATGTAGGCAAGTGTCTTACGCCTTTTTAGAACTCAGATTACTAAAATTTGCCAGGCCCGAATTCGCGAGAAGAATCCACGGATGCCACCAAATTGGGCCTCCTGTGGTACTGGTCAAATGTCTTCAGTCTTGACAGCTCTACTTCGTCTTGTAAAGTTTATTTCGCTACGAGCAGAATATTCCTTCCCATGGGCTTACATTTAGCTCTAGATTTCTCGTCAAAAGATGAATACAGGGCAATTTGTCTTTGAAACACTATGTGAACATAAGGCGATGGAGAAATTGCAAATACTGGGGGAAATGTCTGCATGTTGTGCCGGGTTTGGTGTTGTTTACGTTGAAAGTAGGTCGCTGGATGGGATAATTTCGAGCTGGAAACTCATTCTACGAAGGCCCAACGGAGAACACTTAATTGTAAGTTATGCACAGCTACAATAAATGTTTTAAGATTCATTTGGTAGTGTTTCTAGTGCAGGCAATGGTTTCTTGTGTATTTTAAACTCGACGAGTACGTGATCGAAGGTGTTTGTAAGTGTCACAAATTGGCTTCAAGCGGCGCTCGCAATAGCTTTCGCAAAAGTTTAATTCTGCCTGGCCCTCAATTTTCACTTGAGAAATGTAATCAGTAAGGACCATTCTCGCCTACAGAATTGAGAAACCGGCTGAATTCACCGTCGAAATGGAAATATTAGCCATCCAATTTCACCTTCAAAACACAGTACGAAAACTTGAAATAATTCAAAAATCGGTAAAATATTTATTTTTTCATCTACGAGTTTAAACATTCAATCCTAGTACCAATAAATGTTTCTTCTTTTGTTAGAAACCTCTTATGTTTGGATTCGTTTGCTGAAACTTACGATTTTTAACCAATTTTGAGGTAGGCTAAAATTGTCTCGAACGGGGCAATTAGCCGGATAAACTGATAACAAGCTCGCTCATGTAAAATATTTATCGGATCGACCTAAAATTTTCACAGCGATTATAGATCCAGTAGAGGAACAAATGAGGAAAATTTGGCGAATTTCGAAAATGTTTCTATTTCGCGACTTGGTTGATATTTGTGGACGACCGCTCTTAAGTTCTGGACTTTTCTCGTTCATTGACAACTTGTCCAGAGATGGCTTGAACTGCCTCGCAATCTCAGATTAGTTTCCCTTTTCTCTTATCAAAGCAACCTCGAGATAATTTTAGATAGAAAGTTCACACTTCGACGGCTTGACCTTGATTTCCACTCACTAGTATGATAACATTTTTTATAGCAAATCAGCAGCTCGCCCTGAGGTTAAACAGATAGACGTCCCACAGTTCTTTTATATTGGAATGTCCCACCAAGTCACATTTCGTCGAGGAAATAAACTCCAAGTTCCAATGTCGGAGTTGCAAGGAGGACAATAAGTTACATATGCTAATTCCTGCATGCATTTTTCTTGCAAGCTTGTATTTATATGAGTTTTAGTAACATCTTGAATTGTTTTAGTTAGGAAGGGGACTTTTCTTGTCAAGAAGACATTTGCCATCTCGAAAGCAAAACACTCTCGCTAAAGAAATTTGTTTTAAAACTGCTATTCAATATCATTCCCATGCTGTTTCCAGCTAAAAGAAAGTTTCTTTTAGTACTGCTAGCACATAGACCTGCACTATTGCAGAAGACGACTCATTTCTTGTTACCTCCTTGGTTTGTCATTGCATATTTTTGCAGTCTCTAGCAGTTTAGTCAGTATACAACAGCAGTTATATCCTCTTGTTGTTATATATGAAATAAATATATCAAATGATGTATTGTTATTTCTATATTCTATACTCAGGTCACCTGTACCAGTGTACTCAAAGACTAAAGGACTTGGTGGTGCTGCACAGTTCACATTCCAGTGCAGTGGATGTGCTGTGACCATCCATCATGCCAGTAGCAGTGTCTCCCTCCTCTCCTACAGACGTAATGCTGTGTCTCTTGCTGTGGCGTTGGCCTTGTTTTTATTTGGAGGAGGTTATGCAACATATTATAACGTGCTTTGCAAAGCTTTGGGTATAGATGTATTGACAAACAAGCCCTTCTAAGGAATAATCAAGCTTGCATAACCCTTTATTAAGGAACTGTTGGACAAGAACTGTACAGGAGCAAAAGAACGGATGTGGGCATTACCAGATAGTCAAATTGGTAGTGCCAAGAGGGCAGTAACAACTTCAAATGGTTGCTGGCTGATGCGGGGCTTCCATAGCCAATGTGCTACTTTTGTTATTATTGATTTTATTTATGGCCATTTGTGTATGCGTGGAGGGAGTGATATTTGCGATTCAAATTTGTGGGAGGGAACTGCAAAGGCTGCAGGGGCGGCTTGCCTTTCTTCTTTTTCAGCAAGCAAAAGGAGAAGGCATTAATGTAATACTGAATTGGCAAGATGGAGATTCCTCCTCTGGGTGCTCCTTCAGCGAGGTTAATCCAGATAGTTCGTTAAATCGTATTATGTAATGCGGAGGGCATGTAGGGAGGTCTCACTCAAATAACTCGAAAGACCACAAGACCAAGAAGCACTTGGATGCTGGGTACATTGATAAGTATAAAAAAGAGTTTCCAGAAGTAGAATCAGTCAAATGCTCGTGCCCTAAAAAGCACAGCAAGAAATGTGGCTGTTTCACTGATCAGTTTTTGACAAGTGCAAAAATAAATCACTTTTATGTACTCAAGCAATCTAATAATGATCCCAGCGAGTACGCCTTGCGTATGATGAAACTTGGGAAATATCATGCTCGAGACATTCACGAGTGGGTCAATGAAGATGGGGAGAAAGACGAGTGTGGCTTCCACCCAGCTGTTGTTTGCAGGTATTCCTATAGCTAGTTTCCCGTCTAAAAAGTAACTGAAGTGTGATTACTTTTATGAGAAATTGTGATCATCTAAACTAGTCAGGCGGCTAAGCCAAATGATTGTGCGCTTTTTGATAAAAGCATGAAACTTTCCAGTATGATTGGCCTACGGGTACTTGTCAACTTTTGATTGGGAGGCATCTCTGAAAATTCTTTTTACAGGAATTATTTAGACAACTCGCAAAGCTATTGTTCAGCCGCCATCTTGTCCTTTGTATTCATGAGTTTCGCGGCACTTATTGTGCAAGTCAGTGAAGTGATTCTCCAGACCCTGCAACTTTGTTTCATTCAGAGGCCTTTAATACCTTGGCATATATGGTTTATATTCTGGTAGCTATGTCGCAAGCTGATATTAACGTGTGTGCCGAAGAATCCCGAAACAGTGTCTGACTGGGAATTCGAAAACATGTTTTCGTAAATAGAAGAAAACACATAGAAAAGTAATTTAGATATCAAATTGTCACTTGTTATATTCCAATGATCGTTTCTTTTCGCCATAAATCTTTAGAGTTTTGTCGATCTGGCACTACACTCTATAAATTTATCTCGTAGAATAAGAGATCAAGTGCCACGAAGCTCATGAATAACAAAGGACAAGATGGCGGCTGAACAATGGCCGCCCGAATTGTCTAAATTAGTGTTGTAAAAAGAATTTTCAGAGATGCCTCCCAATCAAAAATTAACAAGTACCCTCTGAAGTCTCATCCTGGAAAGTTTCATGCTTTTATCAGAAAACGCACAATTCGTAATAAAATTTTTACTTAGCCGCCTGACTAAACTAATTGGGAAGTAGGCACAGAGATGCATGGGCACAGAGATGCCCATATGCTATCATTCTTTAATGCATTTGCGCTGTGTCTTTTGAAAACTTTACACACTTTACACACTGCAATGTATTTTATGTCCTTGACATCTCAACTAAATACATTGAGTTCCCAGTTGATAGATTAATTTAAACAGGATGGTTCAGTAACACTTTTGACATAGGGAAATTTCATATGTCCTGCCTTATCTGGTGAATCATGTTTCAGCCTAACAAAAAACTATTTCTCCTGCATTAGGTCATCAAACAAGGCACCATTGGTGGCTGTGCAGGAAATGTCATTTCTGGCCAGCCACATGTGAGGTTATTAATTGAATGTACTGAACTTTAGTTTCTTTTACTTTTTATTTACAGCTGTGGAAAGTGCAAGAAAAATAAGGGCTCTCGTGAAACAGACGAAAAAGGCAGCAGCGATGAAAGTGAGAATGAAGGCAGCAGCACTGAAAGTGGGAGTGAAGGCAGCAACGACGGAAGTGTCAACGGCGATGAAGATTGCAATGGTGATGAAGAAATGGCCTATGGCTCCAGTGCCGTAAGTGGGAGTGATGTTGAGGAGGTCGATGAAGATGACGATACAGATGAGGAAAGCGACACAGATGATGAGAGAAACGACAATGAAGAGAATGTAATGCTCCAATGCAAGGGGAACAATTACAAAGTGAAAGCTCCTCTCACATGCCCTTTGCACTCCCTTATCTATGAAATTGAATGCAATAATGTTGGGAAGAAAGCAGAAAAAGTAATACACGAGGAACTAGGGAGGGGTCACTCAAACCTTCCTGAATCCAGATCTCAAATATTGGGCTACTTCAAGGGAATATGTCATTCATGTTCAAGCATTGTGGGCCAGATTACCACTGGGCCTTGGAACTCTACAAGGCCATGAATCTTCCTGTAGCAGATGATTTGGCAGATAAGGTAAGGGGAATAATATTAATGTTCAAGTGTTAGCTCATGACGTCATCAAAACTAGAAAACTTATCTCAAGAACGGCACATCTTTAGGTGACAAAGGGGTCCAGCACCAAAGTCATGTGGCATGACGTCATCAATGGTGTCATCAAAACTAGAAAAAAATCAATATTTCGAGAAGGGAACATCTCTAGGTGACCAAATTTGGATAACTGGATAGAGGATATTACACGGTGGCGCGAAGATATGGATTTTATTTTCGAGTGGCAAGAACAATATTTTACGAACGAGCGCAGCGAGTGAGTAAAATATTGTTTTTGACACGAGAAAATGAAATCCATATCTCCAAGCCACCGTGTAATGTTCTTTTTATTATATGGATTAGAATTGACATAGCGGCAAAAATCTTACAAATGGAACAACTCACTTGCAGTAAATTTTGCTCGCTCGGTCACACGAGTTTTAAGCCACAAAACTAAGTTTTGTTCTAGTTCTAAAGAGAAAAACCTTATTTCAACTATGGCAGAGAAAGCTACAGCAACACAAAAAGGGAATCAGAAAGATTGAGGGAGCATTTCACAAATAAACAGTTTCGACTTTACCAGACGAAGTCAGGAAAACAACAATGCAAGCGTGCAAATCCGGGACATTCGGTACATAACTGTTTCATATTTTCACAAGTGAAATATGGAAAATACGAGTGTTTTAGTTTCCGGTAAAACACTGGCATCCATATAATAAAATCCATTATTTCACCGAGAAACTCGGTGCCTTTGATTTTATTTTATTTTTATCAAGTTATTGCACAGAGTTTTCATTCAATATATATTTATAATTAGAAAATCATAGACGAATGTCCTTTGTCGAAGAGTGCTCAACACGGGGGAGCTAATTTAAGTAATAGTAGTACGGTAAAGACAACTCAACGTTTCATCTTCACGTTACGTTTACTACAGGCCTGTTTCAAGAGGGCAGCTTATGCCCTCTCTCATCAGGTATACGTGTGTGAGAAATACAAGATAGCTGCCGGGCTAAGTTAGACTAGGTGTTGCTTAAGGTAAACTTGCGCGCATGGCGGCATGCCGTCGCGAGCTCGTTACGCTTGTTTAACGAACCCATGTGCGGTTTACATATAATGAAATACTTCTCGGTCAGGCAAAGATTACATCTTTTGTTTGTATTTGAGTATGGGTTAGCGCGAGCTACTACCTTCCAGGAAATGCTGTAATTGATGTTGGTGTCCTTGAGGGACCAGATGTACTTACTAAACTCGGTGGAATTGCGCTTCGTGTTGTGCTCGAAGGACGCCGTGTGGTTATTGAAGCGAGATTTGAATTCGTTAGCGGTAAGGCCTATGTATGATTCCTTGCCCCTCGGGCTTTCTACTGTTGCCTGGTAAATGACGTTACTGGTTAGGCACGCGCCGTCAAGCGGACATTGGCTTTGTTCCTACAGTTGCAGGTTCTGCTAGGCGTTTGCGGCTTAGGCTTCAGGATGGATTTGTTGTGCGCGCTAATTCTGGCGGCTAAATTAGGCATACATGAATAGCTTAGCTTTAAGGTGTTTTTGTTGAAAATTTTTGCCAGCGGGTGGTTCGGCCTAAAACAGCTCTTAACTATATTAAGAAACTTGCTGCCTATATTAGTGTTCACTTGGTTGTTAAACGGCGGGTTGTACCATGTAACGTTCCTACGCCGCCCCTGCCCAGTCCCCCTCGGTTTGGAGCCGGGTTGAATGACAGCTGGTGTTGGTACCCACTTTCGTCCAAGGCACGCTGGTATTGTGGTATAGCCTGGTCAAAGCGTTCTTGCGAGGATGAGATTTCGCTGAGCCTCCTGTTCACGCCGAGCGGGATGTTTCTTAATATGCTGGGTGGGTGGTTGCTTTGGCTGTGCACATATCGGGGCGTGTTGTTGGGTTTACTATAGGGCTCGTAGGATCCCCTATTCAGATTAACGTCCAAGAAATTAACAATCTTTTTGTTAGCTTCGATTGTTATTTTGAGGCCATTAGCAGAGAACACGGTGCCATTACATGTGTCATTATATGTAAACCGCACATGGGTTCGTTAAACAAGCGTAACGAGCTCGCGACGGCATGCCGCCATGCGCGCAAGTTTACCTTAGGCAACACCTAGTCTAACTTAGCCCGGCAGCTATCTTGTATTTCTCACACACGTATACCTGATGAGAGAGGGCATAAGCTGCCCTCTCGAAACAGGCCTGTAGTAAACTAACGTGAAGATGAAACGTTGAGTTGTCTTTACCGAACTACTATTACTTTAATTAGCTCCCCCGTGTTGAGCACTCTTCGACAAAGGACATTCGTCTATGATTTTCTATTTATGCTCCTTTTAAGTTGAGCACTCTAATTGTTCCCGAGTCAATATGGAAAAAAGTCAACTTTAATTGTTCCACTAAGAACATCCCAGTACCGGCTAAGCAAGAATATCTCAAAAGGATGGTGGAGATGACGGAGCGCCTCATTAAGAGAATGCGCTGGCGCGCGTACTTCTTCTTGAATCCGTCGAAAGGAAGGGACGCGAAAGAGACGTACGGCTTCAACACCAAGAACACACCGCCCCAAGTACCTGAACTCGTTGACTTCGAAGCCAAGATGAGTAACCTCATTCAAAACATCGAGTTCAGAGCCTCCCCGCCGTCCCAATTCCAAAAAGATTTGACCGCGCGAGTAGACGAGATCAACCAGGACACCCATGTTTACGTTCCCGCAGATAAGACAACAAACTTCTACAAAATGTCAGAAGATAGTTACAATCAACTACTCAAGAAAAACATCGAAACATAAAAAGGCTCCGACGCGCATGGAAGCAAACGTTAACGCTGAGGCTAAATCTATCGCGAGCCATTTAGACCTAGACGATCGAATAGAAGCCCTGGCTCGCAAGGACTCCTTTATTTCCCTCAAAGACCATAAGGAGAACTTTCAAAATAACCCAACTTGCCGCTTAATCAACCCTTCCAAATCGGAAATAGGTGTTATTAGCAAAAGCATACTCGATCGTATTAATACAGCCATCGCCAGCAAAACCGGACCTCTTATCAAAGGCCCTAGACTTCGCCGCCATTCACACTTCTATCACAGTGCAGGACAGAGACATAATAATGCATACTAAGCAGTCTTTGTTATTTAGCGGCAATACACCGTGGATCAAAAAAACATATCAACACCCCTTCGATGTCACTATGGGTTCCTTTGACGGTGCGGAGACGTGCGAGCTTGTTGGATCGTACCTTTTGTCCCAATTGTCTGAGGGCGTAAGGTGGAACGTAGGCCTATATCGTGACGACGGCCTCGGCGCATTCAACTCAACACCTCGCCGAATAGAACAAATAAAGAAGGAAATATGCACCGTGCTCTCTGCTAATGGCCTCAAAATAACAATCGAAGCTAACAAAAAGGTTGTTAATTTCTTGGACGTGACCTTTAATCTGAATAGGGGATCCTACGAGCCCTATAGTAAAGCCAACAACACGCCCCGATATGTGCACAGCGAAAGCAACCACCCACCCAACATATTAAGAAACATCCCGCTCGGCGTGAACAGGAGGCTCAGCGAAATCTCATCCTCGCAAGAACGCTTTGACCAGGCTATACCGCAATACCAGCGTGCCTTGGACGAAAGTGGGTACCAACACCAGCTGTCATTCAACCCGGCTCCAAACCGAGGGGGGACTGGGCAGGGGCGGCGTAGGAACGTTACATGGTACAACCCGCCGTTTAACAACCAAGTGAACACTAATATAGGCAGCAAGTTTCTTAATATAGTTAAGAACTGTTTTAGGCCGAACCACCCGCTGGCAAAAATTTTCAACAAAAACACCTTAAAGCTAAGCTATTCATGTATGCCTAATTTAAACGCCAGAATTAGCGCGCACAACAAATCCATCCTGAAGCCTAAGCCGCAAACGCCTAGCAGAACCTGCAACTGTAGGAACAAAGCCAAATGTCCGCTTGACGGCGTGTGCCTAACCAGTAACGTCATTTACCAGGCAACAGTAGAAAGCCCGAGGGGCAAGGAATCATACATAGGCCTTACCGCTAACGAATTCAAATCTCGCTTCAATAACCACACGGCGTCCTTCGAGCACAACACGAAGCGCAATTCCACCGAGTTTAGTAAGTACATCTGGTCCCTCAAGGACATCAAAATCAATTACAGCATTTCCTGGAAGGTACTAGCTCGCGCTAACCCATACTCAAATACAAACAAAAGATGTAATCTTTGCCTGACCGAAAAGTATTTCATTATATGTAAACCGCACATGGGTTCGTTAAACAAGCGTAACGAGCTCGCGACGGCATGCCACCATGCGCGCAAGTTTACCTTAGGCAACACCTAGTCTAACTTAGCCCGGCAGCTATCTTGTATTTCTCACACACGTATACCTGATGAGAGAGGGCATAAGCTGCCTGTAGTAAACGTAACGTGAAGATGAAACGTTGAGCTGTCTTTACCGTACTACTATTACTTAATTATTTATAATTAGTATATCTTATTTATTATCATTCATTATTATATACTAGCCTCTCATTCATGTGAAAATGCTTTTATGTTTCCACATGAACACGAGGCTAGTAAGACAAGAACAATTGATATTCAAATGTGTCGCCATATTTTGATTTGGTGTATTGTGTGTATCAATTGATGCCTGTGTTACCGAAAACACTCTAAAAGTTATGTACACTGAATATCCTAGATGCATTTGCCGTAAAACATTGTTTTCTCACAAATAGAACTCATATAGAATGTAAGTAGTACCTTTTGTATTTGGTTTATCATTTATGTCCCCATAATTATATTTACCAAAGGGTCAACCTTTATGTTGCAGCTCAGAGATGAAAATGTACGAAGACATCAACGTCTTGAGAAGCAGAAGTCAGAGAGGTCAAAGACAAAGCGTGCTCTAAGGAAAAAGACCAGACAGGAGGAGCAAGCGTTCAGGTTAGTACACACCTTTCAGTGAAAGACATGAAGCTTGCCCCCTAGCATTGAATAATTTATTATTTATTTCAAAACTGCATTTTCCAATAAAATACTTAAAATATGATTACTGATATGTAATTGTTCACACAGAGTATTTTTTCAATATTGAATTGAAAATTGTACATTTAGATTGAATAATAAAATCAATAATGCAGTACTGAATTGAATATTCCACTCAAGGGGGGCACGCTTTGAATTGCTTTTGAGGTATGTTTCTACCACCAGAGTTGCAGTGACCAATTCGATGAGTGAACATTTAAAATCTGTGTCAATGAGAGTGCACTTTTATCAGTGCTTTCGCATTTTAGATTTTAGTTGAAAGACTAACAGGGAATGGGTGTTGATACGACTATTGGAAAATAAACTTGTGACTTTGTGCATTGAAAAACTATAGCAGTGACAATTTTATTCCTGTCCTTTGTAAAAAAAATAGACCTGCATATCAAAGTTATTTTCCCAAATAAGTGACAAAAGTTGTGAATAGCATATTAAGACTTCTTTGTATTTTTTTTCTTTTTTTGCAGAAAGAAGTATGTGAGACGTCAAAAGCTGGTGCACACATATGGTGACATGGATGATTGTGGAGATGAGGAAGAGCGAGAAGCAATTGCAGCTTCACTGGCCCCAGATGATGCTGAAGCACTGAGTGTGCCTGATGTGCAACCTCCAAAGAATGCATCAATCAGCACCAGCAAAGGAAGGCAATGCAGGTGCGGATCAGAAACTCATCAGATAGTATCTAGAAGTCTCTGTCCTTTGAATAAAAAAAATTCTGCTCCAGCTGGGAACTAATGTTTCACTGAAAGAAGGTACTAGCTTTTTTAAAATAGGTCATATTATTTGACATCCGAGTTTCAGGAACATGCGAAATGCCTTCCTTTTGAATGTGTAAGTTTTGTTTTTTTCAAAATTGGCCATACCCCTACTGTCAGCAAATTTTGTTTCGTAATTTGGAACAACCTGTGGGAAATCTGCATTCTCTTGTGTCCCTTGTGGAAATTCCAAAGTTGCAGCTGAATTCACCTTTGTCACATGGCAGCCATCTTAGATTTTTTCTTACGGAAATGACTATGCGTGGGTGAGCATACACGTTTGGCCTCGATTTCATGCCAACTTCGCTGTATTAGAAAATCCAAGATGGCTGCCGTGTGACAAAGGCGAATACCCTGTGGAAATTCCGGGGTCAAATAAATGTTTCCATGGAAATTCAGGGTCTAAAACAATAACCTGTGTGATAATTCCAGTTTTGTCAATAGGGGGGTAATGGAAATCAATGGCAGAGCCCAACCTGACTATGGTCCCCTTATATAAAATGGTTCATTAGAGGGGCTTGCAGTTGATTTATAGGGAGAGGCAAGTAAACAAGGTCAGCTGACTTTTCAGGGTTGTGCAATAAATATTGGTCTACAGGAATGGATTTTGGTCCATGCATGTTATTAACTTTTGAAATCTTTCAAAACCTCCCCCCACCCCCATCAAAGATCAGTTGACCTGTCTAAGAAATTGAGGTGGTGACAATTTTTTTTGCATAGTAGTTTTTCTCTGCTTATGTCCCAAGGGAAAGAACATATACTGTTTGCAAACAAGATATATTACCCTATCAATATAACCAAGTAGATCAAATAAATCAACTTAAAACTTTGTAAATATATTGTCATAAAATTCTGATTTTATTAAATTAATATAAAGCAAAGCACTTACTGAATAGCGTGGTTTTGTCAAAATGTCAATAGTTCTACTGTACTGGTTTTCTATTATCTTTGGTCCACAATAATTATTGATGATACCACCCTCTACAAATTATTTTGTTGGAAATAAAAATTTTTTACTTTCTTTCATTGATATTCAATCACATTTATATTGTCTTAAAATAGAAACAATCTGAAAGCTTCTCAATCAAGATTTATTGGTACAAATTACCTTTATTTTTTTTTCTAGAATAGTCTAATGGACTTCAATATTATACGTTAATGCTTGGTGCACCTAGTGGAACAAAACTATAAAAAACTAGATACTTTGTCAAGATACAACAAACAAACACTAATGTGTTCTTTTGTAATAAAATTAGCTTTTCAAGATTATACTGTATTTTGTTGTTGTTTTTGATTCAGTATTTCGTCCTAACTTTTTTCCTGGAACAGTTGCTTGAAAAAGCAATGTACCGTGAGGAAATTCGTGAACATCTGCAGGGCTTGAAATAGCTGACTACAAATGGCTAAATGTCAGGCCATATTTAACACTTGTTAGGCCAAAAAAATAGCATGCTAAAAGCAAAACAAAATGGTAGGCGAAAAACATTACATATACACTGTGTCTCTGAATGATTGTCATATCAAGTTTTTTCATTCCAGTTCCATCTCGTTCATTTGGCAGGTCAATATATGAAATGGCAGGTAAAAAGTTGTACCTGCCAAAAAAAAAAAATATGTGGCAGGCCATTTTTTCCCTATTTCGAGCCCTGATTCACTTGTGACTGTTCACACAACGTAGTTGACTTAAAACTCCTGGGAGCTGGCATCATCTGAAAGAGAAAGAATTAGAATCTCTTGCAACCTTACCTGGAGTCTGCATATTTCAATCATCGTCGCGAAGGCTAACCGCAAGCTCGGATTCTTGCGTCGGCACTGTAGCAAGCAAATAGGGGCTAGCCGCAAGAAACTGCTATACCTGTGTTTTGTGCGCAGCAACCTCGGTTACGCTAGCGAATTCTGGGCGCCGCAGTCTTCAATAACAGATCTCAAGCTACTGGAGGGTGTTCAGAGGCGCCACGCGCTTCATTCTGGGGTGTCACTCGTACCATCAACTAAGACCCGACTACAAAACCCGGTTAATTCAGCTGCATCTCCTGCCAATTTCCTATTGGCTAGAGTGTAGGGATCTTTGTTTTTTCTACAAATGTCTGAATAGTATAGTAGATTTCCAAAACAATGGTCATTTTTCTTTGTCTAGTGGGCGCACTAGAAGAGCACTCACTAACCTTAATCTCAGACCTATGCGTTTCCGCACTTCTCTTTTTAGAGACTCCTTTTTTAATAGAATCGTACCAATATGGAATAATCTCCCTCTTTCAATTAGGCAGTCTTCTAGTTACGCCATCTTCAAGGACCGTGTGAAGTTGTACTTTTTTGAAAAACTGAACAGTGACTTTCATCCCCAGCGGGTGCGTACATGGAAATCGATCTGCCCCTATTGTAGATCGATTAACAACACAAACTGCTGCGCGTGAGTTGCGCTGGAACTGTTTTTCTCTTCTCTTTATTTTCATTCATAACCTTTGTAGTATTAGAAGTATGTATTGTTTGGATCGTGTTTGTATTTGTAATTAATGAGACTTACTTTTTTTGGGACTTCGTGTCCGTTAGTTTGCCCCTCATCTGTCAATGTCAATTTTAGTATCTTACATGTTTTATTGTAACTTTTTTATATGTGTACAGATGAAATCCTCTAAATATATAAATAAAAAGAATCACAAATTTTGTTTCATCTAAACTCTTGATGTCAAGCCTGGTTTCTTTCCAACCTCAATAGATACCTGACCATTTACACTTTACCCCTTAGGGAAGAGGTTAAAGCCATGGTATCTAGGGGGTCCAATTTAGGGGGTGGGATAAGACCTGAAACAACCAATCCATTTTTTTTAGAAAATTCCAATTCTTGACTGTAAATATCTGGCAAAATAATAACCATTATGAAAAAGTAGGCCATAGTACATTTATGCAATAAATGCTGGTACCCCTATATAGACATTGTAAAATAGTAAAAAAATTCAGCAGGGGCTGTGGAGGGGTGCTTTGTCCCACAACTAGCTGGCAATCAATTCTGCCATGGTGACATTGTAAAACAGTCTCCTCTAAAATAAAAATTAGCAAATGGTCAAATTATCATCATCAACAGTTGTTTTTGTTCATAGAATTATGAGGTAATAGCAAGAATGGTCTATCGTTTTGGTTGATTGGTAGTAGCGTAATGTTCAAAATTGGGAGGAATCGTCTCCTTTCTTTTCTCACATTCCATGTTGTAGTTTGCATGGGTATTACGACTATAAGAAGAAAATACTCAGGAAGTTTTCACTGCTGAAATTAGCTGGCACAGCATGACAGCCATAAACAAAGCAGACTTCCAACGGCTTACCTTTCTGGAAACCGGCTTGTTGTCCTGGACGTCGCCAGGATATACCTCCCTGACAAAATCTAGGAGAGGCTTTGGATATGTGAGGCTTGCGCCGTTCCCAACAGATCTCTCCCTCTACAACAAGAAACAGGGACAATCAATCTATGCTGTTATATACTGTAGATGCACAAACAAGAGGCGGTATTTCTAGTTTATCTGCACTGACACAGAGGTGCTAATTAATGTCCGGTTCTTTGTTATCAGCGTCGCAGGGCAAGCAACTGAGCGACGCAAAAAAAAAACTAATATTGCTTTCAATAAAGCTCGAACTGTCAAGGAATAATATCAATAAAAGCTCGAAAACGGTCTCAACCACATTAGATCTCAACTAAACGAGTAAATGCGCTGCGAATGAATGCACGCCGGTCAAGCAAGCGCTAATATTCAGCACCTACTAATATTTATGCAACAAATTGTTGTATACGTAGCATTTCTTATACATAGCAACACAAAGTGGGATAGAAAACTCACAGCCAGAAACTGGAACAAGGTGTTATAAACTTCTTTCCTCGCGTCCTTGTCTGTAGCTAGCGCTTCAGCATCTTTGGACAGCAAGTCCTTGCTTTCGCAAACAAGATGCACAAGCCTCTCTGGTACATTTATATCCCTGTTTATAGTTTGAAATAGCAATAGTGAAGTTACTGTATGTATATATATTGGGTTATGTGTTCCGACTTGCAAATATAACATTGATAAGCTCCACTTATGCTTCAACGCCAGCCGCTGCGCGAAAGCGCTCAATGGCCTGCTCGATGTGAGTCATTTCTATTTGGGACATTTGCTTTCCTTTTCTTGGCGAATATTCTGAGGAAAACATTGCATAGCATTGTTAGTGTACATTAGAACATAGCACGAGCAGAGAAATACAAAACTTTCAGACAGAAAGTGAAAAAACTACGGCTAGATGAACTCACCAGCAAACTTGCTTGATAGTGGACACGAAGCGCGCGAACGTAAATCCTCACGTGTGTGATCTCAGCGTGAAGCTAGCAACTGCGCATGACTCTTCGCTGACCTCAATGATAGCTGGCTCAACATTATTCTAAAAATATCCTCCTTGGATACCAAATTCAAAGCGAAATTCATCGATATGGCGTAAAATTCAGAGTTTCTTTTTGTTCTCATTTATAAAGAATGACATTAACTTTTAAATAAGGATAATTAAAGCTGAAAAGATTTTTGACCGCGGAGCCTCCTTTAGTACCTAAATTAACCATTGTAAAGAGTCTTATTATTTATGCAGATAGACTGGTTATTCCAAACAATTTGGTTGCAGATCTCACTAATGGAATCAGTTGCATCAACGCCAACACAATACATAGATTCCCATTGTTGTATACACTCAGTATAAAAATCAGGAAGAAAAGTTAAAGAAACTTTTTTTCATTTTAAAAATTGCAGTGAAAAATAAACTTTTTACCAACTTCACACAGATAATGATCTAAAAACATTTTCCAGCTAGCAGAACATTCAGAAAGATATTTCTTTTAATACACATGAGTTGTTGCACCTATATACTGGACAAGGGGACATACAGTTACAGGTACATTTGGCAGTTGATGGCCCTGTCCTTCCTCCCACATCAAGAGATACCGGCGATGTTCACCAAGCTGTCTGTCGAGGCAAACAGTGAGCCTCTCCGAGACCTAATTCAGTATATCACCACCAACTGGGTATACTCAACCACCTTCCCACCAGAGACCTGGAGCGTTTACAGTCCAGCCAACCGAACGAACAACGACATCGAGGGCTGGCATAACACCCTGAATCGACGAGCATCAGGACTGTCCTGCCTGCCGTTCTATCAACTTTTAGTCAAATCACACTAGTGGTCTATTGTCAATGCTGCGTTCTGATTGGTTGAGCTACTACTAGGCTATATGTTATAGCCTACTAGTAGCGAAAAGTGTCGGATTTGAAAGCCAGAAAGCGGAAAATGACCAGACCAGAAAACGTTTTTAACTATAAAAATTGACCTACTAGTGTGATTTGACTAAAACAATTATTCCTCTCGCCCTCATGGCCTCTGAGTCAATAGCCCATTCGGCCTTCGGCCTCATGGGCTATTGACTCAGAGCCCATTCGGGCACGAGGAATAATTGTTAAATAGAGCTTTTGCAGATGGAAGTGCGGCTAAAGTGTGGCTGGTACACTTACAGATGCCTGCTCGACCTGCAGCTTATCTTTCTTTAGAACATTAGAACGATATTTTCGATATTTTCGTTTTTTTGACGACAGATTACAATAAAACAGGCCTTTGACGCGGTTTGACGATGTATTCGCCTCCCAAAGCAACAAAGCAGGTTAAAATTCGCACAAACCTGCTGTCCACGCGCTATTAAATTCTTCTTGTGAAAATATCGAATACAAAATCCTTATTGGTATAATAAATGTCACTAAACCTACTATTAAAGAATTAACTATGACCTTCTTACCTTTACGAAGTCGAAAAAGCCTTCATTTTGCCACAATATCTCGAATCTTGGCTCCCTACAACAACCACTCACAAAACTTCACACTACAACCTCGTTCCCAGGGTCTTCTGGGTAATTTTCAAGATGGCGGGTCACTCGGAATTTCCACAGGGGTGACCGCCGAAGAAAAACAGTCAAAATCCAATACAGCCGGAAGACTTGTTAGCGGGGTGCGGTTTTCGTAATTCTGCGAACTCTCGCTATTGATTTCTAACCGTAAAACCGCCTTCTGGCTTCCGTCAATCAAACTCCCGAGTCTTTTCGTCGTTACTCTTTGTGCTTTTTGATTGGCCAGCGCCTAAGCAGTGCTAAAATGGCTTCCTGTCGCGACAGCAACGTTACGTGCTGGCCAATCAAAAGCACAAAGAGTAACGACGAAAAAACTCGGGAGTTTGATTGACGGAAGCCAGAAGGCGGTTTGACGGTTGGAAATCGTTAGCGAGAGTTCGCAGAATTATGAAAACCGTAGTAAGGTTTCGGTAGTTTTGTTTTCCGGTCTCCGCTATTTCCATGCCTGGCATACCAGCATGGCTACACGATGATTGGTCTTTGCATAGCAACAACGCAATGCCGCTGTGCAAGTTTGTGTGTTTCTACTCTAGTGTGGTTTCGATTCAACTGCTAAAGTCAAGTTTTAAAGCTTATTGCTAGGGATCTAAATTTCTATAATATTCCTGTCTAGCTGACTTAAAACCAAGAAATATGGCTACATATTGACTCCTGATAGAACAAATTCAATCAAAGGGCATTTTAATGGAGCAACTTTTAATACAACGCAGATGGGATTTATTTGGTAATTGAATGGACCTTGATAATAATTGCGACAATTGATGTTAATGTTGAAATTTGAGAAAAAAGTCAATTTTCTGAACAATGTTCAAGTTCAAGTTTATTTCCACAAACAAATAAGCTAGAAAACTTAGATAATATTGTGCTGAATCCATGTGGTTCAAACCATCCAAATACAGTTTGTTTTTGTGCAGATTTGTTTCTCATTGAAAATTAGTTTTGGAAGGGGTTGGGGGCAACTGTTATAAGGAGGCACTTAATAATACCTACAGGTACACTAAATTTTGGTAGGCGTTGACTAACCATCCTCACATAACCATAGTTTTCTCAAAACATATAATGTCAATCCCATCTGATAAGGGTCCACCTCGATTAAGAGCCTCCTAAGAGTTGCCCCCATGAATCACTTTCAGAACTAGTTTTTCAATGAGAAACAAATGGTGCACAAATACAAACTGTATTAGATGAACAGTTTGAATCTTCCCTGCTAGCAGGTCTCATGTGGCGAGAAACATGACAGATCCCTGTTAGCAGAAACAAAGCTTTAAAAAAAGATTAAAGAAAACCAGCTTTGTTGTTAGTGAATTTGTAGGGCGTTTCGATGGCGATGTCGGTCACCGTAACATGATGCACCTCAAGAAGCTAGCAGCAAAATGGGCAGTTCCAGAAAATAAAGGTACCCTCTCCACGGGCGGCACTAGTTTTTGACCCCCTTATTCAGTGCGCACAAGTAGGCTATACAGGCTTACCTTCTGACAGATCAAGCTGCACACAAACTTGCACAACAAGCTAAACAATCATGACCATCCACAATAAGACAACATGAGAAAACATTTTATTATGCTTTATTTTATCAGGTGCAAAGTGGGTCTAGTATGTTATACTTGAATCAAGCTAGCCTAAGATTTTTACAATCCCGCTACAGTAGAACCCCCTGGTTTAACGATACACCATCGGGGGCAGAAAAATGACAAATCATGAATTGTTAGATCAAGAGGTTTTCCATACAATTTGCTATAATCACGTAGACATCGTAAAACCGGGAGTATCTTTAGATCGAAAGCAATTAAATCATTAAATTCCGATACAGCCACTGTTACTTTCACCCCGCTAAACGCCTCCCAGGCGTCTTGTTTTATTTATGTTAAGGTGGATCGACCCAGTAATTTGTACCCATGCCAACCAATTTTGAACCTCTCATACAAAAGCAGGTTGATTTCTATCGCGCAGCCAATATAACACAGATGCTACCAATAGACGGAAATACATGTCAGTACAAACTTTGGGGAGATTGGAGTTAGTATCACGTGACAATTGGGCCACGCCTATTTCCACTCTCACACCAGTTTCAGGCTGTAACGACATTTTTTCGAAAAATGCTCTACGGTACCTCGAGATTGACTGATTGCCTACGTGTAACCGAAGTTTGACTAAATTCTACAAGACCGATCTGAAGATATTTTAGGATTTATAAATCAGGGCTATAATTTATGTAAAATCCAGTGCTATGAATTAACATGACAGAGTTTGGTACTTCATGGTTATAAATTGAAGGTTTTTATAGCCCAATCTATTTGTAATTGTTCAAGGAAGGTCATGCTTTTGATTAAAATTTAATATTATTTTGCGATTTCGAAAATATAGAAATGTACGTATCAACATAATTCCTCCACGAATCGGCTCAACGCGAAATTTGGGCCTACTTTCACGAAATTTGGTCTGATTTAAAAAATCGTAGTTTTTTTTGCTCCAAAATTTTGGACGACTCCAATCGATCAAAGTAAAGTTTATCTCCACCGTTTCATATCAATTGAAATGTTCTATGGACATCAACTGTGGACGCAAAGATCAGTAAATATTGGATGGATTCGTATAGTTTCCGCTCAGGGACTTGCTTTTGTTCTTCCAATGCGGCACACGTTGATATTCGCGGATGACTGCTCTCCGAATCGTCCCCGACATATGGTAATTAATGCATAACAAAAGACCAAAGAACCTCAGAAAATTATCATACATCGGAGACTAGCCAAGCAAGGACAAGCCCACGTGCGCTCCATTGGAATTCGATTTTGTGCCGAATGGGGAACAAAAGCAAATCCCAGAAGAGAACCTATAGAAATTAATCCAATATTTACGGATCTTTGCGTCCCCAGTTGACAGCCTTAGAGGATTTCAATTGCTATGAAACGTTGGAGACAAACTTTACATTGATCGATTGGAGTCGTTTAAAATTTTGGAGCGAAAAAAACTACCGATTTTGTAAATCAGACCAAATTTCGTGAAAGTAGGCCCAAATTTCGCGTTGAGCCGATGCGTGGAGGAAATATGTTGATACGTACATTTCTATATTTTTCGAAATCGCAAAATAATATTTAATTTTAATCAAAAGCATGACCTTCCTTGAACAATTACAAATAGATTTGGCTATAAAAGCCGTCAATTTATAACCATGAAGTACCAAACTCTGACATATTTATTCACTTCACTGAATTTTACATAAATTATAGCCATTATTTATAAATCCTAAAATATCTTCAAATCGGTCTTGTAGAATTTAATCAAACTTCGGTTACACGGAGGCAACCACTCCATCTCGAGGTACCGTAGAGCATTTTTCGAAAAAATGTCGTTACAGCTTGAAACTGGGCTAAGAGTAGAAATAGGCGTGGCCCGATTGTCACGTGATACTAACTCCGATCTCCCCAACTTTTGTATTGACATGTATTTCAGTCTATTGGTAGCATATGTGTTATATTGGCTGCGCGATAGAAATCAACCTGTTTTTATATGAGAGGTTCAAAATTGGTTGGTATGGGTACAAAATTACTGGGTCGATCCATCTTAACTTCAGCATGTATTTAAAATTGTACAGCAGGAGCAGGAGCTTACTAAAGCTCCTGCTTAGCTGGTACACATTTATTATACCAATAAGGATTATAATAAATCACTCGGAGTAGAAATCGATCAGCTGTACCGTGGAGCTCCGACTTCCACGGGAGTAGCGACGAAGTGATAATTGTATTCATGACTTAATGCCTTATATATGCACTAATTAGGCCAGTAAATATAGTATTCAACCTGAAACATTCTTTAACTGTAGAATCCGAGGTAATGGTTGGTTCTCACTGGAAAGCAAGCTTAAAATGAAGAACACATGGGCTATTACGTCAGCACTTAAGTTTACACACAACGTTAATTCCTTATCACCATTCATGTACCTAGTGCTATGCAGCAACAGGATTGCCTGATCATCTACATTCATTCATTTCCTATTTGAGTTTCACAGTAGATCGCAAGGGCAGACGCAAGCGCAGGACATCCGAGACGCTACATTCGCTTGCGTTTAAGCGTGTCCTTGCGTCTAGTGAGAATCGAGCGAACACAAGCGCAAGCGGACAGAGCGGAAATGACCAAAAATTAAATGTCTAACTTAGCCATATTTCAATATATAAGCTCAAGATTCCGTATACAAAGAGTTTCTATGGCTAAAAGCTTAATTCCAAATTTGTAAGAAAATTGAAGAATATGAATTTTAGATATGATTGAGCAAAGTTTGCATAATTCCTGATCAAAGTACTAATTCTCCCATAAAATGGCACAGAAACCAATGTTTAAAGCCTAATATCTCAAAGACGGATCCATTAGAAAAAAGTCATTTTTGATATTTTGTTTTTAATCAGACAAGGAGTCTGTATGCAAAAAATCAAGCTTCTCTGAGCTAACCTGACCTTATTATTTGAAATTTAGTGGTCTAAGCAGGTCATTTCCGCTCTGCCGCGCAAGCGTTGTTTTTCAGGCGTGTGTTTGCGTGGCTTTGATTTTCACTTGCCTTTAACTTGCGAATTGCGTTTGCACTTGCGTTTGTGTGTGAACCAGCACGGTGGGCCAGATTGCCACTATCTTCGGTCATTTAAACTTTGATCTTCCCTAAACTTTTCACTCCATAGACCGTTTTTCTCCAAACCTCGTACATTTGACCACGGGCGGTAGGACCCGCTAGAGTATTTTTAAATGTACTGCTTTCCCGAATTTGGTCAATAAGTTCGTTATCAGCCGTGTCGAGAGGTCTTATAAAAGTTTTCGAAATCTCCTTAAAACCCGTTCTTTTTGAAGCCCGAAACTGCTCAATCTTAACGTTTATCTACTTATTTCTTTGTTAATAAAGCTTCTTTTAGCTTACCTTGGGCTTTTGAGGCATTATTCCTGATAAATAGACGGAGAGCCAACGTTCGTGTTATTATACCTCGTGTTAAGATTCTTATTGCGTGGGGAAATTCGGGCTGTCAAGTTTGACATGCGCTGATCGCTTAGTCATTAACGGCTAGGTTAGACTCCAGTCGCGTCTCTGGTAACACGAGGTATAATAACAGAAACGTTGGCTCCAGTCGCGTCTCGGGTAACACGAGGTATAATAACACGAACGTTGGCTCTCCGTCTATTTATCAGGATCTCCGCCATTATAAACGCTAATAACATATGGTTTTCGGTTTTGATTTCCTCTTGATAAACCCTATCATTACCATTAACAACTCTGAAGATTCTTGTTTCTTAAAATTGCTAAAACTATTGCGCAATTGTTTATGACGTCATAATGACGGCATCGAGCACTGGTGGTTCAATGGTAGAATCCTCGCCTCCCACGCGGGGGACCCGGGTTCGATTCCCGGCCAGTGCAGTTGTCTCTTTTTTCCCTTTTTCTTTGAACTTTGGTCCAATCTTTTTTGCATTCAGGCAGTATGTTACACCGCATTCTCTACCCAGAACTCCCTGTCTCTTCTCTTCTCGGGGGGCTCTGGGGACATCCACTGACACATGCGCGAGATTTTAAACAGAGCCTATAAGAGAATCACCTTTCTGCGCATGCTCCAACGTTCAACATCAACGTTCAAAATTTCCCTCACCAGTTCAGTGTTAAATCTAGCGCATGCGTGAATGGCACTGTCACCACAGCCTCTCCCGCGAGGTAACGAGCCATGGAGCTCTGGGCTCGAGAATAAAGAAAACCGAGACGTTAAGCAAGCTCAAAATGAAGTGCAAGATCAAACTCATTCATTACGCCCACAAAACAAAAGTACACATGGGCTATTACGTCAGCACTTAAGTTTACACACAAGGTTAATTCCTTATCACCATTCATGTACCTAGTGCTATGCAGCAACAGGATTGCCTGATCATCTACATCCATTCACTTCCTATTTGAGTTTTACACTAGAACGCAAGGGTAGAGGCAAGCGCAGGACATCCGAGACGTTACGTCTGGGGACATCCACTGACACATGCGCGAGATTTGATACAGAGCCAATGAGAGAAACACCTTTCTGCGCTTCAACGTTCAAAATTTCTCTCACCGGATCAGTGTTAAATCTCGCGCATGCGTCAATGACACTGTCACCACAGCCTCTCCCGCGAGGTAACGAGCCGTGGAGCTCTGGGCTCGAGAACAAAGAAAACCAAGACGTTACGTTCCCTTTCGCATAAGCTTATTGAAACCTTTGCAGCACATCCCCTAAAAAACAATCATACTTTGCAGAAATTATAATAAATCGGATTACCAATTAGAAACTATTTAGTGACGAAACAGCACTTTCCAACAGCTTCCAGGCTGCCAACATGTCAATCTTTATCTGCCAATCACATAGGGAAAACTAATGATAGTCAGTATATTTCTGACATTGGTGCCTAAACCCGGGAGGGTGTCTTAAATCATAATTAGAATGAGATGATGACGTCATATTCAAGGTTATGACGTTATTTTTTTAATTATAAATTTTTTTTATATTTTTTAACGGTGACTAGCGAGCAGCACAAGGAGTGACACTTGAAGTTGTAAAAGTAATTTTCATTTAATTCCGACGCGTTTCGTCTCTAAATGGAGACTTCTTCAGGGAATAACTTTTTACAACATGTATAAGGCATATATAACACGTAAATTACTAACGTGCCTGAAACTAATCTTCCTGCGGAAGTGACTAGCTATGCCGTACAAGACGTTCCTAAACGCCCAGTATGTTATTGTACGCGTTCTTGTAATAAGATTTTTTGGGGCCATACGATTAGCGCCAAAATCGCTAATCGTCACTCCTTGTGCTGCTCGCTAGTCACCGTTAAAAAATAAAAAAGAGGTACCTGGTTCAATCCCCGGTTTCGGCACCAGTTTCTTAGATGTTATCCTGGTTCGTCCATGTTTTATTACTATAACTGATGAATCCCAGTTACAGTTGATTGTTCATGACGTCGTCATCTCATTCTAATTATGATTTAAGACAATACTTATAGGATCTAAGTTGCGTTCAATCGACGGAAAATACACCAAACATTCGGCAAACGAAGAAGCACCCCATTCATTTTGTTAGACATTGAAAGGAAAGGGGGCAAAATCGTATTTTATACGACGAATTCGTAAATTTGATTTGACAATCTACGAGCGAATACTGTCGAAAGCCGTTCCCGGGATAGCCCGCGCGCTTTGGTCAGGTGACCATAGAAAGCCGGCCCGAGGTGCGGGATTTAGATTGCGGTTTTTTTGTTGATTTTCAGGGGTAACTCTCGAAAAATATGTTAGTCTGTAATATGTCCTATAGTTCTACGGTTCTAGTCGCTGCATTTAGTTTCAGCTTGAATACTATTTTGACTATTGTCCTTTAACTGTAGAATCTCAGGCAATAATTGGTTCTCACTGGAAATTGAGCTTTTAAAATGAAGCGCGAGATCAAACTCATTCATTTCGCCCACAGAAGTACACATGGGCTATTACGTCACCACTTAAGTTTACAAACAAGGTTAATTCTTTATCACCATTCATGTACTTAGTTCTATAAAAGAACAAGATTGCCTGATCATCTACAATCTTACATTTCCTATTTGAGTTTCACGGTAGAACGCAAGGGCAGACGCAAGCGCAGGACATCCGAGACATTACGTTCGCTTGCGTTTAAGTGTGCATGCGTTGTTTTTCAGGCGTGTGTTTGCGTGGCTTTGATTTTCACTTGCCTTTAACTTGCGAATTGCGTTTGCAGTTGCGTTCGTGTGTGAACCAGCTCTAATGAGGTACCACTGGCAGGTTAAGGACGGGGTCAGCAAATACACTCGGCATCGAGCACTGGTGGTTCAATGGTAGAATCCTCGCCTCCCACGCGGGGGACCCGGGTTCGATTCCCGGCCAGTGCAGGAACTTTTTTGTGTCCAACTCGTATTTCTTCGTGCAATAGGCCAGGTTCGAATTACGCTCCAATGCTCACAAGACAAAAGCTTCAAATCGAGGCTTTCTCCAAGTTCTAATACATTTACAGTAATTTCAGAAGAAAGCCTCGACTTGAGGTTATTGTTTGTAGGCATTGGAGCGTAATTCGAACATGGCCTATTCTTTACACCACTGCTAGGAGAACAACCTTGCAGGGAAGGGAGGCCATATTCAAAGAGCCCCATTCTCATATTCCCTTTTTCCAAAACATTTTCGCAGAAAAAGGCCTCTCGTCACGGCTTACCTTAAAAATGAATCTCCCTTCTCGTTATCACCTGCGCGTGGAAGTTCTTTTTTTTTTTGTGCGCAGCTAATTTCAGGAAATCTTGACAGGAAAAAGTTAAAAATGATAAAGTTTATTCGAGTGCTCGAGGTGACATTTCTATTTTGAATTCTAGGCGTAGCACGAAAACCTGGTCCATCAGCAAACGCGTAGTAGCGAGCACTTTTGTGTTCAAAACGTGGCGGCGGTTTCTTTTTTTCTCTACCATGTGCTTGCGGTTTCTATTGTTCTCAGAGTCAATAAAACCAGAGCTCCCGATTAAAGTGAAACAATGCTGGGATAACATCATGAAATGTATAGAAAAATGCGGAGGATGACGTTAAGATTCTTTTTTCATTATTATCAATCACATTGTCACCTATTTAGCTATAAAATGACGTTAAGATTCTTTTCTCGTTATTATCAATTACCTGCCTCGTCCCTGCGTGAATGAGACCTTAAATCCAGAACGTGAACCTTGCGGTTCGCCTCCGCTTCATCGAATAAGTAAAAAAACGTAGTAGAAACAGAAAGAAAAGCCTCTGCGAGTGTTCTGGTAGCGAGTTCGCCTTGCGCACTAGCTCGCTCCCAGTCGCTCTCGCCTCGAAAATCACTAGAACGCGCCTGGGTACGAGGCAGATCAATTACATCGTCACCTAATTAGCTATAGAATCCTATGATATCTCTTTTTGTGTAAATTGAGGACGAGATATCATAGGATTCAAGTCTATTCAAAGCGTTTAGTCGGTAGATTCCGCCGAAAATAGCACTCAAAAAAGCGATATCGCCCTCGTTCCGTGCTATTTTCTTAGCGGAATTTTAGCGGAATGGCTTGCCACCGCTTCCAATTTGTTGCCATACCGACGGCAAGGCGTCTGTCCACACGGGCAATGGAATCGCTGGACGACTCTCTTTTCTTTTTACACTTTTTGTTAGTGGCTCCTGGGGAATTAATGAAGTCACTTCGCTTCTCTTTGGTTGATATTTGTTGACGGTAAAGACTCGACGAGGTCCAAAGACGTCAGCCAGCACTTGCTTGTCTGCTGGGGTATCAGGCTTGTTGTCTACCAGTAGATACCCATAAGGCTTTTCTGTTTCTTGGAAGTAGCCGTTCATGCATCTCTCTCGATTCTTGTCAAACGTTCTCTCTCCTATAATTTCTATTTGCTTCCGGTCACTAGGACTGCGGAAGAGTGCGAGGTACTTGGCATTTCGGCTAATATCCGTATTGTACTTTCCTTTGGGAAACATATTTTGAAGCAATAGGACAACACTGGCATTTCTATGACGACCCTGAGTAAACAAACGGGCCACCAGGGGACTATCAGAAGCTTTGGCCATAAGATCATCGAGGATCAAGATGTTGTTGAACTTGGGATTGATTTGACATATGTCGTCGGACAACTCCGGTAAACCCCTTCGAAACGAATAATCTTCCCCAGTGATTTCTTCAAGGAATCATAGGTGTCTTTTCATTGGTTGTAGTACCAAACAATCAGTCTTTTCTTCTTTTCACTCTAGGAAATCCTGTCTGTATCCAGAATCTAGCAAGACAAATTTGCCTCCTCTTACGGCTCAATGAGCCAGAACGGTCACGCTAATACAGTAGCTGTAGCGCGTAGTATTATATCCGAACCGGCCTTTGTTCCACGGATCACTGATTAAGAGGTGGGAACAACAGACTCCATTGTCCAGTAACCTGAGCAATGGTGTGGATCACTCCGCTGTCCAATGCACCCACATCCGACGGCACCCCGCGCCCAGCCCTTGCCCCAAGGGAATATTTGAGGCATATGGCTCCCCCATATCTCATCCATATCTTACCAACCTCTACTCATTCCCAATACTGTGACCATACCCGCAATACACAATCAATAGGAAGTATATAGCATAATTTGTGTAAGAGCACAGCACGGCGCCCGTCACCGTACGATTTCCTTTGTGCGTCTGACTGGAGCTTCTTATTGTTCTCACAAGGGGGAAAGCTAACACAAATGACTAAATTGAGATCATGAACCTCTCTCGAGACAGTTTCCGCTACCGGGTGTTACTCATCTTCAATCTCGGATAGACTTCTCCCGCACGGAACCAAGAGCAGAATCAGCCAGGACTGGTTCCCCCGAGCTGGTCCCCGGGAGCGTCACCCAATTCACCGTTTTGAGATACCTGATAGGCCGCCGTTTCGATTAAATCTTTCAACCCCTTCCCGTTCTGGAAGGACGAAATATTGTGTACGTGCACGTGATCGCTTGATTGGCGGCTAATCGTCCATTATAGAAGAGAAAACAACGAAGCCTGTAGAGTTGAGCGACACTCCCTGGGATCAGTAGGAGAACGCAGTCCCGACGCAACTGCAAGAGTCGGGCACGAAGGGCCTTAGATGACCCTGGAACTGTGAACCCTAAATCACCCAAAGCTTACGTCTTCTCTTTCATGCCTTTTTTTCCTTATTACGCAATTATGCGATGACAATTCCACAAGTAAAATCACAGATTCCACGCTTGTCTTTTCTTTTTCCCATTACTATATTGTCATGTGCCCGGCTCGAACACTAAACAGACAACAGTGTCCCTACCGAACCGAGGTCCATATAAGGCCAAATAAACACAGGGCACCTGAAACTTTGCTTCCAGTGAATTGTACCCGCGGCTCGAATGGCCATAATAAAGAGAAAGTTCGTACTGAACCGATGTCCAGTATACAGCCAATTAAACTCCTAGAGGGCACCTGAAATTTGCTTCCAGTGAATCGTGCCCGGCTCGAATGGCCATAATAAAGAATGGATAATTTTTTTGTACCGAACCGAAGTCCAGTATACAACCAATTAAATTCCTACAGGGCACCTGAAATATGCTTCCAGTGAATCGTGCCCTGCCCGAATGGCCCATAATAAACAATGGATAATTTTTCGTACCGAACCGAAGCCCAGTATACAACCAATTAAACTCCTTACAGGGCACCTGAAATATGCTTCCAGTGAATCGTGCCCTGCCCGAATGGCCATAATAAACAGTGGATAATTTTTCGTACCGAACCGAAGCCCAGTATCGACCAATTAAACAGTTGCGAAGCCCGAGTGGCTACAGCAAAATGTGCAAAGATAGACAGAGCAAATCGGCCACTTAACCACCAAGAGCTCAAGGTAAAGTCTACGTGTCGTCTGCTCTAAGTGGCTGGTTGGCTTGAGCCAGCGCTGGAACAACAGGAGCTGGAGGAACGGCTGGAGCTGAGCTGAGGCAGTTGGTACAGCAAGAACCAAGAACGGGTGTTGGGGCTACAACGGGGTGGCGGGGCGGACGGGAACTTGAGCCATGTCACAGGAACAAAACACCAGCAAATCCGGCCAGCACTCGCAAAATGCGAGAAGAGAGTGAGCAATAGGATTGCTCGCTCTTTTATTGTGTTCTAGGTGAGCATAGCTCACATTTAGTGGTTTCCGTGCTTCTCAGTGCCCGTGGAATGTTTTCGGCCGATTTGAATAGTAGGCAGCCTCCTTAAGAGGTAGTTTGGGTCACGTGATCATGTTAGTGCAAAGGCCTATTGCGCGGTACAATCTCAAGTATGGTGAGGTCGTCAACATACTTAGCTCTGGGAACCCAGGTACAAGCAAGGTCATCAACCAAAACTGCAAACAGCACGGGACCCATTTTGGTTCCCTGAGGGATTCCTCCATTTTGATAGCGATAGAATGATGTTAAGGGGCCTATCTGGACGCATTGCGATCGTCCCTGGAGAAAGGCGGCAACCCACCTGACTAGGCAGGGATGTAAACCATAGCGCTGCAGCTTCGCGAGAAGAATACGATGGTCTATCAGATCGGAACCTTTTTTTAAAATCCGCAAAAAGGAAGTTCAGTGCGCAGTTGCTTTTATCAAGCGCCTCTAGACCAAGGCGCCAGGAGAAGATAAATTAGGGCATGTAAAGTAGAACTACCGATCTTAGCAAACTGTTTAGGATCGATGCCGGGAAACAAAGTTGGAAGCATTCGGTCTAAACTAAAAACTTCCGTGACATTAGCTACCTGAAAAGTGAGAGATAGGCCTTATATCGTTCTCTACAGTGACAAGCCGGCCTTTGTTTTGGAAGCGGGCGGACAGCAGCCTACTTATTCTAGGATGATGTTAGGGACCTTCTTGACTATCATTGAGCGTAGATTCTTCCCCGTTTCCACAGGCGTAGTCAGCAAAGTCCGGGATTACAACATCTACCACTATGTCCGAGACATCAGACGGGGTCAGGGGGACGGATTCCTGCGTGAGGCCGGTGAACAATTCGTTGATCCTTTCGCACATAGCATCCAACGAGTCATCAATAACATTGCCGTCGAACAACTTTTTATACCAGTGTCCAAGATCGTCAGTATTAACTCCAGCAATGTTTTTCACATCCTTCCACCACTTACGCCACAGTCTAAAAGCAAGGAGATTCCGTCATCTGTCCGGCTGTCCGCCACTGAGCCATATCGGATTTTAACTATTTTTTTTCTTAGGCGGTCTCCCTGTGAAAAGGCCCCAGAAGAGGCTGGGAACGATGTTGCTCTCACGCAAGCGCTCGAAGCCCACACACCAGCCATACATTTGTCGACCAATCAAATTTCGGCTTTCATTCTCAAGAGTGTACCCGCGACAAATTTCTTAACCAACCACAACTGCCGTTTAATTCGACTTTGTTTTGTCAATTTATGACGGCAAAACGACAATTTTTGGCGAAATTTTCTTGATATACACCGGGGGGGGGACTCCTATCTTTTAGGGTTTTAAATTCTTGGTGTTCACCTCCGGAGAGACATTTGCTTTTTAGCGATTTATTTCGAACAAAAAGCCAATATTCGAAAAGAGAACTACATCTTCAATAGATGTGCCAAGTTTTAGACTGGTATCTACTTATATTGCCAAGCGAGATATAAGCGAACGAATGTGCAAACTGTTTACTGTAAAATGTATGGCGCCGCCATGTTGGAGTCCCTCGGAAGGACTCAACATGGCGGCTAAATGTGCCGTAAGGCCACAATATGAGCTAGCACTGTCCAAAATGCCATTAATTTGCACTTATTTAGCATGTTTTCTTTCAACGAATGCTCGAAACTGAAGAATTACCTGAAATATGGCGCGAAGTCAATGCCAAAAAAAGCGTGACTAGTGTTGCGTGACATAAATTGCAGCACCGTTATGTCAGGAGCTAAAAACGGGAATCCGATTAGAATTGGTGCGAAGACTCCTATTTGGGAACTGTAACTGGTCTGAAAAGCACAGTTTCACAGAGTCCATAGTTTCAAAGTTAGGATTTTGATGACGTCATGCATCTGAACTCCAAGAATTCGATATCTTTTAGGGTATAGAATGAAAAAACCTGCTTTGTTTAGAAAAAGGTATTTTTTAGGGTAATTGTTTGCGAGAAGATAGGCTGCGCTAACTAGAACTTGCCTTTGGCGCTATTGCGCCGAAAACCTGTATGTAAATTCCTAAATAGTTTGCGGTATAACTAGCACTTTAGGTGCTTTCGGATAAACAAGATTTGTGTGAGTTTAAAAATGGTATCTTGTAGGGGTTAAAATACTGGTCGACCACGCCCAGATTGGTATCTTTAGGGGTCAAGTTTCATTTGTCCGACGAGCACCCCCGCCCGGTTGATATGGGAGTCCCCCCGGAGTGTCCACTGGATGTTCCAGCAGCCTAAAAGAGCGCTGGAGAACACTTGCGTTTGCCGATAAATTCACTCGCTGTTGCAATCGAATAGGCACACGTGATAGGCAATGGCAAGAGCACCTTTTTGGTTTTATTATACGCCTTACTTTAACTGTGATTTGAAAAACTGGTACGCGCCATTCTTCGGTGCGTTCCAACGAAATTACCAAACAACCGACTGTACCGTTTGCATTCCAACCTGGAATATTTTTCCCTCTTAATGTCACTGGCCTTCCCTTTGACGTACTAGGGAGTTCAAGAAACAGAACGTGATGTAGAGGATGCGGTCGTGAGGTTGCAGGCGTTCACAGGGAATTGCAAGCGTTGACGAATCTTAAATCTTATTGGTCCGTAGGTTCTGTGCACAGCCATTTGTGAGCGCAGGCGCCCGCGTGAGACGAATCCTTTTTCTAGACCTCCCTACATTCCCGGGCGAGGGGAACTCCCCTATTTTTGGGGCGGGTGTGCTCGATGGGAACTTTCGATTTTACCCCTAAAAAGTACCAAAGATCGTGTGGCTTAGTTTATTCTGACCCCTAAGTACCAACAAGAGGATGCGGTCTTTTAATTTGCCTTTGTGCAAAACGCCGGGGGGGGGGGGGGGGGGGGGGGAGGGAATCCCATATTTTTGGGGCGGGGGTGCTCGTCGTACCTTTTAGCGGAGCTCCTGCGGCCCGCGCAAGCGGAGCACCATACCTAAGGGAAAAACGTATAGTATACTATCGAGTTGATTTTTGAACGTCACGGGCATTATGGATCATTTTGATGACGTCATTGATGACGAAAGGGCACGTGACTTTGGTGTAGAGTTCCTCTTATGGTCTTTGAAAGTTTGTCCAAGTTTGGCTTCTATAGAAGCTACTCTTCGGGAGATATGACTTTTTCTTTATTTTTCTGGTATTAAACCTATGGGAACATGCTAAGGCAACCATACTTGTCTATGCCACAAGGGGGTGCTGCAACACGGACACGTGATGTGACGTCATCGATGACGTCACAGGTGATTGAAAAATTAATATCTCGTGAAGGGAAGACTCTAAAACAACCAAACTTGGGTAGTGTAGTCTAGGCCACCAGATGAGCGAAAAGAAGTGGTCACGTGATGTGACGTCATCGATGATGTCATCTATGCTTGAAAAATCAATATCTCGTGAAGGGAAGACTCATATCAAGAAAAACACTCATATCAAGAAAATTTCGCCAAAAGCTGTCGTTTTTCCGACGTTGTAAAACTTCCTTCTTAGGAAATCCCCCTTACCTTATTTGGAAGGTCTGTAAGTACTTTTCCTCATATCTTAGCGAAAAAAGCAGGAAAATTGACCAAAACTTGCAGATACTCGAGAAACATCATTCTCTTGGTCGCCATTTTGCTTTTACCCCCCGCCGAGGGGCCTCAGTCACGTTTTGAACACCACAGGCAACCCGCGCGGATTTGCCATAAAAACGACAGCACTTTCTTGATATGAAACTTTGGTAGTGTAGTCTAGGTCACCGGATGAGCGAAATGAGGTCGTCTCGTGATATGACGTCAGCGATGACGTCATCTATGCTTGAAAAATTAATATCTCGTGAAGGGAAGACTCTAAAGCAACCATGTAAACCATGTACACATGGGAATCCCTTTCATTCACACAGAAAATTTTATAACCAGGAGCTCCGCTTTTAGCCAGTGGCTAAATCTATATATTAGGGTTTAAAACCAGGCCTATGGTACCTCTTAGGGGTAAAATTCGAAAACTTGTAATTTTTTCGAGAAAGGTACCTGCTAGAGGGCCGTAAAAGCAAATCAAGCGAATCACACTGTTGGTGGCCTGAATTTCGGACGTATTTGCCCTCGTAAAAAAATACGAGAAAATTACGAGGGAAAATGCGTCTTTTTGGTACCTTTTAGGGGTAAAATCGAAAGTTTTACCCAAATTTTACCCCCTTACTCTTGAAGGAATCAGATGCCTGATTTTAAGCCGTAAAAGGTACAACAAGTATACTCCCGTTAAAAATAGGGGAGCGCCCCCCTGGCATACATTGTACCTATTTGGAATAATAAGTCACTTCCAATAAAAGGTTGAATTTCTTCGAGTTTTATGTACTCTGCACGCGACTGAGAAAGATTTGCCTTTTTGTTCATTTCCCTCTCGTCCCGGAGAGCGCTCGTGGACGGCTCGACAGTTACGAAAAATGTCATGGTAAGTCGCAACAATTGGTGCGCGCCGTGTTTCCTTGTTTTGTGGCATAAATAGCTAATAAGCCAGGGGCGGCGGAGCGCATTTCCCTTTCGTAAACGGTCGTTGCCTTTTAGAACGGTCGTTGCCATTTCTGTGAACGGTCGATGCCTTTTCAGAAAGGTCGTTGCCATTTCTGATCCCTTGGGACAGTTAGTAATTATCATATATATAGCTTCGTTCTATAGATGCTAATGAAAGATAGTACAAATCCAATAGGCCAGGTTCGAATTACGCTCCAATGCTCACAAGACAAAAGCTTAAAATCGAGGCTTTCTCCAAGTTCTAATACATTTACAGTAATTTCAGAAGAAAGCCTCGACTTGAGGTTATTGTTTGTAGGCATTGGAGCGTAATTCGAACATGGCCTATTGAAAAGCACCTCCAACCCAGCGAATTCACTCGTAGCGCACTGGTTAGGGTTTGGGTTAGTAATTGGGTTACCGGTTAGGGTTAGGGTTCTAAACAGGGTAGAATTTATACAAGATTTTTTCCTTTTACCTTCACTGAGACATATCAAAAATAAAACGTGAAAATTTTCTAAGTGTCGTCCAAATGGCAACGACCGTTTACGAAAGGGAAATGCGCGGCGGCGGAGCACCCTAAAAAGTGGGGGTGCCGAAGAGGCAAAAAATGAAGTGGACACGTAATTTCTCTTTTTTCCATATTTTTATCTCATATTTGATGAAAATGTGTCACAATCTTAACCCCTACGTCCTCTGAGCCTATTGTCAAAACAGAACAAAAAGGACACGCTTCTGTTTTTCCTGTTCCTTTTCTTCTTTACGTGTAAATAAAATATATCTAGCTTCAAAAAGTGGGTACGCCGCCTATGTAAGCCAGTTGGAGTTTAAATTTCGTGTGCACTGCCCATGTGATTTTATTTGGAATCTTTTGCTTTAAACTTCTCTTTGTTCTTGTTAAACAAAAGAAGAAGAAAAACGGACTAAAATCGCATGCGCAGTTAACACGAAATTTAAATTACAATAAGGCTTCATTCTCGTACCCAGAGCTCCCTGCTGGTCTGCTCGCAGAGGAGGCTCAGGGGACATCCATTTGAGGGCGTCGCTGATTGGCTGATTTTGAGCGTTGGAGCATGCGCTGAAAGGTCTTTCTCTCCACGGCTCAGTATTAAATCTCGAGCATGCCCCAGCTGTCACCAGAGCCTCCCCCGCGAGGTTACGAGCCGGGGAGCTCTAGATTCGAGAATGATTAGGCTTATACCAACCTCTTATTTTAAGGTGACTCATGCGAAAGTCAGAGCGTATTTCGCGAAATATATTTTTCGTCTACAACTTTAAAATATACTAGCTATGAAGTTCAATCTTGGAGAATATAAGCAGGTATCTTTTGGCAATATGTACGCATTATCAGAGCAAAGTGTCTATTTTTTTAAAAATAGGCCCAAAACACGACTAAAACTCTAAAATAGGCACTTTGCTTCCAACGAATTTCCTGGAAATTCGTTAACGCTTAGTCCAACTGACTTCAATATGATTAACGGAGTTTCGTTCACAAATACCAGCAACTTTTTTTGCGCGGGGTTGATCTCTCGAGGAAGGGTCCATTTAAGCTCAGATATTATTAAAAGTATTAATGCTAATGGAGATCTGATAATGCGTACATATTGCCAAAAGATACCTGCTTATATTCTCTAAACCACAATATGGGGTTCGCCCTAGAACGCAAGCGCAGACGAAAGCGCAAGAAAACCCGTTCTCGTACGCAGTGCTCTCCGACCGTTAAAGGCAGGTCAACTTACAATCTCTAGCAAAATGTATGGGATACTGTTGGTGAAGATGATGATGTTTAGTACTTATGTGCCGATTTGTGGTGGAATTTCAGTCGGTTGAGTGCAAATTACATACCAGTGGTACATTAAGCCCGTCGACAAAAAGCAACAAGCCGGTAACAGACCGGTGAGCGAATGTTTTAGCGATAGACCTCGTTCAGTGTTGTAATCGTAGTTACTAACAAATCACTCCCAAGTGCACTCTCCTCGCCTGCTATTAAAGTACCGTGCAGTTCCTTTCTTTCTTATTCCATGGGGCCTCATGAGCTGGCTTGGGTTCGAGTTGTAGACAACACAGTCTCATCTGTCTTCTTTTCGCACAGAGATTGTCGCAGATTAAACGTTGCACTGCCGAGGTACGGGATTTAAATGCGTCATTTTGCTAATTTTTTAGGGGCAACACTCGAAAAATATGTAAGTCTGTAAGATGTTTTATAGTTCTGCGGCTCTGGTCGCCGCATTTAGTTTCAGCTTGAATATCATTTTGGCAGACTCTCCTTTCAATCTCTAACAAAATGAATGGGGTGCTGCTGAAGATCATAAATAGCGTCTAGTACTTATTATGTTCCGAATGTCGTGTATTTTCCGTCGGTTGAGCGCAACTTGGATATTATATAGTATGATTGTGTATGATTGTTTTTAGCGACCCAGAGCTCCACTGCTCGTCACCTCGCGGTAGAGGCTCTGGTGACTGCGCCACTTACGCATGCGCGATATTTAACACTGAACCGGTGAGGGAAAGACCTTTCACCACATGCTTCAACGTGCAAAACCAGGCAATCAGCGAAGGCCCTCAAATGGGCCGCGACCAGAACATATTTTTTTTAAGTGATGAGTCTGAGAGCTCTCGGCACGAGAACGGGTTTTCTTGCGCTTTCGTCTGCGGTTGCGATTTAGGGCAACCCCATATGGGAAATGAGTTTGACCTGGCGCTTCCATTTGGGCTTGCGTTCCAGTTAGTACGCGCGCTCTCATTGGTCGACAGTTGTGTTTGCATGAAAGTATGTAAACACGGTCGTGACGTCACGCTCGGGACGATGTTTGCGCTGACTTCTTTTTTCATGTTTATCTATTTTTACTTTTTCTACAAAAATTTATCCAAACATTTGAAACAATGAAATTGTAAAGGCAGTGCTGTTTTCTTTTTATGCTATCATTTGTCGTTTATAATTACTAATTGATTTTTAGATATATTATTAAATTTATCATTACTTAATTGAGACTAAGAATACAGTTTTTAGAATTTTGTATTATTGGATGCACGGCTCCTTGGGTAAAAAAAAGTTATTACTATTATTGTTATTGTTATGTTATTGTTATTGTTATTGTTATTGTTATTGTTATTGTTATTGTTATTGTTATTGTTATTGTTATTGTTATTGTTATTGTTATTGTTAATGTTAATGTTAATGTTAATGTTATTGTTATTGTTAATGTTAATGTTAATGTTAATGTTATTGTTATTGTTATTGTTATTGTTATTGTTATTGTTAATGTTATTGTTATTGTTATTGTTATTGTTATTGTTATTGTTATTGTTATTGTTATTGTTATTGTTATTGTTATTGTTATTGTTATTGTTATTGTTATTGTTATTGTTATTGTTATTGTTATTGTTATTGTTATTGTTATTGTTATTGTTATTGTTATTGTTATTGTTATTGTTATTGTTATTGTTATTGTTATTGTTATTGTTATTGTTATTATCAGGTATATAATTATATCAGGTACGATTGGGACATTGACGATAAGCCGACAGTGTGCGTGTGCGGTGACGCCTTTACAATCGATCACGCAATGATCTGCAGGAGAGGCGGGTTCATAATTCAGCGCCATAATGAGTTCCGTGACCTTGAGGCTGAGTTGCTAAAGATGGTCTGCAGTGACGTCGAAATAGAGCCCGTCCTTCAAGAACTGTCTGGCGAGAGGCTACCACCAAGGGGCGCTAACACAGCGCCAGATGCTCGTCTAGATATACATGCTCGGGGGTTTTGGGAGAAGCAGAGGTCCGCGTTCTTCTATGTAAGGGTGTGTCACCCCAACGCGGATTCCTACAAGGACCAAACCCCCAAGCAGATCTACCGTAACCATGAGAACGAGAAGAAGAGGGCTTACGCAGACAGGGTTCTGGAGGTGGAACAGGGAACTTTCACTCCATTAGTATTTACATCCACCGGGAGAATGGGCGAGGAATGTAAAAGGTTCCATAGTAGGCTGGCAGAATTAATCGCAGCAAAGAAAGGGGAGGATAACGCAACTACGGTGTCATGGATCAGATCAAGAGTCTCGTTTGCGATCCTCCGATCCGCCTTAATATGTCTAAAGGGATCAAGAACTGTGAAGAGGAACATTAATATTTATGACGTGGACTTTCAAGTAGAGAATTCCCTTACAGCAATTTAGGTCGAATATTTTTATCATTTATTTTTCTTATTATTATTCTCGGGGTCGCTATTATTATTATATTTTTTCTACACTTTTAAAGACACATTTTATAACAATTTCTTTTTAACCAAACAAAAACATAGTATAGTTTTTGTAATTTCCACGGCTACTGTATGTTAATTAAAAATTATGATTATTATTATGATTATTATTATTATTATTATGATTATTATTATTATTATTATTATTATTATTATTATTATTATTTATTATTTACCGCCAGCATGAGAACGAAAAGAAGAGGGCGTATGCAAGTAGAGTGTTAGAGGTAGAAAAAGGGACATTTACGCCACTAGTGTATACCACAACGGGTGGAATGGCCAATGAATGTAAGCGCTATCATAGTCGACTAGCAGAGCTAATTTCAACAAAGAAAGGCGAGCATTACAGTACAACAATCGCATGGATACGAACAAAAGTATCCTTTGCTATCCTCAAGTCAGCACTTCTTTGTTTACGCGGTTCACGCAGTACTAAGCGTGTTCCATTGAATATTGAACAATGTGACTTTGACGTGCAAAGAGAAATGGGAGGAATTAGAGGATAGAGTTTAGGAGAGTTTTACGATATAGATTTTTAGCATATAGTTCCTTTTATTCGCGTTATTTTCAAGAGTTATAAGCCACTTTTATTATCACTATAATTATTGCTGTAAATAATGTATATCTCCATTATTATTATTATTATTTTTTCCTATTATTATTCTCGGGGTCGCTATTATTATTGTATATATATATATTTTTTATACTTTTAAAGACACTTTTTTATAACAATATGTAATTGTACATAGTTTTAGATTTTTACTAGATTGTGGAAATTATTATTAAAAAAAAATTATTATTATTATTATTATTATTATTGTTATTATTATTGTTATTATTATTATTATTATTATATGACAGTTATAAACGTATGTATGCCATACAAAAATAACAAGCCCTGGGGCGACCAGCGTTACCCAGAGGCTCACGGGAAACAAAAAAGGAAAAAAAAAAAAAGAATATATATATATAAAAACTTACATTAAAAAAAAAATTTATCTATATAAATATCCTGTGTCTCTAACTGACTTCTATTTCTACCGTCCAACTTCACGTCATCACCTTGAAGTTTCGAGCGATGTTTAGACTATTAGTGCAGGAATTTGGTGAAAAATTGTTCATTTTGATGGAAAAAGCATGAAACTTGGCAGAGTGATAGAGTGTCCCATGCTGAGCAATTCTGGATGTAGACCCACCCTTGATAACGAATACTGCCAGTTTTCTAGCAGTGGAATTAATTATCATTTAAACTAGTAAAATGACGTGTTGCCTTTTGCCTACAGACACGAGAATTTGTATCGTGAAAGAGTATTTAATACCCTACAATTCTACAATACGTAACACCCCCCTGATTATGTACTTCCAGAGTTCCAAGATGGAATTCATTATCACATAGAATCAGTAACATAGGGCAGTGCCTTCAAGATACACGCATGGAAATTAGTGTGAAAATGGACCATGGTGCATGGGCAAATTCGCATGTAGACCCACGCCCTAACTCATGCCCTAACTCATGCAGTTTTATCGAAGAGGAATTAATTATCCTTTAAACTTAACAATATGACGTGTTGCCTTTTGTCTTCAGACACGGGATTTTGTATCGTGACAGAGTATTTAATCCCCTACAATTCTACAATACGTGACCCCCCCCCCCCCCCTGATCATGTACTTCCAGTTTACCAAGATGGGATTTATTATCACAAAATCAGTAACAGAGGGCGTTGCCTTCAATATACACGCATGCAAATTCACGTGAAGATGTACCATGGTGCAATGGGCAATTTTGCATGTAGACCCACGCCCTGACTCATGCACTTCCAGTTTTACCGAAGTGGAATTAATAAGTCTTTAAAGCGGTGTCAGGGTGAAATTCGGTATGTTAAGTTAGTGTATTCTTTATTGCATGTTTTGCTATTCATGATCAAGAGCCCCCTCTCGTCATATACTTACAGTACCAGGCGGATGGAATAAATACAGCATGATTGCAGCACAGAAATCGTAACATATAGAGACGCATAATATTTTTGCAACAACACTTGACCAAATAGACTACCAAATAGAGTGGAGATAAGGAATTAGCATTGTGTGAAAGCTAACGTGCTAATGAAATGGTCCCATGTGTACTTCTGAGCGTTAGCCCTAGTAAGCGGAGAAAGAGAAAAAAAAAACTCTGACCTCTCGGGTCAGAGATTTTTTTCTCCTTCTCCGCTTACTAGGGCTAACGCTCATAAGCACACATGGGACCATTTCATTAGCACGTTAGCTTTCACACAAGGTTAATTCCTTGTCTCCACTCTGTTGAACTTAGTGCTACGCGGCCACAGGCTTGCCTGAACATCTACAGACTACCAAATAGATCCATTGACATCGATCGATGTCAGCCTCTTGCGTGCATCCACATAATCCACAAACATCTCTATCGATCGATGTTGCATACGACATCTTCGAAATACATAAATATCACCTGCTCGCTTTCTAGAGTAGACATGGATCACAAAGTTTGAAAAGAAACCTGAAAAGCCCTTCCCAGGCCTAGAAAGTCATGGAATTTTCACACAAAAAACATCAAAGCCATTAAAAGTCATGGAAATATTTTACAGAAGAAAGATTTCCTAGATGTTGAGTGTGTATATTGAATAATAAAAATAAGGGAACCTGAAAAGGTCCTTGAATGTCCAGGAATTTGAATACCTGAAAACGTGGGAATCCTGTCTAGGAATCAGAGTTGTGGACTCGACTTGTCGTCGCTGCCCTCTTCCTCGATGCTCTCTAGCTGTTGCCTTGGTGTCTGGTGGATACCTGTCCCATACAACGTCAACTCTTTGTAAATGCCTTATGATGTACGGAAGAAAGACTAGTGTCCCATAGTTCTGAAAGGTTTTATTGTACCTGGTTTTACCAGGCGGGAGCATTTAGCACCACAGCATTGACGACCGGGAATGGATTATCTTGCTTTGGAGGGCATTCCCTTTCAATGCAAAGAAGGAGATCTGACTTTGTCCCTGGGCGAAGATCCCCGTGCTTGGACAAATCAGGGGGGGACACGTTGTTCTCATGCCGGATAAATTCGTCGAAATCCCCTCCACGCACTAGACAAAAATCGAGCAAACAAAGCGCAGTCCTCTTTCAAAGTCTTCTTTCAAAGATTACCAGCTTATCATGTCTATTTGGTCAAGTGTTGTTACAAAAATATAATGTCTCTATATGTCACGATTTTTGTTGCTGTAACTTTGATTTATTGCATCCGCCTGGTACTGTAAGTATATGACAGGGGGGGGGGGGGGGAGTTGCTTGATCATGAATAGCAAAACATGCAATAAATAATACACTCTTAACACACAGAATTTCACCCTTGGTCTTCGAAAGCCTGACCGACCACTTTAAAGACTAATTTTAATTCCACTTCGATAAAACTGAAGTGCATGGGTCAGGGTCTACATGCGAATTTGCACATGGTCCATTTTCACATACATTTCAATGCGTGTATTTTGAAGGCACCGTCCTTAGTTACTGATTTTATGTGATAATGAATTCCATCTTGGTTCACTTGAAGTACATGATCAGGGGGTTGTCAAGTCTTGTAGAATTGTTGGGTATCAAATACTCTGTCACGATACAAAATTCGTGTCTGAACTCAAAAGGCAACACGTCATTTTCTTATAGTTTAAAGGATAATTATTTATTCCATTTCGATAAAACTGGAAGTGCATGAGTTAGGGCGTGGGTCTACATGCGAATTTGCCCATTGCACCATGGTCCATTTTCACACAAATTTTCATGCGTGTATCTTGAAGGCAACGCCCTCTGTTACTGATTTTATGTGATAATGAATTCCATCTTGGAACTCTGGAAGTACATGATCAGGGGGGTGTCCCGTATAGTAGAATTGTAGGGTATTGAATACTCTGTCACGATACAAATTTCGTGTGCGAACTCAAAAAGCAACACGTCATTTTATTAGTTTAAAGGATAATTAATTCCACTGCTATACAACTGGAAGTATACGTTATCGAGGGTGGGTCTACATCCAGAATTGCTCAGCATGGGACGCTCTATCATCCTGCCAAGTTTCATGCTTTTTCCATCAAAATGAACAATTTACTACTTTTTCTGCACGATATTCCTGCACTATATGTGATATGACTGATTTTGCATACGACGAGGGATATCTCCTCCTCGTGCTCCAAACAGTTCCCTCATTGCAACGTCCACTTCACGCGACCAGCCTCCCAGAACATCTAAAATGATGTTGAGCTGCTTGATGGAGTAGCCTGGGAGTTGCTGCTTCAACTCCCATCGCAAGGGGGCGTACTTAGTGGTCTTCTCGGTGTCTTTCTTTTCCCTGTTCTCAATCCAAGGACAACTCATCTCTATCGCATACACAACCTTCCTCTTATGATCAATGACCCTGTCATCTACTCTATTCTGTCTGACGTGACAATGCTCCGCGAAAAGGGGAATGTCCCAATAGGCTTTTGCATCTGGAGATTCATACAAAGCCTTTGGGGTGACGGTGAGTACCATGGTGGGACTGACTCACATAGCTTGAGGTCTCTAAGCAGCTCAAAGAATAACACTTTGAGAGCAGCATTATGACATAGCAGGTACTTAGTCTGAACAAGCGAGGAGCACCCCGCAAGCACATGCGGCAAGTTCTCTGCAGTCTCCCCGCACATCCGACACATGACGTCATCAGGATCGGTGGTACAGGTCTTCTGTGCCGTGTACACGCAGCATTTGCTCATACAATTCCATCATCCCAGCGATAGTATGGGTTGGGGCACTTGACCACTCCCTCAACCACGCGAAGCACCCTTGAAGATTCAAATCCTCGTCATCCCATCTATTCACCATATACTTCCCCTGCCACTTCTGTCCACGGATCTTCTCTTCTAGCTTCTCCTTCGCACCTTTCTTCAGTTGCCCCTTGATGTTTTTGGGGCGACTTCCTGCCCATCTTTACTGAAACATCTTGGATGCGGATGAGAGAGGTCAAGTGAGACCCCTAATTCCTCGCAAAGCGAGTTGCTTCCTTTATCAACGACTGGTGCCCTTGGTCAGCGGCGCGCTCCTCAAATGCCCTTACCAAGTTCACCGTGGGGTCTTCGTTTTGGTAAAGCTTAATAGCAGACTTGATCTTTGTTTGCTTGTACTCTGTTTCTACAGATCGTAGGCCACGCCCACCTAAGTGCCTAGGTAGGTACAGTAGAGCTGTAGAGCCAGCGGGTGCTTCCCCCCATTTTCGCAGATGACTTTGCGAGCTTCTCTGTCAATGTTGCGTAGGTCAGTGAGGGTCCAATGCTGGGACCACATAAGATACGAAAGCACCGGGAGCGCAAGCTGGTTGGACGCTGTGACCCTGTTCTTATCGGAGAGTGGGCTCGACCAAATCACTGAGAGCCTTTGCAGGTAGGTCTTCGCTGCAGTTTCTAGGGCAAGCTTCTCATCCTGTAGCAACCGCTCAGGTGCGCCGAGGAAACGGTATTGCTTATCTTCCTTTAGACATCCAATGACTGTTTGACTTGCCTTGAAGCCCTCCGATGTCATATCAACCACGCCGCGACGTACGTGCAAGACGTTACACTTCTTGGGATTCCACCTAAGACCAATGTCACCCATGGCTGCTTCCGTCATCTTAAGCACCCGATTTAACTTTGCTTGAGATGCCGCGAAAACCTTAAGATCATCTACGTACAAGAGGTTAGTGATGTTGCAACTAATAGGCTTTGAAAGCCTATAACCTTCCATAGAGCTCAGTTTCCAAGCAACAGGATTCAGGCAGAGGGTGAAAAGGCGCGGACACAATGCATCCCCCTGGGGTAGCCCCCTGTTGAAGTTGATCGGGGGACATCTCCCTGCCCTTCACGGTGGTGACAGCAATCCTGGTGTTCCAGCTGTCACATAACTTGCTAACGACTTGGCATAGCCACTTGGGAAATCTGTGAATCAGCATGATCTTCTTCAGGAAACCATGGTCAACCGAGTCGTATGCTTTGCGCACGTCTATCCACGCCGCACTCAGGTTGCGCTTGTGCCGATGACAGTCCAAAGTGACCATACGATCTATCATTAGATTGTCTGTGGTGCCACTACACTTAGCCTTTGCTCCTCTCTGTTGTTTCTCCATAAGATCATAGTTATCAAGATGCTGATCCGTGGGGCCGAGAATACACGAGGTGAACCATTTATACAATGTGTTCAAACACGTGATGGGGCGTTGGTTCTCACTCGTAAATTCCCCGGGCTTAGGTATTAAGCTTGATTTCCCTTGTGCAAACCACTTCGGATAGTCTCGTGAGTACTCAGATATCGCTATAAAGCTCGCTCGGACGTCATCATGCAGTGCGCATGCGCGCTTCCACCAGTAATTTACCACTCTGTCTGGGCCTGGCGCGCTCCAGTTTCTCTTCTTTGAGATCACCTTAGCCGCCTCTGGGGTTGATAGGCCCCAGCCCTCCTCCGATTACTCAGGGACACACCTCCTTATTGCTGCCTCTATCTCCTCAAGCCACTCAGCACCCTCGTTCCCAGTCCCCTGATCTGCTTCTTTATTTATTATTATTATTATTATTATTATTATTATTATTATTATTATTATTATTATTATTATTATTATTATTATTATTATTATTATTATTATTATTATTATTATTATTATTATTATTATTATTATATTATTATTATTATTATTATTACCATTCCCCAAAAGTGATGATAGCTTATAAGTGGACCTAAATTACTCTCTTTATCGCCATAAAAAATTCTGTCTTTGAATTTGGACCTGATTATGATTACCATAATTCGATATTTGCTTTTAAACTGACGCGACATGAAAACTGAGAAGTTTTTCAAAGCGCCAGTGTTCCGCGCGTTTTTGATTTCATTCCTTTTAACAGCGAAAAGACCTATTTAAAATTGCATAGAAAGGCCCTGTTGTTCCTTTCCTTAAGGTGTGAAAGGAACCAATTGACTAATAAACGGAACAAAAGGACCTTTTAAAGTTAAAAGGAACCAATCGTTCCTTTCGACTGCGTTCCTTTTTACTTAATAGGAACAATAGTTCCTGTGTGAACTGTTCCTATCTAAAAATTCGGACCAATTGTTCCCAATTAGTTGTCATATAGGAACACCAGGTCCGAACAATGCTATTTTTGTTCCTCAATTGCCAAAACGGTTCCGATTAACACCTTAAAGGAACGATTCGTTTAACTATAAAAGGGAACGCGTTGTTCCTTTTTAATAGTGTAAGTCTTCTGAAACAATAACAATGCGGGTTTTGTCTAATATTGAAGGCACGTCTAAACTTGCAGATTAACCAGCTTGTGTTAACACGTAATCATGGGCATGTTTAATTGTCATTTTCTGACAAGCCCAAGCAAAGTGTCACGTCTTCTTTTCATCAACATTTCCTGCCTGGGCTTGTTAAGCTCTCTTGGGTATTGCCAAAAGGGCATGTTTGTGCAGATATGATCACAAAGAGCTGTGATTCGCTAGCCCAAACATACGTCTCCTGGGAACAAAAACTAGTATAAAAAGATAGCGTCGTTTGGAGACTCAATCATTTTAGTCTTGACTTCTGAGTGAGATGAGCAAACGAGGAGAGGTAATCAACTGGTCGAAATTACCGAATGCTTCGCTCAAGCCTAAAAGACTTCACCTAGAGGAAGACGAAGTGGATGGCCTTTTTCACTGTCCAGTTCAAGAATGCAAACACGATGGATTCGCCACACAGCGAGGATGCAGAAAACACGTAAAGAAAAAGCATCTTTGGTTTTATTACTTTGACGAAAAGCCTGATATCAACATTGCTAAAGAGAATGTGAGTACCTCTGTAAAACGTGAAGCTGCTGGGAACTCTGCGCGTAATTTGAGATCAATGCCAACGTATGACATTTCAAGTAAAATTGCTCAGCAAGTTTTTTCGTGGCTAACTGGCACTGGAGGTGGCTGTAAAAGTGATCGCCAAGCTCGGCAAATAGTTAGCAGGTGCTTGAAGTTCTTGAAATTTTGCTGCGAAGACGAAGAAGATATAACATTTGAGATAATAGACTTCAGTTTGTGCTCTCCTAATCTGCTGTTTAAGTTTATTGACGTGCTTCAGGATGAATGGAAGCTTGGGCATGCTGGGCGGGTGGGGTACATCGACGCAATTGCAGAACTTATAGATTTTAGAAAGGTAAACGGAGCGTCGGCAAAGGTGCTAAGCAATTTTTCTACCACGGAAGTCTACTTGAAAAAGGTACGCAGAACAGTTTCTAAAATGATGCGCATTCAGTGCACTAGCGACCTCGATATAGACGCACTAGAAGCTAAGGGACATTGGGCAACATTAGAGGAGCTCTTGGAAGCAGTTGGTCATTATTTGTCGCGCTACGAGAATGTGCTTAAAACCTGTAAGGAACGTCCACACGCAGCATCGCCGCTAGATTTATCATTTGCCACGAAATTCCTCGCGCTGTATTTGTTTATCAAAGTTAAAGGTTCTCGCCCAATGACGTATCAGTATTTGACTGTTGACATGGTCACAAAAGCCAAGACAAACGGTGGATTTATTGACCAGAAAATGTTTAAGACTGCAGGAAAATATGGATTTGACTCTATTTATTTAACCGACACAAACATGCAAGTGCTTGAAGGATTCATCACCCATATTCGGCCGCAATTAAAGCCAACATGTGATTACGTCCTCGTGACAAGAAATGGAGGCCAGCACAGCAAACTTGGAGAATTAATGAGCAAGTTGGTGTTTGACGCGACCGGCAAATACGTTCATCCCACCCGCTATCGACAGATCGTCGAGACCGCAAGCTCGAGAACTCTGGACAGCAGTGCGCAAAGCACCATCTCGGAAGACCAAAAACACACTTCTGTTGTGGCCAGGGTACACTACCAAAAACAAAGATCGCGCGACGTTGCGACAAAGGCGCACATGTTTATCAAAGAATTGCAAGGTGACAAGGGTTCAGAGCTTGAAAACGACGTGCGCGCACGGCTCTCTGACAAATCTAGTGCATCCTCCCAAGAGCAAGACGAGAAAGCAGACAGCTCTTCTACTGATGAGGTCGAAACAATCAAGGAAGTTCCGCCCCCTGAACTCCCCGCTTGTACGCCAAAGCTCAAGCGCGAAAATGCATTTAAAGGGAAAGCCTCGTTAAGCTCCTCGAGACGGAAGAATGTCATGTATACCCCCGAAGAGGACAAATATCTTAAGGCTGGACTTACAAGGTATGGGTTTGGCCAGTGGAAAGCCATCCTCAGAGATCCCGAATTTAAATTTCAAAAGGGAAGGACAGCAAACTCGTTGCTATGTCGAGCGTCACGACGATTCCCGTCATACTGCAAAACGTAAAACAAAATGGACTGGCCGCCGACCAATAAAACTGCAGCTTTATGTAGGAGCATGCTGGGTATACTGGACTACCATTAAATGTTAACCGACTGAACATTCGCTCTCTTTTTTTGCAAGACACGAACGAGTCAACATGGACAGAATATTAGAGAACCACCCCGAACTTGCAACCAAGGACATCATATTTGCTGGCGATTTTTTTCAAGACATGTGTAAATGCAACTATCCAGTCACGACGGCCATATTGGCGGAAAGTTTAATGTGGCGTCATCTAAACAGCACTAAGGATAGGAAAAGGACAACTCTGAGAGAACTTATCCTTGGGTGTCTCTTTATTGCTATCAAAATAGAAGACAGCGATCACGAAAGAAACGGCCATTTTATGGACATTGTCTCCGAACCGGTGAAAAGAGAGGACGTGATCGAAGAAGAACTCAATGTGTTAAACTCAGTGAACTGGAGGCCCTTGGAATACCGCGATTTAATGGGATACTAGTTAACTAATATTGTGTGCTCGAATGAGTGAACTGGAGGCCCTTGGAACAGTTTGACTTGATTTGACTCTAAATGCAAGGTTGCGCTGTAATGTAGATTAGTATTCTCGTCAAAATAATAAATAAGAATAAATAAACACATATTCCTCATTCCTTATAATATCAATAAATAGCTCGAAGTGGTACAATTTACACTTCCTTTCAATTATTCTGTTGTTTGTTTGTAAATGACATCATTATTACAAAGTGGCGAATGCACCCTGTCCAAAGTTTATAAGAGTTGGGTTTTACATTCCCCGTCTCTGTCCCTTTGTTTTATAGCTACTAATGAATAATCGCACAGTTACTAATTAATGAAAGACGATCTAGTGTTTATCTCGTTCTTGGAATACATCAATAACTCAGGTATGTTAGGGCTCGACTAGCACGGATTAAAATCATATCTCCCAAATATCTCGTGAAGGGATAGAGCTGAGGTAACCAAACTTGGCAGGTATCTTAATTGTGTCATCCTTAATATATTGATAGGTATCTTTATAAGCCCCAAGTCAAGCCTTAACACACCTGAAACCGATTCAACTCACTATTGCACTCAATATTATTACATTATTACTAGCAAGTTTTCGAAAAAAAAATTGTAATGCGCCCTTTTTTGGGCACGAGTGTTGCCGGATTTTTGCTTGGCGTTTTCCTCTTCCGTTGCGACGATTGGTGGATGATGAAGCTTCGCGTCGAGCTTTGAGTTGACTGACTCGCTTGTGTTTCAAATAGCTCTTCTTCTTCGTCGCTTTCTTCCTTTGGATACGGAAGTGGACTCCACACACTCTTCACCTCACTTGATTGCTTCCTTGATATCCACTTCAGTTGCAAAGCTCGTCTTGTTCGCTCAGCCACCACGTACTTTTTAAGCCCGGGCGATTCTTCTTTCCCGAAGTGAAGGCGCAGAGCATCTGAGGAAATCTCAATTCTATAACGCAGAGACCATTTCACGCTCTCGTCAAGGCAGGTATGTTCTTGCTTTTGCAGATCTCTAAGCTCAGCTTCCTTGTCGATCACCCATTCATTGAGATAATAACTTTCTCCTTTCTGTCGTAACGCTTCTTCTTCTTCTTCGCGTTTTCGATTGAAATAATCTGCTCTGCTTTGTTCAATTGCAGGGTGAAACGGCTCTTTCACTGAGGTCAGTAGATGGGCATCTTCTCTTCTTATCATTCCGAGCTCTATCCAATGCGTCTTTGTTTGCTCAAGAAAAGCATCCTCCATCTCTTCCCTCTCTCCATCGTACTTGTTCACGACTCGCTGGACTTCTGCTCCCAATATCTCTAATTGCCTTTGTTTTAGGCTAAGTTTGGGCTGTTTGTCGCGGATGTCCTTGATTAAGCTACGATCGTAAGCTACGATCCCATTCCTCACTAATTGGCACGGACTCTGGTTCCTCGTATGCAGCGTCTTCACCATCCGATGATTCAGAAGCACTTGAGGGGGGCAAGCCAGTCGCATCGTCATTGTCGCTGTCTATCACCATGGTTCGGATCCGCTCTTTTTCTGTGTCGTTCATCATGTCATCGTTAAAGGGCGCTTCGTTCATCTGCAGTGCTAGTTCATCGTCTGGTTTCTGAGCTAGTTGGCTTGCCCATACCAGGCAGTCCATGGCATGGCTCTTTAGGTACTCTTGGACGCCTGCCACTGGTGTCTTGTTCAACGTCTTAAAGTAGAACTTTCGGAGACGAATCGCCATCGCGGCATTGTGCTGTTGTCCAAAATCCATGTCGGCCTGGCAGGTTATGAACATTGGACAATGGATCTCGACTGCGGTTGCTGATTTATACTTTCTGTCGTGAGCAGATAGCCCCCCTTGCGTAAGTGTCTGCAAAAGGAAAAAAAATTCCAAATAGTTTCATCATTTGCAGATCACTGGGGGCTTTCATATACATTTTTGAGTGACGAAGTTATGTTTTAGTTAGGTACAGAAAATCACAAATACCTTCCAGTCATCCGGATCAAGCAAGTTGACGTAGGCTTCATCGAGGAAGATCACTTGGGTATCCTGATCGATCATGCTTTTGTTAAATGATTTCTGCTTTGTGATCAAGGCGATGTATCTGAAAAAAAAAAAACCAGACAATTACGGCTCTGTTGATGGTTTTGATAGTCGAGAGCATGCGTTACTACTTACCGGTTGGGGATTATCGATGTCAGTGGGGTAAACAAGCTTGTTTTACCGCTATTTGGTTCCCCAACAAGACACATTACTTTTTCTTTATGCTGCTTGCCACGATGGTTCAGGAGTCTGAGGTAGTACTCGCAGAAATGTCCCAGGTCTGTGGGATCAAGGCTATTTTCGAGAATTTCTCTAAAGAAGCGTGGTTCTGGTAACTTGCTGTGGTCGTAGGGAATGAACGCGCGTGGTGATTCCATACCAGAAAGTTCATTTGGCTCCTTCAAAAAGCGTCGTTCCTTAAGCGAAAAGCACCATCCACCAGACACCTCTATCAAGTCAAAGTTTATTTTTAGCTGCCTTGTGAATTCATAAACTGGGTCGCCAAGTAATGACTCGAGCTTCGGCATGTGCTTGATAATGCTTTCCTTAAATCGTGGATTCGTCGCAAGGATGGACAAAAAACGCTTGACAGAACAGCAGTGTATGTAAGTATACTTTGCTTCTTGGGCTTTCGTAAACACTTCTCCTCTGTATAACACGTAGTCTAACCTAACCATGGCTCTCTCCACGTCGTTTAACGCGACAACTAGTGGCGATGCGAGTTCGCGCGGTTTCTCCATCATCGGGCCGTGGTCATCCACATCTTCAATGCCAAAAACATCTAGAATTAGCCCAGCACGTGTCAGGGTAGGGACAACTTTGTTTCTCATGGTTGACGTGACGTGAGGCGATACGACTTGAAGGCGAACCACACGTTCACTTCCTCGAGGAGATGCTAATGGCTCGTCGAGAAGTTGGTCGGTTAGAATGTTCATATCGTTCATAAACGAGTCATCCACCTTTTTTTGAAGAAACGCATTCTTGTGATCCTTCACTGTAGTACATAATGGTCCTACGCATGCCTCTTCCTTTCCGAGTATGCAGTTTGGTAAATATTTAGGGTCCGCTTCAACTCCTCCCACCTCAAGGAATGCAGAATGGATAGGCACTGTTGAAACTCGCGCTCCATTTTTGAATTAATCGCAATCCAGTACATTATTGCTGGATAAAACATGGCTCGTTTAACTTCTGCGTCTTGTTCTCCCGCCTCTTCAGTGCTTTCTTTGCGAGCTTTGACCTTTCTTTCAATTGAAGCAACAGACGAGAAGAAAAATGAAATTCCTTTTAGTTTCTTAAGAGCTTGATCACATTCATCTCGTTTTGAGCAAACTTGTAGCCAAAGATCATCAAGACTTTTCCCTTCGTTGTCTTCATTTCCGCTGCAAGCAACTTTTGCTGTTATCAGTGAACAACCCTGAGCGGCTGGTAAAACCTGACTGATAAGAGCGCTTCGAATTGCCTGTGAAAGTGAGAAACATTGATTTTAAGTGTTCGGATTCAGACTAACAGCTATGTGACAAACGCACTTTTGTAGACTGAATACATGAATCACAGAAATATACTTACCTTGCTTCGCAAGCCCTTTGCAGGTTGGCTCGCCATGACCTAATTTGTGTGAACTGACGAAGGCCACTCTTTGCTCTTGGGTTTTATACTGTCCACTGCGTTGGTCATTTGCATCTTACGTAATCGTATTGTTCTATTAAAGTCATTTACTTAAGGGATTGCATAGTTGTACTAAGACCGGAATTTTATCAATAGGCAGTTTAATCGTGCAACGTGAGAATGGACCTTGTGAAATGGCAGCATTTTAACTAGTTAAACATTCATTGTTTCCGATAGCTGTTTGTGTGCCAATGTTCTATCAAAACAGATTGCATAATCGTATTGTTCTATGAAAGTTATTTACTTAAGGGATTGCATAGTTCTACTAAGACAGGCATCTTATGAATAGGCAGTTTAATCGTAAAACGTGAGAACGGACCAGCTTGCAAAATGCAATCTATTGACTAATTTGTAGTTTCAAAAAGCGTTTTTGTGCGCCCATTGTTCTAAAGTGCAGCTTGTTTTGGAACATAAACCAGACAACTGTATGGTGATGTGCTAGTTTGATCTAGCTCTACAGGACTCCTGCCTTGCAATATTCCAAGAAACCTATCATCAAAGCTATAAATATTTCCCTCATTTCCCACTATTCTCAATTAATATATTTTCACAGAGTGAAAACATTTATTCCATATGGAAATAATCAGTGAAGTGGGAATCGTTGAAAATTTCAGAAGAGCGGGAAAGAATTTATAGGTTGGTTAATATCCATTGATGACAAAGGTCCCCACAATTCTCCTTTTCCCTTTTCCTTGTAATATTATTATGAGAACAGATAGTCAAGACTGTAAGTGCTTGACCACTGTCCCCTTATTTCCCACCATTCCTTCCTGGCAGAAAATATTTCTATGAGAGGAAAAGGACTCCCTCCTTAAAAGAAATATTCTACCAAGTGAAAACAGTGGGGAAAGAGGGAACGGTGGGGAAGAACATACAGTTTGCTAGTGTGTAATATGATTATGACAACAGAGAGTCAAGACTGTAAGTACTTACCACTGTTCCCTCTATTCCCACCATTACCACTTGATTTAATACTTTTTTCTGAGGGAAAAAGATTTCCCTCCATGAAAAAAATATTCTACCAAGTGAGAACAGTGGGAAATGAGGGAACGGTGGGGAAGAACATACAGTTTGCTAGTGTGTAATATGATTATGACAACAGAGAGTTAAGACTGTAAGTACTTACCACTGTTCCCTCATTTCCCACCATTACCACTTGACTTAATACTTTTTTCTGAGGGAAAAAGATTTTCCTCCGTGAAAAAAATATTCTACCAAGTGAGAACAGTGGGAAATGAGGAAATGGTGGGGATACTTATGTAATTTAATTTAATCATATTTTATATTATAATATTAATATATTATTAATATTATAATATTAATATATTATTATATATTAATATATTATATATTAATATATTAATAATAATAATAATAATATGTAAACAAATTAAATTATGATAACAGAAAATCAAGACTGTAAGTTCTTCCCCACCGTTCCCTCAGTCCCTACCTTTCCCACCTTACTGAATATTTGTTTTATGAGGGCAAGGGTTTCCTTCGTGTAAAAAGATATTATGCAAAGTAGGAACAGTGGGGAATGAGGGAATGGTGGGTAAAATACTTGCAGTTTACTATGATCTTATCATTACAACAACAGAATGTCAAAACTGTAAGTTCTTCCCCACCGTCCCTCCATTCTCCACCTGTCCCACCTGACAGAATTACTTTCTAATGAGAGGAAAAGGTTTCAGACTATTAAAGAACATCCTATTAGGTGAGATAAGTGGGTAAGAGGAATGGTGCATCAATTTTATTGATGTTATGAAAAAAGGAACACATGGGCCGTGTTCCCTTTGCTCCGAACTCACCGTCCAAACACTGCAATTATTCCAAAATGGTATGTTTCTTTCAACTTGAAAATTATCTGAAGCTCGATATAGAATCGCAGCTCATGTGTTGTCGTCGTTGTTTGGTAAAAATTAAAGACCATGTTCTTCTGAGAGACCGCCAAAGAAAAAGGAACCGAATTTTTGGGGAATGATTATTACCATTCCCCAAAAGTGATGATAGCTTATAAGTGGACCTAAATTACTCTCTTTATCGCCATAAAAAATTCTGTCTTTGAATTTGGACCTGATTATGATTACCATAATTCGATATTTGCTTTTAAACTGACGCGACATGAAAACTGAGAAGTTTTTCAAAGCGCCAGTGTTCCGCGCGTTTTTGATTTCATTCCTTTTAACAGCGAAAAGACCTATTTAAAATTGCATAGAAAGGCCCTGTTGTTCCTTTCCTTAAGGTGTGAAAGGAACCAATTGACTAATAAACGGAACAAAAGGACCTTTTAAAGTTAAAAGGAACCAATCGTTCCTTTCGACTGCGTTCCTTTTTACTTAATAGGAACAATAGTTCCTGTGTGAACTGTTCCTATCTAAAAATTCGGACCAATTGTTCCCAATTAGTTGTCATATAGGAACACCAGGTCCGAACAATGCTATTTTTGTTCCTCAATTGCCAAAACGGTTCCGATTAACACCTTAAAGGAACGATTCGTTTAACTATAAAAGGGAACGCGTTGTTCCTTTTTAATAGTGTAAGTCTTCTGAAACAATAACAATGCGGGTTTTGTCTAATATTGAAGGCACGTCTAAACTTGCAGATTAACCAGCTTGTGTTAACACGTAATCATGGGCATGTTTAATTGTCATTTTCTGACAAGCCCAAGCAAAGTGTCACGTCTTCTTTTCATCAACATTTCCTGCCTGGGCTTGTTAAGCTCTCTTGGGTATTGCCAAAAGGGCATGTTTGTGCAGATATGATCACAAAGAGCTGTGATTCGCTAGCCCAAACATACGTCTCCTGGGAACAAAAACTAGTATAAAAAGATAGCGTCGTTTGGAGACTCAATCATTTTAGTCTTGACTTCTGAGTGAGATGAGCAAACGAGGAGAGGTAATCAACTGGTCGAAATTACCGAATGCTTCGCTCAAGCCTAAAAGACTTCACCTAGAGGAAGACGAAGTGGATGGCCTTTTTCACTGTCCAGTTCAAGAATGCAAACACGATGGATTCGCCACACAGCGAGGATGCAGAAAACACGTAAAGAAAAAGCATCTTTGGTTTTATTACTTTGACGAAAAGCCTGATATCAACATTGCTAAAGAGAATGTGAGTACCTCTGTAAAACGTGAAGCTGCTGGGAACTCTGCGCGTAATTTGAGATCAATGCCAACGTATGACATTTCAAGTAAAATTGCTCAGCAAGTTTTTTCGTGGCTAACTGGCACTGGAGGTGGCTGTAAAAGTGATCGCCAAGCTCGGCAAATAGTTAGCAGGTGCTTGAAGTTCTTGAAATTTTGCTGCGAAGACGAAGAAGATATAACATTTGAGATAATAGACTTCAGTTTGTGCTCTCCTAATCTGCTGTTTAAGTTTATTGACGTGCTTCAGGATGAATGGAAGCTTGGGCATGCTGGGCGGGTGGGGTACATCGACGCAATTGCAGAACTTATAGATTTTAGAAAGGTAAACGGAGCGTCGGCAAAGGTGCTAAGCAATTTTTCTACCACGGAAGTCTACTTGAAAAAGGTACGCAGAACAGTTTCTAAAATGATGCGCATTCAGTGCACTAGCGACCTCGATATAGACGCACTAGAAGCTAAGGGACATTGGGCAACATTAGAGGAGCTCTTGGAAGCAGTTGGTCATTATTTGTCGCGCTACGAGAATGTGCTTAAAACCTGTAAGGAACGTCCACACGCAGCATCGCCGCTAGATTTATCATTTGCCACGAAATTCCTCGCGCTGTATTTGTTTATCAAAGTTAAAGGTTCTCGCCCAATGACGTATCAGTATTTGACTGTTGACATGGTCACAAAAGCCAAGACAAACGGTGGATTTATTGACCAGAAAATGTTTAAGACTGCAGGAAAATATGGATTTGACTCTATTTATTTAACCGACACAAACATGCAAGTGCTTGAAGGATTCATCACCCATATTCGGCCGCAATTAAAGCCAACATGTGATTACGTCCTCGTGACAAGAAATGGAGGCCAGCACAGCAAACTTGGAGAATTAATGAGCAAGTTGGTGTTTGACGCGACCGGCAAATACGTTCATCCCACCCGCTATCGACAGATCGTCGAGACCGCAAGCTCGAGAACTCTGGACAGCAGTGCGCAAAGCACCATCTCGGAAGACCAAAAACACACTTCTGTTGTGGCCAGGGTACACTACCAAAAACAAAGATCGCGCGACGTTGCGACAAAGGCGCACATGTTTATCAAAGAATTGCAAGGTGACAAGGGTTCAGAGCTTGAAAACGACGTGCGCGCACGGCTCTCTGACAAATCTAGTGCATCCTCCCAAGAGCAAGACGAGAAAGCAGACAGCTCTTCTACTGATGAGGTCGAAACAATCAAGGAAGTTCCGCCCCCTGAACTCCCCGCTTGTACGCCAAAGCTCAAGCGCGAAAATGCATTTAAAGGGAAAGCCTCGTTAAGCTCCTCGAGACGGAAGAATGTCATGTATACCCCCGAAGAGGACAAATATCTTAAGGCTGGACTTACAAGGTATGGGTTTGGCCAGTGGAAAGCCATCCTCAGAGATCCCGAATTTAAATTTCAAAAGGGAAGGACAGCAAACTCGTTGCTATGTCGAGCGTCACGACGATTCCCGTCATACTGCAAAACGTAAAACAAAATGGACTGGCCGCCGACCAATAAAACTGCAGCTTTATGTAGGAGCATGCTGGGTATACTGGACTACCATTAAATGTTAACCGACTGAACATTCGCTCTCTTTTTTTGCAAGACACGAACGAGTCAACATGGACAGAATATTAGAGAACCACCCCGAACTTGCAACCAAGGACATCATATTTGCTGGCGATTTTTTTCAAGACATGTGTAAATGCAACTATCCAGTCACGACGGCCATATTGGCGGAAAGTTTAATGTGGCGTCATCTAAACAGCACTAAGGATAGGAAAAGGACAACTCTGAGAGAACTTATCCTTGGGTGTCTCTTTATTGCTATCAAAATAGAAGACAGCGATCACGAAAGAAACGGCCATTTTATGGACATTGTCTCCGAACCGGTGAAAAGAGAGGACGTGATCGAAGAAGAACTCAATGTGTTAAACTCAGTGAACTGGAGGCCCTTGGAATACCGCGATTTAATGGGATACTAGTTAACTAATATTGTGTGCTCGAATGAGTGAACTGGAGGCCCTTGGAACAGTTTGACTTGATTTGACTCTAAATGCAAGGTTGCGCTGTAATGTAGATTAGTATTCTCGTCAAAATAATAAATAAGAATAAATAAACACATATTCCTCATTCCTTATAATATCAATAAATAGCTCGAAGTGGTACAATTTACACTTCCTTTCAATTATTCTGTTGTTTGTTTGTAAATGACATCATTATTACAAAGTGGCGAATGCACCCTGTCCAAAGTTTATAAGAGTTGGGTTTTACATTCCCCGTCTCTGTCCCTTTGTTTTATAGCTACTAATGAATAATCGCACAGTTACTAATTAATGAAAGACGATCTAGTGTTTATCTCGTTCTTGGAATACATCAATAACTCAGGTATGTTAGGGCTCGACTAGCACGGATTAAAATCATATCTCCCAAATATCTCGTGAAGGGATAGAGCTGAGGTAACCAAACTTGGCAGGTATCTTAATTGTGTCATCCTTAATATATTGATAGGTATCTTTATAAGCCCCAAGTCAAGCCTTAACACACCTGAAACCGATTCAACTCACTATTGCACTCAATATTATTACATTATTACTAGCAAGTTTTCGAAAAAAAAATTGTAATGCGCCCTTTTTTGGGCACGAGTGTTGCCGGATTTTTGCTTGGCGTTTTCCTCTTCCGTTGCGACGATTGGTGGATGATGAAGCTTCGCGTCGAGCTTTGAGTTGACTGACTCGCTTGTGTTTCAAATAGCTCTTCTTCTTCGTCGCTTTCTTCCTTTGGATACGGAAGTGGACTCCACACACTCTTCACCTCACTTGATTGCTTCCTTGATATCCACTTCAGTTGCAAAGCTCGTCTTGTTCGCTCAGCCACCACGTACTTTTTAAGCCCGGGCGATTCTTCTTTCCCGAAGTGAAGGCGCAGAGCATCTGAGGAAATCTCAATTCTATAACGCAGAGACCATTTCACGCTCTCGTCAAGGCAGGTATGTTCTTGCTTTTGCAGATCTCTAAGCTCAGCTTCCTTGTCGATCACCCATTCATTGAGATAATAACTTTCTCCTTTCTGTCGTAACGCTTCTTCTTCTTCTTCGCGTTTTCGATTGAAATAATCTGCTCTGCTTTGTTCAATTGCAGGGTGAAACGGCTCTTTCACTGAGGTCAGTAGATGGGCATCTTCTCTTCTTATCATTCCGAGCTCTATCCAATGCGTCTTTGTTTGCTCAAGAAAAGCATCCTCCATCTCTTCCCTCTCTCCATCGTACTTGTTCACGACTCGCTGGACTTCTGCTCCCAATATCTCTAATTGCCTTTGTTTTAGGCTAAGTTTGGGCTGTTTGTCGCGGATGTCCTTGATTAAGCTACGATCGTAAGCTACGATCCCATTCCTCACTAATTGGCACGGACTCTGGTTCCTCGTATGCAGCGTCTTCACCATCCGATGATTCAGAAGCACTTGAGGGGGGCAAGCCAGTCGCATCGTCATTGTCGCTGTCTATCACCATGGTTCGGATCCGCTCTTTTTCTGTGTCGTTCATCATGTCATCGTTAAAGGGCGCTTCGTTCATCTGCAGTGCTAGTTCATCGTCTGGTTTCTGAGCTAGTTGGCTTGCCCATACCAGGCAGTCCATGGCATGGCTCTTTAGGTACTCTTGGACGCCTGCCACTGGTGTCTTGTTCAACGTCTTAAAGTAGAACTTTCGGAGACGAATCGCCATCGCGGCATTGTGCTGTTGTCCAAAATCCATGTCGGCCTGGCAGGTTATGAACATTGGACAATGGATCTCGACTGCGGTTGCTGATTTATACTTTCTGTCGTGAGCAGATAGCCCCCCTTGCGTAAGTGTCTGCAAAAGGAAAAAAAAAATTCCAAATAGTTTCATCATTTGCAGATCACTGGGGGCTTTCATATACATTTTTGAGTGACGAAGTTATGTTTTAGTTAGGTACAGAAAATCACAAATACCTTCCAGTCATCCGGATCAAGCAAGTTGACGTAGGCTTCATCGAGGAAGATCACTTGGGTATCCTGATCGATCATGCTTTTGTTAAATGATTTCTGCTTTGTGATCAAGGCGATGTATCTGAAAAAAAAAAAAACCAGACAATTACGGCTCTGTTGATGGTTTTGATAGTCGAGAGCATGCGTTACTACTTACCGGTTGGGGATTATCGATGTCAGTGGGGTAAACAAGCTTGTTTTACCGCTATTTGGTTCCCCAACAAGACACATTACTTTTTCTTTATGCTGCTTGCCACGATGGTTCAGGAGTCTGAGGTAGTACTCGCAGAAATGTCCCAGGTCTGTGGGATCAAGGCTATTTTCGAGAATTTCTCTAAAGAAGCGTGGTTCTGGTAACTTGCTGTGGTCGTAGGGAATGAACGCGCGTGGTGATTCCATACCAGAAAGTTCATTTGGCTCCTTCAAAAAGCGTCGTTCCTTAAGCGAAAAGCACCATCCACCAGACACCTCTATCAAGTCAAAGTTTATTTTTAGCTGCCTTGTGAATTCATAAACTGGGTCGCCAAGTAATGACTCGAGCTTCGGCATGTGCTTGATAATGCTTTCCTTAAATCGTGGATTCGTCGCAAGGATGGACAAAAAACGCTTGACAGAACAGCAGTGTATGTAAGTATACTTTGCTTCTTGGGCTTTCGTAAACACTTCTCCTCTGTATAACACGTAGTCTAACCTAACCATGGCTCTCTCCACGTCGTTTAACGCGACAACTAGTGGCGATGCGAGTTCGCGCGGTTTCTCCATCATCGGGCCGTGGTCATCCACATCTTCAATGCCAAAAACATCTAGAATTAGCCCAGCACGTGTCAGGGTAGGGACAACTTTGTTTCTCATGGTTGACGTGACGTGAGGCGATACGACTTGAAGGCGAACCACACGTTCACTTCCTCGAGGAGATGCTAATGGCTCGTCGAGAAGTTGGTCGGTTAGAATGTTCATATCGTTCATAAACGAGTCATCCACCTTTTTTTGAAGAAACGCATTCTTGTGATCCTTCACTGTAGTACATAATGGTCCTACGCATGCCTCTTCCTTTCCGAGTATGCAGTTTGGTAAATATTTAGGGTCCGCTTCAACTCCTCCCACCTCAAGGAATGCAGAATGGATAGGCACTGTTGAAACTCGCGCTCCATTTTTTGAATTAATCGCAATCCAGTACATTATTGCTGGATAAAACATGGCTCGTTTAACTTCTGCGTCTTGTTCTCCCGCCTCTTCAGTGCTTTCTTTGCGAGCTTTGACCTTTCTTTCAATTGAAGCAACAGACGAGAAGAAAAATGAAATTCCTTTTAGTTTCTTAAGAGCTTGATCACATTCATCTCGTTTTGAGCAAACTTGTAGCCAAAGATCATCAAGACTTTTCCCTTCGTTGTCTTCATTTCCGCTGCAAGCAACTTTTGCTGTTATCAGTGAACAACCCTGAGCGGCTGGTAAAACCTGACTGATAAGAGCGCTTCGAATTGCCTGTGAAAGTGAGAAACATTGATTTTAAGTGTTCGGATTCAGACTAACAGCTATGTGACAAACGCACTTTTGTAGACTGAATACATGAATCACAGAAATATACTTACCTTGCTTCGCAAGCCCTTTGCAGGTTGGCTCGCCATGACCTAATTTGTGTGAACTGACGAAGGCCACTCTTTGCTCTTGGGTTTTATACTGTCCACTGCGTTGGTCATTTGCATCTTACGTAATCGTATTGTTCTATTAAAGTCATTTACTTAAGGGATTGCATAGTTGTACTAAGACCGGAATTTTATCAATAGGCAGTTTAATCGTGCAACGTGAGAATGGACCTTGTGAAATGGCAGCATTTTAACTAGTTAAACATTCATTGTTTCCGATAGCTGTTTGTGTGCCAATGTTCTATCAAAACAGATTGCATAATCGTATTGTTCTATGAAAGTTATTTACTTAAGGGATTGCATAGTTCTACTAAGACAGGCATCTTATGAATAGGCAGTTTAATCGTAAAACGTGAGAACGGACCAGCTTGCAAAATGCAATCTATTGACTAATTTGTAGTTTCAAAAAGCGTTTTTGTGCGCCCATTGTTCTAAAGTGCAGCTTGTTTTGGAACATAAACCAGACAACTGTATGGTGATGTGCTAGTTTGATCTAGCTCTACAGGACTCCTGCCTTGCAATATTCCAAGAAACCTATCATCAAAGCTATAAATATTTCCCTCATTTCCCACTATTCTCAATTAATATATTTTCACAGAGTGAAAACATTTATTCCATATGGAAATAATCAGTGAAGTGGGAATCGTTGAAAATTTCAGAAGAGCGGGAAAGAATTTATAGGTTGGTTAATATCCATTGATGACAAAGGTCCCCACAATTCTCCTTTTCCCTTTTCCTTGTAATATTATTATGAGAACAGATAGTCAAGACTGTAAGTGCTTGACCACTGTCCCCTTATTTCCCACCATTCCTTCCTGGCAGAAAATATTTCTATGAGAGGAAAAGGACTCCCTCCTTAAAAGAAATATTCTACCAAGTGAAAACAGTGGGGAAAGAGGGAACGGTGGGGAAGAACATACAGTTTGCTAGTGTGTAATATGATTATGACAACAGAGAGTCAAGACTGTAAGTACTTACCACTGTTCCCTCTATTCCCACCATTACCACTTGATTTAATACTTTTTTCTGAGGGAAAAAGATTTCCCTCCATGAAAAAAATATTCTACCAAGTGAGAACAGTGGGAAATGAGGGAACGGTGGGGAAGAACATACAGTTTGCTAGTGTGTAATATGATTATGACAACAGAGAGTTAAGACTGTAAGTACTTACCACTGTTCCCTCATTTCCCACCATTACCACTTGACTTAATACTTTTTTCTGAGGGAAAAAGATTTTCCTCCGTGAAAAAAATATTCTACCAAGTGAGAACAGTGGGAAATGAGGAAATGGTGGGGATACTTATGTAATTTAATTTAATCATATTTTATATTATAATATTAATATATTATTAATATTATAATATTAATATATTATTATATATTAATATATTATATATTAATATATAATAATAATAATAATAATATGTAAACAAATTAAATTATGATAACAGAAAATCAAGACTGTAAGTTCTTCCCCACCGTTCCCTCAGTCCCTACCTTTCCCACCTTACTGAATATTTGTTTTATGAGGGCAAGGGTTTCCTTCGTGTAAAAAGATATTATGCAAAGTAGGAACAGTGGGGAATGAGGGAATGGTGGGTAAAATACTTGCAGTTTACTATGATCTTATCATTACAACAACAGAATGTCAAAACTGTAAGTTCTTCCCCACCGTCCCTCCATTCTCCACCTGTCCCACCTGACAGAATTACTTTCTAATGAGAGGAAAAGGTTTCAGACTATTAAAGAACATCCTATTAGGTGAGATAAGTGGGTAAGAGGAATGGTGCATCAATTTTATTGATGTTATGAAAAAAGGAACACATGGGCCGTGTTCCCTTTGCTCCGAACTCACCGTCCAAACACTGCAATTATTCCAAAATGGTATGTTTCTTTCAACTTGAAAATTATCTGAAGCTCGATATAGAATCGCAGCTCATGTGTTGTCGTCGTTGTTTGGTAAAAATTAAAGACCATGTTCTTCTGAGAGACCGCCAAAGAAAAAGGAACCGAATTTTTGGGAATGATTATTACCATTCCCCAAAAGTGATGATAGCTTATAAGTGGACCTAAATTACTCTCTTTATCGCCATAAAAAATTCTGTCTTTGAATTTGGACCTGATTATGATTACCATAATTCGATATTTGCTTTTAAACTGACGCGACATGAAAACTGAGAAGTTTTTCAAAGCGCCAGTGTTCCGCGCGTTTTTGATTTCATTCCTTTTAACAGCGAAAAGACCTATTTAAAATTGCATAGAAAGGCCCTGTTGTTCCTTTCCTTAAGGTGTGAAAGGAACCAATTGACTAATAAACGGAACAAAAGGACCTTTTAAAGTTAAAAGGAACCAATCGTTCCTTTCGACTGCGTTCCTTTTTACTTAATAGGAACAATAGTTCCTGTGTGAACTGTTCCTATCTAAAAATTCGGACCAATTGTTCCCAATTAGTTGTCATATAGGAACACCAGGTCCGAACAATGCTATTTTTGTTCCTCAATTGCCAAAACGGTTCCGATTAACACCTTAAAGGAACGATTCGTTTAACTATAAAAGGGAACGCGTTGTTCCTTTTTAATAGTGTAAGTCTTCTGAAACAATAACAATGCGGGTTTTGTCTAATATTGAAGGCACGTCTAAACTTGCAGATTAACCAGCTTGTGTTAACACGTAATCATGGGCATGTTTAATTGTCATTTTCTGACAAGCCCAAGCAAAGTGTCACGTCTTCTTTTCATCAACATTTCCTGCCTGGGCTTGTTAAGCTCTCTTGGGTATTGCCAAAAGGGCATGTTTGTGCAGATATGATCACAAAGAGCTGTGATTCGCTAGCCCAAACATACGTCTCCTGGGAACAAAAACTAGTATAAAAAGATAGCGTCGTTTGGAGACTCAATCATTTTAGTCTTGACTTCTGAGTGAGATGAGCAAACGAGGAGAGGTAATCAACTGGTCGAAATTACCGAATGCTTCGCTCAAGCCTAAAAGACTTCACCTAGAGGAAGACGAAGTGGATGGCCTTTTTCACTGTCCAGTTCAAGAATGCAAACACGATGGATTCGCCACACAGCGAGGATGCAGAAAACACGTAAAGAAAAAGCATCTTTGGTTTTATTACTTTGACGAAAAGCCTGATATCAACATTGCTAAAGAGAATGTGAGTACCTCTGTAAAACGTGAAGCTGCTGGGAACTCTGCGCGTAATTTGAGATCAATGCCAACGTATGACATTTCAAGTAAAATTGCTCAGCAAGTTTTTTCGTGGCTAACTGGCACTGGAGGTGGCTGTAAAAGTGATCGCCAAGCTCGGCAAATAGTTAGCAGGTGCTTGAAGTTCTTGAAATTTTGCTGCGAAGACGAAGAAGATATAACATTTGAGATAATAGACTTCAGTTTGTGCTCTCCTAATCTGCTGTTTAAGTTTATTGACGTGCTTCAGGATGAATGGAAGCTTGGGCATGCTGGGCGGGTGGGGTACATCGACGCAATTGCAGAACTTATAGATTTTAGAAAGGTAAACGGAGCGTCGGCAAAGGTGCTAAGCAATTTTTCTACCACGGAAGTCTACTTGAAAAAGGTACGCAGAACAGTTTCTAAAATGATGCGCATTCAGTGCACTAGCGACCTCGATATAGACGCACTAGAAGCTAAGGGACATTGGGCAACATTAGAGGAGCTCTTGGAAGCAGTTGGTCATTATTTGTCGCGCTACGAGAATGTGCTTAAAACCTGTAAGGAACGTCCACACGCAGCATCGCCGCTAGATTTATCATTTGCCACGAAATTCCTCGCGCTGTATTTGTTTATCAAAGTTAAAGGTTCTCGCCCAATGACGTATCAGTATTTGACTGTTGACATGGTCACAAAAGCCAAGACAAACGGTGGATTTATTGACCAGAAAATGTTTAAGACTGCAGGAAAATATGGATTTGACTCTATTTATTTAACCGACACAAACATGCAAGTGCTTGAAGGATTCATCACCCATATTCGGCCGCAATTAAAGCCAACATGTGATTACGTCCTCGTGACAAGAAATGGAGGCCAGCACAGCAAACTTGGAGAATTAATGAGCAAGTTGGTGTTTGACGCGACCGGCAAATACGTTCATCCCACCCGCTATCGACAGATCGTCGAGACCGCAAGCTCGAGAACTCTGGACAGCAGTGCGCAAAGCACCATCTCGGAAGACCAAAAACACACTTCTGTTGTGGCCAGGGTACACTACCAAAAACAAAGATCGCGCGACGTTGCGACAAAGGCGCACATGTTTATCAAAGAATTGCAAGGTGACAAGGGTTCAGAGCTTGAAAACGACGTGCGCGCACGGCTCTCTGACAAATCTAGTGCATCCTCCCAAGAGCAAGACGAGAAAGCAGACAGCTCTTCTACTGATGAGGTCGAAACAATCAAGGAAGTTCCGCCCCCTGAACTCCCCGCTTGTACGCCAAAGCTCAAGCGCGAAAATGCATTTAAAGGGAAAGCCTCGTTAAGCTCCTCGAGACGGAAGAATGTCATGTATACCCCCGAAGAGGACAAATATCTTAAGGCTGGACTTACAAGGTATGGGTTTGGCCAGTGGAAAGCCATCCTCAGAGATCCCGAATTTAAATTTCAAAAGGGAAGGACAGCAAACTCGTTGCTATGTCGAGCGTCACGACGATTCCCGTCATACTGCAAAACGTAAAACAAAATGGACTGGCCGCCGACCAATAAAACTGCAGCTTTATGTAGGAGCATGCTGGGTATACTGGACTACCATTAAATGTTAACCGACTGAACATTCGCTCTCTTTTTTTGCAAGACACGAACGAGTCAACATGGACAGAATATTAGAGAACCACCCCGAACTTGCAACCAAGGACATCATATTTGCTGGCGATTTTTTTCAAGACATGTGTAAATGCAACTATCCAGTCACGACGGCCATATTGGCGGAAAGTTTAATGTGGCGTCATCTAAACAGCACTAAGGATAGGAAAAGGACAACTCTGAGAGAACTTATCCTTGGGTGTCTCTTTATTGCTATCAAAATAGAAGACAGCGATCACGAAAGAAACGGCCATTTTATGGACATTGTCTCCGAACCGGTGAAAAGAGAGGACGTGATCGAAGAAGAACTCAATGTGTTAAACTCAGTGAACTGGAGGCCCTTGGAATACCGCGATTTAATGGGATACTAGTTAACTAATATTGTGTGCTCGAATGAGTGAACTGGAGGCCCTTGGAACAGTTTGACTTGATTTGACTCTAAATGCAAGGTTGCGCTGTAATGTAGATTAGTATTCTCGTCAAAATAATAAATAAGAATAAATAAACACATATTCCTCATTCCTTATAATATCAATAAATAGCTCGAAGTGGTACAATTTACACTTCCTTTCAATTATTCTGTTGTTTGTTTGTAAATGACATCATTATTACAAAGTGGCGAATGCACCCTGTCCAAAGTTTATAAGAGTTGGGTTTTACATTCCCCGTCTCTGTCCCTTTGTTTTATAGCTACTAATGAATAATCGCACAGTTACTAATTAATGAAAGACGATCTAGTGTTTATCTCGTTCTTGGAATACATCAATAACTCAGGTATGTTAGGGCTCGACTAGCACGGATTAAAATCATATCTCCCAAATATCTCGTGAAGGGATAGAGCTGAGGTAACCAAACTTGGCAGGTATCTTAATTGTGTCATCCTTAATATATTGATAGGTATCTTTATAAGCCCCAAGTCAAGCCTTAACACACCTGAAACCGATTCAACTCACTATTGCACTCAATATTATTACATTATTACTAGCAAGTTTTCGAAAAAAAAATTGTAATGCGCCCTTTTTTGGGCACGAGTGTTGCCGGATTTTTGCTTGGCGTTTTCCTCTTCCGTTGCGACGATTGGTGGATGATGAAGCTTCGCGTCGAGCTTTGAGTTGACTGACTCGCTTGTGTTTCAAATAGCTCTTCTTCTTCGTCGCTTTCTTCCTTTGGATACGGAAGTGGACTCCACACACTCTTCACCTCACTTGATTGCTTCCTTGATATCCACTTCAGTTGCAAAGCTCGTCTTGTTCGCTCAGCCACCACGTACTTTTTAAGCCCGGGCGATTCTTCTTTCCCGAAGTGAAGGCGCAGAGCATCTGAGGAAATCTCAATTCTATAACGCAGAGACCATTTCACGCTCTCGTCAAGGCAGGTATGTTCTTGCTTTTGCAGATCTCTAAGCTCAGCTTCCTTGTCGATCACCCATTCATTGAGATAATAACTTTCTCCTTTCTGTCGTAACGCTTCTTCTTCTTCTTCGCGTTTTCGATTGAAATAATCTGCTCTGCTTTGTTCAATTGCAGGGTGAAACGGCTCTTTCACTGAGGTCAGTAGATGGGCATCTTCTCTTCTTATCATTCCGAGCTCTATCCAATGCGTCTTTGTTTGCTCAAGAAAAGCATCCTCCATCTCTTCCCTCTCTCCATCGTACTTGTTCACGACTCGCTGGACTTCTGCTCCCAATATCTCTAATTGCCTTTGTTTTAGGCTAAGTTTGGGCTGTTTGTCGCGGATGTCCTTGATTAAGCTACGATCGTAAGCTACGATCCCATTCCTCACTAATTGGCACGGACTCTGGTTCCTCGTATGCAGCGTCTTCACCATCCGATGATTCAGAAGCACTTGAGGGGGGCAAGCCAGTCGCATCGTCATTGTCGCTGTCTATCACCATGGTTCGGATCCGCTCTTTTTCTGTGTCGTTCATCATGTCATCGTTAAAGGGCGCTTCGTTCATCTGCAGTGCTAGTTCATCGTCTGGTTTCTGAGCTAGTTGGCTTGCCCATACCAGGCAGTCCATGGCATGGCTCTTTAGGTACTCTTGGACGCCTGCCACTGGTGTCTTGTTCAACGTCTTAAAGTAGAACTTTCGGAGACGAATCGCCATCGCGGCATTGTGCTGTTGTCCAAAATCCATGTCGGCCTGGCAGGTTATGAACATTGGACAATGGATCTCGACTGCGGTTGCTGATTTATACTTTCTGTCGTGAGCAGATAGCCCCCCTTGCGTAAGTGTCTGCAAAAGGAAAAAAAAATTCCAAATAGTTTCATCATTTGCAGATCACTGGGGGCTTTCATATACATTTTTGAGTGACGAAGTTATGTTTTAGTTAGGTACAGAAAATCACAAATACCTTCCAGTCATCCGGATCAAGCAAGTTGACGTAGGCTTCATCGAGGAAGATCACTTGGGTATCCTGATCGATCATGCTTTTGTTAAATGATTTCTGCTTTGTGATCAAGGCGATGTATCTGAAAAAAAAAAAACCAGACAATTACGGCTCTGTTGATGGTTTTGATAGTCGAGAGCATGCGTTACTACTTACCGGTTGGGGATTATCGATGTCAGTGGGGTAAACAAGCTTGTTTTACCGCTATTTGGTTCCCCAACAAGACACATTACTTTTTCTTTATGCTGCTTGCCACGATGGTTCAGGAGTCTGAGGTAGTACTCGCAGAAATGTCCCAGGTCTGTGGGATCAAGGCTATTTTCGAGAATTTCTCTAAAGAAGCGTGGTTCTGGTAACTTGCTGTGGTCGTAGGGAATGAACGCGCGTGGTGATTCCATACCAGAAAGTTCATTTGGCTCCTTCAAAAAGCGTCGTTCCTTAAGCGAAAAGCACCATCCACCAGACACCTCTATCAAGTCAAAGTTTATTTTTAGCTGCCTTGTGAATTCATAAACTGGGTCGCCAAGTAATGACTCGAGCTTCGGCATGTGCTTGATAATGCTTTCCTTAAATCGTGGATTCGTCGCAAGGATGGACAAAAAACGCTTGACAGAACAGCAGTGTATGTAAGTATACTTTGCTTCTTGGGCTTTCGTAAACACTTCTCCTCTGTATAACACGTAGTCTAACCTAACCATGGCTCTCTCCACGTCGTTTAACGCGACAACTAGTGGCGATGCGAGTTCGCGCGGTTTCTCCATCATCGGGCCGTGGTCATCCACATCTTCAATGCCAAAAACATCTAGAATTAGCCCAGCACGTGTCAGGGTAGGGACAACTTTGTTTCTCATGGTTGACGTGACGTGAGGCGATACGACTTGAAGGCGAACCACACGTTCACTTCCTCGAGGAGATGCTAATGGCTCGTCGAGAAGTTGGTCGGTTAGAATGTTCATATCGTTCATAAACGAGTCATCCACCTTTTTTTGAAGAAACGCATTCTTGTGATCCTTCACTGTAGTACATAATGGTCCTACGCATGCCTCTTCCTTTCCGAGTATGCAGTTTGGTAAATATTTAGGGTCCGCTTCAACTCCTCCCACCTCAAGGAATGCAGAATGGATAGGCACTGTTGAAACTCGCGCTCCATTTTTTGAATTAATCGCAATCCAGTACATTATTGCTGGATAAAACATGGCTCGTTTAACTTCTGCGTCTTGTTCTCCCGCCTCTTCAGTGCTTTCTTTGCGAGCTTTGACCTTTCTTTCAATTGAAGCAACAGACGAGAAGAAAAATGAAATTCCTTTTAGTTTCTTAAGAGCTTGATCACATTCATCTCGTTTTGAGCAAACTTGTAGCCAAAGATCATCAAGACTTTTCCCTTCGTTGTCTTCATTTCCGCTGCAAGCAACTTTTGCTGTTATCAGTGAACAACCCTGAGCGGCTGGTAAAACCTGACTGATAAGAGCGCTTCGAATTGCCTGTGAAAGTGAGAAACATTGATTTTAAGTGTTCGGATTCAGACTAACAGCTATGTGACAAACGCACTTTTGTAGACTGAATACATGAATCACAGAAATATACTTACCTTGCTTCGCAAGCCCTTTGCAGGTTGGCTCGCCATGACCTAATTTGTGTGAACTGACGAAGGCCACTCTTTGCTCTTGGGTTTTATACTGTCCACTGCGTTGGTCATTTGCATCTTACGTAATCGTATTGTTCTATTAAAGTCATTTACTTAAGGGATTGCATAGTTGTACTAAGACCGGAATTTTATCAATAGGCAGTTTAATCGTGCAACGTGAGAATGGACCTTGTGAAATGGCAGCATTTTAACTAGTTAAACATTCATTGTTTCCGATAGCTGTTTGTGTGCCAATGTTCTATCAAAACAGATTGCATAATCGTATTGTTCTATGAAAGTTATTTACTTAAGGGATTGCATAGTTCTACTAAGACAGGCATCTTATGAATAGGCAGTTTAATCGTAAAACGTGAGAACGGACCAGCTTGCAAAATGCAATCTATTGACTAATTTGTAGTTTCAAAAAGCGTTTTTGTGCGCCCATTGTTCTAAAGTGCAGCTTGTTTTGGAACATAAACCAGACAACTGTATGGTGATGTGCTAGTTTGATCTAGCTCTACAGGACTCCTGCCTTGCAATATTCCAAGAAACCTATCATCAAAGCTATAAATATTTCCCTCATTTCCCACTATTCTCAATTAATATATTTTCACAGAGTGAAAACATTTATTCCATATGGAAATAATCAGTGAAGTGGGAATCGTTGAAAATTTCAGAAGAGCGGGAAAGAATTTATAGGTTGGTTAATATCCATTGATGACAAAGGTCCCCACAATTCTCCTTTTCCCTTTTCCTTGTAATATTATTATGAGAACAGATAGTCAAGACTGTAAGTGCTTGACCACTGTCCCCTTATTTCCCACCATTCCTTCCTGGCAGAAAATATTTCTATGAGAGGAAAAGGACTCCCTCCTTAAAAGAAATATTCTACCAAGTGAAAACAGTGGGGAAAGAGGGAACGGTGGGGAAGAACATACAGTTTGCTAGTGTGTAATATGATTATGACAACAGAGAGTCAAGACTGTAAGTACTTACCACTGTTCCCTCTATTCCCACCATTACCACTTGATTTAATACTTTTTTCTGAGGGAAAAAGATTTCCCTCCATGAAAAAAATATTCTACCAAGTGAGAACAGTGGGAAATGAGGGAACGGTGGGGAAGAACATACAGTTTGCTAGTGTGTAATATGATTATGACAACAGAGAGTTAAGACTGTAAGTACTTACCACTGTTCCCTCATTTCCCACCATTACCACTTGACTTAATACTTTTTTCTGAGGGAAAAAGATTTTCCTCCGTGAAAAAAATATTCTACCAAGTGAGAACAGTGGGAAATGAGGAAATGGTGGGGATACTTATGTAATTTAATTTAATCATATTTTATATTATAATATTAATATATTATTAATATTATAATATTAATATATTATTATATATTAATATATTATATATTAATATATTAATAATAATAATAATAATATGTAAACAAATTAAATTATGATAACAGAAAATCAAGACTGTAAGTTCTTCCCCACCGTTCCCTCAGTCCCTACCTTTCCCACCTTACTGAATATTTGTTTTATGAGGGCAAGGGTTTCCTTCGTGTAAAAAGATATTATGCAAAGTAGGAACAGTGGGGAATGAGGGAATGGTGGGTAAAATACTTGCAGTTTACTATGATCTTATCATTACAACAACAGAATGTCAAAACTGTAAGTTCTTCCCCACCGTCCCTCCATTCTCCACCTGTCCCACCTGACAGAATTACTTTCTAATGAGAGGAAAAGGTTTCAGACTATTAAAGAACATCCTATTAGGTGAGATAAGTGGGTAAGAGGAATGGTGCATCAATTTTATTGATGTTATGAAAAAGGAACACATGGGCCGTGTTCCCTTTGCTCCGAACTCACCGTCCAAACACTGCAATTATTCCAAAATGGTATGTTTCTTTCAACTTGAAAATTATCTGAAGCTCGATATAGAATCGCAGCTCATGTGTTGTCGTCGTTGTTTGGTAAAAATTAAAGACCATGTTCTTCTGAGAGACCGCCAAAGAAAAAGGAACCGAATTTTTGGGGAATGATTATTACCATTCCCCAAAAGTGATGATAGCTTATAAGTGGACCTAAATTACTCTCTTTATCGCCATAAAAAATTCTGTCTTTGAATTTGGACCTGATTATGATTACCATAATTCGATATTTGCTTTTAAACTGACGCGACATGAAAACTGAGAAGTTTTTCAAAGCGCCAGTGTTCCGCGCGTTTTTGATTTCATTCCTTTTAACAGCGAAAAGACCTATTTAAAATTGCATAGAAAGGCCCTGTTGTTCCTTTCCTTAAGGTGTGAAAGGAACCAATTGACTAATAAACGGAACAAAAGGACCTTTTAAAGTTAAAAGGAACCAATCGTTCCTTTCGACTGCGTTCCTTTTTACTTAATAGGAACAATAGTTCCTGTGTGAACTGTTCCTATCTAAAAATTCGGACCAATTGTTCCCAATTAGTTGTCATATAGGAACACCAGGTCCGAACAATGCTATTTTTGTTCCTCAATTGCCAAAACGGTTCCGATTAACACCTTAAAGGAACGATTCGTTTAACTATAAAAGGGAACGCGTTGTTCCTTTTTAATAGTGTAAGTCTTCTGAAACAATAACAATGCGGGTTTTGTCTAATATTGAAGGCACGTCTAAACTTGCAGATTAACCAGCTTGTGTTAACACGTAATCATGGGCATGTTTAATTGTCATTTTCTGACAAGCCCAAGCAAAGTGTCACGTCTTCTTTTCATCAACATTTCCTGCCTGGGCTTGTTAAGCTCTCTTGGGTATTGCCAAAAGGGCATGTTTGTGCAGATATGATCACAAAGAGCTGTGATTCGCTAGCCCAAACATACGTCTCCTGGGAACAAAAACTAGTATAAAAAGATAGCGTCGTTTGGAGACTCAATCATTTTAGTCTTGACTTCTGAGTGAGATGAGCAAACGAGGAGAGGTAATCAACTGGTCGAAATTACCGAATGCTTCGCTCAAGCCTAAAAGACTTCACCTAGAGGAAGACGAAGTGGATGGCCTTTTTCACTGTCCAGTTCAAGAATGCAAACACGATGGATTCGCCACACAGCGAGGATGCAGAAAACACGTAAAGAAAAAGCATCTTTGGTTTTATTACTTTGACGAAAAGCCTGATATCAACATTGCTAAAGAGAATGTGAGTACCTCTGTAAAACGTGAAGCTGCTGGGAACTCTGCGCGTAATTTGAGATCAATGCCAACGTATGACATTTCAAGTAAAATTGCTCAGCAAGTTTTTTCGTGGCTAACTGGCACTGGAGGTGGCTGTAAAAGTGATCGCCAAGCTCGGCAAATAGTTAGCAGGTGCTTGAAGTTCTTGAAATTTTGCTGCGAAGACGAAGAAGATATAACATTTGAGATAATAGACTTCAGTTTGTGCTCTCCTAATCTGCTGTTTAAGTTTATTGACGTGCTTCAGGATGAATGGAAGCTTGGGCATGCTGGGCGGGTGGGGTACATCGACGCAATTGCAGAACTTATAGATTTTAGAAAGGTAAACGGAGCGTCGGCAAAGGTGCTAAGCAATTTTTCTACCACGGAAGTCTACTTGAAAAAGGTACGCAGAACAGTTTCTAAAATGATGCGCATTCAGTGCACTAGCGACCTCGATATAGACGCACTAGAAGCTAAGGGACATTGGGCAACATTAGAGGAGCTCTTGGAAGCAGTTGGTCATTATTTGTCGCGCTACGAGAATGTGCTTAAAACCTGTAAGGAACGTCCACACGCAGCATCGCCGCTAGATTTATCATTTGCCACGAAATTCCTCGCGCTGTATTTGTTTATCAAAGTTAAAGGTTCTCGCCCAATGACGTATCAGTATTTGACTGTTGACATGGTCACAAAAGCCAAGACAAACGGTGGATTTATTGACCAGAAAATGTTTAAGACTGCAGGAAAATATGGATTTGACTCTATTTATTTAACCGACACAAACATGCAAGTGCTTGAAGGATTCATCACCCATATTCGGCCGCAATTAAAGCCAACATGTGATTACGTCCTCGTGACAAGAAATGGAGGCCAGCACAGCAAACTTGGAGAATTAATGAGCAAGTTGGTGTTTGACGCGACCGGCAAATACGTTCATCCCACCCGCTATCGACAGATCGTCGAGACCGCAAGCTCGAGAACTCTGGACAGCAGTGCGCAAAGCACCATCTCGGAAGACCAAAAACACACTTCTGTTGTGGCCAGGGTACACTACCAAAAACAAAGATCGCGCGACGTTGCGACAAAGGCGCACATGTTTATCAAAGAATTGCAAGGTGACAAGGGTTCAGAGCTTGAAAACGACGTGCGCGCACGGCTCTCTGACAAATCTAGTGCATCCTCCCAAGAGCAAGACGAGAAAGCAGACAGCTCTTCTACTGATGAGGTCGAAACAATCAAGGAAGTTCCGCCCCCTGAACTCCCCGCTTGTACGCCAAAGCTCAAGCGCGAAAATGCATTTAAAGGGAAAGCCTCGTTAAGCTCCTCGAGACGGAAGAATGTCATGTATACCCCCGAAGAGGACAAATATCTTAAGGCTGGACTTACAAGGTATGGGTTTGGCCAGTGGAAAGCCATCCTCAGAGATCCCGAATTTAAATTTCAAAAGGGAAGGACAGCAAACTCGTTGCTATGTCGAGCGTCACGACGATTCCCGTCATACTGCAAAACGTAAAACAAAATGGACTGGCCGCCGACCAATAAAACTGCAGCTTTATGTAGGAGCATGCTGGGTATACTGGACTACCATTAAATGTTAACCGACTGAACATTCGCTCTCTTTTTTTGCAAGACACGAACGAGTCAACATGGACAGAATATTAGAGAACCACCCCGAACTTGCAACCAAGGACATCATATTTGCTGGCGATTTTTTTCAAGACATGTGTAAATGCAACTATCCAGTCACGACGGCCATATTGGCGGAAAGTTTAATGTGGCGTCATCTAAACAGCACTAAGGATAGGAAAAGGACAACTCTGAGAGAACTTATCCTTGGGTGTCTCTTTATTGCTATCAAAATAGAAGACAGCGATCACGAAAGAAACGGCCATTTTATGGACATTGTCTCCGAACCGGTGAAAAGAGAGGACGTGATCGAAGAAGAACTCAATGTGTTAAACTCAGTGAACTGGAGGCCCTTGGAATACCGCGATTTAATGGGATACTAGTTAACTAATATTGTGTGCTCGAATGAGTGAACTGGAGGCCCTTGGAACAGTTTGACTTGATTTGACTCTAAATGCAAGGTTGCGCTGTAATGTAGATTAGTATTCTCGTCAAAATAATAAATAAGAATAAATAAACACATATTCCTCATTCCTTATAATATCAATAAATAGCTCGAAGTGGTACAATTTACACTTCCTTTCAATTATTCTGTTGTTTGTTTGTAAATGACATCATTATTACAAAGTGGCGAATGCACCCTGTCCAAAGTTTATAAGAGTTGGGTTTTACATTCCCCGTCTCTGTCCCTTTGTTTTATAGCTACTAATGAATAATCGCACAGTTACTAATTAATGAAAGACGATCTAGTGTTTATCTCGTTCTTGGAATACATCAATAACTCAGGTATGTTAGGGCTCGACTAGCACGGATTAAAATCATATCTCCCAAATATCTCGTGAAGGGATAGAGCTGAGGTAACCAAACTTGGCAGGTATCTTAATTGTGTCATCCTTAATATATTGATAGGTATCTTTATAAGCCCCAAGTCAAGCCTTAACACACCTGAAACCGATTCAACTCACTATTGCACTCAATATTATTACATTATTACTAGCAAGTTTTCGAAAAAAAATTGTAATGCGCCCTTTTTTGGGCACGAGTGTTGCCGGATTTTTGCTTGGCGTTTTCCTCTTCCGTTGCGACGATTGGTGGATGATGAAGCTTCGCGTCGAGCTTTGAGTTGACTGACTCGCTTGTGTTTCAAATAGCTCTTCTTCTTCGTCGCTTTCTTCCTTTGGATACGGAAGTGGACTCCACACACTCTTCACCTCACTTGATTGCTTCCTTGATATCCACTTCAGTTGCAAAGCTCGTCTTGTTCGCTCAGCCACCACGTACTTTTTAAGCCCGGGCGATTCTTCTTTCCCGAAGTGAAGGCGCAGAGCATCTGAGGAAATCTCAATTCTATAACGCAGAGACCATTTCACGCTCTCGTCAAGGCAGGTATGTTCTTGCTTTTGCAGATCTCTAAGCTCAGCTTCCTTGTCGATCACCCATTCATTGAGATAATAACTTTCTCCTTTCTGTCGTAACGCTTCTTCTTCTTCTTCGCGTTTTCGATTGAAATAATCTGCTCTGCTTTGTTCAATTGCAGGGTGAAACGGCTCTTTCACTGAGGTCAGTAGATGGGCATCTTCTCTTCTTATCATTCCGAGCTCTATCCAATGCGTCTTTGTTTGCTCAAGAAAAGCATCCTCCATCTCTTCCCTCTCTCCATCGTACTTGTTCACGACTCGCTGGACTTCTGCTCCCAATATCTCTAATTGCCTTTGTTTTAGGCTAAGTTTGGGCTGTTTGTCGCGGATGTCCTTGATTAAGCTACGATCGTAAGCTACGATCCCATTCCTCACTAATTGGCACGGACTCTGGTTCCTCGTATGCAGCGTCTTCACCATCCGATGATTCAGAAGCACTTGAGGGGGGCAAGCCAGTCGCATCGTCATTGTCGCTGTCTATCACCATGGTTCGGATCCGCTCTTTTTCTGTGTCGTTCATCATGTCATCGTTAAAGGGCGCTTCGTTCATCTGCAGTGCTAGTTCATCGTCTGGTTTCTGAGCTAGTTGGCTTGCCCATACCAGGCAGTCCATGGCATGGCTCTTTAGGTACTCTTGGACGCCTGCCACTGGTGTCTTGTTCAACGTCTTAAAGTAGAACTTTCGGAGACGAATCGCCATCGCGGCATTGTGCTGTTGTCCAAAATCCATGTCGGCCTGGCAGGTTATGAACATTGGACAATGGATCTCGACTGCGGTTGCTGATTTATACTTTCTGTCGTGAGCAGATAGCCCCCCTTGCGTAAGTGTCTGCAAAAGGAAAAAAAAATTCCAAATAGTTTCATCATTTGCAGATCACTGGGGGCTTTCATATACATTTTTGAGTGACGAAGTTATGTTTTAGTTAGGTACAGAAAATCACAAATACCTTCCAGTCATCCGGATCAAGCAAGTTGACGTAGGCTTCATCGAGGAAGATCACTTGGGTATCCTGATCGATCATGCTTTTGTTAAATGATTTCTGCTTTGTGATCAAGGCGATGTATCTGAAAAAAAAAAAAACCAGACAATTACGGCTCTGTTGATGGTTTTGATAGTCGAGAGCATGCGTTACTACTTACCGGTTGGGGATTATCGATGTCAGTGGGGTAAACAAGCTTGTTTTACCGCTATTTGGTTCCCCAACAAGACACATTACTTTTTCTTTATGCTGCTTGCCACGATGGTTCAGGAGTCTGAGGTAGTACTCGCAGAAATGTCCCAGGTCTGTGGGATCAAGGCTATTTTCGAGAATTTCTCTAAAGAAGCGTGGTTCTGGTAACTTGCTGTGGTCGTAGGGAATGAACGCGCGTGGTGATTCCATACCAGAAAGTTCATTTGGCTCCTTCAAAAAGCGTCGTTCCTTAAGCGAAAAGCACCATCCACCAGACACCTCTATCAAGTCAAAGTTTATTTTTAGCTGCCTTGTGAATTCATAAACTGGGTCGCCAAGTAATGACTCGAGCTTCGGCATGTGCTTGATAATGCTTTCCTTAAATCGTGGATTCGTCGCAAGGATGGACAAAAAACGCTTGACAGAACAGCAGTGTATGTAAGTATACTTTGCTTCTTGGGCTTTCGTAAACACTTCTCCTCTGTATAACACGTAGTCTAACCTAACCATGGCTCTCTCCACGTCGTTTAACGCGACAACTAGTGGCGATGCGAGTTCGCGCGGTTTCTCCATCATCGGGCCGTGGTCATCCACATCTTCAATGCCAAAAACATCTAGAATTAGCCCAGCACGTGTCAGGGTAGGGACAACTTTGTTTCTCATGGTTGACGTGACGTGAGGCGATACGACTTGAAGGCGAACCACACGTTCACTTCCTCGAGGAGATGCTAATGGCTCGTCGAGAAGTTGGTCGGTTAGAATGTTCATATCGTTCATAAACGAGTCATCCACCTTTTTTTGAAGAAACGCATTCTTGTGATCCTTCACTGTAGTACATAATGGTCCTACGCATGCCTCTTCCTTTCCGAGTATGCAGTTTGGTAAATATTTAGGGTCCGCTTCAACTCCTCCCACCTCAAGGAATGCAGAATGGATAGGCACTGTTGAAACTCGCGCTCCATTTTTTGAATTAATCGCAATCCAGTACATTATTGCTGGATAAAACATGGCTCGTTTAACTTCTGCGTCTTGTTCTCCCGCCTCTTCAGTGCTTTCTTTGCGAGCTTTGACCTTTCTTTCAATTGAAGCAACAGACGAGAAGAAAAATGAAATTCCTTTTAGTTTCTTAAGAGCTTGATCACATTCATCTCGTTTTGAGCAAACTTGTAGCCAAAGATCATCAAGACTTTTCCCTTCGTTGTCTTCATTTCCGCTGCAAGCAACTTTTGCTGTTATCAGTGAACAACCCTGAGCGGCTGGTAAACCTGACTGATAAGAGCGCTTCGAATTGCCTGTGAAAGTGAGAAACATTGATTTTAAGTGTTCGGATTCAGACTAACAGCTATGTGACAAACGCACTTTTGTAGACTGAATACATGAATCACAGAAATATACTTACCTTGCTTCGCAAGCCCTTTGCAGGTTGGCTCGCCATGACCTAATTTGTGTGAACTGACGAAGGCCACTCTTTGCTCTTGGGTTTTATACTGTCCACTGCGTTGGTCATTTGCATCTTACGTAATCGTATTGTTCTATTAAAGTCATTTACTTAAGGGATTGCATAGTTGTACTAAGACCGGAATTTTATCAATAGGCAGTTTAATCGTGCAACGTGAGAATGGACCTTGTGAAATGGCAGCATTTTAACTAGTTAAACATTCATTGTTTCCGATAGCTGTTTGTGTGCCAATGTTCTATCAAAACAGATTGCATAATCGTATTGTTCTATGAAAGTTATTTACTTAAGGGATTGCATAGTTCTACTAAGACAGGCATCTTATGAATAGGCAGTTTAATCGTAAAACGTGAGAACGGACCAGCTTGCAAAATGCAATCTATTGACTAATTTGTAGTTTCAAAAAGCGTTTTTGTGCGCCCATTGTTCTAAAGTGCAGCTTGTTTTGGAACATAAACCAGACAACTGTATGGTGATGTGCTAGTTTGATCTAGCTCTACAGGACTCCTGCCTTGCAATATTCCAAGAAACCTATCATCAAAGCTATAAATATTTCCCTCATTTCCCACTATTCTCAATTAATATATTTTCACAGAGTGAAAACATTTATTCCATATGGAAATAATCAGTGAAGTGGGAATCGTTGAAAATTTCAGAAGAGCGGGAAAGAATTTATAGGTTGGTTAATATCCATTGATGACAAAGGTCCCCACAATTCTCCTTTTCCCTTTTCCTTGTAATATTATTATGAGAACAGATAGTCAAGACTGTAAGTGCTTGACCACTGTCCCCTTATTTCCCACCATTCCTTCCTGGCAGAAAATATTTCTATGAGAGGAAAAGGACTCCCTCCTTAAAAGAAATATTCTACCAAGTGAAAACAGTGGGGAAAGAGGGAACGGTGGGGAAGAACATACAGTTTGCTAGTGTGTAATATGATTATGACAACAGAGAGTCAAGACTGTAAGTACTTACCACTGTTCCCTCTATTCCCACCATTACCACTTGATTTAATACTTTTTTCTGAGGGAAAAAGATTTCCCTCCATGAAAAAAATATTCTACCAAGTGAGAACAGTGGGAAATGAGGGAACGGTGGGGAAGAACATACAGTTTGCTAGTGTGTAATATGATTATGACAACAGAGAGTTAAGACTGTAAGTACTTACCACTGTTCCCTCATTTCCCACCATTACCACTTGACTTAATACTTTTTTCTGAGGGAAAAAGATTTTCCTCCGTGAAAAAAATATTCTACCAAGTGAGAACAGTGGGAAATGAGGAAATGGTGGGGATACTTATGTAATTTAATTTAATCATATTTTATATTATAATATTAATATATTATTAATATTATAATATTAATATATTATTATATATTAATATATTATATATTAATATATTAATAATAATAATAATAATATGTAAACAAATTAAATTATGATAACAGAAAATCAAGACTGTAAGTTCTTCCCCACCGTTCCCTCAGTCCCTACCTTTCCCACCTTACTGAATATTTGTTTTATGAGGGCAAGGGTTTCCTTCGTGTAAAAAGATATTATGCAAAGTAGGAACAGTGGGGAATGAGGGAATGGTGGGTAAAATACTTGCAGTTTACTATGATCTTATCATTACAACAACAGAATGTCAAAACTGTAAGTTCTTCCCCACCGTCCCTCCATTCTCCACCTGTCCCACCTGACAGAATTACTTTCTAATGAGAGGAAAAGGTTTCAGACTATTAAAGAACATCCTATTAGGTGAGATAAGTGGGTAAGAGGAATGGTGCATCAATTTTATTGATGTTATGAAAAAGGAACACATGGGCCGTGTTCCCTTTGCTCCGAACTCACCGTCCAAACACTGCAATTATTCCAAAATGGTATGTTTCTTTCAACTTGAAAATTATCTGAAGCTCGATATAGAATCGCAGCTCATGTGTTGTCGTCGTTGTTTGGTAAAAATTAAAGACCATGTTCTTCTGAGAGACCGCCAAAGAAAAAGGAACCGAATTTTTGGGGAATGATTATTATTATTATTATTATTATTATTATTATTATTATTATTATTATTATTATTATTATTATTATTATTATTATTATTATTATTATTATTATTATTATTATTATTATTATTATTATTATTATTATTATTATTATTATTATTATTATTATTATTATTATTATTATTACCATTCCCCGCGTTTTTGATTTGATTCCTTTTAACAGCGAAAAGACCTATTTAAAATTGCATAGAAACGTCCGGTTGTTCCTTTCCTTAATGTGTGAAAGGAACCAATTGACTAGTAAACGGAACAAAAGGACCTTTTAAAGTTAAAGGAACCAATCGTTCCTTTCGACTGCGTTCCTCTTTACTTAATAGGAACAATAGTTCCTGTGTGAATTATTCCTATCTAAAAATTCGGACCAATTGTTCCCAATTGGTTGTCATATATAGGAACACCAGGTCCGAACAATGCTATTTTTGTTCCTCAATTGCAAAAACGGTTCCGATTAGCACCTTAAAGGAACGATTCGTTTAACTATAAAAGGGAACGCATTGTTCCTTTTTAACAGGGTAAGTCTTCTGAAAAAATAACTGCGGGTTTTGTCTTATTTGAAGGCATGTCTGAACTTGCAGATTAACCGGTTTCTGTTAACACGTAATAATAAGTCTGGGCATGTTTAATTGTCATTTCCTGACAAGCCCAAACAAAGTGTCACGTCTTCTTTTCATCAACATTTCCTGCCTGGGCTTGTTAAGCTCTCTTGGGTATTGCCAAAAGGGCATGTTTGGGCAGATATGGCCACCAAGAGCTGCGATTCGCTATCCCAGACATACGTCTCCTGGAACAAAAACTAGTATAAAACGATAGCGTCGTTTGGAGATGTTTGGAGATGGAGATGTTTTCGTAAGCCGCTGAACGTATCGTTTTGGCTTGGATGGGTTGCTTTCTCATGTGACGTTGAATGATACGTATGGGGCTCCACTCCGTGTCTTCGGCACGGGGAGTTCCGCTATTAAAATATTTGCTTTATTTTGGCATGTATATGACATGTATATGGCATGCATATGACGTCATTTGTTTACTTCTCTCTGATTGGTTATATTTTTCGCGCGAAAATCTAAAAATAGCCCAAGCTATAAAACACATGTGAGAACCACCCATTAGGGGATGCACGCTCCTACTTATGAGCTTCTGATAGAATTCAGTTATTCGCCATATCCTAGTGAAATTCCCCGACACACAGCATCTTTTATGTATCAGTCAATTCCAGCGGTGACCATCCCCCCCCCCCCCGGACACCGAGGGGCATTTGCACACCAGTGCCTTCCCTGGGGTGGGGAATTTTGAAAATTTTGCTGGCCCCGGGTCGGGAATTGTTTTTCCCCGGGGGAGGCGGGTGGGGAATTTTGGTTTTCTCATCTCAAGCGCGTCGGGTTTTGCGAACTACAACCCAGTTACAGAAAATAACGCCACATAAAATATAATGCAGAGCATGGCCCGTATACACCACGTTTGGAGACTGACACATTTGCACATTTCACAGTTAACGTCTTCTATAGAGAAGAAACAGATATCGCAATTTCGTCTCAGTGGAAAAACATAAAAATGAATTGACACTATAAACAGAGTTCCAATTTCGCAAAAAGTCAAGTAACATAACTGCGAAATAGTTGCTCTGCAAATAGAATAAAGGTAAATTTCGCATTGAGAGATGCAGCTAAAAGGCTATGGTTCGCTGTACTGTTTCTGATTCCGTGAAGACTTTACCACAAATCGTATAACACTCTAATTTGAAGAGATATTTATTCGATCTAAACAAGAATGCACGTAAATAACATTTAGTCAGAGATTACAGGAAATCAACGCTTATTTACAATAATTCGGAATCTATAAATTACTTACTTCTGTGGCGTGTCTAACTGATCACTGATAATAACTCCTGGTTAGCTGTTTTTACTGTGTCCGGGTTAGCTGTATTTCTGTTCCTCTGGTTAGCTGAAATTCCACTGATTATACAAACGTTATCTATGTACTTACAATCACATGATTCATACGGTGTAAAACGATCTCTTGATATTACATCGTAATCTCTCTTATAATAATTAACTTATCAATAATGTTCAATATATTGTCCATTTATTAACGTAACATCCTCCGCCCCGATAAGGGCGTAGTCCTTATCCTATACGGCTTGTAACTTTATTAGAGTCTCTATTCTGCGAACCCGTCTGCAGGGTAGATCACTGCGAGTTTTGTAACTGGACGGTCATATGTGCCAGCTGCTGTTTTCACCTTTGCGTTGCGAACCCGTCCGTCCTGTCCTGGGAATACGTTGATCACTCGACCGATTGACCACTTGCCTCTGATCGCATTCGGTTCTGATAGTATCACCATGTCATCTACCTGCACGTTTCGGTTTTCGACAGTCCACTTCTTTCTTGGAACGAGTGTTGGGAACACGTCTCTCGACCATCTTTTCCAAATGAATCTACTATCCTTTGGACGAATTCTACGCGATGGCGTGGATTGCTTGTTTCTTTGAACGGGCCTTGCGGTACTCGGCTTGTTGCGCGTCCGAGCAACATGTCATTAGGGCAAAGATAAGCCCCGTCATCCGGGTCATTTGGGATTCGCCCGATTGGCCTCTGGTTTACTAGGTTTGCAGATTCCAGCAGTACCGTATACAGCTCGAATGGTGTGAGTACTTGTTCTCCGATTGCCTTCTTGATCGCTTGCTTGCAGCTTTTGACAAGAGATTCTGCACACCCGTTTTGGTGAGGCGCAGCAGGTGTAATGAATTTCCATTCGATTCCTTTTTCTGCCGCAAACTCTTTTAGCTCGTCGTTATCAAGCCCTGCTATCATCTCCTTGAGCTCTCTCTCGGCTCCTACGAACTGACTACCGTTGTCACTGAGAACTACAGCTGGTTGACCTCTTATGGAGAAGAACCGGCGTAGCACTTGAAGGAACTCCATAGTGGATAGATCCGTCGCCAATTCTAGGTGTACCGCCCTGGTGTTTAGGCATGTAAATATTACTCCATATCGTTTGTCCGTCTTTCCTCTGCCAATCTTTACGGTAATAGGTCCAAAGTAATCGCAGGCTGTGACGTAGAAGGCTGGGGTACAGGGAGCCAACCGCAACCGTGGTAGTGCCGACATCAGCTGCTCCTCCGCTCTGTGGGCCAGCTTTCGGCATAGAACACAGGACCTCTTTACTGTTTTGCTTAGCTTGTTTCCTTTCAGTACCCAGTACTGACTTCTCACCTTGGCTGTGGTAGCAGCGACTCCAGTGTGACCCTGTGTCCTGTGTGTGTGGCTGGTAATCAGGTATGACACTCTGTGTGTGCTTGGCAGTAGAATAGGGTGCTTATTCTCGTACGTCAGTAGTGCTTCATCTACTCGTCCTCCTACTCGTATTATCCCTTTATCATCGACAAACGGGCTCAGCGAGATAAACTCTCCCTTCTGTAGGCGCTTCGTCAATTCCTTCTGGGCGTTTCTTATCCAAATCAACTCCGCCTTCCTTATTTCTTCCACTATGAGTGGCCCTTCTCTACCTCTCTGTCCGTGACGTCTTAGGCGAATCTTCTCTGCGAGTCTAAGTATCCATGCTGTCGTTCTTAGAAGTTTTCTCCAGCTTGAAAACCTGTTTGCGTCTATAACCGCTTCAGCTTCTACGGTCGTGGCTCCACAGAACTTCTCCTTTCGTCGCTCTGTGTCCTCTTCTTGAGGCTCTTCTTGGGTTGCTTCGTTTGGCCATTCTTCCTCTGGGCGCCGTAGGAACTCTGGGCCATTGCTCCATCTTCCTGATAACTCCTGTGCTGCGATACCTCTAGACACGTCGTCGGCGACGTTGTTTTCTCCTGGCAGGTGTCTCCAGTCATTCGGGTCAGTCTTGTCTTGTATCTCGCTTACTCTTGCTGATACGAAGGGTTTAAAGCTTCTAGGTGCACTTCTTATCCAATGGTGAACTATCATACTGTCTGTAAACAGCTTAACCTTTTCAAACTTTAGACGACTTTCCTCTTGTAGCGTCTTACATAGTCGTGCTGCCAGCACAGCAGCTTGAAGCTCTAAGCGGGGAATGGTGAGCTCTTTCAGAGGCGCAACGCGAGATCTAGCTGCGACAAATCTGACTTCATATCCATCGTTCGCGATTCTCCATCTCAAATACGCGCATGCGCCAAATGCGTCTTGCGAAGCGTCGGAGAAAATATAGAGTATCGGGAGATTTGTAGCGTGGGCGGGGGTGAGGCATCTAGGAAGCACTTGTCTACTCATCCCTTCCAACTCTTCGAAAAGGGCTGCCCATTCTTTTGCCAGCTGTGGCTCTAGCTCCTGGTCCCATTCATATCCCATCTGCCATAGCTTCTGTAATCCGACCTTTGCTCTGATAACAACTGGTGCGGTGTATCCTATTGGATCATAGATACGCGCAATGCGACTTAATATCTTCCTTTTCGTTAGCGGGATTTTCTCCTCTGGAGGATGGCCTTTAAACGCTAATGTATCATTCTTGTTGTTCCATGTGATTCCTAGGACTTTCTCTTCTGGCTTTGGCTGGAATAGCTTTGTCTCTTCTCCGTCATTCATTTCTTCAGTTGGCTCGCTGGTAATCCATTTCTTTACATGGAATCCTCCGTTTTCCAACACTTGGTCTAGATCCTTTGAGATCTTGTGCACTTTCTCCGCCGTATCTTCTGAGTGACAAATATCGTCCATGTAACATTCTTCTTTAAAACTTGAGCAGCATCGGGAAACTCTTGCTCGCCTTGCTCAGCGGTTTTCCTCAGCGCTATCTGCGCCATGGCAGGTGCGGGCTTGTCTCCAAACGTGAGCACGGTTTTGACATATGTGTCTGGTGTTCGGTGGGTTTCCATATCTCGCCAGAGATACCGGTGCACGTGCTGATCCGAGACAGGAATCAGGATTCTGTGGTACATCTTGGAGAGGTCTCCTATTAGCGCACATTCTCTTTCTCTAAAACGCAGTAGCACTCCGAACAAATCATTCAACAAGTCTGGGCCTTTCATCCAGTACTCATTTAGGACGTGTCCTTGGAAACTGGAAGATGTGTTGAAGACGATGCGAAGGGGGTACTTGCGCTCTCTGGACGTTTTACTCCATGGTGGTTTATGTAGTGAACAGGACCGTTGTAACTCTTGATTTCCTCCTCCGTCAGTTTTCGGGAAAACTTCATTTCGCACATTTCATTCATCTGTCTGTTGTAGGCCTCAGCGTGTTCTGGGCTTTTCTGTAATCGCCGTTCGGTTGATTCTAGCCTTTTTAACGCAGCTACTTTATTATCTGGTAACAGCGATGGGTCTCGTTTCCATGGATACGGGATAAGCCACTGATTTTCTACTCTCTTGCATGAATTGCTGATAACCTCGGCTTCTTCTCTTTCCACTTGTGTCAGTTTACTCGCTTCGCATGTACACGGTTTGACTTCAACGCCCATATTTTCTGTTTTCCAGAATGCCGAGAGATCGATGGGGTTTGTGTAGGAGATATGGTACACTTCACCGCCCCTCCCTGCGCTTGTAGATTTGCCTCCAAATATGACCCATCCGATTGGGGTGTTGCGCGCCACCAGCTCGCCTGATTGTTTAGTAGGGCCTGTGTGCAGGTGGGCGTGATCGATACCGATGAGTAAATCAACTTGACCCTTTCCGCGGCGGATCTTTTCCCTTTCTAAGCCTAGGAGAGTTGCTATTTTCTTTATCTCTATGGCTGCCGCATCATCACTAATTGTCGGGATGCCGATTGCTCTAACGGATACTGTCTTCCCGCCGTCTGTACATATCGGTACTTTGTACACTTGTATCTTCATGCCTTCCTCTTCGCCTCCAACCTTGGTTATAGTTATGTGTGTGTCTTTTCCCTTCAGACCTAGCATCTTTGCGGTGTCATGTCTGATCAAACTTATCTGGGCTCCGGAATCTATCAGGATGTTTGCCTGCTTTTGTAGACCATTTTGGCCGCAAATATTGGCCGTTACTATAGGCAATATCGCCCCGTTGTTGTTGGATGTCGCCCCAACGGTTACACTTTGTGGTTTATGCAGTAATGGGTGGTGGAAAGCTTGACATGCCTCGTCGCTAGTGCATTGCTTGCGCTTGCTGCAAGTAGCAGCGTAGTGATTTCGCCCTGCTTGCTTTAGGCAGCTGAAGCATACGTGGTTCTTCTTTGCCGCTTCCAATCTCTCATTGTATTTGAGGGCAGCAAATTTCGTACATTGATCTGGCCAGTGTGTTGACGTCTCGCAAAACCAGCACTTGTGTCTTGTTTTCTCGGATTCCCCAGCGCTAATCTGATGGACTCCTCCTCTTTGTGCATACCCGCATCGTAGAGGCGCGGTTGCCCTCATTCGAGATTTCATCTCTGACGTCATCCACCTCATGAGACCTTCTAGGGTAGCTACCTTCCCATCGCGCTCAACTTCCCGAGACCAGACCTTTAAATCTTCCGCGCACATTTTTTTCTCTATCACAGCCAGCATGTGGCTGTTATTCATATCATTTTGACTACCGACTTCCTTTAGCGTGTTGTAACTACGATTTACAAGATGGACTAATTCACAGAACCGAGAATCTTCACCCATTTGCAAAGATTTGAACTTAGATATATCCTGGATAATTGTATCAGAAACAAGTCTCGGATCACCATAAATTGCATCAAGATAGTTCCATGCTGCGTCATAATCGCTTCCTATTCCTTTGATAAGTTCAAGCGGCTTTTCTCTGAGACACGTGCGAAGGAACGTTACTGCGTCTCGCTTACTATAATGCGACTCTACAGCGTGCTTAAAATCTGCTCTGAACGTGGCATACTCTCTTACATCTCCTTTAAATAAAGGCAGTTTCGGTTTTTCTATTTTGAAGCTACACGTTGTTGTCATCGGGTTTGTGATTAGCAGGGTAGCGGTGGTCTGGACAATGTCAATAGCGGCGGCGGGGCTTGCTTGCGTGTCACTGCCGGTGGTCTGGGTAATGTCACTGTCAGGGCTGTCACTCTTGGCATTGTCGACAGGGGCAGAACTGGTCTGGACAATGTCACCGTCAGAGCTGTCAATTTTGTCTACATTGTTAGGGGTCTGGGTGTTCTGGACAATGTCAATAACGCTGTCAGAGCTGGCGCCACTCGGTCCTGGGAGCATTTGAACAATAATATTGCTATCTTTATCCGTCCCCTTTCTCTTACCCATCCCTTTTCCTTTAAACTTTTCCTCTTCTGTAATTTCCTTACTTTCTAAAAACATTTTCGCCTCAACCTCCAGCTTCATGAAACTGTCTTGGCATTCATTAATCCAGCTCTCTTCGGTTTCGTAGGTTTCATCATCAATGAGCTGTGCATACGTCTCGTGTTTTGCGACAAGAGTCTCATACGCGCTTCGATACTTATTTAACGCTCCTCTTACCTCGTCTGTCGTTCTATTATTTTCGATACCGTGCGTCAATGCTTTCCCAGCCCTTGTGAAGGCTGATTTTGCTGTTCTTCGGTCTACCTTAGTTTGCTTAAGTTCCCCTTCGCTGGCCATCCTGTGAATCTCGCCACATCTGTCGTTCTCGTTGCTTTAAATACTTGGTCTGTTGAACTGAGCGATCTCCGCCGAGAAATCGAATGTAATGGTTCGCTGTACTGTTTCTGATTCCGTGAAGACTTTACCACAAATCGTATAACACTCTAATTTGAAGAGATATTTATTCGATCTAAACAAGAATGCACGTAAATAACATTTAATCAGAGATTACAGGAAATCAACGCTTATTTACAATAATTCGGAATCTATAAATTACTTACTTCTGTGGCGTGTCTAACTGATCACTGATAATAACTCCTGGTTAGCTGTTTTTACTGTGTCCGGGTTAGCTGTATTTCTGTTCCTCTGGTTAGCTGAAATTCCACTGATTATACAAACGTTATCTATGTACTTACAATCACATGATTCATACGGTGTAAAACGATCTCTTGATATTAACATCGTAATCTCTCTTATAATAATTAACTTATCAATAGTGTTCAATATATTGTCCATTTATAAACGTAACAGGCTACAACCGCGAATGGCCTAGGAATGTCACTTCTTTATTTATATTTTGTCTCACTTTCAGTGAAATGAGAACTCGTTCATAGACGAGAAAACTAAAGTACATTTACAAACGAATTGTAAATGCTCGGACAGTATAAATGGAGTTGAAGTTTTTGTTGTGAAGCTTTGTCACGCAGAGTTACCGCCTTGTTCTCGTCCCGGGGGGTGGGGCATTTTTCCGCTTTTTGTGTTCCCCGCCGTGGGGTATTCTGCATTTTTGCTAGCCCGGGGGCGGGGAATTTTCAGTTTTATTTTTAGAAATGACCAAAAGCCCGGGGGGGGGGGGGGGGGGCATGGTCACCGCTGGAATTGACTGATACATTACTATCTTTTTCAGTAAACAAATGGCCTAACTCAAATTAGACCAGAGAGTTTGATTGACGGAAGCCAGAACGCCATTGGAAGTCGAACGCGAGAGTTCGCAGAATACTCAAAACAGCTGTAATAGGATATATCCTCATTGTGTGTGACCTACATGAGGATGAAAATACTGTAGGCGATCCACTAAGAAATGGCGGACTACCTGTGGCATGCTTGTCTGAATTTTTGGCTCCCTGTGTTTAACGTCACGTGATATGGTGAGGTCTTGTAGTGTAATGAAGTTTTGAGAATCGGTACAGGTTGTCGGGTTTGGGAGCGAAAAGTCGTGATTTTGTGGCAAGAAGAAGGCCTTTTGACCTTGTGAAGGTAAGAAAATAATACTTAACGCATTAAGGAGGTTTTGTGGCTATTATTTTACGTAGAAGAATTATGAATTCGATGTTGTTTACGAGAAGAATAGCGCCTTGACCTCAAAGAGAAACGACGCTTTAATAAGGTGACTCCACGAATTCCCTGCAAGTAGAGGCTACTTTTTATCCCCATGCATTTGCTGTTTAATAATATGCTTTAAGGGTTTTCTTGTTTTCTTTAAGCTACGCAAAAGTAGCCAATTCAAAACACAGAGCAAGATAGAAGCCAATAATAGAAGTCGTCTCGGCTTGCAGGGAACTCCACAGGCAGGCGCATGTCCAAGCGCATGAAACCTGGCAAAACGGCTGTACCACAGAATTGCAAAACCACGCAACTTTCTTGCATACTCGAGGAACTGTGTTATAGGCTATATTTTGTTCTAAAAGAATGCAGTTGTTAAAATGGACGCCCGTTCGAGCATGCTCTTGCGAGTCACGTAGCCGCCATATTGAATAATTAAGCTTCGATAAACGTTACAACGGATCCGTTACAACTGGTGAATCTCTTCTTTGAAACAATTTAAGCAATAGAGAACTTTTTCCGTGTCTACATACTCTGATGCAAACACGAGGGGAGGTTGGGAGAATTCGAGACAGTTATGCAGCCACGAGACCGAAGGTCGAGTGGCTGCATAACCAGTCGAGAATTCTCCCAACCTACCCGAGTGTTTGCATCAGAGTATGTAGACACTGGGAAAAAGTTCTCTATTGCTTTTATAAAATATCTTTCACTTTTGAAGCGAAAGATTTAAAATTAATTTATTTCGACATTTTGTATGAATATATAAATTCTCCTTACCGCGCGACGGTCTGAACGGGCCAATCAGAAGGCGTGTTATATCGCATGTGTTTAAAAAAGTTTTTCACTCAGTTCGCTGCAAGTTTTGCGAAGGTGAGGCGAGAGAAAACTGCTTTCTAAGAAACATTTCACGACTTTATTGACCTCTTCTATGGTGTTTATGGTAATTGAAGCATAAGCGAATGTCAATGAAGGGATGTACGGGTTAAGAATTGCAAAGCCGAAGGAATTTTCCATACAAGAACGGCCTTCGTGTTGAGTTGCCGAGTTTTGGAAAGGCGAATTCGGCATCGAAAAAGTAAAAATAGCGTGTCTTGTTTCGATCTTCAAATCAAGCAAAATGTTAAATACCAGACTGGAATGATACTACGGATGCTTCAATTGTTGCTGATACCATGAACTGTCACTCGATGGTATTGAATTTTTGAAGCAACTCAAGTCAAAGTTTCGTCGACAGTGCCGTCGGTGTTCGCCGATCGCCGGTAAGAATTTCATGTTTGCTAATGCTTCAACTCTTGTTAACTTGCTAGCAAACGATTTTTTACCTACTCGGCTTGTGAAAGATCATCATTTTGAAAAATTGAATAGGAAAGTAATGAAATAAATTGTGATTTATTCAATAATTTGGTCTTCGTTGTTCTTTTTTCATTTTGGCTAGCCGATTCGCCGAAAGTCTCCAAATCCAGAAATTTAGTTGGGTCGGTTAACTTGATTTGTGCTGTTTTTCTCCTCTTAGTACGAGCTGTATACTTTTAAAAAGTTCCCAGAAGTCAAAGAAATCGCTTCATAAAGGGAGGGAAGAGGATGTCGGAGGACAAAAATATCATGTATAATCGTACGAAAATGTTGACAATCCTGAAAATTTACACGCGTTTGACTAAAAAAGTCGAAGACAAGCCAATTCTTTGAACTTGTGGTTTAAGGATGGGACGACAAATGATAGCTAAAAAGAAAACAGCACTGCTTTCACAATTTCATTGCTTCAAGTGTTTGGATAAATTTTTGTCAAAATGTATAAAGAATGAAAAAAGAAGACAGCGCAAACATCGTCCCGGGCGTGACGTCACAACCGTGTTTATATACTCTCATATAAACACACCTGTCGACCAATGAGAGCGCGCGTACTATCTTAGTTATTTTATAAACAACAATCTCACCATACAACATCTAATATATAGATTTAGCCACTGGCTAAAAGCGGAGCTCCCGGTTACATGTTTCCGTGAGAATAAAACATGGTTGTCATGGGTACATTGTTTGTCACTGTGGACTGGCTGTGTGGAAGACTATAACCTACCCAATGGAATGATTCTAACAAAGCACAAACATACCATAAAGAGAAATATGTTATTTACCGGCTGGGAGGTCCGTATAGGGAAAAACTGAGACAGAGGGCTGGAAAATGTTCCATTCCACATTTTCCAGGCGGAGGTCACAGTTTTTTCCCTATACGGACAGACCTAAAGCCGGTAAATAACTTATTTATTTTTTCCAACTCAAAAATTTGATTTTTTCGATGGAAACAAGCGCGCGAAAATGGTTACTGTGACGTAGGTCAGAGATAGGTAAATATTGCCCCCGCGCGCGTGCTCTCAGAACCAATCAGAATGCAGGATTCGTTACCATGCCCTAGAGGAAAAAAATAAAAGCTTTTATTTGTCAAGATATTCATAAAAGATTCAAGAAAATACCCACCATGGAATGAGCAGAGAAATTCAGAAAAGTTGGTTCCCAATTTTGGTATTTGTATTTATCCTGCTTTGTATGTATTGGAAATTCCAATGGTAAGGGAAGGAATGGTAAGGGGAGGGCCATCCCAATTCGTGAGCTTTTCAGGGGAAGAACCATTTCCATTACATTAATTGTCCTTTTAAGAGCTATGTACACTTTATGAGTTACGGAATTGTTCTCGGAGGGCTTGGAACATAACATTACACAAAAGGAGAGTGAAGAGTTGCACAGTTTCCTAGTCGATCACATGCACATTACATGGATGTTTCCCTAAAAGACGCATGAGAGGGCATTTTTTTTTAATTGTGTGGTCCCAGAAAATATCCATACTCCTCCCTCTCAAAGGAGTGGTAAAAATACGTACAGTATTTGTATGGAAAAGATCAGGTAAATTGATCCCCATCCCTCCAGAATTTCCAATCCCTTCCATGGGGGAGGGGAATGTATATATTGTGGAACCACACTTTGCTGAAATTCCCAAAGAAAAAAAACTACCTACCCTATGTTCAAAAACACCATGTATGATGTATGGTTAATTTGGTTAACACAATTATGTAACAAAAGATTTTAACAAGCTGGAGATTTATATGGTGAAAATGAGGAGTCTTGATCAGTTCATGGAAATCTAAAGCAAGCAATCTATTGTTTTAATGTTCACAAACCAGATGATCTAACAATCATGGATACATTTTCTTTTCAAAAACACAAGACAGAGCCATTACATATTGTATTCTAATTCATGGATGGCAGGGGGGGAGGAGGGGGGGTTAGCCCTTGCCCTTCCGCTGTTTTCTGTAAAGTTATTTAACCATTATCCTGCGAGATTGCGCAGAATATCGTCTGATACTTAGCCGACGAGGGACGAAGTCCCGAGTTGGCTAAAATCAGACGATATTCTGCAAAATCGAGCAGGATAATGGTTTTATTATTCAGCACATCGATAGCACAAAAACCCCCGAAAAAATGACTTTTGTGTATTATTTACGAGCTCAAAACATCATATTTTCCTCAGAGACGGATATCGCAGGATAGCTGTCATGTACAGAAGACAGCTATTGGCGTTCCAATGACCATATTTGGGCAGTGCATCGATGTGCTGAATAATAATCCCTCTTATCTCTCATTGCCATACATAGTCTCTTATGAACTTCAAAGTCTGTTTTCAGTCCATGTAATACTATTTATATAATTTTGGCCTGTCCAAGAGCCATTTCTGGCTGCTGCTTTGTCGCTGAAATTGAAAGAGAAAAGCAATAAGTCTGATGAAGCTTAAAGACAAATCTTCTATTTTCCAGTCTTAAATAATACCATGCATGGCTAATTGGATACTATACATGTACATTTTAGTGATGAATTCATGAAATCAAGAATGAATGAAATGATTTCTAATTGTTTTGTCTATGATTGACTAATTCCATCTTGTTCAGTTTCAAGAGTGGTTTTCCTAAACCCGTGAAGACATATAATATTCAAAGTGTAGTAATGACCAGAACCTAAATTCTAGATGCAATCACAAAAATCTTGGCAGTAATGTACGCTCAGTATATATTGAGTTATATAATAATAAATAATAATTTATTGATTTATAGTGCACTTTTTAACATATTAATAATGACCAAAAGCGCATTACATGGTATCTAACTATTAATATAATCTAACTTACATATTATGTACAATTTAAAATATATATACAATAAAATATAGGGATAATGGTAGATACAAAGATAATGAATAATATAAAATACATAAATTATTAAAAAGTTATATTTAATATATTGACAATTCTGATAGCTCAAAATTGTTTTCTTTAAGATGTTCTAGGGCTTAATTTTTAAGCAGGAGCTGAAAAACTCTACTTAAAATTATACTTATGAGTTTGATAGGAATACAAGAAATATTTGAGAGGTAATCTGGGATTCCTCCATTTTGGGTTTTGTACATCATCAATGCTAGCTGTTTGTCCCTCCTGGTCTCAAGATTGTCCCACTCTAGCTCATCCAGTAAATCCCTTCACCGTCATAATTTGAGAAGGTCAAAACCCTGGCTGCCCTGTTTTGGAGTATCTGGAGGGTGTTTGCCATCCCTTTGCCACATGTCCCCCATACAGCACTACAGTAATGAAAATATGGCTGTATGAGGGAGTTACAGCCCTGAATGGATGCCAATACAATGTTGTTGTTTCTGTATTCACTAAATTAACATGCTACCTATGCCAAAATGAAATTTTTTGATCCCAGTTAGGAAATTCACACATTCCCACTCGGATCTCAGATTTAAGCTTCAATCCAACCTGAGTTTTCATTTAGGTCAGATATAAACACCTTGGGTATCTTAAATAGTCCAGTCTGGTATTATCTTCCCTTCAGGGTCATACTACCTCCCAAACAGTTGGGATAACACAGGGGCGGAAGAGCACCCTAAAAAGTGGGGTGCCGAACAGGCAAAAAATGAAGTGTGCATGTAATTTCTATTTTCCATGTTTTCACCTCACATATATTTTGAAGAAAATATGTCACAATGTAATCTTAACCCCTACTGAGCCTAATGTCACAACAGAAACAAAAACAACAAACAAAAAGGTTCTTCTGTTCCTTTTCTTTTTTACGTGTGAATACAAAAATATATAGTTTCAAAAAGCTCAGCCCCCACCCCCAGTTAAAAATGTCAGCACCCACTGCCCCCGGGTCCACAGCTATTTAGGATTAGGCTGCATTCATTATGTATACTACAGGGGGGGGATTTTTTTTTGACAATGCAAAATTTCAGATCCCCCCAAGGCACAACATATTTTTTACGAATCCCCCCTCTTAGTCAAAAGGAAAAAATATGCCCCCCCCGAAAATGTTTTTCAATTTATATGTCGAGGTAGGGTTGCGTCAATAACATTTTTTCCAAAGATGCAGAACAAGGCTCATTGATAAAAAAATACAAAGCGTAAAAATGCAAATAAAAATCCTAGGTGGCTGTACTCTTTTGTGTGTAGTGACTTTCTACCGTGATCTGGTGCGCTCCTCGATTGGAGCCTTACTACACATAGGCTGAGTATCATTTATTTTGTATTTGATTGTTTGGTATGTTTTCCGTTGTGCGCGCTAAGTGCGCCACAAATTTGGCAATGAAGCTACAAGATTATTAATCAAAAGTCCAAAGGCGTTTTTGTCTGGCAGACAAAAGTCACTGAAGAGTGAAGGACCTTGAGGAATTGCGGTAAAACAAGAAGGCCTTTTCTGATTTTTTAAGTTTATAATTCTTTATTCGCGAAGCGCGCAGCTTTTTTCAACATTTCAGTTGAAAGAGGGTAAATACACGAGAATAGTAGTGCAAGTGATATTTCTTCAGGAGGTTCAAACTCGGTGTTCAACAATTGAGCCTTCCTTCATTTACTATCAAACTGCACAACCTTGTCTTAAATATATTGCCATAAAAATATGCATCCCCCTTCATGTTATGAAAAAAACTTGACATCCCCCCTTTTCGGGTTCCTAAATTTTGAGATCCCCCCTCAAAATCCTCTGCCTGCCCCCCCCCCCCCCCCCCTGTAGTATACATAATGAATGCAGCCTTACAGTTTAGTGTTTATATTACCTAGGTACTAGTTTTATGTTACAGATGTACTGTACCTGTGTTATTATGATGCACAAAAACTAAGTGTTCAATAATAAAATTCAAATAGGGAAACCTTTGTTTTTTTGGGGGCATAGAAACATTAATATGGAACAGAATAAAGTGTTTTGCCAAAAGCAAGGTGAATACAGTGGTGACCCACCCCTTAATTGCACCAGTGCCCCCCTCCCCCCTCGATAAATAATGACCGGTCCCTAAACAGCAGGAAGTTAGCAGCGAAAAGAGATTAGTTCATCAATAAGTACACTGCACGTAAAATTGCCACTCTGACAGTCTACAATCCAACATGGGTGCAAATAACAATAGGATTACCGTAGTTTTGTAACTAAGTTTTTGTTTCCTTGAGCTATTAGACTCAATTTCAGTTTTCTACTTCTTAGACATGTCAACTTGTGAAATGCAGAGAAGAGAGGCATGTGGTAGCAGGAAAACAAAAACAAATGACATAATTTTCCCATCCTTACCGTGTTTTCTAGGAGAGGAAATCCAGAATGTCGAATTTTAGGCGAGGAAAACCCGCATAACCCGCAGTTGTGAGAGGAAGTTGGCAGGTGCCAAAAATACTAGCTTTGCCTCGAAGTCTTGCTTTTCTCTTCTAGTTTTCATTTTTGTGACATTCCTTCGCTTTCCAAAACATGACACAACTCGGTCGTTCGATCTTGGACTATTAATTAAATAAAGGTTTCTGTTCTGTTCTAAGTTAAGTCAAATCCTATAAAGTTACTCCTTTCCGATCCTGCCGATTCGCGAGCCGTCTCGGATTCAAACTATCAAAATGCAATGTTCGATATACACAATGAACAGCGACGTGTACCTTTATTCCTGTGTGTAGAAACAACTTTAGTGTATCCTGCCTAAACTCCCATCTCCCTATAAAGAAATTACAAAGTGAGTTTAAACAACTCGCAATGGCCGCCATTATTAACTTAAGAACTCGTCTCCACTCACACTTTATTTCTCCTACTTATCAAACCGTATCGACTAACACTTAACTACCGTTATGTGGAAATCAAAACAAAGTTTTATTCAATTAACCAAGAAGTAATCTAGCAAAGCAGTATTTGGATAGTTCAGCTCATGACTTTCATGTGGTCAGGCTCCAGGCTAGCTTCGCTCTAAAACAACAAAGACGGCGACAGTCGACAACAATATTACAAAGTGAATAAAAACCCACCTTTTACAGTTCCTCCATGTAATTTTAGTCCCCCAAAAAGCCACTGTTCTATTATAAACGCCTCATGCCCGCTAGACCACGACTGTAGTGTTTCATGTTTTGTCATAGTTGGCTGCTCGCCGAATCTCGCCTCTCGGCTTCTTGTTGTCAACGAGAAGAACTCTTTTGACTTCTACATACACTTGTTGCTCCGAATTTGCGTAGTACGATTCTAGTTGGTTCTCACAGCCACTCCCAAGTATAGTTTCGTCTTGTGCATTGGCCAGGAATCGAAGTATATTATAAATCTTTCTCGGTTTCTTTCTTGGTTTCCTGTAGTGTGACGTCAGTATCGAGCCAGCAGCGCCCCACTGACTACCTACCCCTCCCCCTATCGCGTCGCTCGGCTCCATGTTGTGACGTCACCGGCGAGTGATCGCGAACGCGCGGCCATCACCAAAGCATTGACCACCCACCCCTCCCCAGTCATTCGGGTGTCACTCACTTGGCGGCGCCATATTGTGACGTCATGCCAATCTGTGACGTCAGGCTTCACGGTACGCACGGAAAAATGGCGGGAAATCTCGACGTCGAAAATTCACTCGCATCCCTTTGGGACCTGTGATGCTTTGGGTACCCTGTGGGAATTCATACATGCGCTATTATTTGCGATCGTTTGGACGCTTTTTCCTTAGGTATGGTGCTCCGCTCTCAAAGGAGCTCCGCTAATATATAAATTTAGCCACTGGCTAAAAGAGGAGCTCCCGGTTATAAAATTTTCTGTGCAAATGAAAGGGATTCCCATGTGTACATGGTTTATACTATAGGCTTTTTAAGAAAAAATATCTCTTGATATGTATACAACAGTGTTTTCTTCGGTATGTTGCTGCATTGACACAATACAAATACGGGACGAAAATAAGCATCCTGTCAAGAGAGATGACCTCCTTCCGAAAAATTAAGGTATTAATTCCTCCAAATGGAATGATTCAAAAGTGCAATAAAGAGAATATTTTTTGAAGCATAGATTGCGTCGTCGATGACGTCATATCACCTGACCACTTCATTTCGCTCATCTGGTGACCTAGACTACACTACCCAAGTTTCGTTGTTTTAGAGTTTTCCCTTCACGAGATATTAAATTTTCAGGCATAGATGACGTCATCGCTGACGTCATATCACGTGACCAACTCATTTCGCTCATCTGGTGGCCTAGACTACACTACCCAAGTTTGGTTGTTTTAGAGTCTTCCCTTCGCGAGATTTTAATTTTTCAAGCATAGACGACGTCATCGATGACGTCATATCACGTGACCACTTCATTTCGTTCATCTGATGATCTAGACTACACTACCAAAGTTTGGTTGTTTGAGAGCCTTCCCTTCACGAGTTATTAATTTTTCAAGCATAGATGACGTCATCGATGACGTCACATCACGTGACCACTTCATTTCGCTCATCTGGTGACCTAGACTACACTACCCTAGTTTGGTTGTTTTAGAGTCTTCTCTTCACGAGATATTCATTTTTCAAGCATAGATGACGTCATCGCTGACGTCATATCACGTGACCAACTCATTTCGCTCATCTGGTGACCTAGACTACACTACCCAAGTTTGGTTGTTTTAGAGTCTTCCCTTCACGAGATTTTAATTTTTCAAGCATAGATGACGTCATCGATGACGTCACATCACGTGACCGTGCTACAGCACCCCCCTTGTGGCATAGACAAAATATCCCAAGTATGGGTGTCTTAGCATGTTCCCTTGAGGAGATATAATTTTTTCTTTGCATACCACAGGGTTCCCATGTGTACACGGACGGCGGACGGACGGCGGACGGACGGCGGACGCTATAGGTTTAATACCAGAAAAATAAAGAAAAAATCATATGTCCCGAAGGGAGGCTTCTATAGAAGCCAAACTTGGACAAACTTTCAAAGACCATAAGAGGAACTCTACACCGAAGCCACGTTCCCTCACGCCATCAATGACGTCATCAAAATGATCCATAATGCCCGTGACGTTCAAAAATCAACTCGATGGTATACGTTTTTCCCTTAGGTATGGTGCTCCGCTTGCGCGGGCCTTTGGCCCGCGCTGGAGCTCCGCTAAAAATAAGTATGAGCAGTCTAAACTAGATTAAGGCCTGTTGAAGTAAAAAGTGTACATTTTCCAGTCAGCCGTTTTGTCAAGTACTACACAAACTTGACTTATATTAGGTTTACAAATCTTACGTGAGGTTTACATATCTAGGGGTAGCGATGGGTACCTTAAAATTTCGAAAGTCTCGATAAAATATTGCAAAATCTCGGAATCTCAGCGTTTTTTTTCGCACGTCTCGGAGTCTCGTTTTTCTCGCAATTTTCGCCGTCTCGGAGTCTCAAATTTTTATTTTGTCATTCTGACTTGTAAGATACCGTCAGATGAAGGGACGTCAACCCCAGGACTCACAAAATTTGGAGACTGCCTCGAAATGGCGAAATTCCGTGCAATTCTCCCTGGAGAAATACAGTAAATGTATGGCAGTCGTCTTGGATTTTTCCCTGGAGAAGAAGCGAAAAAGCTCAGACTCGGATTCTGAAATTTGTCAAAAGTCTCGGGCTCGGATTCTGAAACGCGGGTCTGATCTGCGTCTCGGCAAGTCTCGGATTTACCCATCGCTACCCCTATATCTAGAAGTTATAGTATTCCTTTCTTGCGCTTCCCATCTTCCTACACCAGATAAGGGATGCTCTTTTCATAGCTTTTCCAGCTACGAGTATTTAATGCAATACAGTATGCAATACAGTTGAAGTGGTACAGAGCTTTTTCTATTTTCTTGAACAAAAATACAACCAAAAATTTTTGGAGAATGCTACCTCTCCAATTTTACAGTACAGCCTGGATGTATGTTAACAATTTTTTGTGTACTGTGGATGTACTCTTGGATTCAGTGACTACTACACTCAGCAACTACACACAGATATATCATTGATTCTCACTTGAACTGGAAATACCAGATTCTTCATACTTCAAAAAAAGTGAAGTGTTGTGTAGGTATTCTCTCAAAATTAAGGCATTATGTAAATCCTTCCATTCTCATTATGTTATACTATACACTTATATATCCTTTTCTTAATTATTCAGTTGTAACTTGGGGGAATACCTACCCAACAACTCTCAAACCACTTTTTATACTTCAAAAAAAGGCAGTAAGAATTATGACTTTTGCTGACTTTAGGGCCCACTCCAGTCCAATTTTCTATAAACTAAAGCTTCTCAATTTTCAAGACCTAATTTTTGTCAACAATGCATTATTTATGTATGATTTTCATTCTGAAAACTCTCCTTCGGTCTTTAAGAAGGATTTTACACCAATTAACAAAATATATCAATATTTGTATTTGCCAAAGATAAGAACTAATTATGGCAAATTTAACATTCGATTTTTGGGAGTGAAAATCTGGAATTCAATACAGGAAACCTTTAAATTCAAGTCTTGTTCCAATTTTAAGGTGACTCGCTCGAAATGGTTTGTGCGCTCATCTGTGTCCAGAGCTGGATTACCAGGTTATACATATCGGGCTATAACTTTTGCGTTTTTTTGCCGATTCCAGTAATTCTTTTTGTAAGTCAAGCACAAATGACGCTAGATTTGCTGCGAATTCTCTGATCTTTGCAATCTTTTTCATCTAAGTAACAATTCTTAAATACAAAGAAGACCCCATAGTTTTAATGCCCTCTCATAAAAGAATCTTGCAGATGTTTTCAGCTTAAATCTTGGCGATGCTCATTAGAAGACTTGAACTTTCATCTGGCCAAATTTCAGAAAATTCGTAGGTCAGAAATGTATCAGCGAGGTCGATGTCGAAGACGCACCACAAATTAAGCCTTTCACTAAGGCATGAATGTAAAAATTTCCTGCGCACTAATAAAAGCTTTTTACCCCTTTCAATTTTTGGGACAAGTTACCTACAATTGTAGATGCATGTCAAACTATATGTTAAGAGCAATTGCAATCCAGCTCTGGACACAGATGAGCGCACAAACCATTTCGAGCGAGTCACCTTAAAAAGCTTCTAACAAACTCTCTCCTTGACAAATCGAGATTCTGAATTAAGTTTTATCACTTTTTATAACTGAATTTCCTCTCTTTTGTATCAATAACCAATACACTTTAGTTTTCCTTTGCCTTATTGTTTGTTCTTTAGTGCCTCTTATCTATTTGCTTGCCTAGCTTTGTATTGATGTATTTTGTTAATAGTAGCGATTTTATCGTGCACTTTTGTGTACAGGCCCCAAACTTGGCACAAGTGTTCCTTGGTGATACCAAACAGATTTAGAGGGAGGTGCCACAAATGTTCGTCCTAGGGGGGAGGGGAGGGGGCATTTTGTCCAAATTAAAAATGAGGGATCTTTTTGGGCTGCAAAGACCGCACAGGCACCAAACTTGGCACAAATGTTCCTTGGGAGATACCAAATATAATTTAGAAGGGATGCCACATATTTTTGCACTAGGGGGTAGGGAGGGGTAATTTTTGTCCGAATTAGGCATGGGGGTCTTTTGGGAGCCGCGAAGACCGTACAGGCATCACACTTGGCACAAATGTTCATTGGGTGACACCAATCAGATTAAGAGGGGGATGTCACAAATGTTCGCCCAATGGGGGTGGGGTGGGGCAATTTTGTCCGAATTAGCATGGGGTCCTGTTGAGCTTCATAGACCATACAGGCACCACCACATAGCAAAATGTTACTTAGGTGTTACTAAACAAATGTCCGCCCAAGGGGGATGGGGAGGGGCATTTTTTTCCGAATTAGCATTTGGGCCTTGGGAGCCGCAAGACCGTACAGCATCAAACTTGGCACACATGCCTTTCTTTAGTGATACCAAACTGATTCAGAGGGGGCGCCACAAATGTTCGCCCTAGAGGGGGAGGGGAATGGGAATTTTGCCCAAATTAGCCATAGGGTCTTTTGCTACAAATCCTTATTGGCCTGAAACCCAAACAAGTTCCGACACAAAAAGTTTGCCAAAGAGGGAGAGGAGCAAAATTTCCATTTAGAGGGGTTGAGTCCAAAGGCACCAGACCTAGTGTATAAATTGCCTTGAGACTGAACAGGTGCACAGCTCCGTGTTGGGTTGGACTTGTCGCACTTGCAGCGCCTGCTGGTGCATTTGCCTTTGCAACCGAACTTCAGTAGCTCGAACACACTCTTGAAGCCGGTTGAAGTCCAAAGGAACATTTGTGCCAAGTTTGGTGTCTGTACGGTCTTTGCAGCCCCCAAAGATCCCTTGTGTCTAATTTGGACAAAATGCCCCTCTCCTCCCCCCTAGGGCGAACATTTGTGTCCCCCCCCTCTAAAACTGTTTGGTATCACCTCTTGGTATCACCCAAGGAACTTTTGTGCCATGTTTGGTGCCGGTACGGTCTTTGCAGCCCCCAAAAGATCCCTCATGTCTAATTTGGACAAAATGCCCCTCCTCTCCCCCCTAGGGCGAACATTTGTGGCAACCCCCTCTAAAACTGTTTGGTATCGCCCAAGGAACATTTGTGCCAAGTTTGGTGCCTGTACGGTCTTTGCAGCCCCCAAAAAGATCCCTCATGTCTAATTTGGACAAAATACCCCTCCCCTCCCCTCCCCTAGGGCGAACATTTGTGGAACCCCCCCCTCTTAAACTGTTTGATATCATCCAAGGAACATTTGTGCCAAGTTTGGTGCCTGTACGGTCTTTGCAGCCCCCGAAAGATCCCTTATGTCTAATTTGGACAAAATGCCCCTCCTCTCCCCCCCTAGGGCGAACATTTGTGGCACCCCCCTCAAAAACGGTTTGGTATCACCCAAGGAACATTTGTGCCAAGTTTGGTGCCTGTACGCAAAAGTGCATGATCCGAACGTTTTTTGACCCTAACAGACCCTACTATAAACTTTTTTCTCTTTCAATCTTCCTGCTTTGGCCATAGCCATTTAGCTCGACTAGCTTCTGCTATTTCTAAGATTTCTAAATGGCTAGTGCTCATAACATTTATATGTTTTTCTCTTCTTACGAATTATTGTAATTTTTTGCGAGTGCTAAAAAAATAAAGATGTTGTTGTTACAGATCTCAGTTATCAAGCTGATATGCAAACAAGCTAACTGACTAAGGCGTGCTTTGAATCTTTTTGTGTCTGACTTGCTGACTTCAACGGTAGACCTTTGCTTTTGAAGTTTAGAGGATAAATTGTAAAAAATAACAGGTCGCGAAGAAACTGGTATGAAAGAATTAAACCTACGTGTAGTGAATGCATTTTAGAAAGTTTTTTTGATGCAAAGTTTGCTGTGTGAGGAAAAAGCACCTTTATTTATCAATTGATGAAAGTGTGCAAAGCAATGATTCGTAGTGAGAACTGGCTAATACGCTACTACGGGACAGAGCGGAAATGACCAAAAATGAAATGTCTAACTTCGCCATATTTCAATATATAAGCTCAAGATTCCGTATACAAAGAGTTTCTATGACCAAAAGCTTAATTCCAAATTTTTAAGAAAATTGAAGAATATGAATTTTAGATATGATTGAGCAAAGTTTGCATAATTCCTGATCAAAGTACTAATTCTCCCATAAAATGGCACAGAAACCAATGTTTAAAGCCTAATATCTCAAAGACGGATCCATTAGAAAAAAGTCGTTTTTGATATTTTGTTTTTAATCAGACAAGTAGTCTGTATGCAAAAAATCAAGCTTCTCTGAGCTAACCTGACCTTATTATTTGAAATTTAGTGGTCTAAGCAGGTCATTTCCGCTCTGCCCTACTACGGTAATACGGTGCAGTTTGCTTGAAATATGTTTCATTCCCACTCTCCACTACATTACTACGGTAATACGGTGAAGTTTGCTTGAAATATATTTCATTCCCACTCTCCACTACGCTACTACGGTAATACGGTGCAGTTTGCCTGAAATATATTTCATTCCCACTCTCCACTACGCTACTACGGTAATACGGTGCAGTTGGCTTGAAATATATTTCATTCCCACTCTCCACTACACTACTACGGTAATACAGTGCAGTTTGCTTGAAATATATTTCATTCCCACTCTCCACTACGCTACTACGGTAATACGGTGCAGTTTGCTTGAAATATATTTCATTCCCACTCTCCACTACGCTACTACGGTAATACGGTGCAGTTTGCTTGAAATATATTTCATTCCCACTCTCCACTACGCTACTACGGTAATACGGTGCAGTTTGCTTGAAATATATTTCATTCCCACTCTCCACTACACTACTACGGTAATACAGTGCAGCTTGCTTGAAATATATTTCATTCCCACTCTCCACTACGCTACTACGGTAATACGGTGCAGTTTGCTTGAAATATATTTCATTCCCACTCTCCACTACGCTACTACGGTAATACGGTGCAGTTTGCTTGAAATATATTTCATTCCCACTCTCCACTACGCTACTACGGTAATACGGTGCAGTTTGCTTGAAATATTTTTACTTCCACAACAAAACACATATCGAAAAAAACTTCAATCTGTACTTCATATGTAGGTAAAGTTCCGAAACAGTAATCAAAGACAAACAAGAATTGTGGCTTAAAGTGAGCTTCAAAAAACTGTAGGTATTACTGGAGGCTACTTTGACCATGTTTGGTTTGATTTTGATAAATTATTTCTTCCTAATGCTGCTGCTATGGAGCCGTTCATTTAAACGCTCAATTTGTCCTATCGCCCGTGATTGACTTGATGGAAAGGCCTTATGGGCTTCCTGTGGCGTGCACCACCAACAGGAAAAAGGCAAGCGCACAAGGCCTGAATTTGTATCTGATAGCGCTGAGATCCAGTACATCAGCTCTGTCTCCCAAAACTTCGTCGCTGTTGCTGTCACCACTAGCCCTCTCTGCACATCCGTATCAATAGCGTTTCCTTCACTCTCCTTGATGCTTTTCTTAGGGGTGGCGAATGGTAAATCCGAGAAATTCCGAGATCGCGAGAAGGCCGTTTTGAGAATCCGAGATCGAGAAATAACATTTTGAAACTCCGAGATCGAGGTTTGGATGGCTTGAAACAAAGGAAAAAAAGCGAGAATCCGAGACGACCTCACCGAGGCAAAATCCGAGAAACGAGATTGCCTTAAAGGGGCACTCGCACGCTTAATATTCGTCCACCGTGGACATAAATAAGTAAAATTGTAACTATAAAAACACATGTACAATTGCCCGTAGTAATCCAAATAATCCTCCAGATTAATAGAAAAACCTTTCAAGTGTTAGACAAGTGCAATTCTAGATTGTTTTGACCTGTTCTCGAGCGGATGGAATTGGATTGCGATTGGAGCTATTTTCTTGTCAGAGATGTGACCAGCAAGCGTGCGAGAGCCCCTTTAAGGCCCCTTTAATTTGGTCGAGAAATTGGATTTTACAAGGGACCATTCGCCACCCCTTTTTCTTACATTTAACGTGGTTTCTATAATAATGAGTATTGAAAGCACTTGAAGATTGGAAAGATGTTTTGCAACAGATTACACATACAGTAATCCCTTGTGATCATCATAAAATGAATGAACATAGTTTTTCCAAGCTAGTTGCCCTTTGGGTTTCTTGCCGAACTGGCCATTGTTACTCACTCTTGCTTTCTCAGAAAAAATCCTTAGAATTTTTTATTCGAATAGCTAATTCTTGAAACAGTTTAGCTTTGATCTTCTTCCAAGTGGCGAAGACCATGAAATCCCCTCTTTTTCTGCCGGTAGGTTTGATTAGCCTTTCTAATCGAGACTTCCTGCTCCAAGTTAGCAGATCACTCACTCTCAGTCTCTCACTGGAACCACACCAGTTGCTCACCGAGGACATCAAATGGATCCAGAACTCGCAAATTGCGATTTGTGAATGCTTCTATAAATTTGCTATGAGGTGATGTGAGGGTGCGTTTCTTTCAGGTGTGAGTAAATACTTGAAACTACAAGACTCACTCTCATAAAAATAAGGTTCCCTACCACATTTCTTTACCCTACTCTGAGCGGTTATTTGAATACCATGGAGGACGCCATCATTATCTATGATGACAAAGTCATAACTTTCCCCATGTGGAAAATAAATAATGACGCCACGACTGTTAGGGTTCTTCTATACATACTCGGGGATACTTTGCTTTGGGCTTTCTGTGTAGCTATAACTTGCCAGGGATAGTGTACCGGTCTCCACAATACCCCTCGAGCAGACCCAAAATCGAAGATCAGCAGTACACGTCTTGAGCTCCGCAAATACACGTTTCTCAAACATGGTACCAATCCAGTTGCCAGGCTTGTTTTTGGTTAATATTCTCACCTCCTTTACCTGGTGAAGAGATGGGGATAAAAATAGCTTTTGATTAATGCTCCTTTACTTTAATGAGTTTTAGAATTGTTTTTCAAAACCACGGCTACTACGGCTTGGAAGCACCAATGCGACACGGACACGGCATCGTATGTGAGTAGAGTTGCTTGTTGGTTATCTCCTGTGCTTCGAGGCTTTTTTTTCCGGGTTGTCCGGTTTTCCTCCCTCCTCAAAAATCAACTTCTAAATTCCAATTGGAAGCACTCCACCTCCACTAGTCCGGCGGATTAGCGTAAAAATTGCGCACTTTTGGCTAAAGACACCAAACTTTACATGTCAATAGTTTTTAGTAGTTTATTGAAGATAAGATATGTAGGCACGCTAAATTTTATTCGTAGCGAAAGCTAGAACAGTTTTAATGTGAACCATTGTTTTGCTATTGGCAGCCATCTTTGAATCCTTTGTTATTCATGAGCTCTGCGGCACTTAGTGAAATCTTCTATCGTCCGTGTTTATAGAGTATAGCACAGTACTAGGTAGAAAATATCATGTGAAAGTTTCAGAGACAAGCTTCTTTTTAAATATTCGACACATGCTACCAATTATCTTGATATTTTTTAGAATTTGTTGGTCATTCTTGAAACATTTTATCAAATCTCAGTCAGGCTATTGTTTTACAATACAAATTATAAACATTCCCAATAAACTGGTCGTGACATTTAATAATCACCCAAAACTCTAAGGAGATGTTCAACCGAAGTCAGTCAAACCAATCCATAGTTCAGAATTAGCAAATGTTGAGCTGCTATGGCTGTGCAGTCTAGAGAACAACTTGAAAGTTCGCAAAGCTAAGTTCTAAACCTCATTTGAATAACAAAGCATTCAAAATGGCTGCTATTGAGCTGAACAATAGTTCACTCTAAAACCTCCCTAGCTTTCGCTACGAAAGAATTCTAGCGTGCCTCCATATCTACGATTTAAAAATACATTGAAAACTATCACCTGGCAAAAAATTGGAGCTTTAGCCTAAAATGCGCAATTTCCTCGAAAATTTGCTCTAATCCGCCGGACTACACTATGTGGAGTCCACTAAAATCCCATTTATTTATTTTAAGAATTTTGTTCTCTATTTTCCAATAACTAGCTTTTGCAAATTCATTCCGATGTCACAAATGAGTCAGGCTCGACTACAATGAAGTGAACTCACGAGCTCACCAATACCATGCTTTAATTTTTTGTACTCACGAGCTCACCAATATCACGCTATGATTGCCGGGCATGCGCAGTACGATTATAAATGTATGGGGGCAACATGCCGGCCACATGCTACCCATTTGACTACTTGTAAAGAGTAACCTGTTCCCAGGCTCTGCCGACCTAGCAGTTTGGTAAACCATAAGTTTGTTGCTCGAGGAAGCGTGGTCTGTTCTTTCGCAACAAGCAAAGCCGCCCCTTTGCTCAATTATTAGCACATCCTTTGTAACAGCCACCCCCTTCCTATCATTTCTGTTAAAACCTCTGTAACAGCCTTTCAAAATTCTTGATCCGCCACTGCTACCTTAACATGTTTCTACAACAATTTCAACAACTTACAGTTAAAAAAATCCATACTTACCACCTCACTCAGACACGAAGGAGCTGTATCCATATACTCCAGAGTAGCTTCCATAACGGCAGGGCTAATGCAGCTTACATGCGATAGATCTATACTATAATTATTTGTTTTCAAAGTAGTCCATTGTAAGGATTCTACGCCCCAGCGGTAGGCATACAAATCTATCGCTTCCCCGTTACAGATGGTAGCGAGTGCTTTGAGGCGTGCTTTTTTAGCCTCTTCTGAAAGCTTTATTTCTTGTTCTTCCAGAGTTCGTATGGAACTTCTTTGCAATCTTGAATTTTTCCAATGATTGGCCAGAATCAGCGTACCGCACAACATCACGAGGTACATACCCAACGTACTCAAGTACTTCGTCCCTATTAGGATCATCAGGTTTCTGTAATTATGACAAATATGAACAAACGACTAAGCATTAGCTACAAAACAGGCCCTACTAGTGTGCAATTTGGCAGCGCACGAGTTAGCAACCGTATAGCCATGTAATCAGCATTATAGTCGTATTTGGCCACATAGGGTCTGGCAGGCTTAAATAAGAGAGCCTAGATGGGGTGGTCTGCATAACTGTGGTCTGCATAATGCTTTTGTTATATATAGCCTTTTCAAAAAACGTTGTCGGTGCCTAAGAGTAAAGATAAAAGACCAAAGATACAAGAGTAGACCGAAAAGGGTCATGGGTACAGAATGGTACAACAAACGAATAGGTGAAAAATTGACCGTCAAAACGTTAAAAATATATGTATTTGTGAGATAAAATTGCAAAGTATGGGCAATGTAAATAAAGATATCTGCATTACCGAATGATTCGCGAGCTTGCACACGCGCGGTTGCCATAAGAAATTTTAAATTATCTGAGCAGTTCACAGCAAAACAAACTTCGTCTCAGACGCAGTGTATTCAAATGCAAAACAGGTAAATTCTTATCTAAATTCGATTTTGGGGGTAATTTATAGACCGCCCGATGGAAATCTAAACGATTTTTGTGAGGAGCTTGATCGGTTGTTGTCTATTATTCCGAAAAACTATAAGTTATGTATTTTAGTAGGTGACTGGAATTTAGATTTAATGAAGCATAGTGACAGTCGAATTACTTCGGAATTTTTGGATTTGATATATTCAAAAATGTTTTTTCCTTTGATCACGCGCCCCACAATTACTTCACATACCGCAACCTGGATCTTGTTTGTTGTAGCGGGGTATTGTTCACCGATGTGTCAGATCATCTACCAGTTTTCTCGCTTTTGTCTGATAAAATCGATGATGGCGTGAATGAGAAATGGTCTACATTTCGGGAAAAAACTGCTGCTAATTTAGAGTGGTTTAGATCTGAGCTTCTTCAATGTAGTTGGGAGGATATCATAGCAGAGTCTAGTGATCCGGCCTCCGCTTACAGTAGTTTTTTAGACACTTTTACAATGATTTATAACAAATGTTTTCCGATCAAAAGAATACGGGTAAAGAAAGTTAGATTTAGAAATCCTTGGTTAACTAAAGCACTAATAACGTCAATTAAGAAGAAGAATAAGTTATACAAAAGCTTTCTCACTTCACCTACACCTGTTTCTGAAAACAAATATAAGGTCTTTAGAAATAAGCTACAATAGCCAAGCGAAATTATTTTGTTAAAAAGCTTACTGAATATCAGTCAAACGCTAAACTAACTTGGAGATTTCTCAATGAGGTTATAAATCGTCGCCGTAGTTCCACGCGTATGCCTTCTCAATTCAGGGTCTCTGGTCGTGAAATCAGTGACCCTGTGCAAATTGCAAATGGTTTCTGTGATTTTTTTTACTAATGTTGGACCAAAACTAGCTGAAACAATTCCAGCTTCTAATAGTCACTTTACTGATTATTTAAAAAAAAATATGTATGTGAGTTCAATAGTTTTTGAGGGTACAAATCAACGTGTTGTATGCTTTGACGTGCAGGACTGTGTGCACAACAGGTTGAAAACTCCGCTATATAAAAAGGTTATCGCAAATCAGATCTCGAATGGAACGTGTGGAATCAGATGTATGCATGCTCAATATCAAACGCTTCGGTGGCCACACACAAAGGAATCAGTGCAAGGCTATGAGCATAATGCTCAATGGATCGTGAAAGAACAAAAGTTTATTTTAATTATGGCACTAAGCCCTCGTAGTGATGCTTTGTTTGCGACAACCAAATCATATAGCGTAAGTGGGCTATTGAGTTGCATATATTGTATACATATGAGAGACTTCTACTTTTCTTGGTTTTGTGAACCCAATTTGGGGTGTTTTCCATGAAAAATATGGGGTGGTCTAACTCTCCACAGAAAATTCAAAAGCGAGCCACTTTGGCTGTTTGGGTGGACATGCTCTTAACAGTAAAAAAAAAAATCAGGGTCATAACACTTAACAGTAAACCCCATCTAGGCCCTCAAATAACAGTGCAATTGAACAAGGGTTGAACAAAAGTAACAACTTACCAACTGATTAAAAATGGCTTTGGCCACGCTTTTTTCTGGGTTGACACAAAATGTAAAATCAAAATCGATGCTACTGAGGTTAAGTTCTCTGGCCACCTTGCCCTCCCCAAAATAATTTACTTGTGGATTTCCAGGGAGGGGGTATTCAGTAAGCAATTTTCCAGAGAGGGCCAAATTTTATCAAAATGGACTTCTGAGGAGGGTTTTTGGTGGTTATTTTGTGGAATTCCTAGGGTGGAGGGCTGAAACCAGTGGAATTCCAGGGGACCAGGGGGATCAAAGTATGACCTCAACAGGCAGAGTGCGGATTTGTTTTTTAAATATATATATCTATATACTATTTTTTTTTTCAAATGCGCGCCTTGGAGAGTCCTATTTGTGTTGCACGCGTTCATATATATATACTATTTTTATTTTAAACTCACCTTATTATGTATCTTATTCTTCCGTATTCCGTAAAATTCCGTATCCTCGGGTAACAATTGGAAATTGTCAATGAACAAAATGCCTTTCTTGCCATCTTTGAAATCCTTGTCATAGGTTTTGTACTGTTCTGGTGTTATCTCAGAAGCAGCAAGCTATAAAGAGAATGTCAAATGAAAGATATATTTTAAGGGCATACCTAGAACGAGCTGGGGTACAATCTTTTGCACAATCAAGAAATTACAATGCTGGTAGTGTTGAACACTAAAAACTTTGCTGTATGTTTTACTCACAAAAATTGATACGGGATGATATCCTTCCTCATTCTTGAATTCCTTACGAAGTTGTTCAAGGAGACTGCTCTTGCCAACTCCCTTGGAACCTGTTTATTAAGTAATAACGTTATTTTTTTCAAATGCGAACAAATACAGTCAAATACTTTATTTAATTTTTACTTGAACACGTATCCCCATCTCATTGTGTTTAAATACGAGTTAATTCCTGTTAAGTACTTATTAAATATCAGAAGTATTTAACAAAAATGTTCAACTACCGATCAATTACCTGTTCAAATACAAGTTAAGTGGTATAAATAAGAGTTAAATAATGTTTAAGTACATGTTAAATACCTTGATTTTCGCAAGGGTTGGAATCTTGTCATGTTCAATTTGGCGACTTCACTGTAGAACTTTGTGTTCGGAATTTTCAGGAGAACTCTTGTGATAAATAGCGCATTGTGATCAAACTTATACCAAATTAATCCTTGAGACTCCGTACAAATGTTAAGGACTGAAACGTTTAAAACAAGTTATTTCCCGGCAATGTGCCTCATGACTTATGATATTACACATGTCATGACTTAGGATTTTATGATATTCAGAATGATATTGTTTCTTATAGTTATTAAATGCATGTAAAAATTGTACACATTGTAAGGCCCAGTCCATAAATTGTAATTTGCAGAATTTTTTGAATATAATAATTTGTGAATAAGGTCGCAATTCGTCCTTGGACGTGATGATTTTTATAATAAAAGCCATCTTATCAAATGCATTTCAAAAGTTTTTTCTGATGCAAAATTTGCAGCATAAGGGAAAAAAGCACCTAGAGATTATGAACTGACTAAAGGTGTGCTTGACGTTTGCATTTAAATATATTTGTGTTTGTTGATTTTTAAATCGTGGATACGCGTAGCATATTCACGAGTTTTTATGGTGGGCCAAATTTCACTAGTTCGCTCGCTCGCTCGCTCATAACTTAAGTGTTAGCCCATGATGTCATCTTAACTAAACAAATTAAGTAATGGTCCGGCTAAGAACTAGGCAGTCAATAGGCAAAAGAAAACAAACTTAATTGGATAAGAAATTTAATTATCCAATTAAATTCCCGGAATATGATTAGCTAGTGACCTTTTTTTGTCAAAAAAGTGCTCAAAAAAACGCTTTGGTCGTGGAATTTTCTTTACTTCCGGAGTTTAGTCCCCTTTTCCCGGCCAAATTGTAGCCAATTCGTATGTGACAAATTTGACAAATTTGCATATCGCTTCACACATTCACACTTTGTAACACGCGCCATCTTGGTTTCTCTAGCTTTCCGTCTGGTTTCCTCTAAAAACTTTGCGGTATTTTAGCCAATTCGTATGTGACAAATTTGACAAATTTGCATATCGCTTCACACATTCACACTTTGTAACACGCGCCATCTTGGTTTCTCTAGCTTTCCGTCTGGTTTCCTCTAAAAACTTTGCGGTAATGTAAATAGATCGAGTTCTATTCGTTTAAATGCCTTTTTAAAAGTCGCTGTGCGTGCTCAAAGCACACAGATTGGGGACATTGGGGCTTTGGAAACGTCGCAAATGTGGAACTGCTTGCCGTCCGTGGCCGCGAGGAAAGGTCAATCGCGGAGTCGTGGCGCATTTGGTCTTCGTAAGACTCGAAATAAAAAAGATTTGTCAGCTTTGCCGTGACAGAGTTGGCCACGAGAGGAGAATCGGGGAATGTATTTAGAGATTTGAAACCTTGCGAGCAGAGGGATTTTCAGAGTGCATACCTTGGTTTCTATTCGTCAGTTTGTTCCAGCGGTTCGGATGTGTGTGGTATTTCGCGTTTAGTGAACAACAACCGCGAAATACCAGGCACATGCGAACTGCCCTTTTATAAATGCTGAACAAATTGATGGAAAGAAACTTCTTGCCACAGGGCAATTCTGTAAGTTTTTTGTTGTAATATAATCGGTTCTGATATTCTGTCATATTAACATTTCAACAGGAAATATGAGTCCCGAATTGTACCACGAGTCGGTCAAAACATTTTATCACACGGAGTATTTTTTCTCCGCTGGCCTTGGCGGGAAGAGAAGCTACTGCACACAGGATAAACTGCTAACAATATACTGAACAGAAAAGACATGAAAAAGTAAGGCCTCTGTTAGCAAGGGGTTGGTTTACGCGAATACATACCTCCTATCCGCGGCATGGGAGGCGCGTAGTTTTTCTGCTTAGATTCCGTTCAAATTTATTGCTTTTTCACAACGGGAAATAAGTGACTTCTAGTAGATAAACGAATAGTCACGTCCTTGGACGGGTTTGAGGACTTCGGCTCGAGTCGTGACTTTTTCCCAGCGGAGTTGTCCTGGTCCATTGATGCCATTGACCTCTTGCTGGCCATTCTACAAAAAAAATATTACACGAGCGCAACGTGAGAATGTTTCGAAGTGTTTTTAAAATGAAGTTTTGTCTTTAGTAGGATGTAAAATACCTTAAAATACGACGGAAGCGCTTGAAAGCAGAAACAGATACCTCAACTCAAAGACTCGGCCCGCGAACTTGCTTGATCGTCAACAACGTGACAACTTCGCGGCAGCGCTCTAACAAAGCGGCTGTCATTCAATCAAGTGTAACTTGAGTGCAACTTGTGTCAAATTACAAACTTATTCCTGGTAATAGTAAACCATGAGTAAAGTTCCCGAAATCATCGCTGAATCCCACATAGGATTTTTCTCAAATCTCGGCCATGATATTTATGGGTGATTTGCTTTGCACTTGCCAATGTTAAGCTTGATCATGTGTGTATTGTAATCGTGTGAGCAAAATTCAATTCAAATTTGGCGCTCCGGGCTACACGAGCCAATAACAAGCTCTACTATAATCGGCCTATCGTTCTCAGCATGATTCTCATTAACGGCTGTTCTTGCCGCTACCCTATTGATTTCTGCCTAGTTCTTAGCGGGACCATTACTTAATATCTCGAGAACGGTAAACCACTAGGTGACCAAACTTCGACCAAGTTATCTGAGTGACAAGGGGGGTCAAGCAACAAAGTCACGTGACATTACGTCATCAATGACATCATCAAAACTAGAAAAACTAATATCTCGAGAACAAAACATCCCTAGGTGACCAAACTTGGCTGAAGTTGTCTCCGTGACAAAGGGCGTACAACAACAAATTCACATGACATTACGTCATTGATGACGTCATAAAAACTACAAAAATTAATATCTCGAGGACGGAACTTTGCTAGGTGACCAAACTTGGACAAAGTTATCTGAGTGACAAGGGAGGTCCAGCAACAAAGTCACATGACATTACGTCATTGATGACGTCATAAAAATTACAAAAATTAATATCTCGAGAACGGAACTTTGCTAGGTGACCAAACTTGGCTAAAGTTGTCTGAGTGACAAGAGGGCTCCAGTAACAAAGTCACATGACATTACATCATGGATGACATCATTAAAACTAGAAGAAATTGACACCGGAGAATGGAGTATCGCTAGGTGGCCAAACTTGGGCAAAGTTAGATTCGAGCATGGGAGATGCAACACCAAGGTCATGTGGTCATGAATGACGTCACCATCACCATCAATGCAACACCAAGGTCATGACGTCATCAATGACGTCACCATCACCAGACGACCAAACGTCGATAAGCTTTTAAACTCGGTGCCTTTGATTTAAGTTAGAGCCATTTTTCAGGGCTGTCTAGACCTACTGTCTTTACAGTAGGTAGCCAGCCCTCTCTCTTTCTTCAAAACAAATTTTGGAAACTATTGTAAATTATGAGGGGAATAAAGGCCTGCTTGTTGTTAAATTTTAGTTGCAAAATGGGAAAAGCTAGTCACATTTTCTAAAAAAACTTTTGTTTAATAAAAATGCTTTAGTTTATTGTAAAAATAACGTGTTTGTGTATATATGGCCATAATACAATAATAATAATAATATTTATTGACCTTATATCCAATAACTAGATACATCGGTTAATCATACATGTTAATAATTTACAATAATAATAATAAAACTTATTCAGAGACGTCCAACAAGTTGACTTTGTTAAGCAATTCACTAAAATATCTTGCAGACAATTTAAGGGCCAAATCATCTTTCATTGCTAAAATATAGAGAAATAATGACCTTTTATCAAAATATCTAAAGGCTCTGTTAATTCGGTACAGGCTTGTTAGGAAATCAAATCTTAAACGACTGAACATACTGTGATCACATTCCATTATGTAATGAAATTCATCACCAATGCATGAGTTGTCACAAATAGTACACAATCTATCAGTATATGCAATATTGCTATATCGGCCTCGTTCCACCGGAAGTCTGTGGGCGGAAATACGCAGCCGTGTTACAGCCTGTCGGTCATTAAGATTGGGTATTAGATCTAAATATTTTTCGTAAGAAAATGTAGGTTTGACTATTCTATAGGTTCTCAACTTTCCTTGGCTTTGCGGATCATCGGAGGAACTGCTGTATAATTTAGATTTCCAATATATTGACCAAAGTTTTGTGAGTTTCATCTTAATATTCCTTGCAAAATTGCCTAAATCCTTATAATCAACCGTTATCTCAGAAGCATTCCGTAAACCACAAAGTTTGAGAGCATAATTTACAAAAATTACGGGCTTGTAGTTGTTACTTATATTCAATGAAGCAGCTTTTCCAACTAGAGAATCAAGATAAAAGGGATGTTTCAAACGTAACCAGTACTTGATTACCAAGGGAACCATTTGGGTAATAAGTGGGGCGCGGCCTAACTCTCCGTAAACTGCTATATTTGAAGATTTTGAATGGACACCCAAGACACGCTTGCAGAATTTTAAATGCAACTTTTCCATCAGAGTCATAACTGTAAAAAATTTACTTCTAAAAGAATCGAAATCCTTGATTTTCCCAAGAACTTCACCACCCCAGACTTCACAACCATATAGTACCACCGGTACCACAAGGGAAGAAAAGAGCTTCAGGAGAACCTTTACTGGGACATTGTCAACAGAAGAGAAACATTTCAAAATACCATGATAAGCCCTTAAGGCTTTATTATATAGAGACTTCTGGGTTACTTTGAAACCGCCAGAAAAATGGAAGACAATCCCTAAATAGGTGTAATGGTCGACTTGTTCAAGCTCATCACCTCGAAAAAACCACTTACAGGTAGAGAACTTTAAACGCCTGGCACCGAAAGTGAAAACTAAGATCTTTGATTTCTTTAAATTCACCTGCAACTTCCATTTTATAGTATAAGCCTCTAACTGTTTCAGATTTTCCTGTAAACCAGAAGATGAATCTGAAAGAAGAACCAGATCATCAGCATAAAGTAGACAACTGAGTCTTGTATCGCTCAGTTGAACTGAGCCGCATTCTCGCGCAGTAAACAGCTCGGGGATATCATTTATAAAAAGATTGAATAAAGACGGGCTAAGATTGCACCCTTGCTTTACACCAATTTCAGACCGAAAGAAAGGAGTTAAACCACGACGGGTCCTCACAGCAGACTGAACATCAGAGTACATTGAAAGTAACAACCGTACAAACTTGCGACTGCATCCGGAGTTGATTAACTTAAAAAACAGACCTTCCCTCCACACACTATCATATGCTTTTCTGAAGTCTATAAAACAAGCATAAACAGGGGAACGCTTTGATCTATAATAATCAAGGATTGTTTTGAGGACCAAAATATGATCAGATGTTCGGCAGTGTTTCTTGAATCCTATCTGAAAAGGATTCATTATCGCATTCGAACTCAAGAAAAAGGTGAAACGTTCATTAAGAATAAGCGTAAAAAATTTGCCTAAACAACTGGTAATAGAAATACCTCTATAGTTCCCAGGGTCAACTCTGCTCCCCGACTTATGCAAAGGTACGATAAAACCGCCAGACCAAGAGGCCGGAAAAGTGCCACGTTCAAAGATAATATTGAATAACTTCGCATAAAACGGGGCTAAAAACGAAACAGATTGCTTTATAATCTCGTTACTAATGCCATCTAAAGCACTGGCTTTCTGGCTCTTTAGCTTTTTTGCCATATCACACACCTCCTCAACCGTTATAGTATGGTCTAGCGAATCAACACTCGCCGTCCACAAAGTGAAATTTTTGACAATCTGTGCTTCAACTCCAGCGTCATCCTCCAAAAAATTTAATTTATTCAAACCTCTAAAATACTCAAACCATTCAACTGGAGAGACGTCATCTATAGAGCTCTGAGTCTTAGAGGATTTTATGCGATTTACTAATTTCCAAAAAGCAGAAGGGTTATTTCCATGAAAAGAACTTATTTGCTCAAGCAGTGAATTACGAAACTCGAGTTTCGAACGCTTAATTAACTTTTTGTAAGACTTCTTTAACAGAAAGAAGCGATGTCGAAGATAAGGATCAGTGGGAAACTGAGTTAGAAGTTTTCCAAGGCTCCGCAGTTCTTTTTTCATTTTATAGCAATCGCCTGTAAACCACTTCTGTTTTTGGGGCAACTTACGCCTTGACTTAGATATTGTAGGCATCTTTCGCTTCGAAAGGACTTTACCAGAGGCATTCAAAATTATTTCTGTGAATTTAGAAACAAAATGATCTACATCTTTGATATTATCTTGGTCAGAAAACAAGGTAACCAATTCAGAATTAACCTCTTGTGAACTAATCGCATCAGCAAAACCCTGTTTTGCTTCATCATTCCACTGAAAACACGACGGTAGAGGACTCAATTCCATTCCACACTGAGAGGATGTCGATACATTCGCTTGCATTACAAAAGATAAAAAAACAATGATGACTGAACTCCATTAAGGACGAGACGGTAAAGTATTTTATACTTGGAAAAAGGCGATTCGAAACCATAACATAATCAACTACACTAGCACCGTTGTATGTATAGCAGGTAAATTGTCCCAGGCAATCTCCTTTTACCCTACCGTTGAGAACCACCAAATCACTTTCAACACATAAATCTACAAGTGACTTCCCATATACATTGACTTGTGAATCTCTCGACAGTCGAGGTTTCACGGGATTAGTAACAGAAATGAGCTGAGAAAAATTGAAACCGTCATCATCAACAATCTCTGTCAAAGACCCCATACGCGCATTAAAATCGCCGCACAAGATAATTTCTCCTTTCCTAGCAAAGCTATTAATACTATTATGAAGGTTTTCAAAATGATCCTTGGAAAGCCTTTTTTCTCGTGTCGAATTTTGTGGGGGAATATAAGCACTACAGACAAAGATATCTTGCTGCATACCAAAGAAATGCCTATCAAGCTTACACCAGACAAAATCCTCACAGCTCTCCTTATCTAGAAATTTAACACCTTTTCGCAAGGATGACTTAACTAAAACGGAAATTCCGCCCGAATTGCGACGAGCATTTTTTGGCATCATACGACATTTTGAAAAACAATAAAAACCATCCAAATTCACGTCTTTATCATCATTGCTCAACCACGTCTCGGTTAAAGTAATGAAGTCAAACTTCGAAAGTTTACTTGTCAAATCTGCATCTACCATTTTTGACGAAACACCTTCTATATTCCAACAACAAAAACGCAAAACTCCTGAAGGTAACATATCACAACCGAAAAAACGGATAACCCAATACAGCCATTGGAAAAAAAAAGAAGAAAATAAGAGAAATGAAAAGAAAGAAAAAGAGAAAAGAAGAGAATAACAAATTAAAAGAAAAGAGTCCTATAATAAACGAATGTTAATAGTAACTTAAGCCTGACGAAAGCCCATGCTCCCTACCCTTTGAGGGGGTCCAACAGTAGGAACACAGAAATAACCCGGTGGAGGAAGTGGAAAAGGAGGGACCGGAGGGGGAACCGAAATAGGGACCGAAGGTGGGGCCGACTGGGCCGGTGGAACTTGGCCTGGGAGAGAATGAAAAGCGAACTGCTGATTCGCACCGGAAGGTGAGCGTGGCAACAGAAACTGATTAGCTACCTGTTTAAACATATTAGAAAGTTCTTGCAGCTGAAGAGAGATATTTCCATAACTTTCACCTGAGGAGTTCTCCTTCGTTGGTGTAGCACGTGTAGTAGGACGCGTAGACACTGGTTGGGTCACACTCGGCGACTTCAAAAGCGGCCGTCGTATAGATAGACCAAGAGATTGTCTGATTCCATTTTTAATATTACGCGCCAAGGCTGGAACCCCTTTGTTACGATTGAGATGTTTCACATCATAATATAGAAGCCTATCTCTCAGGTTACTGTTATCAATATGGATCACATCGCTGAAGTTTTTAATCCTCTCGTGGATACGATTGTTAGCTAAAATCACGGCAGAGTCCTTGTCATCACGTCGAGGGGTAATACTTGAAACCATGATCTTTTTGCCAGGAAAAGACTCTTTCGCAGTAGATACCATTTGAACATGCTTGTCAACTATTTCCTGAACAGAAAGAGTTTCAACATCATTAACTCCTGTGTTTATTATAATTCCTTTCCTGACCGAGAACAGAGGATTAGATAGAACGTGTAGAGCCTGATTGACACTTCCACAGTTAATCATCTTGGCTTCCTCGTTTGGTACCAATACATTAAGTTTTATGAAACGACGATTTGAGTCGGACAGGAAGACATAATCATATGTATGGTTTTCTTGTGAGCTATTGATCTCCTGATCCTGTGACAAATTTTGAGGCTCTTCAACTTCACGAATCCCTGTCACCGCTTCAACTTCGACTTCCTGTTCTTGATTAATACTCTCACGTGGAGTCTCCGGGATTACAGCCACGTCCGCTTGACGATTCACCATTTCGATATTCTGATCATGATCAACTACCTCGGTATCTTTTTGAGTCATTAGTAAGACGAGATCTGCAGACAACTTGGCATTTTCATCCTGTAAATTTCGCACACGTTTCTGCAGGTTAACTTTTTCTTCTAGCAAAGATCCCAACCGCCCACGCATCTTACCGACCTCAGCCATAGCACTCTTGAGCCAGTGAGCGATTTGCAGCGGAATGTTGTCATAAGATAGTGTCAGTGTCCTATCCGTCACGCTGAACAATTTTGGGAACCTTCTGCAGGTGTTTGATGCATCTCTCGCATCTCTCTGGTGTACGGCCTTCCCAGAACTGCTGTACATGTATTTCTTCCACAAGTTCATCTTTGTTCCAGCTTGGCTTTACTCTTCTCTTGAGATGGTACGTGGGCTCGTTCCACATCATCTCAATTAGGTTGATATCAGGGGAATCGGCTGGAGTAGGCCATAAGTTAACACCATGCTCTTGTAGGAAGTTTTTAGGGAGATGACCTGGAAAAATAAATGGATAATTCAACCAATATTTTGCATCTTATATTCTATAGGTTGACATCGTCTTTTTGCAAGCTTTTGGTTTTGATATGTTCCAACGTTTTATTTGCTCTTGTGTTTGTGGTCGTTATCTTGCATGAAACAACGTCCATCCTGCCAAACCCGTTTGCTGTAAGGCAAAAGCATGTTGTTCAGGATTTTGTGGACATAGAAATTACGCATGATAACAGTAATGATGCAGATAGAGGTTGCACTCGCATGGATATACCGGCCCAAACTGTAGGGATGCTTTGGGGTCGGCCTAAGGTTAGGCAGCTCTCCATCTTGAAGATAAGGTTGAGAAACTGCTTGATCAAGTTATACTGAGCAGCGCCAAGTTTAGATGGTCTGGCAGGTACATCCTTTGAAGTGAGTAACTGGTTGGTCTTGTACTTCTTTGTAATCTTGCTGACACTCTGACGAGTGACGAGCATTTCTTCCATTCTTAGTAGTCTGACAACTTGGGTAAACTTCAGCCCTGAGCACTCAAGGATAATAGTTCTCATTTGGATGTACATACGTACGTGTACCAGTAGGTGCTTTTATCCCTTGTGCTGCAAACTTTGCATCAGAAAAACGTTTTAAAACGCATTTGTTACCTTAGGTCGCAAGGATCAATTTGATATACCGGTACGTTTCATTGCGATGTGTTACTTATTACAAGAGGAACAAAGTCTTTCCAAATGTTAAACAAAACACTCGGCTTGGAAGCTTACTGCACCAAACATGTATGTTAAACAAACCGATTGATTTTCTCATGACCACCCTGGAAATTTAGCTTACTCACTCTGGAATTTTGTATTTTAAGGATGCCCACCATGCAATTACAAGCTCTACTTTGATTCAAGTTATTCAAGGAAAATCCTGCATAACAAAGGAAAAATACACACACCTTTTTTGTGTAATACTACACCAACACTACACATGTGTAATGTTTAACATACATACCCCCCTTCATTGTATTTTTTTTGTGTACGTCGACAGCTATATGTATATGTACAGCATGTTAGAAAATCTTAGCCAATTAATGCTTAAACTATAAAGTCCTATAGAATCACTATAAAACACAGAACTATAGACTATGAGACTGAGCAAAATTTACCTTTCCACTTCTACACATAGGTCATGTACCACCCCCACGATTTCCCGCCTTGATTGGGACGATCATCATGATGGTCAAGCGGTAATCCGCGCGAGAGTCGCTTTTTTGTTTACATTGGCAATGCCAATGGCGGATAAATTATCGGTGGAAGAAGTTGTTGGGCTCTTCGCTTGCGATGATGAGGAAGAGAAAGAGAAATATAAGCTGACAGAGTGATTGAGGACCTTCTCAGCGAAAAACTCGTTCAAACCATCTCTTTTTGAAGATGTTGGACGTAAGATTTTGCGACTTCTTGTCCGTTATTGTCCAATGCTCGAGTTTGAACAGCTAGAAGACAGGCCGAGAAGACATGCATTCAACAGAGCGATCAAACGGTAAATCAATACTTTCTGTTTCGTTGATTTAACATTATGTAAAAGTACTTATAGTTCTGTTTTCGTCTCTAGCTGCTGCACGTCTGCAATCCTGCTCTAGTATACTAGAAGTCCTGTAAATACTGCTTTTGTACTTTTCACTGTTCGCAGATAAAAGGCAGCACTTTCGCTGAGAAAAATAAACTCGAAGAATAACACGGCAGCTCCAATAGAAGAATGGTAAAAGCCGACAAAGACTTCACTGAGCCTGGATGCTATATGGAATCAAACAGAAACGGAGAAGTGATTTCTTTCACCTCTCGTCTAGGTACCTAGTTTTAAGGTACAAGAAAACTTTCTCTCAAAAAACTTCCCTAATACATGTACACTAAAACACTACACTTGTTTGCAAATAAATTATTATGTTTGTATGTTGTCTTCTAGAGAACAAAAGATATAACTTTGTATTTCTCAGAGCCATGAACTTATGTGAAGAGTGTAAGAGAGTATGTTTAACATGTCTGATGTTGTTTTTGTTGCTTCATCTCATTGATCAGGATACAGGAGGAAATGAAGCAATGACATACACAATTTAGACTCCAAAAAAGTAAAAATCTGGGCACTTTGTGAAGTTGCTGGTCAGCCGTCATGAAAAAGAGATTTGCCCTTATGTATACCATGGTATAGGCAATGCTCAGGACAGCCTACAACTTCCCCCATCATAACTGTGATCTGTAACCTGTCACCCCAGTTTATTTTAATTTTTAGCAGTTTTAGAGCTTATTTTACAGGTCAGATTTTAAAAGATTTTTTATATAGAATTTTTTAGCACAAGAAAAAGAAACTGATAGCTTGGCCTGTAGCTGTGTAGTCATTTCATTTACTAAAACAAAAGCAAAATCCAAGTCTATTCTGTGTGTAGTCATAAAAACGGCCACTGATGCTAGAGGAAGATCTGGCATTTGGTTCCTTTGTAAGGCACTTGATGATGATTTGCACTTGTATCTGAAGGTCCTCAGTCACTTATCGAAGCTTATTACATGATCACATGGAAAGGACAGAGCCACATTGCATGGTGTCTTATTACTGAACAATAAGTGACATCTCATTCCTGTATTCTGGATTGTGGTTCAATGAATTACTGAACAAAGAAATGAATTATGCAGATACAAACTGGCTGGGCAACTGGCAGAACTGGGAAAACATTATTTGAGCTTCATGTCACTAATTACTGTACTTGAGATACAATGTTCTTTCGAGTCTTGCAAAATGCCAAGCAATATTAAATAGGAACAAAGGGAAGTTCTAACTGAATATAAGTGATCTGCTATCTGATTACATCTACTCTGCCCTAAAGAGGGGTGGGGACCTCTGGGAAGTGTTAAATCTTGAAATTCCCAGGGTCAGTGTAACGTGCCCTGATGTCAGAGCTTTGTTGAGTTCTGGCCTGGTTGCCATGGTCATATAGTAATAACCTGCATATAAGAACCTACAGGATTTAGCCTAAACAGGTTCTTAGAAAAATGTTACTTAAAGCAAATTCTTAAAATAGGTTCTTATAGTTTCAAGAATATTCATATGCTATAAATAAATACATACTTGAAGAACACAGACAGAGTACTTACAGTAAGCATGAAAGAACCAAAAAATGCTTTTTTACTATAATTTCAGGATCATAATACATCAGTTTCTACCTAATACACTTTTGCAGCAGCTCCACTGATAAGAACCTAACTTAAAATTTTATGTGTAGTAAATAAATTAGCCTAACCGGTTCTTATAGCAGGTTTTTACTCATTTTTTTTTTCTGGTGAATTATTTGATTACAACTAGGCTTGTTTTCTCAAGCAATAAAAGGTGAGAAGATATCAAAAGTAAGTATTTATGAAAAAATGAAATTAAGATAGCCCTTTTTATAAGAGTGATGAATATACAGCTGATCTTTTTTTCCATGTTTCAACAAGTATTATGGATAAATACATTAGAATTGTCAAGCAAAACTTATCTTGCCTGAGGCTAAAGACAGAAATAATGTTCTAGAATAAAAAAGTCCATGTGTACACTGCTTTTGGTAAATATGGAACATCTAAATTTAGTCACCATTCTCCCAAAACGTGCGCGCGTCCAATATGGTGACTGACACGATCTAGGCGGGAAATCGAGGGGGTGGTACGTGACGTGCGTGCTAAGTTCATGCCTTCTGACACTATCGGACAGAGAAAAAAAAAACTAAAATGCCAGGTGCATAAATAAACAGAGCAATAAATATTACTAGATAGATCTCTACTTGCCTGTCATATGTGAAATACTCAGTGAAGCATCCCCTGCAGCCAGGAATACATCTTGGGAATTTCTACAAAATTAAATTAAACACAAAAGTTATAATAATAATAATAATAATTTATTAACTTATATTGCGCAAATTAGCAAATAATTTGATCAGATGCGCATTACAACATTTTAAAATAGTAACAAGAAAAAAAATATATATATATTGCAATGAACACGAATGAATAAAAATTATTAAAAGCTAATTACATCATGAGACTTTAACATACCGATCCTATAAAAATGCCTTAGTAAAAAGTGTGCTTTGAGATGGCGTTTAAAATCATGTATGTCACTCTTGGCTCGCAGCTCACCAGAAAGTGAATTCCATAAACGTGGAGCTGCGACTTCAAAGGCCCTATCACCTAAAGTCTTTTTGGTGATGCGCCTCGGCATACGAAGCAAGAGCGACCCAGACGATCTAAAAGAGTAACGTTGGTTCTCTTTGATCACGATTAAATCGCTTAGGTAACTGGGAGCAAACCCGTGTATTGCCTTGAAAGTTAAGAGACATATCTTAAAATCGATTCGATATCTTACTGGCAGCCAGTGCAAGCTGAAAAGTGACGGAGTGATATGACAGAACTTTGGAAGTCTAAAAATGACGCGCGCCGCCGTGTTTTGTACACGCTGAATCTTATCAAGTTGCTTGGCGGGCAAACCGTACAACAAACTGTTGCAGTAATCAATCCGACTTGTAACAAAAGCATGCACTAGTTGCTCACACGTCTCCTGCGAGAGGTACTTCCGTATGCGCCTTAAGTTGTACAGATGAAAATATGCTGCACTACAAAGTTTGTTTACATGCGTGTTCATGGTGAGTTCTGGATCAAACCATGCGCCTAGGTTCCTAACAGCTGAGCTAGTAAGAGGCACTGTTGATGTGCCAATCTTGAGAGCATCAAGCTCTACCTTGCGTAACTGTTGGCGTGTGCCAACAAGTACAATCTCAGTCTTGCTGTCATTTAGCATCAACTTGTCGGAGATCATCCAGTCCCTTATATCTGCGATGCAGGTCATCATAGCAGAAATTGCTTTATCGGAGCTAGAGGTTGCATCAGGACGAAACGACAGATAGAGCTGAGTGTCGTCAGCGTAACAATGCACCTCTGGAAGATGGGCGCTGGTGATGTCAAACAGCTTGCTTGTATACAAGCTGAACAGCATGGGCCCAAGACAGGATCCCTGAGGCACCCCATGGCGAAGCACAAACCTATCTGACAGCACACCATCAATGCTCACACCCTGACTACGATTCGCAAGGTACGACCGCAGCCACTGTAATGCAGTGCCACTCACTCCAAACTTTGTATTCACACGATCAAGCAGGATGTCGTGACAAACAGTATCGAAAGCGGCGCTTAAGTCGAGTAGCACCAGAAAGGTCACGTGTTGATTGTCCATGTTCATCAGGAGATCATTCTTGACTTTAAGGAGAGCGGTTTCAGTGCTGTGGTGCTTCTTATAGGCGGACTGAAGTTTGCAATCAAGTCCTTGATCAACAGCATGCTGCATCAACTGGTCAGCGGCTTCGCGTTCCGATAGCTTTGACACGAAGGGGAGGTTGCTTATGGGGCGGAAGTTCTTAAATGCCACCTCCAAGCCAGCCTTTTTAAGGGCAGGCAATATAATTGTCTTTATAATCACTCCTCATTGGAGTGATTATAAAGACAATTATAATCACTCCTCATTGATCAATCCGTCGTCGTCTCTCTCCTGAAAACTCATTGTAGCCGAATCAAATTGAGGAGTCGAAAAGCAGATAAAAACATGTCTCAATTTTAAGAATAAATAGCTTAGATACATCAGAAAATTCAAGAATCATTGTACCATTATCTAAATCTGAAGTTTTGAGCCGCTTGGAGATTGCCTCTCACTTTGCCCTTCTATGATGACCAAAGCTTGCATTAGCTCAAGATGGCTGCTAGCGTGACACTTCTTTTCTTACATGACTTTCTCCCGAGTCTCCCCGCCAAAAGTATAAACACAGCCACTAGAAAATACAGTATTCTGATTGCAATCGAGAAAAATAGCTTAAACCGTGTAAGAACGAGGAATCTCCCGAGCGGCCATGTCTCGTTCAGCTTTCAAAAGCGTAGCGAACTGAAAAACAGCTGCAAAGCCAAAGCGCGGAAAAAGTACTCGATTGAAAGTTTGCTATAGATAAAAAAAAGATCACTACTCAATGCCCCAATATACTCTTTTATACTTTAGCTCCGCTAAAACCATTGAAAAACCTACTGCACTTACTTTTAGGTTGACTACGACACTGACATTGTACAAATCTTATTTGATGTAAAATGAATACCAACCTTTCGGAATAAAAAAAAATGTCACAAACTAATTCCGTGTAGTATTTACTGTTATATACACGATGGGATCGCTTGGATTTCCGCAGGGATGCCCCTGTACTGCGTTAGATACTGTTATCTGTGTGCATATCTCGTGGTCATCAACAACAGAATACTTTAGAACTGATCCACTCCCCATGATTGCTACTTTATCATCTTTCACCTGGCTAGTCATGGCTAGTGGACTTTATCACCAAGGTTGAGCTCTGAAATAATCCTCCCCCAAAACTATTGTGTGATATACCTAACCAATTTTTTCAGTAACATGTGGCGACCCAGGCATGGATGACTTGTGGTCATGGTACTGTAAACAGATGGTTCCATCACTTTCAGACTGCAAAAAGTTATGGTTATTCAATAAATCAGACCCAGTACCACCAAACTGAGTTCTTTCTGTATTAAAAGATGCGAAAATGCTCAATTAAACAGTAATGGCTGACCCCTCCCTAAGAAAATGATAAAAAATAACATCTAATGTTTTTTTCTCAAGTGTTACATAAACAGGGAAAAGCTCTCGTTTTTATACCCTAAAATATTTACACCAATAGTACTGTTCTGTTTTTCAAAATGTTTAACATGAGACACTTTGGCAGGATATTCTACTTTTGTACATATTCATCTCTGATTTATATTGATAATAATTCACGGTCGAATTTTTAAAGTTATAACAATTATGCTAAAAACACCTCGTTTGGAAAATTTAAAATATCCCAAACAGACGAGCCTAATATATCAAATGAACTACACCATTTGGTAGTGCAGAGATTGCTTAAGAGCGACTCTCTGTAAGGACCGAGTGACTTCGTGAAAATGTGGCACAAGGTTGAAAGATTGACCCCCCTCATATTTTATCCAGAGATAGCCTATGGTATGCTAGTAAACGTGATATATTTTTTATGTTAGAAAAATAAAGCAATGTAGAGAAAATTTCGAAAAACCACCGCCGGGTCATGAAGCTCAAAATGACTAAAACAGCATGCGATCCTACGGTCAAATAACGGAACTCGCGCGAAGGCGCAAAATAAAACTTGCATTTATTTGCATCATAATTTCATTTTAGAGGTATCAAAGATTTGAATGCACCCAGATGTTTAATTAAAGCTAACATTTTAAGTTCTTGGCGAGCACTCAAAGAAGGCTGAAATTTCACATTTTGAAAATCTAAAATTTCACTTTATTTTAAAACAAAAAAAAATGCAGGCGGTATTATTCAGAATTTATTGAAACTTGGAATTTAACAAGTACTTAAGATATATTTAGCCGGGTATAAAAATTATTCTTGGAAAACATATCTGAGACGAGAACGAGTACACTCAATTTACCCTAATTAAGCCAATTTTCTCGCGGAACTGTAAACAATCTCCTAAGAAAGATCCTGAGAAATCTCACATTTTTCCAGAAAGAAGCCAGAAATATACTAGATTTACAGCTTACCATTTATTAGAAACGCCGTGGAGATAAACTACGGGTCGTGTATTTGTACTTTTGCTTTCTTGCTGCTGACATTATGAAGAATTTTTGTCGGCAAACAAAGTCAAAATCTTCCATATGGCGTGTTTTTCCCACGCTCACTGCTTACTCTTGTGCAGCTTGTTTGTCGCAATAAAAACTTGTTTGTATATTCAAACTCTAAAGGAGTAACTTCTGAGGTTCAGAAAGACTGTTCAAACGATTTAGCTAGCTATTTCGATCTCTGATTTCTCCGTAGCTAGCTGTAGATAAAGTGCAGTCAACCGACTCATTGGACAAAACGAAGGCAATTAACGTTTGTCACGCAATATTCTCGCACGTGGAAGGGACAGTGCGTTCGTCACAATAAATATCATTTGTTTCTATCATTAAACTCTACCTTGATCTAAAAAATCCTGTGGCCTAAAGAGATCTCTCTTTGAAGAATTCAGGCGCGTGTCTTCTCGTCTGACATTCATGGCAAAGAAGAAAATGACGCGTGTCCACGGTCCGCACTAAATTCCTGCGTCCTTTTTGAGTTGTGTCATTTTGTAAAAACAATAAAATCAAAATGGGAACAGCGACAAAATAAAACAGCCCAAATTAGTTGAGTGACAGCGATTTCTTTTTCTGCGGAATAATGAAAATTGTACTTAACAAGGCGTGGTCGTAAAGACTTAAATATTGTTATGAATGTCAAGAAATAAAAACTTAACAGTCTCGAGAAGAGTCTAGGCAAATGATAAAATTTAGGAAAAAAACATTTGCCGTCTAAATTGTCCATCACAATCAGTTTTCTTGCGTTACAAATCCCGACCTCTGGGAAAGTCATACCCTCTCGCGCCTCAGCATTTTGGGTGTGGCAGTAAAATATCGAAACTCGCCCTGTTGGGCCGAGCAACCCCGCACAAAAGTCTTGGGAGTACCCCATCCCAATCCCCATTCCCATCCCCTTCCGGGTGAGCCAGCGTCAATCCCATTGTTGTTTAATTTTGTATCGCCTTCTTGCACGACAGTAAGGGGACAAATAGGTATTCCTTCTTATTCTCTGCGCTTGTCAACCTCGTTCCCAGGGTCTTCTGGGTAATTTTCAAGATGGCGGGTCACTCGGAAGAAGACCCTGGCAAAGGCTGGGGCCTTACACGGGGAGACCGCCTCAGAAAAACAGCATATCAAGAAAGTGCTGTCGTTTTTATGGCAAATCCGCACGGGTTGCCTGTGGTGTTCAAAACAAAATGGCGACGAAGAGAAGGATGTTTCTCGAGTTTCTGCAAGTTTTGGTCAATTTTCCTGCTCTTTTCGCTAAGATATGAGGAAAAGTACTTACAGACCTTCCAAATAAGGTAAGGGGATTTCCTAATAAGGAAGTTTTGCGACGTCGGCAAAACGACAGCTTTTGGCGAAATTTTCTTGATATGTTAAAATCCGATATGGCTTGCGGAAAGCCGGGCTGTCTGCCCTCCATATCGGACTTTAACTGTTTTCTTAAGCGGTCTCCTAGTGGATAAAGCCCCAGCCTTTGCCAGGGTCTTCTTCAGAGTGACCTGCCATCTTGAAAATTACCCAGAAGACCCTGGGAACGAGGTTGTGCGCTTGTCTCTCCCGCACTGCCTCTCCCGCACTGCTTGTCTCTCCCGCACTTTCCTCATTTTAAATTTATCGTTTTCTTTTACAAAGAGTCCGGCCACAAACAACTGCAAAACTGGGCGTAACTACGTGCAAGGCGGCGGCACACCCTTGATCAAACATCACAGAATCTAGTCTCGCTAAAATGTTTGAAACATTTTAATCTTAGTTCCTTTTCCTTGGAAAGTCACATTTTATTTCAAATATCAAAATAATTCTCTATTAGTGAAACAATATCGAAAGCCGGAAAAAGAAAGGTTCCCCTTCCTTGTGTGAGAAGAATGCGTGACAAAAGCGTTAATTGACTTTGTATTGTTCATTGAGTCGGTTGACTGCACTTTATCTCCAGCTAGCTACGGAGAAATCAGAGAATTAGCTAAATCGTTTGAACAGAATCTTTATGAACTTCGGAAATTACTCCTATAGAATTTGATTTTACAAACAAGTTCTTATTGCGACAATCAAAGCTGTAGAAGGGTAAGCAGCGAGCGTGGGAAAAACACGCCATCTGGAGGATTTTGTTTACCGAGAAAACTTCTTCGTCTCAGTGTCGGCGGCAAGAAAGGAAAATTATGAATACACGAATTTTACCCCGAAGTTTATCTCCACGGTGTTTCTAATCAATGGTAAGCTGTAAATTTGGTATATGTCAGGCTTATTTGCTTATTTTTTCGGGTAAAGAGTGAGATTTCTCAAGATATTTCTTAGGAGATTGTTTACAGTTCCGCGAGAAAATTGGCTTAATTAGGGTAAATTGAGTGTACTCGTTCTCGTCTCAGATATGTTTTCCAAGAATAATTTTTATACCCGGGCTAAATGTTAAATTCCAAGTTTCAATAAATTCTGAATAATACCGCATGTATTTTTCATTGTTTCAAAATAAAGTGAAATTTTAGATTTTCAAAATGTGAAATTTCGGCCTTCTTTAGGTGCTCGCTAAGAACTTAAAATGTTAGCTGTAATTAAACATATGGATGCATTCAAATCTTTGATACCTCTAAAATGAAATTATGATGCAAAGAAATGCAAGTTTTATTTTGCGCCTTCGCGGGAGCTCCGTTATTTGAACTTAGGATCGCATTCTGTTTTAGTCATTTTTGAGCTTCACGACCCGGCGTTGCTTTTTCGAAATGTTCTCTACATTGCTTTATTTTTCTAACATAAAAAATATATCACGTTTACTAGCATACCATAGGCTATCTCTGGATAAAATATGAGGGGGCTCGATTTCTCGACCTTGTGCCACATCTCACTCGGTCCTTACAGAGAGTCGCTCTTAAGCTCTGTGAGAACAATTATGGAAATCGGAAGATTTTTTCAGGGTCAAACATACGCTAGAAGTTTAGGTCTATTTCTGAAATAAATACTCGGGAGCCACCTTAAAGCTCGGCTCTCTTGTTCTGGGTCGCTTTGCGGGTTGCTCGTGAAATGCGGGCCTTGTTATGGGCTTGAAAATATAGTGAATGTGATATTATTGACACTATTATTTTTGCAGTTTTCGAATCTTATCTTGATAAATAAGGGAATAAATAGTGTCAAAAGGGCTCGTTCAGGAAGATAACGACTAATTACTACAAAGTATTTTATCCTTTTCTAAGAATGAATATAGTTTTGTGCGCATTTTTTTCTAATATTGTTGAAGAAAAATGACGTGCCGAGATTACCTGTAATTAGAAAATTGTTTTGTGTCATCTGCTTTGAAGATAGGAGCTACATTTGCTATTTAAATGCTACTAGGAAACATTCTTTGATTGAATGAGTTATTAAAGATATGTGATTCGGGTAATGATATTAAAGTTATTATTGGTTTATAACCTTTGGGTGTAGATCATCTGCCCCTTGACTGGCCTGAATTCATTTTGAATGTTTATCTCTTTAAAAATACACTCAATATCTTCATCCATATTGTGTAGATCTGGTCTATGAGAGCTACGGTCTCGCGTGAACGGAGGCCGTTCTCAAAAACAGCAACGTGCATATCAGTCAAATATTATGCAAGTGGCTAAAAAAGCAAACATTTTGAAGGGGCTGATTGGCGAGCGAAATTGGCTCGTAAGCAAACTACCAAAAGCATACTTTCCACTCTATTGAAGAAGAACTTTATTTACAAAACATGCTAGCCCCGATAACAATTAAACGCTCATTTCCACAATAATATTCCGCGTCGTCTGACACACGGAAAGAACGATCGGCACTGAACTGAACTTTTGACTGTACTCCATATTCTCGTCAGTGGCTGGTACACAACTAATTCATTCACTTTGTCTACAATCATTTTACATTCAATCTGATGAAAACACTAAACATTCCTCAAGAGAAATGCGTCCATGTGCCTGCACTTGCTAATGAGTTCAGTTAAGCGTCGCCGCCTCGAGTCTACAAATGCTAAAACAATTTCAGTATACACAATAGGCAACACTTGGTTCTGTTGTTATGATGGGGCGCGCGACACAAGATTTTCCAGTCAATCGCGTAACTAAAGTTATTTGTTTTAGCCGTTTGCTGAGTTCGGTGGCGTTGCGCTTGGACTCCGATTGAAATAAAGCTCGCATCTTGTTTTAAAAATCCGTGGCTGGGAGCCCGACGTTAGTCTATTTGTTACCCTGACATGTGACGGTGGCTTGGTATACAATGTCCCTTGACAGGCACTCGCTCCCTAGCGGGCACACTTTATTCCTCGGGCAGTTGCACTTCCCCTCGTCTACCGAGTCCTGGTCAGCGGTTAACTTACTCTTAATGTTTCCGTCTATGATGGTGCTCATATTCGGCTTACAACTAACTATATGTTGAATATTTCATGTAATTTGTTAGATTTTGGAAACACTGATCCATGATTTCACGGAGCATACTGCAATCGGTGGGAGTGGCCACTGTTGTTTAAAAGTTGTTGGTATGGGGATGCCGCGCTATTGAACAGTTCCTCGCTCGACGATATGTCCGATAGACGCTTGTTTATCCCCTTCGGAATATTCTTGAGTACGAGTGGCGGATGGTTAGAGATGACGTTGACGTACTGATGCTTGTTGTTCGGTTTCATATATGGCATGTTTCGGCCAGTGGCCAGTACCAGCGTTTGGAAAATTCGCTTTCTGCTTATTGGCTTCGATCGTTATCTTTAGCCCGTTGCTCTAGAATGTGTTACAGATGTCCTTTTTGATGTTCTCTATCTCGCGAGTTGATTTTTTGAATATCGCCAGTCCGTCGTCGGGGTACAGGCCTACAGTTGGTTGTAGGAGTGCCAGCATGAAGCACACTACTAGCCCGCATGTTTCTGCTCCGTCGTAGCTTCCCATTTTTACGTCGAATCCGCTAGCGCTGTCTTTCTTTTTCCACGGTTCCTCGTCGCTAAACACAATTGTGTGTTTTGCGTAGATGATGATATCTTCAACGTCCGTGTGCAGCTTCGCGAATTCGATCGCTTTCACGAGCAGTTCTTCCCTGATCAAGAGATAAAATTCGACAAATGTCAAATCCGATAAAGCTTCCCTCTTCTTTGCTTGGAAATTTTGTAAACCAATCGAATACCTCCCCTGTGCTTTTCAACAGCATTCTATTATAATTATTTGTAACCTTTCTAATACATTTCAAATAAGCTGTTTATTTACAAAACACTTTTGCCGACATTTTATCCAAAGTTTTTGCCGCGTAAGCTTGATCTCTTTTCGAAAAAGAAAACAGCACGTGTTTCGATAAAGAAAACACGTCCGAATGTCGGAAAAAAAGATAAGGACGTGATGAATGGGAGCTATACAGAAGCTGGTTATGCCTGGCAAGGTTTGCTTTTTCGACAAGTTGCCTGAATAGTCCTTTTCGAAGAGAGGCCGGACCCATTTAGGAGATTCAAGCTGGTAGAGAATATTCAAGATCATTCTAGTTACTACCCTAGATACAAATTGGTTGGAGTCAACAAACACTAACACCCTTCGTAAATACTTCAAAGTAAATGACCAGGAACGTTAATGGAAATTTGGCAGACTTTGCTTGTAGGGATAAGTTTTTCGGTTGGGAGAAATTTTAATAACAAAAAAGGGAAACGCCTTAAAACTGTTGGGGTCGAGTTTTTTAGAGAACTTGGGGATTGGCTTGGGGAGACTTACCTGTTGGGAGACTGGGCCGAGTCGGTGGTTATAGAAGCAACCTTTAATGATGTGGTGGACTGGGGAGAGTTGACTGCGAAAAGGGCCTTGGTCGAGTCTTTCAGAGAATTGGGGGTGGACTGGGGAAAGTTGGCTGCTGAAAGAACCTGGGTCGAGTCGTTGGTTATAGAAGCATTGACCCACAGACTTAAATAACGTGGTGGCTCCTAATAGAGCCGTTTTTTGTTCATTTTACTGTAAATGACTTATAAGCCCCTACAGTTGCATTGCATTCCTAACGATGACCGCTTACAAACGCCCTGCAATTTTTTCGAGTGCATACCCGAGATTTGCCTCCATCTGACGATTTTCCTTTTTAAACTTTTTTTCAAACCGTTTAACTTTCTTTACGACATCTCGTTGACGTCTCCGCTTGACTGCAAGCTCTCTAGCCAGTCTTGTCAGAAGCGCTTTTGGCGTGTCTAATATCTGCCATAAAATTCGGATCGAGGCAGATTTGTAGCTTTTGCGGTGGCAATGACGTGATCGCCCTTGCCATCTGTTCTGTCGCCATGAAGTTTTGGTCGAGGCAGATTTGAGGATCTTGTGGTGGCAATGAGGTGATCGCCCTTAACATGTCTTCTGCCGTTAGTGTGGCTTGAAGAAGATCATCTTCGGCGGTGAACGAAGCTAATGGTTCATCTTTTTTGCTGTCTACTAGTCTGATATTCGCTGTCAGGAACTCTGCTGAAATAAACTACTCGATGAAATGTCTGCTTTTATATATGGAAAAACAAAATACCATTGTGTTTGAAAACAAAGTACCACCTGCTTAGTGTAATTAACGTCTAGAACTTTTATTGTTTATTGCATATAAAAGACATGCATTTCGAAAGAACATGTGGTTACTGGAATTAACCTCTAGAAGTCTTGATGTTTATGCATATAAAGACATGCATTTCAAAAGAACACCTGCTTGCTGGAATTAACGTCTAGAACTCTTTTGTTGTTTATTGCGCATGAAAGACATGCATTTCAAAGAACATGGGATTACTGGAGTTAAAGTCTAGAAGTCTATTGTTGTTTATGCACATAAAATACATGCATTTCAAAAGACCACCTGCTTGCTCGAATTAACGTCTAGAACTCTTTTGTTGTTTATTGCGCATGAAATACATGCATTTCAAAAGAACTTGTGGTTACTGGAATTAACGTCTAGAAATCTATTACTGTTTATTGCATATAAAAGACATGCATTTCAAAAGAACACCTGCTTGCTGGAATTAACGTCTAGAACTCTTTTGTTGTTTATTGCGCATGAAAGACATGCATTTCAAAAGAACATGTGGTTACTGGAATTAACGTCTAGAAGTCTATTGCTGTTTATTGCATATGAAAGACATGCATTTCAAAAGAACATGTGGTTACTGGAATTAACGTCTAGAAGTCTATTGTTGTTTATGCATATAAAAGACATGCATTTTAAAAGAACACCTGCTTGCTGGAATTAACGCCTAGAACTCTTTTGTTGTTATAACGCATTAAAGACATGCATTTCAAAAGAACATGTGTTTGCTGGAATTAAAGTCTAGAAGTCTATTGTTGTTTATTACGCATAAAAAGTTGTAAAGTCAACACCACGTCAACACTTCTTATTCTACAACAGACATTCTATTATACAACTCTTCGTTGCGCTTATGCTCTCTCGTTTCCAGGCGAAGAAGGCTTACAATAAATTCATCAACGGGTTCCTCTAACTCATCAAGAGTAGCTTGTGTGTCAAAAGCATATATGGCATTTTCAATATCACTTATTGTCCTATACAGAGCGAAAAATTCCTCAACATCCAGGGTGACGCCATCTTCAGTTGGAAACTTCTTGTTGGGAGGGAATTCCACAAATCTTCGGATATGAACTTGAGTTTTTCCTTTAAACTGACCAACGCAAGCGTGATACCCACGAGGACCGAGCTTGTAAGTGATTTCCATTGTTGGCCTTTAGATGTGTCTTGTTCAAAGCTCTACAAGTGAATGAGGGACAGACTGCGGCGCTCGGCTATCCAGCTCGGACTGAGAGCAGGTCGGGGTGTATTAGATGTTATGGTCGCGAGAGTGGTTGTAGAGTGGTTGTAGGCCAACAACAACTTCATTACGATGTGAATTAAAAGTTTTTGATCATAAATTAAATAAGTCTGTTTCCTTAGAAAAGAAAGATTATGTTAAATACTTGGGGTAATGATTGATAGTACTCTTTCATGGAAACAACACATTGACCTTATCTCCTCCAAGATCAGTAAGTCTATTGGCATTCTCTCTAGACTTAGGCATTTTGTTCCTACCTCTACTTTGATGAAAATTTATCAGTCTTTGATTCAGCCCTATATTTCGTATGGAGTCACTGTTTGGGGACAGGCAGCAAAGACTATTCTTGAAAAACTTTTAGTTTTTCAAAAGCGTGCATTGCGCCTTATTAATTTCGCCCCTTATAGATCACATGCAATACCATTATTTATCCATTATAACATTCTTCCTCTACACTTTCACTACTTTAAATCTGTTTGTATACTAATGCACGATATTGTCAATAATGCAGCACCGGTATCTAATCTATTCACCCACACTCTCAATATCGTAAATTACAATCGACTTCCAATCATATTTGCTTTCGAGTTCATTATCTTAACAGTGTATACTAGATATTCCTGTATTGCATCCACACCAAAAGTTTTCCCTCTCCTTAAAAACTATTAAAAATACGCGTATTTGCGACTACCCATTGCTGGATAGTCACGCTCTCTAACATAGGCTTTTTGGGCCCGTACGCTGCTGTAATGCGTGCCTGGCCCTGGGCGCCTAGGCACTTTTCTTCCTCCGTTGTAATGATATTGTCTATAAAGTCGGGTATTAACTTAGTTTTCGCACCCTGAGGAAGTGTGCGCGGTGTCAGGAACATCGACGCCTACCTCTGGCTGCTAGTTGGCGGGACAAACACGTCGCGAATACCTCGCTGTGTAGGATAGGCTGATGGTCCTGAGGAGTGTTCATTGTCCTGCATCAGCATCGACCAAGACGGGAGAATCTCTCCCTGCACCGCCGTTGTGCTCGCCCCAAGCAAATCATCTAAGGGCGTCGGTAGGCCATGCGAGGGAGGCAATGCCACTTTGCGGAGATCCTTTTTCGTAAACTTCGCAGTATCCGCGACAGGGAGTTGCTTCTTCTTTAATCGTGCGATAACCTCTTTCTTGTCCGCTATACGCACTTTAAGATCGTTTTCCTCCTGCTCACGTTTTATCCTTTGCTCCTCAAGATCAAGTTCTTTTAGTTCCGCTGCAAGCAATTCTAGTGTTTTTTCACTCTCTTTTGCTCCTCACCCTAATGCTCCGTAGGTATGGATCGCTCTGCGGCTTTAAAATAAAGTTGCAAAGTCCACACCATCTAACCATCTCTTTAGCACATCCATTTATTGAAAACACCAAAAGCACATTGTTATGAATTTCCAATAACAGCCGACACCTTGCATTTGCCTTGGAAAGCCACACGCAATCGTGAACAAACTCTCAGAAGGACTTTTTTAACTCCTTATATTATATTGTTCACACATACACAACGGCTTTCATTGATAGCAAACTAACAGACTAGATGTTTCCTGATTTCTTATCGAGATGACTAGTAACTCAGCAGTAAATTGTTTCCCTGTGCGGGATTTCATCGGAACCGCGGCCGGTGTTTATTCCGTTCAGAAGTCATTTACTAGTCTGTTAGTTTCCAGTCATCATTGTTATAAGAGACAACATAATTAACATCTAAATACTGAATCTACAATGCTGCTTGAGGAGCTTAGATATTTTTACAACTTGTAAAAAAAACTTCTGGTCTGTGCTCCTAAAACTTGAGCTTGAACCGTCGCGGATCGAAATGTGCGTATATACGCATAAATTAATTTCCCGTCCAATCAACGCCAAGTTTAACCAGCCAATGAGATTCAATGAAACTGCTCGAACAAAACCCGGTTGCCTCAACGAGTGTTTAGTCTTTGCATCTTGTATCCTGCGCGTGCACTGACTCAAAGCTATACGCAACTGAAGAAGAGCGCCTTATCCAGGGCTCGAAACCGGTCTTGCATATACATAGCTATCAAAACAGTTCACTCAAAACTGTTATTCAACATGGCCCATGACTTAATGAAGCGCCGATGAAACAGTCCATTTAGAACTGTTGTTTATCACGACTTCAACGAAGCGCCGCCGCCATGTTCAACACTCATATAATACTTTGTTGTATTATAAATCGGTACAGAAATATCAATGAGTAGATGGTGTGGACTTTGCAACTTTATTTTAAAACCCTGCAAGCAATTCTAGTGTTTTTTTCACTCTCTTTTGCTCCTCATCCTATGGCTCCGTAGGTTTGGATCGCTCTGCGGCCTGCTCTTCCTTCTGTTCTCCGTCGTTAGACCAGTCGTCATCGTCTGGTTTTCCGGCACAGTTCGACAAAAATTGCCCGTAATTGTGTTTTGACTTTGCTACCTTACACCCAGGGCAACGTTTTCGTCGCTTGGACTTATTTTTCTTTGAAGGCATTGCAGAAAAAAAACTGCTGTTAGAATTATAACACTTGCTCGAGTGGTGCGCTTGGCAAAGCTAATATGCGAATGATCACTTTCTATTTTCCGTACAGATATATTAAGACTTTGTTTTTCCGGCCAATGTCAACATTTGTGGGATGCTTTGCGTTCCTACAATCTGAGCCTACTTGGAATAAAAGCTAGCGGTACTCCAAGTCTACGTACGGCTTCCGGTCTAGATTTACATTAACAACCAGTGTTATTAATATTCACTTCGGTATGTCAGAATTAAATAGAATCGCCCAGTTTTGTATCAAAATGAATGTATGGTTCGCATATAAAAGGGTCAGAAAGAGAAATGATAGCGCGATACATTTTCGAAATTCGACTTTTGCCGCCACGCTTTCAAGGGAGCAGATTTTCCCTGCGAGCCGTCACGAATGAATTCACGGTCAGCGTCGACGCGCATGGTCGTGCAAAATACTACTCTGTTCGAGCAAACAACTCTGCAAATAAGTTTGCGCCAAAGAAGCGTGTTTTATCATAGCGCATTTATTGCAAATATGGTTAAAACTGGATGCTACAGTGTATGTTGTATGGGGGTTTACAGGTAGTGTCCTCAATTCCAGTGCAAAGATTGAATGGACATCCAATGAATAATGGATGAATATCATAATTAGAGTATTCAATGGTGCATACCTTGAGTCTGCCCCTTCTTTATCCACCCCCTCTTTAGCTGGGGTGCTAGCCTGGGTGCTACAATAAATGAGTTATAATAAATGAGTACTAAGAACTACCTGATTACCTGTAGGTTTAATTTTATTACGTTTAAGTAGATGGGGAGATCAAGTGATTCCCTCTAGGAGCAGTTAAAATTTCAATGGTATTAGAGTAAAATATTGGTACCTGCTTTGGAAGTTTGCTTGGGCCTTGCCTTTGCGAGCTAAAATAGTGTATTATATACTGTGACCAGATACCATGTGATAACACCAGTGAATAAAAATCGTATCAGTGAATGATACGATATCATTCACGCCACAAATAAAATGCATTTTTTCTTTATTTTTTTTTTCTATTTTATCAGACTCATAGCATGAATGAATGATCTGTTTATTTCAACCTCTTGCAGCTTAACAGCTGAATTACAGGTCAGGTCAAGTCACATTTCATAACATATAGATTATATTACGAATAAATTATAAAAATCGCACTGTGACAAACTGACCAAATCAGTCTGTATTAAATTTGGGCTTGTGTTTAGGGGGGTGCCTAAGATTGTACCTGGTGTCAGATACGGGGCTGGCATTTAAAAGCTGCGCAACAGGGCTTCCCTGCTGGAGCGCGCCCACGAACCTGCGACAAACGTCTAAGCGACGAGATAGTTATCTAAATGACAGACGTAACAGGGTTCGAGTGGGTGGCCATACAAGTTCTTCTAGAGTGGTCAGGAGAGGCTGTCCACAGGGCTCTGCTTTATGCCCTTTGTTGTGGAATATCTTTCAAAACGACCTCCCTCTCTTTGTCGGTGACAGTCAACTCTCTATGTATGCGGACGATCACCAGATCGTTTCGGTCATGGCTAAAAGGGATAACTCAGAAGGACCTGATTAATAATTCATAGGACAAACAATAGAACGAAGCTACATTGCATAACATGGCATGAATTATAAAAATCGCACTGAGGAATTAATTATGTCGTTGATGTAAAGGAGAAAGAGCGGGGGTCTTAGCGTGCTTCCTTGTGGGATGCCGCAGGTTATAGTTTGTTTAGAGGATTGGGTGTTTCTTAGTGCCACGTATTGCTTTCTATTGGTTAACTTGAAAACCATTGAAGAGGGGTACCTCGTATTCCATATGTTTTAAGGTTCATTAATGGTGTCGAATGCCTTTGCAAAATCTAGGAAGAAACCACAGGTAAACAAGTTATTGTCGATGGATTTATTGAGATTATCTGTGATTTCTGCAATAGCTTGTTCAGTTGAATGACCTTTCCTGAACCAAACTGTGATTGAGTTAATATGCTGTGTTTTAGCAAATGACCTGCTTGTGAATAAGTTTCTCAAGGATGTGAGTGATTGATGAAAGGGTTGAGATGGGTCTGTAATTTGAAGGATCATGGGACTCCGTACTCCCCTGATCAATGTGTGTGACAATAATACAATACAATAATTTATTTAGAGTCGGTGACGTGGGGAGAGGTTACCCGGGCTCCCGAGCCAGAAGCTCATGTGAAAAACGCGCGACAATTACATTTAACTTCATTACAATTACAATTACAATTACAAGACAAGATACTATATAAAATTATATAAAATTACATCGAGATGACATATAACGATTACGATTGCAGGCATTTGCTGCACTGGCAGCCATGGTAGTTGATGCCCTTTAAGAGGGACTTAAATTCAGAAAGAGTAGCAGCAGATTTTACATTATTAGAGTTTTTCTGTATCCTCTATTTTACAAAGCCCTTTGTGTTTCAGTGACTGAACACATTAGCATATTATGAATGGATCTAATTGCGGCGTGTAATTTAATTAGAGCTATAAATACCAAAACAAGACTTTTGAAATGTTTCCTCCGCCAGCACCTACGTTTATTTTTTCAATCATTGCCTTTTTATTGGGATACCTCGACTTAGCCCACCAAGCACTCAATCCACCACCTCCTCTGCCAATTGCTGCTATCGTTTCCAGTTTCAGCTATTGAACAAGTTTTAGGACTCCTCGCAGAACTAGCCCGCATCCCAGTTCACGTTATTGTAAGGCGAAATTATGATGGAAATCGGTGGATTATTCCACAAGAAAGCGTTTGAAACACGTTGGCAAATCATCCCGAACATTTTTGGCTCCTAACAGGGGAAACTCCTGGCAGTTTTAGCTCGTGTAGTTGTACGAATTGGACCTGAGGTGGAGGCACGCGTGCGTGAGCCCTGGAATCCAAGGAGGCGTGTAAGGCATACTCGGCCGTACGCTCTGTGTGTACATGATAGGGTGCTTGTGACTTTTCTATGGATGAGAAGCTATCACACTCATACTGCCCTTAGCCAGATGTTCGGGATATCAGCCAGTAATATAAATGATATCATATTTACAGTGGTGCCAATGTTGTATGAAAACTATTACTGCCGCTATGTGACATGGAATAACGAGGAAGAATGGAATAACCAAAGAAATGTTTTCCCAGAGCTTCCGAATGCTGTAGGCCAGATTGACGCTTTTTCCCTTCAAATTAACAGACCGCAAGGTCGTCGGGTGCAACGACTTTACTACAGACGTGACCGAGGCTACCATTTCGTGAACTTTCACGCGGTTGTAGACAACGATGGATTTTTTCAATTTGTTCGAGGCGGATTTCTTGGTCACGCAACCGATGCTGATTCGTTTCATCGTTTGCCAGCTATGGATTTTCATCAGCCGCTGCATCTCCCACTGAGATCCTACCTGCTCGCAGACGGGGGCTATCCTACGGTAGCACCCCTCTTGACCCCTTTCAGGCGTCCTAGAGGCGGGCGCCGGCTCGAACGTGTGCGTTACCGCGCAAATGTAGCGCTTCAGAGGGCGAGGGTGCGTGTCGAAAATCGCATTGGAGACTTGCGCATTTATCGAAGTATACTAGGCAGGTAGATATCGAGGCCGAAGACATTTTATAAGTGTAGTTGATTATGTTATTGCAGCCCTCACAAACAGACGGCGAATATTGATAAGAGCCATAAGGGAAAGATATGGTTATTTATAAGTGTTCAGTTGATACAGTCCTGTTATGTAAGGACGTTTTGTTAGGGAACAGAGACTTGCGCTCGGAGTAAAGTAAAATGGTGTTACTAAAAAAAAGGAAGGGGTGCACTATGTGACTACCGAAGATATACTGGAAACCTTGCATCTAATGCTTCTTTCTTAAACTCGACAGCCTTCAGATGAAAAACGTAGCGATTTTCATAAATATTATTTATTCATATTCATGTGATATAACTTGTCACGGTTACACATTGTTCAGAAAAATCGTTTTATATGACCTATTGTCCATGTTGTCTTGTCGTTTTAACGTTCTTGGTAAATCATTTAGTCCGACTCTCCAGTGTTTTTTTTTCTCGGATATTTGATTATTTTTTTTGCGCGCGGGATTCCTGTTTTCACTTATTTCCCCCCGCGACACAGGATTTCCGCACGCCAAAATAACAAATATCCGAGCAAAAAATGACCGAAGAGCCGGCTAGCAGGCATAGAAAGTGAAAACATAATTGAACATGAACTTTTAATGGTGCTTATACTTGGGAAGTCAATTAGTCGTCATCTGAGCTTGAGAGAGACACTTCTTACTTACTTACTTAAGCCCTTAGCTCCAAGTTGAGAGAGACAGGCCCTGACTTTTCGCGCTATGCTTCAAAAACTTCATGTGAAGGCCTTGCGGTGGCAAGTCCAACTGAGATTAGGTTCTCTGCGCGTGTGTGTAAATCACCTGTCTTCGTCATTTTCTTTTTCTCCTTCTCCTTCTTCCTTTTCTTGCGCGGAGGCTCGTGTTTCTTGACCGGCTCACCATCACTGCTAGACAAATAAGACAAGCTTGATTCAGATTCAGGCGAAGGCTCAGCACTTGGTCCAGGCTCAGTACGAGGTCCAGGCTTAGCACTCGGTCCAGGGTCAGCAATTGGTCCAGGCTTAGCACTGAATCCTGTGTCCAACACCGTATCTGACCCACAATCGGATAAATTAATGGGGTCGGATTGGTCCGCTGATTTCACACGCTGCATTTCGATAATCACATCCTCCGCCGTTTTCGTCTCCGTGCTCGTGATTACATTACGCTCTTCTCTCTCCGTTAACTCGGTCGCGCCTCTTGCCTTTCGTCCGATGTTGCCAATTCTGCTTCGAATGGACTTCGATGCTTCCTTATCGGTTATGTTGCGGGAGGCTGCTGCATATTTATCAGCCAAGTGATCCGACAACAAATCCTTGTGTTCCACAAAATACGCTAAAATCTTTTTCCAGTCATTCCTTTCTTCATGACTGCGCGCTTGTAGATCGTTATTTCAGTGTCACTGATGGCATTGCGGCGTCCTGAGGATTGCTTACGCTTTTTCTTCGACTTCCCTGGGAAAAACAAAAGTCATCGAGTCAGCTATTGTCAGAGATAATTGGTCATAATTGTTTGTAAAAGATTGGTGAAGTGTTTCAGAAAAGTATCAAAACCATCTCGACAAGAATCAGCCTAGGCAACAAACGCTTCAGTGCGACTGGACTATCATTATTATTTGTCATAACTGTTTACAAATTTTTGTGCTGATAATTTTGCCGGCGAGAGCACATTTAGAAGACATGAAATTTCAAGTCCGCCCAGATTAATGATGCATTTTCGACAATGCGTAACGTCTAAGGAAATTAAAATAAATACCTGCAAAATACCGCTGAAACATGTAGTCGGGGTCCTGCTCCATTCTCGACAATCCAACAGTTGAGGAGACGGGGACGAGAGCAAACTCTAAATTGTTTGAAGCTCGCGGCTTTTTGTAGCTTTTGGAAATGACATGGACGAACGCGCAGAATAAAGCGAGTAATTAACGCTTTGTATGCGCCTATTGTCTTAGCACGTTCATTTGCATCGAAAGACAGAGGGTTTGTTTTTAGCACCAAAGAACAGAGGATACAGAAAAACTCTATTAGGTAGTTGGTTCCAAACGTGAAAAATGATATATGAAAATGAGTTATGTAGGTAAGCGGTATTATACTGAGGCTGAGATAAATTTAAACCAGATGAGCGCAGATTATAAGAAATAGGTCTACAGGTAAAAAAGTTGGAAATATATACGGGACCTTGTAGCCTATGCGCCTTGAAAAAAAGAATAAGCGATTGTGCTAAACGTCTCTGCTCTAAAGTGTCCATAGCTCCAAGTTGTAAACAGAATTCATAGGAGACGGTGTTGCCAAGATTTAGTAAAATCCTGAGGGCGTAACACGACCCAGAGCAGCAACTTTGGCGTAAGCTTTTTTTTAGCATCAGAGCCACATGCTCCTTATAGGAGAGCTTATCGTCCAGCGTCACACCCAAGATCTTGAGCGCTGGGGTAATCTTGATTGCATCGCTGTCGACCCTGAATTCATAATCATACACGCCACTGTCCTTGCCCAGGATCATGGCCTGCGTCTTAGTAGTGTTGATAACTAAGTGGTTGCTATCAAACCAGCGGCTGAGTCTTGAAATGTCGTCGTTAAGACCAAGCTCTAGAGCCATGGGACAGTCGCTCGCGAGGTACTGGGTGGTGTCATCCGCATACAAGCGCAATGAGGATGTACTAACGCAGCTGTTCACATCATTCATGAAAATATTAAACAAAAGGGGTCCTAACAGGCTTCCTTGAGGGATTCCACAACGGACGGGTAGCCAATCAGAGAGCACACCATTACATTTAACCCGCTGTCGCCTATCCGAGAGATATGATTGGAGTAGTTTAAGCGCAGACTGACGGAGTCCGTAGGCGCGCAGCTTAGCTAGTAGCAGGTTATGGCAAATCGAGTCAAATGCCTTAGATAGATCGATAGCGACCACGCCCACGTTCTTTTTCTTGTCAAGCGCAGCGCGCCAGTCGTCAGTTAGCTTTAGAAGAGCAGTAGCACATGAGTGGCCGCGCAGGAACCCAGACATGTTGTCCGAGAATAGAGGCGAGAACGCTTCGTAAAGCTGATCGTGTTTGACTTTCTCAAACAGTTTAGAAACAATTGCTAGTACACTAACAGGGCGGTAGTTCTTCTTTAGAGTAACTTCCTCTTTCTTATACACGGGAGAAACCTTGGATATTTTCAAGATATCGGGCATAATTCCTTGAGAGGTTGACAGGTCAAAGATGTGTGTCAGTGGTTCACTTAAACTGTCACAGGCCAATTTAATGAGCTTTATAGGAACACCTATTGTTCTTAAGCTTTTTATGATGTACATAACGTCATAACTATGAATACTTCGGAACTGGAAACTCCTTAGGATTGATTGTTTAATGTATTCAGTGGGATCATTAGGTAGTGAGGGCAACTTATTAGCTAGGATTGGCCCAACATCAATGAAATGTTCATTTAATTTATCACATATGTCAGTTTTATGAGTTTTGCGAGAGCCACGTTAAGCTTATACTCCAAAGTGGGACGCCGAGCCTATAGGTTTTCCAAAACAGCTCTTACTCCCTTGCTGCTCATACATGTCCAATTTTTATTTTTCTCGATCCTTTATGACTTTTATGTTTACATCTATTCCAATCATTCTATACCATGCCTAAAACGGGAACGAGATCGCTTCATTTTTTCCTGCTCCTGATGAGTAGAGTATCATGGACTTTCAGCCTGTCGAGTTTTGCTCATATACTTGTCAGTCGTCTCGGTTATGCCAGATGACTAGTAAGAAGCACTATCACTAGTTCAGATGAGTAAAACACATTGACTAGCTCATAACAGATAGGGTGAGAATCAGAAGGGGTGAGTATCCGAGTATCAGAGTAGCATGAACACTTTGACTAGTTCAGAACAGAAGGAGCAAGTACCAGAGATGGGCTGCTAGTTATTGATAGTGGAGCACCATACCTAAGGGAAAAGAGTATAATTACCACTTTTTTTTTGCGAATGACCATCATGGCGGCCACACGCTTGATTTGGACCTCTGCACTTTTTATCGTGCTCTCCATCAATTACCTGTCCAACGTTCGAGTCGAGTCCTCTGTGGTGCTCAGTAATGACTCTGAGTTCATCCTATCTGGTTGGATCTCCAAATATAGACTTCTTCTAGTTGGGAGTAAAAGTTTTCTCCCGAACACCCGAGACTTACGCTCCGCCATCTTGAATCCATACGATACCCACGGTCCTGGCCTGGTGAGTCTTTTGTGCAGGCTCCTTCTACTTGGGGGTAATGTCCTGCTCAACCCTGGCCCTCACCAACCACTAGTGGATTTTAATGTCGGTCTAAGCGTTACGTACTTCAACACGAGAAGTCTTAAAGCCATCGTTCCGGACGAGTGCAATCCTTCGAGCGGCACTAAAATATGCAAGATTACACTACTTCAAGATATTGTTTACGCCATTCCTTACGATGTCGTTTGTGTCTGCGAAATCTGGTTTAACGATTCGGTTATGTCACCGGAGCTACTTTCTGGCTATAACATCTACCGTAAAGACAGACAGTGTCGGCTTTAATTGTCTTTTTACAGTCTCAATAGGGTAGCAGTTACAACCCACCCGCCCTCCCCGCTAATATGCATTGGTATTTTTCTATTTTGCAGGTATGTCTACTGGAAATTCTCCTTTTGATGCATTGTTAGTGTATTTAATTCGTTTCGTATGTTCGAAACTATGTTTAAGAGTTGTGAAAGCGCCTTAGACACATTTTTTTTAAATAACCCCCTTTTCCAATAGTTTGGAAAAGGGTGCTATTTTTCCAAAAAAATGTTTGCTTAATAATGAAAAATGCAATAAGATGTTTTGTTAATAACAAAAAGTTGGCAACTGTGGATAATTAAATGTCATTGAATGAAATAACGTGTCATACAACTTCAATTTGTACTACGATCTTATGACATTAATCCTTTGTAGCGGAACTCCCCGTGCCGAAGGCACGGAGTGGAGCCCCATACGTATCATTCAACGTCACATGAGAAAGCAACCTATCCAAGCCAAAACGATACGTTCAGCGGCTTACGAAAACATCGCGGGCTCTTATTTACGCATGCGCACTTGCGTTTTTGGCGACCCGTGTACGCAGCCAATCACAGTCCGTCTTGGATCACTGAGCGCGCGCGTCATTTTGTCCTCCAGCACAAAGCCGCGGGCAGCCGCGGGCAGAGGACACGGACCGGAAGTCGCTCCTTCATTTTCCCGCCGAAAAAACTCACAAAACACGCGCCCGCGTCGGCTCACTCGAGTTCATAATTTTTGTTGAGTCAAACTGAGACAAACTCGTGGGTGCGAACCACGCCAAATTTGCTCAAAAGAATTCTCTAATGATTGTCAAAATACTTCGGATTCGATTCCTTCGCCGAAATTTCATAATGTTGTTTAGTCATTTTGGAGAAACTATGAGGGAGTTGCAAAAGATTAAAAGGCTAGATTGCAGAATACCCGGCCCACGTCGAAGCAAGACTCCGGCGTTCTTCTAAAGAAAAACAACAGTTTCTTTCTTTCGTAACAGCTGCAAACGACGTGTTCTTCGAATACTCATATGAGATCTACGAACAGGGAGCCAGAACTGGATTGAACAGCTGGATTGACAATAACATCCTTGTTTGTTTTTGTTGCTTTACAGCTTTCGACTGTTCTAAGCGGTTCAACAGCAGTTACAGTTGAACTTGAAGTTTTCTTTGCTCGTTGCTTTTTTTTTTGGATTTTTTGGGGGCTGTTTCTTGAAGAGGTTCATCTTCCTCGCTGACTTCGTCATCGTTATCCCGTGTCACTTGTTTTGGTTTCGCCAAGCCAGATGATGTACGTTTCTTTCCTCTTTGTGTATAGGACAGAACATGCGCCTCTTCTTCTCGGTATTGTCTCTCTTCTTCATCGGTTGACTCTAATACTCGTCTTCCTCTGCGCTTAACTCCTCTTTTGTAAACAAATTTGTTCCGTGTGGATGCCTCTCGTAACCTCGACTCTCCCGTGTCGATACTGTGGGACGACCAACAGAACGACGGAGTTGTTGTGCAGAAGTCCGTTCTCTGTTACCTGTTCGTGTTCGTGTCCTTGTTGAAATTGGAGTCCTTCCTACTTGACGAGTTGGCCTTGTTACTGTACTTCTTGGAGGTCGTAGCTCCAATTGCCCTTGATATCTTGGCGGTGCTGGAGTACCTCGTGGTCGTATCCCTCGTCTCAGCTGACGTTCAGGATTGATTGGTCTAGCGAGTTGAGGAGGAATTAAACAATTTGTTATCCATTCTTGTAGAGTTCCTATATCACCATTCCTCTGAAATTCAAGATGCAATCCGTCCGCCGAACTTGTTTTTTTTGGCATAGACTGTAGGATTTCTCATCAACGATCTGGAAACCTTTAAATGTACCATTATATTGAACATCGCCGCTGAAGCTTCTAGTGCATTATTGATATTCGTCTCTAGTTCCTGGTCTTCACGGAGCAAAAATTCCATTACATCATAAATGTCCTCCTCATTGCATTTCGTTGTATCTACGTCCTTATTGTTAATACGCCCAAGTGCTCCTTGAATTGGATCTAGCACGTTCTCAACATAGTCAGAAAGATCAGCATTGAACACCGTTCCACTGTAGTCTGCTATAATTAGCGTACACTCTCTTATCGTCTGCGCCATGAACGACATTGCCATCCCTGGTCTTCCGAACCATTCGCAATTCCACCTTTCAAGTTTGCCTAAAACAGCTTGATCATCTTCATGGGGAAATGGCGCTCCATATTGCTTGACCCACTTATGTGGGAAATGGTTGTATTTCTTCGGGATTTCGGCAGTTTGTCTAGGAGTTGCCTGGAACAGTGGCTGAAAAGGCGTTGGTTGCATGGGTTTACAGATTGGTGTCTGGTATTGGTATTGGTAATTTGGCATAGGACCGTAGTTTCCATATGGCGATTGCTCTTGCCAGGTGTATGGTGCGCGATGTCTTCGATTCATTGTTGTAATCTATTAACGTAAAAAGAGGGACTTACTCTATTGTGTTCTTCCTTCGTTAGCTAAGGAAGTATTTTTCGTTATATATTATATAGCTAATGGTATTCAGCGAAAAGAGAACTATTGATGTGCTACCGCTGTGGTGACAGGTGTGATATGGTGTTTCATTGGTGGAACCACAAAGTAAAGATTTTGCAATGTCTTAACACGTGAGATTGCAACGTATCCACTACCTTTAGGGACTCTTGGTACATCAAAGTGCACAGCGACTTTAGAAAGAGTTTGACCCTGCGCCTTACATATCGTCAATGCATACGCTGACGTTATGGGATAAAACACTCGTGTAGTGTTAGCGTCGATATATTCTGTTATAGGATGAACAAAAATTTTCTTGCCACTTTCTAATTTTAGAAACAGCGACTTTGACCTAACGTATAACAGCTCCCCAATCTGACCATTGACTACACCCTGCGCTTTACAGAGATTACTAGTTATCATCAGTCTCATACTTTGGTATAATGGTTGCTGTTTCTCCTTAGTATCGCATACTACAAGAGGTGTAGTATGTTTAAACAGTTCTTGAACCACTAGGTTGTTAATGGTTGCAGTTGCCTTTCTGCTCACGCAAATTGTTGTTGTTGGATTTTGTCTTAGAAACAAGAGAAAACGTGACGGTTCGAAAATTGAACTTGGACAAATAATCCTTCCTTCCGCCAACTTTTTTAGTATCAGCTTAGATGGAGTAAAATGACGAATGTCGTCTAATATCTCCGATAACTCTTTGTCATTTGAACGGTGTTGCGTAGTGAGGTTAAAAGATGTCGTTATGTCATTAAATTGAGAATCACAGTATGCGTTTGGCACTTGCACTGTATGTCCGTCTACGGTACATATTGGTTGTTGCTGATATGGGTCTCCGGTTAAAATAACTACCGGTCGAACTTCAAGGCACTGAATGGTGTAAGAATATGTCGCATATTATCGAGTGTAATCATTGAGATCTCATCGATAATTATTATATCGTAGCGCGAAAGGCTACCATTTACTGTAGCATGTTTATCCTCCTCTACAGGGATATAAAATGAAGAATGAACTGTGTCCGTATCAATATGTTTGAAAAAGTCCATTTGATAAGATGTAACTAGTAAACCAGTTGGAGCTGCAACCAGAACTTCCTCTTGCTGCTGTATTGCCCATTCGATAATTGCTTTCATAACATGAGTCTTGCCTTTGCCTGGCTTTCCATATAAAACAAGTGGTTTCCACCATGGTGTCTGTGTACCTGACGTAGAAAATGTGGAATGAAAGCAATCCACAGAGTTATAGTGAGAGCGTCTTCTACTTAATAGAGACTTAACAATCTCCAAGAAAACCAGTCTTCATTGTGAATAGGATTTGCCAATAGTCGAACTAGGATCCAAGTCTGAAGATGTAAGAAGATTATTGTCAAAAACTTCCAAGAGGTCTTTTAGTGCATGAATGTAAGATATCATATTATCTATATAGGTATCTTTGTTGCAACCCCGTTCAAGAAAAGTCCTAATATTGTTATCTTCCTTCCACATATGTGGCTGCATTTGCAAAGCAGCAGCAAAATGCTGTAGAATTTCAGGAAGTGAATCATGCTTAGAATGAAGAATGTCTTGAGCACATCTATGAGGATGATTCATTGACAAATACTGAAAGAAATAAACATTACTGGTAACGCTGTTATAGCGTACGCCAATAAGAGCAGGGGATTTCCTTTTAGAAACAGTAGGTTTATTCCAGTGGTTTAAACGGGCCCATTCAAGCGCCGTTAAATGCTCATCCTCGACGCCTCTATATATTTCTTCATAAGAGGGTGCGATTCATAGTTGTGTAAGTTAGGAGGAACTATATAAAAGTTCATCACGATTAGCAATAGGAATTACTTCTGTTATCTTTTCCCATGCTTCATTTTCAATCGCTATTGTATTTATATCTTTCCCTAGAGCATTAGTAGTCGAGTCTGGTAACCCTTTGTTAATATTTTTACCTAAAATAAGTATGTTATAATCAGTAAATGAGGTTCCACCAAATGAGGTTTCTTCCATTCCACCTTCATCCACCCAATCTGTGGATGTTGATGGTCTAGGTAACTCATGCATGGGTATTTCCTCACCATCTGTATCATGATCATCACCATGATTCATAAGAGGATCTGTATCTTTATAGCCTATATCCATATTATATGATTTAAAATATAGGTATATTTTTATATCCTGTGAAAATATTTTTTATGATTCCCTAGTGTTGTTCTTGTTTTGAATTTCCGCTTACAGAACTTACATCTAATACGAATATCACGCATGTAGTCGTTTATCTCCTTGATAAGTAAATCATAATCGTTGGAAATGATGCACTTATAACCATTCTCCTCATATTGTTCTAAGAGTTCTGTTTGCTCATCAGATATATGACCATTACCCTGTTCTCTCCTAGCCCTGCTGTTATGATAACGTTTGAATAAAACCGTTTGATAAACCCAACAACTTGGTATGCAGGTCGTATTCATCTTCTATTTTGAATGTTAGCGTCTTAGGGTTGTTAAACCTTCTGTAGTATCCATACTTTCTGATAGATGGTAGTACCTTCTCAACGACCCAATCTTGAAATGTCTCAGCAATTGGTAGTTTAGATCTCATAATTAATCGATATAATCCACTTTCATTGATAAAAATAGTGTGTTGTGGAATATCTTTTAGGGGGCCCTGTTTTGGGGCCCCCTTAATGATCTCACTAACCATCTTTTTATTCTTGTCTGGAACATGATTTTCCACAGCATTCCTTGGTTTTTCATAACCAAGAGCAGATGCAATATCTTTCCCTTTGAAATAGACATTCTGTTTGTTATCAATATATGAACCAATAGATAGGTTCAAACTTTTGTTTTCAAATTTCTTTTCAACTAGTGTCATTATTATATATTGAATATATAGTAATGTATCCTTAAGCCTTTTTTCATATATAGATTTAGTCTTATCCTCTTCATCAACATGTTTTCTCAAAGCTTGATCTCACTTACAAACATTTAGAAGCCCAATAGCTAACATACCACTGCCTACGTAAGCCAATTCATACGATCTCTGAGTAGATGAGGGTCTATAATATTCACTAAACCGTGGTTCTCTTATATGTAGCTTCTGCATATGAGCTTCATTATACAATTTTAGCGCCTCATCCGTAGATCTCATGTTATGGCTTGCAATCTGTTGGTTCTTATACCTATCAGTTTGCCAATCTATGAGTTTCTGTCTATTTTCTTCAAATATTTCATAATCATGTTGATACTTTTCAACCGCTTTATCATGTCTAATACGTTCTTCATCTGTGTTGTTACCACTTAGATACCTTGCTAAATAATTTCTTGAGATACATGCTAGAACCAAGGACTAAGACCCATTTTCCGTAGTTACTTATATTTGAGCTTGGATCGCTAATAAATGATTCCCTCATAGCCTTTTTACTGACCCAGCCGACTCCTGCTGCCAGACCAACAAGCACGGCTGCATCCATAAACGTTTTAACCAGTTTGTTTTCAGTTGTTGACATATAATAATATCTATACATATCGTTTTATATCATTTTTATTCCATACCTACAGGGATTTTAGATGCTTTCACCATAGGTTTTTCATCTACAGGTGGTGATTTTATTTCGATTTTATCCTTATCATTGCCCTGTTTTCTCCATCTATCTAGAGCTGTTTCCATACCTTTGCTATATAGTCGATTTGGAACACCATCTACAATGATTTTAATTGTTAACATAGCTGGGTTAATAAAATTTTCCGAATCTCGAGCGCCTGCAGTATGTGATGTTGTAAACAGCATTAGGATGCCTGTCATCGATCTACGACGGATGTTAATATTCTCATTCAATATGCTATCCGTCCCTTTTGTAATCGTGAACGTCTTATGGAGATGGATATTTTCATAGTAAAAGCCTTTTCCAACTTGGTATGAGCTTTTTACCTCGTTCGCAAGGTAATCACTTGTAATACTCTGGTATTCTAGCTCAAGATTGGAAATAGCATATGTAAATGGCTTTGTTTTATCTGAAGTTATTGTAAGATCCTTCGATTCAGGAAGTGTAATCTCAAAAATAAAACTCTGATCAAGTGCTTTTGGATAGAATACCCCATGATTGTCTATAATTGGATGCTCTAGTGGAAGTCTATATTTAGTGTTATATATTGTTGCTAGAGCCACTTCTGTCGCATCCGTACTAACTTTATCGCCTGCACCAGCTCTCAGTTTATGCATGTTGATGGTGGAAATACCTTCCTTGATTCTGTTTTCTCGTTCTTTTTTGCTAAGATGAAGATCACTGTAAAGTTTATACAGGTCATAGCGATTTGTATCCTGCACTGTTTCTCCACCAAAATGTATCTTATATCTTGATTTCAAACATGCTGTCAAATTGTTGACAAATCTATTATTCGCATGCTTATCCGTTCCAGTTAGAGCAATGTTAAACGTTAGCGCTAGGGTATTTGGAGCAATAACCACATTGTCTGCTAGCTTAGGAACATGGACATATAATGTCTCCCCTGGTAATGCTTTGTTTGGGTTCATCGTCACACGGTTCAAACATGTCTCAGCTTTCAGTCCAAAAGGCTGTTTATACTCCCTATTTGGATTAATCTTATCTGCTATTGATGTCATATAAATAATAAATAGTATTATACTTTCGCAAGGATATACTCCAGAAAGTTAAAATATCCAGAGACAATAATTGTCGATCCTGGAACAGAGTTTAAGGGAGATGTTACTAAGCTTATGAAAAAACATAATGTTACCATTCAACGGTCAGAAGCTAATAACCATAGAGCTCAAGCCTTTGTCGAACGTGCTAATCGAACATTATCAGAAAAACTATTTAGCCATCAGTATGCACAAGAGACTCAACAGGAATTTTTGACCCTTTTTGAGAGCTCTGTTATTGAAAATAATATAATGGAAAGCATCCAAAGATATCAATTAGCTGTGCAAGAAGCGAAACTAAGACTTGATTTAGCAATAGCTCTAGGGGTTTGGTTACTACCTTCGAATCTAATTATAAACAAAAAAAAGTGTAATAGGATATAATAACAAACTATTAAAAGCGACTAGTGATATGGGTGTTGGTGTTAATAATATAAATCAAGAAACGAAACAAGTGGGAATAAAACATAATTTTACACCTCCTAAGATAAAACTTCCACACCATAATATTGAAAATGAGAAGCCTTTGGTTAAACCAGTTGAGAAACCTATTAACAAGGTAAAAATTAAACCATCCATATCATCACATGAGAAAAATCTAATGTATATAACTACTATAGCCAGTGCTGGAATAGCTTGGTTTATGTTCCGATAAAAGAGAAATTAATATATATATATTATAGTATACACCACAGTATATATTTTGTTATTAACTTCATTATTATGGTAGTCAAAAGTAAAATTATTTCTGACTATTATCCTTCTTTTTCCTACATCCTTGGGATTTTAAAACTTCTACACCCTCAGGAATGGTATCAAGATATTAAAATTTATATCTCTGTCCGTCTTTTTTAGACACCCCGCTTTTAACATGGTTCTTACCTTCCGCACACATTTTGATCAATCCAGAGTTAATCCCAAGGTGCTCTGTACAAGCGTATAGGCTTCTATAATATTTTCCCTCATCTGTCTCACAGTTGATAGCTTTAACTAAATGCCGATTCTTATGATTGTTTCCAACAAAGGAATAATCTCTAGGTTTTTTTATTTTATCTGTCATTTCTTTATATTATATTAAATTATTATAGCCTTATTTTTAAAAGTCATTTTTAATCGTGGATACGCGAAGCGTAAGACACGAGTTATTGTGGTGGGCCCGATGTCACTCATGACTCAAGTGTTAGCTCAAGTTGCGCAATAATTATGCAAATCAGCTGATCTGAATAGCCCGCGAAAATTAGCCAGCGGTATCACCCATTAGGCTCTGATGTTCAAGGAAAACAATGGCGGACTTCGAAGGGGGAAGATAGCTCATCCTTTTCTCTGGCTTCGGAGGTCCACATTTCTAAAGTTATTGCCCTAGTTTACACTCAAGATGCTTACTTAGTATCGGAGTTATATGAATGAAAGAAGAATCCAATTTTTAACTTGCGATTTGTTTATTTTCGGCTGGCTTATTTCTGCTTCCCGTTGCGAAGAACTATACACAAAAACAAGTATCCACTTGAGATTACATGCCGAACTTGTCATCTGGGAGAATTGGAATTACAAAGCCAATATAATCTTCTAGGAGAGCCATCAGCTTGGGAGAGCCATCACTACTGCCTGGCGCACACTTGCGACATAACGACATAAGAAAAACGCGAACCAAATTTAGTGGTTTCAAAACGTTGAAGTCCACAAAATATAACAGAAGATTGCTTTGGTGAAGTATTCTATTGATGATCCATGGAACATATTGATTATTTCAATTATTTTCCCATGCTTTTTTCGTTGCAACATACCGCCCTTATGTCGTTATGTCGCTAGTGTGCACCGGGCTTACTACTCAGGTACGTTTGGCACTTATCTCATTCACAATACATTATTAGGCCTTTGTGTAAAACTCATTTGTTATCTTGACATAAAGAATCTCTGTCAGCCTCAAATCCTTTGTTTTTGTTTTCATGCCCCCAATAGGAAGCTAAGTATTATGCTGATAAACAGTTTAGCAAACCTTTTAGGAGCAAAATAGCAAAACCTAAATCAGCAAGAAAAAGCTAGTTGGACTAGGACTAGAAAAAGGTTATTGTCTCTTTGAAGTAGAAATACCAACACGCATATCCACCCCACAAAAAAGTGCCTGAGGACTTCCCCTTCCCTCGCACACACACATTGCCTCGCACACGCATCTTGCCATGACCCTTGCCATGCTTTTTGGTCGATGCTGTAATTTCTGATGCACCATTTTATTTTTTTATTTTTTGTTTCAGTAACTCCAGCCATGTAATTAAAAGGATGACTAACTTCAGTCTCTAAAACTTGGCATTAAATGACGGGACAATCAAAGTGAAAAAATGTTATCTTCCCATCTACAACTAAAAGATGTAATAGGGAAATAATATACATATCAGAATGATTGTCTTATTGTATTTCATTGGATAACTGCATTTGTGATTATTAAAAATCTGCATTTTATTATTGAAGTCCTCAGAATTCTGGGGCAGGTAATCAGGTGGGGTGCACGCTCTACTGCCACCATAGTTCCTCGGGCTTCCGGTGGAAGGCCCGAGGTATAAAATGGGCTTCGTCGTATTTTTCTGCTTTCAGTCGCAAAACGCACCTTTGACAGCTGCCAATCAGTGTGTATTTAGCCAATCAGCAGTACACGATACTCAGATTTTGGCTATAGCCTATTCCTCAAAGTTTACAGCCGGTGAAAATATAGCCAATCGGAAGTCCACACACTTGCGTTTGGATCCTGAAATGAGCCGCCATCTTGGATTACACGAATCGGAGTATAAATAGGCTAAGATAGAACTTAAAACCCATCTTATGAACCATGATTTGATAAAGGAACTTTGCAGAGGGTCGATTTGTTGATGCTGATGGGATGTCAGAGTACTCCGATGCCGCAAACCAGGTATTTTTTCACTATTTCTGTCTGTCGCTCGTCTGCCTCTGACAATGCGACTTGACCCATATGATTATTATAACAACCAACCCAATGTTCCTGCCTCTTTGAAACTATTTATTTCCCCATTATGACAGAAATATCTATCTCTGATGTGTCTAGTTTGTATATTTAGCGGAGATTCGGTATAAATCTGTGATTCCTGTCGCTAAACAAAGTAAAAAATCGAGTTTCTCTACTCAAAAATAAGAAGCGATCTTGATTCGATACAAACATGAATCTTGTATTGAAATATGATCGGAAATCTTTAAAAGATAATTGAGAGCTATTTATTTTGAAAATCCGGGCAAGAGTTAACTCCATGGGTGCACATTTTTTGGACTTCTGATGACTGTCTGGCTTGTTGCTGAGGGCCAAAAAAACTCAATCAAAAACCTACATTTTAGCTTGCTAAAAGTAATTACATGCCCCTAATTTTACTGTGCGACTACGTCAACCGGGCCATCCCGTAAAAAGTTTGTCATTTAGAGATTCAAACCATTTTAAGCAAATTTGATACCTGCAATATATCTGACGATGAGTAATTAAGTGTTTTGAATTTTATTTCTGCCCACAATTTCCACAATTGTTACGAGAAAAGCGATATTTCGGTGTCTCACATCTCAAGAAAGTCGAGATCCTTTGTTCTGTACTCGCTTTCTGATTGGCTAACTTCTTACAAAATGGCCCGGTTGACGTAGTCGCACAGTAATGAAAATTATGTTATCTGGGTGGGAGCAAAGGAGCCTTTTCAACTCCAAATGCCTTTATGATTGTCTTTTACTCCATGGCCTATTTATTTGTTTCTTGCAATGTTCTTTTTTTTTCCTGGTTTCAGACACAAAATACTACCTTTGACTTATTCAGCACGCAGTGAGCCCAAAAAAAGCTTTTCACATCACCAAGATTTAAATCTAAGGGAACACAAGCTTCTAACAAGACAACAAACTGACCAAACTCAATCCACGGTTAAGAAACAGAGAAAATGTCTCTGTGTCCCAACAGGGAATTGAACCCGGGTGGCAGAAGTAAGAGGCAAGTGCTTAGCCACTACATCAACTTAAAGATAACCTCACCATGCTCAAGTTGGAGAGGTACACTCTGCAAGCAAACCCAGGTGTGAGAGATGCAGTGGAGATTGCCACTCTGGCTTACACCTCTACAGCATAAGAGGCCCTGTAGATGATGGGACAGATCAACATACCTGCCAACTCTCCCGGTTTACTTGGAAGACTCACAGTTTGAACCTCGCCTCCCAGTAAAAAAATGAAAATATCTTATACATTTACAGTGTATCTCCCAAGTAAATTTGTGCGATTATCTCTTTTTAGTAAAATTACACAGGTGACTATCGAAATGGAGCGTTCTGGTAAATGGAGCGTTCCAGCTAATTGGCTTAGAATCTCACACTAAATTGCAATAGTGACCTGCCAACATTGGCAGTTTTATCGATGTTTTTGGATTCGAAAATGGAATTAAAAAATATTTAGAATAATTACATTGTAATTATACTAAAAGATAAGTCGCCTCAGGCTCCGTGAATATCGTTGTATAGTCCTCTCGACTCCATTTCGGGGGACCATCTGACGATATTCACGTTTGCCACTAATTGTTAAATAATACAATCTCTCGGTTTTGACTACTCTGAGGTTGGCAGGCATGGATCAATGGTACAAATGAAAATTCTTAGGTTGGGATTGGAGATTAATATCTGGACAACTCACCAGAGCCTTAAATTTTTTTTTTTTTAGATTTTCCATCTTCATTTTACTTCTTATTTCAGTTTTAATCTTACTTCTTATTTCAGTTTTATCGACTAGCACTATCATGATTAGGTGTCCCATAAGAAGATGCTGTGGGTTATTTGCTACCCTACCAAATCAAAGTCAAATCATATCATGCTTTTTTCCTGACTTTAATCTTTATTTCACAGTCGTGAATGTGCCCCAGGGCCGGGCACTTTGCACCACTTTTTTTTGCCCCACCCCGGGGAAATTGCACCCCTACACCCCACCGTGGGGAATTTTGCAGAAAATTGTTTCAAAAAATGCAAAGTTCCGGGGTTGGCCAGGGGGGGGGGGGGCATGGTCACTGCTGGAATTGATTGGTGCATTACTGTTAACCATTCTCGCCAATATAGCTATCTAAGGGAATTGCATTCATACATCTATAGTAGTACTTCTGGTGAATTAATATGTTCTGAAGTAAACCTTAGGAATATTGATGTTGCTTCAAAGATAAACCAGATAAGATAGGGGTTACAAGAGACCAAATATTTTTTTATGGCCTACTAGAGACCTTGGGCCGGTTCCTGAAAGGTTGGATAAAGTTATCCACGGATAAAAGTTATCTGTTCTATAGGTTTTGTTCAGGACTTATCCGTTGGATAAGCGTTTATCCACCGATAACTCTTAACTGACCTTCTAGGAACTGGCCCCTGGAGATCATATTAGATTACGTAAGCATCCAAAAACAATGATGGGTGGGACAATAATAGGCAACAGCAAAAATGACAATATAAAGGCTCTTTTCCGGTATTCTTCATCGGACCTTCCTGCCACTATAACACATATAGATTATGCCTTTCCTTTGTTAGTTTTTACCAAGCCATCAATTAAAACCGAACAAACAAAAAGGAAAGTTTTGTTTTCTCATAAATCCTGAAAGGGTGAATAAGAGATATTGTTTTTGTTCTGATGACACCAGTGATTCTTCTATGCTTATTGCTTCAATGCAATGTGTGGTTCCAGAAATTATCCATACCCCATTATCCATAAATTGGAAATTCCGGAGGGGTAGGGGGGTCAATTACCTGATCATTTCCATACAGTACAAATACTGTATTTTTCCTTGGAAATTCCAGAGGGGTGGGGGGGACACTTTTTAACACCCTTCCGTGGTGGGGTATGGATATTTTCTGCAACCACAAAATTTGACAAAAAGGTGCAAAAATATATATATATATATATATATTTTAAACAAATCTGATTATCTAAGTTAACGCGGGCACAAACTCATCATTAAAAGAACTTACGCCAGAGAAGCCCGAGGTCACGCAGTTTCTGCGTCTAGTTAGTCTTAGTTAGTCAAGCATCTGTCTCAGCGTATAGCTTCTCCCTTTTCCTAGAACTATTAGGACATGGAACCTTTTATCTTCCCAAATTACTAGTCCAATACTCTGACAAATTTATGCATGGTATTCTTCTTCTCCATTTTATTGCCTCCTTCTATAATACACTCCATTGCACTCCATTGTTTTAGACAATGCCTTGCATAAATTTGTCAGTGTATTGGACAACTCTTGCCGTGCCTGCAGTCCTTTAAGGACGCCGCCTTGCCCGCCATCACTAACATGCTGGCTCCAGGCCACCTACCCAGGCTATAAGACCCTAAAGTCCTGCAGCTCAGACATTAGTGTAAGCTACCATGACCTAAATTTATTTAAGTATTTAAGTCTCCTCTACTACCTCTACTAACTATGCTACCACTTTACAACAAGGTATCCACGATTTCACCGAGGCACTCGGTGCCTTTGATTAAAATTGTCACCAAAAAATTACACAGATTTATAGTTATTTTGTGTAAAAGTTTCGTTTTTATGTAAAATATTGTGTAGCTTTTGATTGGTTGATGATCTCAATACAAGTAGCATGTCTGAACATATAACTTTTTAAAGTTAGGTAACTTCCTGTTCGAGCAGGACATGCTTACAAAACTCAGCAGCGTCGAACTCGACGTCATCCTCTGCAAGGTGGATGGCTTTGTAAGATGACATCTTGAATTTGTAAGTAGTATAGACTTTTAGAAGTTCAAAGAAAATCTAAAATAAAAACGTCATTATGAAAGATCAATTTTGAGAGCTTATATCTCCTCAGGGTTGCAAAATACCACCCCCCTTGTTATGGTGCATGCTGTAGACCAGCCCTTTGGCTATCAGAATCTGGAGTTTCGGGGTGAGGAGTTTAAACGCTAAGGAAATATAGGCCACACAAAACGTGCCCTCACGTCAAAAAAATTCAAAAAAATGAAAATATGATAGACCAACTTTGAGAGCTTATATCTCCTCAGCGTTGCAAAATACCACCCCCTTGTCATGATGCATGTTGTAAAGCAGCCCTTTGGCTATCAGAATCTGGCGTTTCGGGTCAGGGGTTAAAACGCTAAGGAAATATAGGCGACACAAAATGTGCCCTCACGTCCAAAAATCTCAAAAAAATGAAAATATGATAGACCAACTTTGAGAGCTTATATCTCCTCAGCGTTGCAAAATACCACCCCCCTTGTCATGGTGCATGTTGTAGAGCAGCCCTTTGGCTATCAGAATCTTGAGTTTCGGGGTCAGGGGTTAAACGCTAAGGAAATATAGGCCACACAAAATGTGCCCTCACGTCCAAAAATCTCAAAAAAATGAAAATATGATAGACCAACTTTGAGAGCTTATATCTCCTCAGCGTTGCAAAATACCACCCCCCTTGTCATGATGCATGTTGTAAAGCAGCCCTTTGGCTATCAGAATCTGGCGTTTCGGGTCAGGGGTTAAAACGCTAAGGAAATATAGGCCACACAAAATGTGCCCTCACGTCCAAAGGGATTTGAACCCTTTACTGCGTATGCAGCATACCAGGAAAGACTTTGGCGGGCCAGCATCAAGTGCAGGCCCTGTGTGTGTGTGTGTGTGTGTTTTTTTTTTGTATGTAATTCAGGGTAGAGTGTTGTATGTTAAGTGTGTGCAAGAGGCGCGGGGAAGCGGTCAGTGATCGCGGCGTCGTCGTTTTCTCCCGCTTCCCCGACGCCTAAACTTCCTCTTTCTGGGAGGTGGCAGCTACATGAAAAAAAAAAAAGAAAGATACATAACGTCATTTACAAAGAAAAGTTAAAGAATGCAACTGAAAATGTGATTGTACTTACGTCAAACATTTTCGGCGGGTCAGAGTCTTGTGAAGACTCAGACTCTTGTGCCGACTCTTCTGCCGCAGCAGCATCCCCCGGATGTGGAACGGGATCGAATGGCACATCATCGGGGGGGGGGGGGGGGCACAGGAAGAAGACGGGCCTCGTGGGCGGTATCACCTCTTTACTGGTTGTTGACGATGTTCACGATGAGTCTTGGTGGCCCTCGAGGTCCGACCAGTGGATGACATACTGCTCGTAGTCTGAAGACGAGCAGCAGCCTCCACTGGCCGGAGCCCCCAACGGGGAAGAACTTGGGTTTTCCTTGACCTTTTCTAACTCCTTGTTATCGCTGGAATCCATTTCTGGAAAAGCACGCACATAATTTTTTTTTTTTAAAAATGGTCAAAATTAAAAAAACTCAAATTGGCGCCTTAGCATGGTCTTTGGTGTTTATAGTTGTTTATAATGCCACCCCGTTTTTTTCAAAAACGGCCAGATTTTCAAAAATAATAATAATAATAATAATAATAATAATAATAAAACATTTATATAGCGCTTATATCAATGTTCTAAGCGCTTTACAGTGTATTTAATTTTACAATTCATATGGCGTAAATCAATGATGAATAAGAGATGTTTAAAATTTAGATAAAAATAAAATTAAAATTTACATGGTCTTAAAAATATTACTGACACACAATAACTAAAAAATAAACTAAAGGTAATTAAAAATATGAAATAAATAAATAAATAGAGTACATTGTATCTTGAACCTGTGGAAAAAGAGAGAAAGAGAGATATTGTTAACTCAGACACCCAATAACAGCAGTCACGCAATTAAGTGGACCGCTGCTACGGGTGTCAATAATACTACGGGGTGATGGTCAAAAAATACAAATAGGTTTAAAGATCAAATGCTCTTCTAAACAGGTAGGTCTTTAGTGCTGACTTAAATTGAGCAACAGAGTCAGCAAGTCGTACCTCACTGGGCAGCTCATTCCATAGTCGTGGAGCATGGATTGAAAAAGATCTAAGCCCATAGCTTTTAGTATGAAAGTGCTTAAGTTTCAATCGAGGTGGACCTGTTGATGAGCGAAGTGATCGTGTCGAATTGTACACCTCGATAAGTTCAGAAAGATACAATGGGGCAAGAGAGTTAAGACATTATAAAGTGAGCAGATTTACTTTGAAAATTATCCTGTACTCAACTGGAAGCCAGTGTAATTGTTTAAGTATCGGGGTGATGTGATCATGTTTGCTCATTTTGGTTATGACTCGAGCGGCAGCATTTTGCACACTTTGAAGTTTATCAATGAGATTCTTTGGAAGACCATAAAGAAGTGCATTGCAGTTGTCGACTTTAGAGCAGACGAAAGAATTGACTAGGATCTTAGAGGTTTCCAAAGAAAGGAATTGTCTAACTTTCGCAATACTTCGTAAATGGAAGAAAGCCGACTTCACGATGGTATTTATATGAGCTTCCATAGACATTACCGAGTCAAAGACAACCCCAATATTACGAGCTTTGGCGACTGGCAAAATACACTCATTACCAAGGGTGAGGTTATCAAGGGTAAGAGAGCTACGAAAACGGGAGTGAAGAAGAAGCAATTCAGTCTTGTCTTTGTTTAGTTTCAGCTTGTTAAGACTCATCCATTTATCGATATCAGAGATACATGACTGAATGCGGTGTTTCGTGGCAACAAGGTCGTCACGATCATTGATGCTGAAAGAAGAATAAAGCTGAGTGTCGTCAGCATAAAGATGAAAGTTGAGACCATGTCGACGTATGATGTCACCCAGTGGAGAGGTATACATCAGATACAACAAGGGTCCTAACACAGAACCTTGGGGAACACCACAGTTTAGTGAACAAACGTCTGACGAGTGACCATCAATACCAACAAATTGAGTTCGATTGCTAAGGTATGATTTAAACCATTGCAGCACGTTACCTCTAAAACCAAAACGAGACTCCAGTCTCTTAATGAGGATTTCGTGATCGACAGTATCGAACGCTGCAGAGAGGTCAAGTAGTAACAGAATCACAGAGCGGTTATTATCAATGTCCAAAAGAATGTCATTTTGTACTCTAAGTAGAGCCGTTTCGCAGCTGTGACTTTCCTTATAGGAGGATTGGAGTAGTTCATCAAGGTCATTATCATGCGTGTAGTCTTTGACACGTACTGCGACGACCTTCTCTATAGACTTGCCGAGAAACTGTAAATTAGAAACTGGTCGGAAGTTTGGATAAAGCTCATGATCAAGAAGTAGTTTCTTCAGCGAAGGGGACAGGACGGCTTGTTTCAATGACATCGGCATAGCGCTAGAAGTAAAGGAAAGGTTGACAATCTTGGTAAAAACAGGTAGCAAATCTTCAAGACAGTAACCGAGTAGTGTGGCAGGTAAAGGATCAAGAGAGCATGATTTAGAGGCGGATTTGCGAATCAAAGGTAAGAGTTCTTTCTCATTTGTAGGGGAGAAATCTTCTAGGGTGCAAGTAGAACGAGGGGAGTCAAGGTCTTCACAGAAACTTAAAAAATCGTCATCTCTACAGGAAGGTAGCGCAGTTCTTATAGAGGCGATTTTGTCAATAAAAAAGTTAGCAAAATTATTGCATAGTTCCTGTCCCGAATTACAAGATGGATACTGTTTCTCAGACTTACGATGTAACAACTGATCAACAGTACTGAACAAAACCCTCGTGTTTGAAGCGTTATCAGATATCTTAGTCGAATAGAAGGACATTTTAGCAGATTTTAAAAGATTTTTCACGTGCTCACATTGCTCCTCATAGAGTTGGCGATAAATTGTTAGTTTAGTTTTTCTCCACTGCCGCTCCAGTTTTCGTCTTTTTGTCTTTGCAGTCACAATTTCATCAGTATACCATGGAGCAGCAGGTCTAGATGGCAACAGGCGGGTCTTTAGAGGGGCAAAGGAGTCACACAAATTTGAAAGGACTGAAAAATATTGTTCACACAGACCATTTACAGAATCAGAAGGGGATGTAATTAAGGGGGAGGAATTCAAATCGCGACGAAATGCCTCAGGATCAACAGAGCGAAGCTTGCGATAAGTCTTTTGTACCCGGGTGGACTTGGGTTTACTGAATGTCAGATCGCAGTGAACAACAAAATGATCCGATAGACAAGGATCGAAGACTGAATAATTACGGGCAACATCCTCAACATTTCTAGTGATAATCAGGTCTAGAATATGGTTGCTTCTGTGAGTTGGGACAGTTATATGTTGGATTAAATTGTGTAAATTAAGGAGATCTAGAAACTTTGCAGCCTGGTGATCAATATGAGGCTGATCTACATGAAAATTAAAGTCTCCGAGAAGCAAAAGTTTGCCCGATGAGGTGATCAACCGCTCAAGAAGATGAGAAAAATCTTCAAAAAACATGGCGCTTGTCAGGTTGTTTTTCTTAGTTGTATGTAACCTGTACAGGATAATGATTCGAATTGGGGATGACGGCGAATGAAGCAACACCTCCATTGCCTCAAAAGATGCATAAGTAACAAGATTTTGTTTCAGGACCTTCAGGTCTTTGTTGTACATAATTCCAACACCCCCTCCACGCCTGTTAGTCCTCGGGACATGGTAAAAACCAAACCCTCTAGGACAAAGTTCATTTATTTTGTTGTGTAATTCCGATTTAGTCCACGTTTCGGTCAGAGCCATAATGTCCAATTTATTTTCAACCAGATAGTCTTTGATGAAAAGAGCCTTGTTGTTTACAGATCTCGCATTAAACAGACCCAGCCGGACAGGTTTAGTACCATGTTCGGTTGAAAGAGCACAGGGTATGAGATTATTTAAATTGCGCAAGGGACGGTGCCGTATCTGGCCCTTTTGTCTATGCGAGGTTGAAAAAACTGATGGTACCGTTATTCTGGGCACTTGTGACTCCCTACAGTTCAAAATAGAAGTAGTGGATCTCACAGAGCAAAGGTTTTCAAGATTGTCTCCTCTACTACAGTAAAAACCCGCGTATAAGAACCTGGGTTTTAAGAACCTGTTAGGCTAAAATGTTCATTTTAAGCCCCCTCCACATAAGAACCTATTAAGGCTAAAATTTTAAGTTAGGTTCTTATCAGTGGAGTTGCTGTAAAAGTGCAAAGGTAGAAACTGGTGAATTGAGATCATCATCTGATTATATTTAAAAGTAACTTGACATGACATTTTTTCTTTCAAGCTTAAGTACAGTGTTGTATGTTTAAGCTTATATGTTTACCATTCAAATAATTCCTCAAGTATTTGCAAGTAATACTACAGCTCTACTCCCACTCAACTACTGTAATTCAAAAAAAGGTTTCTGGCTTCTCCAGTTCTGTTAGAATAACAAAAAATATAATCCCAATAAAATAAATAATGTCAAAATGTCAAAACAAAGAGAGTAAGCTCCCAATACAGTCAATGCTTCAGATTCTGAAGTCAATGTGAGATCATTTAAAAAATGAGAGATCCTTGAGACACAGTGCAGCATATCAATAGTTCTTGGTAGTGGCTGATCAGCGTATAAATAAAAATATTGAACATTTTTTATCTGGCTGACCTTTCTGTGATCCGCTGAATTTTACTGATGTTAATATCATCAGCAAAGTCCTTCTTAGACAATTTTCTCTTTAGCCTTCCCAGATAGGAATCATTGGCCACAAGTCTGTAGTCCACAGGAATTTCAACCCCTTTTCCTTTCCCAGCATTGAGCCTATTTCCAATGCATTCTGCTTCAAGTTCTCCAGAATCCTTTAGTAGCTTATAACAGGGCCTTGATAATTCCTTTGGTACATGACCAACCAGGATTCCATCTTGGTTTTTGACCGCCACAGCATATTTGTCATGAGGATTGTCGAGCTCCATTTCACATGTCAATATTTCACCAATCCGAACAGATGCATTATCAAGATATGCGTGGTAGCCTCGCACAGTTGCTTCGATATACATTTCAAACATATCCAGGTTTTTTCTCGTCAATTAAAGTAAGTTTGGAAGATAAATATCCCTTCTGATTTCACAACAAATATGGCGGACAACGTGGAAGGTGGGAAATGACCGCTGACCAATAAGTCAATACAAAGGATTTGGATCGCTGGCTCAACACTAAGGCTGAATTTCTAAAACAAACAATCTTCGCCGGTTTTTAAACCACGTGTAAGTATGAGACATGAATCGTACGCTTTTTGACTGTGGAATCAAGAAATCTGTAGAAACAAGAAAAGGAGAGAAGTTTGAAATCACGAGTGTGTTACCAAAGTCTGTAAAATTACAGAGCAGGCCAATCGAATGTGAGTTTTGCAAAGAATCCTTTGCAGCGAAGAAATACCTTGATTCACATGTACGATGGAAACATAGCATTAGCAGCGATGTAAACAACAAATCTAAACCAGTTTGTACTCCAAGCTACACTGAAAACAGAAAGATATCTGATAATGAGTGCATACTGGTGCTAGATGACACAAGCGTGGTGGATACGAGACAGTACGAGGTGGCAAAATCTGACAACAGGAGAGGAAGCAGCCAGAGAAAGTCATACACAGTTGAATTCAAGGCAAAGACTCTTGAACGTCTAGAATTTTTCAGTGAACTAAAGGTAAAAAAGAAGTGGGAAAAGGTTGCAGAAGAACGAGGAGTTAGCAAGTCACTTGTTGTAAAGTGGAACAATATTAGGGTTAAGATAAAAGCTGAATTTGAACGCAACAAGCGAAAGGAAAATCGTGGAGGTGTGAAGCCGGCAAGACAGAGGAGAAAGCTTGTATGTGAAAAAGCAAAGAACAGCGAGAAATATCCCTTTGCATCAGACCGAGTCATAGTTGAATTTAAATTAAGGAGAGCGAAAGGATGCAAAGTATCAAAACTATGGCTAAAGAAAAAAATGAAAAACAAAATCGAAGAATGCTATGGAAAAGAAGAAGCTCGTAAGTTTAAAGGAAGTAATAACTGGTTTCAGAAATTTAAGAAACGGCATGGTATTTCATTCAGGAGAAGAACAAACAAGAAAAACTTGCAGCTGATGACGGGAGACAAACAATCCAGAAATTTCACCGTGACCTAAGGGAGGCTGTTAAGTCAAGAAGAAGACGAGTTAATTCAACTCAGGATGTCAAGTATGGGCGATGGACACCACAGAACCGATACAATATAGATCAAGTTCCTTTGCCCTTTGTGGTAGATCAGGATAAAACCTATGATGTTACAGGTAACAAGCAAGTTTGGGTTTCTCAACCCTCTTCTGGTCTTGACAAAAGGCAGGCTACGCTGCAGCTGTGCATTCGGGCAGAGGGAGATCAACATGTAAAACCTGCAATTGTGTTCCGGGGTAAAGGGAACGTTTCAAGTGCCGAGAAAGCCCAATATGATCAAGATGTTGATGTGTACTTTCAAAGCTGTGCCTGGATGGATACCCAATTAAACCAGGAATGGGTAAGAAGGACATTGATACCAGGGATTGGGACGTTCCCCCAAGAGAAAGTAATATTTGCTGACAATGTTGGATTTCAACAAGAGAAGGGCTTTCATGATATGTGCCGGAAGCAGATCAATGCCATCATTTATCTGCTGCCAGAAAATCATACTGACAAAGTTCAGCCTATAGATGCTGGGTTTGGAAAACAGATGAAGGCAAAGATTGGTGAAGCAATGGAGAAATGGCTAGAGGAGGATGAGAATTTGGACATGTGGCATGATAGGTTGAGTGCGAAGAACAGGAGAATCCTCATGACACAATGGGCTGGGGAGGCCTGGAGAAAGCTCTCCTCAGACAAGATATTTGCCAAGAAACTGTTCATGAAGACTGGTTGTCTAATGACAGTTGATGGCTCTGATTATGATATGATCAGACCTCAAGGGCTGGAGCCATACATTTTTTGATTTTTTTTTTCATTGCTCATTAGAGCATCACAGATAACTTGAAAAAAAGTTATCTGGTCTCCTTGGTATCAAGTTTGAAGTGGCATTTCAGAGAACTGACTCTGAGTTCATTTGAACATATGTTTTGTTAAAGACATACAGCCTTTAGGCATTATGGTATAAATGATTTATATTGTACTATGAGATGATATATTTAAATGAAATTCATATAAAAATTTAAGAACCTATTTTAAGAACCTTGGTAGCCTAAATTTGCTTTAAGCACCATTTTTATAAGAACCTGTTTAGGCTAAATTCAAAAAACCAGGTTCTTATACGCGGGTTTTTACTGTATTACATATGGAAGGGGAGTCACGAAAGTTCCAGTAGGACTTGATTGAGTGGTATTGATGTGGTCCAGGATTGAGGGCAATATCTCCACTGAGGATAATAAGAGAAAGTGCTAGCAGAGAGCTAGCATTGCAGGTTGCTTTGGGTTTGGCGTACAAATAGACTTTTGTCATATTGAAACTTGCATGATTCAAGCGAAGTTGAAAAAAAAAAAAACGCTGAAATTGCCCAGTTATTATGGAAATCAATCACAGGTGACTGTTTTGGAGATTTGAAAAAACAATTGTGGAGGTGAAATATCACAATCATGACCTTTACTGAAACTTGAAACCCAACCGCCATTTTGTCACTTGTTTCTTTGCTATGCCAAGTGAACAATTATCGCTATATCGGTAATCACTTTTTTATTTTTAGTAGTGAATTATAACACTAGTATGGATATTCAAGTTACTCTATAATTATAAGCACTTTGTGCTGCTTAATTTTGATAATATTTTGTATAATAGATCGTGTAGTTAGTTTACTTTTTTATATTGCGTATAGTTTGACTTTGAGTTAAATAGTTTATTTAGTTAATTTGACACAATTGACGTCAATGATTGCAATAAAAAGGAGGATATTTAATATTGTTATTATCTACCTTAAAATAATTTGAATGCTTTAAAAAGATTAATATTATTGTTCAATATAATAACTATATGTTGTAGAAGCTAAGAGTTATTAACAACAATTCGAATAAAAGCAGCAGTTGATCAAATTCACTTGTGAATTGTGTTGTGTTGGTAAGTATTTGAAGCGCGCAGAGGCAACAAAAACAAACAAGTTTAAGAGTTAATTAGCGTGATGCAAATGATATGTAAATATCGCGCTAGAGAGTGTTTACAGACGATTGATCACAACTACGAATATTTAATTACCTCGGCCAAAAGTAAAAAATATATCCAAGAAAGGAGTAGGAATCAAAAGACAGCAAAAGCAGATAGTAATCAAGGGCAGATTACAGTGATAGAGCGTTGAATAGTCAAAATATTGGGCACACAGTACAATCGAGTGCCAGTTACCTCAACGAGGTTATTGGCGGGAAATTAAAAAGTTTATAGATTTAGAGAAACAGCTAAATAATCGTTGGAAAACCAAGCACCAGGAGATCAATAAAATAAGATAAGAAAGAACAGAAATAGAATAGATTAGGTTACCGGTAACCAAGTAATCGGCAGGCGATCAATCCAAAGGAATCTTCAATCTTTCAAATTGGCAGTTCGATCATTCAAGACTTGAGTCTTTCCTTGACATGTTCATCTAAAATGCTCAGAAATCACAGTATCCAATGCAACGATCGCAGCTAACCTCAGTTATAGCTTCCTGGATACTTCACCGATGTTGCCCGTTAGCATTGCCCTTAACCGTTCTTCAAGTTCTGCAAATATCGTTAAAAAATATTAAATATAGTAGAAGATACAGAGGTTTGAAAATTACTCGCAAATGGACCGCTCACGCGGTTGCTAAGCAACGAAAAATGTAAACAATCATACATTGGCACTGACCTCGACGTAAGGAGCAAGAATCTGCAATCAGATATCGAATCGGTTGAAAATTGACGAAGTTGTTAACTCCTGCCCAGACTTGTCCGCTTGGCGGCCATTTTGGATGTCACGAACATGGAAATTTGCTCAAAAATCACCAAAGCGGACTATTTTGGCCCGGTTTTTTTTGTTTAATGCAGCGCCAATGGCGCCGTACGAGGCCAAAATTCCCGGAACTTCGCACACGTGTCTTACCTTTCAGCCGCACAGTGAGAAAGAGGACTAGTTAAGGGGGCTCGGTGGTGGCATAGCAAAAAAAAAGGGGCAAAAATAAAAATAAAATTGAAAAAAATAGAAATGAGTGGGAAATGATTTTCTTCAACTTTTAACAGCTGATCGGTCCGTTCCCGAGACTCTACAGTCCACATGCGGACGCTTTTTAACTTTTTTTTAATTTGAGGAAGTTTTTTCTAAAATGACACACCGTATTGCCACTGTGTTATTTTTCATCGAAGCTTCGAATCGAATAAGAGGAAAGCTAAGTTGCACCCAGTTCAAATGCTCGTGGATCCTTCCACGCTTTGTGGACGAAGTCCCGTACTCTAGGATAAAAGATATAAATTTCTCCTCTGCAAAAAAGCTTAAAGAAAATCTGGACACTAGCATAAACTCCTTAGACGAAGGGACGCCGTCTGCCCGAGAGAAAGAATTCTATCAGCGTGATTCAGCGCCTTCTAATTCTGCAGAAGCGCCTACAAAACAGGAAATGGCGGATTTGCATAATAAATTGAACAGTTGTAGCACTAAAGCTGTGGCCTTGAGCTTGAATCTGTCCTATTCCGGTCAATTTGTCTCTAAAAGTAGAAATATTCCTGCTGTTACTGACTTATTTAAAACAGAATATCTTGATCTTGGATACCCAGAGTTGCTCAAGAAATGCTCAGATACAACAGTTATTCTATCTGAAGAACAGATTCAACAAGTTGAAAGGACTCCAGAGAGCAAGCCATGTGCTCAGGTTTTTTTCGTCACCGAGCTGGCAGAATCGGTGCCTCAGTTAGTGGAGCTGTTTTCCACACCAATCTGGCACAGCCATCACAGTCACTTATAAAGTCGATATGTTACCCAAAGCCCACCCTTATGTATGGAAGTATGGCATGGGATAATAGTAATTCAGATTTCCTACAAAGTGTATTTAAGTTGCAAAAAAGAGCTGCACGTATTATTCTAGGCGCTGACAGGAAAACACCATCAGTTGTTTTATTTAACAATCTAAATTGGCTCCCATTTACAAGACAATCTCAGATTAAGAGGTGCACGCTAGCGTTCAAGCGCGTGAACAATTATACTACTCCCACCTATATTGATGACCTACTTGTTAAAAACTCTGATGTGCATCAAAGGAGTAATAGATATTCGAACATAAATTTAGTGTGTAAGAAATTTACAAGAAAAACTGAAGGCGGAAGAACATTTTCAGTAAGAACCACTCAAGAATGGAACAGTATAGGTGTCACTATTCGTAAAATGAGTTCGGTAGGTAGTTTCAAATATAATATTTTTAAATCATTTCTATTGGAGCAAAAGGCCGCCATGCTCCTTACACTATAGTACATTTTTTATAACATTTTAACGATATATATATGTATATAAATTTTTATAGATAGTATACTTTTGTATTTTTATTTAGATTTGTATTTTAGCTTATATTTTAGAGGGCCACGCGGTCATCAGTGTATTTTTACTACTGTCAAGTGTTTTTACCCTCTTTAAATAAAGCCTATTATTATTATTATTTTTATTAAGCTCCCGTTGGACACTCCTTGTGCTTTCTTATATGCGCATCCCTCAGATGGGGGTCTAGGTATCCGAAACCTGTACCATAGTGTCCGTTTGCTGAAAAGGAAGCGGATGCTGCGCATGTCATCAGCGCCAGGTACACAGGTACAGGCAATCGTTGAGGCCGAACCATTTAAGAAGGCGTTGGAATCCCAAGCCAAGGTGACCACCCTGCTAGGACAGAGGGCTCATTCTAAATCTGCCTTGAGGGCCCTCTGGCGCGAGGCGCTGATCACTTCAGCAGACGGGCGAGGCCTTGCCGATTGTCCTCTGGTTCCAAGAGCTCACTCGTGGGTTCGCGATTCCAGTGGGCTCCAGTCCGGTTCCCAATTCATCGGGGCGCTAAAAGTGCGTGGAGCCTTGCTTCTAACGGCTGCAAGGGCGGCTCGTGGGCGTGTCGGTGCTCGAGTCCATTGTGACTGTTGTAGGCCACGTCATCGGGAGACACTAGCTCACGTTCTCCAGACGTGCGCTAGAACCCATGGCCCGAGAAGCAGACGGCACAACGACGTTGCTGCTCTTGTAGCTAAGGAATTCCGCCGACGTGGTTGGCAGGTGTTGGAGGAGCCAATCATCCCGACTCCTGCTGGTAATCTAAAGCCGGATATTGTCATGTTTAATGACGCTCGGTCTCTGGTGCTCGACGTGGCTATTCTAGCGGACCATGTCCCCCTCAGAGTAGAGTTTGCTCAGAAAGTCGAGAAATATTCGGTCTCGGCAGTCCGGTGGGTTCAAAGTCAGAGTGGTTCTGTGCCTGTAGTATCGGCTATAGTGCTCAGCTGGCGGGGGGTCATGGAACCCCAGTCGTATCGTGTGCTGAAGTCTTTTGGGTGTGAGTGATAGATTTATCACTCTAGTGGCAGTTCGCGTGCTTGAAGGAGGCCACAGCATGTGGTCTTTCTTCCCACGAAGCACATTCAAGCGGGTTGGTGTGGGTTGAATAACCCCTCCTCAATGGGGAGTTAGTCTGAAACACGGGAATTGACGGTTGCCGGATGACAACCGCTTGCGCGGGTGATTGCCCAATCCTCCAACTCCCACCTGTCCTCAGGTCGGGACGTTAAACACATGACCGAATTAGTCGCTAGCGCGACACCGTCTGCTTCGCTTTGCTGCTGTTTTTGTCTACCAAAGGTTCGTTTCGCTTTTTCAGGAGATTGGGCGGTGTCTTTTAGATTTTTTTATGCTCTCGTTACCCAAATGATTACACATGCGTCGCTATAGCGCGGCCGGCTTTCAAACTAGCCAAATGCCTCGTCATCTAATTAGTGACGTGCACGGATGGATTAACGAGATTCCCACTGTCCCCCTATCTACTATCTAGCGAAACCACAGCCAAGGGAACGGGCTTGGCAGAATCAACGGGGAAAGAAGACCCTGTTGAGCTTGACTCTAGTCTGACTCTGTGAAAAGACATGAGAGGTGTAGAATAAGTGGGAGTAGCAATACAATGAACTATAACCTAGAGCTAGACGAAAGGAGTCTAACAATGGGCTATTTAGGATAGATTTTACATAGTTTATTGTGGAGTCTCTATTGGATATGGTTGTGTGTAATCGATTGAAATGGCTTCAGCTTGAAGAACATCACGAATCACCCTTAAAACCGATAACCAACACCTTTCCTCGCACCAAACATCTATTTTTAGTTCCCGTACTCAAGCTTTGGTACTATTTTAAAATTCAGAACTAAAATATAAGCTAATTTAGTTAATTTAGCTTTCGTGTTTCATAAATTCAGCCAATAAATTGGTTCTCTGGTTTTCGTCTTGAAAGCGTCTCATTGTTAACAATAGCTTTACCTGCTTCAATTTCTTCTTGGAGTTTCCTTCCTTGCTAAACGCCTGTAAAGGATTTCGATGTAACGGGTGGCATAAAGTTCCATAAAGTTATATGGCCTTTTCCCATTTAATGTTTATCCCGGGAATCAGCATTCACAAAGTTCCCTCTTATCGAGTGAAATGTTTTTTCTCGTCGTAGTCCAGTCATTCTATGGTTTGACCCGTCACTAATTGCAACAGAAGGTTTTTCTTCACAATATTGGTCAGTTGAACGTACTAAACAACATACTAAAAGTCCTAAAAAATCCTAGCACGGGAAAGCCTCTAAAATGAGCATCATTGATACGCGCGCTCTCCTGCAACATGAAAACGAGGCTGAAACCGGAAGTAGCGCTATTTTGCCCGTTTTAATAGTATTTTCTGCCCGATTTTCGAGGATTTGTCGTAATTCTATGAATAACAAGCTGTTCAATCAATTAATATCGTATTTGCATATCATTTACGCTTAAAAAGAGTGTTTTGAGTTTTCGGGCTTCTCCGCTTGCCTAATATGTTAATTGTTTGTGAAGTTTTTTCAACATAAACATTAACAAAAGCAACAAAAAATATTAAAGAGCTCTAAGGTTATCGTTTTTGTTTCAATCGCTTTACAGTGGCAACAGGCGGGTGTGATCATTCTGTTATGCTTGCGGCAAGGAGTAATGATCGTAGTGTGCTACATCCTGTGGTACAGTTGCATCTTATAATGCGTAGAAGGTTGTCCCGCGCTCAACCAACAGCTCTTCCCTCTGCAGCCGCGATCTCCTCTCGAGTGCTATTTAGCCAAGGATCTCCGCGCGAAGTGCGGTCCGGAGCCGACTGCGACCCATGGAGGCAAGTGCTACCCATGGAGGCGAGTGCTACCCATGGAATCTGTCTCGTAACCGACTCCTCTCGAAAACAACAAACGTACAGAGCCGGCTACGCAGGCTAGTGCTATTAGTCTGCTGGTACACGTTGGCTTGCTCTCGGAAACGATCGAGTGAGATGAAATTCTGCGCCACTGTAGTTTCGCGAAGTCGTGTCCCATCCGATGAACGTATGTAACAGAATATTCCGACACACCTCCACTCCTAGCCGTGAGCTCGAATTTTCAGGACGTTCCAAACGCGTCAAAGAGTGTTACCCTTTTGCTAGGGGATGAAATACAAATTCAAGACCGCCTGGTATGGTGTGGGGGTGCGAAACATTTTGTCAGTTTTGTGAAATAAACGAACAAGTTGATAAGTGATATCCCTCTGAAAGTACTATGAATAACGCTCCTTAGAGCTGCTAAAAGTTTTCGTGATCCCCCAAACTCCCTATTGGAACTAGGGCTAGGCAGTTCAAATAGGAAGCATAAATGTAAATGTATAAAGGCCATGATATGCCTCTTTCGGTGCGCGTGATTTTGATAAGGGCATTTCATCAAGCCCTGAAAAAATGTAGGAGAACATGCCATTTTGTATATAGTTGACAAACCAGGTAGATTTGTTTCTTCCTCATGCGCCGCAAATTACTCATAACTTTTCCAAGAGTAGGATAGGTGAATCCTACGATGTGCGTGAAGCGCGGTACAAATGACGCAATGCGCGCCGCAATTTGTTGCTGCAATTTGTACTTGTAGCTACCACTCTTTCGTGAGATCCCCCTTTCGCTCGCCTACACATAGAAAAATCATACTACTACTCCTGGCGATAAATGATGACCAGCCCTTGACGTGCGGCGCCTTATGGTTCGGTTTTAGCGAAGGTTACTTACACGATCAAAACTCTGTTATTTGTGCCTGGGATTGCCGCGCTCTTTGATAGGGGGGGGGGGGGGGGGGGGGCTGCTAATCTAGAAAAGTGGACCAACGTGATTTGAATTTATTTTTATCGAGAAACCGCTGTCAAAATTCGCTAGGAAAAGCAAGTATAATAACTGCCTTTATCGCAGTCTTCCGTTTGGTCCATTTATAATCACTAATTAATTTTTAGTATACATTCTCTTATCTCCCGCCTGAATTCGCCCTTAAATGTGGACCTCTTTGTCACTTGGGTGTGTGTGTGCGACCACAGTCTTAGAGCAAAACACTTTGCCGAATTTTCGGCAAATTATTATATTATGTGGCAAACATGAAAACTTTGCAAGTAATACCTTGCCTTATTCATCTTGAGTTTTGCTCCTCTGAAATAATATGATACAAAATTATTGGCTAGAACCGCTTCAAACTCGTTCGTGTAATCAGTGAACGTAGCGTTCAGTACAAGCAAATAAACTTTTGCAAAACTCATGCTCATTGCTCTTCTAAAATTGCTCTTTTAAAATCGAAGAATTAGATATTTCTACATAAAATACATTGCCATGACATGCTAAATGTAAATTTGTAACAAAGCGGGATCTTGTTCAATTTCTTGCTTTATTGTAAAATCACTGTGTTTGGGGACTTGGTACAGCTTGGCAGTATCGAGAGGTAAACAGGTCAGACAAATGCGGCCCAGGACGGCTAGCAAGCTTCTAATACTTTTATTCCACACAATAGCCTATGGGGCTCCACAAGTGTTCCGCTAATAAAGCAAAGCGAGCACTCTAGCGACAATGAATCTGACGGTAACAATGATTGATGAAGAAACTGATCAATCTAGTGACGACAAGGAAGCGGAGCAATCCGGTGATGAGGAAACTGAGCAATCCAATAACGACAAAAAGAGTCAACAAGAGTGAGATGGAGTCCCGGGTAGCATTGAAAAGAAAGTCGATGGTTTATGTAGTCATTGTGAAGGGAACAATTCTTATTGCATCGACATTGTTGGGTGTGAAAAGTGCTTGTGCTTGTCTGGACGTTACGAAAAAGAGTCTACCAATGCCCAGTTTGCCAAAAGCAATCACCCATGGGAAAAAAGGGGTCTTTTACACTGGAAAAATCTACCCAACTACACAGTATGTAATTTTCCTGTAAATCATGTTTTACAAAGTTCGCTATTTACATACTGTGTAAATTTCACACCATACTCGTTGAAGCTGACAGTACTATGTAAAAACTGTGTAAATGATGTGCTCCCAATACTGTGTAAAGATTGTGTAAATGCGTGAATAGAAGGCTTGCCGTTCTATGTAAAAACTATGTAAATGTGTCAATTGGGGACTCGTCGTACTGTGTAAAAAACGTGTAAATGTGTCAATTGGGGGCTCGTTGTAGTGTGTAAAAACTGTGTAAATGTGTCAATTGGAGGCTTGCTTTACTGTGTAAAAATTGTGTAAATGTACCAAGATACAGAGCAATACAGAAATACAGAAATATTTTGCTTCTTCTTATTTCATTCTTTTTAAGTAACTATTTTCTGATGCCTAAAAGAAAGCTCATTCAGTGAATTTAGAAAGTCTGATCATCCAATAAAGATGATTCTTTAAAATTTTGCTAGTAGTCCAGGGGTTTCAATAAGTTTTGAAGTAGCAGCTAGGCTAAGTTTTGGAAATAGGCGGCTTGGTTCGGGTGTGCCAGGGCAAGAACTTTTTCTCTTACTAGGATTTCTATGATTGGATGGCAAGGCTTGCAATCCAGTCATATAAACCCTACTAAAAAGGCAAGTTTTATTTTTGATCTCATTCTTTGAGTTGCATTGTACATTGTAGCTTGCCTAAGGCTCGAGCCTTATGGCTTTCATATGGCCTCTTTTCATGTATGCATCGTAGAGAGCTAAAACACTAGCTTTTTACTAAAATCACCAAGCTTTTTTCATTTCTGGGCATTATTTGGGTGAAGCTGTTCATTTAAAGGTGACCGGGTCATGTGACCTCTGAGAGCAAAGGGCATATGACATGGCAGCAGTGGACTAATCAGGCTCCTTAACATGAATTCAACTATTTTTATTTTCAGAACATCAGATTGCCAGCCTTTCACCTTGCACTTGCAAAAGGAAAAATGAAAGCCATGAAGTTGGACATTTATTCATCAGAGTAGCTTTGGTGAGTTTCTTGAAAGTTGCTTGAAGCTAACACATTTATTTTGGTAAGATATGCTTAATTTTTTGTCTGATAAAGTGGCTTATTAGTTTCATGTTTACATGTTGCTCTCATGAAATTTGATTCTAAAGAATTGTCCATAAGTTAACCCAAAATAATCAAGGGATGCCCTAGGCTGAGCTGCTCCTAACTAGCCCAGCATTTTGGCAAAAGTCAATACAAATACTGCTTAAGGTGGTCCGCGCCTGTTTCACATGAAAATATAACTAACATTTAATCGCCGGCTTTTCCAGAAAATGCGCTCCGATTGCTAATATTTTTTGGCTGCTCGAATAGTGGATTACTAGAGATTATCTGCGGGGAAATTATAATAGAAAAGTTACTGTACATTGATTTAGTGCTTCTCATTGGAATTTATGGAATTGAGAAGCTCTTTCATTTCGGTTCATAGCTTTGCACGTCCAGTATGTTGTTTAGGTGTATTGTTGTTTATGCAAATTGCGTGCTGTATAAAAGTGATTTTGTAAGTGAATAATTCACTCCGCGTTTTAAAGTCTTCAGACTACCAAGTTTACACACATGATAGCTTAGGGCTTTAATCTCCAAAGCCTTGTGCATTGCATTCGATGGGAAATCGAAGTCCCAAGGAGAATACGTTTCCACTGTTTTTCCCCGGTTGCCTGGGCTTGGTTTATCAGGTGGTTTTTCGTATCGGGCTTTGCACTGTATAGCTTAGCTTTTTCATTGTATAGTTTAGAACATACACACGTCGTTGTTATGAAATTATATATTATATAGATATATATAAGGGAGAGGTGTATAAGGGAGAGGTGTATATTTTAAGTTTTAAGCTATTTTGGTTGTTTATTTGTTTAACTATTTGTAGTGTTTTTGGTGCTGATAGAGTTATAGAGAGTTGTAGAGTTTATTGATTGTTTTGTTAATAAAGGTAGTCTGCGCTTCATCTCCAGGCACAGGCATTTTCACACTCCATTTGCTATTTGTTGATTATTGCGCGTGTCGCGGTGCAGGCGTAGATTAGAAATGAATACACAAAATAATCAATTTCTTCAAGGTAGACATATACCTAGCAACAAAAGTTTTCCTTAACAGAAAGAAGAGACAAATTTTCTTTTTCGTAGGCCCAATAAATTACTTACATGTAAGTATTATAGTTTGTATATGTAGTTGTATATTATAATTGTTTGATTAGTGTCGACTAAAATTGTGTACAGTAGCTTATACGCCTCAAAATATTTAAGACTCGAGTAGCAGAATGACTCAACTGAATTGCGAGCGTAATCTTACCTGTAACGACAAACATTTTTATCCAAGGAAACTTCAGAGCAAGAACCAAGAATGCGAAATGTTTGCAATAATAATAATAATAATATTAGCAATAATATTATACACTTTAACCTTTCGAACTGTTTGAACAGTTTGTTTACATCACGCAAAACATAATCAACCATCACCTGTCATAAGAACAACATGCACCTGTCAATTAAAGTAGTCAATTAAGTCACGCGCTCACGATACTTGTATAAAACAGGTCCTCAGACAGTGTAGTCAGTTACCCCTATCAGTTATCATCACGCAACGTCACGCAGGATCACTATGATTGGAATTCGTCACCATACAAAAAACCAAACGTGATCCCGCTAATGAACAAGCTATGGTGCAGACAGTCAGGTTAACGACCCAGTGGCAGTACGCGCAGATATTGCATCATCATCTAGAGATTACTAGATTACCAGTGTACCGGCGGATGCTCTTGTTTGCAAGATCTGTCTCAATGTCGTTAATGCGCCAGTGTAGTTATCCTGCCAGCATGCCTACTGCTCAACGTGTCTGCTGCGCTGGGTAGAGGAAAAACCTGAATGTCCAACCTGTATGGTCGTCATCACTGCTGGTTCTGTGCATCCTTTACATCGTGGCCTCTACGAAGTCCTAACCGACCTAACCGACGATAATAATAATAATAATAATAAGTATTTATATAGCGCATTTTCCCAATGTCCAAATGCGCTTTACATTCATTTAAAAATAACTATAAAATATGATGAAATTCGTTAAAAAATCTTAATACTGAAATATAATATATTACAAAGCTAACTATGAATGAAAATAAACTGATTTAAAAAGGTGGGTCTTCAGCCGGCGTTTAAATTCAGGGACGGAAGTACTGCTCTTAATCTCGTGCGGTAGTTTATTCCAGAGATTAGGCGCGCACACCGAGAAAGCCCTCAAGCCGTACGATTTCAGCTTGTGTGCCGGCTGTACTAATAAAAGATGGTCCGCAGACCTGAGCGCTCGCCTTGGTTGATACGGACTTATGAGCTCACGAAGGTATGTTGGAGTCATACCATGAATTGCCTTAAATGTAAAAAGTAAAATCTTAAAAATGATGCGTCGTTGCACAGGCAACCAGTGTAATTGCATTAAAATAGGCGTGAGGTGATCGTATTTTTAGTAAGCGTTACAAGTCGCGCAGCCGCATTGAGTACGCTCTGAAGGCGCTTAATCAAATGATCCGGTAAACCAAACAGAAGAGCGTTGCAGTTATCTATCCTAGAGGTGACAGGAGCGTGCACAAGTTTCTCCGTGGATTCTGCGCTAAGATATTTGCGTACATGAGAGATATTTCTGATGTGATAAAACGCTGATTTACATAGTTCGCTAATCTGCTGCTCAACATTTCTATAATGCTGTGGATGATCCTCTCCCTTTGGCTTGCGTTCCAATTGCCCAAGTACATCCCCATTTTTCTGTATTTACTATTTTTCTTATAACACTATTTTAAGAAATGCTGTGATGCATAACCCTTTTGTTGTAGATTGCAAATGGTACTTCAGTGAAAACTCACAAAAGTTACAAACATCTAATTGTTTGAAAGACGTAGTAGTAACAGGCGGGTTCTGGGACATTTTGTGGGGAATCCCCAGTTGCTTTACGGCTGTCAATCAAAATGTGGGCGTGGCACCTATCAATCAAATTTTTTAACCACACCTGTCAATCCAAAATGGTGGACCATCTTTAAAATCCAAAATGGTGGACAATCTTTAGAATCCAAAATGGTGGACAATCTTTAAAATCCAAAATGGTGGACAATCTTTAAAATCCAAAATGGTGGACAATCTTTAAAATCCAAAATGGTGGACAATCTTTAAAATCCAAAATGGTGGACAATCTTTAAAATCCAAAATGGTGGACAATCTTTAAAATCCAAAATGGCGGACAATCTTTAAAATCCAAAATGGCGGACAATCTTTAAAATCCAAAATGGCGGACAATCTTTAAAATCCTGGTACTTGCATATGTTGTAGAGTGGTCCCTTGACTACCTAAATTCTCAAGGCGCGCTTAAAATTCTTGGTGTTCACTCACGTGACCAAAGCCCTTGACAACCGTTGCTATCCGCCATGTTGGAGTCCCTCAGATAGTAAACATGAGTCGCGAGTGAAGGTCACATCAACATGGTTCACTGTATTGTTGTCGGTTGTAGTACAAAAACTAGCAACATAGATGGGCTAGGGATGTTCCGGATACCAACAGTTATAACTAATCAAGGGGAAGAGTACGAAAAATTGACTAAAGAGAGGAGAAATGAATGGATTTCGAAGATCAGCCGAGGCGATACCTCGACGAAGAAAGTGCTAGAAACGGAAAGAGTCTGCGGAAAGCATTTTGTTTCCGGACGGCCTGCTCAGGCATGGGATAAGTATAACCAAGACTGGAAACCAACACAGAATCTTGGTAAAAAGAAGAGAGAAGAACCTTGAAACTGCAAAGAAGAAGGCCGAAAGAGCAAACAATCGAGAGCTTGTACGAGAACAGCAACGGAAGGACCTAGAGGAACTAGCAAGACAACAAGAGCTTGAAAGACAACTGCTTGAGCAGGAGGAATTAGCAAGACAACAAGAAGAACTTGAAAGTAAACGGAAGGAGCAGGAGGAACGTGAAGCCGCTGCGAAGCGCCTCAAGTTAAACGAAAGTGGCGAACATGTGTCAGACATTTACTTTGGCACCGCAGTGGCCGGATCGGTAGACGCAGAGACACAGACTGAAGAGTTTGACTACGTTTTCCAGGAGAAAGGATATCAGGCACCCGACAGAGAATTCTTTAAATCAGATGAGAAAGTTCGCTTTTATACAGGACTGCCCTCGTACGAGGTACTTATGATTGTGTTTGATCACGTTGAACCGCACGTAACACGAAAGACACAAGGGTTGACTCGCTTCCAGGAGTTCATGATTGTTTTGATTAAGCTGAGACTGAACGTACCGATACAGGATCTTGCATACAGATTCGTGGTTTCAAGATCAAAAGTTACGAGGATTTTCGCCCACTGGATGATTGTCATGGACATTAGACTGCGGAGCATGGTTTACTGGCCCACAAGAGAGGAACTTTGGTCATCAATGCCAATGTGTTTTCAGTATTCATTCGGCAAGAAAGTCACTGTAGTGATTGATTGTTTTGAAGTTTTTATTGACACCCCCTCAAATCTGTTGGCTAGGGCTCAGACGTTTTCCTCGTATAAACATCACAATACGGTCAAAGTCCTCATTGGAATAACCCCTCAGGGAAGTATCTGCTTTGTTTCTGAGGCTTGGGGAGGAAGGACATCTGATAAATTTCTAACTGAGAATTGTGGATTTCTGGGCAATCTCTTGCCAGGAGATATGGTCATGGCGGACAGGGGATTTACAGTAACAGAGAGTGTTGGACTGCAACAGGCCAAATTAGTGATACCAGCCTTTACCAAAGGGAAGGCACAACTGGATCCAGTTGATGTTGAGTGTACAAGGGGGATTGCACATGTAAGGATCCATGTCGAGAGAGTCATTGGTTTGTTACGGAGGAAGTATACAATATTGCAGAGCACCCTACCAACTGACTATCTAACAAGTAATTCTACAGGACCAGTTGACTGTCGGATTCCCATGATCGACCGCATTATCAGAGTCTGCTCGGCGCTTGTTAATTTCTGTCCCCCAATTGTTCCTTTCGAGTAAGTCTAAAGAATGAACAAATTGACATTGATTGTTCTGCAACAAACCCATGGACAATTAGTATTTTTACAGTTGTTTTCAGAATACTTTATCACACTTGGTGTCACGTTGTGCCCTCCGTAAATTAATCGTATTATCATAGTGGTTATAATTAGGTTATCATAAGGAATAATACAGTAATGATAATTAGAAACTCTATTGTTTCTAGAAAGCAATTAAAAATCATAACAATAAGTTAGTAATTTCATCACAGTAGTTTACATCTTTATTGCATTTAGCACCTTGTAATAGGGCAAGCAGACTTATGTAATCTAGCTTCTTTTCAATCTCGGAACAATGAATGTCACAAGTTTTGAACGTAAAATTGTATAAATACGCGCAGAAAAATTGTTGAAGGAGAGTTGAGTTGGAAGCAGCACGTACGGTTAGTAGTGGAAGTTGTTTGGCCGAGGGCCGGGAGAGTTCTCCGTTATATTTTGCAGATTTGGCACGCTCACAGCTGGGAATCACCAGTTGGGATTCACGATAGTCAGAGGTGGATTAAAGTGTTATTGGAAACTGCTAATTGTGGAGAGAAGAGAAGTAAACAAAGAATCAAAGTCGTGTGGACAAGGGAAAGGAGCTGAACGAAAACAGAAATTTGGCGTGTAAAGTTGGAGTTGGAGTTATTGGAGTTGGAGTTTTATGGAGAGACACATTTACGGAGATTGGATTGTTTTTTTTGTTGCAAGTTACGGGATTGTTTTACGAACGCTTGAATGGAAGGACATATATATAGTAAGGTAACAAAGAGAATTTGTATGAACTGAAATAAAGGAATGTAACCAATTATGCTAGGACATTGAAAGTTTGCAACAGAACGTTATATGAAGTATTTATTAGTATTTATTTAGTTATTAGTTATTGGCCATAAGCCACCTTTAATATTATTAGTAATGATATTATGTCAATTGCTATTGTAGTATGTAGAATTAAACTAATTGTTATTCTTAGTATCGGGTCTTTACTGGAAGGGGAACACGTCAGTGCGCGGACACAGGGGGCCCACATTTTCCTGTGACACGGAACGTCACAGTTTTTGGTGGCAGCGGTGGGATCCCTTTGGTTGTTTAAACGTGTTCCTCAGAAGTAAAAACTCTGTACAACTTAGCTATTAGTTGATTAGTAGTAGTAGATTATGGAACCTGTTAGTAAAGCAGTAGATTACGACTCTTGGGAGTTAGATTTAAGAAAGGAAGCTGAGAAAAGGGAAATAGCATTCTCAAGTAAGGACGGCGTAAAAACGTTAGCTAGTAAGCTTAGAACGTATGACTATTACAATTTAGAGGAAGCACAGGGAGTATCTGAGGTTAGTTTTGAGAGGAAAGTTCAGCTGTTAAAGTTACAATGGCAGATAAAGCAGGAAGAACTGGAGTTAGAAAGGCAGCTAGAAAGGGAGAAACTTAAAGCAGAAAGGCAGTTAGAAAGAGAGAAACCTGAGGCAGAAAGGCAGTTAGAAAGGGAGAAACGTGAGGCAGAAGACAAGAATAGGAAACTTCTCAGGTGGAGCGTAAGAGTATGACAAGAGTATGACATGGTTGTTGAGCATAAGCGAGGAAGCAATCATGGTAACGTAGACGCCCTTAGCCGAGTTTAAGTACTTAAGCATAGACGTGCACTATTTTATTAGCATAAAATAGTCTTTTTTTAGGGGTGAGGTGTCACGTTGTGCCCTCCGTAAATTAATCGTATTATCATAGTGGTTATAATTAGGTTATCATAAGGAATAATACAGTAATGATAATTAGAAACTCTATTGTTTCTAGAAAGCAATTAAAAATCATAACAATAAGTTAGTAATTTCATCACAGTAGTTTACATCTTTATTGCATTTAGCACCTTGTAATAGGGCAAGCAGACTTATGTAATCTAGCTTCTTTTCAATCTCGGAACAATGAATGTCACAAGTTTTGAACGTAAAATTGTATAAATACGCGCAGAAAAATTGTTGAAGGAGAGTTGAGTTGGAAGCAGCACGTACGGTTAGTAGTGGAAGTTGTTTGGCCGAGGGCCGGGAGAGTTCTCCGTTATATTTTGCAGATTTGGCACGCTCACAGCTGGGAATCACCAGTTGGGATTCACGATAGTCAGAGGTGGATTAAAGTGTTAATTGGAAACTGCTAATTGTGGAGAGAAGAGAAGTAAACAAAGAATCAAAGTCGTGTGGACAAGGGAAAGGAGCTGAACGAAACAGAAATTTGGCGTGTAAAGTTGGAGTTGGAGTTATTGGAGTTGGAGTTTTATGGAGAGACACATTTACGGAGATTGGATTGTTTTTTTTGTTGCAAGTTACGGGATTGTTTTACGAACGCTTGAATGGAAGGACATATATATAGTAAGGTAACAAAGAGAATTTGTATGAACTGAAATAAAGGAATGTAACCAATTATGCTAGGACATTGAAAGTTTGCAACAGAACGTTATATGAAGTATTTATTAGTATTTATTTAGTTATTAGTTATTGGCCATAAGCCACCTTTAATATTATTAGTAATGATATTATGTCAATTGCTATTGTAGTATGTAGAATTAAACTAATTGTTATTCTTAGTATCGGGTCTTTACTGGAAGGGGAACACGTCAGTGCGCGGACACAGGGGGCCCACATTTTCCTGTGACACGGAACGTCACACTTGGTTCCCAAATAGGTTCCCAACTAAGTTCATAATGTGTGATTCCAGAAATTATCCATACCCCCCTACGAAAGGGTTTGGAAATTCCAGAGTGGTGGGGGTTATTTTTCAACACCCTTCCGTAGGGGGGTATGGGTATTTTCTGGAACCACACATTTGCCAGTTCAGATGAAAAAGCCATTTTTATTCTGACACACCACTGCCACAGAAGGCTAAGCAGCTAACATTCATGTTTGCAAAACAACAAAACAACCATAGATGCAAAGATTTGTAAACCAATTTGTAAACTTGTGAATCTGGCACGGTTAAGTATTCTGAAAAAAAAACTGTAAGCCGGTGCTCTTGTAATGGCCTATTTTTGTTTTATTACAATAATTCCTTCAGGATGAGGCTCAGAGGAATAAAAAATGGAAATTGACTAAGGTGAATAAAATAATGAATTATTTTGTTTTAAATATAACCAAGTTAGAATTGTAAATTCTGTAATGTGATTTTTGGATTGACACAGATGAACATTTGGAATCATTGGAGACTTTGCAACCTCCCGCAATAATTGAAAACAACACTTCATTCTAATCGATATTATTTATTTTATAATATTATTTATACAAATATTATAAATATAAGTGCATACTAGCAACATAACAACAGCTATAGCAACATAATGGTATGGGATTTTGCATGGATTTCAATGGATTGCTGGGGGTCAGTCTATGTCACTCAAATGCTTTGAAACTACTGACTTGGATAAGAGTGGTATTTTTTATGTCATTATGTTACTAGCGTGCAATTTAGTTACTTATTTGGAAAATGAAAATGAATGTATTTGCAGTTTTTAGAAAGTTTAAAGGCTTGTAAGAATGTGATGAAATATTAAATACATCTAAGTGCTCAAACACAAAAAAGACTTTGTTTTATTCCTAACACTTGCTTATATCATTATTGCTGATATTTTGCAAGCCTTTTATTAAGCCTTTCATCAAAGTCAAACCACAAATTATGGTTATTAGGTCTTGGGTTTTTGCAATCATTTGCTTATGCTATCTCAGTACAGCTAAGCATCCCATAATATATCCAAATGGATTCATATCAATGGTATTTTTTTTACTAAAAATGAGGAAACATTTCCATTTGTCCCTTTTTAAGGCAATCAGTTAAATGATGCCGCATTTTGGGAATGTCGAAGGTAACGTAAGTGGGGTCAACTCCTAGGGTAAGGCATGTTGCTATGGCAATAGCAAACACCCCACAGTCACTTCCATTGCTTTGCTGCTGTGTCGGCACATATACTAGATCCCGAAGTTCTCCCCCTAGCAAATCTTGAGTCTGTTCCTCAACCTCTGTTAGAATTACATTATTATATAGACTGTCAAAGAGATGAACAATTCCTGATTGACATCCAATAGAACTGATGCACACCCAGTGATCATTTCCTGTATGTAGAATTTGAACAAATTCTGAGGTAACAACATCAAAATTTCGAACAGGACCTAGAGTTGTTCTTTGAAATCCAGCTAACAATGGATTTTGTTGCTGCAACAGAAATTGTGCTTGCTGTATAACCGTACAATCGAGCCAGCCAGTTGGACTGTTTATTGTATCATAATCACTATTTGACAGATTGCCAAGGGTTCCAGTCTTGTTTGTGGTGCCTGTGGTTTCCTTGACAATTCCTGTACTGTCATCATCACTACTGTCAGAGCTTGAGCTGTCAGATAAAGAAGTACAAGTGGTAGGCACTGCCTGTACCTTGGTAGATTTGCATCCCTTACATACTGGGCATTGCCATGTTGTCTTTGCATTCCGTGGCATTCTCTTGAGCCCAAGACAAGCAAGGTGAAAGTATTTGCCACCACAGCCATGGTTGTGACACTGAACTAATCTATCATTCATGGTGGCCTTAACACCACAGTCACAGATACTGTCCAGCTTTGTAGCTTCCTGGTTGGCAACTGATTCTTTCTGGACCTTGCGCACTCTAGCAGTATATCTCTTCCTCCGAAATTGTGCTAGCCGAGAACAGTGGGGACAGTACCATGTCTTGGGAATGGTAACGGACTCCAAGGAAAGACAAGACTTATGGAACTCCTTGTAAGGGCATTCCCCATTGCTGCACACAACAGTATCATCATCACTCCGAGCTCTGCAAAAGCAGATTCCTGGATCTGTAGGCGGTGTAACAGGTACAGTAAGTCTTCTAGTAAACCATCGTCCAAGGATCTCTGGCAGGATACATAGCTTCCAGAAGGCTTGCAGCTTAGGTAATACTCTAGCCTTATGCTCAGGGTCTGGTTGTATGCGTTCTATTAACAAATGTGCATTGCTATCAGGGTCTATTCCACAGACAACAAAGTCACAGAATGTTCTCTCTGTAAGTGTGAACAATTGCTGTTGGACCTGATGGTAGTAAATGTGTTCTCTCTTAAGAGATAACCTCCCATCCTTCTCTTCAATGCTGGACTTTTTCAATTCAGCATACTTGAAAAAGTCACCACCAACATCTAGGGGACACTTTACTTCCCCACAGCCAAGGCCGCAGCAATCGCAAGATGTCAGGAAATCTGGTGTGGCATGAAGGAAGGGGAACTCCTTGTTAATGAAAAGTCCACACCTCAGAAGTTTGAAGTTCTTGTGTGTGGCCTTCATTTTCACCTCATATGCTTGGATCGCATAACTTTCGTATTTCCGTCCATGGTTGATAGCCTTAGTGTTTAACTTGGGTTAACGAGTGCAATTCTGAAAAATGTGCACTTGCAGTGAGGGTAGTGTCATCAGCGTAGATGTCAACAGTTGAGTTTTTTAGATGGAGATGAATATCATTGACGAATAATAGGAACAGTACTGGACCTAAAACGCTCCCTTGTGGTACCCCTTGATTAACAAGTAGGGAATCCGATCTTTGCCCATCAATACTCACAAACTGTTGCCGATCAGTAAGGTACGATTTAAACCATGCCACTGAAGAATCACTCACTCTGTAAAGGCGTAATTTTGTAAGGAGCAACTGATGATCGACAACATCAAAAGCTTTCCTAAAGTCAACGAAAACCATTCCAGAAAGTTTATCTTGATCTAGATTGAATAGGACTTGGTCAGTTAACCGGATCAGAGCAGACTCAGTGGAATGACCCGCCCGGAAAGCCGACTGTAATTCATAAAGCAAACCAGTCTTCATAAGATATTCAGCCAACCACGCACTGCCTTACGGATTAGGCCGTTAAATCCCTTTAGGTACTTGTCCGATCTGGACCAAGACCAAATCGCGATAGCTAGCCGGCAGCAGATGAGCGTTCAAACAATACAGTCTTTGCTGCGGTTTAAATGGAGCGCGCGTCAAGTTATCTAGCTTCTTCTTGAAGCATTCATAACCGGATGCCCTTACTCCAAACGCGCTTACCTGTACTCCCAGATAGCGGTACGACTCCTCGACCGAGATTGATCTTATTACCTGGCCATTGGCTTTGAGAAAAGGGTGGGGATTCACCACCCATCTCTTAGCCTTGCCGTCCACCTGAATCCTGAGAGATGCACTTTTCCCTGTTGGACCGGTACTAAGCTGCTTTCCGCACTTCCATGCTCCGTTCGACCGACCTAAGTTGGTGACTCAAGCCAACCGCCGTATTGGCGACGGGCACGACATCGTCGGCGTAGGCCAAGAAGGATATCTTCTCATCTCCCAGCTCTACTCCAATGTCGGGGTGAAGATCATCAAGGACCCAATCCATAAGGATATTGAAAAGGATGGAGCTAAGAGGATCACCCAGCTTAACCCCTTGGGTCACTTTAACGGAGCTACCCACCTCGCCTCCAACTTCAGACCTCGTCACAGAGCGACTGTATAACTCTCTGAGGTAGATTAGAAGCGGTTCAGGCCCACCAATTCTCTCCGCCGCTATCAAAAGGGACTCATGGCTAACCGAGTCAAACGCCTTTTTGACGTCCAGGAACACCAGCGATAAGGGGGTGATAGAAGAAGTACTGCTGTTAATAAGGGCACGAAGGATCCATACACTCTGGTAGATGCCATCGCCAGTTAGGAAACCACGCTGTCCTTGATGGAGCGTTGCCAGCTCGACCATCCTTCTGCCTAAGATATTGTGAAACAGTCGAAGAATCACAGACGCAATAGTAATTGGCCTGTGATTAAGGGGATCCACGGTCCCCTCTTCCTTCTCGATAAAGATGGTACGACCCTTGACAAGCTGATTGGGCTGGGTACCCAGCCACAACCAGCAGTTAAAGTGGTTCCTAAGATCCTCCGTATCAAACTTCCTTAGCGCCTTGATGGTAATCGCGTCGACCACGCTGGCGCTCCTGACAGACCCGTCTTTAGTTCCTCCGTCAATTCCTGAATCGTAATCAGACGTAAGAGATCCCACAGGATCGGGCCAGTTGGTTTTGGCTCCCTTTTATCCGACACCGATGGTCTTTGCATAATGGCGCGCCAGGCAGAATCCATCTCCTCCAGGGGAACTTTGGATCCAGCAGCAGGCAACCATGCACCCTCCATTTCTCGGGACGCACAACTTGTGCGGTCCTTGGCCCATAATTCTTGCATGGCTGCATGCTGCCTTCTCCGCAGATCCCTCGGTCCTTTCGGAGGACTCCTTGGGACCGACGCTCCTGATGAAGGATTACGTGCCTTTTGCACCGCACGTTCGAACCGTGTCGACCAAGATTCAAACTCAATAGTAGCGAGTAACCGAGTTTCCTCATCCGGCCTGCCCGGAGGGCTGGAAGGAATCGGGTCCTCGACTCGTATGTATCTTAAATCTATTGAGCTCCAAAGATCCTGTGCCCACTGCTCTGCAACTTGGCTTATCACCTCTTGCACCGGAGATGACAATGGGCTAACGTCCCTCGGTGAGCCCCCATCTAACCACACACTTGGTTCGGGAACTCTTGTGAGAACAGGCACCGAGACACCCATGGTCTGGTCCTGTGAATGATCTGAAACCGTAGTGGCCCTTGGTCCAGAGCGGATTTGTGTTGTTTATTGAGGCATCCAAGATGTTATTTACATTTATTGTAGGAGTTGGAGTAGATTGTAATCTTGAGGACCTTCTTAGGCCTGTGGATCCATTCTGATCCATTGTATTCGATGATCTTCCAGACCTTCTCAGGTCTGATACTATGGACCTACTCTGCCCTGATTGTCTTGGCCTCCTGTCTCGCCCATTGGCGTATTGTTCTGGACTTGCCTCGTACCTTGCCTCTGGCCTTTGGTACCCACTCGGTGTTCTCAACTGCCCCTCAGACTCACCCACTGATCCATTTCCATCAGACACCTCCCCATCTCTAGCCGCAGTGGCACGAACCCTCTGCAAAATTGCATGGTACTTTGGCTTGGTCTTCAAAGACTTCACGGCGTCGAAGGAACGATCGGGGATACAATCTGCCATTCCTCTTACGATGTTTCTACTTCCTGATATTCCAATTCAACCTGCTTCCTGGCGAGGATAATCATTTCGTCCTCCGTCCATCTAGACTTAGCCCTTGGGGCCGGCAGCCGCTCAGCATGGTATTGAGCAGCGTGCTTTGCACGACGATGCACACTCAAGCCCCTTTTACTTGCAAACATCGACCCACACTCGGGACAGACGTTGTCTCCCTCCTCTCCAACCCCAAAGTTTTGGCCGGGATCCGCAGAGGCAGTTCCCGATCCTATACAAATATTTTGAGTTACGTCATAAATTACAACCGAGGTCGGGCTGCAAACCCTTCCCCAGCGCCGCGGATAAACCATGGATTAGTACTTCTTTAGCTACTGAGCTGCTACCCTCACGATGGAAAAAGAGGATTGGTTGGGTGTTAGGTTCCAGCCAGCAGAACAGCATCACGGACTCTACGTAGACCTACCACAGGCCTTGGACGCGAAGCACTGAAGAGAGTCATAAGAGAGTCATAGTTACTCCCGCCGTTTACCTGCGCTTGGTTGAATTTCTTCACTTTGACATTCAGAGCACTGGGCAGAAATCACATCGCGTTAACACCAATTTCTGGCCATCGCGATGCTTTGTTTTAATTAAACAGTCGGATTCACCTTGCCACTGCCAGTTCTAAGTTGGTTGTTCATTGCCTGCCAAATTGGCCTCGCGACCATAGCTGGGCCAATCCACCAGCAGCCCCTTCCCGGTCCGAGTTCGTCCCACCCGTGAAGGCGGGCCTCACCCAGTCCAAGACAGGTCCACTGGCTTCAAGTCTCAGCCCGACAGACCCAATCCTTAGAGCCAATCCTTATCCCGAAGTTACGGATCTATTTTGCCGACTTCCCTTACCTACATTGTTCTATCAACAAGAGGCTGCTCACCTTGGAGACCTGCTGCGGTTATGAGTACGACCGGACACGAGAATCACTATCTTCCCCGAATTTTCAAGGGCCGTCGAGAGCGCACCGGACACCACAAGAAGTGTGGTGCTTTACCGGACATTTCACCCTGGAATCAGCTTGCCTGGAGATAGGGTTTAATGTCCGGTAATGCCCCCCGCCAGGGTCGTTTGCGTTACCGCATCTGCCACAGAGTGGCAATCCGTGTTCCGGTTCGGGAATATTAACCCGATTCCCTTTCGATTCTACGGAATTTCCCTATCTCTTAGGATTGACTAACCCATGTCCAACTGCTGTTCACATGGAACCTTTCTCCACTTCGGTCTTCAAAGCTCTCATTTGAATATTTGCTACTAACACCAAAATCTGCACTGGAGGCCGTTTCACCCAGGCTCATGCCAAAGGCTGCGTCACGACCCCCACGCCCTCCTACTCGTTGGGGCTTCGCATTTACCCCAACGGCACGGTAATAGGTGAGACGCATGAGCGCCATCCATTTTCAGGGCTATTGCTTCGGCAGGTGAGTTGTTACACACTCCTTAGCGGTTTCCAACTTCCATGGCCACCGTCCCTGCTGTCTAGAGCAACCAACACCTTTTGTTGGGCCTGATGAGTGTCGACTTAGGCACCTTAACCGCGCGTTCGGTTCATCCCGCATCGCCAGTTCTGCTTACCAAAAATGGCCCACTAGAAACTCGAATTCACTGTCCGGCTTCAATTAAGCAAGTCGCTTCTTACCAATTTAAAGTTTGAGAATAGGTTAAGGTTGTTTTAACCCTAAGACCTCTAATCATTCGCTTTACCTGATAAAACTGCCATGAGTTCCAGCTATCCTGAGGGAAACTTCTCTACTCAAAACCTAGGAGATGGTTCTGTCGGTCATTCAACGCCCATAGCGGCACACAGGACAGACATCTAGAGCTTCGTCTAAGATGTGCGCCTAGAATTATAGCCTCAAACGAAGACTACTTTCTCGCCGACTAAGACTAATCGAGCGCTTGAAAATACAAGAGAATGTTCTCAATCAGCTGACTTTGACACTGGCGCTCTACGAATTGATCAAGACTAGAATAATAACAATAAAGGTTTTAGTTGTAGACGACTATGTTTTGAAGGAGGTTTCTAAAAAGAAAAGAAAAAATGGAAATTTCTGAACCGTAAGGAGAATTGGTAGATTTTGGTGAATGCGAGGGTTTGAGAGTCAGTCTGAGTTTTATCGAAACTTACAGAGTTCCGTGCTTGTATTAACGACCATAATAACCGAAAACAAAATCAACAATGTGTAGAGGACGTTCTGTTTTCTCTAAAAACATGTTCAAAATCATCAAAAGGCAATTCTCCTGAGCCGCAAGCAAAATTCAAATTGGGATAGATTTTCGGCAATTTGGGGTAAATTTTGGCGAATTTCACTAGGCGCTCTGCGGGTGAGGTCGGCCCAGTGATCGCGCATCCTAACGGTTCATCTCCGAGCACAGGAAACCCGTTCACAACGCCAGGGACTAGGCTGTTTTTAGGTATCAAACGCTGCGCTTCAACGTCTTTCCAGTTGTAGATCTATTCTTATGAATTTTCGTAAACATTTCTCAAGATAAATTTTCCAGAACTAGCACTATAAGACGACGAAATCATGCAACAATAGTCTTGATTCTTAGGCAAATGTTCAGTTGACAAAATTCACGGCGCGCACTGCTGACGAAGATCACACCACTTTGAGCGCGCGCTGTTTTGCATTTTTCGCGGCAAAAATATGCAAACTAAAATCGAAAGCGTTCGAGCGAAACAATTCGTACTCTCCTGGACTCCACCGTGTGCTTTTTTCACATTGTTCTAAGGAAAAACTTCCTACGGAATCAATCTTTTATCAACTCCTAATTCTGCCAGTCCCTCGAGAAGAGACGTTAAGCCTCTTGGAAGGGAAATATCTTCGTTGAAAAATAGTAATTCAAACTCTACAAGATCAGCAATAACTGTGTTTGGAATTCTTCGCTTACGACGAATCATTTTCTTTTCTTGGATCGTTGTGATGTCTCCTGGTGTGGGAATTTTGATTATTTAGCCTGTTTTAAAGGTCTTGGAAGTCCTACAAAAAAAAAAGGAATATGTAAAATGAGCAAAATAACAAAAAGTGGTTTTCTTCTATCGATGCAACAACGATTGACCCTTCATTCTCTATTTACTTGCCCCCATAACTTTTTTGTTGCCTTCACTTTTCCTGCTGGCAGTAGTTTGTCAAAATATTGCGGAAGCTTTCGTAAGCCTGCTATCTTCTCATCCGCTAGCATGGTGGTCCAGTCGTGCTCTTTCCTAAACCAGCTTTTGTCACACAGCTAGAAATCACACCAAAAGAAGGCACTGTTTCCAATAGGTCCGTTAGGTGCTTCCCCTTGGTGTAGCCTGGAGTCTTATTCTTCGTGTCATTTAACTATACATAGTATCGACGTTGTAATCATGTGATATTATACAAAACTTTTAACAATCAGACACCAACCCAGAAAGGGCCCATAGCCCTTGTGGGCAAGAGGATTAATTGCTTCTTTTAACATTTTTATTGTTACTTTTACTATACAGTTCTTTTACCAAAAAAACCCTCCCGCTACCCTCCCCATTCCAGTTTCAGACAACGCACATCAAAACATACACATGCCGATATTTGTAGATGTAAATAAAATATCTTAGTCAAGTCTAAGATATTCGTGAAAGACGAAAGTAAAGGTTCCCATTTAGATATGTGTAGATGAACTAAATCTTGATTCTCGGCAATTTTCTTTTCAATACGATGGAAGTATTCTCATGGTTTAAAAAACTTTCAAAGTAGGATATTTCCCTGACTCCCTAGCTTTGTACAAGATTAGTTTATACAAGAGCTTACCAGAGCGTAGTTTGAAGATAATTTGTCCGCCCCCAGTAGAAGGGTTCTAAAGCTGGGAGTTTCACGTGCGTTTTTGCTACCCAGTCTCGTATTTCAAAGTAAAAGGTTTTGGAGTAGGTAGAGTGAAGTAAATAGTCAATACTTTCTTTGTAGGTATGACAGAAAGAGCATCGGGTGATGAAACGAGGTTACGTTTGAATAAAACATTGAGATATAGGATTTTACTGAGAAGTTACGTAAATAAGTATCAATCGTACAGCTAATAAGACGTATATATACTGCCCTCAAGTCTATTGGGTCTTCGCCTATTTAGTTCGCTAGAACATAGTCTTGCATTTTAATAAATATCTTTGATCTGTAGAAAGTCGCACATTAACAGTTTCCGGAATTGTAGTGCGTTAATTCCCTTGATGTATTTGTTTTTCGAGAGGGGTTGACAAGAAATATTTAAGAAATAATTTCTTACATCCTGATGACCAACTTTTGCCCAAGACGCCAAAACAGACTTGTAGAACGTCGAGAGGGAATCAGGAATATGCGCAATGTGGAAATTTGTACCAATAGAAATATCAAGGTAAATTCTTCCATTTTTTTCAGTTGGTTCCGGCAGGCGCTTGGCCAAGATAGCAAGCTGAGCGTCAAGTTTAGCCTTAAATTCCAGTGCTCTAAGGCCCCCGTCACGATCGTCACCAATAAAGGGTGTCATGCTCAATTTTGGGCTTTTTGCCGTTCAAGACGAATTTGGACTATTTGGACTGTTTTATTTATTGAGAGACAGGTAGTTTGGTGCATACATACTCCAATGTTGAAATTGCAAGAGATTTGATGTGAATTTTAACAAATAAAGTGAGAGTGCGCATGCCCCAAATGGCCATATTTCAAGTTTTCTTGGCCATATTACTCGTCGTAAGAGAAATAGATGCCAATAATCTTTGTTCCCTCATTATTAAAGTCAATCCATTGAAAAGTTCGGTGTCTATCCTGTATCTTTTCGTACTTTGCAGCCATCCAATTTCAGATATACTAGGATTGATTTTCAGAAAGCAGTATTGATAAAAAGGTCCAGTATCTCCACAACTTTATCAACTTTATCACTCAAGAGTGATACTTAAGGTCTCGGAAAACCCGTGCGAGCTGGAGCTTTGATATCTTACGATTTTGTGGAATTTTTCGTGATATTTTAAAACTTAAATGCAAGAAAATCCTAGTATTTCCTACGATTTTCTGGAAAACGAGGTCTGAATTTTCACGGTAAATGTGACGGCTCGCGCAAAAACGTACACTAACGGTTTCCCCGTTATAACGGCAAAGCGTTAACAACCGTTATAACGGCCTTTGAGACCGTTATCATGCTTAGACAGAGCGTTACTTGTTCAAGCCAAACCGTTATCTAGTTTCGGCGAAGCGTTAATCTTTTAAATCGGTTTGGCAAAAGCGTTATTTTGCAGACAAGAAAGCGTTACAAAGTTTTGCGAAAGCGTTACACCTTGAAATGAGACCGTTAACTCATTCAGTCAAACCGTTACACCGTTTTGCCAAATCGGTATTCTTTTAATATCAAGAACCGTTTTCTTTCATTCAGGGACCAACGCGTATGCGCGAGATTCGCTCAGAGCGCGCAATTTTTTCCGTAATCTATATATTAATACCGTAAGCCAAATCGTGTCCGCACTCGCTCCGCTCAGCTCTGAAGCTGTGCCGCCAAAAAAAGTTCGCAAACCCGAAGAGAAGTTGGAAATCTGGACCGTGGGTGTGTTTTTGTTGGAAAAGATTCACCTTGGGCAAAGTTCTAATTCAAGCGATTTCTTAAGCGAGGGACAAAGCCGCCATCGCCGCCATGTTGAAAATCTCCCACAGAAACTAAAAAAGAACTCGGTTCGCGCAGCCGAAAGCACCAAAGACATTCAAACCTAAATGGTTGTCTTACAGATTACATACAGGAATGTGCAGGGATAATTCTAACTGGAAAGATTTGAGCTGAGAAAAATTTTCATTCAAGTTTCAACAAACGTACACACTACCTTGCTTCCCTCGGAGCACGCACTAAGTCATGTATAAGTCGAAATGACACATTTACAAAACAAAGTCCGTGAAAGTCATGAATAATATTCTCTAAGTATAAATCCTGAAGGCACTATCGCAAAACGAAGTACACAATCCCGAAGAGAAGGAGGAAATCCCTCCAGTGGGCATGTTTTTGTAGGAAAAGATTTACTGGGGGCTAAGTTCTAATTCAAAACATATAAATAAGATAAACTAAAAAAAATCCTATTTCTTCTCTCCCCTCTTTGAGATATGATAAACATACAAACAATTCCGAAGTCAAATTGCGCTTTCGATTTTCACGGGTTCTTTGACCGATTTGAGAGACGGACACACGCGTGATTTTGTCGCACCAAAATCAGTGAGACCAGTGCAAAAAAAAATCCTTTTGGGCTCACTTCCGTTATTTCGGCATGGTGCGCGGGGTACTCATGCTGATGGGAGGTTATTAGTAATGTAAATCCAGCAGTTTATGGAAGGGGGAGATCATGAACCCCTTCCCACATCCATATGGCTATTGTGATTTTTTTCCCCGTTTCTTTTTTAAACAAAGAACACTTTAATTAAGTAAAATAAGTTCCCCCCTTACACTCCGTGAATTTTTCACGGGCATCAGCTAGTGAATACAATTGCTACAAAATAGACGACAAATTCATATGGTTAACCTGATGTTTATTTCACATACCTAGTCTTCGTTACAAATAATCAATATTATAAAAATAGCGAAATCCCTTTTTGGTTGTCTGCAAAATCTTAATTACATTGAATTGATTACATCACTATTTTTGCCTGTTTGCTCTTAGAAACTTCTTGAACCTCACGGGATCAGTGATTTTTGAATTGCACTTTTGCCAGCTTTTTGTCTCGTCCTCGTCTGCCGCAAGCGGGTTACGTTTGTAAAGAAATGAAAATAGAAAGGAAATCATATATTTCTTACGCAGGATGCCCGAGGGAGGTCCGCGTATTAAATTGCTTTCCGCGGGATTTTAACGAAGATTTTGTGAGCGGTTTTGCTTCGCTTTCATCCCCCCTGCCAAGATTTTTACGAAAATTAACTGCCGACCGTTAAAGTACGGCGTTGCTACCGTGTTTTGTGTGTTTCTTGTTTTTAAAATGTACCTTTCAAAGAGTGCAGCCTCGTAGAATCTAGGGCGCCATTCCTATCAATCGAGAAAAAGTGTGTTGGAAGTCTTGGGCCCCATCATAGTTCACAGGGGTGTTCCTTCTCGAACACTTTCTTGACAATCTTGCGGAATCTTTCGGGGGGTGACGCAGCTTCGTAGCAGTTGCTCTGGTACCGGCGCGAACAAGGATTTGTTCCGCCAGATGAGCAGTCATTCATGCTGCTCAAGAACCAGGCTTTTCCTACTCCGCGGTATTTCCGAACAAGGTTCAACCAGCAGATCTCTCTGCAGAGAAGTATCTGTACAGGGAGATGAGCTTGGGCACTGAAGACATTGTTGCACCGCCTCCATGACAAATTAATGTCTGAGTTATTATCTGAATCTGAAATCAAATTGATCTCAATGCAGTATAGTTGTTTAATTGAAAGCTAAGCAGAGTACTGAAAGTCTTCAAACATTAAAACGTGTTAATATATTTTTATATTGTATATTTGTGTCTTTTAATTTATTGCTAAAAATTGGGCGCGTGTTCATCACGCAAGTTATCAACTCGCCGGCGTAAGCGCGATCCACGTCACAATTCTCTCGCGCGTCACTAGTTAGATGACGAGGCATTTGACTAGAGGCCGGTTCCCCGCCGTGTACCAGTGACGCATTGCAATCCTAACGAATAGTTAAAAAGATGGTTAAAAACAGCATTAAAACGGTGCGGTCATAAAAGCACACAAAGCAACAATTGAAAAAATAAAAGAAAAACTCAAAAAAGACCACACCACACAGTGGCAGCTTTTTGACCAGAGTTAATGTCCTGCCCTGGGGACGGTTTTGAGTCTAACTGATGTACTTGTGCATATTCCAAACACAATAAACAATAAACTGGATGATTCTTGAGTCAAACTTTGTTCTACTGTGTATCACGTCTTTCGGATAAGACAATAAACCGAGGTTCCGTCTCGCCCTTTGCTACCCTACCCCATTACAGAGGGGTGGGGGTCATTAATGAAGCAGAGGATCGTTATATCCCTCTGACAGTCACCACCCTCAGTGCCTGTGATGTTGTACTTGTGGTCTCTGCCACAAGCACAACATCGTCGGCGTACGTCACATGACTGATCTTCTGAACACCCAGTCGCACTCCGATGTCGGGATCAAGATCACTGAGCACCCAATCGATAACGATCTTAAAAAGCGCCGAGTTCAGTGGATCACCTTGCTTGACACCTTGGGCTACCCTTACGGAACTTCGCACCTCACTTCGCACTTCAAATACAATCCTCGAGCGGCTGTACAACTACTAAGACGTCCAAAAAACACCAACTAAAGCGGTTGGAGGTTTGAGGTCGCCTGGCTCAGATGGTACGAAGGAGCCAGGCTGAATGAAAAATCCCATTCCCCGCTTTGAAACCTCTGGCCCAATAGGGATAACATTCTCCATCCGTCTCGCCATAATTTTATGGAAGAGGCGGATGACCAACGACGCGATTGTAATGGGACGGTGACACAGAGGATCTACAGTGTGTGCTTCCTTCGGGATGAAGATCGTCCGTCCTTCAGTCAGTTGCGGGGGCTGAGTCGCGAGCAACAGCCAAAAATTAAAGTGTGACCGTAGCTCGATAAGGGGAATGGACCTCAGGATCTTGGTAGTGACCCCATCAGGGCCACTAGCACTCCTGGGGGATCCTGCCTTTAAAGACGCCACTTTTTCTACCGATGTTAGCGGTCTTAAAAGGTCCCACCTCACCGGAGCACATGGAATAGGCGGTAAAGAGTCTCGCTGGAGCATGTTTATCAACAATGGACATAAATTGTGTTTTCCAACTTGACCAAAGATGATTAGGTCCATAAAGCACAATTAGTTTTTAAATATCTTAATGGTCTTGCTCCCAATTATTTATCCTCAAAATTTACTCAGCGCAGTGATGTCACTTCCTACACTCTTCGTGATTCTGAGAATAAGCTCGCTGTTCCCTTGCCACGTACCAACTATTATAAAAATAGCTTTAGCTATAGTGGTGCCGTACTGTCGAACAGTCTACCCTCCCATGCGCGTCTAGCAGAATCTCTGACTGATTTTACTAATACTGTCAAAGACGGCATCCATGGAAAACAGGCTTTGAGTTTATATTGTTTCATTTATTTATTTATTTATTATTAGATATAGAGTGAGATTTGTTGTTATTATATATAGAGATAGATATTAGTAGTAGGTAACCACTAATTATGAGTATATTTCCTGTCTGATTAGATTTTTATCGGGTATAAACAATAAAAGATTGATTGATTGATTGATTCACCCGGGCATACTGACAGCGTCTAAGATCCTTAGTCCCCTTAGGACAGGGGATGACCTTTCCCTATTCGATCGAGCATCCCTTACCCTATCTGGATGGTACTTCTCCTCCAACCAAGAATGCAACTCCAAAAACACCATTGACCACACGGTATCATCCGGATAACCCCGCTCCCCCCCACTGGGCCGAGGAACACTCCCTGGCTGGGGGGACTGGAGACAAGGGCACCGAACTGTGTTCTGTACCCTTTTGTCGGGCGGCCTTATGGAGCTCGGCCTCGGCACTGGGCGGGCAATATTATCATCAGACACCATACAATGAACGATATCAAGCTGGCCCGTGGGTCCAGCAATGGATGTTCCAGACTGGCCCTTGGGTCCAGCAGTTGAAGTTACAGAAGGCTGACCCGCAGGTTAAGCTAAGGATGACATAATTGGTCTGTCAACTTGTGGTGTCATAAGAGCAGAGGTCTCGATGCTGGGGGGCAAAGCATCAGCCTTCCCACTTCAAGTCCCCCTTCTTCGGAGTGCACGCCTTTGCCCCAACCGGGTACAAGTGCCATCCGACCACAGAACGTCACTCGTCACAGCGGGGACCTCGGGGGAGGCACGAACTCTGGGAGTACGACTGGGCAGAACCTCATGCATACCCTTGGTAACGGTCGTTGCTTCTCCAAGGCGATCTGGGTCTTGGCAAAGGAACCACCTACTCTTCGGACCATCTCGCCTTTGATCTAGGTGCTGACAGGTGATCAAGATTATACTGATCAGGATGCGCCAACCTTCTATGTTGTGGGATTTGAATTCCCTCTCACAATCGGGGCAAACCGCCTGCCACCGTAGACGCGGCACTATCTGATACGCCAGCAGCTGCCGGGGTAGCAGCTTCACTTCACATATTTGTCGTAGCACAGATAATACAACCCCTGCCGGGCAGCTAACCCAGCAGGGACGAGTGGGATTAACCCCACTAGTAGGGAGACGTTCCTTTGGCTATTGTTCGTTCGGCTACCTTAATGGACCTAAGAGAGTCATAGCTACTCCCGCCGTTTACCCGCGCTTGGTTGAATCGTTGCACAACTTGGCTTTTGATTTTCCCCTTACACTCCGTGAATTCTCACTCCGGGTTTAATAATAATAATAATCAGTTAAAATATAAAATGGCAATGCAAAATACCAGACAAGCGCATAATACACTAAATGGATTTCAGAATCCACCTATTGTTTTCATAAATATTCGTACACAAGACAAGCGACTTTGAATTGCATATAAAAGACATAAGTTTGCTAGTATGTATACTATAGATACTTCAGAAACGTAAAAATAGCTAATAGTAAATCCGCACTTAATTTAAAAAGCCGCCCAAGAAAAAATTATAAGCAAAATATAAGTACGCCAAAAAAAAGAAAATCACTCATTTATCATAGCACTAATTAGCAATTCAGCAATTATTTCCGTCATTTTGAAATTATTTTCCCAACTCTGACGTGCTTTTCCGAATTCCGGAATAATTTCCGTACTTCTAAAATTATTTTCGCAACTCTTAAAGTGTTTTCGTAATCTGGAATTATATATTTTTTTTACCGAAAAGAAATTCAGAAATAGGGACATAATTTCAGAAGTATAAAAACAATTTGAGAATAACGAAACTAATTTCTGGAAAAAGAAAATAATTTCCGAATAACCAAACTAAAAACTGAATGGCCGCAAAGGTACACTCAAAACTAGCCCGCCAGTCATTTTTTTCAGACACGAGATATCGTTGTTTCACGACGAGAATGAAGGCCTTCTATAGATGCGATTGCAGCATCAACACTTAGCCGAGATGTAGGGTTAAAAGCAGTCATCTCCTTCACTACCTTTGCGAAAATCGACTCGAAAGTTCGCCTTTGCTATAGTGTGTTAGAGCATATTTCCCACCGAGTACACGTCACTAGCGGTTGTTGTTATTTCTCCGTTCGATTTTTCGATTCTTCTTTCACGTACTCTCGTTTCCCCTTTGTCTATCCTTCTGCTTTTTTCCAAAGTCCAATACTAGCAAGTTGTAACCTTCGTCTTTGGCTTCAGCATCGAGCAGTACATTGTTCGCTTTTAAATCATTATGCAAGTATTCCTTGCTGTGGACGTATTTTAACCCTGCCCAATCGAACAAAAAAATCAAACAACATTTCTCTTACACAAGAGTTTCTGTCTTGGCGCTTTTTGGAGAGTCAGACGTTCCTGTTCTCCTCCGTGAAACTGTATAACCAACAGAAAGGGAGGTTGCTCAGCGCAAACACCTACCAAAAGGGAAGACCGCGGTAATTTCCCAGTTTGTGTAAATGTGGCTCGCGCAAAAACGTACACTAACGGTTTTCCCGTTATAACGGCAAAGCGTTAACAACCGTTATAACGGCCTTTGAGACCGTATCATGCTTAGACAGAGCGTTACTTGTTCAAGCCAAACCGTTATCTAGTTTTGGCGAAGCGTTAATCTTTTAAATCAGGCCGTTAAAACGGTTTGGCAAAAGCGTTATTTTGCAGACAAGAAAGCGTTACAAAGTTTTGCCAAAGCGTTACACCTTGAAATGAGACCGTTATCTCACTCAGTCAAACCGTTACACCGTTTTGCCAAATCGTTATTCTTTTAATAACAAGAACCGTTTTCTTTCATTCAGGGACCAACGCGTATGCGCGAGATTCGCTCAGAGCGCGCAACTTTCTCCGTAGTGAATACAAAATAAACGACAAATCCATATGGTTAACCTGATGTTTATTTCACATACCTAGTCTTCGTTACAAATAATCAATATTATAAAAATAGCGAAGTCCCGTTTTCGGTTGTATACAATATCTTAATTACATTGAATTGATTACATCACTATTTTTGCCTGTGTGCTCTTAGAAACTTCTTGGTCCTCAGGCGTAACGTTTGTAAAGAAATGAAAATAGGGAAAGTCTTTTAACGAATATTTTGTGAGCGGTTATGCTTCGCTTTCATCTCCCTTGCCAAGATGTTTACGATAAATAACTGCCGACCGTTAAAGTACAGTGTTGCTATCGTGTTTTTTCTGTTTCTTGTTTTTAAAATGTACCTTTCAAAGACTGCAGCCTCGTAGAATCCAGGGCACCCTTCCCATCAATATTGCAAGAGGAAAGAACCTCTTGCGAGAAAAAGTGTGTCTGCAGTCTTGGGCCCCATAGTTCACAGGGGTGTTCATTCTCGAGCACTTTCTTGACAAGCGGAATCTTTCGGGGGGTGACGCAGCTTCGTAGCAGTTCCTCTGGTACCGGCGCGACCAAGGGTTTGTTTCGTCAGATGAGCAGTCATTCATACTGCTCAAGAACCAGGCTTTTCCTACTCCGTGGTATTGCCGAACAAGGTTCAACCAACAGGTCTCTCTGCAGAGCGCAAGAAGTATCTATACAGGGAGATGAGCTTGGGCACTGAAGACATTGTTGCACCGCCTCCATGACTAATTAATGTCTGAGTTATTATTATCTCCACCTGAAATCAAATTGATCTCAATGCAGTATAGTTGTTTAATTGAAGGATAAGCAGAGTACTGAAACTCTTCAAATATTAAAGTGTTAATATATTTCTATTTTTGTATATTTGTTAATTTTAATTTACTGCTAAAAATTGGGCGCGTGTTATCACGCAAGTTATCAACCCGCCGGCGTAAGCGCGATCCACGTCACAATTCTCTCGCGCGTCACTAGTTAGATGACGAGGCATTTGGCTAGAGACCGGTTCCCCGCCGTGTACCAGTGACGCATTGCAATCCTAACGGATAGTTAAAAAGATGGTTAAAAACAGGATTAAAACGGTGCGGTCCTAAAAGCACACAAAGCAACAAATGAAAAAATAAAAGAAAAACTCAAAAACGACCGCACCACACAGTGGCAGCTTTTGGACCAGAGTTAATGTCTTGCCCTGGGGACGGTTTTGAGTCTAACTGATGTACTTGTGCATATTCCAAGAAAAAAGAAATTAGTGCTTTTGCATATCACAGGATGTCCCTACTTCAAAACACAATAAACAGTTAGTTGCTTGTTACCTGTATAATATTTTTTTTCTTCTGGTTCGTGGTCAAAACTGGATGGTTCTTGAGTCAAACTTTGTTCTACTGTGTCTCACGTCTTTCGGATAAGACAATAAACCGAGGTCCCGTCTCGCCCTTTACTACCCTACCCCATTACAGAGGGGGGGGGGGGGGGGGGGGGGGGTCATTAATGAAGCACAGGATCGTTATATCCCTCTGGCAGTCACCACCCTCAGTGCCTGTGATGCTGTACTTATGGTCTCTGCCACAAGCACAACATCGTCACATGACTGATCTTCTGCACACCCAGTCGTACTCCGATGTCGGGATAAAGATCGCTGAGCACCCAATCGATAACGATCTTAAAAAGCGCCGAGCTCAGTGGATCACCTTGCTTGACACCTTGGGCTACCCTTACGGAACTTCGCACCTCAATTCGCACTCACCTCACATCAAATACAGTCCTCGAGCGGCTATACAACGGCTATACTCTAAGACGTCCAAGAACACCAACAAAAGCGGTTGGAGGTTTGAGGTCGCCTGACTCAAGATGGTACGAAGGAGCCAGACTGAATGAAAAATCCCATTCCCCGCTTTAAAACCTCTGGCCCAATAGGGATAACATTCTATGGAAGAGGCGGATGACCAACGACGCGATTGTAATGGGACGGTGACACAGAGGATCTACACTGTCTGCTTCCTTCGGGATGAAGATCGTCCGTTGCGTGGGCTGAGTCGCGAGCAACAGCCACAAATTAAAGTGACCGTTGCTCGATACGGGGAATGGACCTCAGGATGTTGCTAGTGACCCCATCAGGGCCACTAGCACTCCTGGGGCATCCTGCCTTTAAAGACGCCACTATTTCTACCGATGTTAGCGGTCTTAAAAGGTCCCACCTCACCGGAGCACATGGAATAGGCGTCCAATGATCCGGAAAAGAGTCTCGCTGGAGCATGTTTATCAACAATGGACATAAATTGTGTTTTCCAACTTGACCAAAGATGATTAGGTCCTTAAAGCACAATTAGTTTTTAAATATGTTAATGGTCTTGCTCCCAATTATTTATCCTCAAAATTTACTCAGTGCAGTGATGTCACTTCCTACACTCTTCACTTCCTACGCTCTTCGTGATTCTGAGAATAAGCTCGCTTCCCTTGCCACGTACCAACTATTATAAGAATAGCTTTAGCTATAGTGGTGCCGTACTGTGGAACAGTCTACCCTCCCATGCGCGTCTAGCAGAATCTCTGACTGATTTTACTGATACTGTCAAAGAGTTTGTTAACGTAAACACGGCATCCATGGAAAACAGGCTTTGAGTTTATATTGTTTCATTTATTTATTTATTATTAGATATAGAGTGAGATTTGTTATTATTATATATAGAGATAGATATTAGTAGTAGGTAACCATTAATTATGAGTATATTTCCTGTCTGATGAGATTTTTACCGGGTATAAACAATAAAAGATTGATTGATTGATTGATTCACCCGGGCATACTGACAGCGTCTAAGATCCTTAGTCCCCTTAGGACAGGGGATGACCTTTCCCTATTCGATCGAGCATCCCTTACCCTATCTGGATGGTACTTCTCCTCCAACCAAGAATGCAACTCCAAAAACACCATTGACAGCACGGCATCATCCGGATAGCCCCGCTCCCCCCCACTGGGCCGAGGGACACTCCCTGGCCGGGGGGACTGGAGACAAGGGCACCGAACTGTGTTCTGTACCCTTTTGTCGGGCGGCCTTATGGAGCTCGGCCTCGGCACTGGGCGGGCAATATTATCATCAGACACCATACAATGAACGATATCAAGCTGGCCCGTGGGTCCAGCAATGGATGTTCCAGACTGGCCCTTAGGTCCAGCAGTTGAAGTTACAGAAGGCTGACCCGCAGGGAGGCACGAACTCTGGGAGTACGACTGGGCAGAACCTCATGCATACCCCTGGTAACGGTCGTACTTCGTTGCTTCTCCAAGGCGATCTGGGTCTTGGCAAAGGAACCACCTCCTCTTCGGACCATCTCGCCTTTGATCTAGGTGCTGGCAGGTGATCAAGATTATACTGATCAGGATGCGCCAACCTTCTATGCTGTGGGATTTGAATTCCCTCTCACAATCGGGGCAAACCGCCTGCCACCGTAGACGCGGCACTAGATTTAACGCAAAATAATGAAGTCCGAATTTAACTAGCTCGCCTTATAGAATGTTCTATTTTGGAAAACCAATAATTAGCAAACTATGCCATAGCTATGTTTTGTTGAATGTTTTTCAACGATACCAAAGTCCTGTAAAGGTTGTCTTCTCTTGCAGAATAGTTTACTTGGTGAAAATAATAATTACGAGTAGATCAAAAACAGTTCTCATTGTTTTCTACATTGGGAAATAGCCCAAACGCGGCCTTAAAATATAGATTTAGGCAATGCCTAAAACCGGAACTCTAATCATACACACTCCACGTCTTCTGCATGGTTTATTTCCTTTTGAGAAACCCAGCTTGCGATACCTAGCCTGGAATTTCAGTGAAATTTTACGCTTTTAATTATGACGATTGATTATTATATGGCAATGATAGAAAGCGCGTTCTGATTTGCTATCAAGCGGGCGTGCATCTATGGTATTATGCCCGCTCGCAGTTCACGACCGACAAAAGATAATCTCCTCGAAATAAAATTAAAAATAACATTTTCAGCGAGATCCACAACAAAGAATACTTGACACTATTTGTCTCTTGTACTAACTAAATCTAACATGCATGTGACAAAAGTAAAATCAAGGCTAGAATATCAGAAATGACCTGTTTACACAATGCAAAGAGGGCAAAAAAGTTACTCAAAACTATAATTCCAGTTTAGCCGAAGAAAATGAACCTTGAGGGAGCCAAAAAAGCCGCAAAATTTAAAAGTTACATGTAAAGACAGAATTTCCTCACCTTAATGCAAGAAACTTGGAAGCTAAAAATATAAATAGAAAAAGAAGCATTGTTAAGCTTTGTGTCAGAATAGACGTAATGTTCGCAATGGCAAACAGTCCGCAATCACTGCCATTCTCTTGTGTCTGGCCTGCTTTTACATTGATTTTTAGATAAGGTCCCTCCTCCTTCATTATTGACGCAATATTCTTTAGTATATGAGAGCTAATTGATCCATAGCTCAAGCTGTCAAAGAAATTTACCTCACCTTTGCCACAGCCAATGTTAGAAATGGCTACGCAGTGAAGGTTTCAATTATGCAAAATCTGCACAAAACTGCCCTCCACAGACAGATAATTGCATTCTTCGGCCCAAAACAGCCCTTCACACAACGGAGTGTGATCAGAAAGCAGCCGCTGGGCTGCATTAATTGAGATGTCAGTCAGCATCTTCCCATCCTCGATGATTTTCCTTTCCGCTATCCAAACGTTGATGCCGTTTCTTGGGCCACTAGCCGTTGTAGTGCCTGTATTGAAGAATGGAGTAGCCAACCTCCACATTCTTCATTGATGTACACAAACGGAGCTCAATTTTTGGGTGATACTTCCGTGCATGTTTTCTTGCGATAACTGTACTCTAAATAGTCTTTCCCATAAATGTTCTCCATTAGGCTCATTATGTTCTGGATCCAATCTGGATGTTCCCTTGACCAAACCACGTCTTTGCTTTGCCATCCACAGCCACGATGGTAGAAATTGTTTTTGCCTGTGAGAGAAAAAGAACAATGTGGTTCCCTTAGTGCTGTAAGATTTGAACATAGTATTTGCTTCACAGGCAAAATATAGGAACTCTGCACTTCCCAGCAATAAGATGAAATTGTTTTGATAACTGACTGTTTGGCAAAGGGGAAAATATTATCAGTTCACCAAGGCCAACGAGTGTGTTGTAGCAGGTAACGTAAAATAAGTCAAGCATCACCTTCGAAATCCAGTGTGTGATAATCTGTTCAACTAAAAAATAAATAAAGAATGAATGAATGAGAAAGACAAAAGTAACCGCTGAAACCATTTTTAATAATCGTGTTTAGTTTATAAGAGCCTAGAAAGGCATTAGGTATAATAACAATTTTTAAAAAGCATGAAAAACAATCTGTTTACTTGGAGCAAAAACGTTTAATTAGGACATCATCATCAATAGCCAGGGTTCGTACACATTTTTGTAATTTGTATAGATTATTATTCTGAATTACTTATATTTTAATAGAATTCTTTTAACAGTAGTATTGTCCAGATAAACTTTATATTTGCTGATCGGTGTACTCATTAGAGACAGCTCTTATTAAAGTGGGCTGCTTTCATACATATTACATTAAGGACATGCTGCAATGTTATAAAGTGGCATGTTATAAAGTGGCATTTAAAGTCAAATAAAGGGGAGTTTCATTGCAAGGATGTGTCTTTCATTATTTTTTTTTTCATGGTATGACTAGTTAAACGGGAATACTAGGTGGTCTGCGTCGGCGGATACGTGAACATGAACAACAACAACCAAAGGTTGAGATTTATGTTAAACGCCATGGAAAAATGGTGTTTTGCTGACGTTTCGAGCGTTATAATAATAATAATAATAAAGACTTTATTTAAAATGAGGGTAATACATAATAGCAATGCTAATAAACTTGTGGCCCTCCCTAAAATACAAAATTGCCTTCGTCGGAGCAAAGAGAGAAAACAGTGAGAGCGAAGCTGTATATATAGTAATGTAGAGTCGTTGCTAGGCAACAGATGAACATTTGTATCGCTAAAGGTGATAATTGGTTAATAATATGAAACAGGGCGATATTAGAAATATTCTAGACTTATTTGGACTACATGTGGTTGTGTGCTTTGATTGACAGGGCCAGAGGATATGCCAATACTTGTCAGTGAAATTACGTGTCCCGGACACATGTTTTACGATGTAAAAGGAGAGCCTTGTGAGATTTCTATTAAATTATTTCAAGTCCACATCATGTATTCAGCCATAGTTACTTTATTATTTGGCCGGTTTGTTGTTGTCGGATAAATTTTGTGCTGTTCCCTCGCTAGCGTTCTCGCTCGGTGTCTCGTTCAGCCTGAGTTTCGGCGGGACATGTGGGATAACGCTGGATGCGCGATTTTTCCATGTTTTGCACATTTTTTCGTGTCGCGGTGATTATTTCGTATGCGTTTTATTTTAGGCTATCAATTTTATTAGATTTTTCAACATTCTTTTACAAACAAACAAAAACTAATAACATAAAACTGTGAGCATCTTCCTACTTACCTATTTTGCCCTTTAATCAAGGGCTATCATTTAGAGAGAGGCTGTATTAATTTCTCCCATTTTGTGATATGAAAAAAATGTTTTGTCAGCGAGCTCTGCAGATTTTCTATTTTATGATAATATTTCGAAAGGGTAATGAATTGAAATAATTTTGGGATCTGGTGTTTCTCCACACCGGGCTGAGAGGTTTGAATTTCGCGCCATTTCGAAATGAATTCAGGGAACTGCGCCCGCATTTAACACCAGCGGCATCGCGCAACACTGCTGTTTTCAAGATGGCGGACCTTCTCGTCAAAATCCACGAAGCATCAAATGTTTACATTAACAACGCCGTTAATCGAACTTTGGCTGAAAAATTAAGCAACGAAGTACTGCAGCTAACACGGGCCGTCATTGAAAAATACAAATTTCCTTCTGAATCTGCCTTCAAATACCACTTAGCCCAGAAGGCAATCAACGGAAAAATGAAAAACAAATCATGTGCAGCTCGTTCATGGACAATTAAAGAAGTATGGAACCTTCCAACAGAAGTGTTTGACACCCTGAAAGTCTATATCTTTGTCAGAGGATCACGGAGGAATAACTATAAAGAACACAAAGAGCACCCATGAAATCCACATCGTTGACATTGATCAGTTGGAGAACTTGTTCATTGCAGTGGCTCAGAAATATGGCCACAGCTTAGAAAAAGAAACCCTTTTGAAGAAATTTGAAAAAGACGGGTCTTTCAGCAAAGTTATTGTTGATAATGTGCATCCAGGTAAAATGAAATACTCGAAGAAGTTAGGAAAGATCACGATCAGTTTGAGATATGGACATTTTAAGCGATATGGTGTGCCCACAGTTCACTCTTTAAGTGAGAGACAAAAACTATAAAAAATGGATGTAATAGTTGAGGCATAAAGGATAAAATATTATGAGTAAAAACTGCGATATTTCTGATTTGATCCTGAAAAGGAGCATTCAGTTTTTACAACTATATTCTATAAAGTGACAGAATGATTTTAAATGTAAAAAGGCAATTATTTAAATTATTTGAACACTGTATCAATTTATGGTACCCACTTGAACTGCTTCATCAAATTAGTAGTTGATATATAAGGTTTGATGACTTTCGATTGACCAGGAATTTTGAGAAGTCTGATTGTGTTTGATTAACCGATTAATCGAACTCCATCAGACATAAATCGTTCGATGGAGTTTGTATATCCCTGGTGCACACTAGCCGTGACATAAGAACATAACAAGAAAAAACATTTTCTTTTCCTTATGTCTAGCCTTGTCATTATGTATAAGGGTGTGCAAGCTTGTGTTGTTATGTTGTTGGATCGCTAGTGTGCACCAGGCTTTAACAAATGTTCAAGTATACATGCCGGGAAAATAACATGAATTTTATGCTCCCTCTTCTGTACAGGAAAATAATTCAGTAGAGACTATTTAGTAATTAAGGATTTCCGCTGAGTATGATGTGGAGAATTATTCAGATAGAGGGGGTGTTATCCATCTCGGCCGTAGTCCTCGATGGATAACACCCCCTCGATCCGAATAATTCTCCACGAAAGCTAAATTCATTAATTGCTTTATTATTCTTTCAAACTTTCAACTGTTTTATTGTTTATTTTCCTGCTTTACTCCTTTAAGAGAGCAGTTACATGACACGTGCAATAATTTTTCAACTTATCCAATCTTTGACGTACATAGCCAGGGGCCAGACCATCAACACATACCATGGCAAGGGTCATCATACATAGCTGGGGCCAGATCATCAACACATACCATAGCAAGGGTCATCATACATTGCCAGGGGCCAGACCATCAACACATACCATTGCAAGGGTCATCATACATAGCCAGGGGCCAGACCATCAACGCATACCATGGCAATGGTCATCATACATAGCCAGGGGCCAGACCATCAACACATACCATGCGGGAAAATATGTTGAGTGAATAATAATGAATTATTTGTTCCTCGTTCATTGTTTCTTTGTGTGGCTATTGGAAGGAACATGATTACTTTTGAAAGTCAATTTTATCATCATGCCTCTGTGTTGTTAGTTGCCATGTTGTTGTGCCAAAGGAAATTAAAATAACATTCGTATTAATTACTATCAGGGGGTTGTGATTTAAGCTGAAGTGCAATTGCAATTGTATGGTCACAGCTACTTTGATTACAAAATTAATTTCAGAACATTCAATGTGTTATTCCAGAAAAATAATTTATCATACCCACCATGGAGGGAATTTTCCCAAAAACCCAACCCCTCTGGAATTTCAAAAGGAATACAGTATTTGTTTGGAAATGCAGGAAAATAACCCTTCACCCCCATTCACATTTCCTCCATGGTGGGGGTATGGATTTTTCCTGGAATTACACAATAAAGGTTGCTTTGGGAAAAACAAGGTATCCAGAAACCAAGTATTGATTCCAAAAACAACCTAAATAGCTCTACACAAACCTTGTTTTGCTTGCATTTAAGACATGACGCTGAGGAGATTGTTGACATGGGGATGCAATGTTCCTGTCTCAGCTGTTGTCTTGATACTCCTGTACAGCACAGAAGAGCACCATGTACACTCTGGTATTTCTGGTTCTTTCTCCAACCCACAATAGCACACCTTTGGGTTATCCAGTACTTCTTTAGGTACATAAGCATCATCTGCAGTGTACTTTGATCTGAAGGGATCTTGTTCCTGAGCCAAACAGTTGTTACATAATCATGTCTCATGACAAGCTTCCAACGATTTGTTAGGGTGGCATGTTTTGAATAGTGTGCAATTTTGACATGCTTTGCCTCCCTTCCCTGCATAGTGTTCAATCCCAGTCCCAACCCCAACCCAAACTTTGAGTACACAATGTCAGTGTGGTATGGCACCGCATAGCCAATGGTCCACACAGTAGGAGTTACACTACCAAGAAAGATGCTACAGGCATTGAAATAATGCTTGCAGCAGCCCTTCAGTTCCTTTAACACCTTAGCATCGATAACCTAAGGCAACATTGCGTCCCTGGGAGAACCATTTGACTTTTTTGTATAGCCTTCTTGCCTTTATTCTCTTCAGGGTTGACAAGTAACATACAAGGGGGCAGTCTTCAGGTAGCTCAGAATTTTTTTGATTTTGTCAGGGAGATTCCTTTTTGCAGCTGCATGAATTAATATAAGCTCATTCAGTTGTTGCCATGCGTTGTTACTATTGTGTAATGGTTCAGCATATATAACATCAACAAGCTTACCCAAAATAGGTACATGTTCTTGCCTTGATTTGTGATTCCTAATACACGTCGTTTTGCATTGTCGTGATCTATTTCTTCCTTTCTTTCCTTAACTTTAGCTGCTACCTTTAGTCGAAAGTTATAATCCCAAGGCTGCCATGTGCAATTATCATCAGTGCCAATAGAGCCATTGATTGTGTTCTTATTCTCATTATTGACATTAGCGAATGGTGAAAAATAATGTACTCCCCACTCTACATGTAGAGGCCCATTTCATGTTTGATGGGACATGTTCGAAACTAAACTTTTCTTTCTGGTTGATATCAGGTAATGGATAGACTTTCCTTTCAACTAATGCAATTTCTTGTATAAGCCTGTCTGCATATCTTACCATAGCAGTGTAAGATTCACTGCAGTTTGCACCAGCAAGAAGAAGGCACTCATCCTCTCGCAAACATTAAGAAATGATAGCAACCATGACGTTGCTTCATCATCCTTACCGTAAGGAGCGCCATCTGCTCCAACAGCTACCCGAAAGTGACACGGTTCACTTTCAAAGTGATTCAGAAAGGAATTCTCCCCCAAGTACTGATCCACTTTAATGTACATGCTACAAAGCTCTAACAAGAATCGTTCCAAATCTCTGTAAACACCATTCACTCTGTCATCCTCCTCTAATTAGCACAAAATTCAGTATCTATGTCTCGCAGATTTCCAATAACAACTGATTTCACAAAATCTATCAGTCTGTCATAAGGAACAAGTTTAGAAATATTAGCATGTGGCATGAACTTGAGACATGTTTGCTTATTCTGCACACCACTTGAAATCATGCTTAGGTTGGAGCGGACTCCTTTGTATTGCTTTTTGCTTAGCATTCGTTTCCCATACAAAATTTTAAGACTACGCACTTTATTTGTTAAGCTTTTTACAAATTCTGTGATCGGATCTTTCATAGCAGTGGGAAGTGCTCGATTCATCACTTTGCGAGATGTAGCTACAATTGTAGAATAAGTTTGTATACCTAGTTTTGACCATGGAGACTCCATGATTTGACAGAGTCACAAGAATAGCATCTCAGAATTAAATTTAATTATTTAAATTTAATTAAATTTAATTATCTAATAGAAACTGAACTAGTGTGTATCATAATAGCGGAACTCCTATGGAGCCCCATAGGCTAATGTGTGAAAATAAAACAAAATGAATAAAAGAAACCCTTCGAGCTGTATTCGAGTGGTTGTATTTTTCGTTGGACAGCCGCTGGTCTAAGTACCGTTGGCTTATTTCTGAGTGCGTACATGGTGTTTTGCCATGGGTTACCATATTCACCTTTGGACAGCCCTTGTGCAAGTCAAGATTTCGTCCGCCATCTGCAGTTTCTTGTAGCTTGCATCATTGTTATATTGGGCACAAAACTTTGAAAGAACTTTCGGAGATTTTTTTTTTAACTACGTCCACTTTTAATTCATTTGTTTACAAATGACTTTTCATGCAACATTCTTTAGCGGTACTGTCTCTCTAAACTGTCTATACTTCAAACGTTGTCACCTCTTTCTCTGCACATTTTCCTCCTTTCTTTTGAGGTTGGCTCTCTCATGCCTCATACCCATAAGTAATAATAACAACACAACGACTTATGACTGAAAATTTAGAAGAAGTACAAGCAGTAGCTCCGTTTTCTGTCAGTGCAAGTCACACTTTTAACTTTCTCTTCTTAGCCTGACTACCTTCAGGTTGCCCCTTCCTTTTCTTAGTCGTCGGGGTTTCCTCTAGGAGTCGGAGTTCTTCTTTCAACGCTTGAATCCTTGCAGTCTTTCCCCTCTCGAGGTTACCTTTCTCCTCATACGACGCGTCGTTATGTCATTATCACTAGACCTCCTAGTAAAGGAGGGCTGAGTAGAGAGTTTATGGTATAACAGATATGATAAACTGCTTTTCAGAGTTTCTCTATTATACCATAAACCCGACGGCTCTCAGCTTGGCACGCCGGAACTTTCGGAGATGTTCGGAAAAGATACATGAAGCCTTTGGGTTGCCCGTCTTTGGCTGGTTGCTGACAGAATGGACTGGGATCAGGGAAGGATGAGTAATCGATAAAGTGGTTTATTCAGCCAGGATGAACATAACAGAAAGAAAGAGGTTTAAAATCAAGCTATGAATCGTTCTAGATAATACAAAAGCAAGTAATATAATTTGCAGCTTTGTTACAGCTCAACACGGAATAAATTAAATTGTCATAGACACGCAATTCTCACGGAATTTAGCCAGCCTTTGCAGTTGGCTTGTTCAAGAAAAGAAAACATGTCGCTCGAACTGTCAGGAGAAAACTCAATTTTTTACATGGAACGAACAATGTACGACTCGCTTCTCAAGGACATCCTTGGAGCTGAATAAGTTTCTAACGACAGAAATGCTTTGGCATCGAGATTCCTTCAAGAAGAAAAGATACGATATTAAGGTAAGTTTTAAAGTAAGTTAATTCCAAAGTTGAGTGCTTTGCTCATCTCTTTGCTAAGGGCGCGTGTTCTCCATTGAAAATGCAACACATGAATCGCTAGGATATCATATTTAAACTATTCTATCTATACTTCATATCCCTTGTACTTGCACTAAGATAATTGTAAATACACATTGGAATCATGTTTCAGTCCCCTGTGATTCATTCAGCAATTCTCTTAAATTTGACTATTGGAATTTAGATTTAATTAACTCAATATTTGAAGCTTAGCTTTGTGGATGAGACTACATGTGTTTTGGTGAAAATGTTTTTTTCTGAAAAGGGGTGTGCATTGGCTTGAAATCATAGACAGATATCAATAATGATTGACTGTAACATTGTATCATAATAATAAAGCCAGCTGAAAGACAAAAGTATTTTCCACTCTTTTAATCATCTGGAAAATATCATGTTTTGTCAACAGAGATCAGGCTAAGACATTTTATTTATTAGGCAGTTTGCTAGAAAATGCAAGGGATTTTCTCTGCTCACATGCATAACAAAGTTCCAAGGCACAACAGGCTTTGGCAATAAAAAAAATCCCCCCAACCCCTGGACATTTGCTACAAGCTAACTTTGCATTTTGCTTTGCATTGCTTTTATTTACTGTGCAGTTTTTTAAATGCCAATTTAGCTTGTAGATCTCATTTCTACAAGCTAATTCTAAAGATCCTCGATCCGAATAATTCTCCACGAAAGCTAAATTCATTAATTGCTTTATTATTCTTTCAAACTTTCAATTGTTTTATTGTTTATTTTCCTGCTTTACTCCTTTAAGAGAGCAGTTACATGACACGTGCAATAATTTTTCAACTTATCTAATCTTTGACGTACATAGCCAGGGGCCAGACCATCAACACATACCATGGCAAGGGTCATCATACATAGCTGGGGCCAGATCATCAACACATACCATGGCAAGGGTCATCATACATTGCCAGGGGCCAGACCATCAACACATACCATTGCAAGGGTCATCATACATAGCCAGGGGCCAGACCATCAACGCATACCATGGCAATGGTCATCATACATAGCCAGGGGCCAGACCATCAACACATACCATGCGGGAAAATATGTTGAGTGAATAATAATGAATTATTTGTTCCTCGTTCATTGTTTCTTTGTGTGGCTATTGGAAGGAACATGATTACTTTTGAAAGTCAATTTTATCATCATGCCTCTGTGTTGTTAGTTGCCATGTTGTTGTGCCAAAGGAAATTAAAATAACATTCGTATTAATTACTATCAGGGGGTTGTGATTTAAGCTGAATTGCAATTGCAATTGTATGGTCACAGCTACTTTGATTACAAAATTAATTTCAGAACATTCAATGTGTTATTCCAGAAAAATAATTTATCATACCCACCATGGAGGGAATTTTCCCAAAAACCCAACCCCTCTGGAATTTCAAAAGGAATACAGTATTTGTTTGGAAATGCAGGAAAATAACCCTTCACCCCATTCACATTTCCTCCATGGTGGGGGTATGGATTTTTCCTGGAATTACACAATAAAGGTTGCTTTGGGAAAAACAAGGTATCCAGAAACCAAGTATTGATTCCAAAAACAACCTAAATAGCTCTATACAAACCTTGTTTTGCTTGCATTTAAGACATGACGCTGAGGAGATTGTTGACATGGGGATGCAATGTTCCTGTCTCAGCTGTTGTCTTGATACTCCTGTACAGCACAGAAGAGCACCATGTACACTCTGGTATTTCTGGTTCTTTCTCCAACCCACAATAGCACACCTTTGGGTTATCCAGTACTTCTTTAGGTACATAAGCATCATCTGCAGTGTACTTTGATCTGAAGGGATCTTGTTCCTGAGCCAAACAGTTGTTACATAATCATGTCTCATGACAAGCTTCCAACGATTTGTTAGGGTGGCATGTTTTGAATAGTGTGCAATTTTGACATGCTTTGCCTCCCTTCCCTGCATAGTGTTCAATCCCAGTCCCAACCCAAACTTTGAGTACACAATGTCAGTGTGGTATGGCACCGCATAGCCAATGGTCCACACAGTAGGAGTTACACTACCAAGAAAGATGCTACAGGCATTGAAATAATGCTTGCAGCAGCCCTTCAGTTCCTTTAACACCTTAGCATCGATAACCTAAGGCAACATTGCGTCCCTGGGAGAACCAATTGACTTTTTTGTATAGCCTTCTTGCCTTTATTCTCTTCAGGGTTGACAAGTAACATACATTCTTTCCTTAACTTTAGCTGCTACCTCGAGAGTTATAATCCCAAGGCTGCCATGTGCAATTATCATCAGTGCCAATAGAGCCATTGATTGTGTTCTTATTCTCATTATTGACATTAGCGAATGGTGAAAAATAATGTACTCCCTACTCTACATGTAGAGGCCCATTTCATGTTTGATGGGACAAGTTCGAAACGAAACTTTACTTTCTGGTTGATATCAGGTAATGAATAGACTTTTCTTTCAACTAATGCAATTTGTTGTATAAGCCTGTCTGCATATCTTACCATAGCAGTGTAAGATTCACTGCAGTTTGCACCAGCAAGAAGAAAGCACTCATCCTCACTTGCTATCCTCTCGCAAACATTAAGAAATGATAGCAACCATGACGTTGCTTCATCATCCTTACCGTAAGGAGCGCCATCTGCTCCAACAGCTACCCGAAAATGACACGGTTCACTTCCAAAGTGATTCAGAAAGGAATTCTCCCCCAAGTACTGATCCACTTTAATGTACATGCTAGCCAGCTCTAACAAGAATGGTTCCAAATCTCTGTAAACACCATTCACTCTGTCATCCTCCTCTAAATTAGCACAAAATTCAGTATCTATGTCTCGCAGATTTCCAATAACAACTGATTTCACAAAATCTATCAGTCTGTCATTAGGAACAAGTTTAGAAATATTAGCATGTGGCATGAACTTGAGACTTGTTTGCTTATTCTGCACACCACTCGAAATCATGCTTAGGTTGGAGCGGACTCCTTTGGATTGCTTTTTGCTTAGCATTCGTTTCCCATACAAAATTTTAAGATTACGCACTTTATTTGTTAAGCTTTTTACAACTTCTGTGATCGGATCTTTCATAGCAGTGGGAAGTGCTCGATTCATCACTTTGCGAGATGTTTTTATATACTTTGCTAGCCTTGCTGGTGTTGATACATTGACTACTGTGGCCCACATGCCATCTAGAGTTGGACTGACATCTGACTCTGAGCTACCTCCATGAATTTTGTGACACTCTCTTATAGTCTCCTCTCTCTTTCTCTGGTGAGATCTTAATGCTTCGGGTACTTTGAAACATTCAGAATCTTCATGTTTTAATTCTTGTGGGATTCCGTCGCCTTTTGATTAACTTCCCACTTGATAAACTACCTTGACCTCCAACATCTCCCTGCATCTTTTCTACATCAACCAACAGTGTCTTTACCTATTCACATGGAAAATTCATTAATGAGCCAATAATTCTTGAAGGTATTAGTAATTGCTTTTGTAGCTACAATTGTAGAATAAGTTTGTATACCTAGTTTTGACCATGGAGACTCCATGATTTGACAGAGTCTCAAGAATAGCATCTCAGAATTAAATTTAATTATCTAATAGAAACTGAACTAATGTGTATCATAATAGCGGAACTCCTATGGAGCCCCATAGGCTAATGTGTGAAAATAAAACAAAATGAACAGCCGCTGGTCTAAGTACCGTTGGCTTATTTCTGAGTGCGTACATGGTGTTTTGCCATGGGTTACCATATTCACCTTTGGACAGCCCTTGTGCAAGTCAAGATTTCGTCCGCCATCTGCAGTTTCTTGTAGCTTGCATCATTGTTATATTGGGCACAAAACTTTGAAAGAACTTTCGGAGATTTTTTTTTTAACTACGTCCACTTTTAATTCATTTGTTTACAAATGACTTTTCATGCAACATTCTTTAGCGGTACTGTCTCTCTAAACTGTCTATACTTCAAACGTTGTCACCTCTTTCTCTGCACATTTTCCTCCTTTCTTTTGAGGTTGGCTCTCTCATGCCTCATACCCATAAGTAATAATAACAACACAACGACTTATGACTGAAAATTTAGAAGAAGTACAAGCAGTAGCTCCGTTTTCTGTCAGTGCAAGTCACACTTTTAACTTTCTCTTCTTAGCCTGACTACCTTCAGGTTGCCCCTTCCTTTTCCTAGTCGTCGGGGTTTCCTCTAGGAGTCGGAGTTCTTCTTTCAACGCTTGAATCCTTGCAGTCTTTCCCCTCTCGAGGTTACCTTTCTCCTCATACGACGCGTCGTTATGTCATTATCACTAGACCTCCTAGTAAAGGAGGGCTGAGTAGAGAGTTTATGGTATAACAGATATGATAAACTGCTTTTCAGAGTTTCTCTATTATACCATAAACCCGACGGCTCTCAGCTTGGCACGCCGGAACTTTCGGAGATGTTCGGAAAAGATACATGAAGCCTTTGGGTTGCCCGTCTTTGGCTGGTTGCTGACAGAATGGACTGGGATCAGGGAAGGATGAGTAATCGATAAAGTGGTTTATTCAGCCAGGATGAACATAACAGAAAGAAAGAGGTTTAAAATCAAGCTATGAATCGTTCTAGATAATACAAAAGCAAGTAAAATAATTTGCAGCTTTGTTACAGCTCAACACGGAATAAATTAAATTGTCATAGACACGCAATTCTCACGGAATTTAGCCAGCCTTTGCAGTTGGCTTGTTCAAGAAAAGAAAACATGTCGCTCGAACTGTCAGGAGAAAACTCAATTTTTTACATGGAAAGAACAATGTACGACTCGCTTCTCAAGGACATCCTTGGAGCTGAATAAGTTTCTAACGACAGAAATGCTTTGGCATCGAGATTCCTTCAAGAAGAAAAGATACGATATTAAGGTAAGTTTTGAAGTAAGTTAATTCCAAAGTTGAGTGCTTTGCTCATCTCTTTGCTAAGGGCGCGTGTTCTCCATTGAAAATGCAACACATGAATCGCTAGGATATCATATTTAAACTATTCTATCTATACTTCATATCCCTTGTACTTGCACTAAGATAATTGTAAATACACATTGGAATCATGTTTCAGTCCCCTGTGATTCATTCAGCAATTCTCTTAAATTTGACTATTGGAATTTAGATTTAATTAACTCAATATTTGAAGCTTAGCTTTGTGGATGAGACTACATGTGTTTTGGTGAAAATGTTTTTTTCTGAAAAGGGGTGTGCATTGGCTTGAAATCATAGACAGATATCAATAATGATTGACTGTAACATTGTATCATAATAATAAAGCCAGCTGAAAGACAAAAGTATTTTCCACTCTTTTAATCATCTGGAAAATATCATGTTTTGTCAACAGAGATCAGGCTAAGACATTTTATTTATTAGGCAGTTTGCTAGAAAATGCAAGGGATTTTCTCTGCTCACATGCATAACAAAGTTCCAAGGCACAACAGGCTTTGGCAATAAAAAAAATCCCCCCAACCCCTGGACATTTGCTACAAGCTAACTTTGCATTTTGCTTTGCATTGCTTTTATTCACTGTGCAGTTTTTTAAATGCCAATTTAGCTTGTAGATCTCATTTCTACAAGCTAATTCTAAAGATCCTCGATCCGAATAATTCTCCACGAAAGCTAAATTCATTAATTGCTTTATTATTCTTTCAAACTTTCAACTGTTTTATTGTTTATTTTCCTGCTTTACTCCTTTAAGAGAGCAGTTACATGACACGTGCAATAATTTTTCAACTTATCTAATCTTTGACGTACATAGCCAGGGGCCAGACCATCAACACATACCATGGCAAGGGTCATCATACATAGCTGGGGCCAGATCATCAACACATACCATGGCAAGGGTCATCATACATTGCCAGGGGCCAGACCATCAACACATACCATTGCAAGGGTCATCATACATAGCCAGGGGCCAGACCATCAACGCATACCATGGCAATGGTCATCATACATAGCCAGGGGCCAGACCATCAACACATACCATGCGGGAAAATATGTTGAGTGAATAATAATGAATTATTTGTTCCTCGTTCATTGTTTCTTTGTGTGGCTATTGGAAGGAACATGATTACTTTTGAAAGTCAATTTTATCATCATGCCTCTGTGTTGTTAGTTGCCATGTTGTTGTGCCAAAGGAAATTAAAATAACATTCGTATTAATTACTATCAGGGGGTTGTGATTTAAGCTGAATTGCAATTGCAATTGTATGGTCACAGCTACTTTGATTACAAAATTAATTTCAGAACATTCAATGTGTTATTCCAGAAAAATAATTTATCATACCCACCATGGAGGGAATTTTCCCAAAAACCCAACCCCTCTGGAATTTCAAAAGGAATACAGTATTTGTTTGGAAATGCAGGAAAATAACCCTTCACCCCCATTCACATTTCCTCCATGGTGGGGGTATGGATTTTTCCTGGAATTACACAATAAAGGTTGCTTTGGGAAAAACAAGGTATCCAGAAACCAAGTATTGATTCCAAAAACAACCTAAATAGCTCTATACAAACCTTGTTTGCTTGCATTTAAGACATGACGCTGAGGAGATTGTTGACATGGGGATGCAATGTTCCTGTCTCAGCTGTTGTCTTGATACTCCTGTACAGCACAGAAGAGCACCATGTACACTCTGGTATTTCTGGTTCTTTCTCCAACCCACAATAGCACACCTTTGGGTTATCCAGTACTTCTTTAGGTACAAAAGCATCATCTGCAGTGTACTTTGATCTGAAGGGATCTTGTTCCTGAGCCAAACAGTTGTTACATAATCATGTCTCATGACAAGCTTCCAACGATTTGTTAGGGTGGCATGTTTTGAATAGTGTGCAATTTTGACATGCTTTGCCTCCCTTCCCTGCATAGTGTTCAATCCCAGTCCCAACCCAAACTTTGAGTACACAATGTCAGTGTGGTATGGCACCGCATAGCCAATGGTCCACACAGTAGGAGTTACACTACCAAGAAAGATGCTACAGGCATTGAAATAATGCTTGCAGCAGCCCTTCAGTTCCTTTAACACCTTAGCATCGATAACCTAAGGCAACATTGCGTCCCTGGGAGAACCAATTGACTTTTTTGTATAGCCTTCTTGCCTTTATTCTCTTCAGGGTTGACAAGTAACATACAAGGGGGCAGTCTTCAGGCAGCTCAGAATTTTTTTGATTTTGTCAGGGAGATTCCTCTTTGCAGCTGCATGATTTAATATAAGCTCATTCAGTTGTTGCCATGCGTTGTTACTATTGTGTAATGGTTCAGCATATATAACATCAACAAGCTTACCCAAAATAGGTACATGTTCTTGCCTTGATTTGTGATTCCTAATACACGTCGTTTTGCATTGTCGTGATCTATTTCTTCCTTTTTTCCTTAACTTTAGCTGCTACCTCGAGAGTTATAATCCCAAGGCTGCCATGTGCAATTATCATCAGTGCCAATAGAGCCATTGATTGTGTTCTTATTCTCATTATTGACATTAGCGAATGGTGAAAAATAATGTACTCCCTACTCTACATGTAGAGGCCCATTTCATGTTTGATGGGACAAGTTCGAAACGAAACTTTACTTTCTGGTTGATATCAGGTAATGAATAGACTTTCCTTTCAACTAATGCAATTTGTTGTATAAGCCTGTCTGCATATCTTACCATAGCAGTGTAAGATTCACTGCAGTTTGCACCAGCAAGAAGAAAGCACTCATCCTCACTTGCTATCCTCTCGCAAACATTAAGAAATGATAGCAACCATGACGTTGCTTCATCATCCTTACCGTAAGGAGCGCCATCTGCTCCAGCAGCTACCCGAAAATGACACGGTTCACTTCCAAAGTGATTCAGAAAGGAATTCTCCCCCAAGTACTGATCCACTTTAATGTACATGCTAGCCAGCTCTAACAAGAATGGTTCCAAATCTCTGTAAACACCATTCACTCTGTCATCCTCCTCTAAATTAGCACAAAATTCAGTATCTATGTCTCGCAGATTTCCAATAACAACTGATTTCACAAAATCTATCAGTCTGTCATAAGGAACAAGTTTAGAAATATTAGCATGTGGCATGAACTTGAGACTTGTTTGCTTATTCTGCACACCACTCGAAATCATGCTTAGGTTGGAGCGGACTCCTTTGGATTGCTTTTTGCTTAGCATTCGTTTCCCATACAAAATTTTAAGATTACGCACTTTATTTGTTAAGCTTTTTACAACTTCTGTGATCGGATCTTTCATAGCAGTGGGAAGTGCTCGATTCATCACTTTGCGAGATGTTTTTATATACTTTGCTAGCCTTGCTGGTGTTGATACATTGACTACTGTGGCCCACATGCCATCTAGAGTTGGACTGACATCTGACTCTGAGCTACCTCCATGAATTTTGTGACACTCTCTTATAGTCTCCTCTCTCTTTCTCTGGTGAGATCTTAATGCTTCGGGTACTTTGAAACATTCAGAATCTTCATGTTTTAATTCTTGTGGGATTCCGTCGCCTTTTGATTTACTTCCCACTTGATAAACTACCTTGACCTCCAACATCTCCCTGCATCTTTTCTACATCAACCAACAGTGTCTTTACCTATTCACATGGAAAATTCATTAATGAGCCAATAATTCTTGAAGGTATTAGTAATTGCTTTTGTAGCTACAATTGTAGAATAAGTTTGTATACCTAGTTTTGACCATGGAGACTCCATGATTTGAGAGAGTCTCAAGAATAGCATCTCAGAATTAAATTTAATCTATTATCTAATAGAAACTGAACTAATGTGTATCATAATAGCGGAACTCCTATGGAGCCCCATAGGCTAATGTGTGAAAATAAAACAAAATGAATAAAAGAAACCCTTCGAGCTGTATTCGAGTGGTTGTATTTTCCGTTGGACCGCCGCTGGTCTAAGTACCGTCGGCTTATTTCTGAGTGCGTACATGGTGTTTTGCCATGGGTTACCATATTCACCTTTGGACAGCCCTTGTGCAAGTCAAGATTTCGTCCGCCATCTGCAGTTTCTTGTAGCTTGTATCATTGTTATATTGGGCACAAAACTTTGAAAGAACTTTCGGAGTTTTTTTTTTTTAACTACGTCCACTTTTAATTCATTGTTTACAAATGACTTTTCATGCAACATTCTTTAGCGGTACTGTCTCTCTATACTGTCTCTGTCTATACTTCAAACGTTGTCACCTCTTTCTCTGCACATTTTCCTCCTTTCTTTTGAGGTTGGCTCTCTCATGCCTCATACCCATAAGTAATAATAACAACACAACGACTTATGACTGAAAATTTAGAAGAAGTACAAGCAGTAGCTCCGTTTTCTGTCAGTGCAAGTCACACTTTTAACTTTCTCTTCTTAGCCTGACTACCTTCAGGTTGCCCCTTCCTTTTCCTAGTCTTCGGGGTTTCCTCTAGGAGTCGGAGTTCTTCTTTCAACGCTTGAATCCTTGCAGTCTTTCCCCTCTCGAGGTTACCTTTCTCCTCATACGACGCGTGGAGCATATCAATCATTGTTTTCAAACATGGTTTCTTTTTAAACCTCTTGTCCACATTCTGAGCTTGCACCATTTTGGCGTACATTTTTGGATTTCGGAGAAACGCCTAGTTGTTAAGAAATTGACTGCTATTGTTATCAGGGACTGTCCCATGTGATAGAACTCCTCGCACATGTGATGCACATCATCAGTGTCTCGTACATGAATTTGGCAAACTGAAGCACATCCGCTTTTGTAGGATGAGTAGCTTTTTCTGCAGTGCTCAAAATATGACACAAATTGAGCAACTGCTCCATGTGTTTGTCATGATATTTCTTGACTTTCTTTATTTTGACCCGCTGACTTGTAGAACTGACCAATGCTTTATATGTTCCACGATAGTTTCTGCACATTCAGACAGTCCCACGTGTGGTTTCGTTAACCACGGACAGTTGCTTGGAAAAGCACGAGCAAACACCAAATCTAGAGATGGAATCTCTTAACTGCAGTCCAGTATATGCAAATGAGTAAATCTGAAGGGTTTCAACTGGGCCGGCATTTTCTCTACTGATAGCCTTTAGCACATGCATAAAATTATGACACAAAAGTTTGGTTTCCAGTCCCGTGAAACGATAACCTAAGGCAACATTGCGTCCCTGGGAGAACCACCATTTGACTTTTTTGTATAGCCTTCTTGCCTTTATTCTCTTCAGGGTTGACAAGTAACATAGAAGGGGGCAGTCTTCAGGTAGCTCAGAATTTTTTGATTTTGTCAGGGAGATTCCTTTTTGCAGCTGCATGATTTAATATAAGCTCATTCAGTTGTTGCCATGCGTTGTCACTATTGTGTAATGGTTCAGCATATATAACATCAACAAGCTTACCCAAAATAGGTACATGTTCTTGCCTTGATTTGTGATTCCTAATACACTCTAGAATTTTTGCTCTTATTGTTGACTCTTGAAGGGGTTTACGTCGTGTTGCATTGTCGTGATCTATTTCTTCCCCTTTCTTTCCTTAACTTTAGCTGCTACCTTTAGTCGAAAGTTATACTCCCAAGGCTGCCATGTGCAATTATCATCAGTGCCAATAGAGCCATTGATTGTGTTCTTATTCTCATTATTGACATTAGCGAATGGTGAAAAATAATGTGCAGAATTTCCAAACTCCCTACTCTACATGTAGAGGCCCATTTCATGTTTGATGGGACAAGTTCGAAACGAAACTTTACTTTCTGGTTGATATCAGGTAATGGATAGACTTTCCTTTCAACTAATGCAATTTGTTGTATAAGCCTGTCTGCATATCTTACCATAGCAGTGTAAGATTCACTGCAGTTTGCACCAGCAAGAAGAAAGCACTCATCCTCACTTGCTATCCTCTCGCAAACATTAAGAAATGATAGCAACCATGACGTTGCTTCATCATCCTTACCGTAAGGAGCGCCATCTGCTCCAACAGCTACCCGAAAATGACACGGTTCACTTCCAAAGTGATTCAGAAAGGAATTCTCCCCCAAGTACTGATCCACTTTAATGTACATGCTAGCCAGCTCTAACAAGAATGGTTCCAAATCTCTGTAAACACCATTCACTCTGTCATCCTCCTCTAAATTAGCACAAAATTCAGTATCTATGTCTCGCAGATTTCCAATAACAACTGATTTCACAAAATCTATCAGTCTGTCATAAGGAACAAGTTTAGAAATATTAGCATGTGGCATGAACTTGAGACTTGTTTGCTTATTCTGCACACCACTCGAAATCATGCTTAGGTTGGAGCGGACTCCTTTGGATTGCTTTTTGCTTAGCATTCGTTTCCCATACAAAATTTTAAGATTACGCACTTTATTTGTTAAGCTTTTTACAACTTCTGTGATCGGATCTTTCATAGCAGTGGGAAGTGCTCGATTCATCACTTTGCGAGATGTTTTTATATACTTTGCTAGCCTTGCTGGTGTTGATACATTGACTACTGTGGCCCACATGCCATCTAGAGTTGGACTGACATCTGACTCTGAGCTACCTCCATGAATTTTGTGACACTCTCTTATAGTCTCCTCTCTCTTTCTCTGGTGAGATCTTAATGCTTCGGGTACTTTGAAACATTCAGAATCTTCATGTTTTAATTCTTGTGGGATTCCGTCGCCTTTTGATTTACTTCCCACTTGATAAACTACCTTGACCTCCAACATCTCCCTGCATCTTTTCTACATCAACCAACAGTGTCTTTACCTATTCACATGGAAAATTCATTAATGAGCCAATAATTCTTGAAGGTATTAGTAATTGCTTTTGTAGCTACAATTGTAGAATAAGTTTGTATACCTAGTTTTGACCATGGAGACTCCATGATTTGACAGAGTCTCAAGAATAGCATCTCAGAATTAAATTTAATCTATTATCTAATAGAAACTGAACTAATGTGTATCATAATAGCGGAACTCCTATGGAGCCCCATAGGCTAATGTGTGAAAATAAAACAAAATGAATAAAAGAAACCCTTCGAGCTGTATTCGAGTGGTTGTATTTTCCGTTGGACCGCCGCTGGTCTAAGTACCGTCGGCTTATTTCTGAGTGCGTACATGGTGTTTTGCCATGGGTTACCATATTCACCTTTGGACAGCCCTTGTGCAAGTCAAGATTTCGTCCGCCATCTGCAGTTTCTTGTAGCTTGTATCATTGTTATATTGGGCACAAAACTTTGAAAGAACTTTCGGAGTTTTTTTTTTTTAACTACGTCCACTTTTAATTCATTTGTTTACAAATGACTTTTCATGCAACATTCTTTAGCGGTACTGTCTCTCTATACTGTCTCTCTATACTGTCTCTGTCTATACTTCAAACGTTGTCACCTCTTTCTCTGCACATTTTCCTCCTTTCTTTTGAGGTTGGCTCTCTCATGCCTCATACCCATAAGTAATAATAACAACACAACGACTTATGACTGAAAATTTAGAAGAAGTACAAGCAGTAGCTCCGTTTTCTGTCAGTGCAAGTCACACTTTTAACTTTCTCTTCTTAGCCTGACTACCTTCAGGTTGCCCCTTCCTTTTCCTAGTCTTCGGGGTTTCCTCTAGGAGTCGGAGTTCTTCTTTCAACGCTTGAATCCTTGCAGTCTTTCCCCTCTCGAGGTTACCTTTCTCCTCGTACGACGCGTGGAGCATATCAATCATTGTTTTCAAACATGGTTTCTTTTTAAACCTCTTGTCCACATTCTGAGCTTGCACCATTTTGGCGTACATTTTTGGATTTCGGAGAAACGCCCTAGTTGTTAAGAAATTGACTGCTATTGTTATCAGGGACTGTCCCATGTGATAGAACTCCTCGCACATGTGATGCACATCATCAGTGTCTCGTACATGAATTTGGCAAACTGAAGCACATCCGCTTTGTAGGATGAGTAGCTTTTTCTGCAGTGCTCAAAATATGACACAAATTGAGCAACTGCTCCATGTGTTCGTCATGATATTTCTTGACTTTCTTTATTTTGACCCACTGACTTGTAGAACTGACCAATGCTTTCATATGTTCCACGATAGTTTCTGCACATTCAGACAGTCCCACGTGTGGTTTCGTTAACCACGGACAGTTGCTTGGAAAAGCACGAGCAAACACCAAATCTAGAGATGGAATCTCTTAACTGCAGTCCAGTATATGCAAATGAGTAAATCTGAAGGGGTTTCAACTGGGCCGGCATTTTCTCTACTGATAGCCTTTAGCACATGCATAAAATTATGACACAAAAGTTTGGTTTCCTGCCCCGTGAAACGATAACCTATAGAGGCAACATTGCGTCCCTTGGAGAACCACCATTTAACTTTTTGTATAGCCTTCTTGCCTTTATTCTCTTCAGGGTTGACAAGTAACATAGAAGGGGGCAGTCTTCAGGTAGCTCAGAATTTTTTTGATTTTGTCAGGGAGATTCCTTTTTGCAGCTGCATGATTTAATATAAGCTCATTCAGTTGTTGCCATGCGTTGTCACTATTGTGTAATGGTTCAGTATATATAACATCAACAAGCTTACCCAAAATAGGTACATGTTCTTGCCTTGATTTGTGATTCCTAATACACTCTAGAATTTTTGCTCTTATTGTTGACTCTTGAAGGGGTTTACGTCGTGTTGCATTGTCGTGATCTATTTCTTCCCCTTTCTTTCCTTAACTTTAGCTGCTACCTTTAGTCGAAAGTTATACTCCCAAGGCTGCCATGTGCAATTATCATCAGTGCCAATAGAGCCATTGATTGTGTTCTTATTCTCATTATTGACATTAGCGAATGGTGAAAAATAATGTGCAGAATTTCCAAACTCCCTACTCTACATGTAGAGGCCCATTTCATGTTTGATGGGACAAGTTCGAAACGAAACTTTACTTTCTGGTTGATATCAGGTAATGGATAGACTTTCCTTTCAACTAATGCAATTTGTTGTATAAGCCTGTCTGCATATCTTACCATAGCAGTGTAAGATTCACTGCAGTTTGCACCAGCAAGAAGAAAGCACTCATCCTCACTTGCTATCCTCTCGCAAACATTAAGAAATGATAGCAACCATGACGTTGCTTCATCATCCTTACCGTAAGGAGCGCCATCTGCTCCAACAGCTACCCGAAAATGACACGGTTCACTTCCAAAGTGATTCAGAAAGGAATTCTCCCCCAAGTACTGATCCACTTTAATGTACATGCTAGCCAGCTCTAACAAGAATGGTTCCAAATCTCTGTAAACACCATTCACTCTGTCATCCTCCTCTAAATTAGCACAAAATTCAGTATCTATGTCTCGCAGATTTCCAATAACAACTGATTTCACAAAATCTATCAGTCTGTCATAAGGAACAAGTTTAGAAATATTAGCATGTGGCATGAACTTGAGACTTGTTTGCTTATTCTGCACACCACTCGAAATCATGCTTAGGTTGGAGCGGACTCCTTTGGATTGCTTTTTGCTTAGCATTCGTTTCCCATACAAAATTTTAAGATTACGCACTTTATTTGTTAAGCTTTTTACAACTTCTGTGATCGGATCTTTCATAGCAGTGGGAATTGCTCGATTCATCACTTTGCGAGATGTTTTTATATACTTTGCTAGCCTTGCTGGTGTTGATACATTGACTACTGTGGCCCACATGCCATCTAGAGTTGGACTGACATCTGACTCTGAGCTACCTCCATGAATTTTGTGACACTCTCTTATAGTCTCCTCTCTCTTTCTCTGGTGAGATCTTAATGCTTCGGGTACTTTGAAACATTCAGAATCTTCATGTTTTAATTCTTGTGGGATTCCGTCGCCTTTTGATTTACTTCCCACTTGATAAACTACCTTGACCTCCAACATCTCCCTGCATCTTTTCTACATCAACCAACAGTGTCTTTACCTATTCACATGGAAAATTCATTAATGAGCCAATAATTCTTGAAGGTATTAGTAATTGCTTTTGTAGCTACAATTGTAGAATAAGTTTGTATACCTAGTTTTGACCATGGAGACTCCATGATTTGACAGAGTCTCAAGAATAGCATCTCAGAATTAAATTTAATCTATTATCTAATAGAAACTGAACTAATGTGTATCATAATAGCGGAACTCCTATGGAGCCCCATAGGCTAATGTGTGAAAATAAAACAAAATGAATAAAAGAAACCCTTCGAGCTGTATTCGAGTGGTTGTATTTTCCGTTGGACCGCCGCTGGTCTAAGTACCGTCGGCTTATTTCTGAGTGCGTACATGGTGTTTTGCCATGGGTTACCATATTAACCTTTGGACAGCCCTTGTGCAAGTCAAGATTTCGTCCGCCATCTGCAGTTTCTTGTAGCTTGTATCATTGTTATATTGGGCACAAAACTTTGAAAGAACTTTCGCAGTTTTTTTTTTAACTACGTCCACTTTAATTCATTTGTTTACAAATGACTTTTCATGCAACATTCTTTAGCGGTACTGTCTCTCTATACTGTCTCTCTATACTGTCTCTGTCTATACTTCAAACGTTGTCACCTCTTTCTCTGCACATTTTCCTCCTTTCTTTTGAGGTTGGCTCTCTCATGCCTCATACCCATAAGTAATAATAACAACACAACGACTTATGACTGAAAATTTAAAGGAAGTACAAGCAGTAGCTCCGTTTTCTGTCAGTGCAAGTCACACTTTTAACTTTCTCTTCTTAGCCTGACTACCTTCAGGTTGCCCCTTCCTTTTCCTAGTCTTCGGGGTTTCCTCTAGGAGTCGGAGTTCTTCTTTCAACGCTTGAATCCTTGCAGTCTTTCCCCTCTCGAGGTTACCTTTCTCCTCGTACGACGCGTGGAGCATATCAATCATTGTTTTCAAACATGGTTTCTTTTTAAACCTCTTGTCCACATTCTGAGCTTGCACCATTTTGGCGTACATTTTTGGATTTCGGAGAAACGCCCTAGTTGTTAAGAAATTGACTGCTATTGTTATCAGGGACTGTCCCATGTGATAGAACTCCTCGCACATGTGATGCACATCATCAGTGTCTCGTACATGAATTTGGCAAACTGAAGCACATCCGCTTTGTAGGATGAGTAGCTTTTTCTGCAGTGCTCAAAATATGACACAAATTGAGCAACTGCTCCATGTGTTCGTCATGATATTTCTTGACTTTCTTTATTTTGACCCACTGACTTGTAGAACTGACCAATGCTTTCATATGTTCCACGATAGTTTCTGCACATTCAGACAGTCCCACGTGTGGTTTCGTTAACCACGGACAGTTGCTTGGAAAAGCACGAGCAAACACCAAATCTAGAGATGGAATCTCTTAACTGCAGTCCAGTATATGCAAATGAGTAAATCTGAAGGGGTTTCAACTGGGCCGGCATTTTCTCTACTGATAGCCTTTAGCACATGCATAAAATTATGACACAAAAGTTTGGTTTCCTGCCCCGTGAAACGATAACCTATAGAGGCAACATTGCGTCCCTTGGAGAACCACCATTTAACTTTTTTGTATAGCCTTCTTGCCTTTATTCTCTTCAGGGTTGACAAGAAACATAGAAGGGGGCAGTCTTCAGGTAGCTCAGAATTTTTTGATTTTGTCAGGGAGATTCCTTTTGCAGCTGCATGATTTAATATACGCTCATTCAGTTGTTGCCATGCGTTGTCACTATTGTGTAATGGTTCAGCATATATAACATCAACAAGCTTACCCAAAATAGGTACATGTTCTTGCCTTGATTTGTGATTCCTAATACACTCTAGAATTTTTGCTCTTATTGTTGACTCTTGAAGGGGTTTACGTCGTGTTGCATTGTCGTGATCTATTTCTTCCCCTTTCTTTCCTTAACTTTAGCTGCTACCTTTAGTCGAAAGTTATACTCCCAAGGCTGCCATGTGCAATTATCATCAGTGCCAATAGAGCCATTGATTGTGTTCTTATTCTCATTATTGACATTAGCGAATGGTGAAAAATAATGTGCAGAATTTCCAAACTCCCTACTCTACATGTAGAGGCCCATTTCATGTTTGATGGGACAAGTTCGAAACGAAACTTTACTTTCTGGTTGATATCAGGTAATGGATAGACTTTCCTTTCAACTAATGCAATTTGTTGTATAAGCCTGTCTGCATATCTTACCATAGCAGTGTAAGATTCACTGCAGTTTGCACCAGCAAGAAGAAAGCACTCATCCTCACTTGCTATCCTCTCGCAAACATTAAGAAATGATAGCAACCATGACGTTGCTTCATCATCCTTACCGTAAGGAGCGCCATCTGCTCCAGCAGCTACCCGAAAATGACACGGTTCACTTCCAAAGTGATTCAGAAAGGAATTCTCCCCCAAGTACTGATCCACTTTAATGTACATGCTAGCCAGCTCTAACAAGAATGGTTCCAAATCTCTGTAAACACCATTCACTCTGTCATCCTCCTCTAAATTAGCACAAAATTCAGTATCTATGTCTCGCAGATTTCCAATAACAACTGATTTCACAAAATCTATCAGTCTGTCATAAGGAACAAGTTTAGAAATATTAGCATGTGGCATGAACTTGAGACTTGTTTGCTTATTCTGCACACCACTCGAAATCATGCTTAGGTTGGAGCGGACTCCTTTGGATTGCTTTTTGCTTAGCATTCGTTTCCCATACAAAATTTTAAGATTACGCACTTTATTTGTTAAGCTTTTTACAACTTCTGTGATCGGATCTTTCATAGCAGTGGGAAGTGCTCGATTCATCACTTTGCGAGATGTTTTTATATACTTTGCTAGCCTTGCTGGTGTTGATACATTGACTACTGTGGCCCACATGCCATCTAGAGTTGGACTGACATCTGACTCTGAGCTACCTCCATGAATTTTGTGACACTCTCTTATAGTCTCCTCTCTCTTTCTCTGGTGAGATCTTAATGCTTCGGGTACTTTGAAACATTCAGAATCTTCATGTTTTAATTCTTGTGGGATTCCGTCGCCTTTTGATTTACTTCCCACTTGATAAACTACCTTGACCTCCAACATCTCCCTGCATCTTTTCTACATCAACCAACAGTGTCTTTACCTATTCACATGGAAAATTCATTAATGAGCCAATAATTCTTGAAGGTATTAGTAATTGCTTTTGTAGCTACAGTTGTAGAATAAGTTTGTATACCTAGTTTTGACCATGTTTTTTTTTTTTATTTTTTTTTAGAGACTCTACACGTGACTGGAAGGAATAAATAAATAAATAATGTCACGTGAAGGGGGCGAGTAAACGGACACGGAGGTCCCGACGAGACACGCCCCCAACACTTAACGGGTTACAATGACAATACAAAAATTATAAAATGTAAATATATATATATATTATGCATAGACTGGTCTAGCAGCAGTTAATGTTCAATGATCTGCAGTAGGGGCAGACAGTTTTCCAGGTGCGGATTCTATCCGTATCAAAATGAGTGTACAGTTTATTAAAATAGAAGGATTTCAAATCTTGTTTGAAAACAGTAGAGGAGCTAGATTTACGGATGTCGACAGGCAGATTATTCCAGATTAAGACAATTCTATTGAAAAAGGAGTCCCGAAAAAGTGAAGTTCTAAAACGTCTGGGGCGGAGATCTAAATTACTTGCAGCGCTTCTTGTGCGGCCTGTGTTAATGGAGACGAAGTTGTTAATAGGGAAATTGATTTCTCCCCTGAGGGCCTTGAACAGGAAACATATGTCTTTTACTTCTAACCAGTAAGAGATGGGCAGCAGCTTAAGAATAGTGAGGCGCTGGTTGTAACGAGGTCTGAGTTCTGGCCTGGGGTCGCATGCAAGAATAAAGCGCGTGGCGCGACGCTGGACACCCTCCAGTAACTTAATGTCGGTGGTACGGGACTGAGGGGCCCAGACCTCGCTAGCGTAGCCCATATGGGAGCGCACAAAAGTTAAATATAAAAGTCTCTTTTGGCCAGTCCCTAGAGGCAAGCAGTGACGGCGCAGAAAGCCAAGCATCCGTTTGCTTTGGCAACCACGGTACAAATATGGTCACCCCAAGTGAGGGTGCTATTAACAGTGACCCCGAGGTCTTTTTGTGAAGATGCAACCGTCAAGGCATGCCCACTGATCTTATAGGGATTGGTCACAAGAGAAGGCGCGCAGCTAGACCGTTTCCTGGATACTTTAATAACTTCGCATTTCTTAGTATTGAAGGATAGCCCCCAGACGTCAGTCCATTTATCTAAATTAACTAAGTCAGCTTGCAGACGCTGGTGGTCATCAGGGCCCCGAATGGCGCGGGAGCACTTGGCATCGTCAGCATATAATGCGATGCTAGTCCCAGAGCTAACCACGTCCGGCAGGTCGTTGATATATAGCAGGAACAGAACCGGACCTAGTAGGCTGCCTTGTGGGACTCCAGAGATGACTTTGGACCAGGAGGAATAGGCACCATCCACCAGGACTCGCTGCGACCTGGTCGACAGGTAGTCGGCGAACCAATCTAACAAGGGTCCATCAATACCGTACAAGGAGAGCTTGTGTAGGAGCTTTTGATGCGGCACCGAGTCAAAAGCTTTAGAAAAATCTAAATAGATGACATCGGTTTCCATCCCAGCGTCCAGGCTAGCACGAAGCTCATCCAACACAGACAGAAGTTGAGTGACGCAAGATCTACCTTCCACAAAACCATGTTGCAAGGCGGATAACAAGTCCCTAAGGCCGGGCAGGAGATGGTTCAAAACACACCGCTCGCACACCTTACTGACGATGGAAAGCAACGAGATCGGTCTGTAGTTAGAAACGGCGGATTTGACACCTTTCTTGAACACCGGGGCGATGTTTGCGCACTTCCATTCAGGTGGTAGTGAACCAGTGCGGAGGGAAAGGTTGAACAGCGCGCACAGAGAAGGGGCAAGTTCTACTGCGCACTCTTTTAAGATGCGCGGGGGAATCCCATCTAGACCAGGGGCCTTACTAGGGTCCAAACCCTGTAGCACAGAGATGACCTCCACCGTACTGACCGTTATGGAGGAGATGGTACTTTCAGTAAAGGGCGTGGCTGGGATATCACCAGGCAGTGAAGTGTCTTTGTTAAACACCGAAGAGAAAAACCGATTAAAGGCATCGGCTTTGTCCACTGGTGAGGAGTACTTTTCACTGTCCAAATCAACAGAATCTGGGATTGACGATCGCCTAGTCAGTCTGTTGATAAATGACCAAAAACGACCAGGATTGGTGTAGCAGTTGTCAGAAATGTCCCTGAGATAGGCGATGCGCTTCGCGCGGACAAGGTATTTCAATTCTCGTCGAAGGTGCCGAAACTTTTCCCATAATGCCTCGCTGTCCTTTCTAACGGCCTTCCTGCGAGAAGTGTTTTTCTTTTTGATTGCGTGCGTCACTTCACTGTCTACCCAGGGAGGCGTGATGAATTTGCGCGGCCTGCAAATAGGCACATGATTTTTAACGTGGCCAGTGAACCACCCTTTCCAGTTGTCCCAGGCTTTTTCAACATCTTCGACCACAAGGAGATTATCAAAGGGGCGTTCAACTAGTGAAGATCTTAAACCCTCAAAGTCTGCCTTCTTGATGTTAAAAGTCGGCTCAGTATTGTTGTTTAAAGAGCGCGACGAAAAGTGCAAGTCAAAAGTCACGGCTCTATGATCAGAAGGAATGGCAACACCACTGCAGTTGGTGACACAAAGGTTGCCGACGCCTTCGACAATAGTGGTCATAAGTAGGTCCAGGTAATTGTCCCCACGTGTCGGCTCATCGATCAACTCGAACAGGTTCCTATCCATTAGAGCTTGACAAAATGCAAACAAGGCTGAGTCAGTTGAAGCGCAAAAACCGGATTCTTCAATCCAAGAAATCGAGGGATCGATTGATGGCAGGTTGTAATCTCCCAATAAAATGATCTTATCGTAATTAATTTTGCTAAGAAGATCGATGAAGCTGTGAAGCCAGGAGACCCGTGAATCAGGGGGCCTGTAAAATACTGCAACAAGAACTTTTCCGCAGTTGTTTGTGTTCAGCTCGATTGCAGCGTATTCCAACTCGTTATCTGAATCAAGAAACACTGGGCTACAGCGAAGGCAGTTACGGGTAGCGATGAGTATTCCCCCGTGTTCACCTCGGTGACGATCGCAGCGATGTATATCGTAGCCCCAAGGAAGTATTTCTGAGTCAGAGATGTCACTGTCCAGCCAAGATTCAGTAATTGCAACAAGGTCAAAGTCATTAGCATAAACAGAGTCGCGAAACTCGTTAAGTTTCTTTAACCTTATGCTTTGAGTGTTCTGGTAAAAACATCGAAGAGATGTCGGGATGGAAGAAGGACCAGAGACAGATGACACACGGCTGTAGAGGCTGACGTCAGAGTTGCGTTCGTGAGTTCCAAGATGGAGACCGGAATGACGAAGGCCCATAGAATCAGGTCCGGGTTGAGGTTTAACGTCGCCACAGCATAGAATGTCCCTCTGCAGATAAAGATGACCAGAAGGAAGCCAGGTGGTGATAGGCTTGCAAGAGATCAGGACATGGCGTTGATGTAGCGAAAGAGAGAAGCGTCGAAGGGTCAAGATGGCGTCGACCCGATACGAGGCGTTTCGAAAATGTTTCCACAAATCAAATTTATCTTTGAAAACATTGACCTCCAGATCCCTTAAAAGCGTATTACGGCTAAGAGAAGTCCTGATTGATGGATTTTGACAGGAAACGACGCTTGATAGGCCAACAAGTAGCCAAAGTGACAGGAGCATAAAAACGCGTGCTCGCACCGCCGCCATGTTGAATCTTGGAGACTCCATGATTTGACAGAGTCTCAAGAATAGCATCTCAGAATTAAATTTAATCTATTATCTAATAGAAACTGAACTAATGTGTATCATTATAGCGGAACTCCTATGGAGCCCCATAGGCTAATGTGTGAAAATAAAACAAAATGAATAAAAGAAACCCTTCGAGCTGTATTCGAGTGGTTGTATTTTCCGTTGGACCGCCGCTGGTCTAAGTACCGTCGGCTTATTTCTGAGTGCGTACATGGTGTTTTGCCATGGGTTACCATATTCACCTTTGGACAGCCCTTGTGCAAGTCAAGATTTCGTCCGCCATCTGCAGTTTCTTGTAGCTTGTATCATTGTTATATTGGGCACAAAACTTTGAAAGAACTTTCGGAGTTTTTTTTTTAACTACGTCCACTTTTAATTCATTTGTTTACAAATGACTTTTCATGCAACATTCTTTAGCGGTACTGTCTTTCTATACTGTCTCTCTATACTGTCTCTGTCTATACTTCAAACGTTGTCACCTCTTTCTCTGCACATTTTCCTCCTTTCTTTTGAGGTTGGCTCTCTCATGCCTCATACCCATAAGTAATAATAACAACACAACGACTTATGACTGAAAATTTAGAAGAAGTACAAGCAGTAGCTCCGTTTTCTGTCAGTGCAAGTCACACTTTTAACTTTCTCTTCTTAGCCTGACTACCTTCAGGTTGCCCCTTCCTTTTCCTAGTCGTCGGGGTTTCCTCTAGGAGTCGGAGTTCTTCTTTCAACTCTTGAATCCTTGCAGTCTTTCCCCTCTCGAGGTTACCTTTCTCCTCATACGACGCGTGGAGCATATCAATCATTGTTTTCAAACATGGTTTCTTTTTAAACCTCTTGTCCACATTCTGAGCTTGCACCATTTTGGCGTACATTTTTGGATTTCGGAGAAACGCCCTAGTTGTTAAGAAATTGACTGCTATTGTTATCAGGGACTGTCCCATGTGATAGAACTCCTCGCACATGTGATGCACATCATCAGTGTCTCGTACATGAATTTGGCAAACTGAAGCACATCCGCTTTTGTAGGATGAGTAGCTTTTTCTGCAGTGCTCAAAATATGACACAAATTGAGCAACTGCTCCATGTGTTCGTCATGATATTTCTTGCCTTTCTTTATTTTGACCCACTGACTTGTAGAACTGACCAATGCTTTCATATGTTCCACGATAGTTTCTGCACATTCAGACAGTCCCACGTGTGGTTTCGTTAACCACGGACAGTTGCTTGGAAAAGCACGAGCAAACACCAAATCTAGAGATGGAATCTCTTAACTGCAGTCCAGTATATGCAAATGAGTAAATCTGAAGGGGTTTCAACTGGGCCGGCATTTTCTCTACTGATAGCCTTTAGCACATGCATAAAATTATGACACAAAAGTTTGGTTTCCTGCCCCGTGAAACGATAACCTATAGAGGCAACATTGCGTCCCTGGGAGAACCACCATTTAACTTTTTTGTATAGCCTTCTTGCCTTTATTCTCTTCAGGGTTGACAAGAAACATAGAAGGGGGCAGTCTTCAGGTAGCTCAGAATTTTTTTGATTTTGTCAGGGAGATTCCTTTTTGCAGCTGCATGATTTAATATACGCTCATTCAGTTGTTGCCATGCGTTGTCACTATTGTGTAATGGTTCAGCATATATAACATCAACAAGCTTACCCAAAATAGGTACATGTTCTTGCCTTGATTTGTGATTCCTAATACACTCTAGAATTTTTGCTCTTATTGTTGACTCTTGAAGGGGTTTACGTCGTGTTGCATTGTCGTGATCTATTTCTTCCCCTTTCTTTCCTTAACTTTAGCTGCTACCTTTAGTCGAAAGTTATACTCCCAAGGCTGCCATGTGCAATTATCATCAGTGCCAATAGAGCCATTGATTGTGTTCTTATTCTCATTATTGACATTAGCGAATGGTGAAAAATAATGTGCAGAATTTCCAAACTCCCTACTCTACATGTAGAGGCCCATTTCATGTTTGATGGGACAAGTTCGAAACGAAACTTTACTTTCTGGTTGATATCAGGTAATGGATAGACTTTCCTTTCAACTAATGCAATTTGTTGTATAAGCCTGTCTGCATATCTTACCATAGCAGTGTAAGATTCACTGCAGTTTGCACCAGCAAGAAGAAAGCACTCATCCTCACTTGCTATCCTCTCGCAAACATTAAGAAATGATAGCAACCATGACGTTGCTTCATCATCCTTACCGTAAGGAGCGCCATCTGCTCCAGCAGCTACCCGAAAATGACACGGTTCACTTCCAAAGTGATTCAGAAAGGAATTCTCCCCCAAGTACTGATCCACTTTAATGTACATGCTAGCCAGCTCTAACAAGAATGGTTCCAAATCTCTGTAAACACCATTCACTCTGTCATCCTCCTCTAAATTAGCACAAAATTCAGTATCTATGTCTCGCAGATTTCCAATAACAACTGATTTCACAAATCTATCAGTCTGTCATAAGGAACAAGTTTAGAAATATTAGCATGTGGCATGAACTTGAGACTTGTTTGCTTATTCTGCACACCACTCGAAATCATGCTTAGGTTGGAGCGGACTCCTTTGGATTGCTTTTTGCTTAGCATTCGTTTCCCATACAAAATTTTAAGATTACGCACTTTATTTGTTAAGCTTTTTACAACTTCTGTGATCGGATCTTTCATAGCAGTGGGAAGTGCTCGATTCATCACTTTGCGAGATGTTTTTATATACTTTGCTAGCCTTGCTGGTGTTGATACATTGACTACTGTGGCCCACATGCCATCTAGAGTTGGACTGACATCTGACTCTGAGCTACCTCCATGAATTTTGTGACACTCTCTTATAGTCTCCTCTCTCTTTCTCTGGTGAGATCTTAATGCTTCGGGTACTTTGAAACATTCAGAATCTTCATGTTTTAATTCTTGTGGGATTCCGTCGCCTTTTGATTTACTTCCCACTTGATAAACTACCTTGACCTCCAACATCTCCCTGCATCTTTTCTACATCAACCAACAGTGTCTTTACCTATTCACATGGAAAATTCATTAATGAGCCAATAATTCTTGAAGGTATTAGTAATTGCTTTTGTAGCTACAGTTGTAGAATAAGTTTGTATACCTAGTTTTGACCATGTTTTTTTTATTTTATTTTTTATTTTAGAGACTCTACACGTGACTGGAAGGAATAAATAAATAAATAATGTCACGTGAAGGGGGCGAGTAAACGGACACGGAGGTCCCGACGAGACACGCCCCCAACACTTAACGGGTTACAATGACAATACAAAAATTATAAAATGTAAATATATATATATATATTATGCATAGACTGGTCTAGCAGCAGTTAATGTTCAATGATCTGCAGTAGGGGCAGACAGTTTTCCAGGTGCGGATTCTATCCGTATCAAAATGAGTGTACAGTTTATTAAAATAGAAGGATTTCAAATCTTGTTTGAAAACAGTAGAGGAGCTAGATTTACGGATGTCGACAGGCAGATTATTCCAGATTAAGACAATTCTATTGAAAAAGGAGTCCCGAAAAAGTGAAGTTCTAAAACGTCTGGGGCGGAGATCTAAATTACTTGCAGCGCTTCTTGTGCGGCCTGTGTTAATGGAGACGAAGTTGTTAATAGGGAAATTGATTTCTCCCCTGAGGGCCTTGAACAGGAAACATATGTCTTTTACTTCTAACCAGTAAGAGATGGGCAGCAGCTTAAGAATAGTGAGGCGCTGGTTGTAACGAGGTCTGAGTTCTGGCCTGGGGTCGCATGCAAGAATAAAGCGCGTGGCGCGACGCTGGACACCCTCCAGTAACTTAATGTCGGTGGTACGGGACTGAGGGGCCCAGACCTCGCTAGCGTAGCCCATATGGGAGCGCACAAAAGTTAAATATAAAAGTCTCTTTTGGCCAGTCCCTAGAGGCAAGCAGTGACGGCGCAGAAAGCCAAGCATCCGGTTTGCTTTGGCAACCACGGTACAAATATGGTCACCCCAAGTGAGGGTGCTATTAACAGTGACCCCGAGGTCTTTTTGTGAAGATGCAACCGTCAAGGCATGCCCACTGATCTTATAGGGATTGGTCACAAGAGAAGGCGCGCAGCTAGACCGTTTCCTGGATACTCTAATAACTTCGCATTTCTTAGTATTGAAGGATAGCCCCCAGACGTCAGTCCATTTATCTAAATTAACTAAGTCAGCTTGCAGACGCTGGTGGTCATCAGGGCCCCGAATGGCGCGGGAGCACTTGGCATCGTCAGCATATAATGCGATGCTAGTCCCAGAGCTAACCACGTCCGGCAGGTCGTTGATATATAGCAGGAACAGAACCGGACCTAGTAGGCTGCCTTGTGGGACTCCAGAGATGACTTTGGACCAGGAGGAATAGGCACCATCCACCAGGACTCGCTGCGACCTGGTCGACAGGTAGTCGGCGAACCAATCTAACAAGGGTCCATCAATACCGTACAAGGAGAGCTTGTGTAGGAGCTTTTGATGCGGCACCGAGTCAAAAGCTTTAGAAAAATCTAAATAGATGACATCGGTTTCCATCCCAGCGTCCAGGCTAGCACGAAGCTCATCCAACACAGACAGAAGTTGAGTGACGCAAGATCTACCTTCCACAAAACCATGTTGCAAGGCGGATAACAAGTCCCTAAGGCCGGGCAGGAGATGGTTCAAAACACACCGCTCGCACACCTTACTGACGATGGAAAGCAACGAGATCGGTCTGTAGTTAGAAACGGCGGATTTGACACCTTTCTTGAACACCGGGGCGATGTTTGCGCACTTCCATTCAGGTGGTAGTGAACCAGTGCGGAGGGAAAGGTTGAACAGGGCGCACAGAGAAGGGGCAAGTTCTACTGCGCACTCTTTTAAGATGCGCGGGGGAATCCCATCTAGACCAGGGGCCTTACTAGGGTCCAAACCCTGTAGCACAGAGATGACCTCCACCGTACTGACCGTTATGGAGGAGATGGTACTTTCAGTAAAGGGCGTGGCTGGGATATCACCAGGCAGTGAAGTGTCTTTGTTAAACACCGAAGAGAAAAACCGATTAAAGGCATCGGCTTTGTCCACTGGTGAGGAGTACTTTTCACTGTCCAAATCAACAGAATCTGGGATTGACGATCGCCTAGTCAGTCTGTTGATAAATGACCAAAAACGACCAGGATTGGTGTAGCAGTTGTCAGAAATGTCCCTGAGATAGGCGATGCGCTTCGCGCGGACAAGGTATTTCAATTCTCGTCGAAGGTGCCGAAACTTTTCCCATAATGCCTCGCTGTCCTTTCTAACGGCCTTCCTGCGAGAAGTGTTTTTCTTTTTGATTGCGTGCGTCACTTCACTGTCTACCCAGGGAGGCGTGATGAATTTGCGCGGCCTGCAAATAGGCACATGATTTTTAACGTGGCCAGTGAACCACCCTTTCCAGTTGTCCCAGGCTTTTTCAACATCTTCGACCACAAGGAGATTATCAAAGGGGCGTTCAACTAGTGAAGATCTTAAACCCTCAAAGTCTGCCTTCTTTGATGTTAAAAGTCGGCTCAGTATTGTTGTTTAAAGAGCGCGACGAAAAGTGCAAGTCAAAAGTCACGGCTCTATGATCAGAAGGAATGGCAACACCACTGCAGTTGGTGACACAAAGGTTGCCGACGCCTTCGACAATAGTGGTCATAAGTAGGTCCAGGTAATTGTCCCCACGTGTCGGCTCATCGATCAACTCGAACAGGTTCCTATCCATTAGAGCTTGACAAAATGCAAACAAGGCTGAGTCAGTTGAAGCGCAAAAACCGGATTCTTCAATCCAAGAAATCGAGGGATCGATTGATGGCAGGTTGTAATCTCCCAATAAAATGATCTTATCGTAATTAATTTTGCTAAGAAGATCGATGAAGCTGTGAAGCCAGGAGACCCGTGAATCAGGGGGCCTGTAAAATACTGCAACAAGAACTTTTCCGCAGTTGTTTGTGTTCAGCTCGATTGCAGCGTATTCCAACTCGTTATCTGAATCAAGAAACACTGGGCTACAGCGAAGGCAGTTACGGGTAGCGATGAGTATTCCCCCGTGTTCACCTCGGTGACGATCGCAGCGATGTATATCGTAGCCCCAAGGAAGTATTTCTGAGTCAGAGATGTCACTGTCCAGCCAAGATTCAGTAATTGCAACAAGGTCAAAGTCATTAGCATAAACAGAGTCGCGAAACTCGTTAAGTTTCTTTAACCTTATGCTTTGAGTGTTCTGGTAAAAACATCGAAGAGATGTCGGGATGGAAGAAGGACCAGAGACAGATGACACACGGCTGTAGAGGCTGACGTCAGAGTTGCGTTCGTGAGTTCCAAGATGGAGACCGGAATGACGAAGGCCCATAGAATCAGGTCCGGGTTGAGGTTTAACGTCGCCACAGCATAGAATGTCCCTCTGCAGATAAAGATGACCAGAAGGAAGCCAGGTGGTGATAGGCTTGCAAGAGATCAGGACATGGCGTTGATGTAGCGAAAGAGAGAAGCGTCGAAGGGTCAAGATGGCGTCGACCCGATACGAGGCGTTTCGAAAATGTTTCCACAAATCAAATTTATCTTTGAAAACATTGACCTCCAGATCCCTTAAAAGCGTATTACGGCTAAGAGAAGTCCTGATTGATGGATTTTGACAGGAAACGACGCTTGATAGGCCAACAAGTAGCCAAAGTGACAGGAGCATAAGAACGCGTGCTCGCACCGCCGCCATGTTGAATCTTGGAGACTCCATGATTTGACAGAGTCTCAAGAATAGCATCTCAGAATTAAATTTAATCTATTATCTAATAGAAACTGAACTAATGTGTATCATTATAGCGGAACTCCTATGGAGCCCCATAGGCTAATGTGTGAAAATAAAACAAAATGAATAAAAGAAACCCTTCGAGCTGTATTCGAGTGGTTGTATTTTCCGTTGGACCGCCGCTGGTCTAAGTACCGTCGGCTTATTTCTGAGTGCGTACATGGTGTTTTGCCATGGGTTACCATATTCACCTTTGGACAGCCCTTGTGCAAGTCAAGATTTCGTCCGCCATCTGCAGTTTCTTGTAGCTTGTATCATTGTTATATTGGGCACAAAACTTTGAAAGAACTTTCGGAGTTTTTTTTTTAACTACGTCCACTTTTAATTCATTTGTTTACAAATGACTTTTCATGCAACATTCTTTAGCGGTACTGTCTTTCTATACTGTCTCTCTATACTGTCTCTGTCTATACTTCAAACGTTGTCACCTCTTTCTCTGCACATTTTCCTCCTTTCTTTGAGGTTGGCTCTCTCATGCCTCATACCCATAAGTAATAATAACAACACAACGACTTATGACTGAAAATTTAGAAGAAGTACAAGCAGTAGCTCCGTTTTCTGTCAGTGCAAGTCACACTTTTAACTTTCTCTTCTTAGCCTGACTACCTTCAGGTTGCCCCTTCCTTTTCCTAGTCGTCGGGGTTTCCTCTAGGAGTCGGAGTTCTTCTTTCAACTCTTGAATCCTTGCAGTCTTTCCCCTCTCGAGGTTACCTTTCTCCTCATACGACGCGTGGAGCATATCAATCATTGTTTTCAAACATGGTTTCTTTTTAAACCTCTTGTCCACATTCTGAGCTTGCACCATTTTGGCGTACATTTTTGGATTTCGGAGAAACGCCCTAGTTGTTAAGAAATTGACTGCTATTGTTATCAGGGACTGTCCCATGTGATAGAACTCCTCGCACATGTGATGCACATCATCAGTGTCTCGTACATGAATTTGGCAAACTGAAGCACATCCGCTTTTGTAGGATGAGTAGCTTTTTCTGCTGTGCTCAAAATATGACACAAATTGAGCAACTGCTCCATGTGTTCGTCATGATATTTCTTGCCTTTCTTTATTTTGACCCACTGACTTGTAGAACTGACCAATGCTTTCATATGTTCCACGATAGTTTCTGCACATTCAGACAGTCCCACGTGTGGTTTCGTTAACCACGGACAGTTGCTTGGAAAAGCACGAGCAAACACCAAATCTAGAGATGGAATCTCTTAACTGCAGTCCAGTATATGCAAATGAGTAAATCTGAAGGGGTTTCAACTGGGCCGGCATTTTCTCTACTGATAGCCTTTAGCACATGCATAAAATTATGACACAAAAGTTTGGTTTCCTGTCCCGTGAAACGATAACCTATAGAGGCAACATTGCGTCCCTGGGAGAACCACCATTTAACTTTTTTGTATAGCCTTCTTGCCTTTATTCTCTTCAGGGTTGACAAGTAACATAGAAGGGGGCAGTCTTCAGGTAGCTCAGAATTTTTTTGATTTTGTCAGGGAGATTCCTTTTTGCAGCTGCATGATTTAATATAAGCTCATTCAGTTGTTGACATGCGTTGTCACTTGTGTAATGGTTCAGCATATATAACATCAACAAGCTTACCCAAAATAGGTACATGTTCTTGCCTTGATTTGTGATTCCGAATACACTCTAGAATTTTTGCTCTTATTGTTGACTCTTGAAGGGGTTTACGTCGTGTTGCATTGTCGTGATCTATTTCTTCCCCTTCTTTCCTTAACTTTAGCTGCTACCTTTAGTCGAAAGTTATACTCCCAAGGCTGCCATGTGCAATTATCATCAGTGCCAATAGAGCCATTGATTGTGTTCTTATTCTCATTATTGACATTAGCGAATGGTGAAAAATAATGTGCAGAATTTCCAAACTCCCTACTCTACATGTAGAGGCCCATTTCATGTTTGATGGGACAAGTTCGAAACGAAACTTTACTTTCTGGTTGATATCAGGTAATGGATAGACTTTCCTTTCAACTAATGCAATTTGTTGTATAAGCCTGTCTGCATATCTTACCATAGCAGTGTAAGATTCACTGCAGTTTGCACCAGCAAGAAGAAAGCACTCATCCTCACTTGCTATCCTCTCGCAAACGTTAAGAAATGATAGCAACCATGACGTTGCTTCATCATCCTTACCGTAAGGAGCGCCATCTGCTCCAACAGCTATCCGAAAATGACACGGTTCACTTCCAAAGTGATTCAGAAAGGAATTCTCCCCCAAGTACTGATCCATTTTAATGTACATGCTAGCCAGCTCTAACAAGAATGGTTCCAAATCTCTGTAAACACCATTCACTCTGTCATCCTCCTCTAAATTAGCACAAAATTCAGTATCTATGTCTCGCAGATTTCCAATAACAACTGATTTCACAAAATCTATCAGTCTGTCATAAGGAACAAGTTTAGAAATATTAGCATGTGGCATGAACTTGAGACTTGTTTGCTTATTCTGCACACCACTCGAAATCATGCTTAGGTTGGAGCGGACTCCTTTGGATTGCTTTTTGCTTAGCATTCGTTTCCCATACAAAATTTTAAGATTACGCACTTTATTTGTTAAGCTTTTTACAACTTCTGTGATCGGATCTTTCATAGCAGTGGGAAGTGCTCGATTCATCACTTTGCGAGATGTTTTTATATACTTTGCTAGCCTTGCTGGTGTTGATTCATTGACTACTGTGGCCCACATGTCATCTAGAGTTGGACTGACATCTGACTCTGAGCTACCTCCATGAATTTTGTGACACTCTCTTATAGTCTCCTCTCTCTTTCTCTGGTGAGATCTTAATGTTTCGGGTACTTTGAAACATTCAGAATCTTCATGTTTTAATTCTTGTGGGATTCCGTCGCCTTTTGATTAACTTCCCACTTGATAAACTACCTTGACCTCCAACATCTCCCTGCATCTTTTCTACATCAACCAACAGTGTCTTTACCTATTCACATGGAAAATTCATTAATGAGCCAATAATTCTTGAAGGTATTAATAATTGCTTTTGTAGCTACAATTGTAGAATAAGTTTGTATACCTAGTTTTGACCATGGAGACTCCATGATTTGACAGAGTCACAAGAATAGCATCTCAGAATTAAATTTAATTATTTAAATTTAATTAAATTTAATTATCTAATAGAAACTGAACTAATGTGTATCATAATAGCGGAACTCCTATGGAGCCCCATAAGCTAATGTGTGAAAATAAGACAAAATGAATAAAAGAAACCCTTCGAGCTGTATTCGAGTGGTTGTATTTTCCGTTGGACAGCCGCTGGTCTAAGTACCGTTGGCTTATTTCTGAGTGCGTACATGGTGTTTTGCCATGGGTTACCATATTCACCTTTGGACAGCCCTTGTGCAAGTCAAGATTTCGTCCGCCATCTGCAGTTTCTTGTAGCTTGCATCAAGATATTCACCTTATAATCAGACTTGAGATATTGCTTGCCTTGCTTCAGTGCAGTCTCGCATGACGCTACCCAGGATCTGTCACATTTTCCGACACCCTCAAGCCTACGAACCACATCCACGAGGTCGTCAAACCCTTTCGCTCCCTCTGCCGATATGTAATCGAGCCCTTGAAGGGACTTGCGCACGGTCGCTGAGCAAACTGTAAGTAGTCGTCTGGCAGTGGATTCGCTGAGAGGTACCATGCTGTTCTCTTCACAATATTGCTTGTACTGTAGAAATATTCGGGCGGGGATCATTGAACGGATCACGTTGGGCGTCTCGAGAAGATCGCCGTTAGAGAGGCGAATATATTTTTGTCCAAAAGGCAAGTCTTGGACCACATGCGGACTCGTTATGAATGACAAGAAGACGTCAAGTCGTTTCTCGTCGATGCTAACTCTCAACCTCCTTTCTTCTGGTACAGGCGCGCCTCGACCATGCCTGAGAAGATGCAGTTTTGCAGCTTTGTATCGATATTCAGTGAGGTTGGGGATGTATCGCCTCAGCTCGCTAAGGGACACCAGGTCTACCATCACCGCAAGTGCCTGGCGCTTTGTCTGCCAGCTATTTGCATTGTCATATGTCTCAGCTAGGGCTTGTAGATATTTTGCGTCTGCTACAGACGTAGACATACCAAGGGCTTGCTCAACTTTCTTAGAAGACTGCACAGCCTGCCAGAGGCTACCAGCATCATCGGGGGTGATCACCTCTAGCACAGAGACAATTTTCGGGACATACCGCAGACCGCAGAGACATTTTTCGGGACATACCGCAGACCGCAAACCGCGGTTTGCAGTTCGGCGTCTGCCGTTTGAGGTTCGCTCGAGATTCGTTTTAGCAAGGTGTTCCTGATTTGGTGGTCAAAACAATGGATTATGGTAATTCGAGCGATATTTTCCCGCGCGAAAAGCTAAAATTGTTTTCGGAGAAACATGGCAGCTGCTGCAAGACGAGATTTTAATGATCTGTTAACTGTAATTTCTCACCAAGACAGCTCCGACTCTTCTGAGGACTCATCAGATGAAGATGATCTCGACACGCTCTTAATTTTTTCCATGTTTCCTGACAATAAAAACGATTTTCCAAGGAGAAATCTTGATGATCTGACAGACATCCAATGCGAGGAGATGTTTAGGCAAGTACTTCCTCGACATGGGTGTAGATTGAAAACAAAATTCTAAAAATTATAATACAGTATGATGGTTTTGTTTACGTTCAAACGAAAGGTTTCAAAAAGGTGACATGTACCGGCTTCTAGACGCCCTGGAAATACCAGAAAATTATATCTGCTGCCAGAGGACCAATGCCCCTGGAATGGAAGCCCTTATGATCCTATTGCGGAGGTTTGCATATCCCAATAGATGGTGTGATCTTGTTCCCCTGTTTGGGAGGTCAGCATCTGAGCTCAGCCTGATATTCCACAAGGTAATTGTGCTGGAATTTCCGTTCAAAGTTGAAGAAAATCTACAGAAATTTATTTTTGTTGGTCCAAAATTTGACTCCTGGAATTTATAATTACTGATTGGACTTACTTAAGTTAAACAGGAGTGCAAAAATTTCACTAATTTTTAGTCAAAATAAATAGTACAAATGTGACAAATCAGGCTCCTTTTCTTTTTTGCTGGCTTGGTATCAAAAAGACTGCCTAGCAGTATGTCACTTACTGCTTACTTTTTTACAAAAACAACTATATATTTTTCGTAGATTGTTGATGATATTTATGATCGCTTTGGTCACCTCCTGGACTCTCTAGACCTGTCTTGGCTGGATCCTGCCCTTTTTGCTCAAGTCATCCAAGACAAAGGGGCCCCTCTTGAGCAGTGCTGGGGATTTATTGATGGAACCCCCAGGGCAATGGCACGCCCCACAAGAAACCAGCATATCATGTTCAGTGGACACAAAAGAGTACATTGTATTAAGTTTCAGGTATCATAACAACTCAAAATTTCCTTCCAATCTTATCACTATTTGTTCATATAAATGAACTAGTGTGGACTCTCTTGTCACCACTGTGTGCATAATGGGTGGTTGCTTAAGAGGGAGATGGCTGTATTTGTACTTTTTTTTTCTAGTCAGTTCAAGCTCCCAATGGTCTGATTGCCAGCATGTTTGGGCCTATAGAGGGAAAAAGACATGATGCATTTATGCTTGGGGTTAGTGGTCTAGCTGAGAAGCTTAGAAGATTCCAGAGACCTGGTGGTGAACCTTACGTCATCTATGGGGACCCAGCATATGGTCTTACTAGGAACATCCTTGCACCCTTCAGAGGTGCTCGGCTAACTGACGATCAACAGGAATTCAATAGCAGAATGAGCAAACTCAGAGTAACAGTAGAGTGGGGATTTGGCAAGATATGTCAGTTATTTGCCTTTCTAGATTTCAAGAAGAATCTCAAAATTTTGCTACAGCCAATAGGCAAATACTATTTGGTAGCAGCTGTTTTGGCTAACTGCCACACATGTTTGTATGGCTCACAAACTAGTACCTTTTTTGAATTAGACCCACCCAGCTTAGAAAACTATTTGTCAAACAACTAGAGCAAAGGAAAAAGTTTTTCTTGAAAAATGCAACTTCAGTTTTCTTTATTAAGATACAAGTACAACAAATAGCAGGATGAAAAACCTGTCACATAAATAACTCTCTTATAAACTATGTACTCATATATCAAGTAATAAAAATATTTCAGTACAAAACTTGTAGACGAAATAAAACCAATCTTAAAGTTTGCCTTTCAGCAAAGACAAGAAAGCCTTACGCTCTTCCATTTCTATTTGTAGTCTTGTAGCTTTTCTTAAACAATGGAACTTCAGTTTTCTTTATTAAGAACAAATAGCAGGATGAAATACCTGCTGTCACATAAATAACTCTCTTATAAACTTTTTACTCTTATAGGTATGAAACAATGAAAATATATCAGTACAAAAGTCGTACATGAAATAAAACCAATCTTAAAGTTTATCTTTTAGTACAGACAAGAAAGCCTTACGCTCTTCCATTTCTATTTGGAGTCTAGCTTTTCTCTCTGCTGCCTCTTCTTCATATTTTTGTCTCTCAAATTCCAACTCCCTTTGTCGCTGCTGAAGCTCTTGCTCCTTTAATTTTGCCCTCCTTTCACTTTTTTGCTCCAGCATCTCAATAGCAGAGATTTTTGAAGCTCTCCTTTTAGCTGGCTTTTTAGCTGAAGAAAAATTATCAAGGTAATTATAGGTGATAACAAAGATAGGATACAACTTTTTGACTACCCTTACCCTCCTAATTAATAAAAACCGTTAGCAAAAAAAAATGTGAAGGATAGCTTTTTTACCTTTACTCAAATTAACAGCAAACAATAATTTGATATGAAAAAAATCATTCTTCATAATATAATATACATTTACACCTATTTCAATTAGCACTCCACTGTGGTCTCTGTGTGTTGTAGCCCATGGTGCATCATGTGTATCATAAAAATGAGAACATCCCAATCTCTCAAAGCCAATATAATAATATTGGGATATTCTCATTTTTTCACTATATCACACAGATCTCTGCAGTGGCAACTGATTGTAATCATTCCTTTGCTGAGGACCACCCCCCTCCCCTCCTTGACACAGATACACACCTGTACATGTACACTGCTTTTGCTTTTTACCTTGTTTGCCTTTTTTCTTATTACTGATATTTGCAGATTTTCCACATGCTGTGCTTAGGAAGTCATCCTCTTCACTATCACCTGTGTCGCTGTCACTTTCTGAGGCATCTAACTTCCTTTCTAAAAAGGAAAATATCCACATTTAGTTGAAACTGAATTTTTGCTTGATCTTGGGAAAGCTATTTTTAACAAGACTGTTTTATTTTCTAGCCACCTTGGCCACTGGATTTTGTTATTAATATTTAGGGATCAGTCATCAGTGGCACTCAGCAGGGCAGAGAGAGTAGAATGCAGTTTCCCATTTTGCATTCAGAAATTAATTAAAGCCCTGTAAAATGCTCACTTGCAATTCCAACAAGGGCAGCCTCCCTCATTTCTTCAGCTTTCTGTTTCTCTTCTTTTTCTTTTTTCTTCTTAAGATCTTTTTCTTTTTTCTCAAGCTCTGCTTTGTCTTGTCTGTACGTACGGATGTCATGTAATAACTGTTCCAGCTCACCATATTCTTCCTCGGTGCCTGACCTATCACAATCAGAACAAATAGAAAAGTGTGAGGTTTTAGTGGAAATACAACAACTGTATGACAACAGCCCATAATCAATACAGGTGAAATAAAGTAAAAGCATGAAAAATAATGAAAGCACTAAGCAGGAGATGAGGCCAAACTATTGTTGTCGATACTAGTTTGTATGACACCAAGGACTTCCCACAAGAAGCAAGTAATTAAACCACCTACAGATAGAGCGGATTTCACATGACTGTCGTGAAAACAATTGCAATTGAGCAATCACTAGCCAATCAGAATCAAGAAAAATTTTTTTAACTTGCTCCTAAATGGCTTTTCTCTCAGCCAATTGTATTTACTAAATTGTATTTACTAAAGAATTTGATTGGCTGAGAAAAAACGAGTAGCCAATGAGAACGCAAAGCAATCGCAATTACATAACAAGTGTTGACAGTCATGTGAAATCCGCTCTAAAGTAATTACATGTAGGGGAATGATATGGAAAGAGGGTAAGTCTTACTACTTACTACTTACTACGGCGGCCTCAGCCGAACCTCGCATCTCGAGCTCCAGTCGCTCCTGTTGAGCATACAGGAGCCAAGCTCAGTGGTATTGGCCGCCCCGGTATCGCTCCGGAGAGTGTCAACCATAGTTGTCGCTGGTCGACCGGGGCGGCGGTTGCCGTGCGTTGGCTCCCACAAGACGAGATGATTTGCTGTGAGCTCTTCGTGGCGGTAACAATGTCCGGCGAGGCCAAGTCTGCGGCAGGCCACCCTGTCAGAAATTCTAGGCAGATCACCGTAGAGGACGTGGTTCGGGATGTGGTCACTCCAACAGACGTTAAGGACAGCCCTTAACATTCGTAAGTCACTTTATTACTAACAAGCTCTGATACATCAAAGAATGGAATTTTTTGTCTTTAGAAATTATGATTCTCATACTTGTACAGCTGTTTAGCTCGGGTGACCTTTATTGATCTTACTACAGATACAGATGAATAGTATTAAATGAACCAGGTACTTTTTCTCTGTTAAAACAGACAGAAGGCGAAAAACAAAGGGCAAAGTGTTTAAAGCCTAATAGAATAGAAGAATAGAATACAGAGGGCTATTTCGTGAAATAGTTAGAATATTTGAATACCTCTTCAGTGCCTTTTTGTCATCACTTGTGAATTTCTCAAGTAAACGGTCCATTCGTTCTCTGCACGCCCGTGCAGATAACGACACTGGTTTCTCTGGAGTACTGAATTCCACGTTCAGAACGCTGGCTATCTCCTCATACTCGGATGTTTTGGTTGGTTGGCGTGAAGCAACTTCTGTAGCTAACAGTAGATCGTGCCTTTGTAGTGGCCATCGGAAAGGTGCCATGACTTCAAAAGAAAATGTTTTGTTAGCATGTTTTGTTTTGTTTTTGTTAGAACGAAAAAGAATGAAAAAAGAATGGGATTCGATGAACTGCACATGCGAGCCGCCATCTTGAATTTTTCATTGATTCAACTACCCTCAATTCTAATGGCTTTAAATTGTCCAAAAACTTAAATTTAATCGGAAAAGTTGTAACAAAAAGATAGCAAACAGATATAGAAACATGACCTACATGATCAAACGTGAGATTTGAGCGATTTCCAGCTATACAACGCTCCCGCAAATCACTTACCGCAGGAAGGCTGTCTTCAGGTTGAAACGTGAACGGCAGACTGCAAACGTGACGGCAAGGACAAGATCACGTGACATCCTCAGGTTCGCGGTCCGCGGTTTTCCCGAAAAGACTTGATGCTAAAGGTCTCTAATAGCCTGTGATGTACGTGAAACCTGCTTGCTTTGCGCACGTTTACCCACATCTTTCCATGCTTTTTTAGGGTTACCGAATCTCTCTTGGTTCCCACACACTTCTAGAAATTCGTTCAGCTTGGTGCGCCTGATCACCGATGTTTGTAGCTTCACGCCATCGGATGAGGCGCTGCTCTCGGTGCTGGTTGCATCTGACGGGAGGTAGCTCGTATCACCTTCCACTAAACTTAGCTGCGCTAGCGTGTCAGCAAGTGAATCTCCACTTTCGCCACTGAGTATTTCTTTATTCTATCGAGGGAAAAATATTGAGTTCACTATGGTAAAGGGAAATATCACGGTATTTATCCCGCCGCTTCTATTTATTTGCTTAGGTGGATTCAGGAAGCAGGAGGGAGAGTGAAAAAAAGGCAACTCTCTAAATTTTAAACGTCCCGCTTAAAGCCATTTTAAATTGACGCTTACTATACCTGTTCATTGTCTGAGTACCCAGCAGAAGAGGCCGGAGATGAAATCTCCATGTCAATGTCGAATGAAGGCTGTACAGCTGATGATGTGTCTGGTGGCGATGCGGCTTCAGGGGCGGTGGCTGGTACCGACTTTATCTTGTCACGGCATCGCCTACAAATTGCTGTTACACAAAAACGCAGAATGATTATAATTAGAAGGCTGCGCATGTGTAACTCAGGCAATTGTCGTCAGCCGTGTTGCACCAGATTCACAACACGAGCCACATGCGAGTTATGATGACGTTCGTCACGTCTAGTACCTTTGCTAAAACGTTTGTGATTGGCTGATTTTTCCCCGCCACTATTGGCGCGCGCGCGTGCAACACAGGAAGCCCGCAACAAATAGTTTGCGGAGCTCGGAAGATTACGGAGTCTTCTTTCAATTTCTTTTCGTAAGAAATTTTAAGAAAGTAAATAAAAAATAAAAGTTTTTTTCGTCACAAGGTGAGAGCTTATTTTCTGGTTATACATGATTTTTGAAAAAATATACGGTACTTACGGAGACCAACAGAAATCAGCTGGGTGGTTAGACGTTTCAACGTTGTGGATTGGGATACTGTCACCGCCATATCTCCCACAGGGTTGTCGGTCAAGTGGTCCGCCCATGGTGACGGCACAGCGCAGAACTTTTTGTGGCTTCGAAACCTTATCCCATGAATATCTCTATGACGAGGGCATATGGTGAGACTGTCCAACGACCTTTCGTCCTCAAAAAGACCTATAAAATAACAGTTTTATAGTTCTCATATTCCTATAAACCTGATTTAGCTGCTCACGCCGAATTTTGGCGTCTCGTATGTTTTGTTGTACAGCCCTGGCTTTTTTTATTTCCAGGACTCCTGTGGTCAGCATATATTCATCACTAAACCTACATCAAAAAGAGATTTCTGGGTTGGAATTCGGCATGTTGCGCAAACCAGGTTGCAAACCAGGTTGGCTGGGTTTTTACACTTGTATGATTGACATTTGATCTGACAAAGTATATAATCCAGTTGGCAGATCCAGGATTTTTGTAAGGGGCCGACCATTTAACTCTTGAGGGGGGGGGGGGGGGGGCTTTTTCGAAAAAAAAAAATTCGTGCACGGCCCGAAGGGCTGAAAAAACTTTCCTGCACAGCAAAATGGTGACTAAAAACCTTCTTTTTATTGGATAGAAAAAAAAAATCTTGCACCGACAAAAAACCCACCACCCCCCTCTAAAGTTAAATGGTCGGCCCCTAAGGGGGGTTCCGTTTCGTCTTCGCTACTTCGAAAACTGATACGGGCAATATATATTAGCTCGTCCGCGAGCGGTCTAGTTATCACAATAAAGTCTTTATTGTTCTGATGCTCAAGGGGGTTCCAGGAGAACCCCTGTTTCTCCTGGACCAGCCATTGTAATCTGATCCTCTTCTTGAATTGTCAACCTAGGTTAACACGCATGCCGAATCGCGAATAAATTAATAGGTCAACGTAAAAGAGAGATAGAGTGGACAGCCTCTGCTAGCAGCAGATGGTACATGGCTACATCTAATAAACATATAATAAATACCTACCAGCTCTGGCTAAAAGAAGCTGAACCTCCGTTTGTAAAGTCTTGTCTCTGATGCTCAAATGTCGTTTGTGGCCCTGAATATCCTTCTGGCAGTCCTTCAAGAGAATGCACTTGGTATTCGCAGAGTTATCTACGCTGGGACCACAAGGTCCGCCCACACAAACAGCGTAATCACATGTAATCATCTAGAACTACTAGTCTAGAGCACTTTTTGCAATTTGCGTCGCAAGAGAGTTCACGAGTTCACTTCACGAGTTCACCCTGTCAACACTGGTACTAGCTGGCACAGGCATGACAAGGTATCTACTCTATTGTGACATCTACTAACTGATATCCAGCTGCGACAAATGCCATATTTGGGACAGTGGGTCGCCACATGCGTACTTTAGAATAATTTATTGAGTAAAAACACACAGCGCAGAAAAAGACAAGACAAAATAACGGCTTTGCAGATTTGGCTGTTGCTTAATACACCCCGCCCCCCCCCCCCCCTCCTAAGAAAAACGATTTCAGCTAAAAAAGTAAACTTCTGTTGTCACGCAATATGTCACGTCTGTCGGTTGAGCTACTGTAATTTGAGCCGATGTTGAACCTCACTGCACAAAAATAGCTAGCGCGAATTATTATCCACTTGAAAGGTCAAACCATGTCAAACCGAAAAGGCAAGCATACTTTTATATTCCAAGAAGTCAAAGAGAACGATTCAGTTGCGAAAATGGGTTTCATTGGAGAGTTTCGCGGGCTTTCGTGTGTTTGCTGGAAACACGAACTGTTTACATTGTTGTCTCGTGGGGTAAAAACAAACAGAAGCTCAAAGAATCATGTTCTACAGCATTATTTGACATCCAAAATATTAAAGGAATAAAGCAAGACTATTATTCAGCAGCAGGAGAAGTGGTTTGGTCTATTCATTGCCCGGTATGTACTTATTTTAGTACTTTGTGACATCCCGTGTCGGGAACTTGTTGTGTAATTTTGGTGCTCAGCAGGAGTTGATTTCCGCTTCATAAAACCTCGTGAATTTAATCCCCGCAAAATTTTATTTCATAAATCAAATGTATAAAGATATATCTTTTCCCTCGATACTTCGAATTTCGATAATTCCACGTCTCATCGGAGATATGAGCTTCGAATTTGGGCCATACTTGACACTACGAAAAACATCAAAATTATTCAAAAATCGCTGAAATATTTATTTTTTACCGGAAATAGTTATAAAAGCACTTAATTTAATGCTTGTTAACTTATCTCCAAGGATATTAAGTTATTGTGTGCGTGCGGTTCGATCTTAGAACGTTTTTTGTCGTCTTTCGAAGGGGGCGAAGAATGCGAAAAAATCGCTAATTTATTCGATGAAATCACTTGCCTCTTCGTTCTCGCTCTGTATTTACCAGATCGATCCGAAAGTTGGGCAGCATGAATAGTTCATTGTGACCTAACTCCTGACCAAATTTGAGCGATTTTGATTATTTCCATTTTTCCGCCGGTAGGTGATATTAACAGACTGGCGCTCTTAACTCAATATTTGAAGCTTAGCTTTGTGGATGAGACTACATGTGTTTTGGTGAAAATGTTTTTTTCTGAAAAGGGGTGTGCATTGGCTTGAAATCATAGACAGATATCAATAATGATTGACTGTAACATTGTATCATAATAATAAAGCCAGCTGAAAGACAAAAGTATTTTCCACTCTTTTAATCATCTGGAAAATATCATGTTTTGTCAACAGAGATCAGGCTAAGACATTTTATTTATTAGGCAGTTTGCTAGAAAATGCAAGGGATTTTCTCTGCTCACATGCATAACAAAGTTCCAAGGCACAACAGGCTTTGGCAATAAAAAAATCCCCCAACCCCTGGACATTTGCTACAAGCTAACTTTGCATTTTGCTTGCATTGCTTTTATTCACTGTGCAGTTTTTTTAATGCCAATTTAGCTTGTAGATCTCATTTCTACAAGCTAATTCTAAAGAAACAAAGTTCTAACCCTACCTACGGACAATTAAAAATCATTTGGGTCAGGACTTTTTTCCCCACAAGCAGATTACCCCTGATGGACATTTTGCACATTTCCCCAGGGTAAAACCAAACAACCAATCTGACTCCAAAGGGGCAGGGAAGAACAATTTAGCTTGTAGATCTCATTTCTACAAGCTAATTCTAAAGAAACAAAGTTCTAACCCTACCTACGGACAATTAAAAATCATTTGGGTCAGGACTTTTTTCCCCGCAAGCAGATTACCCCTGATGGACATTTTGCACATTTCCCCAGGGTAAAACCAAACAACCACTCTGACTCCAAAGGGGCAGGGAGGAACGCTTGTGCACATTTTCTTATATACTTCTACCTGGAATATGCTATTATGCAAAAGATACATCATCTTTCTTTTTTCTTGCATGGGTCTTTCTAAAACCAACTGATTATGCTAATCAGTTGATATCTTATATAAGCACTGCTGGGGGCCAGTGAGAATAGTTAAGAAAATCAATCTTCTTTATGTCAACTCACATCTAATATATAGATTTAGGCACTGCCTAAAAGCGGAACTCCAATGTTTATACCTCTTACAGAACGACTAATTCTTATACAATGCAATAATATCATAGCAAATTTCTGACAATAATTGGCCTATTTCACTATGACGTCATATCAAAACACTCTATTGTTTTTGCGCTATGAGTCATGGTCGCCAGAGGGGACAGCAGCAGTGAGAAATGACCAAAACTAGACTATAATGGACTATAATTGATAAGCCAGTTGGCTAAGGCAAGTGACGTTTCTGTGCTACTTGTCCTGATGGGACTAGTGATCAAAAAAGTCAAGGTCGAGCACTCACTCATATCAGTTGGGTGGGGGTGCTTGTTGGACAAATGGAATTTGAAGAGCTGTGTATTGTGAACATGTATTTTAACCCCAGAGAAACATAACTTTCCATTACAGAATCCTAGAAATCTGGCAAAACCTAAACATCTGAAGATTTTTTTCCTTGGAAAGAGTTGCTTAATAATACTGAGTTTCCTAACTACCCCTAACAGAATCCTAGTCAGAAAAGTAAAAAAAAAAAACCTTAAAAATCTGTACTGTAGTATAAAAATCATAATCATAATCGTGTTTGCAAAAAATATCCTTACCCTCTCTATGTAATTTCCAAAGAAAAAAACAGTATTTGTATGGAAAAGATCAGGGAAATTGACGGCATTTCCAATCCCTTCGTAGGAGGGTATGGATAATATGGAACCACACATTTCCAGAAAATATCCCCCCACAAAGAGGGGTGTTGAGAGGAGACCCCTCCCCTCATCCCTCCAAAGAAAGTAAATTGACTCCCCACCCTCACCCCTCCGGGATTTCCAATGTCCTTCCATGACCTACGGATGGAAAACGGGAGACAAAGCAGGTCATTCAAGGTGTTAGAAGAAAAAAATAAATAAAGAACTGAAATGGAAGAGCAATTTTATCCTACCCAACTATATGAACTCTTCCATACCATAGAAATCAAAACCAAAATCAATTTATGTCAAATGGCCCCTTGGATGCATCACAAGAATAATGTTACTAAAATTAATAGAAAATATCCGAAAACATAGCAAAATTTTGTATGGGTGACCAAAACAGAACAAGAAGAACTACTTTGCAAAATAACTCCATCATGGCAAGCCTTCGAATCCCCTCTTTGAAGAAATAAGTGAAATTAAACAATCAAAATTAGGCAAAAATTAATGTACTTTTTCATATTGTTTGAGTTTTGCCAATGTAAATCATTATTTCTTACAGTTCCGAATAAAAAAATATATCTAAGTATATCTCATTGTAGGGGGATTTACTCCAGTGAGCAATGGTTTAAATCCAGTTTGAAGCCTTGCTCTGGTAGGGAGCATTCATTATTTATGCCAGGGGGTGGGCTGGCAAGATTTTTCATTCAGCCCCAAAAAAAAACTTGACCCCCTCAAAGTATCAATAAAAATCTCAAAATAACCACTTTAGGCAATTTTTTATAATAATGATAGCCCCCTCCCCCCTTTAGATGAGAAAGAAATGTTGCGACATCTAGATACCATATAGACAACAACCAGTATTTTAAAGACATTTCCTGATGCGTGCATAAACAGTTTGTTGTAATTTTACAGGTGTGTAACCTCTTGTATCCATATATTAAATTAACGTAGTTGCTGCCATAAAACGTAGATGAATCCTCACACTTGTTTTCATATTTTCTGGTGACCCTCTACTTGAACGTGCCAAATTTAACATGGTCCCCCTTAATAATTGCCAGCCACCCCCTGGCATAAATAATGAATGCTCCCTTAAAGTAAAAGTAAACGAAAAACTACCAACAGAAAATGAGCATAGCCCCCTTACCCACCAGAAGGTGAGATCCTGCTTTGGAATAACATATCAAAACAGTTCCCTTGAAAAAGTGAACCAGCCCTAGCCATATGGTGCCTGAAATAGGAAAGGGGATTCTTTTTTTTTCGTTATTCATTTGTGAACAACCTGAGCAATGCCTCTGACCAAGCTGTATCTGTGTCCAAGCTGTATTTGATGCTTTATCGGAAATTACTTGATCGTACTTCCGCTAATGGAGCTGAATAATAGTATGAGCAGTTGAGTGAGTAGGGTGAGTAGAGTGAATAAAGTATAGTGAATAAGTAATAGGATGTTTGAGTGAGTAGAGTGAACAAAGTAATAGCATAAGTAGTTGGTAAGATGAGTGAGTGTTTGAGTGAGTGAGTGAGTAGAGTGAATAGAGCGAATAGAGTAACAGCATGAGCAGTTGGTAAATGAGTGAGTGAACAGAGTGAAACAAGTAATAGCATGAGCAGTTGGTAAGATGAGTGAGTGAACAGAGTGAAAAAAGTAATAGCATGAGTAGCTGGTAAGATGAGTGAGTGAGTAGCGTGAGTAGAGTGAATAAAGTGATAACATGAGCAGTTGGTAAGATGAGTGAGTGAGTAGAGTGAATAGAGTAAATAAAGTAATAGCATGAGAAGTTGGTAAGATGAGTTAGTGAGTAGAGTGAATAAAGTAATAGCATGAGCAGTTGGTAAGATGAGTGAGTGCGTAGAGGGAAAAGAGTAATAGCATATGCAGTTGGTAAGATGAGTGAGTGAGTAGAGGGAATAGAGTAATAGCATGAGTAGTTGGTAAGATGAGTGAGTGGGTAGCGTGAGTAGAGTGAATAAAGTAATAGCATGAGTAGCTGGTAAGATGAGTGAGTGAGTAGAGTGAATAAAGTAATAGCATGCGCATTTGGTAAGATGAGTGTGTGAGTAGCGTGAGTAGAGTAAACAAAGTAATAGCATGAGTAGTTGGTAAGATGAGTGAGTGAGTGAGTAGAGTGAATAAAGTAATAGCATGAGCAGTTGATAAGATGAGTGAGTGAGTAGCGTGAGTAAGAGTGAATAATGTGAACACTGTGAGTAGAGTGAATAATGTGAACACTGTGAGTAGTGTGAAAAATGTGAACATTGTGAGTAGTGTGAACACTGCGAGTAGTGTGAATAATGTGAATAATGTGAGAAGTGTGAATAATATTCCGTTCCCTTAGCGGAAAGCATCATAGACATTCAAACCTAAAATGGTCCCAATACAGATTACTTACATGTGTGTGCAGGGATAATTCTAATTCGAGAAAGATTTGAGCTGAGAAAAATTTCATTCAAGTTTGAACAAACGCACACCCTGGCACTGCCTACAGAGCGCGCGCTATAAAGTCATGATTTCCTAGGATCGATAAACTAAGTAATTTCTTAGAGCAGTTTAACTTTACCTGTTTCTTCTCTTTCCTTACTGATAAACATACAAACAATTCCGAAGTCAAATGGGTTTTCTGTAATAGGTTTGCGTTTTCAATTTTAGCGGGTTCTTAGGCTTTGTCCACACTAACGTGTTTTCGATCAGTTTTTATTTTGATGTTGGCGTTTGCAAGAATAGTACTATATTTGCACTGGGTCCCATTGTACTATATAAGTTATGGGAAAGTAGGCCTGGCGGAGCACAAAATGGCAAAGGCAAAGGGAGGGAGAATAAAAGCTAGGAGGCGCCACCAAGCCTAAGGGTGAGCACAATGGGACCCACAGCCGCCACCGACACATGGCGTCCCCCATGGACGCCATTCCGGCGCTTGTTCTCAAACCAACTGAGACTGAGACATATGCTAATGAGTTGATCTCTTATATACGTACTACTGGGACCCAGTACAAATAAAAAATTTACCACTGATAAGTAAATAGATTAGTTCACTAGTTATGACAGGTTATCACTTCTAAAATGTCAAGCACGCCTTTGTAGGATTTATATAGTTCAAATTAAGTGGTACAGTTGACGTCATCGTTTTCATTTTCGCCGGATTCGACCGTCCACACTAAAACGAACTGTATCTGCATTCGTTTTTATTCACTTTCGAGATCGTTTTTAAAATTCTACGGGTTCGATGAAAACGATCAGCGTGCGGAAGGCCTAAACGTATAAAAAAATATACGGATTCAAATGATAACGCGTTAGTGTGGCCGGGGTCTTAGACAGATTTGAGAACCGGACTGAGTCAGTCGCTCTTCTGGTGTCGAACCTTTCCTTTTTCAAAGTATGCCGCGTCATTATACTTTATAATCAAGGAATTTATAGCGGAGCTCCATACCTAAGGAAATAACGTCTAGCATAACTATGGAGTTGATTTTCAAACGTCACGGGCTTTCTTGCTCATTTTGCTTACGTTATTGACGGCGCCAAGTCAAATGATTAGGGCGTTGAAATGGTATCGCCCTAAAGATGAATGTGTCCAAGTTTGGTTGCCATAGGTTGTTCCCTTCTTGAGATATGATTTTTTTTGTTTCTTCCTGGTTAGTCCAGTCATTCTATGGTTTCACCCGTCACTAATTGCAACAGAAGGTTTTTCTTCACAATATTGGTCAGTTGAACGTACTAAACAACATACTAAAAGTCCTAAAAAAATCCTAGCACGGGAAAGCCTCTAAAATGAGCATCATTGATACGTGCGCTCTCCTGCAACATGAAAACGAGGCTGAAACCGGAAGTAGCGCTATTTTGCCCGTTTTAGTAGTATTTTCTGCCTGATTTTCGAGGATTTGTCGTAATTCTATGAATGACAAGCTGTTAAATCAATCAATATGGTATTTGCATATCATTTACGCTTAAAACGAGTGTTTTGAGTTTTCGGTCTTCTCCGCTTCCCTAATATGTTAATTGTTTGCGAAGTTTTTTCAAGCATAAACATTAACAAAAGCGACAAAAAAATATTAAAGTGCTTTAAGGTTATCGTTTTTATTTCCACAGTCAATAAAAATGTATTTATAAAGGTAAAACTAGTTCAAAATTGAAAAAAGTGTCCCGAGACCATCATTATAATCGGACAGTTGCAGGTCCCTTTGCAGTGGCAAGAGGCGGGTGTGATCATTCTGTTATACTTGCGGCAAGGAGTAATGATCGTAGTGTGCTACATCCTGTTGGTGCTACATCCTGTGGTACAGTTGCATCTTATAATGCGTAGGTTGTCCGGCCGTTGTCCGGAGAAACATGATATATCTCAAGAAGGGATGAACCTCAGACAGCCAAACTTGGGTGAAGTTATCTAAGTGGCAAGGGGGTGCAACTGCATGGTCACGTGGTTTGACGTTATCGATGACGTCATCATAGGATAAAAATAATATAACTCGGGAGGGATGAACTTCAGACAACCAAACTTGGGTGAAGTTATCTAAGTGGCAAGGAGGGTGCAACTGCATGGTCACGTGGTGTGACGTCATTGATGACGTCATCATAGGAGAAACATGATATATCTCAAGAAGGGAAAGACCTCAGACAACCAAACTTGGGTGAAGTTGTCTAAGTGGCAAGGGGGGTACAACTGCATGGTCACGAGGTATGACGTCATCGATGACGTCATCAAACGTGAAAAGGTTTACATCGTTGAATGGTATAACGGTGCAAGGCTATATATTCATGTACAATGGCAACCTTTTTGTCTCGTTAAAAAAAATATGTAACCGTGGAGCTCCGCTTTTAGCCAGTGGCTAAATCTATATATTATTGTTTTGTATTGGAACGGCGCGAAAACTCGATGCGTTGCAATTTTTTGAGTGGCTGTCTTCTCCTACGGTATAAGCCTTGTGGTTCCCCTTTATTGTATATTTGTATTGTAAATATATAAATTGTATGTGGCGAAATATTAAACTTTAACTTGAATTTGAACACTCTTAATTTCATCTGCACCAAAACTCGTTTATAGAACACAATGAACTATTACACCCTTGTCATATTGAAATCGGGTCTTCAGTGGGTCTTCCTGTGGTTGCGATCGGTTAGGTCAGCGGTAGTTGTGATCTCCATCTTCGCATCGCATCGCATCGCATCGCATAAGCTCATGCTCTTCGCATTCTTCGCATAGAGACATTGCCTGGAAAAGACAAGTATTTTTTACATTATCGACCCGAAAGGACGCCTCTGTGTGTCAAAGGCACTCGAATACGAATGCGGCAAAGGTGTGGAAACCGACGTCTCTCGAAACCGTCCAATACGGCGTTTATACTTGAATTAACCAGACCTTGGGAACACGAGTGACAGATAAAGACAGCGCCCGTTGTACAATAGGATAATATCTCCTGGAATATTCCTAAAACAATGCGCGATCATGTTTTATTTTGTACTCCTCTGGAAACTTGACGAAACACGAAATTCGGTATGAAAAGTTCGACACGGACTTATACACACTTTGTCCGCACTTGATGTGCAGGCTTCTTTTCCCGTTGGCGTCATCTCTTATAGATAAAGTTCTCAACGGAAAAAAAAAATTACCTCAGTAATTTTCTCTTGCAGACGCTTGTACTATCTATGCATTGAATTTATGGGTTGTTGATGGTGTTGGGAAATACCTTACCCATGCGGAAATAAATCAGTACTGCTCTGAAAGAAAGCGCCACGCGCATTTTGGCCGTTGTCTGGTCCTGGCTATGCACTGGTCTCCCTGTGTCTCCTTGGTTTTGGCGCGCAAATTACGCACGGGCGCGAATCAGTCGCATGTGCTTGTTCAACAAAGCCCCCAAAATACCACATTGAATAACTTATTGAACCTCAAATCAAATCGACAGTGTTCACTAATAAACGAAAACTCTTTCCAGCAACCAGATGGGTATTTAACGCTATTTCAAAATGTAGCGATTACATTTAGAGTTAAATACACTTTCCTGTATTCATTTTGAGTTTATAGCGTGCGCTCTGAGAAGCAAGTTTTGTTTTAGACTTGAATGATTTTTTTTCTCAGCTTAAAGCTTTCGAATTAGAATTATCCCAGCACATGCCTGCAAGTAATTTTATGTCTGGATATCTATTGTGTTTTCGGCTGTGCGAACTTAGTTCTTTCTTAGTTTCTGTGGAAGAATTCAACATGGCGGCTTTGTCCTTCGCATAAGAAATCGCATGAATTGGAACTTCGCTTCAGATTAATCGTTTTACACAAAAACACGACTACAGGTGAGATTTCGACTTTCTTTTCAATGGATTTTAGTTTAGAAATATTGCCTGCTGCCCGCCTGCTACGCTCATGTTGAAAACTGCGCATAGGGATGCAATAGGGATTTTGGCTCTGACCAGAAAGTCTTCGAGCGATTTCCTTTTGTGGGAAATTAACGGGGGTTCCGGTTCCGGTTCTAGCGGTGTAGGGTTGACCTTTACCACTGTATGCATTGCTACGCGACCTCAAAATTCAATGTTGCGATGGGCGATTTGGCGATTTTTAGCCGTCAATCTATTCCAAAACGTTGGATTCGGCTACTTCAGAGGGCCGACATTGATTCCAAAATCAACCAAAATGGTTTTAGCTATCCATTGGTTTCCTTGACTCGAAGGTTTAACTTTCTGGTTCAAGAAAATTGACATTACAATTTTCTTGCGTAAAATCGCCAATCGCCCGACAGTGAATTTTGAGGTCGCGTAGCAATGCATACATTGGTAATGATATGCCAGTGTTTAGTGAGAATGTGTTTGAGATTCTGGTTCGTCGGGTTGTATTTAGTGATAAAAGGAAGGATTCTTTTAACAGATGCTTGTGTACTCTTTTTAAGCGCTTGTTTTTCCTCTCAGAATATAGAACCTCAGCGAGAATTTCATTTGTGAAACCGCTTGGGTACCCTCGTTCTAAAAGACGAAGTTTGAATTTGCGTATTTCGTTAATGAAGTTCTCTGGATCCGAATTAGTTCTGAGTAGGCGCAAAGCTTCTCCTTTAACAAAACCCTTTTTGCAGCTTGGAGGGTGGCACGAGGAAAGTGTGTGTACTGAAAAGTTTCAGTAGGCTTAAAATGAGTGCGAACATCCAAAATATTAGAATCCATAAATCTGTTGCCTTTATAAACTATAGTATCGATGAAAGTTGCGTTTTCTTCCGATAAATCGCAGGTGAACTTGATAGTAGGGTGGAAGTTGTTTGCGAAATCTAAAAAAACTGTTTATTTTGCCTTCCGAAATAGTTTCGCTTAGTGCAGTCGACTGGCTTTTCTTCGCGACAGTGTCTGGATTAAGTGAGGGAAGCCAGTTCATTGCACTATAGACGAAACATGGTAAGAATTTCATTGGCTCATATAGTTTGATTGGCTCATATTGTTTGATTGGCGGAACAGCAAAGTCAAAAATCAAAACATAATTTGAGTGTTTTTGATACACGGGTCGCGATGCAAAGGTTTTAGCTGTAAATGCAAAAACCAGCGCGTTCCGTTGTACCTTGGGTTGGAAGCACGAAATCTTCTAAAATACTTTTAGGGAGTGTAGCTTAGCAGAGTCTAGAGGCGGCTTTCCGTTGGTTCCGTCCGTGTTGCATGTTGACAGAGAACCAACGGAGAAGAAGTAATGGAGAAGCTTTTGTGCACAACGGCCGCGGTTCTCCTCCATCAGGATTGTTTTCACTTGCGAAATTTTTCTTTGAGTCAAACAGCTCTGCAACATCTCATCAGTAACTGGAGTAGCTACGGAACAGGCGTCGTCCGGGCGCTGAATGGCACAGGCATCATCAGAGCCCTCATTTCCTTCTGTACCGCAAAGGTCACGCAGGTTATCCATGTTAATGGTTTCAAGAGCACCATCCGATACCCATGTATCTAAGTAGCCCTATTAAAAATTCGAAATTTGCTCTATTTTCCGCGTATGCATGCTTCTCTCGTTTGTTATAGTAACTTGCGTTTGCTGAAGGTGTAGCGCTGAAGACATTTCTCTCCATTGGAAATGCCCCCGGCGTCCTCCAAAGTGCAAATCCGACCGACTTAGCGGCTCTCCATTGCTTTCATGGACTCCTCGAGGCGTCTTACGATCTAAAGACAACAATAAATAAGAAAATGTCATTGTCTGTTACTAAACTAAAAATACTCTCCTTGATTATAATTATTGATTCTTGCGACTCCAGGGCTTTTTCGTTAAACAGCGTTAGCTCCTTCCTTCGCTGCCACAAGACGTCGCACTCTCGCTGTTTCTCTTGGAGCATGGCACTATCGTCCTTATCCATGGTAGTGTACTGCGGGAGAGTCGGTGATTTCTGTTGCCGCGCATTCGCCCACTCGGCTTCTCGTTTCTTCTGTTCCTCGCAAAACTGCCGGTACGGGTCGGGGTCAGTGTCTGGCGCTTCTGCCATAATTTTTGGTATCCCAGGCGCAATTTCTGGTGCCTCTAGCGCAAACTCTTGTAGCGTTCTCTTAAGTGGATCTGTGTTGAGAAAGCAGACTTGTCAGAGGCATCTATTCTGGGAATTGTTTGACATACTGATAAAACAACTTACCTTTCCAAATGGAAATAGTTCCAGCCTTCCACAATTTCCGCCGGATACCATCTCTGGCCGAACTTCATTTTTACGGCATCCCCGGGGTCCAGTGGTGGGTACCGTTTGTTGCTGGCTTTGTCGCTGTCCGTTAATTTTAACGTCTTTGTGTTTTAAGGTTTGCGTTGTGTCATACCACTTGTCATTGGTTTTCCAAAGGACTTCGACTGGAAGTTATATGCGCACAACAACCCACTTCTTTTATACCCACTTTCAAAAGATATAAAACAATAGTCGCGGGAAGCATTGAATTTAAGGCACACAAGCTTTTGTTAAGCTATTGAAATCTAAGAGAGAAAAGAACAATAGTAGCGGGAATGGCGCAAGCTTAAGGCACACAGCTTTTGTTATGCTATTGAAATCTGAGATATAAAACAACACAATAGTAGCGAGAACGGCACAAGTTTAAGGCACACAGCTTTTGTTATGCTATTGAAATCTATGAGATAAAAGAACACAATAGTAGCGAGAATGGCTTTTAAAACTAGTAAAACAGTTGGAATGATTTCAAGACTGAGGCATTTTGTCCCATTTCATGTATTAACTGATATGTATCGATCACTTATCCTACCCTATTTATCTTCTTATGGTATAGTTGCCTGGGGACGCGATGCTAGTTTATATCTTAATAAATTACTCGTTCTACAAAAACGCGTTTTAAGACTTATGCATTTTGCGCACTATCAACAGTACGCAATTCCTTTATTTTTATTGTCCGATTTTCTCCCCGTTCATATGCTTTATTTTGAAAAAACTGCGTGTCTTTTCACAAAAGCAAGGGATGTGCATAACTATAATACAAGATCGGCAGGTAGTGGAGATTTTTATGTAAAAACCTTCAAGAACTGAAATACAGAAACTTTCTTTTTCTCGATCAGGAACCATCATCGTCTACCCCCATGCTTGCGTAATCAAAATAAGAAAAAAAATTAAACATCTTCAGTTTATGCTTGAGAAACTCCTACAAACGGAGGTTGATTATCTTGGTGTGGCAGAAATAATTACGGTATTGCCTCAATTTAGTACTGAAAAGTAAAACGTGCTCCTATTTATTTATCTTTTTACCTATTTACTTGCTTTTCTACTTATAACTACGTACTCTTTTCCTTTTCTCTTTTTTCTTTTATTTCTAATTATAGCCAAGCAGCTTTGTAAGTTATTATTTGTGTAATATAATTGTTTATTTATTCACTTTTCTATTTTTATATTCATGATAGAAGCTACCCGCCTCGATTAGCTCTGCAATTTTGCGGGTCAGCTCAAAAAATGTTGTAAATATTATAGAAATCAAATGAAATGTTGTTGTTGTTGTTGGCGCAAGTTAAAGGCACACAGCTTTTGCTATGCTTTTGAAATATAAGAGAGAAGTGAACACAATAGTAGCGGGAATGGCGCAAGTTTAAGGCACACAGCTTTTGTTATGCTATTGAAATCTAAAAGAGAAAAGAACACAATAGTTGCGGGAGAATCTTAGAGATAATTGAGTCGAGTATTGCTATGGGAAAACATCACTACCATCTTTCTATCAGTTAGTGTTTTATGCGCTTATACGCGTAAAACCACTAAAGCAAAATGGAACACGAACAATACAATTATTTTGCCAAGATGGAGCAGATTCTGAGAGAAGGCTGTGTAAAGGTGGGCCGAATGGAGGAGTATGCTCGCAACAGTTTACCAAGAATCACTAAAGTTCAACCTGCGGGACGTATTGGAGCTATTGTCTAAGGAACTTGACTTGGTGATCCTCGCAAGTATCCAGGTCTTCACAAGACGATAATCATGCGGAGAGAAGAGGATGGGGAACGCCCGATGTAATTTAATGTTCCAGTCAAAGAACATTTCTAAGAAACTGTTTCTCTCAATTAATGGATTAAGCTGTTCCCGTTTCTTACGGCTCCGTGAGCACTTTGAGTTGATCGGAATTTGTTCTCGACAACATGGGAACACGAAACGATTACCGTGGAACGCTCTTTCTCATAGCACGATTGAGGAAGTGAATATTTTTTTGGAGAACTTTGTCGAGGACAACGCCATAACACTACCAGGTCGTATCCGCGGATACAAGAGTGAGGAAGTCTAGGTCCTGTCATATTCGGAAACAAATAGAAGCGTGTGGCAGCAATACAGCGAGGCGTGCGTAGCATCGGACAAACAAGCCGTGGGTTATTCAAAGTTTGTAGAATTTAGGAACCAATTTCATCCAAACGTCGTGATTGCTAAGCCTAGAACGGATCTTTGTGCAACATTCCAAAAATATACTACAAGGCTTCAGGTATCCAATCAAATCAACAAATGAACTTTATTTACTCATAAGGCTATTATCAGTTGGAGTTATACACAGAGTATAGGTTTGTAGTGAGTTTATATTTTGGTGAAAAAAAAGTGCGATCAGGGAGACCAAGTAAACTATCCAGTTATCTAGTTAGCCTCCCTAACTATTAAAAGTTTGTTTTTTTGAGCAGATGAAAAAGAACGCTTAACCCTCCCCCAAAAAAGAAAGAAAAAAAATATATATATATAAGATCTTATCCAGGTTATTAGTACAGCAGATAAATAATTTTATAGTTCTCTATTTAGTCATTGAACAAACAGTAGATGATGCTTAGCAAGTTTCGGAAAAGCAAAGGTAGCTAACTTGCCGGATGCCGAAAAGATTAAACGAGTGACAGACCAACAACAACATTTGGATCATGCAAAACTGAACGACAAATCTATCGCGACATACGCCAAACAACCGCAGAGCAGATAGACGCTGCATGTTCTTGACAGGGCCCGGCACACTATTCCTTTGACTATGCCCAAGGTGTACACCCCGAGAAACCCCATGAGAGGTCGAGTAACAGTACAGTTGCAAATAGGGCACAGCTAGTAAGCACGCATGATGGGTTATGGTTCCAGTGTACGAAAAAATAGGCTCAAAAAAGGGCAAACCCAATCGTACACTGGAACAATAACCCGAGCCTTTTTTTTCGTAAGATAGCATCTATCAAAAAGTTTCATCATTTTAGATTTTAGATTTTCTCATGCGCACCTAGGGATAGTTTTTTGTAAAGAGGTTGGTGACTCAGTCGAGCAAGAAGTAGTGTTGCTCAGAGATCCAGCTGATCTTAGATCGTGACGTCACATGACGTCACGGAAAAACTGGGTTATCGCCTTGCCTGCGATACCTGTCAGCGGTATCACCCATTAGGCTCTCATGCTCAAGGAAAATAATGGCGGGCTTCGAAGGCTAAGGAGGCTAAGGAGTTGTTTTTGTCTATTTTAAGAAACAACAAGAAACGTTGCCCTTGCCGCGTCACTTGAACGTGGTGTTTTGGCGCGTCAGAAATCGCGTGTTATTTCGCCAAAACAAGTGATTATTTCTGTAGCAAACGCGAAGTTCAAAGCCAGGAAACAGCTAAACTTTATCAATAGTTCATTGCTCTATATGCGTTCTGAATGAAAAGCTGCCTTAATGCGGAGTTTTGATGATAGAGTCATTAATGTAATGTTGTATGTACGTACTGATTTTTCGGTGTACGGACAGGAAAGAGTTAACGGCTGAGCTCTACGAGCTCATAAAAAAGGGCTTTTACGATGAACCCATGGTTCAAATTTATCTCCAGTCTAAATCAATCTGTGGCATTGATGCTCCGTGAGTTTCAAAGACAATTGTCTTAATTTTCACAAACTACTAAGAAAACAAAGAAGAAAATGCGTATTAAACCACACTGTTGTCAGGGTTGACAGGCCCTGACAATATATATATCCATGATTTAACATATTAATCGCATGAACCCATGGTTGAAATTAACTAAGCATGAATTATGGAATATAAATATCTAATCTCTTCTCAAGGATGATAGCTCTTTCACTTCCTGGAAATGAAAGAGCTATCATGGTTAGAGCCTATTAAGGAGTCACTTAAATTATGCATTCTCTCTTCTCAAGGGTGAAAGGGGAGAAGCAGGACTCGTTCAAAGAAAAAAAAAGAAAGGTGAGTCCACTCCATTGGTATGTTTCAAGATTCAGTAATCTAATAAGAAAACAAAGAAGAAAATGGGTATTAAACCACACTGTTGTCATGGTTGTCAGGCCCTGACAATATATATATATACCCATGAGGATTTAACATATTATTAATCGCATGAACCCATGGTTGAAATTAACTAAGCATGAATTATGGAATATAAATATTAGTGTATAGTGTAGATAATCCATATGAATTACGTCTCGCTTGTTGTTAGGTTACACATTTTGCACTTTGATCATTTTGTTTTCGCCGTTTTTCTTAACCCTTTCCTGTCCGAGTTATTTCCTACATATACAGCTGTTTTTTTAAGCCAGATAGATATACCCCTGCTTATTTTTGCATATCACGTCTAGGTTTCTGGGTTTCCTGTGTTTTATTGGCAGGGAGGCTAGTACCTCTTGTAGGGCATTGCCGCTGACTCGTAAGTTGCTTTTCAGTGGTGGCTTTGCTCTCGTACGGTTAGACATTTGATCAAATTTCTTCAAAATACAAGCTGAAATTCCACTAGAAGAGGCCATAGGACATCATTAAGTCTATTATGGACAATGGATTTGTGCTGTGCTTCAAGAAAGAAGTATAGTCAAGGGGTTTCATTCATTTTTCCTTTGTTCTTGTGAGAATTCTGGAAGAAAATGACCGAATGAAACTTCAACTCCTCTGATAGTGGAATCTTTTTGCCCAGCACTGCATTCTTAGGAATCTGTGTTGTAGACATAAAAAGCAAGCTACTGAGCGTAATTCTGGTTTTGATTGTCGAAGGGCAAAAAGACTTATATAAATCTCTTGTCTAACCGTCCAATACGGGGGAGGGTGCTGTCAAATTTTTGAACGAAATCCACAGGTATCCCGAGAATAGAGTTTGTTGATGTGAAATTTGTAAAGTCGATTCGAAACTTCAAGCGCCATATTTCGCTTCAAACTTCACATGGAAACTGGAAACTTGCGCTTGGAAGTCAGGCGTAAAGGTAAAACAAAATACAATATGCTGCATGTCGAGTTGTTTTTGTCTATTTTAAGAAACAACAAGAAACGTTGCCCTTGCCGCGTCACTTGAACGTGGTGTTTTGGCGCGTCAGAAATCGCGTGTTATTTCGCCAAAACAAGTGATTATTTCTGTAGCAAACGCGAAGTTCAAAGCCAGGAAACAGCGAAAAAGCCGACCGTAAATTGGTCAGATTTTTTTCTTGATCCGCGCCTGCAGCCTTACAACGTATCCATTTCCATCGGCTGATTTAGTGGGTGTAGTGCGACACTTCCGATTGGATTCGGTAAATGAACAATGAAAATTTGTTGTTTGATAGTTATTTCGAGATTTATACAAATCAATCGTCTTGTTGATTCAAGCGTGCTGCGCGGGCCTTGACGTTGTAAGTTACGCTGTGCGGGCTGTCAATATACCAAGGACGAAGACAAGGCGTTTGCAGTTTTTTTTTTATTTAAGTAACACGCATGAAAAACAACTTTTGGTGTATATTTACCTAATCCGGGATGGCCAACAAAGATAGTGAAGAGGTTGAGAGGCTGCTCGTGAGTGACGGAATCCACCTTGCAGTTTTTAGAAGCCAAGTAGAAGGCCGTCGTGGTAATAAGCGAAGGTATGAAGTACGCTTCGCAACTGCCGACTGATACCGCCTTGTTTTTAATGAATTGAAGGACGTTTTCAGGAAAAAGCTGCCCAAAGTTGAAGGGTACATCGTTCAAGCGCTTCTGCAAATTTGCCCAAGTGTTGTCGTTCTGCTTGTTCAGTTTCGCGATGAGGGAGTTCATTTTGGTTGTATTCTAACAGAGAAGCACTTAAGAATGAGTGATAAAAAAGCCAATGTTAGTACTAAACGACGCCACGCATGCCAAATCAACCAATCAGCGAGTGCAAGAAAAGGACAATGATAAGGTTAAAGCGAATCTATTGCCGGCGACTTGTAATGAAATCGTTATTGTGAAAATAGAATAAATAATGAAGTGTAATGTTTCACTTTTATGTCGACCTTTTCCTACGTATAGTGTTTTTGGGAAGAAAAGTTTATTTATCATGGATGTGTTAGTGATGTTGGGGAACAGAGGAAGTTGTTCAACTTTTACAAATGCTAGGTGACAAAAGTACAGCAAAAAAAGAATATAAAGTAATTTTGAATACGGTATTTAGATTTCATTGCGTTGGAACAAAGGTTGTGTGTTCGTGAAAAACGTTATCAAACAGTGCGAAACGATTTTCATGGTCTCCCACACGAGAACCATGTAAACCAGCGTTTTTGTATAAACACAAAAGAGGTATGTGCTGTCATTAATATGGGAAGGTTCTATTTTTTAATCCATTGTTAACAATTTTCTGAACGCGCATTAGAACGCAAAAAATAGGGTGTAAATATAATGAAAATTCTTTGCCGATTCCAACATTGGCAAGTGATTTCACCGGAAATAAACCCAAGTGTCCCGGTCATCGGGTAACAGCTAATGTGTGGCTAAAAGTGAGGCTCTGTAATGAAATAGATAGTGATATCGCAATGAATATAAAATAGTAGAGCGAAAACCTGCAAATTGTACGTGCATTTCATCCCGCCTGTTGTATTGTTGTTTTGCTTAAGGGATTTTAGAGTGAATTTTCGAAGGGAAGCCGAAAAATTATTTATGCACCGCCTCTATTGTAATTGTTTTGTTAGACAAAGTTAATTGAAAAGGTTTTTAGAGCCATTTCTCACTTTTAGGCAATTTAAGAAGAGCGCAAACACAAAAGTATATAGAATTATTTTCTGTCAGTAGCTGTAGAGCAGCTAACATGGAAGATAAAAATATGCAGGTCAACACTTCCCGAAAACTGACAAAAAATGAAAGCACACAAACGGAACCAAAAAAGGAACGAGATCTAGCGCGGCATCGGATCGAAATCACAAGATCGGCCCTGTTCACACTATTGCGTTTTCAAAAGTATTCTTTTTGAAACTTATACGGATTTGCTGCGTGTTAGTGTGGACGGGAAATTCGGAAAATTTAGCTACACAAAAAGCGATCAGTTTTTATTTGATATTGACGTGTGCGATTACAGCCTCAAATTAAGTGGTACAGTTGACGTCATCGTTTTCGTTTTTATCCGGATTCGACCGTCCACACTAAAACGATAAGTATAGGGATTCGTTTTTATTCACTTTCGAGAGCGTTTTCAAACTTGTTCAGATTCGACGAAAACGATCAGCATGTTAGTGTGGACGGAAGGCCTAAACGTATCAAAAGTTATACAGATTCAAACGAAAACCAGTTAGTGTGGACGGGGTGTAAAGCATTTGTCAAGGCAGTGATATGTATTGTTGTTATTGAAAATAAATTTGTTAATCCACCGTACCAGAAACTCGAAAAGAATAGTAGGGCGGCCGCCGGGCGGCCAGAAAATTAGCAAATTAGGACTGCAAGTCATGACACCCATTGTGCATATGGAATCCTGGCGCGTTGACAGAAACAAGTCAAATTTTTGGTATGTTTTTAAATTATTATTATTGTCATCTTTACTTATAAAAAGTTTTCTCGTATTTACGAAATTCTAACGAAAAAGCCGACCGCAAAATTTTCCAAACAGAAGAAAAAGCGCAATTCAAAGCTTGTCTGAAACCTCGTATCGGAATTACCGATTGCTCTTGTATTGTTTGGAAGCAACCAATAGAAAAGCATGGATTTCGATCCGAGGCTGGCTTGATATATAAAAGGGTATCCATGCACGAGGCCTATGTAATAAGAACTTTAAAAGGCTCTGTAGAAGCAATGTTTCCTCTGCAGTCCGACATCTGCTTGTCCGAATGAACCAATAGGAGTCGGAGCATTTCGATCCGCGTCTCAAGGTATAAAGGATTAAACAGAACGCTGGCGCCATTCTAATGCTCCACGCTGTCGACACGTCGATACCCACATCGTACGAAAAAATTATTCTTAAGTCGAACTTCAAATTGTACTATAGTAACCAAAAGAGTTTTGAAAAACCTTGGTCCGCGGTGGTGAGGTCTAAAAATACATACTTTAAGTGCGAAGATCTGGCACTGAGGTCCGCGCTGCCTGAGGTAGAAAGGGCGTAGGGAACCGTTCCCCAACCAGAAGTGTCCATCTTGGAATTTCAGTGTCTGCTATCATGCCCTGCTGTTATTGAACATTAAAACAAGAGCTTGTGATTGAACAACATTTTCTTTTAAAAATAAGCGAAATATCACAATTACATGGTTGTAAGAAATTTCGAGAAATTGCAATATTCTCCCATTTCTTAATATGCATAATTAAGAAGAAAAATATAAATTGGTTTTCGAATTCCTGGCTATTTACATGAACTGTGTATAGGAAATAGATATTTCGAGCAGACATGAGGGAGTTCATTTTGGTTGTATTCTAACAGAGAAGCTCTTAAGAATGAGTGATAAAAACGCCAATGTTAGTACTAAACGACGCCACGCATGCCAAATCAACCAATCAGCGAGTGCAAGAAAAGGACAATGATAAGGTTAAAGCGAATCTATTGCCGGCGACTTGTAATGAAATCGTTATTGTGAAAATAGAATAAATAATGAAGTGTAATGTTTCACTTTTATGTCGACCTTTTCCTACGTATAGTGTTTTGGGGAAGAAAAGTTTATTTATCATGGATGTGTTAGTGATGTTGGGGAACAGAGGAAGTTGTTCAACTTTTACAAATGCTAGGTGACAAAAGTACAGGAAAAAAGAAAGCAAAGTAATTTTGAATACGGTATTTTAGATTTCATTGCGTTGGAACAAAGGTTGTGTGTTCGTAAAAATCGTGAAAAACGTTATCAAACAGTGCGAAACGATTTTCATGGTCTCCCACACGAGAACCATGTAAACCAGCGTTTTTGTATAAACAGAAAATAGGTCCCGCACCAAAATATCACCTATTTTAATAATATTTTTACACTTTATCTTTTCAGGCTGTTTTGGTTCTAAAATACATTTTATCACTATTTCACACTTTATTTAAACCCTGTTGAAAACTATTTTGAAGACTTTTAAATGCTATTTTTAATCTATTTTCCACTTATAGTTTAGTAACGGATTTATTTTAAATATATTTTAAGTTTAATAAAATAGATTTAAAATTGTCTGACCCTTTTAACCGAGAAAAATACAAATAGCTTCAAATTAGGTCAAACAGGGGGAAATGAGGCAATTAAAACAGATTTAAAATAGATTAAACATGTATGTGAAATAGCTGAAAAATAGATTTAAATATGCTTAAAAACAATTTAAAATAAACATTTTGATTTAAATATCCAAAATAGTTTTAAAATTGCCTGACCCTTTTCTCGAAGCGGAATAAAATAGCTTTTAAATCGTTACAATCAAATAGTTTTTCAATAGTTTTAAAGTCCATTTTGAATAGTTGAAAAATAGACTAAAATATGTTTAAAAACAATTTTAAATAAATATGTTAAGTTAAATAAATAAAATAGATTTCAAATCGCCTGACTCCACTCCCTAAATGTATCTATTTATTTAAATAGTTAACTATTCAAATAAAAATACATTCTAAATACCTGCAAATTATATGACAAATAGACAACTAAGTAATGAAAATAGACTTAAAATAGATAACGAACTATTGCAAAAATAATTCATAAGATTAAAATAGAGAAAAATAGTAACGTTTTATTTATGTTAAAAATATAAAGAAAATTAATTTTAAGCCTATAAGCTTCCAGGAAAATCCGATCGTGTTCTGATTCTTAAAATGGAAAGGTTGTACTTACAGTTTCGCAGGTGTGTTTTGCTGTTTCAAGTACAATGTAAACGACTATACCCACTGTACTTTGTATCAACTGCCAATTTGAACGCCTATTAAGTCACCATCTACTGCTCTATTCTCTCCAACTCTCGTTAAGACCCATGTGCTTTTCTTTCGTTAAATATTCCAGTAAAATGTGAGGGAATATTCGTTTTCCTTGGGCGCCATTTTGAATGATAAACAGGTACACAGGAACCCCATTAATATGGCCTATAGCACAGGAAGCCCAACTGTGCATTTTCGTGTAAATTCTGCCCCCTCAAGCAACAATTCGAATAAGGAGTTTACTTAACAAATAAAACACAGTTTCCGTGACTGCACAGGCTTATGCAAACCGAGATGTGGTTGGGAGAATTCGAGAGCAGATCAGTGGAAACACGAGCCGCAGGCGAGTGTTTGCACCTGCTCGAGAATTCTCCAAACCACGTCGAGGTTTGCATAAGCCTGTGCAGTCACGGAAACTGTGTTTTATTTGTTTTATAAAATAATTATCTACATAAATAAAATCCGCGTGGACAGGAATAGTAAGTTTTTGAAGCGGATGAGACTCTAAATTCTCTATACAGATGAAAAGGCTGCATCAGCCAATCAGAGCGCTCCGTCTATCGCATGATTTTTCAATCTCTTTCTGATCGGACTGCAAGTTTGAGATGGCGGCAAGCGAATTGGATTTAAAATGACATTCGTTGCTTAACATGGAGGCTTTTTCCTTTCAAAACACAAAATAATTACGACAGAAGGTGAACAGAAGACTTAAGTACAGAAGCCGGTGTTTTACATACGTGTGTTGGCCCAGTTTCTTCGTCTGTGAAAAAAATAATTCTCCCGAGCAAGAAACTCGCATGTGGCAGCGGAACTGCTTGGAAGAGGAGCGTATTTGAACGCTTTATTTACGGCAAGCATGGAAAAGAAGGAAGGAATCCACTTATTTGTACCGTCTGGTCTTGTCAAATATCATACGAGGATCCAGGATTAGTTTTTGGAAGCATTTTTTTCAAGATCTGCAGAACGAGACTGAACTTATGACTGTCGAACTAGTGTGGCGAACTCAGCTCAGATAAAGAAGCGAAAACGAAGTTATTTCACGAATCTCATGCTTTATGTGAATTAATGTGCTTTATCAAATGTATGTCCAAGTAATATTGACTTCTTAATAAATGATTTTGCCTAAAACATGTTCCTTTTTTCTAAAACCTTTTTCAAATTACCGGCCCGAAGCTCGCGAGTGGGCGACGTCACAACTGTGTTTGCACAGGGAAATGCAAACACGGCTCTCGACCAATCAGAGCGCGCGTACTATCTAAATTATTTTATAAATATATTTCTAAGCAAGGAGATCAGTTATTTACTTTGCACAAAAGAAAGTTTTTTCTCCATTTTTGGGGCTGGCGGTCTTTTCTATTTCTCTTAAATAAGAGTTATTGATGAGGTTCCTGTGTACCTGTTTATCATTCAAAATGGCGCCCACGGAAAACGAAGCTGTGTGCGCCTACATATTCCCTCACATTTTCTGGAATAATATTTAACAAAAGAAAAGTACATGTGTCTTAACGAGAGTTGGAGAGAATACAGCAATAGATGGTGACTTAAATAGGCATTCAAATTGGAACAAAACCAAGGCGCCGAGGGCATCGCGACAGAGGTGAGCCAAAACATACTCATTCTTCGTTTTGTATGTGGTCTGTGTTTTTCCTGGGTCTGCGTTTTTCCGGGTCTGTGTTTTTCCTAGGTCTGCGTTTTTCCGGGTCTGCGTTTTTCCTGGGTTTCAGGTCTGCGTTTTCCATACACCCAAGGAGAACATGTAGATAAAGTACTTACTGGAGCCAGCTTTCTTTGGGCTTGATCTATTTCTCGGTTTAGCACCTGAAATGATCAAATAGAAAGATATTTGACCAATTAGTTGCCAAAGTTGATGTGAATACGAATGGCCACGAAGACAAAGTTGAGGGAGCCTGAGGTGCACCAATCATACCTATGGCTTAAGTATTAGCATTGCACACGTGATATTTGATATTTCAAAACAAAGTAACTGTAATGTTGCCAATATAATATTTCTAACATCTTTTTCAATGAGTTGTTAAGAAGTCGAGGACAAAAATTCCCAGAGGATATTCAAGTAAAGGGCTTTCCAGTATAGTACTTTCCAGGAGATTCCTGGAGGCGTAGGAACCCTGCCTGTTTCTTGTGCAATCAAACATTCACTTTTTTTCCTCCATGGAAACTTGTGAAGGCAAAAACAACAACAACAACAACAACAACAACAGAAAACAAGGATTTGAGCAACACAGGGTGACCAAAACTTCTGGGAGGCTGGGCACTATTCAATATGGCAGTATCGAAAACGAGTAGATTGGCGTTGATAAATGCTCCCACTGTGATCGTCGGGGGTCTTCGTTGGTATTGAGTTGTTGTTTTCACTTTTAAGAACTTATTCCATATAGAGCGGATTTCACATGATTGTCGTGAGTAATTCGCAATTGCTTTTTAATTACTCCTATAGGTTTTGTTCATAATTTCTGTAAGCTTAATTACTTTGCGATTGGTTTCACTATGACAGTCATGTGAATACGCTCTATGCACTACCGTTAGGTGGCTCAGTTTTTTTTATGGAAGACAGTAGAACATGTGTAATTTATTAACTTACTTGGGGCAGCTTTCTTGGGGCTTGTTTTCTTTTTAGCCGGATTAGCATCTAATAAAACGATCAATAGAAAGAATATTAGAGACTTATCATATAGATTCCAACTGTTTCAAACTTGGATAAGGAGTACTTTAAATAGTATTGTATGGTTCCAGAAATTATCCATACCCACCCTACGGAAGGGCATTGGAAATTCCGGAGGGGTGGGGGAGGGGAGGGTCAATTTACTTGAAGTTCTTTTTCTAATAGCGCATGAAATGCCATATGGGCAGCGGTAAACTGTTCAAATAGCTTAGCAAGTTCTTGTATATTGCGTGTAATAATATCAATGTCACCTAATGTACTGTTCGCCATTAGCGTTTTGATTTCTTTCATTTTCTTCGTGACGAGCGCCTTCGCATGTCCACGAAACTTCTTAGCGTTTGATTCCATCTCTATAGCGGATGTTGTTAATTGCTCTAATATCTTTATAAACAGTCAATAAATCGCACAGATAAGTGAAATTCGATGATCGAATAACTGTCAACAAATCAAGTAGAATACGATACGAATAACAAGTCAAGTGTTCCTTGACGTCGAACAAATTGTTTGAATTCCTTCACAACTCAAACGTAGCTTGGTCTATCCAACGTAAACCAAATTCGAACTGATGTGGTTGCCAAGACTTCTAGAGGTCGCGGATACTCAAGCCTTAACAATCACAGGGTAGCGCGGTACGGTAGCAAAAGATTCGAACTCCACAAAATTGATTTACAAACTATTTAATGAACAAAAATGATCTAAACCTATTGCGTTACTTATAGTCGGTAGCGAAAATGACAAAACAGTAGCGGTTGATATGAGATAGTCGCGGGTAGTACAAATGCGGTATACAGATAGAGATGCGGTATGCGGATTCAATAATGCGGATTCAAAAATGCGGGTTCGAACTGAAATGTGAATACAACAAGTGTTAACCTAACTAACGAAATAAGTAAAACTAATAACAACTACAAACATTGAACGTATTGATCAAAGAGACGTTTACATGTGTCATCCCGATATTGGAAAAAGGGCAAAACTAATAAGACTACGCATCTTCCATAAGGCTTGATGCTGATTTCTGACACGAATATACGTCTAAATATTGCAACTTTACAGCATATAGCTGATCTGGGAAGGGCTAAACAAGCTTGGGCCTAGTTATGATTATACTAAATACTATAACCTAATTTAATACATGGAGTAGTGTTGCATTGAAACCTAAGATTCAGCACTCAATGTGCAACTGATTTCGTGACTAAAATGACGATGACAATGATAATGGCGATCATAACATCAATAATAACTAAACAAGTACGTTTGTGAGATATAGCATTGAACGTCACTAATTTCACATATGCAACACTGGAAATAACTAAAAACAAGAAAAAGTGTAAAACTTACGTACTTTGGTTTTTACGCCCGTACCAAAGATAGCGGTAGACGGTGATCCATGTGATCATAGCGGATAGCAAATAAACAAAACTAACAAGAATACATGTTTTCGTTTGGCTATTTATGCCTCTTGCACTGTGCTAAACGTGTCCCATACTTGTAGCGGTGCGGAAGCGCTGCCTACGGCTTACCATAACGTAGCCAAAAGCAATTTCCTTGCGGCAAATTAAAGGCATAAAGAGGCGTAAATACACAAAACGTTATCTAAGCTGATAAAACTAATAGTAATAAGGAAAGCACGTTCTGACAAAGCAGAATGATTGTCGAGTTTTCAAAATATTACGTAAAGGAAATGAATCGGGGCGTTTCAAAACTAACAGTGTGGTCTTCCATGCTCTTCACCATTTGCTATATAGCAGCTGTCTGAGTTTTAGGCATCCTTTTCTTGGATGACTTGCCGGTGGATTTGATGTCGGTTTCTTGTTTAACACTTTTGTCACTGCTTTTTCCAGCTTTCTTACTCTTTGGGGGGCTGTCATCGTCACTTTCTCCTCCAGTCTCTTCCGCTTCTCTTGCATCTGTTGCATCAGTAGTTGACGTATTCGAAGCTGAACTGGATCTTCGTTTCTTAATTTGATCTTGCTGCTGCTAAAAGCGATAGCAGCGTCATCACTCATCTCACTCTCGCTGTTATTACTTAAATCTTCTTCACTCGTGCTTCCACCTAATACGTCCTCAGCCTTGCTGCTAATCATCAACATGCTGTCAACTCCTTGAGTGAAAATAACATCGAGATACCCAAACCATTCCGGAACTTCCGTGCCTTTGGCCGCCAACCCGCTACCCGAACGGATCTTATTGAGGATCTTTCTCCACTCCTGTTTGAACCATTTGAACTTGCGCCTTAGCTGGTCGATCGTTTGTCTGCCTTAATGGCTCTCATCCTTGAGCTCGAGTTGCAGCTCGTCGCGAACCTTTTCGAAAACTTTTTTATTTGAGCTTTTCTTTAACGCCATTGTTTCGAGTACAAGCGCCCAGGGTTTATCTCGGCTTTCATTAGATGAAAGGACGCGTGCAAAGGCGGTCAATTCCTCATCAGTCCAGGATTTGTTCTTTCTTTGTTGGATTTTCGTTCTCTTCTTAATATCATTTCCCTTCGCTACAGACGCCATTTTGCAATTTTCCATGTAAATTTACCCATACGCCACCGCTGTTTTGCTAGTTCCATTCCCCCCCGACCTGCAAAATGTGAATTTGTTCGTCTTTTGTACGTCTAGTGTGAATTTAGATCGTCCATGAAAAATCGTCTTCCTAGCTGGCCAAACTAAAGTGTTGATCATGCAGGAGTATCTTAGCCCAAACAGTTTCAGAGTCCTGTGTGTCGACATTTGTACATTGAAGAGGGCTGAGAGATGCCTTGATCGCCAGTAGAACACCGCCACCCCCGAGTAACCTGTCATTCCTGAATATGGAATGGCCTAGCTCCGGGGGGTAATCAGAAGAAATAGCCAGATTTGGACCGTGACTGTAGCGTGAGTCGATCCGTTATGTGAATGTTCAGTGAAGTATGTAAAGAAATACACGAAGTACTTAAACAAAAGTCCGCTTGGACAAGGCACGGCGATATAACTAAGCCAAGAGAGCTACGATACGCTGGGTAGGTGTTGCCCTTGTCCTTAATATTATATAATGCCAGCGAAAGGAGTAGGAACGATGTTGCTAACGTGAGTCCCGTCATTTGTTCAGGCACACAGCAGTGTGATTCCAGGCAGACAGATAACAATGGCGATAATAATAGGCTTAGATGACAGATCGAGCAGAGTAATACAACTTGAAATAAGTCAACGCAGAACTCAGTAGAACCGCAAAGGAACGTCCAGAAGGCTTAACAAGGTCTTTAGCAGGAGACTCGGGGGAAATAAATTTCCCAGGGTCGAAATGAACACCAAAATCCAGCGGATTTAGCGGAGCTTGTGCAAGAGCAACTGCTGAACGCGAGCACATTCCCAGTCTTCTTCCATATATTAAGGCAAGGAATATATCCTTGATTTGTGTAGGTTGTTAAGATTTGAACTCATACTTACAACCCACAGTTGCTTTGTTGACTCGACACTTGTAGGGATAGAATTGAAAAGCTGTTGGAGTTTTCAAGGGTAACACCAAAGGAACGCACTGCTTGCAGGAAAGGTGTTGCCCCTTGATGTAGCCTGTCGTCGTTCTTTCTGTCATCCTAAATCAAAAACAAGATCATTGGATAAGTTCAGATTTTCTGTTGAGTGCGCATGCGGTTTTAGTCAGAATCTTTTGTTTGATTTCTCTTTGTTCATGTTAGACAAAAAATATAATAAACACAATATTTAACTCCAACTAGGCTTATTGATGTCTGCAAACTTGCTCTCATTCTCACACATAGTGAATATTTGATAAGCATAATATCTTACTTGGTCCCATTTGACAACATCATAAATGACTCCAAACTCCAGGCGATCGGTTAAGAGGGATGGGAAATAAGGGGGGATACACCCAGGTTGCTTGTACCAGTCAGGACCTATCATCCTTGCCACACATGGTTGATTCACTTTACACCTAAAATAAAAATAAAAATATTAATAAATAAAAATAATAATAATATGAAAATAAATGCGGTGTGGGTTATTGCTTAAGGTAGAGGTACCTGTCCAGTCTGTCCACCGTGTCGTACACGCAGCTATTGTTGGGATTGGCGGCAAAAGAGAAGCACAATGTCAGATAGAGCATTTTCATTACCATGTACCATGTACATTTCTGTTGGTTTTATTCATACAAATCTGTTTCGTACAGGCTAGATCTTAAACGCCTGCACTCTTCAGTGCAACCCACCGTACTTCGGCGCTAGGCCGTATCGCCTTATATTTGAATTCCGATTTATACATTCATTAGAAGGAATTTATCCTTGTGCCGACATTTACTGATGAGTATTTAGATAATTTATGGGGGCCTGCATTCTGAGGGGCTCCTTTTTTCAAAATTAGGGGGTTTGTTTGTAGTAGCCTTTTAATTGGGGTATTTTTAATGTTACAGTGATACTTTGTTTACATTACCTGCACTTGATAGGACATTTTCCTCGATATGCAACAGGTGAAGACAAATAGACTCTCTGTATGAGACATGTCCGCACTGAGTTTTACCCTCAAATGGGTTGGCAATTTTCCACCAGATGAAACCTGAAATAACCTAATAGCAGGTTTTTACACACTATATCGTATTTCATTTAGTATATTCAGGCGAGTGTATGCTTAGAAAATACAAGTGACAAGTGGGATATTCTGCAGTATGCCACGAAAAATCATTGTTTAACTATTTTATACCACGCTACAGAAAATTAAGGCAATGTTTTATGTAAATGCAGTGCCAATGGGAAGGTTGATCAGAATACCGCCGTATTTTCTGTGCAGTGATATATTGTACTGTAATAAACAGACTACTTACATGTTTTCTCATCTCCATTTCCAGCAATAGTTTGATGGGCAGTTCTGCCCCAGGGGCTGATCCAGGAGTTCTGGTCATTTTCCAGTTGCCATTGAGGCGTTTGGCAAGGTCATCCAGACAGTGAGCTCTTGGGAGGTAATGGTCGACCTGAGCCAGCTCATGATACTTATCTTGTGATATGAACCGGTCCATGATGTATGAGATCAATAGGTAATATTCCAAGCCAGGGAGTCCCTTGGGGTTCCAGGGGGTCCGAAAGCCCTATATATTTTTAAGCTCAATTAATTTCTAACTCTCAAAATAGGTACTGTAGGAACTTTAAGATCCTACGAAGTGACCCGGAAACAGCCGCCATTTTCTCCAAGCCGCCTTTGTTTTCTTTTAAGCGGGACCGAAACTTGCGCAATTCTCTTGTTAGAGGCGTTCTCACGCCTGACGGTCTACAGCCCGGCACTTTCAAATGTACTAGAAAATGCACAACGTGTGATCATGTCGTTTCCACCACCCGGATCCTCGGCCCTAGCGGCGAGTCTTTTAACATCACGGATCACTTTGATTGCACCATCGCCAACGTCATATATTGTATTACTTGCTCCCTCTGCCGCATGATCTATATAGGACAAACCGGTCAAATGCTTTCTACGCGCTTTTGCCAGCATCGCAATGATGTGAACAAAAATGACCCTAACAAACCAGTGGCCCGACACTTCAATCTTCCCGGTCACACTAGGGATCATATGACTGTTTGCGGTGTTTCTCTTCACAACGGGTCTAATCATTATCGCTTCCAGAAAGAGAATAGACTTATTCTTTCACTCGGTTGCCGATCACCCCACGGCATCAATGAATTTTTCTCTTATATCTAGTTTTCTACATCTCATCATATTTCCTCTTTCTTTACTTTTATCACTAGTTTGCGATTTCAATGGCCCATGGCATCCTTTGTTATTCTTAACCAATTATCACCTTTAGTCATTCCGAATGTTTATCTGTTGCCTAGCAACGGCTCTACATTTACTTTATATACAGCCCCACTCCCTCTGTTTTCTCTCTTTACTCCGACGAAGGGCTAACGCTCGAAACGTCAGCAAAACACCATTTTTCCACGGCGTTTAACATAAATCTCAACCTTTGGTTGTTGTTGTTGTTGTTCATGTTTAGGTACTGTAGGGTTCCTCTTGAAATTTCTTGGAAGTGACTTGGAAATGGCAAAGTGGAAACCCACTCCCCCCTCACTCAAAATTGCCTGGGCATGTCCCTGCAAATAATGGTAATATTACAATTACAATTCCTGGGGTTTTGGCATTTTAACAACTTACCTTTTTCTTTGAAATCAAAATGAAGAGATTGCTCTTGTTTGTTTTCCCTCCGAATCCAAAGATGTCAAGTTTAGCCCGTACGTCATTGCAAACCACAGCGCTTTCTCGACTTTGCTCCTATTAACGATACAAGTCTTTTTTAGAAGTTTCGACCTTGCAAAGGCATAAATGACCTGAAATAACAAAATGTTGGAAATCTAGGTTTTTAAAAAGAGTGTGACTAAACTTTTCATAATACCTGACTTCATTAGTTAGCCGTTGCTGCTGGCGCTTCCCAAGGTCGTAGAACCCTTTTCTCTTTCTTGTGGCATTATTTTCTATAGCATAAGTCTGAAAGGCCATGTGAAGTTGAGCACTTTTATCTGTATAAAAATGTTATTACAGCGAATAAATAATATTTTTTTTTATGATTTCGAGATTTTAGGGAAAGTTTACAAATCTCAACAACCCGCAAATGTGTTAGTTTTAGAGATTCTTGAAGTTTTGAAAATAAAATAATGTAATGAGTTTTACAGATACTTGATGTTTTAAAAATAGAGTTAATAGTAAACTGTGCGATAATTCGAGATCGTTGTTCGTAGATACAAAATTTGACAGGTTCTCGCGGACTGACAAGGATCTGTCGCTGGGTGTTGCCCCAGTAACGCTTTTGCCAGGACAGAGTTCGTCATCGTTCGGCTTTTCTTCACAATGAATTAATCTTTATTACGATCTCACATCGAATACATAATAAATATATAAATAATTAATAATTTCACTATCTGTATAATAAATATTTACAGTTAAAAAGACTTACTATATATACACTAATTGAGAACCAATGGATTGTCAGCGGGTGCCTCTTCTCAAACTGTCGGTTGTTTAGAATTTCCATTCTTACCTTATAAAGTTTAAAGACTGCAGTTGCAACAAAGCGATCAATTAATACTGACGAATGGAGATCGAAAGGGAGAACTAGCCCTCCAAGCAGAAACCTCACTTTTAGCGAGTCTGATAAATTAAGAATAAATCCTGAAATAGCAGTCAAGTCAGTTGGATTATATGCAGCAATTAAGGACCATAATTGCCAATATTGCCCAGCCTACTAAAAAAGCAGGCCGCCACACGCTGTAGGCCCGCGGGATGTAACTGGTAGCCCAAAGTGGCAATACTTTTGGCAAGTGCATCGCTCAGGCAAGAAATCCGAAGCTTCCAAAGGCCTCTCCATTTATACAGAGGACGTACAACCCTGGTCCGTCACTATTTCGTAACGGGTCTGATATGTGGATAGCCTCAGGGTCGATTGGGGGTTCAACGAGCTCTGAAAAAGCTCCCAATCGACTTCCTGGGGCTCTAACGGAGATGCCATGAATTCAGGATTCGCTCTAGAAACTACACTTGTTGCAACGCAGTGCTTGTCTGTTGCTTTATACGCAAATTTGCTTCTGAAAAGAACAACGCGCGATTTATTATGCTCGACTACGATTAGTTTGTGTATGCTCTTGTCAGCGAAACACTGGATAGGGCTTGAGAAAATACATTTCAAAGAGACAAACAAGATGCGCGCGCTTTTCGCCCTGCAATTACAGGGTGTTTTCGACTAAACACGTGATAAGGTCCATGACTTAACTCCAAGGAAGGCAAGATAAACAATAATACTGGGCGAGTTTGCTTGAATCATCTAACTATGCTTTATTAAAGAGACAAACAAGACCCAATTATGTGTGAGCAATTCGTAGATGATTCATCAGTCTAAACGCCAATGCATTTGCACTATATAAAAGAAATCAAACTCACTTGCGAAGCGTGCACGCTAAAATAGTTTTTTTTTCGAGCATAGTTATAAGTGATGTGATTTTTTTTGCTACTACGCTCTTTGTTTTCGACTCTATTCTGAAATGGCCGTGTGCGGAGATGACAAACTTGAGCTTTTCCCGCGGGAGATTCAACTCCTCATAAGATATTCTAGATCTTGGCCGTGAAAATTCTTTTAAATTTTTATGGTCGAAATACTTCGTCATGTTGCATAAAAAAGGCAGGGTAAGAGATTCGTGTCTAAAGATCAATAACCAATATCTAGTTTGCTTTTATGTTCTAGTACACCTTTTGCTATTCATTACGAGGAAATATGCATTCATTTGAACTATTAGGCGGACAATAACACAAAATACATTCATTTGCCCCGAGCAACACTCATAAGCGTGAAATGCTGACTTAATAAGGGTATTTGCATTTTTGTAAACATTCATTTGTGTTATTAAGCATTCATTTGCACCTTTATAAATTCAAATGCGAAAAATAAATTTTCGACAGCATATTAATCGCATTCAACAACAACAAAGGAATAGTCAACTGCACGATTAAACTTTCATTTTGATGAATATAACTTTTAATAACATTTTTCAACACAAATCAAAAGTCAGTAGCATTTTTTAACAGTCTTTACAATCTTATTGATAAACATTAGCGCTCTTGTACAGTCAATAACGCCTTTTTAACATTCATTACACAAAAATATGTTGTTAATTGAGAGTTATAGTTATCAGTGAGAAAAAGGCAAAACATATGTTTGGGTCGTTAGCCCTCGATTTCCTGGCCATCGAGGCAGCGTGGCAAATACGTTTGCATAAAGCGGTGCCACTGTGCGCTCTTTCCCGCGGTAATGGTTCCTATGCAGCGCTGCAGTGCCTCTAACAGCAACTGGGTGCGAAAAGCTCCTAACGGGATCCCGCGACGTCTAGCCTCTGCTCTGTCGAACATCAAAGCTTGAATCTCAGGCCTTGAAATATCACCTTTTAAAGCTGCCTTAAGCGCGCTAATCGCCTGTTCTACTATGTTGAGAAAAGGACTATAGGCCGGCAGCTTTTCCAACTCTGTGTTGGCGGCTGGGACAGTGGGGTTGCGATGTGCTGGCGCTCCATCGTAGATGAATATGACCTCGTCGGGTTCTAGGTTGGGCCTTGTCTCAGCCAAGAACACGTCAAATCGCTCGCCATTCATTCCACCAATGAATGCCGAATAGTGTACTAGACCATTCACGGGGGATACTGCCAAGGCAACCGTGATGTTTCGACCGCGCTGGCCACACACCTGTCGATAGGCTCTTTCTCCCAGGCGCGCCCTCCCGTGGTTTCTGGCGGTCCAGATGTTGAAACAGCACTCGTCTACAAATACGCAATGCCGAAGCACCGCATGATTCATGAACCAGTTCGCGTACTCCCGTCTTCTAACCAACACATCGGGCCTGTTCCTGTCTGCTGGTAGCGGCCTAACAAGTTTAACCATATACAGCATGCCCTCTAGGGTTCTCGCGACGGTGCGGTCATGAATCTCTGGTTTCGCTGGCAGCCTTCGCCTGAGCTCTGTGTTGATCTGGTTTAGGGTTAGCACACAAATCTCGTTTATGATCTGCTCGAGGCACTGCCTCATATCGTCGTCAACGCGAACATTGTTGCGTCCGCCGCGTGGTCTTTCTTGGATTCTCCCTTCTCTGAAGTAACGTGTTACGATTCCCCTAGCAGTAGATTGGTTTACTCCTAGCGTATCTGCCACCGTAAGATAATCTTCTTCGTCATCTTCAAATGCGCGGACAATCCTTTGGCGGTGTTCCAGGGGAATCCTGATTCTTCGCGGCGGCATTGTTGCAGCTGTACACTGTACAGTACAGTATACAACAAATCGACTGAGAAAATTTTCAGAATTTCGATGTATTTTATGCTAGTTTTTGTTTGGAAAAAGGTTGCATAACCATAATTGACATTCTTTTAAACGACCCTAACATAATTTTTGCGCTAATCTCACTGATTATGTAACTCTCAATTGAAAACATATTTTTGTGAAATGAATGTTAAAATGGCGTCATTGACTGTACAAGAGCGCTAATGTTTATCAATAAGATTGTAAAGAAAAAAATGCTATTGACTTTTGATTTGTGTTGAAAAGTGATATTAAAAGTTATGTTCATTTAAACGAAAGTTCAATCGTGCAATTGGCTACTCCTTTCTTGTTCATGAATGTAAGAAATTTTGCTCTTGAAAGTTTATTTTTCGCATTTAAATTTATAAAGGCGCAAATGAATGCTTAATAACGCAAATGAATGTTTGTGAAAATGCAAATGTCCTTATTGAGATAGCATTTCACGCTAATAGAGTTTTTCTGTATCCTCTGTGCTAAAGTGTGAAAGACAGAGGGTCTGTGCTATTATGCAAATGCCTCGATCTTTTGTTCGCTTAATTGTGGCGAACTATTGTGATCACTCGTGCATAACGTCTTGATTCTCAGATTCCCCAAAAAAAAATTTGAGCAAGCCTCTGACCTAGAATAAAAATATCGCGCAAGCAAAGCTGGTGGCGAAAAAGAATCGAGCAAGCTCACTCTTAAACTCTCTCCTGATTACTATTTTTTAGGGAACCTGATGACTTTATAAATATAATGTTTTTTTGGTCGGCGCGCTTGCCAAGTGTCTTAGCATTCTGTTCAAAATTGAAGTAAATTTACTGTCAGGAAATGGTAAATAAAGGTTTACTTACTTTCAACTGATACGTCCAAAATTGCAGCAGCTTCGCGCGCATAAAAGGCGGATCGGTTGTGGTGTAGTATTTACAAACTAAAATTGTACTGGACTATGATGAATAATTGGAAAGTTTTCGTGGAAAGTTTCCTGCCTGACGGCGTCTTGAATATATAGCCAAGCCTTTGTTTAGTTAGAAGGAAAATAAAACTTTACAAAGCGGTCCGGTGAGCAAAAAACCGAACTGTTCCGGATGCTATAAACATACCAATTTCGCGACATGCTAACATAGCTGGAGAGCTTGAAATCGTACTTTATTGAAGTGATCAACTGTCGTTTTGTCGGCGAAATTAAATTTAAGTAATTCTCAAACCCCAAAAAGACAAATACAGGAAAAAAATCGAGCACAGTCACGTTCTAGGAAAAAAAATCGGGCAGCAAAACTGGACGCGAAAAAAATTTCGTGCCAAAAGAAAAGAAATTTAGCCTTAAGATGAAGAAGTCTGGGTATGGGATGGAATACCGTACCAACGTAATGAAGTCGGCTCTGAAATGTTGGGACCGAAAGCAGAAACAACAAGAGGAAGGTGAGAGACCCATATACAGAGAAAGAGGATGGAGGAAAGAGAATAGAGAAGTTGAGAAAGAGAGGGGGAGATTGGAGTGGTACAAGAAGGGAAGAAAGGGCAAGAACTATGAGTTGATCATGAACAACAGAGAGACCAAGAAGACAGAAAACGCAGATCGTATGAATAATGAAGCTTCGGAAGAATTATACGATATCCAGCCACCAGGCCCAAGTGCCCCCCGCCGAGATTCCGTCATCACTAGACTCTATTTACCCAGTTGACGGGTCTAATCATGCGCCGTACGTAGCGAATTAGAGAAAATCCGACGCCATCCTTTGTTTTTAAATTCTGAACGGCTCATGATAAGACAGGAGGCTGAACGTATGATTGAAAGTCATGTTCCTGTTTATTTGAAGGGCGCGGACTAAACATGTACCCGCCACCGTGACAAGACAATTTTAATTTTTTTCAAAAGCGTTGGATGACAATTTACAGATAAAATTAATGTAACGTAACATAATTACTTTGATTTTCTAGAATTAAAATTATTTGCCTTTTGCCTGTTTTCACATTTCAGGACCGGTAAAATCCTCTATCTCGCCTGTAGAACAATCCCTGTTAAACTCACCCTGTTAGGGGGCGGTTTATTTGAATTGTGACCGTCCAGACAGCATTGGGATACTGTTGAAATTCGTTTCTCTGCCTTTCCCATCCATTTTCGTCTATCCATCTACGTACCGATGAAAATAATGTTGGTATCAAATAGGGATGATCGCGTAGATCGTATCGCTGACATTACTGAGTAATATGCCAAATTGCTGGCTGCAATTCGTTAGCCAAAAGAAGCAGAGTAAAACTCTATCATGAAAACAAAGCGAATATAGTCTTGTGCGTCTTTCACGCCTTCTAGGATTCAGTGGGTCCCATACGCGCGCCTCGACATCTACTCTTATACTACCGAAATAACTAAACTGCCGGCACCCTCGAAAATTCGATCGATCGTTTGTCAGTTTCGGTTCGCTCGTCTGGCTGTTTTGATCGATCCAAATGGTCACGTGACATTTAAATTTTTGTATCAAACAATGGAAAAAGCGTGTTAGGGTCTTTTTGTTATCTCGCCGCCGCATATTGAATAATGATTTCAACGCTTGGAAGTTTAATTACTTGTTACACCAATTAGCTCCATTCAAAATATGTTAATGTGATCAGTCACTGAATCACAGAGGCCTCTGAAAAACAGAGGATACAGAAAAACTCTAATGAGTGTTGCTCGGAGCAAATGAATTGTCCGCCTATTAGTTCAAATGAATGCACATTTCCTCGTAATGAATAGCAAAAGGTGTAATCGCCAAATTTTAATCAAGGAAATGTGAAGCCCATATGTTTTCTGCCTAAAATGCCCCAAAGTTTGAGCGTAATTTGATGGTTGAAAAACGCGCGTATTTGGGTCAGCAAAAAGCGAAACACGAAGTTTGAAGTGTCATTAACAATAACCAACATCTAGTTTATTACCAGCGGCAATTCTGTAGTTGTAATTTGAGGATTAGTTTCAGGCATTGCCCTGTTTTGGCCCTGTTCCTTTGTATTTCACAATAGGGAATAAGAGAGCGCCTTTAAATTGAGCGCGCCAGATCATGTCACGTGACAACAAACTAAACTAAGTATGCTTACCAGAGAAAACTACCTGGATCTGAAAAAAAATCCAGGCTGAGTGATCCAGGTAGTTTTCTCTGGTAGGCATACTTAGTTTGTAAGTCCCTGAAGACGATTTATATATTGACAACAAAATGTCGCTTCATTCTTCGCCATGATACGATCTCTAGGCATAGTGTACACAGTGTAAAGATTTGGGCAAATATCGTAGGGCGTGTGTGCATGCAACTGAAAACCAAGAAGTTTATATGGCCCTGTGTACTCTAAAGAAGTCACATAACCCTTTCTATGCAGTGACATAACAAAAGCATTCAACGGCCACCATAAGCAAATCCACCAAACAAAAAACAATCAATCATTTATCAAGTTGCTTACCCAGCAGTTTCTCTTGTTTTATTGAAAGTATCTTTATGCTTAAATGAATATGAAAGATACGCAACTGTTTTTACAAAGACGCAAATGTTTATCAGGTCCGCTTTAATTATGTCTAAAAATGCTATTGAATGCGTCTCATTGTATAATAACTAAGAATAGTGTTTTTACTGAATTGTTTCTAGATTCGCCTTTGTTTATTGTTAATCGTACTGTTGAGTGGAATTTCAATTCGATTTAATGTTCCTTTTCTTTGATTGTTTGTTTATAGACGTAATTGAATGACCAAAAATCCTATTGAATGCCGATAAAAATGCAAATATTGCATTTTACGAAAATGGGTGCTTATTGACGTTATTGAATGAACTTTCACGAAAATGGTCGCTGATTCACGCAAATGAGTGCGTATATTCTTGTAATGAACGGAAAAAGGTGTATAAAATCCTTGTCAAAGTCAAAAGAGAGCTCAGATTCCCAAGCGTGGAAATTTAGGGGGCAATCCTCAAGCGGGGAAGATTCAGAAATCTTGGGGCAGGTTCCTGATAAAACGTTCACTTCTTACTGCTAATAGGCCCACTGGGAGCGCCTGTGCAGGCTTTAGCCTTATGAGAGGTCTGGGAACAATGAATACATGCATTTTTGTATTTGCACGAATTAATATTTGGGCAACCATTAGGAGTAAAGCTCCACCGAAAACAGTAATCATCGGTACTTGAAAAGCGCTTTTCTTGAGGACGTTGCTGATAAGACACGGGTTTCAAAGCAACTGCTGCATCAAAGTACTGAGCACTCAGGTCGTCAACATTACTACCCCAGTTAAAACCCTCGCGCAGTTTAGAAGCGCGATAGTCCTCGTCAAAAGCCAAAATAGCATGAGTCTGAAATCGAGTGCCCTTGACTGCCAGAAACTTCAAGTAAGACAAATAACGCTTAGCTGTGGTTAGCGGTGGAGAGAAAGGACTCTAAAATCTTTAAATTAGCTAGCATAAATTGTGGATAAGATAATTGTAAAGGCTTCAGTTGCTTGCCATCCGCGCCATAAATCAACTCGGAGGGAGTTAAAGCTTACCGTCCGAGCCTGAAACCCCCGACGCAGTAGTGGAGCCATCGTCCAACGTGGAGTGCGTGGAAGGGCACTCCTTGGGAACAGGAGGGGAAACCACTTTTAGCCCTTCTTTCTGGACTGTAAGGAACGTTTTTGCCCGACGGAAAAGAACTTTGTGTCCGACCGAGAGTTCCAACTATTGAATGTCCCTCTCCGTCAAACCACCGATAATCTCTGCGCGATGAAGAGACATCCACATTAAAAAACAATATTTTGACATTTGTCATTACTTTCGTGGTTTAGCGGCTGTGAAGATGGGCTTTCAAATCACAGGTCTGCAGATCAAACTGCGTGACAGTTTTTTTCTTTTTTACTTTTATTACAGGAAAATCTCGCATATACCAACCTGTTATACAACCTTATAAAAAGATTCTTACACGTGGGTTTTAACGTATAATTTCCTTAACAACAGAGTAACTTACTTTTCACTTTTGAAAACACTATGCATCATCTGAAAGCACCATTTATTCAGAACTGTTACGTTTACAAAATAAATACATTATCATATTTGTTGTAATTGTAGTCTCTAAACTTATGTAGAGGGATAATTTTTTTCACATCAGATATGAAACAGGTAAACAGATCCTACTCTTCATGTATATATCTCTACATAAACTCGGCAAGGTGGATTGAAAAATAGCCTTTGTTTACGCCAAATGTAGGTAAATTTGCTATAGCTTGCCGTCAGTGTCCATCAATTTTGTTCGTATGCTCGCCATGTTCATTCACAAACTGGGCAGAATGATTCACGGTAATATCAGTGCTTATCTAAGTTGATGCAGGATCCCCATCCGTCTGATATAATCATGGTGCCTGACTCAACCCTCTTTTAATCAAAGGTATCAGTACTGGCTTTGACCATTACTCAACAGGAATCCTACAACATTTTCGGGAGTCCTCTTCAATCCCTCCAAACACCCACTGTCCTTTTACTTCGTGCCCACGGTAACATTTCCGCTTCCCAAACAAACTTTCATCTATTAGGACTTTCTTACCCTCCCCACCCCGTTTGCTGCTGTCCCGCATAATGGTTATTTCACAAACCTCTCGACAAAACGAATCCCAATCCACCGATGTGTTGCTTGTTAAGACCAGTTCATTTAGAATAATTTTCTGCACCATTCGTGTGGTCCACCAGTATGTACTTTTTACGATTTCACTCAAAGTCATATTGCTTTTTATCAAACGTCTAGCTAGACTTCCTTATGCTTACTTCACAGTAATGTCGCTTTCCACGAACTGTTTTTTTTTTACAGCACCATTTATACCCATCTCCTCTGTCTGAACATTCCATAATTGGATAGTCGCATTTTGAACATGACCTCTCGCTCATAATCAGTTGCTCTGCCTTAATCCATTCCATTAAAATCTTTCAATAAATCATATATTGCTCGCGCTCGTTTGATTTGCAGGATATCTCCAGCATTCTGATAGCTGCCAACGGAATACATGAACTATAATCACCTCCTTTTTTTCGCGGCCACTTAAATACAAAACCTGGTTGTTATTCTTGTCTTAATAAAACCAATGATCAGCTTTTTGGATTAAGTTGTTTACAATACAAAACAATACAATACAACACAATACAATAATTTATTTAGAGTCGGTGACGTGGGGAGAGGTTACCCGAGCTCCCAAGCCAGAAGCTCATGTGAAAAACGCGCGACTATTACATTTAAAGTGCTACTCAAGGCAGAAACTTTCTTTATTTCATCCAAAAGTTTAATGATTAAAACTAACTTTTCCGAAAAAAAATTCCTTTTTGCGCGCGACCTGAATTTCTTACCGATTTTCAAATATATTTGTTTCGCGCTTTTTCTTGGTAATGAAATCCGTATGCTAATTTTTATGCTAATTATCTAGACTCGCCTCTGGAGTCACAACGGGAACGGGTCTCGCAAGACTATGTTGTGATCGTGAGAAGAAGCTCGCATGTGTCCCTAGTTTTTGTTGATTTCTCCCGAAAATATGGTTCGGAAATCTGTGGCAATGGGATGCAATAATGTAGCAGACTCCAGCAAAGGAAATAGTCTTCATATTATCCCTTTTTACGACGCCGATCGCCCGGAGGCCGCGAGAAAGAGAAAAGCTTTGGCTCGACTAGAATCGTGGATTCGGAAGGCTTAAAGTGCTCTGTACACTTCCACGTCGATGCATTTCCGAGCAGATACTGGAAGAGGACAATATTGAAGAACGACGCGATCGGTGTGTGTGTATTCCTTACGATACCTGCAAAGTCTTTGGAGAAATGAACCGCTATCAGTACAAAGGCGCGGGAAGGCGACACAGAAGCGCGTGAGTATATTTTTCTTCTCCCCTACGGGAATTGCTTCGGGAATTCCTATTATTTTAGACGGCATTTGTTGACAATCGGATGCTTCGTTTAGGTACTTGAGTCAGCACTAGACAGACTAAAACATCTCAGCCCGGCTAACAAACGAAGAACATCTGAAAATGCTCCGCTGAGTTCACTGTCTTTCAAACTTTATTCTCCCGGCTTCCGGTTTGATCGGACCTTCGAGAATCCAGACCCAGACAGCATTACCGTAGGTGTAGAAAAGTTCATAATCAATGTCCAAGAATCAAACGATCGTCTTTACTAGGAAAATCGGGAATCGGCCTAGCTTACTGCTTTTTTTAAATCCACTTTTGTTTGTCTATATTTACGAGTATTTTGGCACTCGCACCGGTTGCAGAGCCTTTCGTTCTTAGGCCAAGAACACTAGTTTCCCCAAGTTCAATCAAGCTGTCCAATATATATATAAGACAGTAAATATTTGTTCATCAAACCCTATCCTGAGACACAAGCCCCCTACGTGGTACATTATTTTCTACTCATGTTTCAAGAGATCATACTAATTATCATGGTGTAAGCTTATATGAAACAAATAAATCCTGATCATATTTATTTGTTTACTGTAAGGGTGATGACCAAGCTGAGAGCACATCAGAACCCCATCCTGAAACACAGGCCCCCTACATATTTGTACTTTATTTCAAGAGCTGATCATATGGTAGTTATCATGGTGTATATGAAATATTCAAATAAATCCTAATAATAATTCATTGTTTAGGTACTGTAAGGGCGATGACCAAGCCATGAGCACATTAGAACCCCATACTGAGATGCAAGCCCCTACATGGTAAATTATTTTCTACTACTACCAAAACCGTAAGACAGTTTTTTCAGCATGAGAAAATGCACTCATCTCCAGACAAAAACATTCACAATGTAGCTTTACTGGAGTCAGCAATGGGTGCAACTCAATCGAAACTCAGATATTTTATTTGGTAAATTTTCATACTAAAAACATTTGATTTCTATTTCTTTACAGTCTACCGGTTTCGGTAGTATTTCATAGAGATCATAGTTATCATGGTGTAAATGAATTAGAGCAGATAATTTTCAAACGATTGTTGTGTGTGGTACCATAGTGACTTTGTAATCACTCACAGGTTTTATTCATAATTGGTTTAATTACTTTGTGGTTTGTTTTACTACAGTTATGAGAATCGCTCTATATTCAAATGAATTATTATTTGTTTACTGTAACTGTAAAGGTAAACATCCTGAGACACAAGCCCCCTACATGGTAAATTATTTTTCAAAATTCAAAATAATGACAAAGAAGTAAGTCTCTTAATAAGTGAACCATCACATAATCCTGACACTATTGCTGTTGTTTTTTCTAGACCAGCCCTTGCGAAAGTTGCAAACATTACACCAGAAGGAATTCAGAGCTGCAAGCTAGAAATGTATAATTGACTAGCCCAGGGTGGGGGGGGGGAGTTAGTTACAAGTGGTCCAGTTGGTCGTTATCAAAGCGGTATTTTTTAATCATGAGAACGTTTTAAAATAAACTGTCTTTCCACTAATTGTGGCACAACTTTGATCAAAACTTGTTTGCACTTGGGTAGCCAGACTGAAATACATACCCTGTCAGAGAGCAAACAAGCGAAAAACGATACTCTACCGGAGACCTTAGGAGCTCAAATAACATACCCTAAAGGGCGGCGCATACCCGTACACCTTTTATGAGGGAGTATTCCCCCCCCCGGTTTGACTAGAAGGTTATCAAAACTGAAAAAGCAAATTCATGAGAAGAACAACAAACTTAGAAGAACTGACTAGAAAGGTAGCTGGTGTTTTATTTTTTATTCAAATTCAAAAGGAAAAGAGCGCATGGTACTGCTTTGAAACTATATTTTCTTTGCCACCATCACCAAAATCGTTTGCTGGCCTTTCTTGAGCCCTTTGCATGTACGCACGCTTATCTATGGACATTTTTCACTGCGATTTTTTAGCCCACATTTGATTTTGTACTGCAACTAAGAATTTACAACATGCTGAACAGAAGTTATTTTGAAGCAGTGCAAATTTCTCTTCCCCTGCCCCTCATTTCAGCACAGGCTCTACAGGGGAGGCAGAGTCACACCCAGTTGTCGCTTCCTGTCTGTATTGCATTTCATTGCGTTATCCACTAGCTATTGGGGTAGTGAGGCTGATGTGGTTTTGTGCATGTAATGATGCTTGCTAGGTGCAAGTGTGGTAAAAACTGTGATGTGACAGTGCTTCAAAATTTAAATGAGTGTTATTGTTGTACGGAGCTGGAAGGATGTAGAGACAGTTTGAAAAGTGACCAAGTTATTTCTTGAACAACAGAACTCCCAGGCTTCACAACAGCCTGCCTAAACAGGCGGCATTTACGGCTGATGCCCCAGCAGAAGACTACAGGCGATAGATAACTACTACAGTGGTGCCAAGAAAATCAGGAGAAATATTGCAAAACTTTTTGCCTGGCTGCACCCCACTCTGTCATGGTGTATTAGAGAAAAATGAATATTTTAGTAACTTGTTCTAGTGAAAATAAATGCAAAGCATCCTGTCTCAGCCAGATGCTATATGAAAAGCCCTATGTTAAATATCAGGTTGACAAAGACCCTCTCCCACAACAAATGTTGTAGATATGATTCCATAGGAGTGATGCATTTTGTATTTGCTTTGTAGTTTTCAATATGATAAGGTTACAATTGTCAAACCTAGAAAAACTATCTATACAAATGATGCAGAAAGTCCTTGTTTTGATTATGCAAACAAGTCAGTCTCAGATTCCTAAAGCCTCCCAGTTATGAGTTCTTATAGCATTCTGCTCTTCCTTTCTAAAGGGGTGGAATGGTCACATTTTTTCTAGGTTCTTTCATTTGTTGTCATATCGGGAATTCACAAGATTGGTCTATGTGTCCTGTATTTATGGCTGTGTTTCAAACCAATTGTCGGCCATTGAGGGCACAACATGTTATATTTCAGGGTAGGTTTAGAGGAGAAAGCCAGAGCAAGATAAAACTGCATTTTTCCCAGTTTACCAAGGCTTTACCTAGAAAGCAGTTTTTCCCCACATGTTGACACTAGAAATTTTACTTTGCTTGGGGACAAGTGTCCCCGCTACCTAGGTGCTAGCCGTGGTACTGTTTACACTCATTCCAGTTTTCTCTTGCCATGACTACCCCTACAGGCCAGGTATAAGCCAGTACATGTACAGTACCTTCACATTTATTATTCAATTACACGAAGTACACTGTATTTTTCAAAGTATTGTCATTATATTTCTAAGTAGGGATAAAATATAATAAAATAAAAATAAAATATAATAACTTAATAACTGTATAATTGCAGGAGCGATATTAGCATATCAGTTGAAGTTGTTGTGTGTACGAATTCCAAAAAAAGTACAAAACAGATCATAAAGATAAAAAAATAAATACCTTGTGTACAAATAGTGGTGTCCTCTACTCGCTATCAGCAGGTCCAAGTATATTTGGACTTTTTCCCGTACAAACATAAAGCAGAACCAAGACATAAAACTCACAAACTTGCCGCCATTGAAAAGTCAAACCTCCTAAAATGGTGTGGTCAAGTTTTTTTCTGCCGTTATTCTGTAAAAAGTTCGAAGTAGTGGAATAATAAAGCTTATTGAAAGCTTCTCGTGTGTTCGGTGTGGTCCAATGTAATGGTCGGGACTTGCATAAAAACAAAATCGAACCAAGTCACAAAACCCGCAAAATTGCCTCCGTTGAATAGTCGCGAAACCAGTATTTTGAGTAGGTCAAATAACACAAAATAGCTTGCTTGCCTTTATTGTTATTTGGAGTAGCGTAATAATGCCTATGTAAGTCGAAGAATCGCTTGATGCGTTACGCTCCCATCCGATCAGTACAATAAATCAACCACAGTACAGTTCGAAGGCAAGATCTATTTGGTTCCCTGGGACTAGAGGCTTCACAATGGACTTGTCTTCCTCATAATATATACTGATGAAGAATCCATGGAATAAGAATTAAAATCAGTAAAAGTAGATGGTCCAATACGCTTGCAGTGTCCTTTGCGTTGTTTTGGTTGCAGGAGATAGATCAGGCCTCGAACAGGCGGCCATCATAGCGTCCAACTCGAGGTCCAAATGGAGATAACTCCTTGCCTAAAGAACATTTATAGCAATGTTTCCACACCTTGTCGATTTCTTTCGACTAAATAGTTATATGGGATAGACCACTGGCGATCCCAGACCGATGGGATGCAAATTCATTGATTTACAGCGATTTTTTCGACGACCATCGCAAAAATCCTCTCATGTTTACTGTATATGAAAGCGATACCTCAGTACGTTGTGACGTCATATATTTCCCACAATGCAACGCGCAAGGTTTGCTTACGAAAGAAAATTAATCTTTAAAAATCGGTAAGAAATTCAGGTCGCACGCAAAAAGGATTTTTTTCGGAAAAGTTAGTTTTAATCATTAAACTTTTTGATGAAATAAAGAAAGTTTCTGCCTTGAGTAGCACTTTAACTTCACTACAATTACAATTTAGAAGACAAGATACTTCGAAAAATATGTAAAATTACATCGAGATGTCATATAGTGATTACGATTGCAGGCATTTGCTGCACTGGCAGCCATGGTAGTTGATGCCCTTTAAGAGAGACTTAAATTCAGAAAGAGTAGCAGCAGATTTTACTTTATTAGGTAGTTGGTTCCAAACATGAGAAATGATATATGAAAATGAGTTATGTAGGTAAGCGGTATTATACTGAGGCTGAGATAAATTTAGACCAGATGGAAACAAACAAGCTGTATTGTTCTTTATCTATGCCACGATTGTCTGTCGCCCAGTGCTGTGATGTCATTGCTGTGATGCCATCCCGAAATTGTTTCGGGATGGCATCGATTACCAACAAAGAACGAAAAATGAATCGGTGTCCCCAAAGGCTCTTTGGCTGATCTCCGGTGTAATAGAGCACAGCTGACGTCACAGTCTGATACAATGCACACATACAGCAACATTCTGCTGGCTATGGTTTAGATTGTCTCTGGTTCATGTGGTTCGTCTGGTTCATGTGGTTCGTCTGGTTCATGTGGTTCGTCTGGTTCATGTGGTTCGTCTGGTTCATGTGGTTCGTCTGGTTCATGTGGTTCGTCTGGTTCATGTGGTTCGTCTGGTTCATGTGGTTCGTCTGGTTCATGTGGTTGGTCTGGTTCATGTGGTTGGTCTGGTTCATGTGGTTGGTCTGGTTCATGTGGTTCGTCTGGTTCATGTGGTTCGTCTGGTTCATGTGGTTCGTCTGGTTCATGTGGTTCGTCTGGTTCATGTGGTTCGTCTGGTTCATGTGGTTCGTCTGGTTCATGTGGTTCGTCTGGTTCATGTGGTTCGTCTGGTTCATTTGGTTCGTCTGGTTCATGTGGTTCGTCTGGTTCATGTGGTTCGTCTGGTTCATGTGGTTCGTCTGGTTCATGTGGTTCGTCTGGTTCATGTGGCTCGTCTGGTTCATGTGGTTCGTCTGGTTCATGTGGTTCGTCTGGTTCATGCGATTTTCAAAAGCCTTTGACATGACCAATTACTCTTGTGACAGAGAACAAGAAACCAGTTCTTGCACGTACATATTTTGTAAGTGACAGGGCAGGCGTCTATATAAAAGCTGGTTTCCATTCCATTTAATCTCTTCAGTCTCGCCAATCGCATGAAATAGTGCACTCGCGATCGAAGAGATTATATAACTTGATATGGAGACACTTCTCTCGCGATGGGAAAAAATGAAACGATCGGGGCGATCGCGATCGCGATCGCGCGGATAGAACACTGTTCTTGAGATTGAATGAGATCATATGGAGACATTCAAAAGCGATCGAAAGCGACTGGTGTGATCAGAATGTATCCCAGAATTCATTGTTTCAAGACCAGAAGTCATTTCGGTAGTGACACCTTCAAAATTGCGCGCAAAACATATCTTCGAATGACTTTATGCGATCGGTGAGATCATAAGGAAACATACGATCGCATCGAATCGCTTGAAGCTCATGGATCGCGTGCGCACTATTTCATGCGGTCGGCGAGACTGATGAGATCGAAGAGATTGCCTTATAAATAGGGCAATGCCAGAGGGACGCCCCTCAAGTATCATGCTTATTGATCTAGCTCGAAGTAACTAAGTTGCTGGGATTGCTTCGCAAGTTTATTTCGTAAGAGGTAGAGCACAACCGAGACGACTTACCAAGTTTGTGCTCCTCTTTCCATACTGTTGAGAACCATTATCTAAAAGAAATCAGTGTTTCGTCTTTCCAACACAAACGCCCCTTCGTGTATATAGGAATAAAATTCATATGGCCACGGTGAAACTTGAAAGTGCGCTGGAACCGCAAATCACATCTAACCATCAACATAAAGCCATTCACTCGGAAGGTAACATAACAAGTCAACAATTTCGTACGAAATTACCTAAATTAGACTTGCCCAATTTCTAGGGGACCAAAACAGTATCTGAGTTTCATTGAACGTTTCATGCATGCCGTTGACATGAAAAACATTCTTGACGTGGAGAAGTTCAACTATCTAAAGAGCGCCGCGCAGAAACAATAATACAAGCGTTTGCTCTAACATCGGGAAATTACCACGCTGCACTAGACCTATAACAGGGAGGAAAAGATCGGGATGCAGCCATAAATTTCCAGAGGCAGTTTTGGCTGTTACTTATGTGCTTACGGCTAGATAAAGAAATGATTTTTGCAACATCTTCTGTACATGCAATGAGATGTTCTATTTGACTAATTACAACTAGCTGATGCGGTACAGCGTCAGGGAGATTTATGGCGTACGCTATTAGATATCACAGATTAGAGGTCCTAGGACGGAGGTATTAAAATCATTCTGTATTGATAACCAATACCAGAAAAAAGGTGGATGGTATTTTTGGAGCAAAATTGAAAGACGACCAGGCGAACCACTTGAACCAGATGAACCAAATGAACCAGACGAACCACATGAACCAGACGAACCACATGAACCAGACGAACCACATGAACCAGACGAACCACATGAACCAGACGAACCACATGAACCAGACGAACCACATGAACCAGACGAACCACATGAACCACATGAACCAGACGAACCACATGAACCAGACGAACCAGACGAACCACATGAACCAGACGAACCACATGAACCAGACGAACCACATGAACCAGACGAACCACATGAACCAGACGAGCCACATGAACCAGACGAACCACATGAACCAGACGAACCACATGAACCAGACGAACCACATGAACCAGACGAACCACATGAACCAGACGAACCACATGAACCAGACGAACCACATGAACCAGACGAACCACATGAACCAGACGAACCACATGAACCAGACGAACCACATGAACCAGACGAACCACATGAACCAGACGAACCACATGAACCAGACGAACCACATGAACCAGACGAACCACATGAACCAGACGAACCAGACGAACCACATGAACCAGACGAACCACATGAACCAGACGAACCACATGAACCAGACGAACCACATGAACCAGACGAACCACATGAACCAGACGAACCACATGAACCAGACGAACCACATGAACCAGACGAACCACATGAACCAGACGAACCACATGAACCAGACGAACCACAAACCAGACGAACCACATGAACCAGAGACAATCTAAACCATAGCCAGCAGAATGTTGCTGTATGTGTGCATTGTATCAGACTGTGACGTCAGCTGTGCTCTATTACACCGGAGATCAGCCCTCTTTCCAAAATAGCAATCTTGCCCAACGTGGCCAGTATGATATCCTGTAAGCTTCTTCGCTGCTCAGAAATATTTTCGGATCGCAGTTATCAAAACAAAAAAAATTGTGAATGCAATGGTGTCAGTAATTTTAAAGTTATTTGTTATTAGTACAGCATGCATTCCCAAGGGAGATCCTTCTTTTTATAAGCAAGCCCTGTAATCTAGTCGGTAGAGGGGGTTCACGTGCACCCCGGAACTAGTAACGAGACATACTTTTTTGGAATCCTTAGGATGTCTGGAAACTGGTTTTAGATGATAACAGCTCGAAAAAGTGTCCCACGGCTCTATTTTGCCAGGTACCAGTTGGTAATGTACTTGTTAAATACCGAGAGGGTAAGAGTTCGAGACTGACAAGAGACGGTGAGTGATGTTTCTCTCTCGCATCATTACCTAATCCTACAAGCGATTCAGCGAAAATAGGTTTCAAGAGTTTTTTTCTTTTTCTGAAAAATATAATTTTATTTTATTGTGTTATCCGCATTGGTAACTGAGCCTTCTCAGAAAACCTTTCTCCCTCCACAAATTTTGCATTTTTTCGATATCATAAAATGAAAAATAAAATGTATGCACTTGTATGCCGCAAATTATTCACATAGATATGTTCAAATGCGGTTTACAGATGTGGATCCCTAGATGCAGACTGCGATTTATACAATACAGTTTACAATCATGAGTCGTTGTTTAACTTCCGTCGCACAGTGGACGTATCATATCCAAAATACGAGATTTTCCAAAATCCACGGATGGATTTCATAAACGAACGAAAAATGAAAATTTTATTTCCAAAGACAGAGTTCGGGTGACACCTTTTATACCGCTATTTCCTAATATTTTGTGAGTTCGAGAAAAGCATCCGCGAGTCTGTGGGTATGGAGCTCTTTGAAATGACAACATGGAGAAAGGAGAAGCATTTTTTTCTGTAGCAATGACGTCGCGACTTATAATTTTCCCTAGCACCGACCCAAAAAGATAGGTAAACGCACCCTTAACTTAGAAAAATATGTAGCCGTGAGCCCTGCTTTTAGCCAGTGGCTAAATATATATATATTACGATCATAACGTGGGGTTGAAGAGAACCAACAGTCCCTAGCAAAGTGACCTCGTCGTCCACAATTGAAGCAGCTTAGAGCCGGGGCTCGCTCTGAGGGCGATAATACGGTGCGGGGCGCCGAGGTGCGTACGATTGGAAGCCTGAGGGATCTGGGGTAGCGGGATTTGTGGCTGTTTCATAGCCTTGTGTATTTCCCTAGCCACCGCTACCTCCTCGTCAAGCAACTTGTGCTACACTTGCTGAAAAGAGGGCGACCCGGAGAGTGTGCGGGTTTGCTTAACAATGATGGCTAACCTTCCGGCTTTTCCTGCCGATTTTCTCGAGACAAAGCCACTAGCTGTTCCATGGCAGCGATAGTTACATACGGGTCGAAGATCGCTGAAGGGCAGGACAACAATCCCCGAAGGCTTTTTAAAAAAAACACTGCTTCGAAAGATAACTTATCTGCTTCCTCCTTGAGGGATTTAATATCCTTTTTGAGGGCGTCAAGCTAAAAGAGGGATGCAACGCACATAACAGCGTCGTCGGATTTTATATGTCCGAACGCGTTAACTATTCCTTTGCAGTTCTTATTCCGTAAAATCGTCTTGCTGACAGATTCTGAATTGAGCCATCTAACATTCCAAAAAGATCATAAGTATGTTTGCTTGTGTTCAATATATAAATCAAGTTTAATTTATCTATGCCTAAGAAATAGTTTGCATATTATTATTACGATGATGCTCTTTAGCGCTTTGTAAGATTTACAGTGTGTTGCCCAAACTCCGGACGGTTTTTGCGTTTATCGCTATAACATTTTGAAAATAAGTCGCAACAGTTTGAAAGTTCGTAAGCGGTAAGTAAAAATGTTTTCTGATGTAAACAGCGTAAAAACTCTCATTTTTCTCTAAAATGATAAGTAACTCTGTGGTAAAATTCTGTTGTTCAAAATTGCCCAAACTACGGACAATTTTCCCTAACTCCGGACACAAACTGCACTGAATTATTTTCACCACTCCCTTTGAGTATATGTGTTATCAATCAAGATGAAATTGCGAACATAATTGTAGCCAACATATTTGTCTACTTATAATAACTTTATTGTTTGCGAAGAATCGTGAATAAAATAAAACTTCAGCGGGAAATTGTGGTTGTTGTTGGTAACGAGCTCGTCTTTATTTTCTGTTTCTAACTATCCCGCTTCGTTGAAATAAATGTAATTATTTTGATACTTAGCATTTGTACAATTAAATTTTAGAAAACTTCAGCTCATTTAACAGAAGAAAGAAAGAACTTCAAATTTATCGTTTTGGTCATCTTCTTCGTAGGTATCTATATTTTGTAGCTGCTAACATGCGATGAATTGTCACACTAATTATCCTTAGACTTAGGGGCGAAAATTCAGCTCTAAATCGCCTTTGTGCCGTAATAAAAAGCAGTCAAGGTTAGAAACGTTTCCTTAATAATGAGCATTAATGTAATTATTTATTGCCAAGAAGAAAGCGAGGTAGCTCCACGAGTAAACTAGAATAATTACCTTTTTTTTGCAGTACGCGACGCTTCCAAATGCAAATTATCCATAACTTCTTCGCATCCTCTCTAATCACGTTGTCATTTTTCCAGTATTTTCTCGAGGTTTCTGTTAAATAACATTAAAACAATACCCAGCACATTACCATGTACTTATTAATTATCGAAATCCTGCAAAATAGAGTCATTATATTTTTCTCTCGTCTTTTTTACACACAATTTAAGGTTGTGGTTTATTTGTGTCCGAAGATGGGTTCATTTCGTGGAAAAACTTCCGGAACAGTATAAAACGTGATTTCTTCCTAATTAGAAGCGGAAGCACAAAGTTTTTATTTGGGTTAGAAACAGCTACTATATAACTCCCTTTCTAAACTCAAAAAGCAAAATGTTTCTTTTACGTAAAAGATAGTAGAACTGATACAAATTGGAAAGATACACTCACGGAGCCGTTAACATTCCTATTAAAGCCAAACACGCTACAACTTGCCTCAGTAAAACTTTTATTCTCCCGCATCAAAAGGCGTTGAGCACGTAACAAAATGCACGACAACTGAGAATGATAGTTGGTTGTTAATTCGTGTGCTATCAAAACTTAAATTTCTTTTACGTTTTAAAAATACTGTACTTTAAATGCCAAGTGTCCGAGGTTGGGTACCGTCCGGAGTTTGGGCAACACACTGTACCCTGCACATGCCTCATTTCCTTTTTTGGGTGCTGGAATGAGCGACAAGAGGAAAAGAGAACTTTACACTGTTCAAAATAACTTCTGTTCAGCATGTTGTGATTTCTTAGTTACAGTACCAAAAAATCAAAATCGAATGTGGGCTACACAAGGCCAGCAAACTATCCGCAATTGTGATGGTGGCAAAGCAAATAGAGTTTGAAAGCAGTGCAAAGGTTCTTTTCCTCTTGAATTTGGATAGAAATAAAATATCAGTTACCTTTATAGTCAGTTGTTCTAAGTTTGTTATTCTTCTCATAAATTTGCTTTTTCATTTTGATAACCTTTGATAACCCGTTTTTAGCTTGCAACACTGTATTCCTTCTGGTCAAATGTTTACAACTTTTACAAGGGCTGGTCTAGACAAAAAATACTGATAGTGTTAGGATGATGTGATCATGTTTACTTGAGCCTACTGTACATCTTAGTCATTATTTGGGATTTTGAAAATAATTTACCATGTAGGCTTGGGTTTCTGGATGGGGTTCTGACGTGCTTGCAGTTTTGTCATCACCCTTACAGTAAGCAAATAATTATTCTTAGGATTTATTTGAATATGTTTGATATACATCGCCATGATGTCTTGAAATAGAAGAAAATAATTTACCATGTAGGGCGCTTGTGTCTCAGGATCGGGTTCTGCTGATGTACTCGCGGCTTGGTCATCAACCTTACAGTAAACAATGAATTATTATTAGGATTTATTTGAATAGTAGAAAATATTTTACCATGTAGGGGGCTTGTGTCTCAGGTTGGGGTACTGCTGACGTGATTGCAGCTTGGTTGTCAACCTTACAGTAAACAAATAAATTATTATTAGGATTTATTTCAATATAATTCATATATACATGATAACTATGATCTCTTGAAATAGTAGAAAATAATTTACCATGTAGGGGGCTTGTGTCTCAGGATCGGGTTCCGCTGATGTACTCACGGCTTGGTCATCACCCTTACAGTAAACAATGAATTATTATTAGGATTTATTTGAATATATTTCATATACACCATAATAACTACTGATTAGCTCTTGAAATAGTAGAAAATAATTTACCATGTAGGGCGCTTGTGTCCTGGGATCGGGTTCTGTTGATGTGCTTACGGCTTTGTCATCACCCTTAAACAAATAATTATTATCTATCTTTATATATTTTGGACAGCTGAGGGTAAATCGGGTTTGGGGAAACTAGTCTTTGTGCATTCGAGGACCCAAGAACAATAGGTACTGCAAGCTGTGCAAGTGCAAATTTCGAAAAAAGCAACTTTTTGGACTTAAAATAAACATAGAAATTTCGAGAACCAACAGGCGACGTTTGCCAAAATACTTACGTGACAAATAAAAGCGGTTCAAAAGAGCAGTAAGGCCGATTCCCAAATTGCCTAGTAAAGACCATCTTTTGATTCTTGAAGGTGCTGAGTCAAGTGCCTAAAGGAAGCATCCGATTGTCAACATAGTATCCCCAACGGGAGAAGAAATTGTAATCTGAATACTCACGCGCTTCCTTGTCGCCTTCTCGCGTCGTGCCTTTGTCCCTGTTGACTCTAGTAGCGGCTCCTAGTAGCGGCTCCTTTGCAGGTATCTTTGGGAATACACATACACCGATCGCATCGTTCTTCGCTATATTTCTTTTACCGTATCTGCTCGCAAATGCATCCTCGTTGAAGTGTGCCGAGCACAAAAGGGAGCCCTCCTAATCTACGAAATTACGTGACTTGTTCCTGAATAGGATATTCTCGGTCTGTGGCAAAGCTACAAAGTTTAACTGTTGCAACTAAAAAAATTCTTGCAAAGGTCACATGTCTTGTTACATTTAAAACAGCGCCCTTTCTCTAGGGTATCACCACAGGGCCTAATCTTGGAGAGTGCTAACAGTTCCTTTAGGTTCTTGGTCCGTCTAAAGGCAGGCACGACCGTTTTGGCGGAAATGCCAATTGAAGAAATGACGAATCATATATAATCTACTGTGTTTGTTAATAAAACAACTTAAAATATAAAACATACACGTTTGCACTTTCTCGGATTTTAATTAGAAATGGGAAAAACTTGAACATTTTGAGATCGGTTACTCAGAAACGGGATATTTTGAAAGTTGCTCGAGTTTCCTTTCCAAGCATGCTTTCTCATAATGCAAAAAGGGGAGGATCTCTACTGATAGTTTGTGAGCTTTGATTTTATCCAGATAATTTTTTTGTACATTTCGTGCCATCAAGTGATGAAATATCATCCTGCAGTGTGGTACTAAAGGACCGAATTTGCAACTAAGAAAACCAGTTTCCAAGCGGGGACCGCTTTGGACAGCTAAGGAACATCGATGACGATGTAAACACTCTTAATCTTTAAAACTGGACCTTTAATACAATACAGTATAACTGTTTTATTAGCCCCTTTCTTCATACATGCTGATTACTTTACAAATGCTTTATCAATGTAAAACATGGTCAACTTATACATAAATCCTGCTATCTATAATAATCACTGCCCAATGGTTTTTTCAAGTCATAATCACATCCAGTTACCTTAGCCACAATCGGAACTGCAGAAGCAACTACGTAAATTTACGTGGATGGTGACTTAGAAGTAAAACACGTAAATTTACGCGGACAGTGAGTTAGAAGCAAAACACGTAAATTTACGTGGATGGTGAGCTAGATGAGCAAAACACGTAAATTTACGTGGACGGTGAGTTAGAAGCAAAACACGTAAATTTACGTGAATCGGTAGTTGAAGATGGAAATGACGTAAATTTGACCTCTCATAGGAAAACGTACAATAACGGTTTTCCGTTCCGTTACAAAAAAGTAAAGGTCCAGTAATGCTTTGCAAGACCGTTATTAACGGTTGAAGAGGACAGAAATAACGGTTGGATGAGGAAGAAATAACTCTTCAGAGGGATGGTTGTAACGCTTTGGGAATTCAAAAAAAACGCTCTGGACTTCGCAAAATAACGGTCTGGGCTTCGCAAAATAACGCTCTCAGCTTCGCAAAATAACGCTCTCGGCTTCGCAAAATAACGCTCTCGGCTTCGCAAAATAACGCTCTCGGCTTCGCAAAATAACGCTCTCGGCTTCGCAAAATAACGGTCTCTGGTCTTCGCAAAATAACGCTTTGTCAAGGGGCCTGAAAACGTAACGCTCTTCAGCAATAATCTGACAGCTCTTCGGGCCTGACAATACGCTGAGCTGGGAGCGCCCTAGGTGGCTTTAAAGCGCGGTCCTTAAGCAACATAAAAGATTGTTCCTGCGAATTTACAATTTCTTTACAAAAAACCATCCCAGGTTGCTGGCAGGAGAAACGAAAATGATGAAATTTCTTAATACTGGGTAGTCTGTGGAAGTACGGCTCTAAAAATGCTACCCAATCATGAACGTTGCCATCATGAGTACTGACTAACTGAGCCTTGTTGATAACTGCGCTGCTAGATGTATCTACAACTGTGCCAAGCTCATAAAGTGAAGAAACAAAAGTTGCTTTGAAAGATTTTTGAGCATACCGAAACAGCGATCGGGCCCGAACTTCGTGTGCCCTGCTATTAAAAACGAGTAAAGAACGCTGTCATGAAGGCCATGTATAATGCGCCACATCCAATACCACATAAAATAATTGTTCTTATTTTGTCCTGAGCAATTGTCTGCATGGAGATGACTATCTGTTTCTCCTAATCCGTATTCTTTCAAGTAAAAATCTAAATAACTAATCGTCGCGTTAGCTCCCTGCAGTTGCAGCGACCTCGTCGATTAGAAAGTTAACTTGCTGTGGAATTGCCTCACAAAAGACACCGAAGATGGCGCACTTTCTTGGGGTCTTGAAATATATAGGCCCAGGCTGCATCGGGTTGCTAGGAAAATGGACTTGCTGTGCAAAGTCAAACGAATAGTGCATTGTAGCATCCCAGGAGCACGGGGCCCGCACATGTGTTGCACTCCTTTCGCTAAGTTTGTTAACAGCATCTTTGCTTGCCTTGTTGTAACACTCGCGTTCATCATGGACGCTGTCTAAGTGTGCTTGCTGTTCTCTCACGCATGCGCTCTTCTCTGCATGAGATAGGTTTGCGGCTCGCTGGCAAATAATAGAGACTTTTAGATCGAGGTTTACGGGAAACGGCGAACGCGAGGATGTCACGTGATCATGGTCCTGACGTCGAGTTTGAAGTTCGCGGGTCACGTTTTGACGGCGGGGTTGGCTTCTAGCGGTAAGTGAATTACGGCAAGCTGTTTAGGTACTTAAACCTAGACAAACTCCCGTTTCAGTAAAAAAAATATGCTTTTAAATTGTTTGTTTACATAAAGATAAGTTTGCATACCGGGTTTTATGAACTATGGATGAATTTTTTAGCACTTTAGATTCGATGCTCAAAACAAAGATGGCTGCTCTAGAACACGTGCACAAACATACTTTGATATTCACTTTTAGTTTTGCTTCCTATCTCATTTATCGATTTCAAACAATGCACATTTTTTTTCGTAGAAAATGGCTCACAAAAGTCCATTTAGGTGGCCTTCGGTAAAAAATGACCTGATGCTTGCCACAGAAACAGCAGCAAGGAGACCAAAATGTAACGTCGACTGGGAAGAAATCGCCTCCCTTCTTTCGGTGCATTTCAGCTCTGCCAACAAAGAAGTAAATCTGACCTATAGAGCGTGTAAAGATCGCCTCAACCGACTGATCAGTAAATATACAGAGGAAGACAAAAAGTCGCTGAAAAGGTGGGTCTCGTTGATTTCACCAAAATATGAACTATTCGTGACTTGTGAAGGCCTTGAAAATAAGTTCATGATTCGTGATGGACACTCCTCTTCACCACCCTGCGTTTTGTTTTACCAAGGCATGCCGATTACCCAATACTCAACAGCTATGTAAGTTGATGAGCTAAATAACAAAACTGGACATTATTGTATTGCATTGTATTGCTTTAAAATTTCACCCAAGCTACTTACCATAGGTAAAGTACCATTTTCCATGTCACACCAGAACAGATTTTCTGAAGTTTATTTTCTCTGATTAGTGATGAGCAACAAGTTCATAATTGTGTTCAGACATTTATACCTGTACCGTAAATCCTTGAATAGAAGCCTGCTGTGTTTATTTCACATTTTAGGTCTGGCAGAGGGCATTTATTTAAAAATCTGTATTTAGAAAACTTGTAAAACATACAGTATGCTTGTATAAATGTTTAATCAAAGAAGTTTTGGGGAGTTTCATTCAGGGGGGGGGGACATTTATTTCAAAATGTGACCTTTTAGGTAGGTCTATTCCAGGTAGGGGGGCGGAGGGGGGGGTCTTTTATTCAAGGATTTACAATATATTCTTGTGGCTAACAACAGATCTGGAACTGAAGAAGAGTATTCAGAACTTAGCCAGCTTCTTGAGGACATTAATACCTATAACAAAGACTTAGCTGAAACTGAGAAACTGGAAAAGGAACAGAGAAAAAGGAAAGAGAAGGAGGACAAGAAAATTGGGGAGAGAATGAGAAATGCAGCTATGGTTGGAATGGCAAGTAAATATTGAAACAGCTTTAGTATGAGGGTTGCAAGTCTTAAATTATAAAATTATTTCTCCTGGGATGCACATTTGTGCGTAAATTCCAATCTCAATAGATTCACTACTCCTTATGCTCAATTTGACTTTTTTTCTCTTTATAGAAATTACTGTACAGAAATCAGGCAGCATGTACATAGAAGAATCAATCCTGTATCAATCATTTCCCAAATATTAAATTTTCTCAATCCCACAATAATACAATATATTATTTATTTAGATATCTGTTATATAGGTAAGATGAAAAATATTGAAGCATGCAACCATTTTTTTTTTCAGAGAGAAAAATAGCACAAAGCTCTGGCAGTGAGTCTGATGACAGTGGTGGCTCGGATTCCGAAACTTCAGCTAGTGGACAAAAAGGTATATTTTGGATTCCAGAAATTATCAATTAAGACCCCCCTCCCCATATGTTCATTGCAATAAATAAATTGACTGTGTTGATAGGTAATGTCTTCTTTCCAGGTGCCAAGACACCAAGTCGAAAGCGTGCTTAAAAAAAACAGCTTTGGAGATGATAGAAGAGAAGGCAAAGATAAAGGCTTCCATCAAAGAACAGGAATTAGAGCAAAGAAAGAGAGAACTCGAGTTTGAGAAACACAAATATGCCGAAGAAGCAGCAGAGAGGAAAGAAAAGATTAAAAGTTGTGATGGAAGAAAAAAAAATGTTCCTCGAGTTTATGAAAAGCAAATTTTAGGCTATTTTTCTTATTTATTTATTTATTTGGAGCATGTCTTTAGCACACGAATGTGAATTGTTCAAATGTTTTAAAAGTGGCATTGTTTTTCAACACATGTTTTAAATGATGTTTCTAATATTAACATAAAAGCTCCAATAAGCCCCATGGGTTGACACCCATAGATTTCATGAATCATTTTCATCATTTATCTTCATTGGTGGAAGTATTTGGGGCACAGAGCTTAATGCCAAGGGGCTTCTCAGAGCCTTTATGGTATATATTATTTAAGTCTGTAAAGGATTGCTTTACTAACAAGCATTTCTGTCTTAACTTTGTTGAACCATAAGATGATGATTATAACATTCAAATGTTCTCTTGTATCATATTAACTGGGTTCCCTTAATGACATGTGAGATGGGACTCAAGGTTTTTAGTTATTTGACAGGTAGGTTTCTAATGTTGGTGCGTCTAGTTCAAAAAATGTACCAGTCTGAGAACCATACAAGCAGGTATGGCAATTCACTAGTAGAGTTGCAACCAAGTAGTACTCAAGAAATGCAAATAACTGGCATATTTTTCCGAACCCCCATTCTACAGACACTCTCAGCTTACTCATTTGACTGTTGAATTCCATTTGGTCATCCGTTAGCCGAGCCCCACAGAAAGGAGCCAAGATGTTCCTTGTTAAGAGGCAGTCTCCCTAAGAGCGGTCCGGTGAATTTCGCTTCAGAAAATAAAATTCCTTCAAACTTGGTAGATTAAAAGGGTTTGGTACACAACTTAAAAAAACGGTATAGTTTTTTGCAAATATTTTTTTTCGGCTTTCCTACAGGCATGAATCCGACCTGGCCGAGCAGGCGGCTTTGACCACCCATTTCAAACCCAAAATTACCTGATATTTATGACCGCGGCGTATCAAAACTATTCGCCTTGGCGAATTTTTTTCTTTGCTATCTGCTTTATTTATCTTTCGACTTCAAAAGTACCAAATGTGACTTTAATTGATTGCTTTGCCGATAAATTATAAGCCTTGAAAGCCCTCTCCCTGTACGGGTTGCGAAAGTGCGCTAAAATATAGTAAAACTCGGAAGCCGAATTCTCGTTTGTTTGACCAAAATTTAAATAAAATTTTACATCTATCTGAAGGTGGTAAGTGTATTCTCAGGATCTAAAGTCAAACCTCCGGGTATGCCGCTGTACGTGAATCGGTGACAAGGTCAAGTTGGTCAAGTTGGTGCGTTGTTTACACAAACAACACTTCGTAAGGCTTTTACTCAGTCTGTTAATTCCGGCTCCCGGCTCTTAAATTTGCCAAAATAGTTTCTTAAATCCAGTAACAAAGGTATTTGAAAGTCCTGTGCAGGTTTTATTGAAAATAAGATCAAATTATCCGACAAACCGAGCTTGTGTTCTGCTGAAGTCTTTTGCGGAGGAAACCCCGCACACAGTCGCTGAACAAGTACAGCGCTAGAAAAACCATTTGCAGAGGCAAACATTTATTAACCCTTTTGTCGGTTGGATAGAGCTAATCCTGTATGTTTAGTAGTCTACTGGGCAATTTATAGCATTTGCGAAGATTACGAAAGTATTTTCTTTGTATAGGAACGCAGAATAGAATAGAATTTGTTTGGTAGCCGCCGGCGCGGCGCTTTAAAGATCTCACATAGAAAGAAATAACGAAAGTTAAAAATATAGTTTTCGTCTATTTCTGATTTCCTACCCAAATTGGAAATGTTGCTGAGATATTCTGCGTTACGCCGATGCACAAATAAAACCTGAACTTGTTAATCTTTTCCGATGAAGAGAACACTATTATATGCAAATTAGCGGTGCGTTTGCGAAGTAATTCAACGGCCCGTGCCAGTTTAGCAAAATCATAGTTTGGCAAAATGGATGGAAGGATCAGAAGAACGAATGTATTCTTGGTTTTTAAAGTGTCGAGAGCTTGGAAACTGTGGAGAGTTTCGAAGCAGCACATCGAGTGGATATCCCTGTATATGAATGCAACTGCGATACAAGCAGTCATTTATCGCGTTGTCATTTGGGCCGTGTGAGGGCATTTCAGAAAATAAATTAATTTTAGCGCGCGCGCTCAGGGTTGTTCAATGCGACTGAGGACCAGAGAAGAGAAATGTTTGTTTGTGCTAAGCACCGTTCACATCGTGGCCAGATTATGTCATAATCATTTTTCAAAAGTGAGAAATCCATGTGTTGTTCTGTTTTGATTGTCCCTCCTTTAGGGACCTGTCATTATATATCGCCTGGCAGAAGATTTTAGAGGGAATCACTTCATTTTTGCCCGAGCGAAAAGGGAGATCTCTCGAAACCTGAAGCCCTGATAGGGGGGACCACAAGAAATTTTCTAAATACTTCTGTATTATTTGCATTTTTCTACTTCACTTCACTCAATAATAAAAATTTCGGGCGGCGATTCTCGTCATCTATTAGGGGTTGAAATTAAGGTTCAAGGTATCTTTTAGGGTATAAGACGAAAAAACGCTGTGTTTCCCAGAAAATGGTACATTTTAGGGTGTTGGCAGCAAAGCCGGTAGCATGTATTCCCAGCCGTTGTCTCTTGTCGATCGTGGCTGGAATCGAGAGCCATGTTGAAAATGACATTTTTAGGGGTTAACATTCTGGTTGACCACGCCTAGATTGGTATCTTTTACTGTTGAAATTTCAGAACACATTTTCGATTTAGCAATATTTGTCCCTTGATTTCGAAATGCCATATCGAATGAAAGCTACACACCAAAAATGAGGCAAACCAGTTGCAACGCAACCGATATATGGCCCGCTGAATACATAATATTCTTTAACAAATCACTGTATTTTTGGTTCAGTTCCAAACAGTTTGGGGATCACGAAAACGTTTAATGGCTCTGAGGGGGATCACGTTAATCATTGTACTTATAGAGGGAGGATCACTGCATTTTGACAGTGTATTACCCAAAATCCTCTAACCCCCACCCTCACCCCCAGGCGATAAATAATGACTGGTCCCTTAGTGCGAGATATTCACATCACGAGTAAAATGAAATAACACGACATATAATGCAATGAAATTTCGTGGCCAACTGTCAAGCGGATTTTTTTTAGCAACAACCCGCTCTTTTCCCGCCTTCCACAGGGGCGGATCCGGGAATTTTTGAGACGGGGAGGGGCGGGCGGATAGTGAAAACAGGGGACGACATTTTTCAAATTTCCTCCCAGCAAATACAGTAAATGTATGGTAAAATCTCCCAAGAAAGGTGGGGCTGCGATTTGATTACAATGTGTTAAATAGATTACTTGGATTAGATGTTTCGTGATATAAGTGTTTCTTGGTATTGAGGCCGACCGTTTGACTATTAAGAGGGGGGAGGGGGGTCATGCACTCTATTATTGGAAAACATTCGCAGCGCATCACAGATGAATAAAAAAAAACGTCTAGCACGAAAAACTTCCACGTCCCCCTTTCCCCCGATGCGTGCCTCTAACACTTATTTTGAAATTGTATTAGGCGCAAAATCATGGTCCCAAACGAGCGCGCGCGTGATGAAAACTATTTCAAGCTATAGTGGTTTATGCAGCATGTGATATAAGTGTTTCTTGGTATTGAGGCCGACCGTTTGACTATTAAGAGGGGGGAGGGGGGTCGTGCACTCTATTATTGGAAAACATTCGCAGCGCATCACAGATGAATAAAAAAAACGTCTAGCACGAAAAACTTCCACGTCCCCCTTTCCCCCGATGCGTGCCTCTAACACTTATTTTGAAATTGTATTAGGCGCAAAATCATGGTCCCAAACGAGCGCGCGCGTGATGAAAACTATTTCAAGCTATAGTGGTTTATGCAGCTTGGCTAACTCGTAATTTTTGCACGCATATCTTTTTGCTCAATAATTCAGAATTGGTAGGATCGAGGAATTGGATTGCGAGATATTGAGTCCTGTCAATCCTCTCCGTTTCGCTTAGCGTTGTTGACATTATCCGCCTCTGATGATGTGATGACTGTGCGCTACAGTCAGATCTACATGTAATGTATCAGTCAATTCCAGCGGTGACCATCCCCCCCACCCCCGGACACCGTGGGGCATTTGCACACCAGTGCCTTCCCTGGGGTGGGGAATTTTGAAAATTTTGCTGGCCCCGGGGTCGGGAATTGTTTTTCCCCGGGGGAGGGGGGTGGGGAATTTTGGTTTTCTCATCTCAAGCACGTCGGGTTTGCGAACTACAACCCAGTTACAGAAAATAACGCCACATAAAATATAATGTAGAGCATGGCCCGTATACACCACGTTTTGGAGACTGACACATTTGCACATTTCACAGTTAACGTCTTCTATAGAGAAGAAACAGATTTCGCAATTTCGTCTCAGTGGAAAAACATAAAAATGAATTGACACTATAACAGAGTTCCAATTTCGCAAAAAGTCAAGTAACATGACTGCGAAATAGTTGCTCTGCAAATAGAATAAAGGTAAATTTCGCATTGAGAGATGCAGCTAAATGGCTACAACCGCGAATGGCCTAGGAATGTCACTTCTTTATTTATATTTTGTCTCACTTTCAGTGAAATGAGAACTCGTTCAAAGACGAGAAAACTAAAGTACATTTAAATGCTCGGACAGTATAAATGGAGTTGAAGTTTTTATTGTGAAGCTTTGTCACGCAGAGTTACCGTCTTTTTCTCGTCCCGGGTGTGGGGCATTTTTCCGCTTTTTGTGTTCCCCGCCGTGGGGTATTCTGCATTTTTGCTAACCCGGGGGCGGGGAATTTTCAGTTTTATTTTTAGAAATGACCAAAAGCCCGGGGGGGGCATGGTCACCGCTGGAATTGACTGATACATAACACTGACCGCCACTTACATAAAAACTGAGAGGTGAATGTAAGGAATGACTGATCCGTCTTTACGACTAATTTGTTATGCCTTAGCTATACTTCACCGATTCTAAGGAAAACAAATGGCAAAACTATCGTGTATATGCAAAATATTGTAAAAAAATAATCTCCATTACAAATCCGATCGCAATTGAATTTTCGACCAAATGCCTAAATAGCTAAATCCAAATATCAAATTTCCTCCCCCAGAGCCGCGCGTTCTTGTGATTTCTTTGTCCATGTACAGTTCACTGCAAACCATTGCAATAAGCAATTTGAATAAAGGAAGTTCATTACTATCACTGTGGCAAAAGAATAAGAAATAAAAATATAGTAGTCGAAAGGTTTGAAAAGTTTAGCTTGATTTATTGTGACGTTACAAATCTATGCTAAGAAAATACGTTGGCGCATTCTTCAATGATATAAATTACCCCAGTAAACTGCTGAACATACAAGATAATACATCCTGATGTTCCATGAAAAAAAGTACAAGAAGTGTTTGCCTTTGCAAAAGTAACAAAAGGTGCGTGTGTTCAGCGACTGTGCGGGGTTTTCTCCGCAAAATACCTCAGCAGAACACAAGCTCCGTTTGTCGGATAATTTGATTTTATTTTCAATAAAACCTGCACAGGACTGTCAACTATCTTTGTTACTGGATTTAAGAAACTGTTTTGGCGAATTTAAGAGCCTGGAGCCGGAATTAACAGACTGAGTAAAAGCCTTACGAAGTGTTGTTTGTGTAAACAAAGCACCAACTTGACCAACTTGACCTTGTCACCGATTCGCGTACAGCCGCATACCCGGAGGTTTGACTTTAGATCCTGAGAAATACACTTACCACCTTCAGATAGATGTAAAATTTTATTTAAATTTTGGTCAAACAAACGAGAATTCGGCTTCCGAGTTTTACTATATTTTAGCGCACTTTCGCAACCCGTACAGGGGGAGGGCTTTCAAGGCGTATAACTTATCGGCAAAGCAATCAATTAAAGTCACATTTCGTACTTTTCAAGTCAAAAGATAAATAAAGCAGATAGCGAAGAAAAAAATTCGCTAAGGCGAATAGTTTTGATACGCCGCGGTCATAAATATCAGGTAATTTTGGGTTTGAAATCGGTGGTGAAAGCCGCCTGCTCGACCAGGTCGGATTCATGCCTGTAGGAAAGCCGAAAAAAAGTGTTTGCAAAAAACTATACCGTTTTTTTAAGTTGTGTACCAAACCCTTTTAATCTACCAAGTTTGAAGCTCCTTATCTTATCGCACAGCCCACTAACCCCAAGCATGAAGGCATCATGCCTTTTGCCCTCTATAGGACCAAACATATGTGCTACAAGTCTATTTGGAGCTTGAATTGACTGCAAGAAAGTTTGTTAAAGGAAAATTATGAAGTGATATCAAAAATTGTTTTGAAAAAAAAGAAGCCTTGACAGATCCACTTGAGAATTCCAGGAAAAGGTTTTAAGTGACCCCCCACCCCATAGTTTTAAATTCAGTGTAGGTTAGTTATGAATACTCCTTGTTCTCTGGTTTCATTGCTTTCCTTTGTCATTTGTAGGATCTTCTAACTGCAGTATGCTTGCCCACTGAATCCTTCATATGAAGTTTGTGCTTATGATAATGAATCAGCTTCAAAGAAATCTAACACACCATATATATATATACAGGGTTTATTGTAAGATTTTTTCCCTTAGTATGCCTGCCTGTGCACATCTTGTGAATGCTCATGAAAACATTACAGAGTGAATTAGTATTTGAAGCAAGAATTTCCTGAGTAGTACAAACTACGGTACTCTTCCCAGTAGACATGATCACCTTTATATGCACCATGTGATGGATTGCTTATGTACCATGTGCTCAACTGTTTTGGGCATAGACTTTGTTGGAAAGCAGCAAAACAATGTGTCTCATACTGATCAGGTACATAAGCAACTCATCACGTGGAACATAAAAAGGTTATCACGCGATCAATTTTAGACAGCTGCCAGAAAAACCAAGGTGTAACGGTCTACTTGGAAGAGTAGTATAAAAGGTGCGAATAAATAAAGTTATTCTACGTGGAACTTTATACAGTGGACACGCTTGTGTCCACTGTACATGATTCTTTGGTTCCGTGTAGGCCGGGCCATAGGCCTTGGGGTCCCATCAATGAACCCCCAGCACTGGTCAAGGGGGGCACCTTTGGCATGGAACACTTCGGAGAAAAGTTCAGGATCAAGCCAGATCAAATCTAGTGTGTCCAGGAGATGACCGAACCGGTTATGAATGTCGTCAAGTATCTACAGATAGTTCAATCAATTTGGGACAATGCTTACATATTTGATCATTGTGTACATGACTTGCAAGGATGAGATTAGAACTGTAAATTCTTGACATCCAATTAAGTCATAGTAAGCTCATCTTTTGAAAAAAGTGTGGGGATCCTTACAGTAAACATAATCAACATTATTTCTCCCACTGAAAGCCTGTTGAAATTTTCATTTATTGATGAAACTCTGTATAGATACTGTATAAGCATTGTTTACCTTATTGAAAATCAAGCTTAGCTCAGGTGTGCTACGTCCAAAAGTTCGTTCCAGATCAGTCCACCTGTTAGGATATACGAATCTTCTAAGAAGTATTATTAGGGCCTCTATTCCTGTTGAGTTGGTTCCATTACTGCAGATATAATAGGCCGGAATCTGCAAAGCTCGCAGCAGACGATAGAAATCATCTTTTTGGAACCTAGAAAGATTGTTGTGATTGTTGCTAGAGGTTTGGAGAATACAAACATGACAAAACCAGTATTCTACTATTTCGTTTTTTTTTATTTTCCCAGTGCTAACAAACTCAATTAACTTGACAAACAAAGTGTTTTCTACCTGAACATGGTTTCACACTCTCGATACGATAAGTCTTCCAGATTAAGTCGGGGGTAGTTAAGGGAAGATGGGGTAGAAAACAGGGTCTCTACTAGCAAATCATCAAGAAACTCGTCCTCACTGGTGCTTGAGTCATCTGAACTATCGTTGTACAGCATCACCTCAAGGATGTTATCGAAGTCTTTCCTAATAAAGAACGACAAAAACGTTTTTTGGGGGAATAAATGCCCTTTATAAGAAGTACGTTGTTATTTTTACTGAATCGCTTTTTCCACAGGAATGGACATTGTAAAATACAAATGAAAACATCGGCGAAACAACGAAGCAACTAACCTTGCAGCAGCCGCCATCTTGGAAAATAATATATAGATTTAGCTGGCTAAAAGCGGAGCTCCCGGTTACATATACGAGACAAAAAGGTTGCCATTGTACATGAATAGATAGCCCTGCACCGTTATACCACGTGACTAAAAATCACGCCCCCCTTGCCACTTAGATAACTTCACCCAAGTTTGGTTGTCTGAGGTTCATCCCTTCCCGAGATTTGTTAATTGTCTTAGTATACCACAGGGTTCCCATGAGTTTCCGCGTACGGCGGACGGACGGACGTACGCTATACCTTTTATTCAGGAAGAAACAAAAAAATTCATATCTCAAGAAGAGAACCACCTATGGCAACCAAAGTTGGACACATTCATCTTTTTGGCGATACCTTTTTAACGCCCTAGTCATTTGACTTGGCGCCGTCAATAACGTGAGCAGAATGAGCGAGAAAGCCCGTGACGTTTGAAAATCAACTCCATACATTATTTCATTAGGTATGGTGCTCCGCTTGCGCGGGCCTTCGGGGGCCTTCGCAGGAGCTCCGCTATTACCCACAATCCATTGGTCTAAGTAATGAAATCGACCCTCGATCTAAAATCGATAATTCGTCGAACGGCAAACGGCAAACCTCGGCGTCAGCCCGCGGTTTGCCGTCCGCCGTAAACCTCGATCCAAAAGTCTCTAATACACAGGTCGGTCCGGGGTTTTGCCACAACAACATTTGGAAAAAACAGACTCCAAAGTTCGATGAATTTATTGTAGCACATTGTTCGTTTTCCTGTCGTCTCGCACATCTGGGAATACACTTTCCAAACGTGAGCCTTTGATTCACACGCAGACAACAGCTGAATGTCATCACTTTTGTATCCTGGAATACGCCCGGGAAGCAATATGGCGTCTTCCACGTAGTTTTCAATAAATGTTTTGATGTCTTCTACTTCACACTGGCGAAGTGCATTAGCGGGAAGTCTGTTGCTGTTGCCGTGTTTTCTTGTGCAGAGCCCATTTCCGTTGTAATGTTCCTTTAGCCTTCTAAATCTAGAATAGCTAATGCCATAAAGGTGCAAAAACATCTCTCGGCAGATGACTTTTTAGTGGAACATGAAGTTACACCGGCTGTGCGCTCTTTTCTCTCCAATCACTTCGGAACGAGTAGTGGTTTGAAGGGAACCGAGGATAACTAGATCCAATTCATCGTTAGATAGTTCCATCACATTGTTTAAATTAAACAGGGCTGCCTCTTCTGAAATTTGAGACGAGCAACATTTCCCATTCGGACCATTAAGACATCCGCATCCATCACGAAGAAATAAAGACAGTTTTTCGTGAAGTCCATTGATCGAGTCATTTTCGCAACCCATGTTGATGCTGAATGTTGAATAATGACTTGTGTTTCGTAGAGCTCGAGAATCACAATGTTCAAATTTGCCGCGTAAATTTGACTTGTGTTTTCTAGAGCTCGGGAATCGCAATGTTCAAATTTGCCGCGTGTGTGTTTCTTTAGAATTCTGGATTACAAAAGGTCGGATGTGTCTATTGTCCATTCTAGAATTCTAGAACCCAAAAGCGCATGATCACAATGTTCAAATTTGCCGCGTGTGTGTTTCTTTAGAATTTTAGATCACAAAAGGTCGGATGTGTCTATTGTCCGTTCTAGAATTCGAGAACCCAAAAGCGCATGATCACAATGTTCAAATTTGCCGCGTGTGTGTTTCTTTAGAATTTTAGATCACAAAAGGTCGGATGTGTCTATTGTCCGTTCTAGAATCCGAGAACCCAAAAGCGCATGATCACAATGCTCAAATTTCCCGCGTGTGTTTTCTTTAGAATTTTAGATCACAAAAGGCTAATCAAGCATTTCATATAAAAGTGCGTAAGCCATCACAGAGGGCATGCATTTGTGCTATCACTCCTCTAAGCGTCTAAAGCCCTCTTCGTATTTGAATAAGCTAGCAATCTTTGAAAAATGTCACTTCACGACGAAGTCCAAGTTTTAAGGAAAACTGATGATGAATGGTTCGACTGCGAACACTTTTCGTTGAGGAAAGAGATCAGACTGACAGTAGAGCCAGAAGGCAAAAGACAGCGATATCCTCCTCTGAAATGTGGAGACAAAGTTGAGGTGAAATTCGGGTTAAAGTGGTTCCCGGCTGAAGTTATTCAGAACTGGATTCCAAATAATCATGAAGGTTAGTTTTTCATGTTTCATTATTGCCTAAATCAGAAACAGTGAGAATTACACGAAACTGTTCTTTTTCTACATGGTGGCGAAGCCGTGCTAAACAGATGCCAATTTTGCCTGATCTGATAGATAATGCTTTGTTTTAAAGTTCAGCCATCATATGAATCTCCGTGTCAAGAAAAACCTGTCCAAAGTTATGAGCAGTTTTTATAGGAGCAGAAAGAGAGAGATAAGAGGACAAGGAAAACGCAACACAAAACAGACTCCACTCACCGCCAAAAGCCGTCAGAATCCGCTTCCAGCCAAAAGCCGCCAGAATCCGCGCCGTCAGAATCCAATGAAGACTGTCAAAGGACATCGAGAAAGAAAGAGTGCGCTATGCTAAGGAACCAAGTCGCAGAGCTGACGCAGTTTAAAGAAAAAGCAGAGGAAAGGCAACGAGAGACGAATGAATTAAGGTGCAAGGTACTATTTCCGAGATAATAGCATGCTACCTTCGTATAATTGCACGATAACCACGAGGTTTGGTATAATAGTAAAGTGTGCACGCCGAAACGTTTTGTGAATATCGGGCTCTCATTATCATGCTTTTTTTTATCTGTAGGCTGTTTGTCGTCTTGAAGAGTCAGTCTAGAATCCCTGGAAACTGCTGTGACCGTTGGAGCGTACCCGATGGAAACCACTACCGTAACCTTGCCTTCTCTGTCCGTGAGTAACGTGATTTTATTGAATGCTTTATATTTCCCCGTATGTTTCATCCACAGTAAAAACAACTAGGCGGGAAGTCACATGTTGCCGTAAAGACACAGAGTTCAAAAGCTGAGATTTTAATATATTTTTTATTTTGTTCCCCTTTTCACAGGAGGAAGATACGAGCACTATCGAGACGTCACCCGAAGGCTTGTCAACGATCAACCTTGACGATTTCCGAGTGCTTTGCGATGCTGCTCTTCCTGAAACTACCCCGACCGTTCCTGAGCCGGTAGCACGTCCCACAATCACGTCCACGCCATCTACAGTCTCGTCCTTGGATCTTCCCGAGGAAGTTATTGGAAGCTTTGTTACTCAAAAAAAAATACCACCGCTAAAGAAAATCATCAGCAGACAGCAGACGCGCGAGCTCTGCGCGCCAAAGCTGCTACCGTTCTTCTTCTCGTCCGAGAGGTCACAAAATCGTCTGCGGACTCTGTGTAATAATGCATCTTACAGCCATTCTCAGTTACACGCGGTCGCCGGGAAAACAGCTTGCAAGCGAAAACTCGTTTTTCTGCCTTGTCTGAGCGCGACAAGCCGGCGAAAGCACGTGCGTTGCCATGGAAGCTTTAACAAAAAACGAGTTTTCGCTTGCAAGCTTTTTTCCCGGCGACCGCGTGTAGCTGAGAATGGCTGTAATCGCGTTTGGCTTTCGTTCCTTATTGAAAACAACACAGAGGGATTTGCGTTCATTTTATAGCATGTACATTTTGTTCTCGTCAAAGTGCTTCGTTGGTTCCTGTATGTACTGAAGATGTAGTATATATACACTACTCAGACTGCTCATCAACAGTCTCTTGAGAATCGCTCAATGTCGTGTCTTGCTTCTCATCTGCCTCCTCTGCGGCATCAGCCAACGCCGTTTGAATGTGCGTCGTTGACGTTTGCGGGTCACTGCTTTGGATTAGACAGCGACGCCCATTTTAAAACAGGCACTCATCACGTGACCTGAAAGAACAGGTGTGTGTTTAGAACCCAATGTTTCCCCCTTTAGTGATAAAAGGGTCTTGGTATAGAATGAACTTCACTCCTCCATTTTCCTACTCCCCCCTCGTTTCCACGTTTTAAGTTCTACATCACCAGGTAACCAACAACGTCACCACGACGACCATCTCAAATAAACCATGTATTTTTTTACCATCACTATGATTTCGGCAGACCAGTATCATATGAGTAACTACTCTGATGTCAGATTTACTTGTTATCATGGCGGTGCTCTTTTCGCAATTGGTGCATGTTTATGGATCAATTCATTTTGTAGTTTCAGGTGAGAAGATTAGTGATTTGAGCTTGTTATTTGCTATTCACATTTTTTTTGCCCTTTCACTTGGCAACTATTGTTTATGGATTATTCTTATTCACTTTTCTTGAAATGTTCACCATTCTTGATCTAATCTGTACAGCCAAAGACGCTCAAGCGTCGAGCCTCTCCCCGTAGAGCGCAATACCCGTGCGAGATGAGGCTTGCATTTTCCACGATTTTCTGGAAAATCGTCAGACTTCTTGAGAGAATAGTGAAAGAAAATCGTCGGATTTTCTACGATTTTCTGGAAATAAAGGGGTGATTTTTCACGGTAAATTTGGACTCTTGGATTTTCTACGATTTTCTACGAATTCGTAATGATTGAGTGCAACAAACTGAAGGTTGGGATTTGCTACGATTTTCTGCGATTTCCAGGTGGAAATTCGTACGATTTTCTCGCTTAATAAACTTTATACTGATACTACTTAATCTGATGGGTTTGTTGCGATTTTGATTGATTTATTGTGATTTATTTCGATTTGGATGGACTTTTTTGCGATTTTAATGGATTATTTGCGATTTTCTAGGGATAAAGGAGTTTTTGCCCTTGAAATCTAGCTTTGTTAGATAAATGACAGGAGAAAACCTTATATGAAATATTTATTTCCCATTTCCTTCTTTTAACATATCATTTTTTCAGTTCCATTTTAAATTTACCTATTTAAGATTGATCATTTGAAAATTATTTCAGCTATCATCTCTGTACATTATAAACTGTTCACTATACTTACAATGATCATTAGGCAAAAATCAATAATTTTGTTTGTTTCACACAATAATAACTTCTTTCTTATTCTCGTAATCAATAATTATATTACAAACAAGATCATAATATACGATTATAAAATAATTTCTATGAGTAATGCTTTATACTTCAGCGTAGAAATGTTCTACATCATATACTCTGCAATTCATATAACAATAATTGTGTTTGTTGTATTGATAAATTATTTGCTTGCTATAAAAAATGTTACCAGGTGGCACGATTTCATTACAGTCTCTAATCAAATTTTGTGTATTTTATAAATTTCAGTGTTAATAAAACATGATCGTTAAACTTTGCCAAATCGGTAAAATGTTTCAAAAATTGTATTTGAATAATAATAACAAAAACAGTTCATAAAAGGTTGCTCATCCCCTGGGGACCACAGGCTAATGACCTTTGGTCCAGTTTCTAGTTGTGAAATAGTCCCCCAGGCCTCAAAGCCTTTGGTCTCCAGGATAGGTTGCTCTTGACAGGTCAAATGGGCAAAATCACACTGGCTATAATGCACTGTTTGGCCCTTTTTAAATAACAAAACGCTATATTTTGTCAGTTTATCACATTTTTACAGTACAATCATGAGAAAAAAACTCATAAGGGAAGCGGTCAAAACATTTGTACTCGAACGGAACCCGATTTTATCGCAAGAGGTGGTAGGTCCCGGGTTGTACCTACCCACCCGTTTTTTTAGTGCCCATTTTCTCCATGCTCAAGTAAGGGATGTTGGATTTTATTGCATGGATGTGTTGCTCTCGCTATAAAGAAGACGGTGCTGAGCCTATCTTTTGTATCAATTTATTATTTTACGAGATATTCGCAGTTAAAAATGGCCATTTTTTCCTAAAAGAAGGTTGGTTGCGGTATACACCACCCCATCGGGTCCCATTCGAGTACAGATGTTTTGACCACTTCCCTAACAGGATAATCCCTCTGCATTACGTCAAAGTTTCAAATGCATTGCGGGCAAGGTGACTCAATCCCTTTACTGTGTGAACACGTCAATTGGACCATCCCGTAAAAATTTTGTCATTCACAGATTCAAACCATTTTAGGGAAATTTAATAACTGTAATCTGTTTGGTAATGAGTTAAGTTCATTGAAGTGATTTCTGCTCATAATTTTTAGAGAAAAAGTGAATCTTTCGATGTCCGAGAACTTTGTACGCACTATACTTGTTCTGTACTTACTTTCTGATTGGCTAACTTACAAGATGGCCCAGTTGAGATATTCCTACAGTAACTGAAAACATGCAAACACAAGCCAGGTGGCCTACCAAACATCAATCCCTAGACACCTAGCTTGATTTTGCCCGTCTTTTCTTTTGGTCCTGCCTTCCTTTTTGTTGGTTTCGGATCTTGACCTCCACCCAGTCCCCGTCCATACCATATCTCTCTCGAATCACTGCTGTTAAAACACACAATTACAAAAAAAATTAATACAATTCTCACAATAAGCAGCATGGTACAGGGAAGTTAGCCACTTTGCATACTTACTTTTCATTCGGCCGACCTTCTCCTCGTCCAGCTTAAGGGCCTCCTTTTCGCTGCTCTTCCCTTTCAAGGAACGAGTTGTCAACTCCTCATCTGTGAAGAGCTCAGACAACAGTTTTTTAACCGCCTCCCTGGGCTTGTCGACATGTTTTATTTTGGCTTTCAAAGCAGTCTGAAAAAAAGAAAAGAAAAATACAGATTGTATGTTCCTCATTCAGTGTTAACTGATATTGCCGCTCACTGTGTTGCCCAGGTTTCATTTCATTAATGTGAATGTTATTATGGGATCAATGCAGGGAAAGCTAATGCAGTTAGAGTCTCATGAGTCAATTTACTTATATTTTTCCACACGAATGCTGTATTTTGCTTAGGGGGTCTTTGAGTGCATTTCCTCAAATTGCACAATAGGCAAACACCGAACTACAGTACATTAAGAATGAGAATGAGTGTAAATTGTTCTGGTATTTTCCTTCAGAGCAGATTGTAGATAACCACCATGAAAACAAATGCAATTGTATTATTCACTAGCCAATCAGAAAATAAAGCAATTAAAACTTGCAGAATCACTAAGAAAAATTCAATTGCCAATGCAGGGCTTGAAATTTAAAAGAAAATGTTGGGCGCATTTTTGCAACTGACTCTCAAATTTTAGTCGCAAAACGGGAAAAGTTAGTCTGGAAAAATTGCTGCCATGGCGTGCGTTCACTCACGATTTTGCGACTAACGCGTTTTCTTAGTCGATCGCAAAACAGAAAAATCTAGTCGCTTTTGCAACCGTATCGGTCACAGTCTCTAGCCCTGCAATGTATTTAAATCATGATGGTCATTTGAAATCCACTGCAAAAGTTTCGGACTGTTATATTTATTACTCAATGTGCATACCGTTGGACTCTCAACAATGTCCAAACCTGCATTGTCATCAGCTTCTCTGTTTCCCTGAAATCCAAGTGTTAGATTTTATTAATTTTAATGTTTTGTTGGGATGGGTCATGAGTGAGAAAGAGTGGGGCTATCAGTAAAATTAAACAGTTAAAAAAATACTGATGAAGAGGTTTAGCAGGTCAGGAAAGTGGCCAGACAAACTTTAAATGACTCAACACATTGCAACCCCAATTCAGGAATATGCCATGACAAATCAAGGGTTTTTCCATGTACTGGTATGCATTACAGTGTAACATGCTGGGACATAGAATGTTGATATTATACAGAGAACATTGTTGAATCTAGTATAGCAACTGCATATTGAGGTTCAGCTGTAGTTAATGTGTGTTCTCTTACTGCAAGACTCTCATCTCTATTAATGTTTTGCAGATGAGATAAGTTGTTAAGCCAAGTTCTAATTCTATAATAAACATCAATATACTTACTCGCTTTCTCTTTAAGCTCTTTAGTTCTTGTCTCACCGTCTGCATTTCATGCATTACCTCTGCCTTCAGCTGCTCAAAGGCAGATGTAAAATGTGAAACAAAGGACTGGAACTCCTGATGCCCGACCGTTGTACTGCTCCCCAACATGGATGTAAAAGAAGTTGTTGCAGCGAGCTCGTCTTCAAATAAATCTGAGGACTTTGTTGGTGTGAGTGTGCTTGAATATGATGTTGTTTGCCAAGGGTATGTAGACTGGTGTGTTGGTGTGAGTGAGTGGTTGGTGGGTGACGGGTAATCTGTATTTGGTGTTGGTGTGAGTGACTGACTGTTCTGTGACTTATGTGTGTTTGAATGTGAAGTTGTTTGCCGATGTTATGTAGACTGGTGTGTTGGTGTAAGTGTTGCAAGTGAGTGATTGTTGTATGACTTATCTGAGTTTGAATGTGAAGTTGTTTGCTGAGAGTATGAAGACTGGTGGGTTGGAGTAAGTGTTGCAAGTGAGTGATTGTTGTGTGACTTATGCATGCTTGAATGTGAAGCTGTTTGCCGAGGGTATGGAGACTTGTGTGTTGAGGTAAGTGTTGCAAGTGAGTGATTGTCATGTGGCTTATGCGTGTTTGAATCTAAAGTTGTTTGCCGAGGATATGAAGACTGGTGTGTTGGTGTATGTGCTGCAAGTGTGTGGTTGTTGTGTGACTTATGCGTTGGAGGAAGTGTTGCAAGTGACTGATTGTCATGTGACGTATGTGTGTTTGAAACTGAAGTTGATTGCCAAGGGTATGAAGACTGATGTGCTGGTGTATGTGTTGCCAGTGAGTGGTTGTTGTGTGACTGATAATGTGTGTTTAAATCTGAAGTTGCTTGCTGAGGGTATGTAGACTGGTGTATTGGAGTAAGTGTTGCAAGTGAGTGATTGTTGTGTGACTTATAATGTGTGTTTGAGTTTGAAGTTGCTTGCTGCGGGTATGCTGATTTTGGTGTTGACATGTGGTTAGTGGATGTGTATTGTGGTGAAGTTTGGATTGTGCTGTGGACTGTTGGGGAGCAGTCGATCATGACAACATCATCAAGTACCGTCCTGCTTGTATTTAGAATTCTTGATATCTTCTCTTGTTGGACATCATTCTGCAAGTTCTTAATCAAAGAGAAAAAGTCTTAGATAATTTTACATGATAAAACATCATCAAGTTCCTGTAAAAAAGTTACAACTATTGATCAGTTATTATAGCAAATGCTGTAAGTGATGATCGCAAGCAGAAGCATTTGCAAGACTACACAAGCTGTACATGTAGTGCATCTGTTAAACTTTGTGGATCATACCAATGTCCTATTGGTACTGATTATACTGAATTCATTTTACTAGGTACTTTACCTGTGAAGATTTTTCAGTTGTTTCTTGCTTTTTCTTTTTGCTGCTGCCATTCTTTCCTAACAAAAAGAAACACTCAAGGTTATTAGTACGCCTTGAAGGGATAGAATGATTGATCAATCTATACAGTGCAGGTGTATCCCCATTCTCAACAAGAGAGTATGCAGGCCTGTAGGCTGAATTAATAGGGGAGGGGAGTTGTTTTAGAAACTCATGGCAGACCATAGTCATCATCTGCATACTGATAGAGACTTATAATTCAAACCATTGCCATTACGAAATTTCAGGTGCCACGCTAAAAAAGGGGTTCAGGTCTTTGAAATACAATAGGATTTTTGTAAAAATAAAATAAAAACAACTCTACCACCAGAAAAGAATTGGTTCTGAAGCCTTCTCTTTCTTTAAACTAACTCACCTTTAGCTTTAGGCTTAGCAGCAGCAGCAGCTGCTTCTGCTGCTTTTTTTGTAGGCTTCCTCTTCCTAGTTGATTTCTCGACCTGATTTTTTTCTACAAAAGAAAACGTCAATCAATTGTATGGTTGTAAATGTAAGCTTAAAGGGGCTGTGTCACGGTTATTTGAAGAAATTTGTTAATACAGCTCTAAATTTGCAGGTTTACAACCATCTCCAAATCACTTATATCACTTCATATTAGCCTAATAAGCAAGCTAAGCTTTATTGGCAAGACTGACAATTTGCAAACAAATTTTAAATTAAAATGTAACATCAAACTTTGAAAACTGTTCATCCCGACAATATTTCAAAAACTTATTGTTGCAATCCATTTCCATCCGTTCTGTAATAGGCCAATGAAGCCTACAATCAGGGTCGATTTGTAGTTACAGCCATTCTCAGTTACACGCGGTCGCCGGGAAAAAAGCTTGCAAGCGAAAACTCGTTTTTATGTCTTGTCTGGGCGCGACAAGCTGGCGAAAGCACGTGCGTTGCCATGGAAACTTTGACAAAAAACGAGTTTTCGCTTGCAAGCTTTTTTCCCGGCGACCGCGTGTAACTGAGAATGGCTGTAAATGGCTATTCAACAAACCTAGACTAGTATTTTGGCTATCCATCAGACATTTTCATATTTTTCTACACCAAAGTGTGCTAAAATCGTGACACCGCTCCTTTAACAAGCTTGTGATAAAACTATACCTGAATCAGAATCACTTTCAGTTTCTTCAACTTCATGCGTCAGTTCCCTCTCGTACGCATCTGCCATGGCCTTTGATTCTATGATAAGAAATAAAGTTGTAGACCTTTTCACGGTTTGACCGCCGCCATTTTGTTCAGTAAAGGCAAGCCGTATAAAACTAGTAAAATCGTTGCAAAATACTTAGGGTAAACAATTCTACTTGAACAAACAATCCTCTACCAGATTTCGGCCTTGCCTACTGAACAAAATTGCGGCGGAAACCATGAAGAGGCCTATTGTGGAATAAGGCGGTTTCCCGCCTTAACTTTTATTGACATAAGCTCTGGAGAATGGTCATGATTGTATTGAAAATACACTTATATCTTTCTTACAAAATAAGCATATCAATATTTACAGCCTTTCCTTCCAATCATTCCATAAAAACAGAAAAGATATTTGGAAAATCATGTGATCTGACGAATAAAGCAATGCATGGATGGCATCCATTCAAATGTTCTCAGAACGTCCAAGAAAGAAGCAAGAACCGTCTGAACACAACAGTTGATTCGACTGCTATTATTATCAGAACTCAGTCCCCCCATAACATAAATCCTAGCAATACGGACACCTTCAATTAGTACGATTTCAAGCAATCAGTTGTGCCTTACTTAAGTTCGGATTCAAGATTCAAAGCGTTAGTCGGTAGATTCCGCCGAAAATAGCACACAAAACTTAGGCGATATCGCCCTCATCGCTGCTGCGCTACTCGTGCAATATCGTTTTGGTTTCGTACTATTTTCTTAGCGGAATCTAGCCTCCTGAAGCTTTGAATAATCCTATAGAATACAATCCAGATTATTGAGCCATAGTTAAAAAGTCCCTAGGACGTCGCCAAAAGGGTTAATATTCGATCTTCTGTTCATATACATTTCATAAAGTTGTCGGCGGACAAAAATCCAAAAGGCGCCCCAATGGAAGGAGTCAGCGCGCACGAGTGAACACGGCCCTTTTACAGTAATATAGCGCGGTATTACAGAAGAACAGTGTGATTAATACTCACCGAATACTCGGAGAACTTTTGCGTCATACAATTTCTTCTTGTTCTTGTCGTCTGGGTCTTTGTAGAGGACGGATACAACTGCGCCGACCACTAGCAAATCCGTTAGGTTTTCTCCCCTCTTTGGAGTTACGTCGTTTTGGTTCAAGACCGATATTAAATATGGCTCGTCGTCTTTATCCCTTACCCATTCGACGACAAGGAATGCCATCCTTTTGGATTTTGCCATTTTTGTGAAACCTTTGACGTTGAGAAACAATTCGATTTCAAAACGATCCGAGATTCTGTTGCACAATGTACAACGTATGTTCGAATTGAGCGGTCTGGACAAATTTCAAGTCTTGAGTGCCATGTGATTGGCTTTGAAGAGTCACGTGATACAATCGAGCTGCGTGGTGAACCAATCCACGTCTTTTCGACCGTAAACATGTATACACGTGACTGCTTCATGGTTCCGTTCCGTACGACGACATCGCGCTGTCGCGGGGGTTAGCAGTGATTATAAGATAAAATGTAAACATGGGGGACAGAACACTTTATCAAGAAGTTATAGAAGGCAGCAAGATACTTTACAGATGCTGTAGTTGTAGTCGAAAACTTTCAAGACCTCAGAGATTGGAAGGGCATTTACAAAAGATACATGGATACCAAGGACCAGGTAAGTTTACATGTAACTCAAAGGTTTGAGTCTCGGCTCTTATCCTCCAGAGTTGCATTTGGCGCGCAAAAACGTTGAGAACTTTGGATCGCAACGCATCGATTTATTCTCTTTCTTTCTCTTTTAAGCTGTATTCAAGAGAAAGTACAAACAATATGAAGAGGACGGCAGTATTCCATTGCCAAAATCGACAAAATATTATCGAAGAAGTCACCCTCCACGCTCATCACAGACTGTAACCCTGCCTCGTGAAGACTTTATCCAAACTGAAACTGAAAATGTTCAACCGACTGGGGGATCCTTTCCCGGAGAAGTGGTCTACTCAAATGGACAAGAACAATCGGCTAATACTGTACAAAAAAAGTGCACAGATCACGAGGTAGAGGAGTTGCACGAGTCCGATTTATTACAAGATAGCGAGCAACACTTTGACGATCAACACTTTGACGATCAACAAGCAGAAGTCTTGGAGCTGCAAAGTGATGTGTCTTGTAGTGACACCAGTGATTCTGACATCGAATCTCTTGGAAGCTTTGTTGGTACAGATTATGAGGATTCGAGCGATGATATGGATTCGGATTCCAATGATGCCGAACAAGTAAAGTCGAACAATGGGCATGGCGAAGCCGACATCGATATTCATCAAACAAAATTTTCGCCGCTGGAAACCGCTAGCATGGTCATATTGTCTTATGTTTCTAGGCATGGCATTACCAGCGAAGCGGCAAAGGACATGATAGAGCTTATCAAAGTCATACGTCCCAGCGATGAAACTTTTAGTTCTATCAATTACAGTAAAATCCAGGAAGTTTGTGGCAAATGTAGTACCAATGTCTTTGATGTTTGTGAAAAATGCTTCCGGATGTTTCCAGTCGACAGCCCAGACAGTTATCATTGTACTACAGAGGGCTGTGAAAGGTAAGAAGTAAGAGTGGTAGTGGTGCTCGTCAGGACATCGGAATACACCCTAAAAAATACCTTTAAAAAAAATGCCACCTAAGAAATACCAACAATAAACCTTATTTGTTATTGTTTATTGTTTCTCATATCCCTTGTTTTTAGAGCTATAAATGAACAAAGAAAGCCAGAAAACGTTTTGCTTGGTTTGTGACCCTTTCATTCATTTGTGTACCCCTAAAAAATACCATTTATTAGTGAAAGGCACAATATTTCTCCAATACCCCCTAAAAAATACCTGAGAGTCGACTGTGACCCCTAAGAAATACGACAAGGACCCTATTGTATCATATGGATCTATATGGTCGCCATGTGTGGCAGCATACATTTTACTGTAAACAGTTTGCACATTTGTTCACTTATATCTTGCTTGCAATAATATAAGATACCAGTCTATGGCAAAACTATTCAGGATGTAAGTTCTCTTTCAGAATATTGGCTTTTTGTTCGAAATAACTCGCTAAAAATCAAACGTCTCTACGGAAGTGAACACTAATAATGTTTCATATTGTTAGGTGGCTGATGGTTTTTGGTGGGTCAAATAGGCTCTGTCTCAAGATTTTGGTTAGCTTATGCCATGGTGTTTGAGTTTCCTGAGTTTTCATTAGAATAAACCTAAAAATTACACTTAAGGGGGAGGGGGTGGTACATCGGGCGTAGATGCATCACCTTTGGTGATACTAAAGTGGCTAACAATGGAATTTTTTTTATCATCTATGATCAATTTTGGGAATGGATTTTGGCTTATGCAAAATAATATATTTGTATTTTTCATACTAGGAAGTAATTCTGAGATGCTGTTGATGACTGATAACAAAAAACTTTTCTAACACAAACTTGTGTATTTCGCAGTCTGAGATACAAGGGAAGCCTTGCACAGCAAAAAAGGAAACAACACAAAAACAGCTTTGTGACCGTGGATTTACAAGCTCAATTGAAGGAATTGCTAGAAAGTAAGTATACTTGATTCTGGCATGGGCTGACACAGTTATCATTTACAAAAATGACAAATCGGCCTTTTTTGTGATAGATAGAATGATCAAGTGCAGGGGTTTCAATAGAAGGCTGAGCAGCCTTCACAGTGTAGCACTACACTGTGGTAAACCACCATCTACTTAAGTAGACTACTTCACTGCTTACCGTATTTTCCGGTTTATAAGACACACTTTTTTCACTCCAAAATGACCTTCAAAATCGGGATGCGGCTTATACACGGAACGACGCATTTTGTAATTTGCATAACAACAAAAACAAATGACCCTTTACAAATTGCCTGATTCATGGTTGTGTGTTTGGTTGCCAAAAAAAAACTAGGATTTCCATCCGTGAAACCTGTCAGCAGTAGTTGGAGGCTTTCTCGGAGTTCGTAGTTGCGAGTGCCATTTTGGATTTTGTCACTCGGCCCAGGCCGCACGTTAGAAACTTTTTTTTGCGAAAATGACCTCGAAAATCCAGGTGCGTCTTAAATACAGGTGCGTCTTATATACCGGAAAATACGGTACCACTGGCAACTTCAAATCCCGTAAATCAATTTGCTCTCAATAAAGTTCTCAATGTTTTTTTACCTTCATGGGCTGTATTACTGATCAGTTTCAAGGAAAATATTTCAAGGAAAATAGTAAAGCAATTGGATATGATGTGAATATGGCAATGATCTTTGCCATCAAAATACAGGGAAACACATTTTCTCCTACCGAAATTTAAACATTTCCTGGTCCCCAGAAGGCTCAGGCCTTATGACCTTTCATATCCGAAACCCAAACCCAGCTGCCTTCTTTCAAAACACAGCATGCTACTTCAAAACTAATGTTGAAAGCCCTGCAAGTGTGAAATCTAGTATGTGTTAAAATGTTCTAAAAATCATACTTTACATATATCAGAGGTTATAGTCTAGTCGCCAGAGGGGGTTCACGTGCACTCCCCGGAACATTTATGGGGACATATATTTTTAGAACCCTTAGGGTGTCTAGAATCTGGTTTGAGGTGTCCCCAGCCCGAAAAAGTGTCCCACTGCCACTTTTTGGGCCGGTTTTTGTTTTTTAATTATATTCTTTTGTTATTTAATGAGATTCAATGAGCCAATTTTATAGATTGTAGCACTGTACAAAAAAGCTCTTTAAATTCTAAAACTATACTTTTACGATCTTGGGAATACTCTGATCACATGTAGACTAGTTAAAATGCTGTCTCAGCCTTTTCCCGTCACATACGCATATCGTTTTGGTATTTCCTAATAGAAATACAAAGGCTGACAGTCTTAGAAAATATCTATCAGTTATGAACAAAACATGTATAAAACGGGCATTTAAATTGTACATATGTGTTCAGTCTATTATGACACTATAATGGCATAAGTGGTAAGAGTGGAATGCTTTTCCGAACAGTGCTACAGTCTATAAAGGCCGATTTAGACTGTACGATTTTCGCCTACAACCATCGTATGGGACATGCTTGCGACATGACTTAGCTCGTAAGCGCATGTCGTAGAGGAGTTGTAGGGCTGATTTAGACTTTGCGATTCGAGTCGTATGCTGATGCGAGCATGTCGCATGCGATGATTGTAGGCGGAAATCGTACAGTCTAAATCGGCCTTAAAATTGCCTCATTGAATATCATTAAATAACAAAAGAATATAATTAAAAAACAAAAACCGGCCCAAAAAGTGGCAGTGGGACACTTTTTCGGGCTAGGGACACCTCAAACCAGATTCTAGACACCCTAAGGGTTCTAAAAATATATGTCCCCATAAATGTTCCGGGGGTGCACGTGAACCCCCTCTGGCGACTAGACTATTATTATAAAAGTGTATTTGAAGGATTTTTGTTTTATTTCAGGAAATGGTATGTGGGACACCATACAAGGGCAGATGCAAAAGCTTGGGAAAAGTGTAATAACTGACATTGTTGATGGGAAATGTTATAGAGACCTCTGTTATCAAGGAGGGTTCTTGTCAAATGCAAGAAATATAAGCTTAATTTTCAATACTGATGGTGCCCCCCTATATTCATCTTCATCTGTATCCTTGTGGCCAGTGTTTCTGGCTGTGAATGAAATCCCTTCACCAGAGAGGTAAGTAGTTTTGACAAACTGTAAGGTTGTAACAAAAGATTGTACAGTGTATGATCAATTTTGTGACCACAAAATATACAAAATGTGACTTTCAACTTGGCGGTAAATATGCAAGATACCAAAAAAAGTGTGAAATTGTGCAATATGTGAATTAGTCTGGAGCTACTCATTTTTAGTTCTGGGTCTTAAAAATACAATAAAAACTTAAACCTCAAAGAAAAAGAAAAAGGTGTCAGAAGGAATTGGAGCTTGGATCGAGGGATCTGAGTGTCAGTTAATGTACTCAGCCATAATCCTTTTATTTACAGATTTTCAAAGCAAAATATGTTACTGTGGGCTTTATGGCAAGGAAAAGGCAAACCTGTTTTTAATTCCTATTTTGAGCTCTTTGCTGATGAAATGACAAGACTCTATGAAAAAGGTAAGAAAGAAAAAAAAATGAATAAAATTAAACTCAATATCTGATATCTTATAAGTACCAAAATAAAATAAATTGGTCACTTAACTACAGTTGTATTGACATAATTGGACTTTTTATCTGTTTACTTTGTTCATGGAATAAAACTGAATAATCAAAAAACTGATTGCAATACTGGAAACAAACTGATTATGCAGACTTAGCAAAGATAGTATCATTATTTTTCTTTTCTCTTTCTTAAATTTTACTTAGTATTTCAACAATACTACAATTGCGCACTATTTGAAGCCTTGAATTAATATTATAGTATATAAATACTGTAAAACCTTGTCCTGGTGTAGCCAACTTGAAAGCTTGGGTTGTGCTACTTTGGCCACCGTGCAGAATTCCATAATGTGTTTTTCTTACACAGGGTTCCCACGGGTCCTTGAAAACCTGGAAAGTCCTGGAATTTTGAATGTCCTTTTCCAGGCCTTGAAAGTCCTGGAATTTTCAAAAACAATATGCCAAGGTCCTTAAAAGTCCTGGAAACATTTTCTACAAATGAATTTTGTAATAATACAAGTGATTAATAAACAAAGTAATGATTGCAGAATTAAATTTGTTTGTTGAATATAGTCAATGAAACCAAAATGTCAAGATGTGCGCCAATGCAGTACTATCTATGCTTTTTTTTTCGGTATGGAAGGTCCTTAATTTTTTTCAAAAGTCCTTGAAAAGGTCCTTGAAAGTCCTGGAATTTTGACAGCCTCAAAGTGTGGGAACCCTGTTACACTCTCTGTACTTTAAAACAATTAATTAATATAACGAGTGGGCAATAAAGTTGAATTGAATGGAATTCTTTTTCCCAGGGATTGAGATTGTTGTCAACCAAAACGTAATGACCGTGCGGGCAGCTGTCCTATTAGGTTCATGTGACCTTCAAGGGAAGGCATACCTTTTGAACATGACACAACATAATGGGGAGTATGGCTGTGTTACTTGTGAGGAGGGAGGAATAGTTGTCAAGCAAGGAAAGGGGCACACTAGGTGCTACCCATGGAAGGCTGTCCCACCACCCAAGAGGACACCAGAGTCATTTCTTCAAAATGGTCTTGAGGCACATCGCACTAGAAAACGGGTAAAAAAATTTGAACACGGAATTTATGAACTATCTCAGTTTCATGCACACTTTGCATGCTTGAGGGACATATTATGAGAATAGATTTAGACTTTACCTCAAGTGTGCTGAACTCTCAACCCTTTTTGTGTTTATGGCTTCAAAGTGTTTAAATGTTTTTGTGTGTATTTTTTTTAATAACATTTAAGGTCTCGTGAAAGGTAAAAATGTAAAAATTCATAAAATGACTTTTTTCCCGAAATTCATTTGATACAGTCCTAAAGTATATTTATAAAACCTCAAATGACGCGTCAACTGTTTTCCTAGGCTTCAATAGCCCATTCTTTTGTATTGCCCGCCACTTATTTTCTGTATTTTAATTAACTTTACACGCTTTTTCTAGCACTTTAATTTTAGGTCCAATTTTCACCTTCGTGAAGCTCCTGACCCCGCACGATTTAAGATATTGGCCTCAAATTTTCTGTGTCATTAGAAAATGATCACAACTAAAAAACCGTGTGAGGGAATTTTTAACTTAAAAAAGATTTTATGATAAATTTTGCTGCCACAAACTGTAAAAAATGCGACTTTCAACTTCGCGACCTAATGTTTTCATAAATATGCAAAATATCGAAAATCGCTGACACGGTTTTGCAGTTCATTTCTCCGAGATTAAAATCTGACAAAGTGTGAAATTGTGCAACAAACCGCTAGTGGTCTGGAGCTTCAAAAGTAAAAAAGGTAGTTTTTAGTTCGGGGTCTTAAAAATACAAGAAAAATTTAAACTTCGATAAACTAAACAACTTCATAAGGTAGAGCAATATTTTGGCTTTAAAATGATATATAGCTGATTATTATAGCATAAATTGTGACACGACGAGAATTTTTTTCCATCCTCTTGATAATAGGTCAAAACAACCTAGAAATGCATTTGTCTAACACTTGAAAAGCTTTTCTAATAACCTGAAGGATTATTTTGATTACTATGGGCAAATGTACATGTGTTTTCATGGTTACAATTTTTACTTATTTTGTGCCCATGGTGGACAAATATTATGCCAATTGCCTCTTCTGTTTATCATTTTTCAGGTCAAAGGTGTTGTAAATGTAACAAGCCTTGCAATGATGCCATGGTTTAATATAATATTAGGGATGGTGCCTGATTACATGCACGGATGTTTGTTGGGAGTTACAAAGACTCTTTTGTATAAATGGCTATCATCAACAAACCACAAGAAGCCTTACTTTGTTGGTGGAAAGGTATGTGTTTTTAGTGAATACCATAACCCTAGTCTCCTGCAATTAACTCTCCAATATGTTGTTGCAGCCAGTTTCTCACAATTGCCTCCTGCAATGTTCTATGTTGATTTTGTCATACACATGTCCAGTTTCTACAATTAAACTTGTCAGTTTTGTGTTGCAGCTAGAAGGCACCTCATTACCTGGCTAATCACTTTATTATTTAATTTGATTTTTTACTTTATTTGTCATTAGAGCCATCTCGTATGACAGTGAAAAGTGCCACGGTACGGCGCGGTACTGTCGCGGTGGCGGTACGGAACCTGGCCTGCTGTGTAGATGGAATGAAATCTCCAATGAAATCACATAGTCATTGTACGGTCACGGTGCAGAGCAACTTTGTCATGGTACTTTTCACAGTCATAAGAAATCTGCCTCTATACAGAAAATGTAACTTTAAGCAGTAGGACACAACATTCTGTGACTATCTGTGACATAGAGCATGCATGATGTTGGGAGACAAAAGAATGTTGTACAACCATGAGCTGCATGTGAGCAACTGTTTTTACAGCATTCTGCAGTTTTTACAGCATTCTCACCAGTAAAGTCAAGAAAAATAATTGTGCGCCATTGCATTTTATTTTATGATGTCACTACATGTTTATCAATGAAGTAAATCATAGGTTTTGACCAATCAGGATACAGATTATTAAAGCTATAAATATAAAAGGGCATAGAAGTAGGGAAAACAAATCTGCATTCAGATATCATAACATCGATGTAAGCCCGTTCTCTATTTTACTTTTCTTCGAGGTTTCAAAAATAAGTAAGCGACTGACAGACATGAAGCCCCCTGATTTTTTGGCAAGATTGCCCAGAGATTTGGAGAAACACTTCAAAAATCTGAAAGGTTAGTGTGCTTAATTAGGTGTTATGATTCAGTGGATTATTTTTAGTGACGTAGCTCTCATTAACTCTCCCCTCCCAGTTATAACAGGATCTTGTTCCTGACCTAATCCACCAGCTGCCAAATTGAACAGGGGTGACAGTATGAGCATTTTACAGTTGTATTTCTAAATAAAACATCCCAAAAAAGTATAACACTTTTAAACAATCTGAGCTCTCTGCATGCAAAAGTATAGAAATGGTTTCCCAAGTCCCGGTTTAAACTGTTTTGGCCATTGAAAACAGAAACTGCTCCACTTGTTTTGCATTTTGGTCAGTGAATGAAGATTATATTGATTGTTAATTGTACATGTATATACATTGTATATTGTCTTATTGCTTTATTGTCATTGATATTGTGGACTGTGTTTTTCAGCATCAGAGCTGCAGTCGTGGCTGCTCTACTATGGACTACCCTGCCTAACTGGGATCCTCCCAGATAAGTACTTGCTGCATTTTGCTCACTTGGCGGAAGGCGTGTATATTCTTCTGGGAGATTGCATCACTATGACTCAGATGGACAGAGCACGGAACTTGCTTAACACATTTTACAAAGAATTTGCAACATTATATGGTGAGAAATCAATTACATCCATACCAAAAGACTGTATCACAAATTTGGAGGAAGTGTTCTAAGAGACACTTTTATGAAGCTGTCAAAAAGATGTTTAAAAAAAACGTTTAATGCCTATGGCTTTAATTTTCATGTGTTTTAGAGTGGTATTAGGATGGAATTATGGGGTGAACAATGAGAAATAATACCTCAAAGTTAATGGACCTGATGTAAAATGATTGGCAAGTCAGTTTCTTATAATACAGAAATCACTTTCTTACAAACACTCGGGGAATGTTGGTCGAACTGATAAAACTTGAAAGACACTCGCCGGTCTTCAACAAACTTTTGGCATTTCGAACATGGAAACATATAACTAAAGTTACTAAAATACAATCAAATAAATCAAAATATAAAGCTTTTCTGAAACCAAATTTTTGCAGGCTGACCCAAATGCTAAACACTATGTAAACCACATGCGGTCGAAAATATTGTTACCCATAAGTAAAAAACCTATTGATTTGGTTTGGTGTTTTTGAAAGGTATCAATATAATCTGTGATCACCACACCAAACAGTTCTCACTGGAGGGAACCAGAGGAAATTAAATTTCAAAGTTCACAGAAATGTTGCATATAGCAGAAAAAATATTGGCCAATCCAGCAATATCCCTGAATTATTTTAGAAAACCTAGTTTCACGTTTTGTGAGGATCTCTTTTGATGGGTCTACCTCTTCTCTTTCATGGGAACCTTCAAAATCAATCCAGAGTAAAGGTGATAGGTGTCAAACGTTTCAGTAACAATATTTTTGGCCAAGCATTGCTCTCAGATCTCTAAAAAAAATCTGTACATTTCTGTAATTCTTTTTTTTTTCCAGGAGAAGGAAGTTGTGGCTTAAATGTCCACAATGCTGGTGCTCACCTAGCTGATTATGTAGAAAATTGGGGACCTATGTGGGGTTGGTCCACATTCGGCTTTGAAAATATGAATGGGACAATAATGGGATTTGCTCATGGCACTGGGAATGTGTGTAGGCAGGTAATTAAGAAATCACATTTTATTCTAATTGTGTAGCACCCATAGTCAAAATAGGCCAACAACATATTTTTGATAATTTACTACATTTGGACAGTCCACTTTACAATATAGTATATTACAGTTTAGTCAAATCACACTAGTGGGATATTGTCAATGCTGCGTTCTGATTGGTTGAGCTACTACTAGGCTATAAGTTATAGTCTACTAGTAGCGAAAAGTGTCGGATTTGAAAGCCAGAAAATGGGCTATTGACTCAGAGCCCACTCGGGCTCAAGGAATAATTGTTAAATATTACACGGTGGCATGAAGATATGAGTTTTATTTTCATGACACCAGAAAATAAAACTCATCTTCAAACCACTGTGTGATTTTATTTTTATTTATATAGGCAAACGAGAAAAAATTATCCCAAAATTGATTTCCAAGCACTTTTGTTTTGACCTATCCTCACTAGTGAGGATATGGGAAATATGTCACTCACGTCCCGGATGTAGCTTCACATGAGATCTATGAGTGGCGTATTTCCCAGTAAAACACTTGTATCCATATAATAAACCTGTTTGTAACATTTTTTTTACATTTTTATCAGTATTATTATTTGACATTTCCTTAGCTTATTTGGATGCTTCATGCTCAAAGTCGTCTGCGGAATGATGTAAATTTACTTCCAGAGGGGAACAGCAAGGACTTCATTAGACGAATGCTGAACACCAGACGAGAGTAAGGCTTTCTTTGCAATTTATTGTGTTGCCTATTGTTTGGCTTAAATTTTGTCTTATTAGGTGTTGCCCATTAGGTCTAAGTCGCTGAACTTAGCCATTTGACAGCTGAACTTAGCACAATTGTTTCTTTCAGAGTGAAGAACCTTAAGGAAGCCAGAGGGTGCCATATTGCTGGCGGAGCAGAAAAGCTGACCTTAAACGAGCCATTGCTTAATGCTGTAACAGTCCAATATAATGCATTTAGGCAAAAGAAACTTTTCAAGGTCTTACGAGTTGTCATAAATGGACAAGTATATTACTCTAGTGAATATACACGAATGTTCAAGAGGAAAGCAAACGTTGTGCTTTTCAGGGATGGCACAGTTGGAGAAATTAACTTTTTTGTCTGGTGTAAGGAATCTGGAGAAGTGGCCATCGTGTACAAAGAAGTTAACCCACATCCAATGATGCCGTTCTTTTTTGCTGACGTTGGGCATCACACACTACGAATGTCAGATATTAGGTGTGTACGGTAATGAAGTGCAAGTGTAAGTTATGTAGCAATGGCTTAAGGCCATGTTCACATGGAGGTAACCCCGGTTCGGTGGGATTACTTGCCTTTCCATAATGATTAACAATTAGTCGCCAAAGGTGAGGTAAATATTGACAAATAGTCATATAGACGAAACAGAGGTGACTATTCGCCGATATTTACGGAGTCTGAGGTGATTAATTGTTTTAGTATAATTACTCAACTGACTTAAAGATTTTCGACTAAAAAATTCGCTTTTAATAGGGGTATTTTTTAGTTGTTCGTAATAAAGTGCGCGCGATCCTAAATGCTTTCAATGTTATATTAACGTATAGGTAAAGGTGAATATAGCAAAATATTATGACGAACATCTCAACCAATCAGTGCGCGGAATCGCTTGAGTAATTACACTAATAAGCAATTATTGGATGAGGTTGAGCATGACATCGATAATTGGCAAGGCCGAGGTTTGTGTTATCTGCCGAAGCGAAGCTGAGGCAGATAACACAAACCGAGGACTTGACGATTATCGATGTCATGCGAAAACCGAATCCAATAATTGTTTTATTATTCATTGTCTGACATACATTCAATTTCTTGTGTCGAACACGTCGCACGAGCAGCCACCGTGAAAAGAAAAGAAGCACAAAATTTGCCGGGTTTTTGTAATTTCGCACAAACTGCCGCTGAAATAACTTGCAGGCTCGGTCCAATAACCTGTACAGAGAACTTTTTCCGCTGAAAATAGCGCGGGCTCGGTCCAACAACCTCTACAGAGAACTGTTCCCGCTGAAAATAGCGCGGGCGCTTGCAAACTGCCAGAGTTGTGCATAGACTTTGAGCCAATCAGAAAACGATTACTGAGTACAATGAATAATAATCTCTCTTATTTGCTTGCTTGTGTTCACATCAGAGGTGGGGGACCCTACACAAAAGAGCCCTGCGTTCATCTAAACAGCCCTTACAGAGAAATACCTTGAATCTACAAGGCTCAGCATAGTAGGGACCCCTCCCCCAAAGTAGTAGAGCTTATGTAAGACCATATCATAAATGCACAGGGTGACGAGGTTTTGCCTACTGCAAATACAATGACATTTAAATACTCTCTTAGAGTGTCAATGATAATTATCTTGTCTATCGCATCGCCCAGGCGAATAAAAATTCGTATTATAATGCAAAATTACCAATAACTACGCTAAGTGAGGTGTATCAAACCTGTGTTTTTTCTATTTGTTGTTGTTGTTGTTTTTCAAGCCCTCCAGGAGACTCTCAAGCTAGTCCACATACTGATAATTGCTTATCATGCAGGTCTGAGCTCAAGGTCAAAAGAATCCAAGAAATCAGAGAAAAAGTCCTTTTACTGGAGGGAAATAAAGAGAACACATGCTTCATCCGTGTCCCGAACTTTAAGGGACTCTGCAACTGAGGTATGTGGATGACGTATAGAGATATTTTGTTATGCCATGGCTGTGTAAAAGTTGAGGCATGGAACGTGAGAAGTCCGTGCACGGCATGGTAATTTCTCCTTCGGTTGGACACTCATTTCGTGCGATATGATTGCCTGAATGTCCACGAGAACGCGATGTGCCGTCCCGTGGAATATTTTTTCCACAGGCAAAAATGTCATCAGATACTGTACTGTTTTAAGATAAGCGAAATTGAATTATTTTCATTATCCAAATCCACATTGCGATGATTCATAATATTCTTGAGCGAAAATTGCTTTTACACTTTTACAGTACCTTAATGCAATTATCATGTGTTCCTTTTTTAAATTGGGCTCAACGCAATATCACGATCATGTATAGGAACATTTAATTTGAAATATAGTATTGTCTTTACGTGTAAAAATGTATGTGAAAATGAATTATATTTCTGGATAACAAAATTCCAGAAAATCGTGGAAAATCCAACCTCTCTCTCAGAAAACCTGCATCTTGAAAATGTACTTGAAGCTCAATTACCTTTCTGTTTGGAAAATTCCAGAAAATCGTGGAATATCCAAACTCCATCATTGCCACAAAATGTGCTTTTAAGATTTTCTACGATTTTCTAGGAAATTCTTATGGCACTATTTCACACCTTTACTATGAATTTGGATTTATTGCGATTTTCCACGATTTCGTAGAAAATCACAGAAAATCGCAATTTTTATCAAATACATAGGTTTTCAGCTCGCACGGGTAATGAGTTCATTCTTGGAATATTGGATCCGTTATTCGATCTAATAACACTTTCGGCTTGGGAAACATCATTTGAACTGGGTTTTCGCTTTTTGATTGGACGATAGGCGACGAAGGCGCTTCCATACATGGAAAAATCCACAGGGAGCCTTTTGTTTGCGGGTTTTGTTACCAATATGGCGGGCATGGTAGACTTTACGAGCCTGATAAGTCTTTCCCTCTTTCATTAAGAGAAGAAACTGAAACATAAAACCAGTGAGTTAAGAGTTTCGGAGCGTGGTGCCAGAAAGATAATCTAGCCGAAATCCGAGTTCAAATTGAAAGACGTTTTCCCAAGCCGAATGCATTGATCCAATATTCCAAGAATCAACTCATATTGCACTCTAGAGGGAGACGCTTGAGCGTCTTTGGCTGTAAGATGATTTATCAGCTGAAATTTGTCCATCCTCCGCGTCACTTTATTACATGATCCCTGTCAAAGGAAGCTTCCAAACATACAATTTTTCGCAATACTTCAGGGAGGAAAACGATTGTATGGCTCCGCTCAAAGATCAATAACGCTAACTTTACCTTCTGTTCCGTGTGGCATCAAAGCCAGTATCCAGTCGTTTTTTTAAATAAAGTTGCAAAGTCCACACCATCTACTCATTGATATTTCTTTACCGATGTTTTCATTCTCTGGCGGGGATTTTGGCGCGGACTAAAGTGTCCTAGAATGATTTCCCCTTGCGGAATGGAAACGTAGTGGTTCATCTTATAGATTAAGCACTTTGAATTAAGACAACTCATAGATTTTCATTCTCTGGTGGGGATTTTGGCGCGGACTAAGGTGTCCTTGAGTGATTTCCCCTTTCGGAATGAAATGAATGGTTCATCTGCAAAGATTTTAGCAAGTCTAGGTTGCGCTTTAATTGTGTGCCAATGTTTCATAAGGACTCGTTTAAGGTTAGGAACTGCCGGGTTGTATGTTGTGACAAACGGCAAAATTTCCTTTGATACCCGTTTTTTAGGTTCAAGCGCTTTGTTTCTGTCCGAGAATTTAACTTCTGACAAGATAGTGGTTACAAATGTTTCTGGGTAGCCTCTCTTAATGAGGCGCGCTTTGAAATCCTGTAACTTATCTTTGAAGTTGTTTTCATCGGAATTTGTTCGCAGTAATCGGAGTGATTCTCCTTTCACGAAACCTTTCTTACAGTTGAAAGGATGACAAGAGGAGAAATGAGTGTACTGGAACGTTTCGGTGGGCTTGAAGTGTGTTGTGATATCAAGAACCTTAGAGGTTGCAAATCGAGAACCTTTGTAAACTTCAGTATCGAGAAAAACAACCCGCTCTGATGACAATTCACATGTGAATTTAATCGTGTTGTGGAATGAGTTTGCGAATTTAACAAAGTCATAGACTTGTTTTTCGTCGAGTGACCACAACGAGAATATATCATCGACAAAGCGTTTCCAGACTAGGGGTTTATATGGGCTAGCTTCCAATAGCTGACTCTCTATATGCGACATAAAAATGTTCGCTAGAGATACTGCCGTTTTCGTGCCCATTGCTACGCCTCTTATTTGAAGGAAATGTTTGCCGTTGAATGAAAAAGAGTTTTCTGTTAGTATAAGCTCTAACAGTACCCTTAGATCCGCTGTTGGGATAGGGACTTTGGCTTTGTAGTACTCCTCGTAATTATGGCAAACAATATCAATTGACTCGCCTTGTGGTATGTTAGTGTACAGTGAACTAACATGAAAGCTAGCCAGTAAGGCGTTGTCTGAAATTTGTGTTTTCTCTATGAAGTTAATAAAGTCGTTTGTGTCCTTTATGTAAGACTCTTTAGTCTTTGCAATAGGTTGCAAAAGTGAGTCAACAAACGCTGAGATTCGTTCTGTTGGACCACCGCTGCCAGAAATAATAGGTCTGCCCACTGGTACTTTCTTGTGAATTTTAGTGAGCGTGTAGAATTCTGGTATACGGGGATTTTCAGATCCTTCATTTAACCACTTAAAAGTCATTTTGTCAATGTGTTTGTTGCGAAATAGTTTGGAGACTATTTTACACACTTTGACTTTTGTTTGGGATACCATAGGGGCCTCGAGAGGTCGATAGAACTGCTCATCTAGGAGCTGTGATGCCGCCTCTTCGATTTTACAGCTAGTATCCATAATGACTGTAGTAGTTCCTTTATCTGCTTTTTTCAAAATGATACCTTTATCGCGCTTTAGCGTTTCGAGTGCTTGTCGTTCTTGTGGGACTATATTGTCCGCAAAGTGACAAACTTCTAGATTTGCTAATTCAGTGCGGGTGTCGTCTAGATACTGTTCAAGTGCTACAGACTGTGAAAACGGAGGTTTCCAGTTTGATTTTACATAAAATCTGTGTAGCGGTTTCGACGGAGTACCTGCAAACATGAAGCGCAAGCGCATTCGGCGAGCGTAGGCATCGAAGTCCTTAAGTAAGGACTTTGTCAAAACAGTTTTGTTATTCCGCGCTTTAGGAGTAGGGATGAATTTCAACCCTTTCGCTAAAAGACTAACTTCGCTATCAGTAAGAGCTCGACTGGAAGCGTTGTATATATATGTTTCGTCGGTGGCTCGTTTGTTTGCGAGGTCTAGGCGGCGGATGGATCGTTTGCAGTTTCTATTAGGGGCGCGCGCTTGGTAATATAAGCGTGCATGAGAAGTGAAACTGACACGTTTTTAAGATGAATCTCGTTGTTTATTTACATTAAGGACTCCTAGGGACTTTACATAGTTCTGTAGTTCTGCGAACTGTTTCTTGATAGTCCTTATTTCTGCCTCTGTGTTAGGCTTAGGCACTGGTTGTGACTTCCTCGGTGCTTTGAAGTTGCGGTGATCGGCTTTCGGGAATTGGGACTGTAAATCAGCGATGGATTTCTCGTCCTCGGCCAGATTTTTGGTCTGTTGCTCGATCATAACTTTGAGGAGGTCCGTCTGGGCCCTTGCACATATCTCACGTACTTTATTGTTGAAGTCTGGCGAGGTCCGTATATGAGGGTTCGGTCTGTATTGAAGGCCTATGGGGCAGGTCTTCCTTTGGGTGAACTCTCTGAGGGTCGCTAGGGACTTTTTCGTTTTGGCTCGTCTGGTCTGTAGAGCGGATAGGCGGTTTCTGGCGTGTTTGGTACCCTCTGGTTGGTCGGCTCTGCGACGCTTTGGCGAGGGCTGTGAGGGCGGTATGCTCTCATCGGTGGTGTCAGATCGCTTGCGCTTCTTGACCGGTGAACCTTTGATCGGTGAAATCTTAGGAGGTTGTTTGCATGACATTTCCTCTAACACTCTACCTAGCTCAAGGTCATCCGTAGAATTATTGAGTTCGGAAGATATGTTATCCATAGTTCTAAAAAGAACTGTCTATGCAGGTTGAGCTTCGTGTAGCGAGACTAGTTTCGAACACTGATTAGGTGTTCTTCTTCAGTCGCTCAGTAATGCTCTGCATAATACAAAGCCAGTATCCAGTCGTCTTCATAGCTGAAGGTGACGACTAATTTGGATAAGAGGTCTTCTATGGTACCGTGCGAGAACACGTTGCTGGAGCTATCCTCTGGGGCTAGGTGGCAGCTGCCGTGGACAAGGTGGCAACTCTTCGTCCAATGGCCCACAATCATGAACTTCAGCTGGTTAGTCAAAAGTCCGTCTGCAATGACAACACGAACCACGTGATGACCTAGGTGTCACGTTCCCACGCCTCAAGCGCGCTAGAGTTCCTCATTGGAAGAATTAGGACTTCGTGTAGCTTTTTCACATCGAAATATAATCGTTTGTATTAACCGAGCGTTTGTATTAACCGAGCGCGAGGGCAACTGTATGGGAACGTATGGACCGAGAAGCGCGAGGATCATAAAACGACAAAAAAAAATGGGTCATGTCTTTCCAGCCAAGGCCAGAAGAGCAAAACTCACCGACAGGCAAGAGGTTTCGAGGTCTCAAGAGGCCCCAGGGGAATTTCAGGTTCCCAGTGGCTAAGGTGATGGAAATGATAACAGATAAATCCATTTTCGCGATACATTTCATCTTAAAAGGACTCCTTAAATTCCAGCGTTTTAAAGAAATATCATTTAATCCATAATTAGTGCCATGAAGTGCAAGTGCTGTCTTTAAAAAAAACATTTAGAATTTGAAACAACACGCAGTATAACTTATTTTTTCCCATATTCCCCGTCGATGTGTCATTCCAGAACATCCGCTGAACCTCAACCATTCTCTTTTGGAGTTCCCCTCTGCAAGGAACATGACCTCCATAGTTTGGCAAATGAAAACGATGTAGTAGTGACTCATCTTATCAATGTTGGCGGCATGGACTGATTATGATTTTCTACAGGCATTCCTCTATTTGAGAATCCTTGAGAAAACATTGTGCATGGCTTTGCCGCTTGCTCACCATTGAGATCAACAACAATGAAATAGGAGGGGTTATAGTGCAGTGCTTAAAAAAATAACATTAGTTCCCCAAGTCGGCCTGGAATTAATGTGTGAAAATGTAATTATTAATACCACGCCTTGCAAAGAAACTGGCGTGCGTTTCCAAAGGTTGTAGGATGCATCGTTGGAATAGCTCATGAGATCTACAGATCTAAAGTCGAACCTCAGAGACAGTTCTACAGTGACCATCGCCATTACCATTAAATAAACACACAGCTTGTAGTAGACAATATCGGGAATATTTTTTGTATTTTTTCAGGCTGGTTCTCTCGGATCCCTGTATGATTCCGATAATTTTAATTTGATGGAGCGGATTGGTCCAGGAACGCATTTTGATATACCAAATAATGTTGTGCTTTTGGGGGACAGGGGGTATGGGGATATTCCTACATTGCTCACACCTTTACGCGCCGATGAAATCAGACGTTTGCCAATGCCAATGTTCAGCGTCACGTGGTGCTGTTTCATAATTTATAGCTCGTAATGTTTTCCAGAATTTATCATAAAATCTTTTTCAATTAAAAAATAAAAATCCCCTCATACAGTTCTTTAGAACTTATCAGTTTCTACCTTTGCGAAGGTGAAAATGCCTGATCTAAAACTTTTAAGTTGTACTAAGAACTAGAATAGCGTGTAAAGTTAATTAAATTACAGAAAATGAGTAACGGACAGTACAAAAGAAGGTTTGAGGTTTTCGAAATATACTGTATCAAGTGCATTTCAGGAAAAGAGTGATATGGATTTTTAAACCTTAAGACGAGATTTTTAAAGACAACACCATGCAAAAGGTATTCATGCATGACTCCCGACCTTTTGCGGCTAATGTGTAAAGCCTAGCGCTTGGTAGGGTTATAATAATGATAATAATAATGCTTGTTTATTTTTTTCCGTCTGCAGATTAAAATACTGAATTACCGGAGTAGGTCCTGGCAATTAAGCGATACTATACAAAGCGATTTACAAGCGATTTACAATAATATGAAAATATGTATGAAACTACTTATTATACTCGACAGTGACGAGCTTATTTAAACGGTTCGTCTTCCCCGGAGTTACGTGGTATTCTGCGCAGGACCTTAAAGAGTATGGGGCGGCGTAGCGAACCCTCCTATCATCAAGTAGTGGGAAGAGCACGCTGCCAGGCTTGATGTTGTCAATAAATTTGCGGCACGCGTGCTCACGGCGGGCCTCAAGAGGCAGCAATCCGGCCTGAGTCAATGCCTGTTGGTAGCTGATGTGCGCTCCGTATATGATCGCCAGCGCCGTCTTCTGGACTTTTCGAGAGCCAGAGAAAGATACTGTGGCAGGGATGGAAAAGACCACTGAAGCGTACTCTAATACGGAGCGGATCAGCGCGCAGTAGATGGCCACAATATCTTTCTCTGGAACTCGACATGCCTTAAGCTTCCTGATGGCATGCAGGACTGATGGCATAAAGGACTTGACGGACTCGATGTGCGTGCGATGGGCTGAGACACTTGACTGTTGTAATGCAAAAGTCGACCCGCATAAGACGGACTCGATGTGCGTGCCTCCGATGGCGATGGGCTGAGACACTTGACTGTTGTAATGCAAAAAGTCGATCCGCATAAGCTTACATTTCTTCCGACATGGCTTAAGGGGATTGTAAGCAAGGGAATGGCTGATGCCTCCAGCCAGGCTGCTTATGCCAGTCACTCCAAAGTTATCTGCGGACTCTAAAGCAACTGCGGACCTTCAAAATGTTCTTTTTAAAAGTCCATTCTGCACCTACAATTAAATAGCATAATAATAAAACCAGCTTGTTTGACATTTCCCTTAGTGAGAAGGGGGAGTTAAGGTTCTTATGAGATGATAATCTGGACATCAATGCCATTTAAGATATTGTACGGATTCTCCCCTTTCATGAAGCACAACAGTACCTGTTTAGCCTGTCAATTTTGAAGTACACACAACTGTTGTTGGAGTTTGCTGACTTCATATACTGTAAAATAAATAATAATGGATATTAACACTTAGAGCAGCAGTTTTTAATGTTAAACGATTTTTGTACCTTATATGGTAGTTCCGGATTTTAACTCTAAGGAAGGAAAGTATTCTTTCTTCTTAGGGAGGGTTTAGAAGTGGCTCAATTTCCATAAAATGTGCCGAATAGCCAGGAGTTCGATCGGTGATATAATCTGTTTACTTTGTGTCTTGGGGAAAATGCTCGAAGAAGCTGAATAATTATGCCTGGACGTCCTGCATCGTCTCGAAATGAAACAATACCAGTGTTTTGCCATCTGAGAGGGTTTATTCACCGTGGTTTTGGCGATTTGCGACCAGGTATGTGCATGTTTTTGTAGTTCGTGACCTCCAGTTCCTGGAAATCGTAGCGCTATTTAGCACTCAACGGGTTGAATTCCGCGTCATAGAACTTCGCGATTTTGATTGCCACAAAATTTTATTTGATAAATTGAAAGCAGAAACATTGCTTTTCCTCGCCAATATTTCAAAGTCCGACAATTCCAGATCTCATCGGAGATATAAGCCCCCGGTTTGGGCCTTAGGAAAAAACGAAAAAATGTTTAAAAATCGCTAAAATATTTATCTTTCACCAGAAAGAGTTTAAAACCACTCAATCGAAAGCTTGTTATCTTATCTACAAGGATATGAACCGATTGTTTGGCGTGCTGATCAATTTAGAAGAGTTTTTGGCCATAATTCGAAGTAGGTGAAAAATGCGAAAAAATCGATAATTAATTCGATGAACTGGCTTTCTTCTTCGCCCCCGCTCTGTATTTATCAGATCGATCTGAAAGTTGGACAGCATGAATAGATCATAATGACCTAACTTCTGACCAAATTTGAGCGATTTTGAATTTTTGCATTCTGAAGCCTATAGGTGATATTTACAGACGGACGCTCTTAAGGTCTCGTGAAAGGTAAAAATGTAAAAATTAATAAAATGATTTTTTTTTTCCGAAATTCATTTGGTACAGTCCTAAAGTATATTTCTAAAACCTCAAATGACGCGACAACTGTTTTCCTAGGCTTCCATTGCCCATTCTTTTGTATTGTCTGCCACTCTTTTTCTGTAATTTAATTAACTTTACACGCTTTAATTTTAGGTCAAATTTTCACCTTCGTGAAGCTCCTGACCCTTGAAAAAGATTTTATGATAAATTTTGCGGCCACAGTCTATAAAAAATGCAACTTTCAACTTCGCGACCTAATATTTTCGTAAATATGCAAAATATCGAAAATCGCTGACATTGTTTTGCAGTTCATTTCTCCGAGATTAAAATCCGACAAAGTGTGAAATTGTACAACAAACCGCTAGTGGTCTGGAGCTTCTGAAGTAAACAAGGTAGTTTTTATTTTCAAGGTAGTCTTAAAAATACAAGAAAAAATTAAACTTCGATAAACTAAACAACTGCATAAGATAGAGCAATATGTTAGCTTTAAAATGATATATAGCTGATTATCATAGCATAAATTGCGACACGACGAGAATTTTCTTCCGAAGACACCCCTCACGAGTTTACAGAGACCTTAAATGGAACTCATATCTCCGAGATCGTAAGGAAAGTGGCTTCAAGGCTGTATTTTCTTAGACAACTAAAGCGTTCTAAAGTCAATAGTAAGGAACTATTCCTATTTTACTCACCTGCTAGCAGATAAGAGTATGAAGAACTTTTTCCAAATGGGATTTAGAGCTTACTGTACAGTTATGTTGCGAGCTGGAGTCCAATGAGAAATTCACCAAAGATTAAAATCATAAAATCAATTTTTAATTTTGATTCCAGCTGGTGGTACCGTGTCCACTAAAATTTAAGGTCAATTGTAGAATTGTGATGTTCACTCCAAATGACTCTTTGTCTTCACATTTGCACTTCTGGATCTGGAGGAAAACATTCTCTCAAGTATTGGTGTATATATGTTTTACATCTGTCCTAGCAACGCAGGAAATGCAAAGGCAGTGCTCTGGATTCTCACGCCCTGAAAACTGGGTCACCCAGAAGCACTGTATTAACCTTTTTGCTTGCTCATTTTATTTGACAGGCAACCATGCAGCTGCACTAATAATGGCCGTGGAGGACTATCGCACTCTGGAGAAAATCCTGGTAAACGTAATCAGAAACGTGACTGCCTTGATGAACAATGATATCAAAATCGATGGTACAGATCATTTATTCCCAATGATTGACCCAGACATTGATTACCTTGAACATCATTTCAACGCATTTTTAGATCATTTTATCATATTTATAACAAAATGGCGAATATATACATGCCTGCTTTTCCCACCGTTGACTGCTAAATAACACCACCTAAAAAGACGTGTCTGGTCGGGATCCAGATCGGGTTTCGATGGTATGAGAATCTGCATGGTATTTATCATGAAAGTTTCACACTTTTTTCACAAATTTGCCATTTTTTGCGCTTTTCTTCCGGACTATTTAAAAGATTGATAGAAAAAACTAACTGTTTTATCCTCGTATCCAGCACTTTATGGATATTTGGACAAAATTGCAAATGTAATAGACGGTTGCCAATTTGAAATATAGTCAGACAACGTTTTCAATGTTTTCAATAAATCAATCTAGATGAGAATCCAGTCCGTCAATTGGGCATGCAAAAACATTTACTTCGACTGCGTAAAGTACCTATATAACGTGTTGCTTTGAATCTTCTGCTTTTTCTGCCTCTTTGATTGCGTAGAACGATTATCCCTGTCAATCATAAATTTCTGTGAAGGATTGCTTTCGTGAGTCTGTGAAAGACCAGGGATGACTTCGGTCTCCGCTCTAGCACTTAGATGTGGCAGTTGATCTTCCTCTAGGGACTCGTCTATTGGCAAAGACTCGTCCGTTGGCAAAGGACAGTGAAGGTTGAACAGTTCGCCTTGCAAAGAAGGATGTAAATTCCCCACTCGACGCACTTAGCCCTTCTTAGCGTCACTCCATAAAGTGCTGTTGTGCATGCCTTACTCATTGTGGTACCTCTTAATTGCATCGGAGCTCTTGATTGCATCGTTTCGATTAGATGGTTCTTTCCATATTTAGAGTATATATATTTAGAGTGAGTATATTTAGTATTTAGTTTTTAAACTCAAGCTTTTTATTTGCAGTTTTCTCATTTTTCGAAGCCAATCGGAACTGAAGGCCTCTCTCTTTTTTCCTCATTCATCGCCTTCTCTCGCTGCTCGCGCTCCTGTAGCGATTCTTGTCTTGCCCTCTGTAGACGAGAAAGTGTTGAAGCACTTTCCGGCAGGAGCTCGTCTACTATCTCCTTGTAACAAATTAACAAAAACTGAAGCGCGAGTTTACTAACAAGTATGTTTATTAACAAATTTGACACCTGTATACTATCTAATTCCTATTTTTTCTTGGATTCTCTTGTTTTTTTTGGCTTGAATTTGGCTTGAGTTAATGTTCATACAGATTTAGTCCAACACACAGAAAAACATTTAACAGGGACTAAATGAACGAACATTTAACAAAGCCGGCAACAATACTGCCCTTATTTGTTGTTTGTCGGCGGGTTTTTCTACTGATCCAGACTGAACTGAGCTTTCTAAGCATGTGACTTCTCCTCGTCTGTTATATGCCCTAGTAACTGTATTTGTACTGTGAATTCCCTTCTCTGGCCCTTCCAACAACACAGACTCCTCTCCAACTCATTTGCATTTGGCGTCTTTAAGGGTACGGACTACCTTCGGGGTACGTTTTGGTTAAAATGGCATAATTTCACGAAAAATGGTCGTATCTTTACAAGTAATACCTCATTTAAAAGCTTATATCCTGGGCTAAACTATTATATATCATTTCATTTAATTTTACAACCTCGCGAATATTTGCTAATTTCGTTCATTGACCCCATATAAGCGTTGACTAAGATGTGTTCTAAAAAACTGTGTCGGGGATTTTGGAAATTTGAATTCCTTTTCAAGTTATTATATTTTAAATAATTTTTTCTACATTTTTCTTATAAAAAAACGTAGCCGACACACAAAATTGGCTCTAAAATCGGCTCTTTTTTGAAATTTTAAAAATCCCCGCCAGTTTTTTTGGAACACATCTAAACCCATGGTACAATGCTGTTAAAGAACAAAAACGCCGTGAATCCTCGTGCGTGGAGCTCTCGAAACTTGACCCGATGCGCCGGAAGTTTTTTTTTTATCAATTTAAGAAATAACCTATTGATAGTCAAGGAGAAGAAATAAGCTTTAAAATGAGGTATTACTTGTCAAGATGCGACTTTTTGTCGCGAAATTATTGTATTTTAACAAAAAGTACTACGAAGGTAGTCTGTAACCTTAAGAATTTGAGGCTAACATATTACAGAACTACAACAACATTTAACTGACCGGACAAAGACCAAGCATGAATTTCAATTTTAAAATACAACCTTGGAACAATAAAAAAGGAAAACTTGGTTACATAACAAGCTGCATAACATCGTAGCGGAACTCCCCGCGCTGAAGACGCAAAGTGGAGCCCCATACGTATCATTCAACGTCGCATGAGAAAGCAATCCATCCAAGCCAAAACGATAAGTTCAGCGGAAAACATCGCGGGCTGTTATTTACGAATGCGCACTTGGGTTAGTGTCGACCCGTGTACACAACCAATCACACTCCGTCTTCGATTCACCGAGGGCCCGCACTTCATCCTCCACATCCAGCACAGCGCGGCCGCGGCGTTTGGTTTGGACACGAACCGGAAGTCGCTCCTTCATTTTCCCGCCGAAACAACTCACAAAACGCGCACCCGCTTCGGCTCGCTCGAGTTCACTCCAGCTTGTTTGTTGAGTCAAACTGGAGAACAAACTCATGTGTGCAAACCACGCCAAATTTGCTCAAGAGAGCTCTCTAATGATTGTCAAAATACTTCGGATTCTATTCTTTCGCCGATATTTTATAATGTTGTTTAGTCATTCTGAAGAAACTTTGAGGGAGTTGCAAAAGATCCAAACGGCAAAGCAAGTCTTCGGCGTTCTGAGCTCAGTTTCTTAAAAGCTGCAGAACGTGTTCTTCGAAAACTCATATGAGATCTACGAACAGGTAGCAAGAACTGGATTGAACAGGATTGATAATAACAGAAACAAGCAATGGTTTTAGCCGAATCATATATTTGAGGAATTGGTTTTTGTACAAGAGCGGATGTCAAGAATGAAATCAACTCAACGCGACGGAGACATTCGGAAGGAAAGGAAAGAAACGACACGACTTCACTATCAGTTATCGGTAAGCACAAAGTTTGAACTTGCCCCTTGTGTATTTGCATTTTTAGCTTCATTTTTAGTTTCTTCATTCCTGATAAATTCTGACTTTCCTATAACTTTTACATTTTGCTGCTTTTTTAGCTCCCTCAAGGTTTCATTTTCTCCGGCTAAACTCGAATTAAGCTTATAGTTTTGAGTACTATAACGTTTTGGCCCTGTTTTGCCTTATGTAAACAGGTCATTTCTGATATTCTAGCCTTGAATAGCCTCTACAAAGAAACTAATGGAACTATACCCTCATGTAATGATAGAAGAGTACTCAATCACTCCGAATACAACATGGAAACAAATGTTAGGAAACTTTTTGGACACTTTGTATATTGGTGATACTTATATTACTACAAGACATTCAAGAAAAAACACAAGATGATGTGCCATGGAACAACGACTTTGAAAACATAACTCTTTATTTAGAAGAACTTGCAGCATGCATAGTAGAATATTATTTTCAATATTATTATAGCAAGGATACTGCAACTGCCGATTGGCTTCGTATGGACTACTTTAAACACAGTCGCACAGAACAACGATATGAATTTATTGACACTTAACTGGACAACGACAACGACTTCAAAACACAAGAATGACGAGATGATTGTTCAATGAATGTTGACGAGTGACTGGTGAAGACCGACTGGTTGATGACCGGTTAACTGACTGATTTAACTGACCTGACTGGTTTAAACTAAGTGAAATGATACATAGAAATTTGTGAAAATTAAGTAACGAACCGACTAACAGCATAAAGCAAAACAGAAACTACAGAAATACAAAGTGATCTACTTACGTTCCGTTGACATCCATACAAATAATACTGGCAAAGGCCAAAAACTGTACTGCCAAAGGCAAGAACTGTACTGCCCGAAGGCTTTGTTAAACTGCTGAAGGCTAAGCTATTTTTACTAAACTTGAGAAATTTTACATAATACTGCAATGGAACAAACATTTACGTGAAACAAAGGGAAAGGAATGCAAGCGAGCCTAACACGAAAAACACAAAAAACGAAAGCTATAATCAGCGGATCCTACAGACACCACTACCGAAAACTGGAAAGGAATTGTAAAACGAATTGGAAAAGAATCAAAATCCCAATGCTGATACATTTCAGAAATAGGAAGCGGTATCACGGTAAAACGTCTACCAATACATTCGTTTTCACAACCTCCTTTGTATGAATATATTGATGTAAACACAGGTGAAAACTTCATTACCTCTGAACAAAATACGAAGAAAGCAGCATTACTACATTATAAAATGACTCATTAAAATCTATGTTGCGTTACTAGTATGATATATCGTTTCAAGAAGTATAAATAAAGTTGTATTCATGTTTAAAATCGTACAAAATACAAGCTTTACTAACACTACCCTTCGTTGTTAGTCGGCCATGTTTTACGAAACTTTCAGGAAAAAAACGATTTCAGCACTTTTCCAACATTTTTACTCTCGTTTTAACATCTTCCTCGACAATCTCAACATTCCAATTTGTGCTATAACCCACCATATACTACTTGGGTAGTAGGTGTGTCATATTCGCTGCGCCATAGAAGTCAACCTGTTTTGATATGTAGGGTTCAAATCTGGTTGGCATGGGTGCATCACTGACACAGGAAGTGCCCGAATTTCGTCCGACTTCAACATTCCTGACAGTGAGATTTCAAATGTAACGTTTAGCTTGAACATGTAGGTTAAGAATATTTTTCATTGCTCATCTATAGGAGATTTTCTTTCAAGTGAGCCAATCTCCAGGGAAATTTCTCTTGATTGTTTACTGTAAAATGCTTGAAATCTTAGCTTCAAACACTTTAAAATGTCCTGCCTCCTCTTATTCTACCAATTGTTTGCCTTTAAAACCTTATTTATGCGTCATTTCCAAAAATCGATTTTTCAGACAATCAGCGACAAAATTGTTGATAAAAATTACGCACGTACCCGCTTTTCTGTTAGAATCGCAAAGTCTTGTATCAACCAGTTTAAAATTCGCCTCTGTCACTCCTAAACCCCCAGCCCCCCCCATTTCAATGTTGTTTACCGACGCTAGAAACCTTGGGGATCAACATTGAATAGGGGAGGGGGGATTACTTAGATTTATTTTAGAATATTGGGTCTTAAGTATAGAAACTGATTTTGAAAGCATTTTATCAAGCATTTATGTCGCTGATTGTAGGTCGATGCACCTTAAATAACTGCTGTTACTCTACTCAGCCGTGCCACCGCACCGCATCGCACCTTCGGTTTTGCAATTTCGTAGTCTAACATATCCTATGTCATTGTAATTTGTTCACAACTGACGATAGCACAGGAGATGCCGAAACATTCTTTTAATTTTAAATGGCACATTCTCTTTATCACGAGAAGTAGTAGTAGAGTTTTTATTTAAGCACGGTGGTTCTATCAGCGGGAGCCGCTGGTTTTCATAAAAGCCGTGATAAAGCCGGATAAAAGCCGTGATAAGAAGAAAAATTACTGCTGTTAGGTCCACATCGCGTTCAAAATCAATCACGAGTACCGCCTACAAATGAAAGGAATGACGAACAATTGAAGAAAAGTGACAAGGCATAAGGAATATATTTTCAGGGTTCAATTAGTCAGCTTTCATCTCCGATTCTCGTTGGGCGCCCCTTCAAAACTCGGCGAAGATAGCTTATTTACCCGAATACCCTTTGTCTGTTTGCAGGAGACCCATGAACGCGCCCAGTTTTGGGACGTCTTCAGTCCAGTTGGATATCATGGCTGCAGGCTTTATCGAACCACCCAAGACGCGACATAGCTCCCTCGTCAGCTAAAAGATAGACATTGTGTTTTACATTTGTTTTCATTTTTCTTTCTTTTTTTTTACGTTCACTAAGCATACAACACCGGGCGCGGGTCCAGGCCAGTTCGCACCGGTTTACGTGAACCGACAAACTTTTTATTTATTTATTATCTCAATAGCGATTCGCCGACCCCGCTAAAAAAAGATACGTGTACCTATTCCAAAAAAGGTTGCTTAGGAGATCTCAGGTATATTAAGGCATATGGGTGCTTTTCGCAAAAATGCGAAAAACACTGAAAAAAATTCCCTAGGGTACTCAGGTAGATTAAGGCACGGGTCAAAACTCCGCTCCGTTATTTCGAGATATTTAATCTCCCTTGCTGTCAAAATCGTCTGCGAAATTGTATCCGAGTAATCCGAGTGCACGTGTCATTCGTCACCTGAAGTGTCTGTGTTATTCGAGTCGACAAAAACGCGCCGTAGTAACAGTTCCAGCGGATTTATTGTAAAATGCATGCTCTTTCATGCTGTTTCTATGGAGATTAGGGGAAAGTTAAAAGTCTACTTCAGCAACAAGAGTAGTTTTCTCGCTTTTGCGAAGGATAAAGGGGCGAATACATGGCTTTAACTTCGTCCTCATGAGCCGTGAATATTTGGTAAGTGAACTATTTATTTATTTACATGCCATTGTGCTAACGAAAGCTATAGTGAGCTTTGCGCTCATTGAATTTACACTACTTTCGTACGTCCAAATTATTTTGTTTGGAGTAAAGTTATAGCTAGCTTTTTACATTATTCACATAAAGTTATATCGGATGCCCGAGTTTTCTCCAAGCTTAACATCTAATTACATAATGTCCACAGTAAAATAAGGAATGAAATTGCTGCTATAAGCTTATTAGTAAAGCCAAATCAATTGTACCATATCCATATTTTCACTGATTTCAGACAGGCGCTGAAGTTTTACGTTTGGTATTCATTGACAATAAAGTTGGTATTCATTGACAATAAAGGTAAGCTTAAATTGCATAACAAGATAAAAAATCCCGACGCCACTGTTCCGAGAAACAATCAAAAGGTAACCTGAATTAAAAGCGTATCTTCCAATGTTTCAGTAGCTGCTTGCAAAGTCTTTTTTTTGCTTGTATAGCTTTGAAACTCTCTTGTCAGCACAGATATCATCTACAGTAGGCTCTACACAATCTTTGTGCGAAAAGAGAAATGCTTTTTCCCATTCTGCTATTTCTTTTTTCAAATTTCTGTAACCTGACAAGACTTTTGCTTGGGCAATGGCAAGTTTCTGGTGGTAGTTTTCTTGGCATTCCTTGTCTTGTGAGTGTTGCCTTAGCTGTACCCGAGCCTTATCCAGTGACATTATAGCATCAATATCACCGGGATAGCAGTGAAAACATTTTTGCAAGTAACGTTTGTATGTCAGGCCATAACAAGCCAGAGCGTTTCCGGAAGTTCGATTTTTGCCCACTACGGTTGTTATGGCTGATGTCATAATCCAATAAAAAATCTGTCTTCGAGTAGGAGATTTGCGGTTTCATTTAGTAATGAGATTTGCGTGTTTACTACAGTGTCAGTATCAGGTCATGAAGCGAACCACTGTTTATCATGTTTATTTCGAGGGCTGGACTTCAGAGGACGCGCTGAAATGCGAATCTAGAGGTTAAATGAGGGAGAGCGGCGTTCTCGCATTCACTTTCTAGAGTACCCGCAATAACCACACTTCACTGACTTAACTTTGATCATCAACAAGTTATTCGGGACGTATGAACAAACAATTCATCTAGAAAGACTTGCTAAATCGGAATTTGTAAACGTATAATTGTTGACCAGTTGATATTTGGCCTCGATCGTGGCGGCGGCTAGAGACGTTTTCCAAATATGCAAAGGCACCATGGATTCTGGTCATCTACCATTCGGAGGAATAATAATGACCTGTCAAGGGTAGGATGGCTGATATAGACTTACGATTCTTGGTCTGGAAGTCATTCCTGGACCGCGCGAAAACCGAAACAAACATGGCCGCCGAAGACTAGTGTAATGGAATTGCGCTAACCAAACGAGATGAAATTAGTTGGAAGATTCTTAACATATTTTAAGGAGAAATATTCTGATGGGGATTGTATCGATATGGAGGATATAGTTGATAGATATCTTGGCTGGCAAAGGCTCTGTCGTGTTTGCATGGCTGAATGCCTTGGGATACAGAAATTTAAGGCTTCCAGAAATAATTATCTTAAATTGTTTTCTGTATCTTAGCTGGTTTATCTGGGCAAAGGCTCTGTCGTGCTTGCATGGCTGAATGCCTTGTGATACATAAACCTTAAGGCTTTCAAAAATAATTATCTTAAATTGTTTTCTGTATCTTAGCTGGTTTATCCAGGCAAAGGCTCTGTCGTGCTTGCATGGCTGAATGCCTTGGGATACAGAAACTAAGGCTTTCAAAATAATTATCTTAAATTGTTTTCTGTATCTTAGCTGGTTTATCCAGGCAAAGGCTCTGTCGTGCTTGCATGGCTGAATGCCTTGGGATACAGAAATTTAAGGCTTCCAGAAATAATTATCTTAAATTGTTTCTGTAGTTTAAGCTGGTTTATCCGAGCAAAGGCTCTGTCGTGCTTGCATGGCTGAATGCCTTGGGATACATAAACTTTAAGGCTTTCAAAAATAATTATCTTAAATTGTTTTCTGTATCTTAGCTGGTTTATCCAGGCAAAGGCTCTGTCGTGCTTGCATGGCTGAATGCCTTGGGATACAGAAACTAAGGCTTTCAAAAATAATTATCTTAAATTGTTTTCTGTATCTTAGCTGGTTTATCCAGGCAAAGGCTCTGTCGTGCTTGCATGGCTGAATGCCTTGGGATACAGAAATTTAAGGCTTCCAGAAATAATTATCTTAAATTCATTTCTGTATTTTAAGCTGGTTTATCCGGCAAAGGCTCTGTCGTGCTTGCATGGCTGAATGCCTTGGGATATAGAAATTTTATAGCTTTCACAAATAATTATCTAAAATTGGACTCTGTATCTTAGCTGGTTTATCCGGGCAAAGGCTCTGTCGTGCTTGCATGGCTGAATGCCTTGGGATACAGAAATTGAAGTCTTTCAGAAATAATAATCTCAAATTGTACGCTGTGTATCTTAGCTGGTTTATCCAGGCAAATGCTCTGTCGTGCTTGCATGACTGAATGCCTTGGATACAGAAACTAAGGCTTTCAAAAATAATTATCTTAAATTGTTTTCTGTATCTTAGCTGGTTTATCCAGGCAAAGGCTCTGTCGTGCTTGCATGGCTGAATGCCTTGGGATACAGAAATTTAAGGCTTCCAGAAATAATTATCTTAAATTGTTTCTGTATTTTAAGCTGGTTTATCCGAGCAAAGGCTCTGTCGTGCTTGCATGGCTGAATGCCTTGGGATACATAAACTTTAAGGCTTTCAAAAATAATTATCTTAAATTGTTTTCTGTATCTTAGCTGGTTTATCCAGGCAAAGGCTCTGTCGTGCTTGCATGGCTGAATGCCTTGGGATACAGAAACTAAGGCTTTCAAAAATAATTATCTTAAATTGTTTTCTGTATCTTAGCTGGTTTATCCAGGGCAAAGGCTCTGTCGTGCTTGCATGGCTGAATGCCTTGGGATACAGAAATTTAAGGCTTCCAGAAATAATTATCTTAAATTGTTTTCTGTATCTTACCTGGTTTATCCAGGCAAAGGCTCTGTCGTGCTTGCATGGCTGAATGCCTTGGGATACAGAAATTTAGGGCTTCCAGAAATAATAATCTTAAATTGTACGCTGTGTATCTTAGCTGGTTTATCCGGGCAAAGGCTCTGTCGTGTTTGCATGGCTGAATGCCTTGGGATACAGAAATTTAGGGCTTCCAGAAATAATGATCTTAAATTGTACGCTGTGTATCTTAGCTGGTTTATCCGGGCAAAGGCTATGTCGTGCTTGCATGGCTGAATGCCTTGGGATACAGAAATTTAAGGCTTCCAGAAATAATTATCTTAAATTGTTTTCTGTATCTTACCTGATTTATCCAGGCAAAGGCTCTGTCGTGCTTGCATGGCTGAATGCCTTGGGATACAGAAATTCAGGGCTTCCAGAAATAATAATCTTAAATTGTACGCTGTGTATCTTAGCTGGTTTATCCGGGCAGAGGCTCTGTCGTGTTTGCATGGCTGAATGCCTTGGGATACAGAAATTTAAGGCTTCCAGAAATAGTTATCTTTAATTGTTTTCTGTATCTTAGCTGGTTTATCCGGGCAAAGGCTCTGTTATGATTGCATGGCTGAATGCCTTGGGATACAGAATGAAGTTTCATACAGTTGTGCATGCTGTCCGTTGACTTCTTAAAGCAAGGCTTCAGTTTTTCAGGTTTATTTGGTTTTCAGTTGGTCTTGTCTAGAGTTTTTCGCAAGAAAGTATAGCGCGTCTGAAGGTAAGTCTTGGGCTCTGCGATTTTACGATATCCACGGGGCTGCGAAAATTCGTACTTTTGGGGTATTGTTGCAATGTGACCGGGAAACGATTTTCGAAATCTAAATCGTCAGTTAGGAAACGCAACAGGATAACACAAAGCTTTTTTGTGATTGCTAAGTTTCTGTTGATGCTGCAACCATATACAGTATGAAGATTGCCGGGAACCGCTATTCTTCCCAGATCAGGTTCTCTTCCATACATTTAACTATATCATTCGCCGGGACCGTCAAAAGCGTTATCATAAAATCGGGAATGTCGTAAAATTGCGGTTTCATTGTAGTTTTTAGTGGAAACTAAAAATCTAAGGAATACATTTATGTCTGATTCTTTACTACAATGCCCATTTTTAATTTCTGTTTGTTTAGGAATCTTCATTTTAGATCTGTCGTCCGTCGTCGACGGCCTGGGGTATAGCTTTTATTACAACGAAGCAATGTCCCGATATTCATTTGTAAAGGTCGGAAAAGTCGACTTCCAAATCGACATCTCTTGCGAAGCGACGTGCGACGAGCGTTATAGTTGCGAAACATTCCTGGTCTAGAGGCAATATAACAATGGCGATGCTGACAGATAGAACGCACTTTTTTTTCGGTTCAAGTGGTTCACACATGGAGATTACAACGCCTAGGCGTTGGGCTGGAATGTTGTTATTCACTAGAAAGCTGGGTGCCACCCGCAGAGATATGAAAAAAAAATCCACATCTCTGCGGATCCAGGGCACTTAAAGTTGGTAACTAAGGAGCTCTGGCTCCTTATGATGCTGTGTTGCTTCTGTCATCTGTATCAGTCTGAACAGGATTCGTCAAGCTACTACAGCCATTACAAATTTCAACATCAAACTCAGCTTCATTGAACACATCAGTGTCAGCACACGGGACATGCTGTAGGTCGATATCTTCATCCTGCTGTTCCCCTTCATTTCTTTCTTTGGCTTCTTCGTTCAAAACTTTTTCCTGATTTCTTTTAACTCTCCATCTTGGTCATATATCTTAACAATGCTATGTGGAAGGGTCACATTCATTGAAAAGCAGCTTTTCCAGCATTCTTGTAGATAACTTGCTTCAGATTGCAGAGTCTGAGAACGAAAGTGGTGTAATGGTGGTCCTTCAGGTCTGGAAGATGGTTCAGCAGGAGCATCAAAGAACTCGACACCATTCAGCACTTGCGTCCACCACACACCCTCTCCACACAAAAGGAAGTCAGACATTCTCTCTAAATGAGCTTGGTATTCATTTGGGTTCCGGAGGATTATTCTATTTGGAATTATGGTATTTTGTAAATTTTCAGTTTTTCTTGCAATCTGGAGAATTTTAGACTCTTGCTCCCTGAAGCTGTTGCGGTATTGCTGGTCTTCCAACTTCAATTCAGCCTGCATGGGGACTATTCCTGGTGTTATTATCTCTCCCAGTCGCCTACTCGAAGTAGCCTGTGCAATACTCTTGAAAGTACCAAAATGACGCTCTTGTTGCTCAGTGTTTACTGATCGTCCACTTATCAATCTTCTTTGGATTGGTGAGTGAGTGGTCAGTGAGTGGAAGTAGCGACCATACATTGTTCTTCTTGTGATGATGGTTGGGTTGAGGCCTATTACTTCTTTACAAAGCATAGCATGCAGGAAACTTTGATTATGGAGTCTTTGGATGTTTCTTTGGCATCTCGTCTCTGCCTTTTGATACAGAATCCTGGTGATCTCATTAAGAGTGCTCAAGAGCTCCATAGGTTTTGCTGAAAGAAGACCTGTAAAATAATCATAAGTAACATTAAAAAATTGTTCAATACCACTTTTAAATTAGCTGAATCGTGCAAAACAGGTGCTACATGTACAGGCACTTTATACAGGATCGAGAGAAGTACTGGCATTTTTGAGTTTCTAGAAAGATGCCCAGGGGATTAGATATGCCTTTTAGTGGACCATTACCACCAGTATCCAGTAAAGGTTTTGTGCTCATTGATTGATTACAGTATGTTTCTAATATTAATATCAAACTTATTTCTTTCCCTCCTTGCTTTTTATCTGAATGTTTGTTTATTCATTTGCACAGTATACCTGTCATTTGCTTGACCAAGAGAGTACATATTTGTCTGTAGTCAGTGCCTCTAAGTTGATTCCTTGTTCCAGATGTTGTAGCAACAGTTTCAGTTAATGCATTTTTCTCTTCTTGGTTTAGATGTTTTGGTAGTTCCTTGAGCACATTTGCAATGTGCTCCTTGACATCATGTAATGGCTCAGTTGGAAGAACTTCATATGAACCTGGAAATTAAAAATCAAGTGGTATAAAAAAACTTGTTCAAGGTACGGTAATTGGACACAAAGATCTATGTCTGCCACCTAATGGAGGGATTGCAAATTCCAGAGGGGCGGAAAGAGGGGCCAATATATTGTATGTACCTCTTTCATGTATCTCATAAAATATTATGTATAAAGTTCCAATGGAAATTCCAGTGGGTTCAGTATTTTTTAAAGGGGCCAATCCACCCTGTCCATGGCGCACTGCTATGCTGGCATTTTTGATACCATTGAAACTTAGATACTTAGAAACTTAGATGATTATTTTTATCAGCCTGTCACATTCTGCTCAACAAACACGAGAAAGACTTATCAAAGTACAAATCCTTTGTGTAAGTCAGAATTTGTGATGCATTGAATGATTTGCACCAACTTACAATTTTACTTTAAGTTATGGAATCGCATAAACTCCTTCAAAAGCATTTTTCCCCATGATACTTTTAAGTAGTACAATAGCAATTTAATTATCTAGAATCTAAATATCCTCACCAAGATTTAGGTCTTCCAGCTTCTTTTCTTGGTCTAGAAACATCATGGTTGGTACTCTTGTAATCCCTCTCATTCTTCATCGAGGCGATCTTGAAGTCCTGGCCTTAATCCAGCATCAGAAAGACCTCTCCCCCTGCACTCTTTCTGGAGCTCATCAATTTGAGGTTACGGAAGGTTTTACTCCCCATTCCATCTGTTTCTTCCAGCTGGGCCAGCAAGGACTTTCTTAAGACGGTCATCCAGAGATATCAATTTGGACCGAAAACATATGTTATGTCATAATATCTCCTTGCATCTCCACTACAGACACAGCATCCATTGTTCCCCCCTTTCTTTTCACCACTCATACTCTTGCTCTGGACCATCACCATGAAAAAGACGCATTATGTCTTAAACCTCTATGCCATTGCTTGTCTTCAAGTGATAGCTTAGTTGCTCAAGGCAGTCCCTTCGTGTTTCTACATATGCCAGCTTTTCAGCTTCTGAGGAACCACATCTTCCCAAGATGTAAATTTGGGGCTTTTAAACCAAATCTACTACATCACATACCACATCACCATACCCACGCTCCTTCATCTCCTTGCTGGTATAGAAGAAGGCCTCATCATACAGGACTTTGACAAGAGGAAGAAAGTGGCCATGGTTCATAGCAGTAGCGTTGTCACTCCAAATTAGCAATTGCCTTTTTTGCTCTAGGCCCTTGAGCTTCTGCTTCAAATCCTCCATATTGGAATGTTGTTCATTCACATCATCAAATTCACCAAGCTCTTGAGTCTTTTCACCACTCCTTCTCGGGTCATGTTCTTGTAATGATCATCATCATGTCCACGGATGAGCCCTAGTTTCTCATGCCTTTCTAACTGTCTCTTTCTTATTTCTGTTAGAGGAATCTTTCTGGCAAAAACTGTAAACTCCGCCTCTTTTAGAGATCCATTGGGTGATACTGTGAGTTTTTTGTACTTCTTAGGTACCACCAACTCTCCAAGACATACTCCCCACTCTCAATTTTGGCCTGAAGATAGATAATTAATTAATTAATTAATTAATTAATTAATAATGTGATAATATTAATAATAATTTCATTTTTCTTGCATGCAAAATAAGATAAAATTATGGGCAGCATTCTCAAAAACTTAATGTATATTAAAATAGGATATATTTTGGTTCATGATAATAAGTCATATAATGTGAGACGTCATGCAGAAATTTGTTTCTCTTTTACCTGTAGTGTCTGCTTGATCTCCTCGTTTTTTTCGAGGGACAGGAACAGTTATTTCACCACCATACATCCTCTGCAGCTTTCTTCGCACCCTGGGTGCACTTGCGTAGTTGTAGTGCTGAAATTTTGTCATGTCAACTCCTTTGTTAGTCAGAAATTCTTTGACCACCATATTGCCCAGTTTTGTTTTCTCTGTTGTAATTCCATGTTTTCTTGCCAATTCAGAGAAGTTGATCTGCAAAATAAAATGACATAAAATAATGAGCTGTATCCACAATCAGCAACATTGTTATAAAAAAATTAGTTTATTTTATGAGAAATTTGTAATTCTAGAAATTAGCCTTACTCAACCAAGGAGTGAATTTATGACCCTCCCCCTCCCTTCTTAAAATTCACATTCCCGTTGTGATGGAGAAATGGATCTTTTCTGGAATTACCTATTGGTTTTAAGGGCACACAGACCATCATACATACCGGGTGACCATCTTTCATTTCGTTCACTTCTTTCAGGAGACCCTCTTTATCAAAGTCAACGTCACATGGGGAGGTGAATGACGCTTCCGTTTACACTGCCCAAGGTCTTCAAGCGCTCGTCGTTTTAAGGACCGTGCCTGCGCATCAACAGGAGTTTCAAAGTACAAGGACCTCCTTTGCTTGTTCCTCTGACTGTAGGATTGTCTTGTGCCCAGAAGAATGTCGCAATCCTGTTTGGCCCATTGCTCTTGTATGTTCTGTTTTTCCTTCGATGCTCGTTGCCTCAGTTCTTGCTTTCGTTCAGCCTTAGACTTTCTTTGCTGTAAGTTAAGGCTAGGAACTTTTGTTTGAGCTACCGAAAAACTAACTTTAAACAACTTCTCAAAAGGACCATTAATCTGGGAACAGATCTCTTCAGTGGCTTTCTTTATAGCCTTGATTGTTGTTTTACAGCCTTTTTGCACTTGTTTGGCTTAAGTAATTTCTTTGCAACTTTTTTGGGTTGAAGTTATTTTTTGCCTGTTCATTTAAAGGTAGCGGGAATAATACATGATGAACATAGTGATGAACGAGGCAAGCGTTGCAGTCATTCAATGTGTGCTGTTGTTTCTCTGTCTGTGATAGAGCATTCCATTCGCTTAGTTCAAAGTGTTCCATGTATTTGGCCCTGATGGCTGAATTCATTTTCCAGAAAGACTTTATCAGTGTTTTTGACCTCTTGTTAAATGTCTCATAACCAACATCAAATGTCCTCTTGTAATCTGCTCCAAATGTATTGCTATAGTTTAACCATCGTTGCTTCATGTCTTGCTCAGTTTGGCCATTATCCTTGACATAACTCGATTTAACAGCTGCTCGTGCAAAACTGCACCCGAAGTAGCCGCCATAATGGCCGCTTGCCCTTACTAATACTCTGTGATTGTAATCGGTAGTGAAATGAGCTTTCCAAAGCAATAAAATGTAAAATCTCTGAGAGTATGTGAACGTTGTGTTTACGCGCGGAATTCGATGTTACGTTTGACTTCGAAAATCCCGCCTGAATATGATCTCTTGCGCGTGATTCCTCCTTATATTTCCTGTCAGATTGTGCGATAAGAAAGATTTGAAGTTCATGTTTCGAAATTTACCTTTATTCAATCTTTTAAAACACTTTACCAAACCCTTCGGATGTTTCGAGGCGCACGAGATACTCTCCGTACTTAGTTTTTTCCTCTCAAACTTTAGAACGGAGATGCGCTTTTGCCATTTAAAAACACATTCTAGCGGCATTGAACCTTATATTTTCGGTTACATTGCTTTTTATTAAAATAGTCGTAGTATACATACACATTTGCTGCTTTGGAAGTTGTACTCTGCACATTGTGTGATCGATCCGCCATTTTCTTCCTTGGTATCCCGGCCTTGTATACGTTTTTTCTGGATTCCTATTGGCTTTTACGTCGCTATAGAAACGTTTGACTGGTACCCAGTCAGCTATCAGTGTTTTTCAAAATGGCGAAGTCATGTTTCGTGACGACTCGGAATTTAGACAGAAATTCGAAAAGTCCGAGTCCTTTTCACCGAATTTGTGTCAATATTTTGGCGGTTTTGAACTTGCACAGATTGTCACCAGAGCTTTACATCTGGATATATGGAGGATTCATCACATAACAGCCCTAAATCAGACGGACTTTTCTGGTTTATCGCACATTTTCGAGCTGATTATCTATGCGTATTTTATTCATGGACTTTGGGTTGTTAAACGTCTTATATCCAGATGAGAAAACCTTAGTCAGATAGAAACTGTATTAGAAAATTTGTTAGACGCTTTTTCATCAGGATCTTGGAGTCGGAAATTTTGAAAAACTGTGGTCGTTATTTTAACCGCCATTTCGAGGACATAAAGTGGGTATCGTATTTCATGTAACTCTTTCAATGGCACTGTTCGATTAAAACAATATATTTCTATAAACTGACAATTTTTTATAGGAATTTACAGAATTCCTGCAATATATTTTTTTTGTATTTTTCTTATTTTTCTCGACTGGACCCATGCCTTAATCTACGCGAGTAGATAAAATGTCTTGCGTAGAATGTTTTTCGTTAAGGTTGCTCTACCCGGTGAGACGTTTCATTTGATGTACTTGGTTACCATGTCAACCGGTTGCGTGACTTGTAAGAGCGTGACAAAGGCACAATTTTCTTTCAGCTCTCTGCATTCGATGGGGGTCATACCAATGGTTTCCAATCGGTCTTATTATGACCAGTGTCGGGCGTACATTACCATTCCAACGAGGCTCGCTGTCCAAGTTGTCAACATTTTAAGATAATGACGGGTATCACATTACATCATCACAAATTTAGCTATTCGAAAAAGCATTTCCAGTTAGCCTCGTTAGATCAATAATCTACACTAGATAACAAACACGATCACACACTCAGGGGAACGATTTAACTTATCCCCATCGAATGCAGAGACCATTTTCCAAGAAAATATATTTAAGGTGAGAGGTCATACATTTGTTGCCACAGAGACCAACATTAGTGAAAATGATTGAGAATGACCAAAGGCATCGAAATGCAAATTGATTAGATCCCTCTGTGGCATTGGTTTAGAGATAGACTACCCCCCCTCAGTTTTACGTCCGCCATTTTGGATTTGGCTTCCACCCAGGCCTTAAGCTACCTGAGATTGGTCTTTGGTCGTTGAGAGTGTACTTGTTTGGTGGTCAGTCCAGCAAACTACGACCATAGTTTCCGCACGCTACCGTCCAAATCCCCCGAAAAGATAAACCAATTTCTAAAAAACATTAGGTGTATATAGTATGCGCGCATTGGACGGACATCGAGGCGCGAAAAGTAACTGAAGATTCGTTATTAGTAAGCCAGTCAAATGTTTTCCTGGATCCGCGCATAACACAGTTTTTACCTTAATGTGGTCAGTGGACAATTATTTGTGCAATATGACGTTTATTTATGATAATCGTGAAAACCAAACAAGTTGCTAAGGAGCATTAATGTGTGCGCAATAGAGTCGCTGGCAAGAGTTAGGGGGGCCATGACAATTTCAGGACACACGAATGGGGATAGGCCCTTTGCGACAGATGGTCACATGGAACAAAAGCCGCCATACTGGGTGGCAAAAATCCCTTTGGGACTTTGATAACAATGTGTGTTCATGCCTTATTTGGGTCAAGATTGTCAAATCCAAGAATGTAATGTTTTCTGTAAAAGGTGACAATTAAAGATGAAGCCAAATATACCCATTCAACTGTTCAAACACTCGACGATAAAATAGATCTCCGCGCGGCCATGTAATATCCTCTATATACGTACTGCCCGATAGGGTAAGGTGTAAGTCTGTGCTGGCCGGGGGTGCTCAACATTAATGGTATAAAAAAACAATAGACGTCTGTTGTGCATAACTAAGGGGCCGACCATTGGACTTTTGAGGGGGGGGGGGGGGGCTTTTTCAGTGCAAGATTTTTTACCCCCCCCCCCCCCCCCCCCCCCCCCCTCAAGAGCTAAATGGTCGGCCCTAAAGCCGTTGAGCAGACAAGGCTCAAGGGTTGTTCTCACATCATCATGGCCAATTAGTCATGGGCTGTGTAGGGTCATGGTTTTGAGGGCGATGCATCCGACATATACCCTTCAATGGAGGGCGTGGTGGTGATCATTACCTCCTCTTTCCATTGCATGCAGGGATACTGCTTCAGAGTTTCCTGAATCCTGTTCCTCGCCGTGAAGGACGCAATCACCTTGACATGGCGCGGGAACTCCTTGGTCATCAACTCACTAACCACTGCCGCATTGGGCGATGGCCCTGATAGTTCCTTCTTCAGGGCCTCGTAGTGCCTTTGCAGCCGCCTCATCGTCACTGTTCGTTTCCGTCGCTTGCAGACAAAAAACTAATATAAGGATATATTATATCACTCATTCCTAAAATAGTTGAGTATCTTTTCTTTTTACCCAGTTGTTTTCCTGAACATCTAAGGACAACGAACCCCCTCCAAGAATGCTAGCAAGGGGCTTATTTCCCAACAAGTTTTCATTGAGAGAGCGGTGTTGTTTTAGATCAGGGTAGTCCGTTCCTTACCAGTAGGTGTCTTTTTCCGCTTTCCAGGCGGCTCATCGTCGCTGTCACCAAAATCCTTTCGTTGTCGCCCCCGGAGATTCTCAAACAAGCGTTGGAACTTGATGATTGTGTGCCTGTGTAAAATCAATCAAACTTACACATTGCATGCGTATCTGAACATCAACTCTCCTCAAAGACGACGCAGTACTTTTTTTCTTTGATGAGCTCATAAAGATTGTACATTTGGTGTTTCCTGCTATATCAGCCTGAAAACGTTCTTTACAATTACATACAGCATACACGAAATCAATAGTCGGTTATTTAGTATTAAACATGACTTTGGGTGCTATGACGTTTGGCGGAAATTTAGGACGATTGAAGTTTATTTAGAGTCTTCCGTCGGTATATTCCGCCGAAAATAGCACTCCACAAGACGACTAAGCAATGCCCCTTTTGGTATCCCTTAGGGGTAAAATCGACTGGTCGACGAGCACCCCCGCCCAAAACAGAGGGGAGTTGACGACGTGTATAAGTCGTTTGCTGATGACGTGCCGCGAAGGGTGTTCACGGATACAAAGAGTGGACACTTACCCATGGTGATCCGGACCAATTGTCATGGTAACGGTCTGAGATGGGGAAATAACAGACCGCAAATCAGCCAATCAGAGCGCGCGTACTATCGTTGCCATATAATAAAGAATATTATCTACAATAATAACATAATAAGAAGAGATTTTGAAATACATAAACAAGCAAAAACATAAAGCGAAAATGTCCGACGTTTCGGCGTCATCATGGCGCCATTATCAAGGGTAGTAAATTATGCGAGTGTTCAGAGTACTTAGAGTTCAGAGTCACTATATTTACATAAATCAGACAAAGAATTTGGCGCGTATGGAATCTGACTGCACGTTCAGACGCGGTCTAAGCTGCTTGATGTACAACATTTCGTTAACAAGACATTCAAACTTATTAGCGCATTTTTAAGCACGCGAAAACAATATTGTAGGTATTGTAGGTGCTTAAAAAATGCGCTAATAAGTTTGATTGTCTTGTTAACGAAATGTTGTACATCAAGCAGCTTAGACCGCGTCTGAACGTGCAGTCAGATTCCATACGCGCCAAAGTCTTTGTCTGATTTATGTAAATATAGTGACTCTGAACTCTAAGTACTCTGAACACTCGCATAATTTACTACCCTTGATAATGGCGCCATGATGACGCCGAAACGTCGGACATTTTCGCTTTATGTTTTTGCTTGTTTAATAATAACATATAACGATTAAAAATTACAATATACATAATTATATACATAATATAGTTATAATTAAAAATGTAAGATAATAAATAGCTTAAGGTCTCATGAAATGTAAAAATGTAAAAATTCATAAAATGATTTTTTTTCCTGAAATCGATTTGATACAGTCCTAAAGTATATTTCGAAAACCTCAAATGGCGCGTCAACTGTTTTCCTAGGCTTCCATTGCCCATTGTTTTGTATTGCCCGCCACCCATTTTCTGTAATTCAATTAACTTTACACGCTTTTTCTAACCCTTTAATTTTAGGTGAAATTTTCACCTTTCGCGAAGCTCCTGTCCCCGCACGATTTGAGATATCGGCCTCAAATTTTCTGTGTTAGAAAATGATCACAACTAAAAAACCGTATAGAGAATTTTTATTTTTTATTTTGAAAAAGATTTTATGATAAATTTTGTGGTCACAAACTGTAAAAAATGCGACTTTCAATTTCGCGACCTTATATTTTCGTAAATATGCAAAATATCGAAAATCGCTGACACGGTTTTGCAGTTCATTTCTCCGAGATTAAAATCCGACAAAGTGTAAAATTGTGCAACAAACCGCTAGTGGTCTGGAGCTTCTCAAGTAAACAAGGTAGTTTTTAGTTCGGGGTCTAAAAAATACAAGAAAAATTTGATAAACTAGATAACTTTATAACATAGAGCAACATTTTATCTTTAAAATGATATATAGCTGATATCATAGCATAAATTGCGACGCGACGAGATTTTTTTCCGAAGACACCCCTCACGGGTTCACAGAGAGCTTAAAATAGGGTTCTTTATTTGCTTTAATAATAAATGGCAGCTACACTTTAAGGCAGTGCCTAATAACTATATTTTATATCATGATTGATTAACCTATCGAGTACAGTAGGGTGCCCAGTTCCGTGCCACTTCAACTTTGAATTACTCTATCTTTTTAGCTGTGACGCCATTTTATATGATTTTTACTAGGAAGAATTCAAATTTATCAATTGTTATAATCAACTGACTCCAACATTTTAAATTTTTCTGAGTTGAAGGAAATATTCAAAAATCAATAAAATATTAACGGCGCGCGGTAAACACATTTTTCTTTCGTTACTGTTCCTTAGGATAATGGATCTTTTTGATGAAATGTAGTTGACTTCTGCCTTTAGTGGCACTTTAAAATAAACCATTTACGAGTTCTGCTTGTCTGTCGACAAAAATATCACAAACTTATGTCAATTAATAAATAGTAAAGAGTATCAAACGTCCCTTTATTGTAACAGATAATTGCGCCAGAAATGATGTTTTGGCGAGGAAAAAGAGAATGGGAGATGCAATCTGTAGCTGTTTTGGCGAGGAAAAAGAGAATGGGAGATGCAATCTGTAGCAGCATCTCACACTTCCCTGGAAGAACACACGTGAACGTAAAATACTGACAGAAAAAAACGCTCACGGAAAATAACTCACTCTGGCATGGATCACTGGCGGAGAGTTCTGAAGCTGTCAACTCCTGTTTAATATTGTTTATTTTTATCCAACCCTTTAAAAAAACTTATCTTTTGCAAACAGTTTTTTGTTTGGTAAAATAAGCTGCAAATGTTTTGAAATCCTGGCCAATAAATCCAGCCTCTCAATTATAGTGATACGTAATTTTCATCGACGTCACGATTGTCTAGTGAATTCCTCTTCTTTGAGGAATTCTCTACTCTTGCTGAGCAGTTGGTTGTTTCTCCTGGGAACTTATTGATTGTTGGTGATTTCAACTTTCACGTAGACAATATATCTAAATCGGAAACTAAAAAATTTAACAATATCCTAGAGTCATAAAAAGGGTCATACCCTCGACCTTGTAATCTCGAGGTTTGCTGATGAGCTGGTGACAGAAACTGATATACGTGATCCAGCACTCTCGGATCATTTAGCTATCCACTGCAAGTTACGCCTTAAGAAGCCCCCTCCCAAAAGGGTAGAAGTCCGGTACCGTAAACTCCGATCTGTTGATATGGTGCAGTTCAATGATGACCTTAACAAATCCGGACTTCTCTCGGATGACAATGTTGATCTGCCTGCTCTTGTGGAGGGTTATGAGAAAACATTGTCAGAAACGCTCGAGCGGCATGCACCTCTGAAACGTCGCATGAAAACTCTACGCCCATCGGCCCCTTGGTATCATGAGGGCATCAGTGATGCCAAGAGAAAACGCCGGAAACTAGAGCGTCGCTGGCGTAGGTCAAAACTGTGTATCGATAGGGAGATGTATGTTGAACAATGCAAGAAAGTCAATCAAATGCTCAAAGATGCTAAAACAACTTACTACTCCTCTCTGATATCAGAAAGTTCGTCAGATCCAAAGGTACTTTTCAACACTGTTGACACTTTGCTCCACCGCAAAGCTGAAAAGCGTTTTCCAACAACTTCCTCGACTTTTGAGCTTGTAAATAATTTTGCAAACTTCTTTCATGATAAGATTGCTGACATACGATCTGAACTGAACCATGCAGGTTGCCATGCCCCACCTCCTGTTCAGGGAGTAAGCAAAGTGCTGCCACCTTCTCTGAGTTCAGAATGGTGTCCGAGAATGAGATTTACGAGATTATTTGTAAGGTGGGCAAGAAATCTTGTGAACTGGATCCCATACCAGCTACAGTCTTTAAAGGATGCAAAACCACCCTATTACCCGTCATAACTAAAATCACGAACATGGCACTGCAGTCAGGCTCTATGCCCACTAAACTTAAAGAAGCATTGATTAAACCAAATTTGAAAAAAGAATCTTTGGACATTGAAAAGTATACCAGCTTTAGACCTGTCTCTAATCTCAAGGTTGTATCTAAAGTCTCAGAGAAGGCAGCCGCCTGCCAACTGAAAGACCATATCTGTGATAACAACCTTGAAGAATCTTTTCAGTCTGCATATAAACGCTTCCATAGCACGGAGACGGCTCTTTTAAAAGTTCAAAATGACATTCTTCTTGACATTGACAATCAGAAATGCGTTATTCTTGTACTGCTTGATATGTCGGCTGCTTTTGATACGGTCGATCATGAAATATTGCTTGAAAGAATGAATACGCGATTTGGAATCAATGGCAAGGTATTGAGCTGGTTTCGTTCTTATCTTAAAGATAGGACACAGTTTGTAATGATAGATGGGACCAGGTCAATGCAAAAAGAACTGCGCTATGGTGTTCCCCAGGGATCAGTGGTGGGTCCGATGCTATATCTTATATATACCTCGCCTATTGGGGACATTATAAGAGGCCATGAATTAAATTTTCATCTTTATGCTGATGATACCCAGCTATATATTTCTTTCAAACAACACCCATTGATCAATCCTGTTCTATAGCAAAAATTGAGGCATGTGTTCGTGATATAGACACTTGGATGATTCAAAATAAGCTTAAGCTAAACAGAGAAAAGTCGGAACTACTTATTTTAAGTGCTCGCCACCGTCTGCCTCCGCTTGTTGAACATGTTGATGTTTCTGGTGAAAAGATCCGGCCGACTCCATTTGCAAGGAACATTGGAGTGATTTTTGACAAGCACATGTCCTTGGAAACACAAGTAACCAATATCTGCAAGGCATGTTTTTTCCATCTCAGGAACATAAGCAGAATCCGTGACTGTCTATCTCTATCTGACACAGGAACTTTAATACATGCATTCATAACTTCAAAATTGGACAACTGCAACTCATTGCTATATGGACTACCAAAATTCCAAATTGATCGACTTCAAAATGTCCAAAATGCTGCGGCGCGTCTACTCACTCGTACTAAAAAGTACGACCATATTACACCTGTGTTGAAGCAGCCTCACTGGCTTCCTGTGTCCCAGCGCATTAATTTCAAACTCCTCCTATTAACTTACAAGGCGCTGAATGGCTTAGCACCCAGTTATATTACCAATATGCTACAGCCATATATACCTACCAGGAGTTTGAGGTCTGCTTCCAAAAGTTTGTTGAGGCAACCTCGATCAAAACTTATCACCTATGGACACAGGGCGTTCTCATGTGCTGCACCTAAACTCTGGAACGATCTTCCAGACAATATTCGCCAGAGCAGCACCTTTTTAAACAGGTATATGATTAATTTTAGTTTTTAGTTTTTATTAATCATTTTTTTTTTAGATATTTTTATTTTAGGTTAGTCAAGTTATTTTATTATTATATCTTTTTTTATGATGTTTTAGATCGTTTTAATATTTGAACTGTAAATTTGTTTCGTTAACCTCTTCGTTTTAGTTACTTAGATAATTGTAAAGCGCCATTCAGCTTCAGGAAATGGCGCTATAGAAGTTTTGTATTATTATTATTATTATGATTGAATGAAAGAGAGGGTTTATATTTAAACAAATAACTGAGTTTCGTCTTAAAAACTATAATTGTCGCTTAATAAAATCAAACCTTATTGAATAATGATTGATAAAGAAATCATGTCATTTAGAACTCACACAAATATACTCTTTCTGTGACCTCAAATTTGTGTAAACAAGAGAAACAAGAGAGCTTGCGCGACGTGGCACGGAACTGGTACCACTACTAAAAAATCGCACATAAAACTAAAAGCAACAAAAGATTAAAACCACTGCATCAAGCGAGAAAAAAATATCTTATAACGTAGCTTTGACTCTTTTTAAGTAACTGTACAAATTGTATACCATTTTCATCCGCATGACAAAGCCGCTCATTGTCTCGCGCGAGTATTAAGTTATGGGAGATGGGTTGGCCGAGGCAATGAGCGGCTGAATGCGGACAGCGTCCGCGTTATGCCAGGGTGAATGCGGTTTCCACGTCGCCGAAGGGGAGGGGGGTGGGGACGAAAACTCTTAACACTTACCGGCTTTCGTATCTGGTTAAAGAAAGGCCCCGAATCCCAGTTTGGCCAGCCTTAAATGAGTTAAGATTTCCCATGGGAATGCCGGCTTAGCTCCTTGCATAATCTATTGCTGACCGAGGTTACGTGAATCGCGCATACCGACACTTCGCGGCATTCTTGCTAATGAAAATAGGAGTAAAACGCTATTGCGTTTTTTGCTAACTGGCTTACGGTATTAATATATAGATTTTGTAAACTCTTTCAACTGTTAAGGTAGATCCAGTCTTATACAAATCGTAACCTTTTTCAACTGGTCTCATTGTGCTAATGTTAAGTTATGGGGAGGAGACCTGGCGAGCCTAGTGATTGCGTGGAAACGAAACTGGAGGAGGGTGGGTGGGAACAGCGAAAAGGCACCGCCAAGCCCCAGGAGCACAAAGAGACGAAAAACACAAAATAAATTAGCAGGACGGTAGAAGCGCCCGGCCTGCACGAGTAGAGCCAACAAGTGAATACTAATGAGTAGCACCTTAAATTTGCACTAATGACATTAGCACAATGAGACCAGTTGAAAAAGGTTACTATTTTAACTGGTCCTCATTAGTGCAAATTTAAGTTATGGGAAGGAGACCTGGCTTCGCCCCAATGAAGCTATAAAGCTAGGCCCAAAATGCTCTGGGCCCAACAGCGGAGACAGGAGCGGAACCCATAACACAAATATCTCCAAAGAAGCGTTACTACACTTCCCAAAAAACTCCCATCGTCCAATACTCAAACTCCCTATACACAAAACTCCCATTACTCAAAACTCCTATCACCCAAAACTCCCAATACTCACAACTTGATACAGTAAACGCTGAGCCATGGGGTCGACGATCAGCTGGGCTGAATAACGATATAGTTTATAATATATAGATTTAGCCACTGGCTAAAAGCGGAGCTCCTGGTTTTAAAATTTTCTGTGTGAATGAAAGGGATTCCCATGTGTACATGGTTTACATGGTTGCTTCAGAGTCTTCCTTTCACGAGATATAAATTTTTCAAGCATAAATGACGTCATCGATGGCGTCATATCACGTGACCACTTCATTTCGCTCATCTAGTGACCTAGACTACATTACCAAAGTTTGATTGTTTTAGAGTCTTCCCTTCACGAGATATTGATTTTTCAAGCATAGATGACGTCATCGATGACGTCACATCACGTGACCTCTTCATTTCGCTCATCTGGTGACCTGGATTACATTACCAAAGTTTGGTTGGTTTAGAGTCTTCCTTTTATGAGATATTGATTTTTCAAGCATAGATGACGTCATCGATGACGTCATATCACGTGACCACCTCATTTCGCTCATCTGGTGGCCTAGACTACACTACCCAAGTTTTGTTGTCTTAGAGTCTTCCCTTCACGAGATATTGATTTTTCAATCATAGATGACGTTATCGATGACGTCATATCACGTGACCAACTCATTTCGCTCATCTGGTGGCCTAGACTACACTACCCAAGTTTGGTTGTTTTAGAGTCTTCCCTTCACGAGATATTGATTTTTCAAGCATAGATGACGTCATCGATGACGTCACATCACGTGTCCGTGTTACAGCACCCCCCTTGTGGCATAGACAAAATATCCCAAGTATGGTTGTCTTAGCATGTTCCCTTGAGGAGATATAATTTTTTCTTTGCATACCACAGGGTTCCCATGTGTACACGGACGGACGGACGACGGACGACGGACGGACGGCGTACGCTATAGGTTTAATACCAGAAAAATAAAGAAAAAATCATATCTCCCGAAGGGAAGCTTCTATAGAAGCCAAACTTGGACAAAGTTTCAAAGACCATAAGAGGAGCTCTACACCAAAGGCACGTGCCCTTACGTCATCAATGACGTCATCAAAATGATCCAAAATGCCCGTGACGTTCACAAATCAACTCGATAGTATACTATACGTTTTTCCCTTAGGTATGGTGCTCCGCTTGCGCGGGCCTTTGGCCCGCGCAGGAGCTCCGCTAAAAAATCGCATAAGACACCAACATAGAAACTGAACTGACAGACTTAAACTATACATAGTAAACAAGGAGAGAGGTAAGGGACAAAAATCTAATAGCTAGGGGCTGCAATAGCTCCAGCCGACCGTCGACCCCAGGCCCGGAACAGGTCCCGGGTGATGTAAGAGCCAAGAGCAGACTCCCCCAGGGTCGACGAAAAAAAAATTTCAAAGTACAGTGACAGACCCAGTATAAAACACGCGTGACCCGATGTCACGCCATCCGCATTCACACACATACATGCATGACTCGTGTGACAGACCCAGCAAGAAAGTATACACGTATCTTCAATCAATCAATCTTCAATCTTTATTGTTATTTTGGCCTATGCGAAAGACAGATGGAATATATTCCGAAATCCCAGCCCCTTGCTGGCTTCACTGGTGGAAATAACAGAACTCCCAGTCCCCTGCTGGCTTCACCAGTGGACATTCTCCAAATCACAGCCCCTGCTGGCTTCACCGGTGGATTTAACACTTTAAGACTAACGAAAATACACAGCCCCTTGCTGGCTTCACCGGTGGACATATCGCTTATCTCCAATATTCTCAAAACCACAGCCCCTTGCTGGCTTCACTGGTGGAATTAACATTAAACAACGGATATTTACCGACACTAGGTCCACGCTTAATGAACCTAAATAAAGAGAACACAGGACATACAAGCAACTGAACTAAGCAACGCGAGGCAAATAATACAATTACTGCTAAGATAGTAAACACTGCATGAAACGACAAAGCAATACTGTTTCACAAACCTTAGTAAAATGAATGATAGGCGAGCTTCCGATGGAAAGTAAGAAGCTCTGATAACAACCCAGTTGAATTACATTTACCCACGTGTAGGTGGACTCGTTAAACTCTTAGGTAGCCCAAAACCATCAAAATCCCAAAACTCAGACCAACAGCCACAAAGACAGTGAGTGCCACGTGAAGGAGGGCATAAACAGTGAAGCCATGAAGACGACGAATTTTATTATCCCAGATTGTAGTCGTTGTCGTAGAGTTGTAGAATGGTGGAGCTGGAGGTAGACATGACCGGCCGAAGCGAGTAGAGCCAACAAGTGAATACTAATGAGTAGCACCTTACATTTGCACTAATGAGGACCAGTTAAAATAATGAAAAAATCATAACTCAGCTAATCTAAACCCTAAAAACAACAGTCTACCCTTTGTGTGCAAATTTGCATAACCATTGTCCGTTGCCGTTTGCCATTTTTAGCTTGACAACCGATGACGCTTTCATCCTAAAATTACTGAAATGCAAGCATGAAACTCTCGCACTCATCGCTTGTACCAACACGCATTCACAGCGCTGAGATTTAGCGACAAGAACAGCGACAACTTGATAATATTCGGAATTTCTGTACAGCATGTTAAGAATAGAGTACAGAGCTACCATTTACAGGAAAGCTTCAGTTATTATTCTTGTCCAACAGTTGAAAATTTGAAGTTATAACTCCTTTTCTTTGGCACACATTTTAAACGGAACTGCACAATGCGCTGGTTTGAGCCAACGCGCTCGCAGACGAGCCGCTAAATTGTGGTCATAAATATCAATTTTTTCACAATAAAAGAAAACAATCTCAAAATCTGCATGCGTCGTCTATCGAAAAGTCTTTATAGACTATCTTGGCAGTTAAAATTACCACAACTCTCTTTGTAACTAGCAAAATTAATGTTTACAGCCAACGTCATCCTGTCTACGGTGGTGCGAATTTGCATAATTATTTTTTGTAGCGGCTCTCATTTTCGTGAGACGCCATTTGAATCAGTGCTGAAAAACACCCTATTAAGAACATTACCTTGATCAAATTGTAGTATTTAGGACAGGCGTACATGGAAAAAGATGTTAGACACCAGAATGATGTTCTTTCTTGGGGATCTCACCTTCAGTTTCGGGGATAATTTTTGTTTTGTTTCAGCGTTGGTGAACCGATCTCCATCTCGGGTAAGTTAACCACATTTACCATCTTAGTAATTGATTGTCTGGATGAAAAACAATGTAGAATCGTCGTTATTGTCAATAATTTTTGCCTTTGTCCTTGGCGGGCTTGACGGTGAGTAGCGAAGCTTGTCAGGTCGAAGGTTACAAAGCACTTCATCCAAGGTTTTGGACGTTCTTGTAACCTTTCATCAGGCCTGATCTCCGGTTTATTAACAATAGACTGGATATTAGCGTATCGCGTTTTGTGTGAAAATTTAGGAACACATACCAGGTCAACCGAATACGGATATCGATAGGGTTGTTACAGTGTGAAACACAAATTTTCTAATTAGCAAGGGGAATATGAGTTTAACATTAAGATTTATACCTCTAAAAATTGAGTGATTCATGCATCCTGCCCTGGCCGCCGGTGGCCGAGCCAATCAACGAGATGCATCCTTGTTTCAGCCCTTTTAAAATCGTGGTGTCGATTCATGGTTGATTGTCTGCCATTTGAACAGATATATGCAGCTGATAAAGTCTTGCAATGTAAAATCTAATAATGAACAGTGATTTAGATAGACATATACATGCAAAAACTAATATGAAAATCTGACGTTTTGGCAACTTCTGACCACCACTGTCAAGGGAAACTAATTTAAATATGCAAGTTCAAGAGTCCAGAGGGTCCGACAAATTTTTGGGGTATGAAATTTGTATTAAGAATATTTTTCGGGGTTGGAAATTCTACCAGGTATTTTTTAGGGGTATTTTTGGGGGTTTAAACTTCTGATTGATGATGAAGATAACGCTGAAGCTATTTCCACGGGAAACATAATTAGACAAGCATCATGTGTATGCTGGTATAAAATAGCCTTTTTAGGATAAAAAAGCCGGGTATTTCTTTGGGTAGCAGGTGATTTTGGGGGTATAAAGTTATGGCTCAGGTATTTTTTGGGTATGACATTTGAAGCTCCATTGGACCCCCAACCCTGGAGCCTCCCCCCCAATCATTTTTATAGCCGAGTACCCCCTGGGTGAAGAGTACACCAGAGTCACTAATTTGCATATTGAATTTAGTTTCTCTTGACAGTTGACAGTAAGATGTTGCTGTTAACGTTGGACTTTCATATCTTTATAGCGGAGCTCCTGCGCGGGCCGAAGGCCCGCGCAAGCGGAGCACCATACCTAAGGAAAAAACGTATATATACTATCGAGTTGATTTTTGAACGTCACGGGCATTATGGACCATTTTGATGACGTCATTGATGACGTAAGGGCACGTGACTTTGGTGTAGAGTTCCTCTTATGGTCTTTGAAAGTTTGTCCAAGTTTGGCTTCTATATAAGCTACCCTTCGGGAGATATGATTTTTCTTTATTTTTCTGGTATTAAACCTATAGCGTACGCCGTCCGTCCGTCCGTCCGTCCGTGTACACATGGGAACCCTGTGGTATGCAAAGAAAAAATTATATCTCCTCAAGGGAACATGCCAAGACAATCATACTTGGTATATTTTGTCTATGCCACAAGGGGGGTGCTGTAACACGGTCACGTGATGTGACGTCATCGATGACGTCATCAATGATTGAAAAATCAATATCTCGTGAAGGGAAGACTCTAAAACAACCAAACTTTGGTAGTATAGTCTAGGTCACCAGGTGAGTGAAATGAAGTGGTCACGTGATATGACGTCATCGATGACGTCATCTATGCTTGAAAAATCAATATCTCGTGAAGGGACGACTCTAAAACAACCAAACTTAGGTAGTGTAGTCTAGGTGACCAGATGAGTGAAATGAGGTGGTCACGTGATATGGCGTCATTGATGACGTCATCTATGCTTGAAAAATCAATATCTCGTGAAGGGAAGACTCTAAAACAACCAAACTTTGGTAGTGTGGTCTAGGTGACTAGATGAGCGAAATGAGGTGGTCACGTGATATGACGTCATTGATGACGTCATCTATGCTTGAGAAATCAATATCTCGTGAAGGGAAGACTCTAAAACAACCAAACTTTGGTAGTGTAGTCTAGGCCACCAGATGAGCGAACTGAGGTGGTCACGTGATATGACGTCATCGATGACGTCATCTATGCTTGAAAAATTAATATCTCGTGAAGGATAGAATCTAAAGCAACCATGTACACATGGGAATCCCTTTCATTCACACAGAAAATTTTATAACCAGGAGCTCCGCTTTTAGCCAGTGGCTAAATCTATATATTATATTTATATATATCACTGTGAAATCATTTTACAAAGAACATGAGATTTGGACCGAAGAGAGTGGGAGTTGAGCCACAGAAGCGGAATTCTCCTGCCAAAATAAAAAAAGACAGTTTTCATCTCTGATCTTGTGTAATTCCAGAAAGTTATTGGTCCTTGTAACTCCAACCTGCATACTGTCTGGGATCTCCCTATAACATCTCCCTAATTTTTATCTGTTTCTGCGGTTGTCATAATCTGCAAACTCACTATCAATTTCCAACTGTAAAACCGCCTTCTGGTTTCCATCAATCAAACTCCCGAGTCCTTTCGTCCTTACTTTTTGTGCTTAGCAGCACTAAGCGGTGCTAAAATGGCTTGCTGTCATGCCAGCAACAGTGACATGTTGTTAGCCAACCAAAAAGCATAGGGTAACAATGAAAACATGCGGGAGTTTGATTGACAGAAGGCAGTTGAAATTATTAGCGAGAGTTCACAGTATTATGAAAATCACAGTTAGTTGAAAAAAGCTCAGGTTCTTGTTTCTTGGTAAACAATACAATACAAAGCAAACTATACTCCATGGCATTGGTACATGTAAATTTATTCTGTTTGATTTGAATGCTGATTGGCTCTCCAATCAAAACCAATGAAAACACTGTCTGTGCACCTTCTCATGAGTTTTACAGTATTGTATTATTGCCTAGCGTCTTGTTGTTCTTACAGGGAACAATTTACTTAAAATAAGGTACTGTAATTTATTACACACTTTATTATACTCACATGGAATTTGTTGTGACTCTAATCCAATACATCTATACTAGGCTCAATACTGGTATGTATACCATCATACTGCTGTGCAATGGCAGATCCATTGCTTTGCTCTGTTCGCACATCTCATTTACATTCAGTCAGATTCATAATCAATGTCTGTGGCCATTAGTTGTGGCAATGGTTGAGGTATGGTCAAATACTCATCACTATTATCAAGCAATGTGTCGTCATCCTCACTCTCATCAGTATTCTCAACGGTGTCATCATCGCCATTAAAGACTGAAAGCAAAGTTCAAGGAAACTATTTAATAAAGGAAATTGAGTTTCGTTTCAGTTATACAATTTTGACAATTGTTTTTCAGTGGTCAAAGTTTTCTCCGAGCTTGAAAAAGCTAAACAGCTGGTGTTTCCTTTAGGAAAACAAAAGTATACCCAGATGATGAAGGAACTAAAAGTTCAGTGGCTTCACATTTGAAGCATCAAATACATGTCAGTTACTTCAATTACTCATAATCTAGGCTTTAACTATTAAGTATTGCAAGCTCTATAGGTATATTACTTTTTTCAAAAGGTTATTAACAATAGTGTTTTAAGTACTTCTGATGTGACAGGCTAGTGGTTACCTAGTGTAATATAAACATACCTGTCGTCGTTCCTGTACTAATGTTGAATGGATTGCTGCACCCAGTGCATTTGCAGACTTCATTGCAGGCCTGTTGATGACCATAGCACTTTTGGCATCGACCAGACTTACAGCCAGATTTACATCCGCATCCTGGGCTCTTTTTAAGTGCTGACCGCCTTGGATGTTTTGCCATCTTCTGTTTAGCATTACCAGAATGCATCCCTTCATCCCAGGCAATGCAAATCTGACCATTCTCTTTCACCCATCCAAAATTCTCAATGTCATGAATGTGAGCCGATTCGTGTAGTGGTGCTTCAAGAGCAAGCTTCAACACATACTCTGCTCTCTTTATGTGGAACGTGAGGGCGGCTTTGCTTGGCATCAACATTGACTCATGATTTTTGGAGCCCGCACTTCTTTGGAATGTGACTCTTCTCATTAGTTCATGTAAGCCCTCTAGATCATTAATCGAGAAGGAATCGTGAACAGAATTACCAAACAGGGTGAAAAGGTGCTTCATATCATGAGAAAGGGGAGCAGTCCTCAAAGCCTGCAATAGCTCCTCTGGACGCTTCCCTTGAAACACACACTTGTGTTTAGAGTAGTAAATGCAGAACATAAGCTTTAGGGAGGCTGAGCAAGAGAGTGTAACCTTATGATGTGATTGATGATGTGGCTTATGAAACTGGATCAGCTGATCAGAACTACAGATGAATGAGTTGTACTCAAGGAAGGTATTCAGAATATTGGTTGGACTGAAACCATATATGCTGCTGACATAGTCATTTCCACTGAGAACATAGATGGCTGCAATGCTTGTTGCAGGATTTTGAACCCTTGCTAACTGGGGATGGTTTGAAATGATCTTTGGTGCACCAGTGATGTGAATGTAGTCCATACCAACTTTTCTTTCAACAAAAACATTCTTGCCATCCAAAAAGCCTTGCTCAGCTATAGCCAAGCCATATACCCAGACGTCAGTGTCACTTGCTCTAATGACGACATTCTTTCTTGTAGACCTGCAGGCATGGAGCCAAAGGGCATAGTCTGCTTCTCCCTGCTGGTTGGATCTATCGTTTGCAAGTTTAATCTTCTTCCCAGTTACAGACTGTACATCAATATAGTCTGTTATCAGTTCTTCATTACTGCTGAGGAAAGTCACTGCCCTTTCTAGAAGCTTTGTGCAAAGGGAGGAGATGAAGTGTTTCTTATAGCTAGTGTTGGATAGGAGCTGAATATACCCTTGACCCTTGGGGAGCTTTTCTTCATCTATAAACATACCTTCTTGCACACGCTGGTATGGAGGCTGACTGTTGTTCAGTTTGCTTTCCCGTAAGGAATGTACAATTGAACGTGGGGGAGGCAGAAACTGATCTTTGTCAAACACAATGGTAACTGTTTGGATTCCTTTGCAATATCCATGATTAGCAATTACATTCTGGTAAAAGTGGTTAGTATACTGAGCGAAAGTCTCAATGTGGGGTGATGGAGGCTCATGCACAAACTTGAGGCCATCAATAATTACTTCTGTGTCTGCAGGTTGTTAGTAGAAAGGACATCATGTAGAAAGCACGTCATGAGGGCCTCACGAAATGTGCTCTTCTGGCCTACTCTTAGAGAACAATCGGGATTACACAATGCTAAGGGTAAATCCACAGCCTGGACAAATGACTTACCCATCTCAATGAGTACTTTATAGCGGAGCTCCCGCGGGCGCCGAAGGCGCCCACGTAGCGGAGCCCCATAGCTACATGCAGGAGGAAAAGAAACAACACAAAAGTGTATATGCATCGACCTGTTTTGTGATGGACTTCCGGTTTGTCCGTGGTTCCGTCGTCGCACAGGTAGCCCACCAGTTTTGAGCGGGAAAATGAGCACGCGCGCGCTTGAATTTTAGTTGGCGACTTTTATTTTAAAAGGGATTTTTTGTCTTCAGATATTTTGTCATTTCGTGTTTGAATTTTCGACAAGTGAAGGACATGTTTTTCTTGTTCTTCATCAAAAAACTGAAAACGTTTCTGAAACAAACTGTCAAATCAAGGTATTTTAGACTAAAAGTCAGATTTACCGGGATGAAGTCGAGACGGATGAACACGGGGGAAAAGAAGCGAAGTCAGTGGCACTGTGTGGCACTAGAGACTAGAGTGAGGGAAAATCAGCAGCGAGCGAATGACATGTCGGAAGACAAAACGACCGCTCGATCGACAGAGAACGGGAAATGTCTTCAGTAGGAGGATGGATGTTACCCTAGCTATTAAGATGTCGGAACCTAAAGATGATAAAAAGGCAGAGACTAAATACAAAGATAACGACAGCGCGAAATAACCAAAAACAGGAGGGGAAGGACGATCGGAAGACTGTCGTGAACACTGTGCCGTGAAAGTGACCAGTAAAGATATTCTCCAGGTAGGTCCTTGCCGCGAGAAATGTTTAATTTCGACCGTACTTTAAAAACTTTTAACTTTAAACTTTTAAACTAAAAAGTTTTAAATATTCATTCAAGTTTTTTCGCGCCGGGAAATTTGCGTTTGTTGTTTTGAGGACCGTCGCATTTTTCAGTGATTTTCACTTTGACAACTACTTCCGTTGCCATAGCTATAAGTGGTAGAATTTATTTGCTTGCTAACGGGAAGGCAGCCATCTTGAATTGAACGTGTTCGAACTTTGCCTTGGTCATGAAACTATGCCATGCAATCTCCAAACGCCTCCAACGATTTAGGCAATGGTACAGCAAGTCTTGAATTACTAACCTGTTATTCTTAGAATTGTGAAATCTTTATCCATTTCGCTGAGGTCTGACTGAGGAGATAATCTTAACTCTTGACTGCTTGATTTCATTTGTAGGTTTCCAAGATATTGTTTCACAGTGTTTTTCACATAAACTTACAGGCAAGTGAATATTTTAATCATTAGATTATATTTTTCTTTCACTGTCGGAAGGTACGAACATTTTCAGGTCTTGTACTTGTAGGATAACTTCTAGGATACCAAAATACTAAAATACCGATGTGCTAAGCGCAAGTTTATTTGAGTTTGTTTTTTGTGCTCCCAAATCATTAAAGTTAAGGTTTTAAATAAATTACGTTGCTGGGAACGACTCACAGAGTGCATCATTCACAGTTGAAGGGGAATCAATTAAAAATTTATATCTGAAATAAGGTATTGGAAACAGGAAACGAAACAATTAATAATGAATTCAAAATAAAACAAATTAATCTCTCTCATGATATCAAGCTTGAGGTCTTTAGATGCAATATATTTCAGTTCAATAAAAACTTCAGATAATTCACCATTATCATAAAAATGAAAAAGTGGACCTACAATCATTTGCATCTGTGACTAGCTTCATGTAATTTTTTATTTTTCCTTGCAAAAGGTGATAATAATATCAATTAACAATGAAATTGAAAACTTCTTTATTTGCATTTCGAATGGGAAACACTGTGAGGATTAGCTGGCACCCCTGGCCCTGCAGTCATCATACTCAGTGGAATATCCTCACTACTGACTGTAGCCAGAAACGCATCAAATCTGTGGTTCCAAAAAGTATTCAAGGAAGGGCGTGGAAATTCTTGAGTGGTTGGGGGTCAATTTACCTGTGATTTTTTTTTTCGTAAAAATACTCAGCTATTTTCCTTTGGAAATTCCAGAGGGGTGGGTCACTTCTCAACACCCTTCGTTGGGGTGGGTTGGGGATTTTCTGGAACCACACACAACTGTTTAACGCACCGTAAATCCTTGAATTAGTGCCTGCTGGACAATTATCCACATAAAACATTCCTACGATATTAATTAATCTATCGGAAGCAACTAATTTCTAAAATACTAAATAAAAGCATTCTTACCATAGCATAAGCACAAATGTGTCTAAAAACTAATGAAAACTCAATGTCTGAAATACATGTCATGGTGACACTGTCACTTGTAATTATCCGATAATTAAAACGATTTACTGTACTGTGTGTTAAACACTTGGTTTCGCAAGTTGTCTTTCCAATAATCAGGGCTGGAAATTATGCATGTAAGAGTCACTGTTGTGATGAAACTTTCACACAACTTTGAAATGATGCAAATACTTTTGGTAATGGTAAATAGACAAACAAACAACCTAGTAAACAAACAAATCATTCTGCTTACTGTATCACAGAAAAAGTATTTTTTTCTGGACATGAAGCAGATTTAAATGCTTCCATTGCCATTGTTGGGCTGACAGAGGCAATCTGTGTGCCTTCCTCTCTAGGGCAATCAAACAAAAACATGGCAACAGGGAGTGACAAGAGGGAGTCAGGGACTCTTTTCAATGTGGCGAATATAAAAGACTGAATGTTATTCATGTTTGATTTTATGTTTTCATTATTTTTATGAATAATGTATGTTCCGTTATCCATAGCCATATGCTTTTATTTGGTAAAATTAAACTGGAAAAGAAGTTATTTGCTAAAAGTTTCATCAGACTTATTGGTTACCTTATTCTCTTTCAATTTCAGTGACAAAGCAGTAGCCACTAGATCGCTCTTGGACAGGCCATCCATGGCATAAGGCAAAAATAATATTAACATAAGGACTGTATTACATGGACAGCAGAACAGAAGTGAGGGGGCTGATCAGAGACTAGTATGGCAATGTGGGATGGGGGATAAGACACTAAACTTGAAAATCTGTTGACAGACAGACAGACAGATTTATTTGGCACGTTATACAAGTACAGTACATAAGTGTTGGTCCAAATACTATATAATTAAACACAGACTATTTACATATTATATATAATTAGAAGCACATAATTATTGTAATATTTTGGATCTTTTACTGAAGCAATCAAAAACAAATTTAGCTACATTGTTTGCATGTTTTTTTTTCTAAATTTAAAATTCACTGCACATGTAATACATGGTACATGTATATTGTGATTTAAATTAAAAAACTCAATACTTTTCTCTTTATTGCACTTTTGTTCTGTGTTAGAATTATTCCATTGGGAGGGGTTTAGTACCCTATTTGTTCTGAAGGAGGATTTTTACCTTACATTGACAGGCCTTATTTTCATCTACCCGTATTGTGCCCGGGGGGGGGGGGGGGACTCCCATATTTTTGGGGCGGGGTGCTCGTCGTACCTTTTAGGGTTTAAAATTAGGCCACTGGTACCTTTTAGGGGTAAAATGTGAAAACTTGTATTTTTTTCCAGATAGGTACCAGTTAGGGGTCCATTCTAGCAAATCACACTTGTTTGAAGCCTCATTTTCAGACGTATTTTCGCTCGGAAAAAATACAAGAGAAAATTACAAGGAAAAATACGTCTTGATGATCAACTAAGCAACGCCATTTTCAACAAAATCAACTAAGCAACGCCATTTTAGGTACCTTTTAGGGGTGAAATCAAAAGTTCCTGACTAGTACCCCACCCAAAAATAGGGAGTCCCCCCCCCCCAGGGATATTGTGGCAGTGTAGCAACATACCAAAGAATACACTGTATATACATATCAACAGACATTTTTTCTTGAAAAGCAGACGGAAAAGCAGATGTACAATGGCAACCTGGTTTTTGTTTCATTAACACAGAAAAATATGTAACTGGGAGCTCCGCTTTTAGCCAGTGGCTAAATCTATATTATGCATTCTTCAGTAGCCACAGCGGGCCCAAATGCGCGGGCAAGTGGGAAGTTCGCTTTTGGCATGTACAGCGACCCCCCGCGAGGTGCCCAGCTGTTTTCAAAATGGAGGCAAAGTTGAGCTGGATGAAGTGTGAGAAGGGTGATGGAGGACGACACAGACGAAGAAACAGAGTAGGTTGAGGAATGCGAAGGGGAGAAGGTAGACCAGGAGAGAATTGAGGAGTGGCTCAGAGGGTTTGTCGGTGGCGCAACCTTCAACCACGAGTTGTTTCGGGAGGTTGCGCTGGAGGCGCTGACTCCTATCATCGCTCATTGTTCGGCGAGCGATGACAACAATGAACGATCAACAGGTAGGATGTAGTGATCGCAGCTTTTCTAATCAAATTATAAATTCAATTGATACTTGTCGTTAAGTTATATGCTTCAAAGGCAAAATTATTTCGAAATAGAAAATATTTCGTTGTCACATTGAACACATCAGATTTGTTTTCACAGCTACCACGCTTCTGGCTTCTTCTACCATAAGTGCTGGCATGGTTCTGAGGGATGAGGCCCGCCTATGGTTAAAGAAAATCTTCATCAGACTTGGCGGACCTACGGCAACAAAAAGGCCACACACCTCGAAAATCTGCCGGAGTATCCCTCATGCCATATTTACCACGGGAAGGCGGATTCTTGTGCACAGTCACGATGATTCGTTCAAGGAACCGCGATGTTATGTAGCGTCCAATAGAAAGGGAGAAGTGATCTCCTTCACCTCTCTATGTCAGTCCAGAGGTACGTCGAAGATGTGTGCATGGCATATTATGTACTCTGGCTTTTGATATCGGTCCAAGCTCTAAAAATGACATCACCATAATTAGTTTTTCTTTGATCTGACGATTATATCCAATGTGTGGCTCCAAAAACTATATGAAATAATTTTCATGTGTTCGTTTCTTTTCAGATTTTCTCGTTACTAACTGGATTGAACAATGGAGAGGTGAGGGGATACTTCAAGCGTGTGCTACAACGAGGTAATAGGATGGGCACACCACCAAGCTGGTGATGAGTCCTGAGAAGGATTTTGGATTTGTTTATAGGCTTCGCACTGGGATACTGGAGATTCAATTCCATTATGGGGAATGGAATGCACTTAAGTTCCCACAGCATAATTGCATCCTGTAAGGCATTTATGTTGTGTGAACTTACTTCAAATAATAAATCTGCAAAAAGGTTTGGTTGTTCATCACCTTTCTTGCCAACCCCAGTCTAATCCTCCAGATCAAAAGCAAGAAGGCACATCCGTCAGACATAATGAAGACCAAAACACGCAGAGAAACCAGCCTTCCCAGGGGGGATACTCAGATATAAATATGACGGGTATGAAATTTGTACTAGCATTTGTTTCGTGTACTTGAAAATGTTTTTCTTTGGGGGGGGAGGTTTAAGCTTCTGACAGGCTGGTTGATTATCATGATACTGCCTCAAGCTGAAGCTTTTTCCAATAGTCAATTAAAACTTTTTTTATAATTCTAGCAGACGGCACCATGTGTATGCTGGTATTAAATAGCCTTTTTAGGCTAACAAGGTTGGGTATTTTGGGGAGCAGGTATTTTGGCAGATATAAAGTTTATGGCTCAGGTATTTTTGGGTATGAAATTTGGAGCTCTGTCAGATCCCCTGTCATTTTTACATCTGAGTATTCCCCCTGGGAGGCTCCCCTTCCAACAGTATCCAGTGTAAAGTCTATTTACAAAGCAATCTGGAGAATGCAAGTAAATATAATATTATTTTGTCAACATCCATCTTGTCCTTTACAATGCTTTATAAAATTATTAAACGCCCATCACCAACTGAGAGCCTTTGCAGCCTCTTAGCCAATCAGAGTACCCAAAAAACAATGGTCCAATTTGAAAACAAAAGAAAACGGACCGCAAAGGCTCCCGGTTGGTGATGGGAGGCATTCTCCAGTGTCCTCTCTCACTAATATATAGATTTAGCCACTGGCTAAAAGCGGAGCTCCCTCAGTTACGTATTTTCCATGTGCATGGAAAAGGGTTCCCATTACCCGCAGGGTTTTGGCCCAGAGGCCAAAACCCGAGGAGGCATTAATAGAATCCACCGCGTAAAGAGAAAATATAAGGGTATATGGTACATATGGCAGAAAAAATCTCGATCCGTCGGAGCAGGGCCCGCAAAAGGTCTTGGGTAACGTTTATGATTGGATGATCAGATCACGTGACTCGCAAAGGGCCCGCAAAAGGTCTTGGGTAACGTTTATGATTGGATGACCAGATCACGTGACTCGCAGCGTGGGTTTGAGACCTCTACTGTTGTCACTGGTCGTGACATTTAACAAATCACCAAAAACTCCAAAAAAAAAGAAAAGCTTCATTTCGGTTTATACAGCGCTAGAATTGCACAAGATGCGGCTAACAACAACGATTCTGTCCCGATTCTGTCCTCGTGTATGGAAATAACGAAGTTTCCCGCCGACGCTCAGGGCGCATGCGTACTGGAGATACCGCTGAATCCTAAGATTTCCCAGTAGGCCTTGCGATTTGGCTTGACTTTCGTAACTTCTTCACACAGTAACATACCTGTCAACCCAACTTCGTCAAAAATCTTGAGATTCTCCCTCATGTGGCAAGTAAATAGAGAAAATGTATGAAAAATTCAATGCGGGTAATATACAGTAAATGTATGAAAATTTTCGCGAAATCATGCGGGTGACAGGCTTCAAAATCTTGTGACACCCGCCTAATGCGGGCGAGTTGACAGCTATGCAGTAACTCACTGCACAGTATGCGTGGTTTATAAATTTTGTATCGAACAGCACTTTCTTCGGAATATTCAACACGAAAAGTAGTTTTTTACAATCCTCTTTGGTTTCATCATTCGTTAATTTATTCGCTAAAACTCGTTAATTTTCCTATGGCTCGCGAAAGTGTGCAAAGGTGTAGCTAAATCTCTCCAGACTAGCCATTGGGAATACGGGGCAAATTTCATTATTCGCAAGCAGATGCGAATGCTATTCAAAATTCTCGTTAATTTCACTATGGGTAGCCAAAGTGAGCAAAGGGGTGGATAAAATCTCTCCTGACTAGCCATTGGGAATATGGTGCGATATTCATTATTCGCAAGCCCATGCAAATGCTATTCAAAACTCTCTTTGATTTTACTATGGGTCGTGAAAGTGTGCAAAGGTGTAGTGAAAATTTCTCCTGACATGTACTGACTAGCCATTGGAAATGTAGTGCACATTTCATTATCCACAAGCCCATGCGAATGTTATTTAAAACTCTTGTTAATTTTACTATGGGTCGCGAAAGAGTGCAAAGGTGTAATGAAATCCTCCTGACTAGGCATTGAAAATGTTGTGCACATTTCATTATCCACAAGCCCATGCAAATGTTATTTAAAACTCTTGTTAATTTTACTATGGGTCGCAAAAGTGTGCAAAAGTGTAGTGAAAATCTCTCCTGACTAGCCATTGGGAATATGGTGCAAATTTCATTTTCGCAAGCCCATGCGAATGCTATTTAAAACTCTCGTTAATTTCACTATGGGTCGCGAAAGTGTGCAAAGGTGTATGAAAATCTTTTCTGACTAGCCAATGGGAATGCGATGCAAATTTCATTATTCGCAAACTCATGCAAATGCTATTCAAAACTCTCATTGATTTCACTATGCCGTCGTGAAAGTGTGCAAGGGTGTGGTTAAAATCTCTCCTGACTGGCCATTGGGAATATGCTGCAAATTTGTTATTCTCAAGCCTATGCGAATGTTACTCAAAACTCTCAACAGTTTCGATATACAGTGTGCAGAAATTGCAAAAACGTTGCGAAAATGTAAAATCGCCATCCCTTGAGAAAGTGGCATGAATTTGTGTGTTTGCTATTATTTTGCATGCCTTTTGCTTGGTCGGTGGATTTCAAATACAACTCATAGCCACTGGTTTTATTGAGATAGAATTTTGCTAGTATTTGCAAAAATTCCTCAAGATTGCGATAACAGCCACTCACCTTGCAGTGTGAACCAGAAGGCATGTCATTACAGAGATTATCTTTTACACTATAAAGAGTCCCTATAGGAATAGACTTAATAAATGGCATAAGCTTATTGCATGTGACAAGCCTAGGAAGAGGGCAACCAGCAACTGCTGCACGTGAAGTCTTAATACTACCATCATTTTCAAGTTTATGATTATATGCACTATCCTTACGGTCATTCCGATACTTTCTTTTTCCCATTACCCCCCCCCCCCCCCCCCCCCCCCCCATTATAGTAAACTGCGACACTCCTACACATGTTCTCATCTGATTGTTCGTATTTTCCTATCTCCTTCTTGTATGCTTCTCTGCAAATGCGTTGCTTTTTTTCCTGGCATCATGACATCAAGCTCTTCATTGCATCTCTTTAATACCGTGTCCACTAGTCCCACTTTTCCGCACTTCTCCCCACCATGAATATCACTTGCTATTTCAATCATCTCCCTTCTTCTAATCTTTGCCATATCTTTCTTCAGTTCTAGCTTTCCGCCTACTAACTTGGTTGGATTTCTTTTTCTCCTCCTGACTGAAGCTTCTGACAAACCAGACCTTCTCTCTACTACCCTCTTCTCTTCTAGCTCACTCCCTATTTCCTCCATCTCCTCTATCTCCTTGACTTTGTTGCCTAGCTACAGAATTTAAGCACCCTTTATTTTTGCAGCTTTAATATATAACTACCTGTATAGTTCCTTTTGACTTTCCAAAGGCTGTGAAAAGTGAAAATTAGTACATTATATAAACTTATGTATGAACTAAGCTTTATTTCAGACTACAAGGCTGAAACCAACAAAGGGTGACAGTGCATGTTTCCGGCTACATACACAGTACAGACACATAGACGACTGCAACTCGATCGTGCTTGTTTTGATAGCACACAACAACAATACCTTTACACTTGGGCTTTTCAAACGGACAACGAAAAGAAAATGTGATAAACATCACAAATGCTTTTGTCTCCTGTGACTTATGAGTCCAGGCTGAAGTTTGCTTGAGTTTTTAGCTCATAGTTTAGTTTCATAAAACTTGTTTTGGGATCCGGCGCGCGGTCTGATTGACTTCCGCTTTCCGGTGCAATTTGCAAAAATAACGGCTATCAATTAACTCAAAGATCACAGGAAATCGTCCTTAAAGTAACTCACCTTCGTATCTAGCCTTCGAAGTCTCTCAGTTTCGCCTTCAGCTCATCTGTCGCCCTCTTGATCTCGTTGTCCGTACCAACGCAAAGCTGCCGTCTTTCGTCTTCGATTTCCCGCCATCCGATCTCTTCTCCGATCAATACGAACCACATTCGGCCTTCCGAAAAACACCGACTCGCTAACTCGTAAATTAGTCACCAGGTTTCCCAAAAATGCCAACGGCCAAGATGGCGGACTACCACGCTCCAACTTTCCGCTTACGCGCGCGTTTGGGCCCGCCGTGAGCAGTGTTGTCTGGTTCAAACGTGATGACTGTGCCCTTGAGGTTGTCTTCTTTTTTGTGAAGGTCTGGAGCTTTGGCCTTGGTTGCCTTGGTTCTGCTGGAGGAATCAAAATCCACTGCCTCACATAAGAAATGTACCGCTCTGTTCCCTTTTCTGTAAATGACAACAGATAACTTTTCATTGCTCCCTCCAGTTGAGGTGGATTTGGGATAAGAACATTTACAAGGGTGCGTTTCCCACCATCATCTCTACCACAAAGCCCACTAAGCTTTGCCTGGATGCACTGACAACGAGGCTGAATGTGGTCTGCGCTCGTGGATTGTTACTGTCCTTGTGGAATTTGAAGACGTGTTTCTCAAGTTTCATCATAGACTCTTCTAGATAAGCCATGAAATTTGCAAGGTCTACTGTACGAAATACTGAAGGGCGAGTGGTAATTTGCTTTAGACGACGATTAATGACACACTCATGGGCCTCGTCAATGGCAAGGTTGTGATATAATTCATGACCCAAGAGGTTCACAGTCCACTCACCATTCTCAAAACATGTCAGTACTTCTTTTGGTAGAGTAGGTGTGTCTGCAATAGTCTTGCAGACAAGTTCTTCATATTTATCTTTACTGTAAGCAAAGAACAGTGGCACCAATTTTCTCAAACAAACATTACGTAACTTCCAGTTTCCTGAACGTATCGCAATGAGAAGGCCAGTGTACGCATTCAGGATGAAGATAACATTAGCCCAGAATCTGCTGACTTAATCTTCATTCGATTTCTCGCCCTGTTGGTGAAGCCATGACCAGTAGTGCTGGCCTTCCTGTGTTGCTGCTCTATGTCACTGCTTGAATTCATCGTATGACTTTGACAGAAGTGTTTGATGGGTAGCCACAAGCAAGTTGTTCAGATCTTGCCACTGTGTAATTCCTTTCTTGTGACCACATGCCTCTGCCAATTCCTTTAACCCACCATCCCACATTAGATCCTTGAGAGCGAGGGCTGCATTTTTCAAGATGTGCCAATCTCCAGGAATCGGCAAAATCCACTGGAAGGCTTCAGCTGATGACTTTTTAGGTTTTTCATCAAAGCATATGTCTGTTGGTCGCCTCCGACCACAAGGCTGGAAGGAAACCCTTGTTTGCCAACATTTAGGTCAATTTTCAGCTGTAGGAGGTATGTGGCAACATCCACTATGCTTGACGCCTGACCTTCTTGCACAGTTGTGTATACTACTCTGTCTTTAGGAGTCCATGATGGCATGTGTAGTCTCATCAACTGGAGAAGACCCGATTTCCTGTTTTATCTAGCTTCTTCACACTAGATAGAAGGGCATCATTGAATGAGTCCCATTCTTTTGTCATTGGTTGAATATTGCATTGAAGTCTTCTTCAGTTACAGTGACATTTCCTTGGGCTGTAATAAATATCAAACAATATGTATTCACTAGGATGAATGTGTGTACAATTGTTTTATAGAGAAAGGGTTATTATTCTACCTTATTTTGTTCTTGATGTAGAATATTACATAAATATTATTTCTCTCACTAAGTGTGTCTCAGAGTGCAGCAAGATATATTTCTAACATGCAAAGATAAAGTTATTACTATTTTCTCCACATGAGTCCTGTAATATTTTCATTAAACAGTACCATCAAAAGGAAAGCCATGGAGATTGGGCATACTCAAGTGAAAACACGCTATTCATGTATGATGATATCGTGATCTCACTTTGTATATAGATTTTCAGAGTGAAATATAATTAGTATGCTTACCATCCACATCAGCTCCTTCTGTTAATGGGGTTTTCAATCTGTTGGTTACAATGTCAACTGCCTGTGATCCACTCCCTCTCAATGCTGTAGGATTCATCAACTGTATGGCAAAAAATAACATGTTTTATTTAGAGCAGATTTCACATGAATGTCAAGAGTTGTTATGTAGTTGCGATTGCTTTGCGTTCTCATTGGCTAACGGTACTCGTTTTTCTCAGCCAATCAAATTCTGTAGTACAGCGGTTTCACATGACTGTCGTGAAATCAATTGCAATTGAGCCATCAGTAGCCAATCAGAATCGAGAGAAATCACGACTTGCTCCTGAATGACTTTTTTCTCAGCCAATTGCAAGCCAAACCAATATTGCTAAGTAATTACACAATTGTATTTACTACAGAATTTGATTGGCTGAGAAAAAACGAGTAGCCAATGAGAATGCAAAGCAATCACAATTACATAACAGGTGTTGACAGTCATGTGAAATCCACTCTAAATACGATTGTGTAATTACTTAGTAATTGGCTCGGCTTGCAATTGGCTGAGAAAAAAGCCATTCAGGAGAATGTCATGAGTTTATCAATTCTGATTGGCTAGTGATTGCTCGATTGCAATTGTTTTCACGGCAGTCATGTGAAAACCACTCTAAGAATGTATTCAATTTGTTTTGTTTTGATAGTTTTCATGATCTAACATTTATAGATAGATTTCCAGGAGTGAAATATAATAAGTACGTTTACCATCCACATCAGCTCCTTCTGTTAATGTGGTTTCTGGCCCGTGGGTTACCATGGCAACTGACTCTACTGGTCCATCCCCTCTCAATGCTGTAGGATTCATCAACTGTAGGGCTAAAAATAACATGTTTTATATTAGAGAGTTTGTTAGTTTTTGATAGTTTTCATGATCTCACATTTATAGATAGATTTCCAGAGTGAAATATAATAATTAAGTATGCTTACCATCCACATCAGCTCCTTCTGTTAATGTGGTTTCTGGCCCGTGGGTTACCATGGCAACTGACTCTCCTGGTCCACCCCCTCTCAATGCTGTAGGATTCATCACCTGTAGGGCTAAACATAACATGTTTTATATTAGAGAGTTTGTTTTGTTTTATAGTTTTCATGATCTCATGCATGACGTTTCTAGATAGATATCCAAAGAGAAGTATAATAAGTATGCTTACTATCCATGTCAGCTCCTTCTGTTAATGTGGTTTCCACCCTGTGGGTTACCATGGCAACTGACTCTCTGGTCCACTCCCTCTCAATGCTGTAGGATTCATCAACTGTAGGGCTAAAAATAACGTGTTTTATATTAGACAGTTTGTTTGTTTTTGATAGTTTTCATGATCTCACATTTATAGATAGATTTCCAGAGTGAAATATAATAAGTAGGCTTACCATCCACATCAGCTCCTTCTGTTAATGTGGTTTCCACCCTGTGGGTTACCATGGCAACTGACTGGTCTCCTAGTCCACTCCCTCTCAACGCTGTAGGATTCATCAACTGTAGGGCTAAAAATAACATGTTTTATATAAGAATGTATTCAAGTGGTTTTGTTTTCGATAATTTTCATGATCTCACATTGGTATATAGATTTTCAGAGTGAAATATAATTAGTATGCTTACTATCTACGTCAGCTCCTAATGTTGTGGTTTCCGGCCTGTGGTTTACCATGGCAACTGACTGATCTCCAGATCCACTCCCTCTCGATGCTGTAGGATTCATCGACTTCAGGGCTAAAAATATAACAAATTTCCAGAGTTCTTGAGTGGTGTGGACTCTTATTTATCACGCTTTATGTCATCATTGTGATCAAAATGTTGCAGATTTGCAAGGCTCAAGCAAGTGACTCCGCAACAAATTTGATCATGATGATGGCGTAAAAAGTGGTGAATACGAGTCCACAACACTCAACCTATGGAAAGTATGTTTTACCAGAACAACATCCTAAATGTTTAATTTTTATTTATTTTTTTTATTTACATGATTCGCCCAATAAAGGCAGGGCTTACCTATATGATTATGATCATTTTCCGTTGCAAATAGGGCATGCATTCAAACAATTTCCCTTGGTTTTGAGCCGCACGTAGAAGCTGATATGAGCAGAGTGGTATGGACTCTTATTTCCCACAGCAAATCAGCCAATCAGTTTGAGAGAACGCTAACTGTTATGGGAAAAACATGTTATATTAGAATTGATTGAATGTTTTGTTTTTGAAAGAGTGAAATATAATTAGTATGCTTACCATCCACATCAGATCCTTCTGTTAATGTGGTTTGCACCCTGTGGGTTGCCATGGCAACTGACTGTGATCAACTCTCTCAATGCTGTAGGATTCATTCTAAAAATAACGTTTTATAGTCGTTGTATTCAATTTGAATTAATTTGATAGTTTCATGATCTCACATTTCTTTAGACTTGGCATCCTGACTGCATGTTCCCAAGCTCAGCCCTTCGGATCTGGTAACTTCAACAGGGATCCTTCACAGCAATCCTTCAATAGCTTCAACCGAGGGCCGTGCCGATACTGTGGCTCTGGGACACACTGGTAGAGGGAGTGCCCCGTCTGTCTCGGGAAGTTCCAAGTTGGCGCTTCCACTTCAACCTTGACCACCGCAACCAACAGTCGTTCCTGAATTATCTACTTGGAAGTCTCTCAAGTCTGATGTCGCTAGTGTTTTCGAAGCAGATTCAAAAGTTCCAGATAGTTTTCACAGTTCATCTGTAAATCGCTGTGCCTTGGACATGGAGTTTAGTGAGTTGTTGTCACAAGATAAGTACGATTGTGTCTTAAATACTTATATTGATGTAGACTGTCACCAATTTTTGGCTCAGAATTTACATGAATTTGAACAAGGTGTTTCTACTTTAATCTTGAAAGATAGACTTAAAATGTGTGTTCCATTTTTGGCTAAGATTGGCTCTCCTGATTGGATTCTGGATGTTATCTATAATGGGTATAGAATACCGAATTTTTACGGATAACAAAAATGCGTCTATCATTACCGCCAGAGGTAGTAATTCCATTCGTTTGCATGTTTTGGCACTTGATATTTTTCGGTTTTGCTCACATCACAATATTTCTCTTGAGATTGAATGGATTCCTCGTTCACTAAATGAATACGCGGACTCAGTGAGTCGTATTGTCGACTTTGATGATTGGGCTCTTTCCAGAGCTTTCTTTTTGCATATTAGCTCACTTTTCGGACCTTTTCATGTGGACCGTTTTGCATCTTCGCGTACGGCTAAGTGTCCTAAGTTTTATTCTAAGTTTTGGAATCCTGGATGCGAAGGCGTTGATGCGTTTTCCGCTTCTTGGGCAGGTGTGAACAATCTCCTTGTTCCACCTATAAATGTTGTCGCGCGCGCAATCAGCCATTTGGAAGCTTGCCACGCACGGGGAGTTCTTGTTGTTCCTAAGTGGCAATCAGCATATTTTTGGCCTTTTCTTTTCCCTCTCGGTGCTGTAGGTGTTGACAAGGACGAAAGTGGAGTCTTCGATTGTAATTTCGAGAATCAAATACCTGCCATTGTGATCACAAATGGAATTACCGATTTGTGCGTTGAGTTTTGGATTGATCAAAACCATAACCCCTTTGCTGTGCTTGGTCCCATGGCTATAAAAAGTTGGCCCACCCCATTCCGCTGCCCATATCTTTTCTAAAGACTTGCTACTATATGTTCTTGAAGGCAGATTAAAGCATATTTTGATTGTGTAGCCATCTAAAGATTTGTCTGCGCTTTTTGTTGAATTTAATCCACGTGCATTTAAGTAGCAGGCAGTAATGTTGAAAGGCATTTTAACAATCAAGAAGATCTGAACTATTCAAGGAATGTAGTTGGAGGTGTGGTGCTGCTTGCCTCAAAATAATAAACAGGGTAAAACACAAATTAGTACAAAACATTTGAATATTGTTGACCGGGCGATTCCAATTATTATGCATATGGAGAACAGGTTAACTTGAAGACGGTTTGCTTCTAAGTATGAGACAAAATAAATAAACTACCGAATGTAGTAACTATACAAGGCCGCTTGTGAAAGCAGATGTACAGAATAGTGTCTTGAGCGAAAATCCACACTGGGAATCCTAGATGAACATTTTATAACAGGCTGTTAATTATCTAAGTATATAGAGAAAATTGGTTAATGTTCATAACTAAACTACATGCGTGGAACTACATAATCTCTATATGATTCAGGGCTAGTGCATAATGCATCATTGATATAAAGCCTATCAAACCTTAAATAAGCCTTCTTGTCTTCATCTTTGCTTTCTTTAAAACAGGAACGAGTTTTTTGCGAACCTCTTGAATCTCTTTGGGGTAATCATCAGAAACTCCAAAGCTCGTGCCGGCTAAGTTCTTTGCTAAACTTCTTACCTCTTCCTTGTCTTTAAAGAAAGAAAACTTAGCTACTATCGGACGCGGCGATCCTTTCTCCTTAGTGCCAGTACGGTGAACTCTTTCGAAACTGACATCTGCTGCCAATTTTGGGCCGGCTTTGAGGTTTTTCTCTATGAAATTTCTTACAGCGTCTTCTGACTCGTCCCATGTTTCGTCTTTGCTTTCTTGAATGCCAAAGAAGCGGAGGTTGTTTCGCCGGGAAAAGCTTTCCAATCTCACTCCTCTGCTTTTTTCTGCGACAAGTTTCGTTCCAGTAAGATAATGCGACTGGACATTTGCTCCATCTTTTCGTCCGCCATCTTGCGATCTTCTTCAAGGTGACGATCTCTTCTTGCGAGAACTCTAAACTTTCTTTTAATTCTTTGTTGTCTTTTTCGAGAATAGCGATTTTTTGCTTCATTCCATCCAACTGTTTTATAGCGAGCATTGTCTTACCTAACTTTGCATTCATTACCTCGAGCTTTTCCAGCAGTAGCGAGTAGTTACAATCACACTGCTCAAGGCTGGTCGAGTCTTCCATGTCTGTTTGCGAGCTTCTAGTTCTGGATCTTTTACGCCGTTTTTCAGCCCTATGGTTGGAATTACCTGTTTCTTGAGTTTTAACTTCTGATTCTGCCTCGTTCATCTCGGAAAACTAAAGTATTTTACATAGTTAGCCTAAGCAGTTGAAAAGCGTGTCTTGTCCCTTCAACGGCTCGTCCCAGTTGCCACTTCTAATAACTTTTATTTATCTCTAGGATTAATGAACATTAGTGATAAAGTGCTGGTGCACTTTGATATTTTGTAGGAGTTGCGCGAGTTATTCATTAGGGGAGTAGTATAGGGGTTGGGGGTACGAGATCATTTTCTAGGATAAATAACTGCGTTGGTTTTATCACGCATGTCAATCAACATTAGATATAGCTGTGACGTCACCATACGGGTATTCCCCTTGAAAACAGAGATTGAGTGACTAATATGGGCAAGTCTAGACATGTAAGGAGAGTAGTAGTAGTAAATGGGGTGTTCTGGAACAGTTTTGAATTGTGATGGGATTCCTGTGGTTTTTATCACGCATGTCAATCAACATTAGATATAGCTGTGACGTCACCATACGGGTATTCCCCTTGAAAACAGAGATTGAGTGACTAATATGGGCAAGTCTAGACATGTAAGGAGAGTAGTAGTAGTAAATGGGGTGTTCTGGAACAGTTTTGAATTGTGATGGGATTCCTGTGGTTTTTATCACGCATGTCAATCAACATTAGATATAGCTGTGACGTCACCATACGGGTATTCCCCTTGAAAACAGAGATTGAGTGACTAATATGGGCAAGTCTAGACATGTAAGGAGAGTAGTAGTAGTAAATGGGGTGTTCTGGAACAGTTTTGAATTGTGATGGGATTCCTGTGGTTTTTATCACGTGACTTTAGGGCTGTCAATCAAAATATGGGCGTGGCATATGTCAATCAAATTTTTTAACCACACCTGTCAATCAAACTTTAAAATCCAAAATGGCGGACAAACCTAAAACCTAAACCTAAACCTAAACCTAGGCCTGTTGTTATACTAGAAACCTAAGTCCGTCGTTATACTAAAGATGTTATACATAGCATCAGATACATAGCATTGTAAACAGATATTATGGGCAAGCCTGGGCATGTATAAGGATGGGGAATTCCCTATTGATTACGTGTGACCCCTACATAGCATCGGATACAACCATACGGGTATTCCCCACATATAAATACCCAGAAACAAATCGAGGGGAATACCCCGCCGACAAGTCTGAACATGTCTATACTTATCCTATTGTGTTCGGGTCACGAGACATTCATATGACGTTGCCTATATAATGGGAATTTTTACTTTATAATTTAGTCTAACCTTTAAAATGGCTGAGTTAACACGTACGTTATGCAGTGGAATTGCTTAATGACAAGAAACCAGAGGATTATTCGAACAGCCTACGGAACCAAAACGAAAGAAGCCGTCAGCTCCTTCAGGTGAGTGTGAATTTAGCTGAATATGAAACTCGTATTCAAGAGTGCGATAACTGTTTTAAAACTGTTGAGAACTATGTCCTTCAAAATGCTTTTACATATGGTGCGTTGTTGAGCAAAGCATTTGATAAGTTTCAAAACAAAGAACGGGTTGTCTGTTGTTAAATACTTTGAAAGTCATCCAGCTGTAGCAATGCCTTGGAAACATGACATAGACTGTACTTGTGGCACTTGTATGTAGGCACAGCTGTGCCGTGACGTCACATATGTTAGCAACATATAAGAATGAACTGAACTAGTCTGTAACACTTAATATATACAGAAAAACGGCACAGCTGTGCCGTGACGTCACATAAAAATATAATCACATATATAGAGGATATTACACGGTGGCGCGAAGATATGGATTTTATTTTCGAGTGGCAAGAACAATATTTTACGAACGAGCGCAGCGAGTGAGTAAAATATTGTTTTTGACACGAGAAAATCAAATCCATATCTTCAAGCCACCGTGTAATGTTCTTTTTATTATATGGATAAGAATTGACATAGCGGCAAAACATAACAAATTGAACAACTCACTTGGTAAAGTCGAAAGTGTTTAGTTGTGAAATGCTCCCTCAATCTTTCTGGTTCCCAGTGTCGTTAAGAACTAATTTCCATTTTTGTGTTGCTGTAGCATTCTCTGCCATAGTTGAAATAAGGTTTTTCTCGTTAGAACTAGAACAAAACTTAGTTTGTGGCTTAAAACTCGAGTGACCGAGCGAGATATCACTGCAGACGAAGGTGAGGAAAACAACACTGCAAACGTGCACATCCGGGACATGCGGTACATAACTTTTTCATATTTTCACTAGTGAAGATATGAGTGTGATATGAGAGTGTTTAGTTTCCGGTAAAACACTGGCATCCATATAATAAAATAGTATAGAATGAGTTGTAATTTTGAAATTCATCAAGAATTTGAGAATATGGGTGAGTTCACTTGCCCTTTTTGTAATAAACAGATTCAAGAAGCTAAGAAAAGAAATCATGAACCATGTTGTGATAAGCAAGATTTAATATTATGATGCCCGTATGCATAACTTCCTAATTGATGGTTTTGACTTCTGATTGTTTTCATTTTATGATGCATCTGTTTATTTTCGAATAGTGTTTGTTTATAGTTTTCATGTTTAATATTATATTTTATAATATTTTTCTTAATTCCTTTAGCTGTCTTTCCTTCTTTTCGTTGTCTTTCATGTAGCTGTACATTTTAGACCGCAGACCGATGAAATCACAAATAGGAACTTCTGCGCTTCATCTTTAAATTTTCCAACTACTTTTTTATTTGTCTTGTCGAAATACGGTGAGCTTTCTGGGTTGTCGCTATTATCAAATTTATCCTTATCGTTCCAAAAGTCCCTATAGACGTCGTCGGTCTCGATTTCATAGGTTAATGAGTCGGTGTCAGTGAATAATAATTTAGCTTTAGTATCATATTTTTTTTGATGTAAGTATAATGAAAATCGTACATTATTGTCTTACTCAGATCTAGTATACACATACCTATATAAGCTGGGCGGTTTAGGGTTAGCGTTTCTTTAATCTTATGGACTGCTACTAAGTTTTCATTAAAGATTTTACTGCTGACATACGTCGGCTACTTGTTAGTTTAATTAGTTTTTTATCATCAGTTACTAATCTAACATCAACTCTTTTCCTTAAGTTTTCCATCGTTTTTCCAAAGACGGAATTATTCATAAGTTTAAAAAAGTCTTTCTCAAATGAGTTCGTAGCGGTCTTTCTTTTATCGATATTAAAGTCAATATATTGTTTAAGCCAAGGTGATTGATAAAATTCTAATATTCGATGAACTTTAATAAGTTTTAATCCAAGATCTATATATAATTGAAGGTTTCTATAGTGTAGAACATATTTCTCTTTGTTTCTTAAAGTTGGAATTAGTTTTTGTACTAGGCCTGTTGATATATTATATTTGGTAGCTATTTTTTTACAATAGCCAGACAGCATTTCTTTATTCACACAAACCCTCTCAACAGCTAGAGGATAGTCGTTATGCATATCATGCAACTCTTTGGGGTATTCTAAATCAACTTCTAGTATTAACCCTTTTTCGCTGTTTTCATTATATTAGCTAAATTATGTTGTTAATCTGTTTATCTGTCATCCATCTAAAGCCGCCAGTTGGTAGGTATTGTGACATAGCCGAACCATATAAACTATTAGCATCTAGATACATAATATACTTTGAAGGCGCCTTATCATTGTATAATTTCATGTATTTATTATTAGCTTTACCGTATCGATTGGCTATATATGATATACCTCCCCTCATACCTTTTTCAATAAATTGAAACATATCAATGTTAATCATTAGTTCCAATTTGATATCAGTCATTTTTAGCATCGAATCCCATGACAAACCGGGAGATGTGAAATACTGACACGGATCAAGTTTATAATATTCTAAGCACATTTTCCTAAAGTTTTCAAATGTATCAGATAATAGAAGGATGTCTGATTTTAAATACAGGTCATGATACTCGCCCATTGTTTGAATCTTGAATGTTTCCCATACTATCTGAGCATGTTGATAATCTTTATTGCTTATATGTTCATTATTCATGATACTAAAAAAGTCTTCTTTTTTGGTAGTTTTTTTTAATTTATCAAAACTGTCCATGTAGTCATAAGGATATACACCTTTTCGAGCTATTAAATCAAGCTCTTTACCTTTAAATTTTTGAGAGGTATATTTTAATAATTCTCTTGGTAGATTACTAACTATTTTTCCTAAACTAGAGCTCATAAATTGGAAACTATCAATAAATGTAAGATGATTACCAAGCATGAAAGCCATATACTTTTCCATATTATTCGGTATGGCATTGATATTCATTTGTTTTTCCTCTCCTTTCTTATTTTTATATGTGTGGTTCTTAACAATAGCTCCAATCTCTTGCATTATAAAATGGCTATCGTACCCCCTGAGATTATGAAAGATAACAGGAATTTTTATTTCTTCTGGATTTACTCTAAGTTTCAGATTACATTCTTGATGCACAGAGCCTCTGTATTTACCAGTAATATGGCAATGGTCTCGAACTCGAATATCTTTATCAGTATATTTTTTATTGCAGATGTGGCAGTCTGTTTCTTTTGAAATGCATCTTCATCATCTTGGGTCATTGTCAATGGTTTGTTAAATAATGTTTTCATGACTTTTTTGCAATAATGAACTTCCTCTAACATCTTTTCCATGAATTTGTACACAGCCTTTTCACCCCTATATATCTGCACTGGTTTTGTATATTTATCATCATAACAACAAACAACTTTATAACCATACCCACAGTCTGTATGTTTTTGGTATGCTTCAGTATATGACTTATCATTATTAGGTTGGCATCCCTGAATCTTTTCCGTTATGGCTTCCAAGTCAGCGTAAATGACGAATGGTATCGGTTGTTGCTTATGGAAGTTGTTAAATTTTAGTATATTTCTCCTTTTTTAGGCATATTTACTGCTTGGGTTCCATTTATATGAATACAGTTTTCTTTATGATTGGTTAATACTTTTTCAGAGCTAAAACATTGCAGACAGTACTTGCAAAAGTGTTTCTTCTCTTTGTGTTTTGTTTGGTTGTACATAAACTTATTAAAATCTTTAATCAACACGTAATGCTTTTTTCATCTTTTGTAATTAAAAGCAAATCCATATGATCTTCAAATCTATCTTTTGATAGATAGATTGGATAGGGTATTTTATTTTCGTAATTATAAACGAAAACATTGATGTTGATTCCATTTTGCTTTTCTATTTTTTCATATTTTTTCTTATCAGTTGCTACTGGAAATTCAATTCCAGAGTAGTCCAATTTATCAACGTATTCTTTATCAGATTTCTTAATTCGTTGAGGAGTTTATCTTGTGGGTTTAAGTGTCGAATATGACACCATCTAAAGCATTTATCATCTTTGTTTTTTATGTTAATTAGTCCCTTAGCACTATTTTGTAGTTCTTTAGGTAGTTGTATATAGCTACCTCCTCTCAGAGGCATATATTTAACAATGTTTAGATAGTGATTATCAACAGATTGAATAGTCCATCCAGAGCCTTCTGATATCCATTGAGCGATCAGGTTTAGGATTCGTTGTTGGGATGTTTGCAACGCTTCGGCGACCTCTATAGGGTTATAATTGTTTGGGCCGTGCTGTTAAAGTACGCTGACTTAAATACTATTTCATCACCATACATTTTATTAAATGTAATCTTTACAGTTTCGATATATTTAACCCCTTTCATAGATGACAGCATATTCTTAATGTGATATTCAATAGCCTTTCTAGTGCGTTGCATTTGGACTAGTGGGTCTTTATTGTTCCAAAGGCTGATATTATACGATTTGGTATAACCTTTCAGAGCCTTACTCACCTGCTCTATCTTAGTTCTAGGTGCTGGCACTGGTTTGTCTCTAAATCTAGTGGTGGTTGAATTATGTTATCCTCATACCTCTCAACCATCTGCTTAACAGTCTTTCGAGGGGTCGGGATGGGCTTTTTGGTTTATCCCTAAATTCTAGTGGTGGTTGAATTATGTTATCCTCATACCTCTCAACCATCTGCTTAACAGTCTTTTGAGGGGTCGGGATGGGTGTCTTTTGTTCGTAGTTTATTTTAGGTTGATGATTCGCATTTTGCTGTAGCAACAATTCGATAAGCTGAGATTTGCTTAATTTTTCAAGAGCGTTCTTGTTAATATTAGTTGAGATAATTTTTTCCATTATATATATATACTATATAATATTTCTTTAAGTCCTTTTTATAGTGCGTTTAAAACAAACCAATGTTTTTGGTTTGTTTTAAACTATGATTGAATTGGTTATTATACGATATTCATAGCTTTGGAATTTATCTCATGTTTTTTCGTATAAATATGGCTCCATTTTCCAGCCATGGAGTAATCTCGATTTCCACAGGCTGGGCGACACCATTCTTTATTCAACATATATTTAGTCTTGCTCTGTGTAATTGCTTGCTTTCTATCTGCATCAGTGATATGCTTTCTAGGCCTTCCCATTATATATACTATACTATATATATATTTCCTTAAGTGTTTTTATAGTGTGTTTAAATCCTTCATTAGTATCCAACTATTAAAATCATCATTATATCCTTTCCACTTTACTAAAGCTAGTTTCTTCTTATAATCCCTCCGAATGACTTTATCAATACGGAAAACATCCTGCTTGGCTATTAATAATTCAGATTCATAAAATGATCCCTGTATTTCCTCATTATTTAAGTCTTTCAGTTGTATGTTATAGGATTAGTGTATTGTATCTTATCAACTGAAAATATTTCCTCGGTCCAATTCGGGGTATAACCCTTATCAAACACTTGACGCTTATACTTACTTATCCTTACTTTATCACCTATTTTGAATTTTGGTTTCTGTGACAATTGCTCCATATCACCATAAAGATTGAAATAAACAATTCCTTCGTTCTTTTTCTTGGATGCCTCTACAGGCGTCATTTTTATGCTTGAATGTTTTGTATTATTGTATTCTTTAACTAATTTGGGTAACATGTCTAAATACTGTGTATTACCTTGGACAGTGAATTGCTTCCACATCCTGGTTATGATCGTTCTATTCCATCTTTCACAAACAGAAGATTTTTCTTCATTCTCAGTAGAATACATTTTTATATTGTTTTTTTCTAAGAGGTCTTTCACATGCTTATTATAATACTCCTTACCATTATCCACCCATAGATATTGAGGTTTTCTACCTTCTTTGAATATAGTTTGAAAACCATTCATAACAGTTTCACCTTTTTTATCCTTGAATGGGACAACCCAACCATATTTACTAAAAACATCTAAAACCATAAGAAGATACCTAAAACCCTTATTCCATTGCTTAAATGGTTGCATTTCAACAAGGTCAGAACACCATATCTCATTAATATGGTTTGCAATAACACGCCGTCGAGTGAATTTTCGTCTGATTGGTTTGTGTAATTCATCAGCTAGTTTTTCTTGCCATGGTTCACTCGACGGCCTTTTCCGTTTTTTGATTTCTTAACACCAAGCCCGAGCTTTGCTTTCGCCGAAATAGTATTTCTCGCTAATGCATGTCCCCATTGCCTCTGATTCCATGGAATTGCATCCAATGATTTTACCATTTTACGATCAGCTTCATTTTTGCATTTACTTGGTCTGATCTTTTATTAGCACAAACACTATAATCTACATCGTGTTGCATGCTAATGGTATCTGTTTTTCCCGTTGGTTTTTGATAGATTTGTAAAATGTTCCCATCCTGATCCCATTTTACTTGCTGCTCAAGGGGGTTACCCGGCCCAGTATACAATTGGCCGGGCAACGTAAGTCCTTTTTTCGGGGCTATTTTTAATATAGCTTTATGGATATCAACAGCCCCTTTTTTTGTTAATGAAACAAACTTAGTCTTTGTGATTTTACAATTAGCACATATACATTTCAACATCATACGTCCGTTCGTAGCCCTTTCATATCGTTCAGAACCAGGAACACAATCAGTGATTTTCTTTTCTTTTATACAGTATGATCTCATATATAATTAGAGTAGATTAAAATATGAAATTATAAATTGATGATTGATACCTTGATTGTTCACACTAAAAGATGAATTATGAATAGTATCAAACAACGATATACCCTTCTGTCTTTCTAAAAGATAGTATAAAGACCAGTAACCACATATTCATCACCAGAATAAACAATCGGCTTTCCAGATGTATATAGATATTTCTGAATCTCGGTCGGCATGGTCAATCCAAAGCTATCAAAATACTCACAGTATTTATCGTCTATATTTCGATAACATACCCAATGCGTACCAGGTTTATTAAACTCATCTAGGTTGATAATACCACAATCTTTTTTATTAATGGTTTTTGGTAGAGTATCTCTTGAGTAAACGTCTCTAAAATGCTTTATCCCAAGATGTTTTACCTAATTCAAAATATCAATATTTGATAACGGTTTATTTACGAATTTTATAGAAGAGCTCCTAGTAGGGGAATACCATTGAATGGACTGTTTTTTCCGAGTAGCAGTCCCTTTCCTTTTGCCTTCTTTTTTGTCTTTGTCTTCTTTTTTTGAGCTTTTTTTTTAATTCCATAACCACGAGTCATAGGCATATCTCCCCAATTACCATAAAATGGAGGTGGGGTATAAGGAATATACCCCCCTTTTGCTTTAGGTATTTGTTTTGGAATGTATACATTTTGTGTGCTTGAATTATATTTAGGATCAACCTGCAAGCCTTTACCAGATAGGGCATTCATCAATAGTGGAATTCCGATACTAGCTAGGAGAGTACCAAGAAATCCTCCTTCCTGTGTTTTTTCGTTAGTTTTATTGTCATATTGATCCTGTTTGTAGTGCCTGGACAATTTGCTCTTTCTGTTTCGGTGTTAAATATTTTTTGTATTGAATCAATTTGTCAACCTTATCCTGCGGAACACTAAATAATCCAGATCCTGACTTAGGTAATACCTTATTCACACCATATGATGCTAGCCCAGACAGTGCTCCGGTGGTAAGGGCTGGTGCTGCTTTCATTATCAAAGGTAATACTTTACTTCCAACTTTAGCTAATGTTGGAAGTAAAGCACCCAAGAAACCACCTTCCTGTTTTCTAATTTGTGTCTGACTTATTTTTATATCAGTTCCACTCCCATTCTGTTTCGATTTTTCAATTTTATTAATCTGACTTTTTGTCAACAGCACAGTATCTGACCCAGATAACTGATTGTGTTTCAATCTCAATGTGATTGGTGCTTTCTTTTGATATGATTTAAGCAATTTTTCTTTTTGACCATTCGTTAAACTTACAGTATATTTAAAATACGACATTATCTATATTACTATGTTACATAATACTGAAACATAATATTTTATACTCCTTAGGATCTCAGTAGTAACTTACCATTAGATTGTGTTATCTCGATATCATTTTCATATAAAACAAGTGCATACACACTTGTTCCTCCTGATAATTTGTATTTGAATACGAGTTTGGTTGTCCCGTCCTTAATATCTGGCTTTTGGTTCCTAAGATCAAAGTAAATGAATGGAAAAATAGTGCTATAATTTGTCCTATTTAATAGAGTACCTCCCTTGTAGTCATTATTAGCATAAACGTATTGTAAAGCGTCTCTAAAGACTCTAGACATCTCTGTACTGACCTGGTATTCATTCTCAGGATACTTATTTCCATTTCCTACTTCCAGGTAACAACTTGTTAAGATGCTATTATTAGCGACTGAAAATGTGTTATACAGGTATGGATTCGCTGTTTGAGATTCTTGATTTGCGTCATTGGATATCCATACGAAAGCATGTTTTGGGCGATTGATTCCACTAGATATATTAAAACTTCCTGTTTGAGTACGTCCCGAGTTTGACCTTTCAACTCTCTCTCTTAGATAAGTCCATTTATGGGGAATCAAATATTTACTCATATAGAGACTTTGTCCTTCTGATGTAAAGATTATTCGCGGGACCCATAGCTTGAATTTCGTTATAACGACTCGACAATCAGCCCCAGCCTGCCAAATTAAATTCGAGTCACTATTTCGAGTAATTTGTATTTCAACTTTTGTATTTGGCAAAAGGTTATCTTCGAACGCTTCAAAGAATGAGTACCTATTAAGAGATATTTGTCCATTAACATTTACCGACGTTCCTAGTAATGCCTTCCTAGTAGCAAAACCTTTATTGAAGTTCGCTTCGGCTGATCTCTCCTCAGCATGTCTAGTAGTATCGAGATAGTAAATTTCATTCGTCGCACTAGTGTTAGCATACGAAGTGTCATATTCGAGCAGGTTCTTAATATTAACAGTATGATCCCCATTATTATTGTCATATACCTGTATGCCATTAACTTTGACAGATATTTCACTAATCAATGAATGAGTTCCATTTACAATACCATTGTGGTCATCAACAGCTATATTTCCACCATTAGCTAACAGTTCAACTTTGAAATCGACCTCGAAACGGGCGTTGAACCAGTCAAACGGAGCAACTTCCCCCGAATTGTCAGCAACAAACCTATACCCTGATGTGGTTTGGTGTGCATTGTTGGCGACGTTTGAAACGAGGGGGGTCTCTAGATCAAATGAAACGTCTTCATAACGCTGTACATATTTAGGATTTCTATACATTTATATAAATAAATTAGATAAAAATCATAACCTTAACTTCCGAATTTTTCCAGATCCGTTTAATAGGCGCTGAACACGTTCATTAATCTCATAGTATGTTAATTGAGCATGAGTATCTTTGGTTGGTGTTTGATTAATAGCATACTCTGGGTCCTTTCCTCTGTTTTTCTGTAAAAGCTTAACAATTTGATCCCCCGCTTTATTTCCAACATAATTACCAGTTTTGTTTAATGTGGTTGATACTGCTTTCTTTGATACATCTTGAACCGCCTTCTTTGCTGTCTTACCTAATAATTTACGTCCAAAATTAGTTATAGTATCAAAAATGCCTTCACCGTGTATATGTTTGTATACATATTTACCTAATTCAGGATCATATTTCCTCTTGAATTCGTGCTGACTCATATATATATTAATATATTAGATTATAATGGAGTGGATCTCATTATTAATGTCATATGCCATTCAACTCCATTAAGATTCACTAACCTCCCTATTGAGTCTGTTATATAGAATCTCATACTGCTTATCAAATTGGTTGAAACAGTGTTGAATAGGGCTCTTATCGGTTGAACTGAGAATGGGTAGGATCGATTCAAATTATCAGTTGGAATGACGAACAAGGTATTACTAGCACGACCCCCAACAATGCTATCATTTATAATATCAGTATTCACATGTAATGTATCGATCGAATTTGTTATATTGGGTAGCTTACTACCATATTCAGTTTTTGTGATAAGTTTTTGTTCAAATCCTATGAGTTCGCTGAATTTTGTTCCTCTTAGGTCTAATTGATAATTATTGCTAATTTCGATTATTACCTTATAAGTTGTAAGCACAAAAATTATGTTGATATCAAACTTATCATTACCATTAACGGTAGCAGTATGTTTGTTACGTTTCATAATTTGGTGCAGATAATCATTTATATCGTCGTATGAGTACATTCCACTCGGGAAGTTAACCGTTGTCCAAGCAATTCCATTATTGTGTGAATATTTTATACTATTATTTTCATAATCAGGATTGATGTTATGCCAGCTATACGTCGTCGATATTTTATCCACAGCAATCTCATGTTTGACATTATTTAGAAGCTTTATTGATGGATTGAATTTTATTATGAAATCTTCTGGTTTACTTATACCATGCTTTTCTCTATCAACAGATGATATATATATTGCTCTTTCAATTACCATGTTCTATACTATTAAATTACATAATATATCCATTCAACAAATTTTCAAGCTGATCATTAGATATTGCATTTAACTTTCTCAATGCATGCGCAACCTCCGAGAACTCATTTTTAACTGAATTATTACCTGCCATGATGGACCCCCCTAAAAGCTCCAATCTATCTAACAAATCAGTCGGATCGTTATAATATATGATTCCGGATCCGATTTTCGTATATTTTTTAGATGTTCTATGTATAGGGATCTCACTCAACTCATTGAGATCATTAAAGACCGTCTTAGAGAGGTCACTATACTTCTTCTTGCTATTATATCGCTTTGTTAGAAGGTCTAGAGTATCGAAATCAACACGTTTATCATACACCTTATTGCCATCCTTATAAGCTATTAACTGAAGCTGACCAATCAGTTTTTGTATGTCAACCTTTAGATTACCATATTTGCCACATGGTGATATTTTGTAAGCGTTTCGTTTAGCTTGGGTATACACCTCTTTTCCTAAGGTTTTTGAACCCTCGTCAATTACACCTACCCGTTTTCGATATTTTTGTATTATCTTTATATCTTTGGTATATTCATCTATCATGTCCTTGTTTTTTTTCCTATTTGCTCTGGTAGTAGACAATGATCCTTTATTTTGACCTAATTGCTTATTAAGATTGGCAGATTTATCCATAATCTGATTTGCAATATTACCATCTTTCATATTATCAATTAAAACTTCACTTGGTAATGGTAATTGATATTTTTGTAATATCTTAATATCATCCTCAGTAAAATCCCGATTCATATTAGCAATAAGCTTATTATCACTCCCATCTGTAATAGCAAATTTATCCTTATACATGAGTGGTTTGTTTGTAGATTTAACATACTCCTCTCGTAAATCACTTATCTCATCAATCTCTTTTTCCAGTTTTTCAACAACTGGTTTATACACTTCTTTGTTTTTTTCATATTCGTCCTGCTTAGTATATTCTGTTTTCTTTATGGTGTTACGAACAATATCAACAATTTTTCCAGATTCAATCTTCGGAATAATATGCTTTTTAAAATCAGCTATGTCCATTATATATATACATTACATAAACTTATCTCAACTTATCTAAAGTTATCTCAACTTATCTAAAGTTATCTCTATATTTATCTACAATATATATATGAATATACCAAACTATGATACGCATGAAGACAGTAATACTAACTATAAACAACTGTATAAGTATATGCCGAATCAAACATTTCGGATGCTTATATGTGGAAATAGTGGAAGCAGTAAGACCAACTTATTGTTACACATGCTTCTAGGACCTTTATTACACTACGATAAGCTGTATCTATATGCTAAGAACTTAGAACAGGAAAAGTACAAAAATCTATCAAAAACCTTTCAACCGATATCTCAAGAGGTTGGTTATCCTGTTATTGAGTGTTCTAACGACGAAATTCAGCCAGTTGATCAATTAGACAACAAATCACAGAAAATTATCATATTTGATGACTATGTTTGTGATAAGAATCAGTCAAAAATCATAGATTACTTTATAAGAGGTCGCCATAAAAATTGTAGTGTTATCTACTTAAGTCAGAGCTTTTACAAAACACCGAAAGATATCAGATTGAATTGTTCTAATTACTGTGTTTTTGAGTTTCCAAGCGCTAACGAACGGGGACTTATATATAGAGAATTAGGGGTTAGTAAGGAGCAATATAGATGTGCTACTGAAAAACCATATTCGTTCCTATATGTTGACAAACCTATGAAGCAAATCAAAAGTAATTTCTATGGTAGGGTATAATATAACATATTAATATAAATTGGAGTATTTAACGATATAAACAATAAACAAGATTCGGATCATTGTACGCAGGGACGGGGTCCCCCTGGTAGAGCCGGAAAGGACGGCAGAGACGGAAAGGATGGTAGAGACGGAAAGGATGGTAAAGTCGGACCTTCAGCTACCTCCAAATCGATTGTGGTGGGTGAGGCTATACTATCCCTTTGGAATATTAATGACGTAGTACATGTGGGCTTTAATCTAATGAGATGTGATACCGTTAAGTTTGAGTTTACATTCAGTAAAGGAAAAAACTGGACGACGGCCACACGATTTGCGAAAATAACTAGTGTTGGTCAACGGCTTGACTTCTATTCTGATATGGAGAGAACTCTAAATCCGAGCTATCAATTTGATCTTAAAGTGCTTAGCCCCACATCCTTGAGGATCACAAATAATAACATGGCCTCATCAAACAAACTAACTAACATTCAAGGGCTTCGATTCGGCGGGGTTTGTATTCCACTTACTAGTCAAGTTTTAGCGCAACACGATTTTAATCCAAATTTGGAGGTTGGATCTCATAATGTAGTTTGGGACTCCGCAACGGAAATGATCTGGGTATGGTGTATGGAAAATGGCGTTCAATCAAGACCGGTTAGAGTAGATACTATTCCATTTAAGAAAGGAACTAATTTTGTAGGCTATTTTGGTGAGTTCAAAATTACTGATAGCGGAATTAATATTGTGAGATTACCTAGTGAGGGGGGTTGGAAAGTTAGTAGGATAGACGAATTAACTTTTAAACAAGGGTTGAAGGGGGACCCCGGACGAGATGGAGTCCCTGGAAGTGATGGTAAAGTCGGACCAGTTGGTTTGAAAGGCGACCCCTTCACATATTCAGATTTCACAGCTCAACAAATTGAGGCTCTCAAACCTGGACAAAAATCATACATAACACATAACGCTTTGCAATGTCTGAACAATCAAAGTTTATGGAATTCAACATCAAATAATTTAAAAATCATTCATGGACCTTATATATCCGATGGGTTTTATCCCAAACATCGGAGTTTTTATCTGATAGATACCATTCCAAATAGTGAACAGGAAACAATAGCCATATCTCTACTAATTAATAATGAAAATGGATTGACAGCAAATATGGGCTATACCATCCGGGTTGAATGTTACTGTAATGATCCAAATGTTACGCTTAATATGGGCATTCTTACTGTCCCACAAATACCCGGATGGGGATACCGATCTAATAGCTTTAAGCGAGGTATGATAGATGGAAAAGCAAATTATAAATATACGGAGGGGGTCATCGATACTGGTTCGACTCAAGGTATTATCAGTTTCACTCTCTCGCATAATGGATCAGCTTCAAAAAAGATTCAGTTATATTGTTTTGGTATTGAAGGTGAGGTATTACAAGCTTATCAGGTTAGTGAAACAGTTGCAGACGACCCTGGGAATAGTATGCGTATTATGTCTTATCGTGCAAAACAAATTATAAATACAAGATCAATATTATGTAATGGAGATTGGATGAAAATACATAATTACTCTTTTACAATAAAATTAAAAAACATTAATGACATAATTAAGATAGCATCAAACTTATCTATATTCACTGTTAAAACTGGGAGTCTACCTGACAGTCATTTCATTTTCGCCTGGAAACGGAATAATCAATTTATAGGTCATAATATATTGGCGTCTAATAGTCAAATTGGAGGATCCTTTGGGTTAAAATCACCAAGCAATCTTATACAATGTGTATCTGGAGTTATTTTTGATAATCCAAGAACATTGAATAGTTTAACGTATGAATTATTCGTCCATGGAAAAAATAAAGCGGTTTTCTACCTTAATACAACTAGTCCTCTGTATAATGAACTTATGACATCAACACTAGAATTACTGGAAATGCATGGCGATATTGAATATATGTATGATAGTTCAAAGCAAGAAACATATATCGAAATTGTATAACCATATTATATATGGAGCTACACGAAGCACAGCCTTATAAAACTGAGAATTTATATCCATCAATTCCTCACGACGATAATGGTCAATCATTTAGACTGCAACAGATATCCAATATTAAGGATAGTATTAAAGTTAGCCTTGAGCATCGTGAAAGGGTGAGAAAGAAGTATGCAAAAGTGCGTTCTGTTCTAAATAAAATGGCTATTTTGTCCGGCAGTTTATCAGTATTTATGTCTGCATCTGCCCTCACAACCGCATTGACAGGAATCGGTATCACTTTATATCACTATACCCCTAGGTGTTATATCAGGTCTTTCTGCGGTTATCAGTTCTGTATCTGCTGGAGCAAGTAAAAAACTATCCAAAAATGTAAGCAAGCATGCTGATATTGCGATGTTATCTAAATCAAAGATCTCAAGCCTTAATGATATAATATCAAGGGCTCTATCGGATAATAACATTAGCCAGGAAGAATTTCATTTTATACTTCAAGAAGCAGACAAATATAATATGATGAAACAGAGTATCTGTAGTAACGCAAAGAGTAATAATCTATCCGCTCAAAAAAAAGATTTGAGAAGATCAGAAAATCAAATACGAGAGGAAATTCTGAAAGAAATGCGAGAAAAGATAAAAACCGTGGTTTAAAAATAAGTGTTTATTATGAAACCACACCGTCAAGTAATAATATACATATAAGTAAAGAAAAATGGTAATCATACAATAATTATTTCACAATTTTGTTATTATCTTTAACCTTTGCCTTCACCCGTTTAGTTATAAAATTATTATCTGATATATATGGCCATTCCAGATGAACACAAATTTGTTTCCACAATTTTTCATAGTATTTCAATGTTTGATGACTGATATATTTTATACATAGGTTCATATTTTCATAATCATTTTTAAGTTGAAATAATTTGTACAAAATGAATTTTAATTGGATATATCGTTTTTTAGCAAACAACTGATTAATAGCGGTTTCAACCTTATTAAAATTTTTGATTAAATCTCTTTGACTTGTTACATGGAAATCAAATAATAGATTTATTAGATGATATTTTCTATGGTAAGTGGATTTTCTTCTTATCCTATATATGTTTTCATAAAAATCTATATAGTCATCCACAAATTTAGAACCATAGACTAACCCACAGTTTAAGCAAACATACACGCCATTGTCATCTATTAAATCTTGCTTATCACAACATGGTTCATGATTTCTTTTCTTAGGTTCTTGAATCTGTTCATTACAAAAAGGGCAAGTGAACTCACCCATATTCTCAAATTCTTGATGAATTCAAAATTACAACTCATTCTATACTATTATATGTGATTATATTTTTATGTGACGTCACGGCACAGCTGTGCCGTTTTTCTGTATATATTAAGTGTTACAGACTAGTTCAGTTCATTCTTATATGTTGCTAACATATGTGACGTCACGGCACAGCTGTGCCTACATACAAGTGCCACAAGTACAGTCTATGTCATGTTTCCAAGGCATTGCTACAGCTGGATGACTTTCAAAGTATTTAACAACAGACAACCCGTTCTTTGTTTTGAAACTTATCAAATGCTTTGCTCAACAACGCACCATATGTAAAAGCATTTTGAAGGACATAGTTCTCAACAGTTTTAAAACAGTTATCGCACTCTTGAATACGAGTTTCATATATTCAGCTAAATTCACACTCACCTGAAGGAGCTGACGGCTTCTTTCGTTTTGGTTCCGTAGGCTGTTCGAATAATCCTCTGGTTTCTTGTCATTAAGTAATTCCACTGCATAACGTACGTGTTAACTCAGCCATTTTAAAGGTTAGACTAAATTATAAAGTAAAAAATTCCCATTATATAGGCAACGTCATATGAATGTCTCGTGACCCGAACACAATAGGATAAGTATAGACATGTTCAGACTTGTCGGCGGGGTATTCCCCTAGATTTGTTTCTGGGTATTTATATGTGGGGAATACCCGTATGGTTGTATCCGATGCTATGTAGGGGTCACACGTAATCAATAGGGAATTCCCCATCCTTATACATGCCCAGGCTTGCCCATAATATCTGTTTACAATGCTATGTATCTGATGCTATGTATAACATCTTTAGTATAACGACGGACTTAGGTTTCTAGTATAACAACAGGCCTAGGTTTAGGTTTAGGTTTAGGTTTTAGGTTTGTCCGCCATTTGGATTTTAAAGTTTGATTGACAGGTGTGGTTAAAAAATTTGATTGACATATGCCACGCCCATATTTTGATTGACAGCCCTAAAGTCACGTGATAAAAACCACAGGAATCCCATCACAATTCAAAACTGTTCCAGAACACCCCATTTACTACTACTACTCTCCTTACATGTCTAGACTTGCCCATATTAGTCACTCAATCTCTGTTTTCAAGGGGAATACCCGTATGGTGACGTCACAGCTATATCTAATGTTCATTGACATGCGTGATAAAAACCACAGGAATCCCATCACAATTCAAAACTGTTCCAGAACACCCCATTTACTACTACTACTCTCCTTACATGTCTAGACTTGCCCATATTAGTCACTCAATCTCTGTTTTCAAGGGGAATACCCGTATGGTGACGTCACAGCTATATCTAATGTTGATTGACATGCGTGATAAAAACCAACGCAGTTATTTATCCTAGAAAATGATCTCGTACCCCAACCCCTATACTACTTAGGGGCGTAGCGTTAAAGATTGCAATTGACAGTAAGCTGGCTGCGATGGCAAATTTGACAGAGGTACGTGCTTTTCTTGCTGGTTTTTGCATCATTAGCGTTATGCAACCAATTTTAGATTTGGATCTTTAAAATAAAAATGAAAGAAGTTTGAAACACCTTTTTAAGTTTTGACAGAACTGATGTGTCGTATATGGAATAAACGCAATAGAACTTGTATTTTTTAAATAAAAAATTTGTTAAATTATTTCCATTAATGTTAAAAATGTACACGTAAGAAGTGATGACATTAGTTTTGAAAAAGAAAAGAACCCTTGAACCTTTCCATCTTAATTTACTTCTCAGCAAGTTTCGCAATGTGTTTTGCGTACCGATAAAGGGGAAAGATGTAATTTCACGTGTCCAATAGGCTACTAAAAATTGTAATGTTCATCTTTTCCACGCAGGAGCCCCAACATCAAATCAACTGGCAAACATCGCAACGCATATATACAACGGGTTTTATTGTTTTGAGGCATCGACGATTCGTGACTTAGATAGTGTCATCTGCGGAATATGCGGAACTGCTAGCGAAGTTTTTTTCGGTGACGGAAATGAGAAAAATTGCTGCTCTATCAAGCAGGTACGAGATAACTATAATCTTGTAGCGTTAAAAGTAGCGCTACCTAACTGGTACATTACTATAGCGTAAACACTGATTAATTCAACAGTTAGTATTCTTCCCACACGGGGAATGATATATGCTAGCGACACGTTCTAAACTGTGTAATTGTGACAAAAATTTCCAGCGGATTGTCTTCTCATGAATGGTTTTATCGCGATCCGCTGTTATCTTTTGCAAGTCGTATTCTGATTAGCCAAAACAGGACGGTTTTTTTTCAGTTTTTTTTTATTATCTTTATTATTATATTACACTTCACACAAAGGGAACAAACACAACTAAAGGGGCAGACAATTGCTTATTTTCATTAAGAAAAAGAAATACAATAATAATAATAAAAAAAGTTGTTACACAAGTGTCGTATAAAAAATATTTTTAAAATGGCAAGATTCAAGATCTTTAAAGTAATTTAAAGTTTTGAGAAATGCTACGAAATTATAGTGTTCATAGTTCATAGCTGCATGATAAATGTAATACTTTGCGACAATTATGCAGAAATTAAGTAAGCAGCTGTTTCTATCAAGCCGTCCATAAAGAATTTCATAGGCCGTTAATGACAGAGTAAGACCTTTTTTACGTCCGAACCAACTAGCAAACTCACTGAAAAAGCTTTTGACAGCAGGGCATTCCACGAAAAGGTGGGACAGCGTTTGCGCAGAGTCTGCACATAAATGGCATGCTTCATCGTCTTTTAGTCCGTCTCTTTTCAGAGTTGCGTTTGATGGAAGAATGTGATGAACAATTTTAGCTTGGAACATTGGCAAATACCTATTCCTAGTTACCCGCAGAGGGAGTTCGTAGACTGTACGAAAATCATTTTCGTCAATGCCAGAAAACCTCCTTTGTGCAGTGGGCGGAACGAATTTTTTATCCACAAGGAGTGCAGCTAAATACTGCGTAGTCAGGTTACACTTTAAAAGCTCGAAAGGCGAGTTTTTAACGAAGGTTGAATTACCATCATGATCGCGCGCTTTTAGAAGCTTTCCCCAAGGTATTGCAAGGTATTGTAGGAAATTTGTCTTAACATCAAATTTCTCTATAAACTGGGCGTAGGTTAAAAATTTTCCATCGCGGTTTGCAAGGTCGCCGATTTTAATGTTACCGTTGTTAAACCAATCCTTATAAAAAATACTCATATCATTTACACGTATAAAGCGATTATTCCATACAATTTGATTTCTGACGTCCTCTGGAGTAGATACATCGGAAGCAGTCAGTTCTGACCAAAAGGATAAAATATTTCTATAGAAAAGAGATAACCCAGGTACATTGAGCTTATTCACATGTAGTTGCAACGAAAGACGAACTTGCCGCCCATCTGATCTAAATACTTTAAAGATAACTTTTTCCATTTTTCATCTTCATCGTTTGAATGTAATCGTTTAATCCAGGAAAGCTTTAAACCCTTGTTGGTGATTCCAAAATCTGGAATTTTGGAACCTCCTTTGTCATAACTGCCAATCACTGTACTCTTCTTTATTTTAGGGCGTTTCTTATTCCATACAAAGCCGTCAAACACAGCGTTGATTTCATTTATCATTGGCTGGGGTATATCAATTACAGAGGCATTGTAAATCAAATTTAGACAAAGCCAATGCCTTCAGAACGACTGACTTACCGTAAAGACTAAGATTTCGCGAGGACTATTCATTTAATAATTTCTTCATAGACGCGAATTTTAGAACGATATTTTCTTGTATCATAAGTTCTTTGTCATGAGGAAACGTGATACCAAGTGAATGAATGCTTTGCGGCCATTTTATTTCAATCAAATTACAAGAACACTGCTTAGCACTTGCGGAGCCTAGCCAGAGTCCGACAGTTTTAGAACGGTTGATCACAAGTCCTGAACATGCCTTAAAATCATTTACAAGATCAAATAACAGACTCGCCGATCGCTCATCAGCTAGAAAAATCGTAGTGTCATCCGCATATTGTGTTAATTTTATTTCTGTGTTATTGATTCGGATACCTTGAATACGGGAATCGTTTCTTATTGCAATTGCCATAAGTTCAACGCCCAAAACGAATAAAATTCCGGATAACGGACAACATTGGCGGACGCCTTTTTGTATTTTAAAGAAGTTGGTTGCGTACCCGTTATTTATTACACAACTTTCGACGTTACTGTAGAAAACACTGAACCAGCGCTTGACACTAGGACCAAAATTGAAAAGATCTACTGCCTTGAAAAGAAAATTCCAATTAATAGTATCAAAAGCTTTAGTAAAATCTATAAATAGGGCTAGTACAGGAAGCTTTGAAAAGTCCAGGTAATCAAACAAATCTAAAATTAAACGAATATTTGTCCAATGAACCTATTTTTAACGTATCCAGTTTGATCAGAATAAATGATGCTTGGCAAGACCTCTGCGATTCTACTTGCAATTGCTTTTGTCGCTATTTTCATCATCATCGTGTTTCCCCCTCCACTGTTTCAGCAGGTGGGGGTGTCGACTGCCCTTGTCAGCAGCTGCAAGAACTTCTCCTTGACCTGCATTTCTCGTTGAAGTTGTTCTTTTGGTAGGTCAGTAAGCGATTCATATTGTTTCCATTTATCACGGCTGTACGGTTTTTTATTAGTTCGAAAAAGAATCAGTTTATGGAGTGAAGAGTTAGGGAGACGAGTGACATGAGCGATGTATTTTAGGTGTTGTTGAAGGTAAAACGTACGGATCAGTATGGAGTGGGTAAGTAGCATAATGTCAGCGTTGGAATATTTGTAGCGCCAGTCTACATCACCATCCTCAGGGGGGTTAGCTGTGCTCGTGCTGTTTAGTCGAGCTGGCGCATTGACCCGCTCGAACCCATTGCGGACAAGTTTTCGTAGAAAGTTGGTACACGTTGACTCCAATTTTGCAAGTTGGTGTGTATCAAGGTAGCAGGATTGTATACTGTAAGTGAGCCGACTGCGTACACAGGCAGTTAGAAATTTAACTCGCGTTAGCAGCTTTACACGGCGATCCGTGAGAACGGTTTTGAGCGTTCCACTTTTTATGGGCAGAAGAGATGCGTTGTATAGTAAACGCAGAATGACCCTCTTCATTTGAGATGGTATGTCCAAGGTAAGTGAAGCTAGCTACATTCTCAATGCAGGTACCTCTGATATTTGTAAGTGATTGTTTTACCTTCAGTTCTATGGGGGTGTAAAAACCCGACATTGAGAAGAGAAATAGGTCTCCAGTTTTCAATAAAATTAAGATCTTTGTTTTTCTTCGGTATTAAAGAGATAATACCTCGTCTTTGGGAAATTGACAGCTCACCTTTATGGAATGCAAAATTTAAAGACTCAGTGAAGGGGTGTCCAATTATACTCCAAAATCTCAGATAAAATTCAGCCGAGAGGCCATCCGTGCCGGGGGTTTTGTTTTTGGCAAAACTCTTAAGAATATTAAGACATTCTTTCTTAGACAACAAGCCCTCGCACGAGTCTCGATCGTCCTTCGTCAATTTAGGAATACGCTGCGAATCAAAGAAGCACTCGAAGCGTGGTTGATCTAAAGAGACTTCGTCTACTGTAGAGTAGAGTTGCTTATAAAATCTTTCTTGCTCGCGGAGAATCTCGTCAAACTCTGTTATGATATTTTTTCCGACCTTGAGAGGCAGTCTCCCTAAACTTGGTAGATCATAAGGGTTTGGTACGCAACTTAAAAAAACGGTATAATTTTTTGCAAATATTTTTTTTCGGCTTTCCTACAGGCATGAATCCGACCTGGCCGAGCAGGCGGCTTTGGCCACCCATTTCAAACCCAAAATCACCTGATATTTAAGACCGCGGCGAATTCTTTCTTTGCTATCTGTTTTATTTATCTTTCGACTTGAAAAGTACCAAATGTGACTTTAATTGATTGCTTTGCCGATAAGATATAAGCCTTGATGCGAAAGTGCGCTGAAATATAGTAAAACTCGGAAGCCGAATTCTCGTTTGTTTGACCAAAATTTAAATAAAATTTTACATTTATCTGAAGGTGGTAAGTGTATTTCTCAGGATCTACAGTCAAAACTCCGGGTATGCCGCTGTACGCGAATCGGCGGGAAGGTCAAGTTGGTGCTTTGTTTACACAAACAACACTTCGTAATCCTTTAACTCAGTCTGTAAATTCCGGCTCCCGGTTCTTAAATTCGCCAAAATAGTTTTTAAATCCAGCAACAAAGATATTTGAAAGTCCTGTGCGGGTTTTATTGAAAATAAAATAAAATTATCCGACAAACCGAGCTGGTGTTCTGCTGAGGTCTTTTGCGGAGGAAACCCCGCACAGTCGCTGAACAAGTACAACGTTAGAAATGAACCATTTGCAGAGGCAAACATTTATTAACCCTTTTGTCGGTTGGTTAGAGTTAATCCTGTATGTTTATTAGTCTACTGGGCAATCTATAGCATTTGCGAAGATTGCGAAAGTATTTTCTTTGTATAGGACCGCTGCTAGAATTTGTTTGGTAGCTGGCGCGGCCCGGCGCTTTAATGATCTCACATAGAAACTAAAGAAATAACGAAAGTCTGGCCCACCCCTCGACGAGAGAAAAAATGTCTCAACGGTTTGTGTTTTGTCACGGACTTTAGTGGTGGGGCCGCCATTGCTCTCAGGACGAATGGACGAGGCTTAAAAGGTTCGCCATTTATATCATTCAGAGAGGGTTTGATTTCCACGAAAAAGGTAAACAAGAAAGCTGAATAGTTGTACTTTTATTATGCGAGGTTTGTTTGGAAAATTATATGCTCTATATACCAAGTCCTGAAGTACGTCATAGGTCACGTGATAGCACCAGAAAAGTTGAATTAATCTTTTTGCACGCAGGACAGTAAGACACAAGGTCAGATGGGACAGTGGGCCAGATGGGACAGTGGGTCAGATGGGACAGTGGGTCAGATGGGACAGTGGGTCAGATGCGTCAGATGGGACAGTGGGTCAGATGGGACAGTGGGTCAGTTGGGTCAGATGGGACAGTGGGTCAGATGGGACAGTGGGTCAGATGGGACAGTGGGTCAGATGGGACAGTGGGACTGGGTCAGATGGGACAGTGGCTCAGATGGGACAGTGGGCCAGATGGGACAGTGGGTCAGATGGGACAGTGGGCCAGCGGGACAGTGGGTCAGATGGGACAGTGGGTCAGATGGGACAGTGGGTCAGATGGGACAGTGGCTCAGATGGGACAGTGGGCCAGATGGGACAGTGGGTCAGATGGGACAGTGGGCCAGCGGGACAGTGGGTCAGATGGGACAGTGGGTCAGATGGGACAGTGGGTCAGATGGGACAGTGGCTCAGTTGGGACATTGGGTCAGTTGGGACAGTGGGTCAATTGGGACAGTGGGTCAGATGGGACAGTGGGTCAGATGGGACAGTTGGGACAGTGGGACAGTGGGACAGTGGGACAGTGGGTCAGTTGGGACAGTGGGTCAGTTGGGACAGTGGGTCAGATGGGACAGTGGGTCAGATGGGACAGTGGGTCAGATGGGACAGTGGGTCTGCAGATGGGACAGATGGGATAGTGGGTCACACAGGTAGTTATACCTTGAAAGCTAAAAATTTGAGTTCGGTTCCCCTGTATGCGAAACAAGTGTTCCTAGGTAGATCAACCCTACCCATTTTTGGTCAACCCCTCCCCCTTGGGAGGCTTTGATAGTATGTTAGTTTGGTAGTAAGGCTTTGATAGTAAGTCCCCATAGACAAAATACTTCAGACTTGAAAAAAATATCAAGTGATACTACACTAAAAAGGTACATGTATTTTGCTCCCAATATTTTATCTTCACGTTCTAATTTGCATTACTTTCTCATGCGCTTTGAAACAACAATCGATTTGATAAACCAACAATTTTATTGACTTAACTATGTTTTCATTACAAGTAATTGTTTTGAAACTCCCTTTGAGCCAGTAAAAATTGTCTACTTCGGCTTATAACAATTATTTCAGCAGTTACACTAACTTTTTAAACTGAATGATGCTGTGAAACTGTAACGTTCTTCTACGGCATGTTACCTATTTTTATGATACAATTGAAATAAGAAATTAGTAAAAGACTTGTTCCGCATGAACAAAGCTTAAGCAATTTTATAGTTCCACTGACAAAGTCATATCATCATCAGCTATCACTCGCGAACGAGTAGGATGGTTCTCCTATTATTGTCTGTGGACTCGCAGATGGCTGACGAGGCCGATCCTAGATTTGCAAATCCTGTGGCAGTGTGGGCATTCGGTAGTAGTCCCCGGAGGAAGAGAGGGGTTGATGCTACATTGCCGTTATTTCCTTCTCTCTCTCTTCCTGGTAGCATCTAGACGTAAGCTCTCTTCATAAAGCTTAGTGCCCTCAGCCACCAAGCGCCTCCAAACAGGACGGTCTGTGGCTAGGCCTTCCCAATTGTCAACGTCTATGCCACATCTCTTGAGTTTAAACTTAAGATTATCTTTGAAACGCTTGCGTTGGCCACCCTGAGTCCGTTGGCCATACTGTAACTGGGAAAACAATAGCTGCTTGGGTAAGCGATGATTAGACATCCGCAGGACGTGACCTGTCCAGCGCAACTGGTTTCGGACAATCATGGTTTCTATACTTGTAGAGTTGGCCTCTTCCAAAACACTTATGTTTGTCCGCTTATCTTGCCAGCTGATGCCTAAGATCTTACGAAGACATCTTTGATTGTATTTTTCCAGGCTGTTCAAGTGACGCCTATAAGTCGTCCAGGTCTCGCTTGCATACAGCAGCGTCGGAATAATGACCGCCTTGTAGACACGGATTTTAGTTTCAGGACGAAGGTCCTTTTCTTCGAATACACGTTTCCTGAGCCGCCCGAAAGCGGCACAGGCACAGCTGAGCCGATGTTGTATTTCCGCATCTATATCCGCAGTGGAGGAGAGGTGACTTCCAAGGTAGGGAAAATGAGTGACATTTTCTAAGATTGTGCCATTTATTTCAAGGTGCGGATCTTCTGCAGCTACCTTTGGGGGCGGCTGATACAGCACTTTGGTCTTCTTGATGTTCACCTTCAGGCCAAGACTCTCGTAAGCTTCTGTGAAGACACTCAAGGTGGTTTGGAGTTCTTCGGCAGAAATGGCGCACACAACATTGTCATCAGCATACTGAAGCTCGATCACAGAGGTTGTAGATATCTTAGTCTTTGCCTTCAATCTACTAAGGCGAAACAGCTTTCCATCCATTCTGTAGATGATTTTAACTCCGTCAGGTAACTTATCTTCGACAAGATAGAGTACAACAGAGATAAAGATTGAGAACAAGGTTGGCGCAATTACACATCCTTGCTTAACTCCGGTAGTTATGCTGAAAGGCTCACTTTCAGACCCGTTCTTTGTCAATATGGTAGCCTTCATCATGTAGTAATCGAAGAATGTTGATGAATTTATTGGGGCAGCCGGCTCTCGACAATATAGCCCACAGTGCAGATCGATTCACCATGTCAAAGGCCTTTGACAAATCAATAAATGCCATAAACAGCGGTTGGTTTTGTTCCCTGCATTTCTCCTGTAGCTGTCTAGCTGTGAAAATCATATCCGTTGTGCCTCTGGATTGTCTAAAGCCACACTGAGACTCAGGAAGTATCCCTTCAGAAATTGGGACAAGGCGGTTGGCAAGTATCCTAGCAAGGATTTTACCCGCGATTGCTAGCAGAGAAATCCCTCGATAGTTTCCGCAGATGGTCTTGTCATCTTTCTTGAAAAGAGTGACGATGAGGGCATCTCTGAGGTCTGCAGGAATTACCTCTTTTTCCCAGATTTTATTAACCAAACCATGCATCTGGTGGGTTAGTGCAGGTCCTCCAAACTTAAATATCTCGGCGGGAATACCATCCGTTCCGGTGGCTTTGTTGTTTTTCATCTGACTGGTGGCCTTCTGTAACTCCTCCAAATTAGGAGTGGTTGCTAGCTCTCCTCGGATGGGTAGTTATGGGATATGGTCAACACAACCCTTTCAACAGTGGAATTCTGGTTTAACAGATCCTCGAAATGCTCTCTCCAACGCCTGTTGATGGCGTCGCGATCCGTAAGGAGATCCAAACCGTCTTTTGATCGTAAAGGGGTAGGACCATGGCTGATAGGTCCATAGATGGTTCTTGACGCGCTAAAGAAGGCACGGGTAGCACCAGTGTCCGCAAGATGCTGAAGCTCATCCGCTTTCATCCGCCACCACTCGTTCTTTAAGTCCCTTATCTTTCTCTGCACCTCAGCCTTTATCTTAGAGAACGTTTCCTTCTTGTTGATGTTCTGTGGATTACCTTGCCAAGCACGAAACGCTTCCCTTTTTCTGTCTATCATATGACATATCACAGAGTCGTTTTCATCGAACCAGTCTTGATGAAAGCGCTTTTGGTAGCCGATTGTATTGCTACAAGCGTCAAGAATGGTAGTCTTCAAGGAGGACCAGTGCTCTTCTATGTCGTCGGGGTACTGGTCCTTAGAGATCGTATCTTGAAGAGACGTTACTAGCTCTTCCTTTTTGTCAGGGTCCTTTAGGCAGTCAACGTTCAGCTTGCGTCTACAGAGCTTGTTGTTGAGCCTCCTTCTGCGGGCAATCTTGATGTCCATTATTGAACGGATCAGGCGATGGTCTGTCCAGCAATCATCAGCGCTAGTCATGCATCTAGTAAGAAGCACATCGCTACGGTCACGAGCCCTCACAATCACATAGTCAATCATATGCCAGTGCTTTGAACGGGGGTGTTGCCAAGTTGTTTTGAATTTGTTTTTCTGTCGAAACAACGTGTTGGTGATAGTTAGATCATGTTCCCTACATTTGGTGAGAAGCATCAAGCCGTTGGAATTCATGTTCCCAACGCCTTCTTTACAATCGCCGTAGGACTTTATAATAGGATCGGGAAATAAGAGAACAGCTGTGCGTGAAATCTATTAAAGTGGGGAGACTGCTGCACGACAGCCACCACACATACTGTACTTGGCAAAGATGATAACTCATATCCAATGGCAAGGAAACCAAGACGATTGGGAGTCACCATATGCTGCAGCCCTCGTCCGCTTTCGCAGCCAGTAGAGTTGCTGCCCATATGCTGTCTGTTCCGCCGTTGGGGACTTGAGCCAGAACTGTAGCCGAATTGACTGACAGGACTACCTTGTTGCCGGAACTGTCGCCAGATTGACTAGGCAGAACCGCCGGATAGGGTGTAACCCAGGCCGTAACCCTGGCCAAGGGAGGCCAAGGGTGTGATAAACACTTGCCCGAAGTGTCCACCCAGGCTAGTGGAGGGAAGGAGGCGCCTTACATCTCCAGTCATATACAGTCATGTGCACCCACTCAAGACCAACCCGAAAAAGTAAATACATAAAAATCAATCCATTAAGTAAGTTTGAAAGTCTGACAAGAACAAAGACAGAAAAGAGGAAACTAGACAAAAAGAAAAAAAAAACTTTAAAAGTTTTGTGATACCTATAAACTGTGAAGTGGCTATGTGGCTCAGGTGGATGCACACCACTGTTTGAGTTTAAATATTGTGTTTAGAGTGTATGTAATTTTAGTCTGAATTTCTTGATTTCTTTTGCTTAACAAGAACAAGGAGAAGTTAAACAAAATATTCGGCCTAAAATTGCACAGGCAATTTAAACTGCAACTAGACTTATTGAAAAGAAAAAATAAATCTAGTCGGGAAAACCAAAACAATATTAACATATATAATGAACTTTTACAAAAAATATTGGAACTAGACACTCATAAAATTAATAACTGTAATATACTTTGCATGGAAAATGTCATGGTTGATACTAGGGCAATACAAATAAACTGATAATATGGCATTCGAAAAAATACTGCAAATAAATGATTTTACTTATAAACACTCTGTATAAAAATCAATAATATAATTTGCATAAAAATCTTATTTTTTCTGATCTGGAAAATGTCATGGACAATATAAATAATCTCATATGGATTCAAAATATACTGTAAATAAATGTTCTACTCTTCCCAGTAGACTGTTACACCTCTCGGTTTTCCCCAGTCTAAAATTGATCGCGTGATCACCTTTTTTGTACCACGTGATGAGTTGCTTCTGTACCACATGATCAAAGTTGTGGGCGTAAAATTTGAGAGTTCATTGTTTTTCTGCATTCCAACGAAGTCTTCGCCCAAAACGGTTGATCACGTGGTACACAAGCAATCCAACACGTGGTACAAAAAAGTTGATCACGCGATTAGTTTTAGACAGCCGCCGGCGGGCAGAAAAATCGAGAGGTGTAACGGTCTACTGGGAAGAGTAGTTATTACTTATAAAAACTCTGCATAAAAATCAAAAACATATTTCCAACAAAAAATCTTCATGATCTGGAAAATATCATGGTTGATTCACTGAATCAGCATGCTTGACTAAAATCAGTCAAGGGTCTCGTTCGAAAAGTAAACAGTAATTAAATTCTATTACTTATAAACACCATGAATTATAATCCATAATATAATTTGCATAAAAAATCTCTATGATCTGGAAAATAAGTCTACCTCTGAATTCTGAAATGGCCTTTCTTGTAGAAATTCACATACTCTACTACTCTTCCCAGTAGACCGTTACACCTCTCGGTTTTCAGCCCACCGGCGGCTGTCTAAAATTGATCGCGTGATCACTTATTTTGTACCACGTGATGAGTTGCTTATGTACCACATTTGAAATCAATTTTAGACTGCCGCCAGCGGGCAGAAAAATCGAGAGGTGTAACGGTCTACTGGGAAGAGTATAAGGGTGTTTGGCCAATTTCAAACAGCAGGTATTAACTCCTGCAAAGTAATGTATGCCTCTACATTCTCCCTATCTGGATTAGCCTCCGCGAGGCTATCATTTTGGCTAGCAGGGATTTTATTGTCTTTCTTGACAAATGCAACCTTGTACTCCTCTGGGGTCACACCACATGATCCAAGGGCTGCCCCATTTGCCCGAGTAGGAATTTTTTTATAAAATACTTGACTTCTGTGCACTTCTTTGATGCTTCCAAGCCCTGTTGTTTGAAGGGCTTGAAATGCCTCTAGGACCTGTGCTTGGGGTGGTCTTCTTGTTGAGGCAAAGCTCCGTGACGTACGTCTTGCCGTGGGATGTGGTCCTGGCAAAAGGAGGATCCTAGCCTTCAATTGTTCCATTGATACACCAACCTTTATGGGCTGCATCGATGATAACTTCATTGCACAGGCCTACAAAAAATAACAATGGGAAACCATTTTTTATTTATTGATAGTTTCTGGAACCACACAATGTGTTTTTTTGGATATGATGTTTTGCGCAAGCATTTGCAAATTAAAATGAGCATGTTCTATGGTTTTGGGCAATTGGGGCTAAAAAACTTCATGACCTGTTTCAGCTTTGACATTTTCCATAAAAATAACATCATTATTTGCATCTAAGCATGTACACAAAACAATAAAAAGTTATTACTAATAAAAGCCAAAACATGATTGGGCTTAATGTATCGGTCAATTCCAGTGGTGGCCATCAATACGTGGGGCATTTGCACACCACTGGGTTCCCTGAGGTGGGGAATTTGGAAAAGTTTGCTGGCCCGGGGTTGGGATTTGTTTTTCTCCAGGGGAGGGGGGTGGGGAATTTTGGTTCTCTTACAGAAAAAAACATCAAACAAAATAAAATGCCGAGCATGGCCCGTATACACCGCTCTAGTTTTGAGATTGAGTGATGCCGGGGACGACAAATGAATGGAATTCGTAGTCAAATGGCTACAACCGCGAATGGCCGAGAGAAATTAGTGGAGACGTTTGTTGTATGTCACTACTATATTGCAATACCTTAGTAAAAGAAGAATTTCAATTACGACTTGAGACTGAAGGATTTGTTTCACTTGCAGTTGACTTATATTTGTCTCGTTTTCAGAGAGGAGAAATCTAAAAGTACAGTTTAAAAATGAATTATAAATGCTCGGACGGAATAAATGGAGTTGAAGTTCTGAGCGGGAATATTTTTACTGGACGAAAACTTAGATTTACACATGTGTAAATGTCGAGTGTAGCTATAGTAAATTCCAGATTTACTCAGCTTTGCATACGTTTGCTCAAATTCAAATTTCAAATTTGCAATCAAATTTGCTACCAAAGCAAAGCAAGTGAAGACCGTATTTGCATAAAAAATACTTGCTTTGCAAATGTTTAGTAAAGACCAAATTTGCACAACACATTTACACAATAGCAAATATGGTGGTAAAGTTAATATTTGTTAGCATTTGCGTGCATTTACCATACCTGCAAATATGCCACTTTGCAAAGAGTTTGCTGATGCAACAAACATTGTGAAGACCGACTTTGCTGCACTTTTGCTCAAGAAACAAACCGATAGTGAAGTTATTATTTACGCGTTCGCAAATCAATTTGTGTATATAGTATTTCCATCTTGTTTGCTTGTATTTGCTTCTTTATTAAATATTATTTTCGCTTCGTAGCGCAGCCGATATTTTTACAGGCAAATTGTCCATAGAATTCCGCGCCACGGTATGCATCCAAAATGCAATGGTTGAGAACTATAGTGATAGACAATGAAGTGGGCAACATGACTCCTTCATTTAAAAATTATCAATTATTTATTCTCTTTTGCAACAATATTCATATTCCAAAAAAGAAAAGTGAAACTTATACGTGCGTAAAGTCCTGACCAAACGAAACCCAAATCAACGCAAGTCGTGCTACGTACTTGCTTGACTTGAATGCGTTCGTTGAATTTCACCACGTTGATTTTTTGTGCAACTAGGCGTCCATTTGCAAGAACGTTTGGCCAGGGCTTTAAGCTTCGATGCTTGACACTTGATTGCAAATCATTTTACATTTCAACTTTACATAATGTTTCACATAAAATACAATCTTTAAAACTTTCAATAAAAGTTGATCTCGTTAATAGTATAAAATCCTTTCCAAAGAATCACTAAAACTCTGAATCATTAAAAAATCATTAAAAATAAATTTAATTCATAATGAAATATTATTTTACATAGAAGTATTTGCAATTTATTCCAAAAATATAGAACACGTCCAGCAAAATGGAAACACAAATCAACCTGACAAAAGGGCTAAGGCGTCCAAAGCTATGTTTTTCGATTTATATTTGTAAAAATCAGACGGACAAAAATGTTTTTTTTTTAAGATTACGAAGATTCGCTATACGCATCTTTGTATTTACCATTCTAAAAATACGTTTAGAAACAACTAAGATTCAAGAAAAGTTATGGTATTTACAGGTATATTTTTGTTGTTATGTGACTGAACATCGACAACTGTGTTTGGGCGAGTTTTGACGATGTCCTAACGCCGATCCTAGTTCAACGTACAGCATTCGGCCAGAACCATGATTTAAAGTATATTGGATTTTTTTTTGCCGACAAAAACAGATAATATCTGAACAGATTATATAAGGAATGGAAATTACAAACTGAAACTGAAACAACCTGAATATTATACGCTTATAAAAAAGTAACCAGAACAAAGATCAGCGTTAATATGACATACACTTATTTCAGAAAAGGTTGGTGCGTCACGGGAGAAACTAGGAAGAACTTAATTCTCGTGTTATCCAATGCGAGCGATGTAGTCTGTTGTAGAATCATTTGGTATAAGCAGGGTGATAAGTATGGCTATTTATCGCACAAACCAGTGTCCGTGATTTTGTTTTGGTAAAAAGCTTTTTTCCCCATATGACGCATCGCGAGCTAAAACAGACAGTTCAACCTTTTCTGAAATAGGTGTATTTAAGAGGCATGTTACACTCTTGACATAGACTTAATGGCCCAGGCAGGCGCATCAAGAGGGACAGGCCTTGTCGAGTTTGCCCCACTTTTCCTTTTGAACAACATGTTTGCACTCTTCTGGCCCCTACGATTTTTGATGCGCCTGTCAAGGAAATTCATAACCCCATTGGCCTCGCTACTTCTCCAATGAAGAGGGTGCTTAATAAGCACTTTTTGTCGATTTTCGTTGTGGTCTGAATCTTCCGCAATCTGCTGTGCTGTTTCTGCGGTGTTGTCGGAGTCTTCAGAGCCCGAGTGCTCTGAAGACATATACTCGACAGTCATTATCTCCATGAACCTTGCCTTCTTTTCTTCAGTTAGCGTTGAAGAGTCTCTTAAGGATGTTTTGCGTAATGATGCTTTCTGAAAAACAAAAAGACGTTATAATTACTATTATAATAAATTATTATTATGTCCCGACAAAAAATACTCATGGGTACCATTTAAAGTTTACAGAAATAATGCTTTTATGATGAAAAATATTTGCTAATGGCAATCCTATTATACAGCCGATTGCGATTGAGCGTTTTACCCTAACAGTTCGCACGTTATGTTTGAACGTTTGAAAGTTGCGTTTCTAAGATGAGACGAGACGTTTCTATTGCGTACCAAAGAGTTCTGTCCTCTCTGATTGGTCAGTGAAAAATACACATGGCGGTTGCCCTTGGAAACGTTGGACTTTTTGTCTCACAACGCAACTTTCAAACGTTCAAACGTAACGTGCGAACTGTTAGGGTAAAACGCTCATACGCAATCGGCTGTATTATATCCCTGAACTATTTCACAAAACTTTTCAATTTAGTTTTTCAGTTCTCCATGAGATTTTATATTTCTTTCATGGGAACCTTTAAAATCAAACCACGGTAAAGGCGATATATAGGTAACACACTTTTTAGTACCATTATTTTTGGCCAAAGCATTGTTCAATCTTAAAATCTTTAGATTGGGTTACGATGTTGAACAATAGGAAAAAAATAATGTGAACTACACATGGGTTCTTGGTATGAGTTTCTTTTTAATGTAGTGCAGCTGATCATGCTGTGCCCTGATTTTTTAACTTTATAATACTCACTGTGTTTAGCCTGGTCCGCTTTCTCTGCTTTTTTTAGCACTTCTGAATGGTCATTATTTTTCTTGCTGGTGAAGTCCCTCTTCCTTGTGCGGAAGTGAACTAGCATTGCGCCTGTATTCAAAGAAAAATGAATGTCAAAACGAATTATGAATGGAATGGCCAATATTATAACTTTAGGTGATATATAACATCTAGCAAGTTTTCAACATGCCCTACTAGATTAGAAGACAACAAAAGTAACAACCAGCTTGAGACTTATGGTGAAGGTAATTTAAAAAGAATGTTTGCAGAGCTTTAGGAAGTTAGCCCTAAAAAACAACATATTGAAACCTGTCCTTTCACTGGAGCCCCCCCCCCCCCCCCCCCCCTATATAACTGCCCTATTCCCCCTGTAGGAGGAAGAGAAAGGTATTAGAGTCAAGTCAAGTTAAAAGGGACCTTAAATCTCTGGAAAAAAATGAATAAGAAGTTCTGAGTCCTTGTACAAATGGGCAATTCCATAAAAGATATTTACCCAGGGGTGGGTGGGTAAGCTTCCAGGTTAAAAAAAACCTGTAGGCAGAATTCTGAGCTTTACCCCCCCCCCCCCCCCCCCCCCCCCCCCAATTATTGAGAATTTACGAATGCCGTCCATCCCCAGGGTACATATATTTTGTGGAAGATATGGAAGTGTCCAATCTGTGCATGTTATTTTGAATTAAGCAATAAAAGTACTTTCTGCGTGCTCTCTGCTTTCTTACAAACACGAGGGGGATGTTGGGAGAACTGATCAAAACTTAAAAGACACAAGCTGAAGGCGAGTGTCTTTCAAGTTTTATCAGTTCGACCAACATTCCCCGAGTGTTTGTAAGAAAGCAGAGAGCACGCAGAAAGTATTTTTATTGCTTTTAGAAAATAACATACACACGCGCGACAGCGTTGCGTGACAATCGTGATGCTCAGGTCTCTTACAAACGTGCTTTTTAACCAATCAGAATGCGCATATTCACAATACAACATAGGCGTTATTTTCTAAAAGATGATTGAGATAGTTTGCACAAAATTAGCTTAATTGTGCATGGTAATATCAAACGTTTCGTACTTAAGAAATAAAACATTTTTTCTGTGCCTTCATAGAGTTTTGCAAACCTCAGCTCTTGTTTGGGAGAATTATCACGTCAGATCATGAAGCACTTGACTTTGTCTCGTGCTTTGTGATCTGCTCTCGCATTCTCCCAAACATGAGGAGCTTTACCCCGTTCTAGATTTTGGCCCCCCTGTGGCTAGTGAACATTTCATGTCCACTTTTGCTCCACAGGGGCCGTAATATTATGCCGCGCTCAAAGCAGTAAAACCGGGTAATCATCCTATTCACACCCAAGGATTAATGCTCAGTGCTGACAGAACCGTTCAATAAATATCATGCACACCAGGTCAAAAAGAGTCCAGGAATATTAAACTACAGAGCGTGTGTGTCGTCCTTTGCGAGAAAAGCCCGCTGAATTAGTGAGCTCCACTACTGACCTAGTAGCAAGCCTACACGCGTTATCATTACCTTAACAAAGTTAACAAATTACGTAGGAGGCTTAGCCATTTTTGTCCAACTTCAAGAGCACTGTTTCTCTGAATTTGTTGAGAATATTATTTCACAAACGTTTTGGCGAGCTATACCGTCAGCCACGTGAAATTATCACAGCTATGCAGTATAGTGCACCGGGTCTCTAATAATTAAATATCTACAATAAACTTTGGATATCCCCACCGCTAGGTTTTGGTAAGCTATACCGTCAGCCAGCTGAAATTATCACAGCTATGCAGTAAAGTGCACCGGGTCTCTAATAATTAAATATCTACAATCAACTTTGAATATCCCCACCCTAGTTTTTGGTGAGCTATACCGTCAGCCAGGTGAAATTATCACAGCTATGCAGTATAGTGCACCGGGTCTCTAATAATTAAATATCTACAATGAACTTTGGATATCCCCACCGCTAGTTTTTGGTGAGCTATACCGTCAGCCAGGTGAAATTATCACAGCTATGCAGTATAGTGCACCGGGTCTCTAATAATTAAATATCTACAATGAACTTTGAATATCCCCACCGCTAGGTTTTGGCGAGCTATACCGTCAGCCAGGTGAAATTATCACAGCTATGCAGTATAGTGCACCGGGTCTCTAATAATTAAATATCTAATATATAGATTTAGCCACTGGCTAAAAGCGGAGCTCCCGGTTACATACTTTTTCCATGTGAATGAAACAGGATTCCGATTGCAGTTTTCAGGGAGTGTGGACTACCCAACGGGTTAGCGACAATACAGAAAAATTAAAGAAAATCAGCAATTATGTCCTGGCAAAGTAAGCAAACCTCCTTCAGAAAAAGGCGGGAAGGTACTAATCCCTTTCAATGAAATTATACTAGCCCAGCACAGAAGGGCAATAAAGAGTAAAGTTTTTATTTGTCATTTTTATTGGAAACCACATGGTATGCCATGTTTTACATGTAAAATGTATTTTTGCTAAAATCATGTGTCATTCCAGGAAATATCCATACCCACTGTGGAATAAGGGAAATCCAGAAAAGTAATGGAAGCCAATGTTTTTTGTTATCATACATTATTTGTAAAATTTATTGAAAATTCGATTACATTGGTATGTACAAAAAAAAACGTGGAGGTATTAGTATGGATAATTTCTCGTATCACACAATACTAACAATCAAAGACATGAAGTGTGCCCTCCAAGAGAGGAATATACATTTCTTGGGCATCAGCTAGTATGTTATATGATTTTTTTTATGAAAATAAGCGCGCGCAAATGGTTACCATGACCTAAGTCAGAGATATGGAAATATTGCCCCCCCCCCCCCCCCACCCGCGCTCTAAGAACCAATCAGAATGTGGAATTCATTACCGTGCCCTCTAGGGAAAAATTCAATTAATTATTAGATTTTCGTTTTTATTCATCCACGATTCATTATGGAAAATTTTACATTTAAAACAATAACGTTGGGTGAGCAGTTGCGCACTAAGATATCAAAATGTGAACATTAAAAATGTTTAATAAACATGTAAGTAGAAGATGTTGGTCCACTGCATTGCACTAAATAATATGCATGTAATGAGTGCCATGGCTATCCAACAGTTGATATAAGGGATGTTCCAGCATTATTTCTGATGCATGCTTTTAAGCATCGGAAGTCAGCCAATACCGTCTGCAAGAGTTCATACAAGTTGTGCACTCTGAAGTGCGAGGAAAAAAATAGATAAGTAGACGGAAAATAGAAGTTAAGGAAACCACAAGGATAATTAAACGATATGGCAGGAGCAGCTGAAATAACTTTTGTTATGTTGAACATACCTTTTGCATGTATAACAAAGCATAGATTTCCCAGAACAACAAATGTAGTGTAGCTTTCATCACCTGAAAAACATGTCACAGAAATGACTTCAGAAAACACAACACGTGGAGTCGTTGTAGAGCAACATCAGAATGGTATACATTAATATGCTCTAATCGTTTAAGTCTGTAATATGGTGAGATATTTCTTGAAAAAAGACATACCACTACCAAGAAAGGGAATCAATGGGGGAGGGAACTGTCTTGATATACATAACGTTTCCATTACTCCTGGAACTGAGAAAGCCTGTCAATGTGAACCTGCAAAAAGAAAAAAAATAACGAAATATGAGCAAAATTAAACATACCACGCCACAAACATTGAGTTTTTAAAACCCGGATTCTGGGTTTTCGGTTTGAGAGTTGGTTATGTGTTCTGTTATGATCTTGACCTGCCACGCATGCTCGCAAATCTGAAATGAGTTTCTCCCATATCATTGAGAGTTGTCTTCTAACAAACATACCCCACCAATAAAGGACATTAACGAGGACAGGGCTGAAGGGTCAAACACATACCAACACCTATAGAAAGGGATTCAATGGGGAGGGGACTGTAGACTCCTTTGCTAATTTCTTTGTGTTGAAGATCCTCCTTTTGGATATTCATAGTGTGTTTCCATACTCCTGGAACTGAGAAAGCCGGTCAAATTGAGCCTGCAAAAAACAGTAATGAAAGATGAGTAAAATTAAACATTCCCACGCAACAAACATCTGAAATGAGTTTCACCCATGTATTACTGAGTGATAAATTTATCTCCTAGCAAACATACCCATCAATAAAGGAATTCAATGGGGAAGTGACTGCAGGGTTTTTTTAATAAATTGTCTCTGTTGAACGTAGTTCTTTTTCTTGATAATGCAGTGTTTCCATACTCCTGGAACTAAGTAAGCCTGTCAAATTGAGCCTGAAAAAGAAAACAACGAAATTCCCAACAAACATGTCAAGTTCAATCAATTCGTTTTTGTTACACAAGTACAAAAAATATTTTACAATAAGCTATTGAAAAAGAAAATAAATAATGCATGAGTCGTGACTAGAAGAGGACAAGCTTCCGAGCCTGTCATCAGCAAATCTCTCAGTGTCCGGCTACTTTTTTATACTTATTTGCTGTGTGTCTCCCCCTGATTGAGAATGCGCTGTTCTCATACAGTTGGCGTAACTAATAACGTTCAATATTTGGTAAATTCATGCATGTCAACCTACCTCCACATTTTCCAAGGCCACAGGAAGAAACAGTGCCACTGCTACATATACAGTAATAATATACAAATAGCATTAAGTGACAAATACGTTAACGAAGCCCAATGTTGTACAGGTATCAGTAGATCCTGTTAACATATGATATGTTTGTGTACCGTACATCTATGTATTTGTATTGATCATATGAATATTGGCTGCAATAGTAGCAACTACTGTATTTGACTGGTAATTAAACACATGAACACTTACATGTAAGGGTAGAAGCAGAATAATATTTCCTCTAATGAAATTATTTGATTTATCATAACTTTGTTCTTTGTAATGATATTCAAACTGTAATGATATTCAAACTGAGGCATTTACAGTAGCCTGTTTGTTTATATTTTTTTATACACAGGTATTTCGTAAGCATTTTGTTGCTGCATTCCAGAAACCGGATACTATAAGTCAATCTGCCTTTCTTCAAGTGGCAAAAAAAACTTGTAATTCTTATTCCTATTATAATATTCCACTATCAGGGTTCAGAAACTTTCGTCCAGAAACTTTCAGGAATCCAGGAGTCTTCAAGGAGTTTATCAGACGTTTTCCAGGAGTACTCAAAAGGTTTTTCTGCCAGTAAAAATGCCATTTTTAAAGTATCCACTTTAAGCAACAACTGTCGGAGCAGCTGAAATATTTTTCTTACTCATCGTTAAAACATGATGAGCAGCAGTAATTTCCTGGTCTGGTAGATTGGCCCTGGACAAAATCCGATTCTGCTTTCCATGAGTTCTCCAAGGGTCTCTATAAAGAATTCCAGGACTACCAAGGGGAACAATAAAATTCAGGAGTTGCATGAACCCTGGTTATTCTGTGTCCACCCCTATTAAGAATGGTTTACACTAATTATTAATGAACAATATAGATTTCTCTGCGACATTTACATGTATGGCCTACCGTAGCTGGCTCTTGTATTGTTATTTTTTGGAAAATTCCTATCTGTGCAATAGTGAGGCGGAGTCCAACCACCAAGGCATGTTGAGTGAGGACATTCCGTATCTGGGCATCAATTGTTTCATTTGAGGCTTGATTCCATTAAAGTGTGAAAACAAATGAGAGAGCCAGCTACACAGGCTAATTATAATAAATAATTATCAATGTGTTATGCATGGCCACAAAAGTCCCTGAGCTACACAAGCTGACTGCATAACTGTAACTTAACATGTTCAGGGGTTGGGAAGGACAATTTTTCCCAGCTGCTATTTGTTTCAGAAATATAAAGCTTTTTGGTTAATTGTGTAATTTTTTTTATTATAAAAATTTGATGAAAAATTGACTTATGTATCTTCATTGGTGGTTCCACGTTGCAATAATGGCCTCATGAATAATTAAAATGTTGTCCTTCCCAATCCCTGCATGTGCTATGCATGCCTACAAAAAGCACACCAGCTACACAAGCTGATCACTGCATAGTTTTTCACTACATTAATTTGTTATACATCACCACAAAGGCTGCCCAGCTACACAAGCTAGTTACAGTATAACTTACTTTTATTTTGTTATACATCACCACAAAGGCTGCCCAGCTACACAAGCTAGTTACAGTATAACTTACTATTATTTGTTATACATCACCACAAAGGTTGCCCAGCTACACAAGCTAGTTGCAGTATAACGTCTTTATGCCACTATTTTATCAGGGTTCCCATGGTTATGAACACTTTATTTTTAGCTTTTCAACTTTGTCCATAGGACTTCAAAAAAATTTTGTCGAGATCCTGTTTCGGTATTAATGTTTTTTTGTCTCTGTAAAGGTCAGAACTATAATAGTATCTTGTGGACAGAGTTGTCCAATGTTAAAAGAAGATACAGCATCAAAACATCAAAAACTAAAGATCATGTTTGTGTGCTGGAAAGCATCCATTATTGAATTGGTCATTAAAAAAGCTTTTAATGACTTTCCATTAACCCATGGGTACCCTGTGTGTTATAAAGGGCCACAAACCCTATTATAGAAGACCAAGTATCACTGACATGTACACAGGGTGAAAGAAAATTAATAGTAATAAAACCTTGCTTGCAATTTAATTATAATTATTGGTGTATGTACCAGTACAATCATACATTGTGCCAATTTTCCCTTACTCAGGGTTCATACGCTTTCCGAATGACAAAAATCCAGGATTTTGCAGGTGGTCTTTCTTATAGAGAAGAAAAATGTCCCTCCCTCTAAAAACATTCACATTTTTTAAGGAAGCTAATACATTGGAACGATCTACGGCAATATACATGCTTTCTTTTCTATTCACTTTTGTTGCAGCATGATAACAGTGCTGATGTCATAATTTGCAGCCCAATATAAAATTCATGGAACTGACTCATTCTGCCACATTTGAGTTGAAACATTTTTCCAGGTGTTTTCCAGGAATTTCCTTAACATTCCAGGACTTCCCAGGAAGGAAATGAAATTCCAGAATTTCCAGGGGGCGAATACCACCCATGCTTACTGGTTGTCTGTATGCACAATATTTTAACAAATTAATCATATGATATAAAAGTAGTACATAGTAGTATCAGTATCAGTGATCACAGGAAAGATGTATATGCCCTAAAAAAAAGCTAATTTACATGATATTATAATCTATTTCATACTTTGACTGCGAGTAAAATTGTAAAACATTTCTTACACCCTGTGTACAATTATAGATGACATGCCAACTTTTGACTATGGTCTCAATTATTGGTGCTAGTCTCTGCCCAGCGTACCATCCTATGAAATGTTTCCTCCTGATATGCTGGGGACAACATTTCTCTCTGGCAGCACTCTGCTGCCATTGTATGCAGCCGTTCCATTTCTCGTGCACGTGCTCGGGTTGTTGGGGTACTCACTGGGCGGAATCTGTCCTCATTGATCAGCACGTCCTCGTGAAAAGCAAAGTCAGGGTCCTGATCCTGCCCTCCAGCAGACTTGGCTCTAGACAAGGCAACAAATAGAGCACCAGGATTCTTTGCTTCAAAGGCATGAGTACCAGGATGTATCACAACATACCTGAATGCCTCTCCCTCCCCAACGGTCATCCCTTGGCATTTGTGTATGGTGGTCCCCCATGCCAATCGCAGTGGAACCTGGAGACGTTTGCACCTGCATGCACATTCTGTGGACCGTTTTATGGGTACAATTGGCACAACAGTAGGATCGTGTTCAATGAAGGCTGGTCCTTTGTATCCACTAAAGCGTACAAGGACAAAGTCTGGCTGTGGTGGTGGGTCATCAGTTGGTCTACGCCCATTTAAGTACACAATATCAACTACTGTACCAACTGCTCCGTTGTACAGACCCCAGTCAGCCTTAAGATTTGCTACAAGCATAACCTTACTCTCACGGCAAATGTAAAGAAGTTGCAGCAACCCACCAGCCTTGTTGCTGTCAGCCTTTTGAGCATGCCTACCATTGTTGACTGCTTTGATCTTAGCTACTGGGTGATCTGTTGATCTGTTGCACTCAACTAGTTTCCGCTTGTTCCTCTCCCATTCCAGGCGGTGTGTTGGGAACACAAAGAGCCCTTGACTGTCCATTCTCTCTAGTAGGCCCTCCCCATGCGTCCTCAACAAATTGTGCCACTGGAACTGCTGAAGCCAGTGAACGTGTTCTACAGTTGTCGCATACGTTCGCAAAGACATTAGTACATCTCTTAATTGTACTTCAGTGTCATTCTGCCTAATGATCTGTGTGAGCTCAACAGCACAGTTGAAGTTTGTCCAAACCAATCGACCATGATTTGATGGAGGACTACGTGCATCTGGCACATATACAGGGGTATCACAGACAGGAGGCAACTGAACATCATCCCCCATCATAACAACAACTGGAATACCACCCCAAGGTTCTTCTGCTGTTCTACCTTTGTTGACACCATACCGTGCATGTTGTTCCATCCAACCCATTGTGGTGCGACCAAACATTGATCGTTCATCTCCAATGAGCACCTTCAAGTTTTCACATCTGGACTGCAACTTCTCTAAAACTGTGCCTGATGGGACTGTAAGCTCATGGCATGATCGCCCACCTGTTGGAAGAGACAAAAAACTGTGTGCTGTCTTACCTTCAACTAAATATGCAGAGTTACCAGTTGGTGTGATGACCTGTATGACGTCGTTGGTACCAAATACCTGTCTCACCAAACGCTGTAAACATTTGATCACAAATGATTTTCCAGTGCCACCAGTCCCTGAGACAATTAGACGCAGTGGCTCATATTCTTCAGGACCCTCAACAAACTTATGTAGGGTGCAAAGAACTAAACTCGCTATTGCTCTCTGCTCCTCATTCAGAGTTAGAGGACATGCATCTGGCAGTTGTACTCCCTCATTCCCTGTACTGCCCTCCTCTTCCTGTTGGATCTGGTTGTCTAACCATTTCTTGGGATCTTGCCCAGCTGGTAATTGCACATGTGTGGTGTTCCAGTCATATTCATCACCACCATCATCATACTGGAAATCACTTTCCACTCCTTCGAATCTCTGATTTTGACCAGCATACACATTCACCCAGTCTGGCTGCTCCTCTGCCTCGTCTGCCTCTTCTTCCTCATTCCCCTCTTCAAAACGCTCATTCTGTGGATGGTCTACTAACCTCTGGACTTTCCACACCTGAGCCTTGACAAAGAGAGGGCAATTATCACTTAGGAGAAACTGTTCAAAGCATTGAGTCCATGTCTCCTCATCTCCCTTTATATCTCTCAGAGAGAACCAGCTGGCAGAATGCAGCAATAGCATGGTGCGGCAGTAATCTTCATTTAGCGGCCATGTTGCGTGTATTGCACCACCACTTACTACGGGTACCTTTCCATCTCTGGATGCATATTCATACCAGGAACAGTGGTCATCTGGTCGTCTTGCAAGATATTTATCTAGAGGGCTATTTGTGGTCGCTGTATCCCCATTCCTTTCTAGGCGCCTTGACCCTGTGAGCGATAAGTATGAAAACTTTCTGCTGCAACGCCATAGGGCCAGCTTACTCAGCTCAAATGATGCTTCTGGCCCACTCACATCTCGTCTTCCAACGGTCTTCATAAGTAACTTTGCACAAACGGACCGCCCAGAAACCTCATCAGCTGCATCAGTTGTATTGACCATGTCTCTAAATAGGTCGGCAGTAGCCCCCGTAGGCTCATTGTCTTTGCAGGCATAGCCACACACATAGTCAATCACAGCTATTATATCATCAGCACTAGGTGAGTCCGGTGGAGACTCAGATAGTATCATACTCACATCCCCATTAGCCCTCCAGGCCTGTAACTGGTATCTTGAATGCTGAACAATACGTGGGTGGTCACGTGGGAGCTCAAGGCGGGGAGCACCATTGTGGTCTAGCACAATTTCAGGAAATTCACGAGTCTCCTTTCCCCTGTGGAATTCAGAACCAAATTCCATGCGGCAAACACGCTCTCCAGGCTGCAGTCCTGGTTCCAAGTGTCGTGGCATTCTGAGACAGTAGTCTGAGCAGGAGTGCAGCCCAACTCTATTAACAAGCTGCAAATGATCCTCTAGTATTGCCTCTTGAGTAGCTGCTACATCCATCAACATCTTTACTAAAGGATCATGTTCATTCACTACTGGTTCTGCAGAGCCTTCGGGTGGTGGCCAAAACTCCTTTCTTGGGTCCCCATTGTCATCTTTGCCAGCAGGATGTGAAGCCGTCATAGCAAAATTTTCTTCCACCCACTCAGCTAGTCTTCGCACCTGCTCCTCGTCACTACAGTGCTCTTGTCGTGCATCGTGCAACAGCTGATGTGGCTCACGATCACCTCTCCAGCTCAGCTGGTGCCAGTGAATTTGCCCACGGGACTTGGCAAACTCGTACCTGTACCAGTAGTCGCTCACACCAAACACAGGTTTAAGCACCTTCTCATGGTAGGACTGAGTGCGCATATCAAAATAGGCCACAACAAGATGTGTATTCTCCTGTACTGCTTTAAATCGTGCATTGCTGTCTTCCAAAAGATTCACAACCTCACCTGTAGTCTGCAGAATGTAGTTCTCAAGGAGCCTTCTCAATGGTGGGAAGTAAAACTCAGCACAACTTCCTGTCATGAAAAATGATGGTAATCCATGCTTCTCATTCACCATGAACTCAACCAGGGCACGAAGCTCTCTGCGCCTTTGGTGCCAATACTGAGGTGTCCCCCGCAAACATGCTCCAAAATATAGAAGCTTATTTGCAATTGATGTGTCACCCCTTGCAAATCGCTCCTGTATATCTGCCACAGTGATATGAGGGTCACCTAGCTGCTGGTCAACAAAGTACCTGCTTTGCTCTAGGGCTCTCTTTCTCAAGATCATGTTGTGAACAATGAACTTCCAAACTTTATGCTTTGCAAACCTGCCATCTTGGTACCATAACAAATGCTCTGCCCACTCATGCAGGGACGCACACGTCCTTGGTCGGTTCACAGTAAAATCACCATTACCGGTTGGAAAAAGACAAGGAAATGCCATTGCGAAAAAATATGGTGTAGTGAACTCTGAAGCCGGGTTTCTATCTGTGGTTGGCCAAGGAATTACTGGTCTTTGTCTATCTGGCCTTGGGGGCACTTCATTTGCGTTATAATCTAGCTGCTCTGGCTCAGCCACTAACTGGTCCACAGCTGACTGGATTTGGGCCTCGACATTCACGCCCGGCTCTGGTAGAAGAACTCCAGACACTGTCTGATCATCATCATTAACTGCTCCAGGGTCTAGCTGTTCAGGAGCAGGACCTCTATCATCTTCATGCTGTACTTCATTGAATTCTACAGTTCTTAATCCTGGTAGCTCTCCATCCTCTGGTAAAATTTCAATGCGAGCATCATCTATTACTACATCACTGTAAGCCACATTGTTGTTCTTCAACCACCGGATTGCATCTTCCACGCGCCGTCTTCTGACCCGGAAATCCTTATGTGTATCATCTTTACCCTGCCTTCTCACTCTAATGATATCCACATCTGCAGGTAATCGTGGAAGAATAGTAGCAGGTTCTTGCACTGCCTGAGGGAAAGCAATGCAGTGGCCTTTGGCAGCAATGCCTCCATGTTTCAACATGTGTACATGTATGGCAGGTGCTATTCTTGCAATAAGCATTTGCTCTGCGTCACTCAGACCTACTAGTGGCTCTGGCACAACTCCAGGATTCATGTTATTCTCCTGGGACCATAACTTTGGCTGATTTTTGTCTCTCTTACATCTAGAACAAGAGTTGCATCTTGTAGTCACACCTGTTTCCAGACGTCTCTCCTTGCAAATCTCACAATAACCCAAGTTATAAGTCAACTGCTCGACCTCAAAAGAACGGATAGCGGCATAGGCTTTGTCCTCTTGTTCACTGGATCCTGGGGGCGGTGGTGGAGGTAAGTCACCAATTGCTTCTCTAAGCCTCTGTTCTTCTTTCAATATTCTCCGCTGATTTCTCCGCCTCCGGTTTCTCCGTTCATCATCTGATTCTTCAGAACCTGGTTGTGCATACTCAAAATTGATGCCAACAGCACTGGCCCTTGCAATAAGCTCGTTATCACATCCCTGAATCCTGGGGATTTCTACATCATCACCTAAATGATGCATTTGTTCATTACCTTGCTGGTGACCTATAAACATTTCCCATAAAAAAGTGTAAAGTGAATTCTGAAACTTTTCTCAATGAAATCACAAAACAAATCATAAAAAGTAGGAGTTTCAATAACAAATTTTATCCAAAGCACCTTGTGGTGCAAAACGTTTTATCCATGAAGCAAACAATCTGCACAAGATTTTAAAATTTTACATCCAATATTTAAGCTTCTTCTACTAAAGTGCGCTCAATGACTGATGCCTCAACTTGCAAATTCTGGATCCGTGCTAATTACATTTTATGCTAATGAATCAACCTGTGAGCATTTCTCTATCTACATTTATGTACATATAACAAATATTTAAGAAAAAATATCATTTTAGGGGAATAAGTGTCGTTTGGTAGTTCATTTTACAGTGTAACAGACTAGCCCCATCATCAATAATTTTGCAATTAAACACTATAATAAAAAGATATTATGGTAATCATGAAAAATGAGTATCTACTTGCCTTCCAACCTAGGACCACTTTGTGTGGAGTCCCCAGCATGCTCTGGATATTCGGCACCCCTTGTACCTTCACCAGCATCACCATTTTGAGAACCTGCAAAAAAGTCAGTCCTTTAGCTACTGTATGGAAACTGGTATAATAATTTTATGCTGGGGATAATTTTACACCCAGCACCTACATTTGTTTCTACAGCGGCGGACAAAAGTATCGTAAACACCCCGTTCCCCAGTGTAGAAGAACCATCATATTACTTTATCTGTGAAATACAGCTGCATACTGTAGAATGGACTAATCACAGAGTGCTGTTATCCTAGCTGTTTATCTTCGATTGTTCAATTTGATATCTCAAGAGTGAGTGCAACAAGTACTGTATGGTCCTCCACAGTATGGTCCCCCACAGAAGGGATTGGAAATTCCAGAGATTGAGAGTATTTGATCCAGAGAGTTTTTGATCAGGATTCCTTTTTTCCATACCACCAAGCACTTCTTTCCTTACCTGATTTCTTCTATACAAATACTGCATTTACTTTAGGAAATTGGAGAGGGGTTGGGGGAGGAGGGTACTTTTCAACACCCTTCCATGGGAGGAGGGGATATTTTCTGGAACCACGCAAGATTTGGAAAAATGTTGAACATGCAACGTTGATCATTTTCACACTTGAAAAACATTGTATCTCTACATGTGCTGCATGAAATTTCTCAATAGAAGGCTAGAAATAGTTTTTCAGTGCACTAGTTACATAGTTTTTTGCAGTTTACTGTATTTCCTTGTACCCTTTTGTACTTCTATCAATATAATCATACTCAGAACAATCTATCGTTCTAAACTGGAGAATATCATTTTTAATTGTAGATGTGTTAGGGTCCTCACTCCTAAGGCAGGTCTGCCCTTGATTCAACCAATCAGAGACCCTGGTGAGTTGTGACAAGAAAAGTATCCATAGCAATGCACAACACCCCTGAATATACCCCTATTTTCCACTTTCAAAATTGATATCTCAAAAATCTGAAGTAATTTTTTTCTGAAACTCACAAATCAGTGTGATAAAGAGTAGTTTAATTTACATGTAGTTGAACAAGAAAAATTCTATCAGGAGAAACATACATCCATGGACACGTCAGCAAAACATGTTTTTCTTGAATAGTTCTTTAAATTTTACTACCATTTCGTACAGTTTATTTAGCGATACGAAATGTTTTGATTGACAAACGTCTGCAATACAAACTTTTCTAAACCTACATGTAGATGTCGCATCAGGCCTCACAGAAAGTTGCAAATGGTAGTACGTAAAATTTGGCAACAAATATTGTCAACTCTGATTACTATAAAAAATAGTAATCAAATTTTTATATTAATTGCCTGCCCCCACACACACAGAAAATAAAAACAGAAAATATTATCTACTTGCCTTCCAACACAGGACTACTTTGTGAAGGGTTCCCAACATGATCTGGATCCTCAGCAACTCCCATAGCTGCACAGATATCACCATTTTGGGAACCTGAAAAAAGATTAAAGATTATAATTATAGCTCGTCTTCAATAGAGGAGATTTCAGATGACTGTTGTGAGTTATTTGCAATTACTCCCCCTCCCCCCCCCCCCCCCACACACACACACACAGAAAAATAAAAACAGAAAATATTATCTCCTTGCCTTCCAACACAGGACTACTTTGAGAAGGGCTCCCAACATGATCTGGATTCTCAGCAACCCCCATAGCTGCACAGATATCACCATTTTGGGAACCTGAAAAAAGAGTAAAATTTTTAAAAATTTTTAATCCTATCTCTTTAAGGTGATTGGAAAGGACCCTGCACAATAAAGAAAAAAATAGAACCTATTGTACTGTACATTGTTTGGTTGCAGAAAATATCCCCCCTTCCCCATGGAAAATAATAACAGAAAATATTATCTCCTTGCCTTCCATCAAAGGACCACTTTGTAAAGGGTTCCCAACATGATCTGGATCCTCAACAACCCCCATAGCTGCACAGATATCACCATTTTGGGAACCTGAAAAAAGAGTAAAAAGTATTATGATTATGCCTTGTCTTTAATAGAGTGAATTTAAGATGACTATTGTGAGTAATTTGCAATTACTCCCCCACCCCCCTCCCCCCAACACACACACAGAAAATAAAAACAGTTAACAAATATCTCCCGAAGGGGAGTTGAAGAGTGGTGGATATGCACTGAGACGCAAATCGTTGAGTTATATATCCACTGCTAGGCACCGACCCTGAGGGGGATAGTTGTTTTAGTATATACCAAATCAGTAGAATAAAATACGGTGGATTAAGGTGTAAAGCGCAATATTGTGCGAGAAACGAACTGCCATTTTGAGAGCTTCCTCCAAACAGTAAAGTGCTGGATATCTACTATTTCAGGGACCAATCAGAACACACGAAAATGACTATTCACTCATTTGGTATACTCTATAAAAATATTATCTACTTGCCTTCCAAAACAGGACTACTTTGTGAAGGGTTCCTAACATGATCTGGATCCTCAGCTACCCCCATAGCTGCACAGATATCACCATTTTGGGAACCTGAAAAAAGAGTAAAAAATATTATGATTATGCCTTGTCTTTAAAGTGCATATGAAACGAAATCGTTTTTCGGATCTCTGGATAGATCATTATTAGACAAACATGCTGACCAAGTTTGAGAAAGATTTGATAAATAACCGCGAAGCTATGCGCTCGCAAAGTCAAGCGTTTTGTGGCTAGCTAATTAGCATGCGAGTAATGTAATTTGACGCATCATTTTGTTTGCTTGTGTACAAAGACTATGAGCGCGATCACGCTAAAAACCTAACTTGCATACTATAGAAGTCTTATAAACCTTTCAAAACTGGTTGGTTAGGTAGATAAAAATGTTTTCCCTAAGCAATCTTTATTTGAATTTCCTGCTGCATGTCTGAAGGGTATAAGAAGCCGAATTCGTCATCTTCTTTAATCTCGCCTTGTAGTGTAGAAACAAAATTACGTCACGAAACAGTGTCATCTGATATTCTAAATGCCTAATGTCCTAGCCAGAGGTCACATCAAAATACGTAACTTTGAACGGTCATAACATCGCAGCATTTTACCGAAATTCTTTCAAACTTGCAGTACTTACTTCTTTAAAAACAATGTGTTGAATAATGTAAAAATTGATTTCGTTTCATATGCACTTTAATAGAGCGAATTTAAGATGACTGTTGTGAGTAATTTGCAATTACTCCCCCCCCCCCAACACACACACAGAAAATAAAAACAGTTAACAAATATCTCCCAAAGGGGAGTTGAAGAGTGGTGGATTATGCACTGAGACGCAAATCGTTGAGTTATATATCCACTACTAGGCACCGACCCTGAGGGGGATAGTTGTTTTAGTATATACCAAATTAGTAGAATAAAATACGGTGGATTAAGGTGTAAAGTGCAATATTGTGCGAGAAACGAGCTGCCATTTTGAGAGCTTCCTCCAAACAGTAAATTGTGCTGGATATCTACTATTTCAGGGACCAATCAGAGCACACGAAAATGACTATTTACTCATTTAGTATACTCTAAAAAAATATTATCTACTTGCCTTCCAACACAGGACTACTTTGAGAAGGGTTCCTAACATGATCTGGATCCTCAGCTACCCCCATAGCTGCACAGATATCACCATTTTGGGAACCTGAAAAAAGAGTAAAAAATATTATGATTATGCCTTGTCTTTAATAGAGTGAATTTAAGATGACTGTTGTGAGTAATTTGCAATTACTCCCCCCCCCCCAACACACACACACAGAAAATAAAAACAGTTAACAAATATCTCCCGAAGGGGAGTTGAAGAGTGGTGGATATGCACTGAGATGCAAATCGTTGAGTTATATATCCACTGCTAGGCACCGACCCTGAGGGGGATAGTTGTTTTAGTCATAAATACCAAATCAGTAGAATAAAATACGGTGGATTAAGGTGTAAAGCGCAATATTGTGCGAGAAACGAACTGCCATTTTGAGAGCTTCCTCCAAACAGTAAATTGTGCTGGATATCTACTATTTCAGGGACCAATCAGAGCACACGAAAATGACTATTCACTCATTTGGTTATACTCTAAAAAAAATATTATCTACTTGCCTTCCAACACAGGACCACTTTGTGAAGGGTTCCCAGGAACATGATCTGGATCCTCAGCAACCGCCATAGCTGCACAGATATCACCATTTGGGGAACCTGACAAAAGAGGAAAATTATAATTATAACTTGTCTTTAATAGAGCGGATTCTGGATGACTGTTGTAAATAATTGGCTATTACCTTGTAATAACTCCAGCTATAGGCTTTATTCAGCATTGGTGTAATCACTTTAAAAGTTAAACATGCCATGTAATGCCTGTATTAGTGCCATTATTTCAAATTTTAGGGACATGGTGTGCTTATTATTTGATGGGGGGGCTCATTTCAAAATCACTGTCGAGTTACATCTTAATAATTTACATCATAGTGATAGACTACTGTCTTACTGTTTTTGATAAATGATCTACAAAATTCATTTCTTTACCACACACACCAACATCGAAAATGAATCCTGAAATAATTTTGTCCACATCCATGCAATTTATATAATATAGGTTTTACAGCACCATGAAATGAACATCAACAAACAACACCATTCCTTCACAACTTTGAAAAGTTATTTCTCAGGTTTCCTTGGGAATTTCTTCTCGGTGTTACTAGTAGTATACAGCTTATAGCCATGTATTTATTTGATCAAGACCTTTGGCATGCATGGTTTTGTAATATTCTACAAGCTTAGAATTGTTTCCACTTTGCGAGCAAATTTTAGGCGAGGAAACCGGCCCGCATAATGCGAGGAAGTTGGCATAAATTGTAGTCTAGATTTTTAATCAACTATTACGCACTAACTAATATTTTGTTAGATTTTAAAAATTAAAGCTTATCTCTACACTCTTCGCAGTTCTTGTCGACAATGGACAAAATACGCCGAACAAAATCAACTAATTTCATGCATGGTGGAGATCTCCACTTACCAGTCATGTGGAATCTGTGTGGAGTACTGACAAGTATAACGAGTGGCCGAGTCGGAGCCGCCGACCGTGACTGAACTTATCAATCTCATCTATCTGCAGTCTTTCGTGCGAAGCCCAACGAAATTATTGAGAAGTTCCTAATGTTAGCAATAAAAGGCTACCTAATCCAAGAATTACTGTACCATTGTCTAAAATGTGAAGTTTGAAGAAGTTTGGAATTCGCTTTCCTTTGTTTTGTTGTAGTATAATGTAAGACTTAGAATAAACGTTTTCGGAGCACAGCATTCAAGATGGCCGCCGTTAATTAATAATAGTGTGCACAAATAAAATGTAATTTTTCCCCAAGCCGCCTCGGACCACAGCCATGGTAACTGCTGGCTAAAACTATTTGCTGGCAACTCAAAATCACTCGAAAAAAAAAAGGAATTCTCAAACAAACAACACAGTTAAGACGATAGTTTCGAAAATAGTTTATATCCATTCATTCATATTTCGGACTATACAGTGGTACAAAATGGCGAAAATAAGCGGACAGAAACGATGACAATAATGAAATAAATAAATAATTCAAAAGCTAATTGCTGAAATGCTGCCTGGTTGGGAGCAAGGCATCGCTCTGGAAGGCCACAGGTGTAGTGGCCGTTCCATAGGGGAATGCTCCTAGGAGTGCGGAAAAAAAACGGCGTCGCGAGCAGCCACACGTTCGTCATTCATCTTTCACGACCCTTTCACCATTTTCAACTGAGTGAGCCGAAAGCGCGATAAAATCTTGAATGAAAATTTTGATAGCTATCAAAAAACATCTTCAGAATGTCAATTTTCTTCTTAAGCTTCACGAAATTACACAATTTTCGTTACAAGACCTTACCTTGAGAATGGGATTCTTGTCGTTGTTTCTTTGCTGCGGGACGACACACTACCGAATTTCGCTTACGCTTCATCCCCTCTCTGTTCCTCTGACGCTGCCGTTCTGTTTCCTCCTCAGACAAGTTAGCTCGGGCCACCTTCATGTGTTGTCTGTTTTTCTCCCGTTGCCGTTGTCTTTCCTCCTGGGACATGTTTTCTCTGGCCGCCCTTTTCCGTTCTCTCTCGTGAGCTCGCTCTTCCTCCGACATGTCTTCCCTAGCCCTGGCGTTTCTCCTCCACTCTCTATCTCTCACTCGCGTTGCTTCTTTGCGAGCTTCTCTCGTCGAACTTCTATCTTCATCGACAACGGTCTCAATTTCTACTTCCTGCTCATGGTAACTCATTTTGCTAAAATCTTGATTTCTAAGCTTGATTTGATAACGTTTCAGTTTTTGGTGAAGAACAGAAAATACTGTCCTTGTCTTGACGAAAACTGACACGAAGTAAATCTCTATCAGGAAAATCCCGTTCAAACGCGCGTTCATTTTCCCGCTAAAAACTGCCCGTGGGTTGCCGTGCGACGTCTGACACACACACAACCGGAAGTCAATGAAAATCAAGTGGGTTGCCTGTGCGACGACGGACACACACACAACCGGAAGTCCATGAAAATCAAGGTCGATGGGTATACACTTTTCTGTTGTTTCTTTTTCTCCTGCATGTAGCTATGGGGCTCCGCTACGCGGGCGCCTTCGGCGCCCGCGGGAGCTCCGCTACAATCAACTTTGGATATCCCCACCGCTAGGTTTTGGCGAGCTATACCCGTCAGCCAGGTGAAATTATCACAGCTATGCAGTATAGTGCACCGGGTCTCTAGTAATTAAATATCTACAATAAACTTTGAATATCCCCACCGCTAGTTTTTGGTGAGCTATACCGTCAGCCAGGTGAAATTATCACAGCTATGCAGTATAGTGCACCGGGTCAATAATAATCAAATATCTACAATAAACTTTTGACATCCCCAGCTTTAGTTTTTGGCGAGCTATACCGTCAGCCAGGTGAAATTATCACAGCTATGCAGTATAGTGCACCGGGTCTCTAATAATTAAATATCTACAATAAACTTTGAATATCCCCACCGCTAGTTTTTGGTGAGCTATACCGTCAGCCAGGTGAAATTATCACAGCTATGCGGTATAGTGCACCAATCTACTACTATTCGATATCCTAATTATCGTGAACATGGTCTGTCCCCCTCGTCCTATCAATAAGGTCGTTCAAAAAATATTGTGCGAATGTATTGGTTCTCCATTCGATGATATCTAGCATGAGCTAAGTCGACGGTGTTGATATGCTCTGCAGTGCGTGAACAAATCGGAAAAAATCAGGAAAACGAGCTTTTTGGCATCATAGTTCTAGATATTCTGTTTCACATAGCCCGCCGTCTAGCCCAAAAGCGCTCACTGCATGAACATGAAGTAATCTTGGCCAATAGTAAATCGCCCGTAACTGAAACCAGGACATTGGAGCAGTCGACCCGCCATCTTTAACCCAGACATCCTGCAGTTTAACCTTTGATATTTCGCCTGGAAAGCGCTCAAAAAACTTGCATTTAGCAAATAACCTCGGTTTGCAGCCACAAAGACTTTCAGAAAGAGCATACCATCTTTTTGGCGTTGACAATTAGCCAAGATCACTTCTTTAAAGCTGCAGTCTTGTACCATGTCACCACCGGACCGAACGTGAAGGCGCCAAACACAGGAATGTAACAGATCTCGTGTTCTAGTTTCGATTACAAGTATAACATTAACTATTTCGTAGCCTGGTCTTTTATTGATAATGAAATGACATATGTCTTTTGGCGCTTTCAAAATCGTAGCAGCCGTATTAATTGGCTTAAGTAATTGATATCGGGTACTTAATTGGATTTTGAACCAAAATCGTCGATTCCCGCTGCGCAATCTTGAACGGAGTAAAACTCCTCATGAAGACTCAGTTTTCAAAACTCTATGAAGGCACAAAAAACATGATTTATTTCTTAAGTAACAAAAGTTTGATATCACCATGCACAATTCAGCTAAATGTGTCTAACTACAGACTATTTTACAACCTTACAGGTTCCTTTTCCCTTGCAAAGGCTCATTTTACAATGAAACATTGTTTCTGAATTTCAATAGCAAACTTTTCAATTGCTGATGAAAACACATCTTGCTGACACTCACTTTTAATTGTTGTTGATGAAGTCTTGCTATCCGTGCTCCTGACACCATCAAAAATAGCTTTGCAAACTTTCTTGTTAACACTAGAAAAAATACAGAAAAATACTCTTGAATAAAAACTTTATTTACAATTACATTATAAGTACTAATGGCAGTGACTGGGTCGAGCCATGGCCGACTAAAGACACGTTGCTTTGGGCTCTCGACAATTTTTTTTCTTGTTAATGGATACTACTTCGCAGGGCAACCGAAAATCACGAAAAAGTAGTGCAGAAAGTGAATCTGCAGAAGAAGGGAAGAAAAAGCTACGCGTTTTCAGCAATAACGAAGACGAATCACTAGACGAATTGGATATGGCGGACGAGCTCCTGGAGAAACTTAATTTAGTTTTCACTCGACTGGACTCTCTGGACGAAAAAATTGAAAGCAAATGCACCGGTATCGAGGAAAAGTTAAAAGAAGAGTTCATTATGCTAAAGAAAGGGCTAGAAAAGACAAACGACAAAGTACGGGAGCTGGAGGAAGGAATAAGAGGTTTAAACCATGTGATCGAAGGGACACGGGAAAAGGTGGAAAAGGTTCAGGAGTGGGCAGTTCACAAAGAAGATCTCAATGAGTTGCGACAGCAGAAATTGTATTTGGAGGTGTATATACGAAGGGAGAACCTACGGTTCTTTGGGATTCCTGAAGCGGAAAATGGCATTGAAAATTCCGAGGAGGTCTTGCGCGACTTTATGAGCGAGAAGTTGGGAATGGGGGAAAACGCATACCAGATCGAGTTCCAAAGGGTACATCGAATTGGGAAATTTGATGCTAAAGCTGATAAACCAAGGCAATTGATTGCCAGGTTTTTAAGATGCCCGGACCGTGAAGACGTGTTTAATCATGCAGTCAATCTCGAAAAAGGTTCTGGCTATGGTGTTTCACCGGATCTCCCACGGGAAATAGTGTTAAGTAGGAAAAAGCTCCTTCCTATCTTCAAGAAGGCGAAAAAAGAAAAAAAAGTTGCCTACTTTAGCAGAGCGATGCCTGACAAACTCTATGTACAAAACAAGTTAATACAGCTAGTATAAAGGTCTCTCTTTCGTGATTACATATTTATTTTTTCTTGCCACATTATGAATAAGTTAATAAGCTAATGGTAGTATTAATCTGAGCTGACCCAAATAAGGCTTTGTCCAGTGAAAGCAACCAAATTAGATCGTCTCAATTAGGCAGTTGCTTTCTCAAACCATTCATCGAAATGTTTTTGTCTTGTTTGTTTTATTTTTTGTTCTTTTTGTTAGTTCTAGTGAAAAGGAGTAACGAGTCTATTACCAATGAAGTTTCTTTAGGCGTTATGTCTTTAAAATATGCATGCAGTGTCAAAGGTATTAACAAGTCCTTATTTTTCTTGTGAGAGATGACGCAACAACAGCATAATATTCAATTCAACATCTTATCTCTTAATGTCAAAGGAATTCGCGACAAGCATAAACGGAAAGCAGTTTTCAGTTGGTTAACTAAGCAAAAAGCACCCATTTGTTTCCTCCAGGAAACACATTCGACAAAGGAGGTGGAAAGTCAATGGATGAAACAATGGAGGGGAAATTTGTATTTTTCGCATGGTACTAACCAGAGCAGGGGAGTGCTTGTACTGATCAGAGAAGATTTGGATATCGAGGTAAAATCAATCAGCGTGGATGACTCCGGTAGGTTTATTATTATGAAAGTACTTTTACAAGACTCTATGTTTATTTTAGTCAACATTTATGCCCCAAATATTATAAAAGATCAGTGCACCTTCTTCCAGTCGTTAGCTCAAAATATAAGCAAAACGGATCATGAAGAATGCTCTTTCTTGTTGGGGGGCGACTGGAATGTCATTTTTGACCCACTTTTGGATAGTAGTCCGCCGGCAAAAAATATAAAGGAATCTGTCAAATGGGTAGAGAAAATTATGCTTGATTTCGATCTCATTGATATTTGGAGGGTCTTCAATCCAGATAGGAAGCGGTTTACCTGGAGGCAAAATAAGCCACTGATACAACGTAGACTTGATTTTTGGTTAGTAAGTGATTCTTTGCAGCAAGACATAGAAGATGCTGAGATTAAAACCGCAATTAAAACCGATCACTCCGCAATAACATTAAATTTAAATAGCTTAGAGGAAGGAGTTCGCGGTCCTTCCTACTGGAAGTTTAATAACTCGCTTGTAAATGATAAAGAATATGTTGATCTAATTAATAGAGAATTCCCAAACTGGGTTCGGGAGCTTCCAGACCAGGTTGACATAAGAGTTAAATGGGACTGGATTAAATATAAAGTGAGACTGGAGACTATTAGTTACTGCAAAGGGAAAGCTAAAGCGAAGAGGAATAAAGTCAAAACTTTAGAAGAAAGTATAAGAAAGGCAGAGGAAGCATGCTCGGAAAACCCCTCGCCCGAGACTCTTGAAAATCTGAACTCTCTAAAAGAAAACTATGATTTAGAATATGAGTACATAGCTGAAGGGGCAATTATACGCTCAAAAACAACGTGGTATGAGTGTGGAGAAAAAAGCAACAAATATTTTTTGAATTTAGAAAATTCAAGGAAAAAAAAGAGTGCCATACGAAAAATTTACAAGAGGGATGGAAAAATTACTGTCAATCCCAAATCCATAACAGATGAGTTATATGCATTTTACGCGGATTTATACTGTGAAAACAATGTCGATGAATTTGAAGAGACTTGCTGTCCTTTTTTGACCTCACCGAGTATTCCTCGAATCTCCGAAGCATCTAAAAACATTTGCGACAAAAAGCTTTCAGTAGCTGAATGCTTTAATATCCTATCCACTTTTCAGAACAATAAATCGCCAGGCTGTGATGGTTTATCTATAGAGTTTTATAAAGCTTTCTGGTCTCTCATGGGGGATCTGCTTGTGGAATGTTTAAATTACTGCCATAGCCACGGAGAGTTAAGCACCTCTCAGAAGCGTGCTATAATTATTCTTATCGAGAAAAAAGGAAAAGACCGACGGCACCTAAAAAATTGGAGGCCTATTTCCCTCATAAATGTTGACACAAAAATTGGGTCAAAATGCATTGCAAAAAGGATAGAGACAATTTTGCCTGAAATTATCCATTATAACCAAAATGCATATGTTAAAGGCCGAACAATTTTCGATGCTGCGAGGACAATCGATGATCTGTTGCACTATACAAAAACCGAAAAAATTGATAGCCTTCTTACGACAATAGACTTTGAAAAGGCTTTCGATTCTCTAAATCGTAATTTCCTTTTCAAAGCGCTTGATAGATATAACTTTGGAGAATCTTTCATTTCATGGATCAGAATGATTTACAAAAACACCTCTAGTTGTGTTATAAATAATGGTTTTAGCACGAATTTCTTCCCTGTTTCCTCTGGCGTAAGGCAGGGAGATCCGATTTCGCCGTTTCTGTTTATAATGGTGTTGGAATTACTTTTAATACAAGTTCGGGATGACGGTAAAATCAAGGGAATTACTGTTAATGGGAAGGAGATTAAATTGGTCACATTTGCTGACGATATAACTGCGGTGGTAAGGGATAAAGAATCGTTTTTTAGGCTTTTCTCAATGCTAGACAAATCAGGGCCTTTTCTGGCTTGAAGGTAAATCCTGATAAAACTGAAGTCCTTTGTTTAGGCAGAGGGATTTTTACTGCAGCAGAGTTAAATGTAAAAGAAATTAAACAGTCTGTCAAAATATTGGGAGTTTATTTTACCCTCAATACCCGCCTCTCTAAGGCACTTAACTGTGAGATTCTTTTAGATTTCATTCAAAATAAGTGGAGGGGCTTAACATTGATTGGGAAGATTCAAATTATTAAATCCTTTATCATTCCAAAAATAATCTTTATTTCATCAATCATAAGTTTTGATAAAGATCTCTTAAACGAAATAAATAAGTTGTTGTATAGTTTTATATGGAATGGTAAAGATAAAATAAAACGATTAGCCCTTATAAACGACTATGAAGAGGGAGGACTCAAGATGCCAGACATCGTCTCCATGATTAAAACTCAAAGAATAATGTGTGTTAAAAAATTTTTGGGAGAGGAGCAGTCTTTTTGGAAAATTATGTTTAATTATTATATTAAAGGTTATGGAGGGCCTTTATTATTCTCTTGCGCTTATGCTATCCCAAAACTTAAAGCTAACAATTCTTTACCTAGGTTCTATCGAGAATGTCTACGAGCTTGGTCAGAGATTAATCCGGTCTCTTTGGATACGTCAGTTGATATAGCCAACCAAATAATTTGGAATAATGAATTTATTTGCATTGATAAATATTCTGTTTTTAACAGAAAGCTTTCAGTACATGGCTTCAATAAAATTGGTGACTTTTTTGATGAGAGCGGACAGTGCGTTTTAAATGATATCGATAGATCTGCCCTAACCATGCTCGACTTGCTATTGTTAATAGGCATCTATGACGCAATTCCTAGAAATTGGAAAACTAGACTCAAGAACGCTAGTCAAAATGAAACCACCCCTCTAGTTGTTGATAATGTTATTTATCTTACTAAGGGAGATAGTCGCATTGAGTTAAGTAAAGCTTCTTCGCGTGTTGTTTACAAATTGTTTCTGAGGGATATTGCAGTGATTCCCACGGCAAGAGAGCAATATGACCGATATTTTTCTCCTTTAATTATAGAGTGGAAAAAGGTGTACTCTATTCCATTTTATTGCTCTATTGAAACTAAATTACGTGTTTTTCAGTACAAGCTCCTCCACCGCATCATTTTTACTAATGATAAGCTTTATAAGTTTAAAATAGTGCAATCACCTCTCTGTTCCTTCTGTAATGGCATAGAGGAGACAACCACCCATTTTTTTTTTCACCTGCCCCTTTGTGGAATTATTATGGGCCGATATACAGCATTTCTTGAGGGAGGGAGATATTCTAGACAAAAATTTGAATGAGATGGATATTATTCTGGGAGTTTTCAAAGCAAGTAACAAACAGACCTTGCTTAATCATATTATCTTGGTGGCAAAATACTTCATCTTTTCGTGTAAGCTCAAGTCGCAAATTCCTAATTTCTTTAATTTTAAGAAGAAATTGATACAAATAGAAAGAATTGAATACATTATTGCAAGAGATAAGAATTCCACAATATTTCATTTAAACAAATGGAACAAGCTTATTCCGCTATTAACATAATACTTTGACAATGCATCATTTTTAACTTAAAAAAGCCAAATGAAACTTCACTCTGTAACTAGGTAACTACACTATGTATTTTTGCTTTTTGTGTAATTTTTTGTTTGTTTGTTTGTGTTTTGTAAACAATGTATTACTATTAATTACTATATAATATTACAGTTCTGGTTTTATTGAAAATGCTTATATCAAAAGTTGAAATTTTGTGACGTTACATTGCGCCCGCCTTTACCTAAAAGGCAATTTGCACTAACTGGGTCACGTGACCCAAGTCCCATACAAATTGTGGTTCTAGAAAATATCCATACCCCCTCCACAGAAGGGTGTTGAAAAGTGACCCCCACCCCTCTGGAATTTCCAAGGAAAAATACAGTATTTGTATGGAAATGATCAGGTAAATTGACCCCCCCCCCCCCTCCGGAATTTCCATTGCCCTTCCGTAGGGGGGAGGGGGGGGGGATAATTTCTGGAACCACACATTGAAAATTCAACTTGCTGCCATTTGCTCCAGGTTAGAGATTTTAAGCTGAAACTTCAGTTTCTGACTATTGAAACATTCCAGTTAGGTTTAGTTCACACAAACGAACAAGCAAGAGTATGTTCTTTACACGGAACAGATATCTATCATACCAGATCGAGAAAAATAAACTACTGTTTTTTTTAAGCGGAATAAACTTACCGTTAGAGCTCTATCGAGTCGACGTCGCTTTGTTCTCTTAAGTTCTTCATTCTCCCGCTCTTTTTGCTGAAGGGCCTGCAGGAGTTGCTCATTAAACTGAGCTTGCTGTGTTAGAAATTCTTGCATTTTTAAAAGAAATTCTGGGGGCTGCACAGCAGCAGCAGCTTCTTCTGGCATGTTTGGCGGGTTGAGAGTATGGAGAGCCAACGGGGCCAGAACTTGCCTAGTTTGTTCTTCTCTCTCCCGGCCACGTGGTAGGTGAACTCTAGGAGGGGGATGAAGAGTTGGCGCTCGCGCAATGCCACTGATCACTAGATCTTCTATTTCCTGATCGTGTTCATCTATCGAAGTACCAACACCCGAACTACCAGCAGAAGCTCCACGGAACTCCAAAGATCTTGCAACTCCACAATTTGGAGGGTTCTGATGCGTGCCTGCTGAAGTCGGTGTACTCGTTGAAACGGATGCAGTTTGGCCCGGAGTTTGGATCGCTCGATCGCTAGGCGCCTGAAGAAGATCACTCCTTCTAGTCACTCCAGTGGTGGTAGTAGCCACTGGAGACTGTTGGTCCTCATCTAATACCTCTTGTCCAGTCCGCACTGCCCCAGTGCCGCCATTGCTACTATCTTCAACTGTGGTCCCTGTGGTAGTACCACCACTGATCATTGTAGCGGAGCTCCTGAGCGGAGCACCATACATAAGGAAAAGTGGTATCAGAATTCAGACGTATAACCATCAAGTCGCTTTTGAGTGGTTTCAGAGGTTTTTGTCAATTTCAATGACGCAAACAGCGACGTCATGTCACGTGACTTTGACAATAGACAGGTATGAATCAAAAGACAACTTTTGCCAAGTTTGGTCGTCATTGGTGCTTTCCTTCTGGAGATATGATTTTTTTCTTTTCATTCCTGAATAAAACGTATAGTGTAATTGCGTGTGTGTGTTTGTGTGTGTGTCCGCCCGGCACACAGGCATCCCAATTTCAGGTGGGAAAATAGGCAAGAACGCACCGCGCGCGCTGCTATTTTTGTCGCCTTCGTGTTTAGTTTTAACGGAGGCAAGGGGGGTGCACCACCAAGGTCACGTGGCATGACGTCATCGATGACGTCATCAAAACTATAGAAGTCAATATCTCTCACATCGCTAGGTGACCAAACTTGGGTAAAGTTATCTTGGTGGAAAGGGGAAGCACCACCAAGGTCACGCGGCATGACGTCATCGATGACGTCATCAAAACTAGAAAAGGCAACATCTCGGGAAGGCAACATCGCCAGGTGACCAAACTTGGGTTAAGTTATCTTGGAGGCAAGAGGGGTGCACCACCAAGGTCACGTGGCATGACGTCATCGATGACGTCATCAAAACTAGAGAAGTCCATATCTCAAGAAGGTAACATCGCTAGGTGACCAAACTTGGGTAAAGGTATCTTAGAAGTAAGGGGAGTGCACCACCAAGGTCAAGTGGGATGACGTCATCGATGACGTCATCAAAACTAGAGAAGTCCATATCTCAAGAAGGTAACATCGTTAGGTGACCAACTTGGGTAAAGTTATTTGGTGGAAAAAGGGGGAGGACCACCAAGGTCATGAGGTATGACGTCATCAAAACTAGAAAAGTCATTATCTCGAGAAGGGAACATCGCTAGGAGACCAAACTTGGATTAAGTTTTTTTTGGAGGCAAGGGGATGCACCACAAAGATGACGTGGCATTACGTCATCGATGAAGTCGATGTCATCGATGAAGTCTATCGTGATGACAGTAATGCTGGTATGTCACTAATGATTCGAGCTCCGCTTTTAGGCATTGCCTAAATCTATATATTAGCATTCCTTCTCGACGAGGAAGACTTCTTATTGCTGCGTTTCTGCTTGCTAGGTCTCATATTCAAAAAGTTTAACTTTGCTTTAAGTTCAAAGAAGAAAAATTTAACTTAGTGCTTTAAGAGCTTCGTTCGAGTGTGCCGAACAGAAGTGTAATGTAAAACTGTAATGTAGGCACTTGTATACCGCAAATTATCATATGAATATGTTCAAATGCGGTTAACAGATGTGGACATGTCTGATCCCTAAGATGCGGACTGCGATTTATACAATGCAGTTTACAATCATGAGTGGTTGTTAGATTACATTCTGTGGTGAGCACTGTGATTGTTTAACGTCCCTCGCATAGTGGTTAAGTGTAGTGGGCTGAGAGACGGGACCTCGGTTTTATTGTCTCATCCGAAAGACATGAAACACAGGAGAAATGACGAATCACTTCAACCCACGATGGACACAAGGTTCGAAACAGCAGAGAAAAATCCCAACTGCCCCCGACTGGGATTCGAACCCGGTGCACAGAGGTGAGAGGCAAACGCTTTACACGCTGCGCCACCCGTGCTTCACGTGGAGTTTTAACGCGGCAAAGACACAATAAACAAGTCCTCCTTTGTTTCAAAGACCAAAGATCACATTCCATTAGGCCGCCTCTGAGTCATACCGAAAGGCAAGTTCTGATTGGATAAAAGGCGCTCAGCACGTGAAGACAGCATGAATCACACTCGGTGGCTCAGTAAACGGTACAGCGGTATACATATTCAAATTGCAAAAAAGAAAGATGGCGGACGGCAAGAAGAGGAGATTCTGTGAACATTGTCATGAATATTTGAATTTAAGAACTTACCGTCGGCACTTAGATTTGTATTTTGATAGAAAAAACAAGAAATGGAATCAGCGCGACGATTCATCGGACGAAGAACTACTAGAAGTTTTAAATTGTGGTGACACCTTCAGAAATGATGCTCAGTCAGAATCAAGCTGTAGCGTGTCAAATGAACCATCTCAGATCGAAGTACCAGGTAAATTGATGACACTGAATACGACTAGCGCATGGATACCAATAGTAGTTTATGTACTCAAACTAACCGGGGACGCTCGGGAGTTGTCTCTCTTCTGTTCGGTATTTGTTTCAGACCTAGATTTTATCGTAGGCTGAATGATTACTTTTTGCACTATTGTAGATCCTCGAGCATGCTTCGTGGTGCCATTTTTATTCTATTCCACGATTTTATGATTGTAAAACAAGAGGTTTTTCCCCAAACAATTTCCAAACAATCACCACAATTAAAACATCTTGCACTTTTTGGGAAAAAAATGCAACAAAATATGATTTAAAAGTTGTAGTGTGATTTAGATACATTGGGGGTCCTTGTGACAAATCTGGTTTTTCAGAACAGAAACACACCCTTGTTTTCTAAGACCCTGTCCACACTACACCGTTTTCAAGCGAAAACGGAAACTTTTTGCTCCGGATATGGCTATCGTCCGCACTACAACGCCGAAAACAATGCGAAAACGATAAGTGTGGACGCAAATCTTTTTGACAACGGAGCAAAACGTATCCGTTTTCGTTTGAAAATGGTGAAGTGTGGACGGGGTCTAAAACCTGGATCTGGTCCTGTTATCAGTAGAACAACAGTATTGTATTTGCTTGAATTAGTGCCACAATTAAAACTTTTGCCTACTAAAATACTGTACTGATGAACATAATGAAAATGAAGCAGAACGAAATGAATTGCAGCCATGGCTGTATACAATATGTAGATTATTCCTTGCGACCAAAGTAAAAAAATTCAAAATTGGAGACTTATAAAATCTAGATCTGGGATGTGTCTGAAAATGACATTAATTGTGACTTCATTGAGAGTACAAATGTGCCATCAATTGATACTACGGTGGCCCATAAGTGCACGGCAAAACTCTTACTTCTCACGGCAAAACTCTTACTTCTCACGGCAAAACTCTTATTCCTCACGGCAAAACTTTAATGTTCACGGCAAAACTCTTATTTCTCACGGCAAAACTCTTGTATTTCCCACGGCAAAACTCTCATTTCTCTCTCGCGGCAAAACTCTTATTTGTCACGGCAAAAACTCTCAAGCCACGGCAAAACTATGTATCTTCCACGGCGGAAGTGAGCTTCACGGCGGAAGTGAATGCAGAATGGCGGATATGTCGGCGAATGCACGATTTTCCAATGATATACATTTAGTTCAGATATTTTATCAAATCAGTCCATTCCCATTAACCTAGAATCTGGCAAAAAAAACATCCAGTGTAAAGATAGGCACTTGACGTCGCGTACTGGGCCCGGTTGCTTTCACTTCCGCCGTGAAGCTCACTTCCGCCGTGGAAGATATAAAGTTTTGCCGTGGCTATAAGAGTTGTGCCGTGACTAATAAGAGCTTTGCCGTGAGGAATAAGAGTTTTGCCGTGAACAATAGAGTTTTGCCGTGAACAATAGAGTTTTGCCGTAAACAATAGAGTTTTGCCGTGAGGAATAAGAGTTTTGCCGTGAGAAATAAGAGTTTTGCCGTGAGAAGTAAGATTTTTGCCGTGAGAAGTAAAAGTTTTGCCGTGAGAAGTAAGAGTTTTGCCGTGAGAAGTAAGAGTTTTGCCGTGAGAAGTAAGAGTTTTGCCGTGCACTTATGGGCCACCGTATGATACCAATCCGACTGGTTCATTTGTTCAAGGAATGAAACCTATTATCAAGTGCACCTTGGTATTTCTTTGCTTATGGTCATCATATTGCTCAATTTCAGACAATGCTCTTGACATTCTACTTTCGTTTCTGAAGATATTGTTTGAATCCCTTGGCAGAATAATTCCTCTGACAGCAGCTTTTGCGGCTCTTCTTCCGAAAACTGTACATATGTTCCGATCACAGCTTGGTATTAGCCAAGACCAGTTTGTTAAGTATGTCGTCTGCCCAAGCTGCAACAGTGTATACAACTTTGAAGACTGTTTTAAGATAACTTGGAATGGTAAGCGAGTTACTAAATTGTGCCTACATGTGGCACATCCTCATCACCGTCAAGCATTTCGTCGAACTGCTTGCAATGAGCCATTGTTGAGAGAGGTTATTCTGAAGAATGGGCAAGTACGGTTGTATCCCTTTAAGGTCTATTGTTACAAAAGTATAGCTCACACATTGAATCGATTTTTGCAGAGACCAAATTTTGCAGAAATGTGTGAAGCATGGCGGAAAAGGGATATACCGTCAGGCTTTTTAGCTGATGTGTATGATGGACGGATCTGGAAAGAGTGGCAGTTTGTTGATGGTGAGCCATTTTTGGCAGAACCCAATAATTATGGTATGATGCTCAATGTTGATTGGTTTCAACCCTTCAAACACTCTGTGTATAGCGTTGGTGCTATATACATGGTTTTGATGAACTTGCCAAGGTCAGAAAGATTTAAACCAGAAAATCTTTTCCTGGTTGGTATCATACCTGGTCCTCATGAGCCAAAATTGAACATCAATAGCTACCTTCATCCTCTTGTTGCTGAGTTGAATGTTATGTGGCATGATGGTGTTCAGGTGGAATTACCCAACCAAAATGGTCACACTAAATTTCGAGCTGCTTTACTTTGCATTGGGTGTGATGTGCCTGCTACACGTAAACTTTGTGGATTTACTGCATGTACTGCTAGCAATGGTTGTTCAAAGTGCACCAAGGTGTTTCCAGGCAATGTTAGTGATTGAATGGACTTTTCAGGATTTGAGCCTGAACCTCCAAGGACAAATACTAAACACAGAAATAATGTGCAAGAAGTGCTAGATCAGACTTCAGCAACTGATCAGGCTCTGATAGAAAAGAAATATGGGGTTCGCTACAGTGAACTACTTCAGCTACCCTATTTTGATGCTGTCAGATTTCACACAATAGACCCTATGCACTGCTTATTTACAGGGACTGCAAAACATATCATGCAAAAGGTCTGGCTGGATGGAAATGACCCAATCATAAAAAAGGCACATTTAACAGCAATTCAGAATAAACTTGATGCATTGAGACCTCCTTCCAGCATTGGCAGAATGCCATCAAAAATCGAAAACTCATATGGTGGTTTCACTGCTGATCAGTGGAAGTCTTGGACACTGTTTTTTTTTCTGTTTATGCCCTTTGGAATATACTACCTACAGCAGATTTGGAATTATGGCGAAATTTCGTCATGGCATGCACCCAATTTTGCTCACCAATTATTACTGAGGGCAGGGCTGAACTTGGCCACACATACATTCTGAAGTTTGGGCGAGACTTTGAACAATTGTATGGAAAGGAAAAGGTTACCCCTAACATGCATCTACAAACTCATATCCTTGACTCTATTTTAGATTATGGACCAGTCTACTCTTTCTGGTTGTTTAGTTTTGAGAGATATAATGGCATGTTAGGAGAGTACCGTACTAATCAAAGAGCTGTGGAAATTCAGCTAATGCGAAAATTTAGTTCTGAGTTGTATGTCAAAGATATACAATTTCCTAGTGAATTTAAGGAAGCATTTCAGCCGCTTATAGATAGGCTTCAAGGTCAGCAAGTTGGCACTCTTTCTCTTCAAGAAGAGAATCTTTCAAGAAAAGTGATAGAAACAAGTCTTCTGGCCATTGGCCCCATCCGACAGAGTGATATTTGGCCTCTACTTGAGACTGATGATTTGTACATTTCCATCCTCCTAAATCCAAGTCAAGTTTGCCTGTGTACCAGTTAAATCATCTCAAGGTTGCATACCTTGCAATATTTCCTCAACTCTGTGCAGACTCTGTTACAAGATTCTTTGACAAATATGCATCAGTGTCAGTTGGCAGAGAGCGTTATGGCTCTGCAGACTCAAGGGGGGAACGCTCGTCTTTAATAACTGCCAGATGGTGTGGCTTTAAAGGAGATATAGACATGAGTGGGACAGAGGTGAGGCCTGGTGTAGTAGATTACTATATGAGGCAGAATATCATTTTAGATGGTTCTGTAAAGAGCTGTTTGTTTGCCGCCGTAAGATGGTTTCAAAAGCACCAAAACCGTCATTTGTTAGGGGCTCCAGCAGAAGTATGGTGCAGAAATGTGTATGAAGATGATGGTCCTGCCAGTTTTATACCCATCCAGCGGATTTTATGCAAGTTCATACCAGCCTTTGAAACAATTAATGGTGAACGTGTACTGGTGGTATGCCCTCTACCAAGGAAACTTGAATGCTAATTGCTTTAATACCATGAAGGCAGTTCTTCTCAGTTTATGGTAATACAATGCCTTTTTACATTTTTAACCCACACATACAGAGGGGGGCCAGGTTGTGGTGACCTATGGACATTGCATGGTGACTGGCACTGCCTTGAAAGACCTTCTCCTTTGAAATTTCTTCTAGGTTATCAGTGAGCCCCTCCCCTAAAGATCCATAGGTCATCAACAATCCCTCAGTGCAGTTTCAAAATGTAATCAGCCAATTCTATTGAGTCCAACATGATAGCATAAGAGCTTCTGGTGTTGTTGTTGTTTTCTTTAAAGTTTAGAACAATGTTTTCATGCACTTTATTGACAGACAATTAAGAGGACTTGTCATAGAAGTTTGAGCAATTTTGTAAGTGGTCAAAAAAAAGGTTACAGAAGAAATATAAGATCTATTGACTAGATTTTAGTATCTTTTGAAAGGGGAGAATATAGGAAATGACTCACCATTAGGCCACGAAGAAATGTTAAAGAAAACTCTAAAAAATGATTTTGAATTTGCTGACCTTTGCTGAAAAATGGGTGAAAAATTCGACTCCAACATCGATATATAGGTTCTGAATAATCATTGGAATTTTTTTCTGGTTCCTTTAACATTTTTTTGCGGCCTAAACATGAGTGACTACAAGCACGGAAACCTTTCAAAAGAAACTAAAATCTAGTCAATAGACTCTATACATTTCTGTAACCTGATTTTTGACCGCTCACCATCAAAGGTTAAGCATATCTTGTCAGAATAGTTTCCAAACATGGCTGCAAAAAATTTCTGAGTTAGTATTTTGCTTGTATTTGGCAGATCCCATTTATTTGAAAGAACAAATGGTGAAAGAGGGATTAAACAATGTGATTCCTGAAATACCCATCCCCCAACCCCCATGGAAGGGATTGGAAATTCCACAGGGGTGAGGGTCAATTTATAGCCAGGGGGTTCCGGCGGTACGCAAGCAGTTGTATTTAGTTAAGGAAAAAAATAAATAAAAAATGAATGGAAGACCTCTTGTTTCAAAATACTGTAAAAGAACAATCATGTTTTAGCAAAATGTATATCTAGAGTGGAGCATTCAAGTTGATTGCAAAATGGTCTGGTACACATTATTAAGCCATGCTCATGTCCAGTGCATGATTTTAAAAGAGTTGATAAATATTGGTAAGTTAACAAAATATCTGCTTAGATTTGGCAACGGATAGATCTTTTTCCTAGTATTTGTAAATAGATTTTCCAAGAATTATTATTATCATTATTATTATTGTAGTCTTACCTGAAGGATCTACTACCATGGTTAAATAAAGCTTTTACTTTACTCACTTACTAGCCACCCAGGGGGTATACTCAGATATAAAAATGTGTGTGTGTGTGTGTGTATTGGTGGGGGGGAGGTCCGACAGAGTTCCAAATTTCATATCCCCAAAAATATGCTACATGTAGTCATAGAGCAACAATGCAATTAAAAGAATTTTCCCACTACAGCTCTTCCCAACAAAAGAATTATAGAGTTGAGCTAAAAACTGATACATTGAAATATTATAAAGCTGTGAAGTGATATTGGGGCGTTATTGTCTGGAACCACACAAAGGATAAGCGATCATTGCTTACAAATTGAAAGAGGTCGATACAATAAAACATATGTAAGACCTGATGAATGGCTCTGCCCCTCCTGTCAAGCGATGGAGGATGAGAGACATTTTTTTGGACAAATTTTTGAAAATATCGGGCAACTATCTTTTCTCAATAATCCAAATAAGAATAAACAAGCAGCTGTTGCAAAGTATGTTTTTGAATGTTTCGATATGCGTAAAATATATCAATAGATCCAGTTTTGTAGTTTATATTATTCACAGAAAAATCTATGTATACTAAGTACACGGTCTTGAATAAAGTTGTCTATGTCTATACAACAAAACTAGTCAATCGCGTGCTCTGATTGGTCCAGAGCCATGTTGCTATAGGAGTACAGATACACAGTTGATAAAAATCCCTGTTTGTTGTTGTATAAAACAAATAATATAGATCTCATTTGGGGGGGGGGGTATGTACTGTAAAAGATACACACAGGAGACGTCACAGAATGTCATGAACAACAGTCGCGCAAACTCGACTGCATCTCGTTGCATACTTTTTTGTTCATGACATTCTGTGACGTCATCTGTGTATCTATTACAGTACACCCACTCGCAAAACGAGATCTATTTGTTAATTCGCAAAGTGTCTGGTACTTTGTGAGATTGACTGAGGCAGAACTACCCTGGCTTCGACATGTTTATTCTTTCTGATCGACTGAATAGGATTACAATTTATGACGTGATAATTAGAGTTAATTAGTGTTCAGACTGAAAGATTCCATATTTCATAACATCCTCCGGGGCCAGCAATGTTCATTATTTGAGTTCGTGTATCGAAAAATAAGTTGTAAGAGTATATAAAAAGGTGTTCTCATTCTTAAGTGGTATAGTTTACATGTCTTTTGAAAGTTCTGAAATTCGTCTTGTCGCCCTTTGAGCAGCTAGTCTACTGGGGCGAGCTTTCGCTTCACTGGAAGGTTTTTCTTCCTTATCTTGGTTTGATGGCGCGATGTCTCCGCTGACCGCTACTTCTTCATCTAATACTTCTAATGGGTACAGCTTTTCGATTGGTCTTGTCAATTGTGTTATATCTTTTCCGTTACTAACACGTAAAGTGACTGCTCGCACCATTCCATCTAAACCAGGATGAAGTTTTGTGACCACTCCTAGTCTCCATCTATTACGTGGAAGATCTTCATGTATCAGTACCACATCTCCTTGCTTTACTGTGTTTTCTTTGCGATATTTGTTCTTCAGATGAGTGTGGTGCTCTCGAAGATTTGTTAGATATTCATTCTTCCATCTTGTCCAAAAATGATTTTGTAGTTTCTGATGGTATTTTGCTCTCCGAGTCAGGTCGTCTTTTGTTGAGTTTGTAGGTGCGTAATCTGGATCGCTGTCTTCATCTTTGCTATAGACGTCTGGTAGTGCTATCAATCTGTGACCGCATAAGAAATCTGACGATGTGAGTGGGAGTGCTTCTTTGTTGTCGGCATAGGGATAGGTTAATGGACGACAATTGAGGGTTGCTTCAACCTCGGCGAGGATTGTGGTCATTTCAATGAAATTTAATGACGTTTTCCCTAGGGTCTTCTTTAGGCAGCGTTTTACCAGTCCAACTAGACGTTCATAAAACCCTCCCCACCAAGGAGCTCTCTCTGCGATAAATTCCCAAATAATGCCTTTTTTCGAAAGGAATTGTTGTACAATAGTGTTTTTAAGTATTTCAATAAGTTCTTTGGAAGCTGCCTTGAAGGTTTTAGCGTTGTCTGTTACTATATGGCGTGACACTCCTCGTCTTGCGATAAATCTCTTGAATGCTCTTATGAAGGCGGCTGCCGTTTGATCTTCTACTAATTCCAAGTGTACTGCTCTAGTTGTTGCGCATGTGAAGAGGCAAATGTACGACTTGGCTTGATTGTGTGCTTGATTTCGAATATACAGTGGACCGGCATAGTCGATACCTGTTGCCTGGAACGTCAGAGATCCTTTAACTCTTGATGGGGGTAGAGGTGGTGTTGTTACTGAGCGAAGAGGGGGACCTTCCACTCGCCTACATGTGACGCATCTAGAAATCACCTTTCTTATTGTCTGACGTCCTTTCGGTATCCAATGTGTTTGTCTGATTTGCGTGAGAGTTTCACCTACACCGCCGTGCATAGTGTCTGTGTGCGCAGACTCGATCACTAGTTCTGTAAGATGGCTGTTTTGAGGAAGGAGTACAGGAAATTTTGCGTCAAACGATAAGCTAGAATGTTGTAATCTTCCTCGGCAACGAATAAGACCATCCTCGTCTAAACAGAGTTGCAATTGTTGGATGAGGGTCGGTGATTTGCCCTTAGTCTTGTTTTGTAGATGCGATAACTCCTGTTTGTAACTCTTGGCTTGAACGGCTTTGATGAGCAGTTTGCGTGACATGCTGATATCTTTGGCTGTGATAATGAGTGCGTCTTCTTTGCTTGTCTTTTTCCATTTGTCTACACTCTTCAAAATTAATGCTGTGATTCTGAGCGTTTTGTTCCATGTACTATATCGTGTTATGTCTACTATATTCAGCATGTTGGGCTGGTTATTGTTGTTCACGGTGTTGACTGTTATTGGTTGGAATTCCTCTTGTTCTATAGTTTGCTCGGGTTGCCTCGAGGGCCATTTGTCTTCGGGCTCATTGATCCACTCAGGTCCGTTTTGCCAGATTGTGTTTCGAGCTATATGTAGTGCAGAGAGACCTCGTGTCAACAGATCGGCTGGATTTTCTTTGCTTGGACAGTGGTGCCAAAGGCTTGGAGTTGTGATTTGTGTGATTTTATTTACTCTATTTTGTATGAATTGTGGGAGATGTCTTATTGATGACAGCCATGAGATCACTATCTGTGAATCACTCCACATGTTGACGTTCTCGTTAGCGAGATTGAGGTTTTGTGTTAAGTATTCGCAGAGTTTTGCTCCTAAGAGAGCGGCTAATAGTTCCAACCTTGGTAGGGTTTGAGTTTTGACGGGCGCTACTTTACTTTTGTCCATTAGGAAGATTGTTGAGGTCCTTTCTGTTGATGATTTTCGTAAGTAAGCGACTGCGCCATAAGCTAGAGTGCTACTATCACAAAAAATGTGAAGTTGATACTGTGATGTGTTGTCTAAATTGTATGATCTTGGTACGAAAATGTGAGTCAATTCTTTGATCTCGCTGAACCACTGTGCCCATCGTTCTCTGTGTTCCTTCGGTAGCTCCTCGTCCCAATCGATATCTAGTTTTCATATTTTTTGGAGCATGATTTTAGCTTTGACCGTAAAAGGTTCAACGAATCCCAGAGGATCGAAAATTTGTGATGCAATACTGAGCACTGTTCGTTTTGTCGCTCTACTGGCGTTTAATTTTTCTGTTTCTTTGACTATTTTGTCTAGCGATAGGGATATTGTATCTGTATCGACATGCCATTCTAGACCGAGGACCTTCACTGTTCTTGACGCTCCTGTGCTGTCTTCTTGAATTTTGTTGTTCAGTTCGCTTGCGTTTGTTGTCCATTGTCGGAGGTTCATACCTGCTTCTAGTAAATGGCTGCGTGCTGTTGTGTAATATTCTAAAGCTTTAGCCTCGGTGGGTGCACCAGTTACTACATTGTCCATATACATTGTGTGCATAAGGTCCTTTGCTACCCAGTCATTCTTTTTGTTGAAGTGGTATTGTAAGGTTGCGTTGAGTAGGAAGGGTGATGGGGCTGCACCAAACAGGACACGACGAAATCGCAGCGTCTTCAAATTATCATTGCTTGCAGGATTGCAGATATTTCTTAACCAGAGGAATCGGGTTGCGTCTCTGTCTATAGGATCTATTTCAATTTCAAGGAATGCTTTTTCTATATCTGCAATGAGGCCGAAATTGTGGCGCCTCAAATTCAGTAGAATACGTGTTAAGTCTTGCATTAGGTTAGGTCCTGTGTGCAGGCAGTCGTTCAGGCTTAATGCTTTAGGAGACGCCCTTGCTGATGCATCGTAAACTATACAAGTTTTTGTAGTAGTACTATCGGCCTTGAATACTGGAAAATGTGGGATGTAATGCACAAGCCCTAGATGTGTATGATCTACAACCTCTTCTATAAATCCTGAGGCGATCTGTTCTTCTAATTGTTCGTTGTACTTGGTAACTAAATTTGGGTCTTTTTTATTGAGACTATGCAACAACTGTGTTAATCGTGTTCTGCTTAAATAGAAGTTAGTCGGCAAGTCGTCTTTGTTTTCTTTCCATGGGAGTCTGACACTATATCTTCCGCTTGACGGTTTGAATGAAATTGTTTCTTGAAATGACTTAATGACTATATTGTTTGTGTTTTCTTCAGGTATATTGTTGATTTCCCAAAACTTGCTCAAAAGCTGACTAAGCTTATCATCTTCATTTGTCTTGCTAGTTTGAGCGTTTGTTAATTGACATAATGTGTTTTGTGCGCAATCTTCGAAATTGGGCGTTGGTCCCGATAGTAACCATCCGAATTTGCTTTGTAGAGCCATCCATTTATCGTCGTATGATTTTCTTATGTTTCCGATAATAATTTGGTTGTAGTAGTCTATGCCTATAAGGATATCGACGTTATGTTCATCTGCCGCTTTGAATTTGTCTGCTAGATCGAGAACTTTGAATTCCGTGGGAACGTTAACTTGTTGAAGTGTGACCGATAATGGGGGGCAGATGATTGGCGTTACGAGAGCTTTGATGATGATATCCTCCGAGAGTGAATGTAGCGTGAATGAGACGACTTCATAAGACTTTTGTTGGCTTTCGATAGTTCCGAATGTGGTTATGTTAAGCTTCATTGTGTGTGGATTGCAACTTGAGTTTGTTCTTTAATTGTTTCGTGATAAATGTTCTTTGGGAACCTGTATCTATCAAGATGCGTGATTGGCATGTACGTGAGGATCCGCTTGCTTTAGCCAGGGCAGTTTGCATAAGAGTGTTTGTGTTTGTTGAATTTGGTACTAAATTGGTCATAACGGGAGTTTGCGGATCTTTAGGTGAGTTTGATTTTGATTGATCGTTTTGCTTAGACTCTTCTTTTTCTTTGCTCTGTTGTGAAATTGCTTCGCAGAGAGATGTATGATGTTTTTGTTTGCAATGAAAGCATCTTCCTCTAGATTGACATTTGCGTTTGCTATGTCCTGCCCTTGCGCAATTGAAACAGAGTCGTTTTTCTGCTAGTATGGCTCTCCTTTGGGCGACAGTTTTAATAGTATCACATTGGTCTGGACGATGCCTGCCATCGCAATATACACATGGCCTTGGTTCATTTCTTTCGTTTCGCTGACTAGGGGGATTTGTGTTTCTTTGTGCGTTTGCTAATAGCGCGCTAGCTGTAGGTAAGGGGGTGTCTTCGATAGGTGGATCGTTTTCTACTTTTAAGTGCCCTTTTTCTCTCGTCTTTATTTCTTGACGGAGTGCTATTCTTAGCTCATTTAGCGAACTATCTGCTGAGGAGTTAGCTCTAAATATTTGACAGCGCAGTTGTTGTGGTAGTTTCTTTAACAATATTGGTATTAGTAGACTTCCATAGCTGTATGTTTCAACCCCTAACGCTTCTAATGCGCGGATGCTGCTTTCACAATTGTCAATGCTCTTAACTCGTGTATTTCGCTTGATGTTGTTCTAATTTTCGACAGTGATTCCATATGAGCGTTAATTAGAATTTGCTTCCTTCCAAAACGATCCGTCAGCATTTGGATGGCTTTCTCGTAATTTAGTGACGAAATAGATAAGCCTGCAATAGCGCGTGCAGCTTCTCCTACAATCATTCCTTTTAGGTAGTTCATTTTATCCACGTTCGACAATGTTGTATTAGTGTGAATTGCATTGGAATAACTGTCCCAAAATGTTAGCCATTCTAAAGGGTTTCCATTAAATTGTTGTAAACTGAGCTTTGGTAATTTAACATGGATTTTGGGCGCTGTTTGGCTTTCTTCTAATTGACTAATTTGGAACGAACTCATCGTGGGTTGCTCTTTCACTTCAATTAGTTCTTGAATTTTCAGGATCCAGAATTCGATGTTGTCTTGAAATGTGAGCGCTAAATCCGTTTGTTCATGTACATCTTTGTCACTTTCCATGGCGTCTATAATTTTCTGATCCATTTTTGTTACTTCATCTAGTCTCCTCGATAGTCGTCCCACGATGGCTTTCAGTTCTGTCCGATCGATCTTGTCGGTTTCTGCCATAATCCTTTCCGCGCGCTTTATGTCTGATGTGCAGTGTCCTTTGTAGGAGCCCCTGACAGCCTTTAAATGTGCGATCTCTGCCTTTGACATTGTAGTTGGGTTTCGGCACCAATTTGTGAGATTGACTGAGGCAGAACTACCCTGGCTTCGACATGTTTATTCTTTTCTGATCGACTGAATAGGATTACAATTTATGACGTGATAATTAGAGTTAATTAGTGTTCAGACTGAAAGATTCCATATTTCATAACAGGTACCATTGTCCACAGGCACCCAGCACGAGCCCCACTTCTATCGTGTATATAGTTTTTTTGCACCTTGACGTGTGTTGGACAAAGGGTAATAATGAAGGGTTAATCAAGGGTTAATCAGTTTTCCTGGACAATTTTAATTAGTCAACTACAAAATCTTGATAATGTTTTAGTTTCATCTTTTGTGGTTACCTAGCATTTATTTATAAGAGGACAAGTCCATGAAGCAACCTTTGTGCAGGGTAGCTATGGAACAAGTCACACTCACATGTGACTAATCCCATCAATTCAACAAGTTCCTGGGACTAACATTCAAATATGGGAGTCCCCTCCCCCCCACCTTGGCCTAAAACATAAATGGGGAGAACATCATTAACTACACTAAATTCAATTATAACACTGAAGAGCATTGAATATATAAAAATGAGGATTTTCTGGTGAAGAAATACTCATTAAGAGCATTTACTCACTGTGTTATTTCATGGTTATCCATTTACATGATAAATGAGCTATTTCTTAAAGAAAAATAAATTTCTTAACTGATTCAGTTATTAAATGGGAAAGGTGTTATATCATTTTATCCTATCTCTACTCTAACATTCTCTAATTAAATTAGCAAGAAATAAATTGAGTTTCCCTATAATGCTTTCCATGTTTGGCCTCTGATGTGCATTGCAGGAGCGGCAAAGTGCTACCACATCATCAAGTCCTTTGATACTTGCAATCATGTTTACCCTCTGCATGACATAGCCTAGTCCATATACATCACTGGCTTCAGATTCTTTATGTTGTCCGAGGATTGTCTCTGGTGCAACCCAAGGGTGCATATCAGTGTGGGTGGCAAAATCTGTGACTTTGCGGCACCTGCCTTCTTTAGTTCTGCACGCTTTCCCAAAGTCAACGATAACTGGATGTGTACGACCATCCAACCTATCAAGAACTATGTTCTTCAAATGGAGATCATTGTGAATATATCCAAGCTCGTGAATGGATTTTAATCCAATGGCACATTTCAGCACAATATTCATCCACTTTCTCTGGCTAATATGTAGATTATGTTGTATTGCCTTATGCAATGTCAAACTTGATCCATTAGTGGCAGAATGGAACTTTGTTACAATATAATATGGTGCTGTTCTTGCATTGATGCCAAGTAAGAGTGGCACAAAAAGAGACTGCTGCAACTTTTTCAAAATAACTGCTTCTTTTTCCACTTCTTTTTGTGAAGTTTTTTGACCAAAGTTTTTAATGCATACCTTGATATTCCTCCACATCCTCAGTTCACATGAACCATAACTTCCTGACCCAATAACAACAGTCTCATTATTTATTGTGGTCAAATGTTGTTCAGGGATGAACTCAATTCCAGCTAGCAACTGTGCATTTTCACTTGATTCGGTAACAAGTCCATCTGATATGGGGATTTTCCTTAACTTCTCATCTTCCAGCTCACTTACAATTGAGGCTAGGACTTTCTTCTGATTCTCTATAACTGTAACTTTCTTTACACTTCTCAAATAATTAATTGAAATTCTCTTCAACTCTTCATCTTTCACAGCTATTTCTTCCTCTTTCTCTTTTAGATCATTTTCCAGCTGAGAAAACATGCTTATTCCCGGTGAACACACTAATTGAACTTCAGATGACCTGTTCATTGAAAGTCTCACCCTGTAGTAGTAAAATCCTGCTTTTTGTTCTTCCTATATTGTTGTCTTTTCACATATGGAAAGGCTTCCCTCATAATCTTGCCAGCCTCTCTGCATGTAACTTCTGGGTATTTGTCTTGTATAAGCTTTTGCACAGCTTGGCAACTTATCTTCCATGTTTTGGCTCCCTCGCATCCTTCAAGTTGAGTTTTCAGCCTAAGTGAATACAAAAATCTATTAAATCAAAATGCTAGGGGAAATACTCTATCCGAAAATTTTAGGTGACCTTTTTAACGACAAAAATCCTCAAAAATTTAGTAAAATCTAACCTTTTTCTGCAATTCGAAAAAACAGGGGATCTTATGATCTATATATGAAAGGTAAAGCTTGAAATTCTGAAGCGAAAGTTTCAGCTCTCATCCCACCATCCGAACAGGTATTTTACCGAAAATGAGATTTTCTAAGCTCAGTGCTTGACGTCGCTCAGGGTTGGATGTATGGGTAATACATGGACGGGGACGCAGGATGGGGAGGTCGTCAGGCCATGACCCGGCCGGGTGCAGATTAGGTTGTACGAAAATGCGAAAGTCTGACATTTCATCCAAATCGGCGTCCCGGGTCACATCCCCATCCTGCTTCCCCGTTCATGTTTTACCCACATCCCTCACCACAGGTGACCCAGGGCAATGGTTTGTGTACTACAACATGGAAGTATTATAGGGTTTATAAATCCATTTTTCCAGTAAGAAAATTTAAATCCCTTTGTTCAGGCATTTTCTGGTCTGCATTTTATACTTGCCGTTGTCCTGGGTCACCTGAGATAATACTTCAATGTTGTGGTACACAATCCACAAACAATTGTCCTGGGTCACCTGTGATCTGAGTTCACCCAAAGCTTTTTTTGTTACAAAAAAAAAACGCAGAAATGTTTGGAGTATTTCTAGTGGCTGAGTTTGAGTAGAAGTTTTTAATAACTTAAAGTATCCGTGTTGAGATTGAAAACCTAGGCCTTAGCCCAGTGTTATACATTTTTAATTGGATCAAATAGGCCTTATGCAGCATTAAAATAAACCATATAAAGAGTCCCTAACGTGAGTATAAATAGAAAGAAAGATGGGCACCACGTGTGAAAGAACCCGCGTAAACAACTGCTGTGCTGTGGTGCCTTTCAAGCTACAAATTGATTTGTTTGTCAGTGTTTATTCATAGTCCGGCGGATTATCGTAAAAATTGCGGACTTTTGGTTAAATACTCCAGACTTTGCATGTCAATAGTTTTCAGTATTTTATTGAAGATAAGATATGGAGGCACGCTAAATTTTATTCGTAGCTAAAGCTAGAACAGTTTTAATGTGAACCATTGTTTTGCCATTGGCAACCATCTTTGAATCCTTTGTTATTCATGAGCTCTGCGGCACTTAGTGAAATCATCCATCGTCCGTGTTTATAGAGTATAGCACAGTACTAGGAAGAAATATCATGCCAAAATTTTAGAGACAAGCTTCGTTTTACACATTTGACACATAGGGTACCAATTATCTCGATTTTTTTTAGAATTTGTTGGTCATTCTTGAAACATTTTATCAAACCTCAGTCAGACTATTGTTTTACAATAGAAATTCTAAACATTTCGAAACATTCACAATAAACTGATAAGGAAACGCTCAGCCGAAGTCAGTCAGCTCAATCCATAGTTCAGAATTAGCAAATGTTGAGCTGCTATGGCTGTGTAGTCTAGAGAACAACTTGAATGTTCACAAAGCTAAGTTCTAAACCTCATTTGAATAACAAAGCATTCAAAATGGCTGCTATTGAGCTAAACAATAGTTCACTCTAAAACCTCTCTAGCTTTCGCCACGAAAGAATTATAGCGTGCCTCCATATCTACGATTTGAAAATACATTGAAAACTATCACCTGGCAAAAAATTGGGGCTTTAGCCTAAAATGCGCAATTTCCTCGAAAATTTGCTCTAATCCGCCGGACTATCACTCAAATATAGATGAACTACAAATATAACGATAAACATATCATTCGGCTCTCTCTGGACGCAAATCAGATTGAAGAAGAGCAAGTCTTTTCTGTTTAGATCCTTCTGGATTCGACGCCATCTTGATTTCTCTGGACGAAAGTAGTGACTTTCGATAAAACCACGTGACCAAGCAGAGTAACGCAAACATCGTATTTACTGACAATTTACATTGTCTTTGCGCAATCAAGCAAATTCAATCATTTTTACAAAGTTTCAGGGGCACCAAAACGAATCATGAATGGTGAAATGGTGTAAAATAGCTAAAAATATCATTATAAGCCATTGTTGAGTATACAAATGACTGTTATACTAGCAATTGGCTAGGCCTATTTTAATCCCTAAAAAGTTTCTATTTCTGTTCGGATTTCGTAGCTGAACTCTTTAGTGATTGAAAAGTCAAGTTTTCCGAAAATGCCAGGAGAAAAAACTATCCGAAAATTCTAGGTGATCTTTTTAGCGACAAAAAAAAAACTAGTAAAATTTCGCCTTTTGTGTATTTCGAAACATGGGGACGAAATTAAAGCTTCGAATTTTCAGGTCTCGGTAGCGCCATCCGAACAGACATTTTATCGAATATGATCGTTAGTGCCCCTTAAGTTTACGGACTTGCTTCATAGGTGTATCTAAAGTGAAAGTGATGCAAATAAACACATTTGCTGGAATTGACAAATGTGTAGCAAATAATAAGGTAAATACTAAATTTACTATAGATTTGATGGGGAAACAAATGTGTAAATATGCATTGTATTTGGCGCATTTCAAATGTGAAGCAAATATGGAGCACCAGATTTGCACAACATTTGATCGTTACGCAAATGTTGGTAAATCCGTTTTTTCGTCCAGTGTTTGTAGTGAAGCTTTACGCAGCGTCGACGGAATCTTTGTCTTTTTCTGGTCCCGGGGGAGGGGCATTTGTCCAATTTTTGTCTTCCCCGCCGTGGGGTATTTTGTACTTTTCGAGCCCCTGGGGTGGGGAATTTTTATTTTTAATTTTAGAAATGACCAAATTCCAGGGGATTGCCAGTGGGGGGAGGGGGGGGGGGGGGCATGGTCACCGCTGGAATTGACTGATACATAAGGACTTTAGGATGTGGCTAAAATTCAGGCTTAAACATAAGAAGATTCAATACAAACTTTATAAAAATACAAAAAATCTCTGATTTTCCTAATCACGGGAAAAGGTTTTACTGTTTTTGTCTGAATTAACGGTTTCAGTTGTGCTTGAATGCAATTGGCAATGTTGTAAATTATACTTACAAGCTCTGAGATCCCTTTGACAGTTTCCAGGGTCTCTAACATAGATATCGCTCTTTGCATTATCTTCTCTGGAATTTGTTGTGGAGTTGAAGCATTCTCAAGGTTCAGTTTCTGAGATATTCGTAAGGGTTAGAGAATGGACGCGAGTGTTCTATGGGATATAGAACACTAATGAACAAAAATCTGCGAGCGCGTTAGCGCGAGCAGATTTTTGTTCATTAGTGGTCTATTTCCCATAGGACACGAGCGTCCATTCTCTAACTTTTTTAGAACATGATCAATGCCACGAAGAAGTCTTTTGAAAGTTTTTGTGCTAGCTTGTCATTGACATATCAACATCATTACAGAGCATTGTTCAGAGCCATACTTCATCCAAGGCTTTTTACAATAGTAGTGTCAATCAAAGCCTTGTGTGTGTGTGAATGAAAAGATCTACCGACAAAGCGGTTTGTTTTGAGTGCATGCATTGTTCTACCCTGGTTCCAGAGCCTCGAATGTCGCTTGATTTAGTGACCAGCCAAGCTCAGCGCCTCAAGCGACATTCGAGGCTCTGGAACCAGGGTAGCATTGTTCTAATTAATTTCCAAGTGTTTGTTTTGAGACGATAGCAGTTGAAACTGGCCATACTGGAGTTGCTGACAGGTTTCGTTCCCGAAGTCAGGTAAGAAATGAAGATATTCTATCGCAAGCTTTTGTAATGGATTCCTCGACTCCTAGTGCCCAAGGAAAAGGGAGAAACAGGAAAGCGATAAAATCTCGTTATCGGAATTCGTAAATCCGTAAAGTTTGGATCGAACACCGGAAATTGAACTCAGAAGTCGCATTATAGCGGAACATTTGGTAAAACATACTTTTGAATTGACAATCTGTTTCTTCCCGGGGCTTTCTTATGAGAATTGTAAGAGCGCTGATGTTCGAGGCTGGCAAAATTCGAAGTTTGTTTTAGCAATTTGAGACTCAAATGTTCTTCAAATGCCTCGAGCCAGCCAAGAGTTGAGTGAATCAGACAATAAACTGATGCGAAAGGTGGAAGTTTTTCCCTTAAAATACAGTACGTTATACATGAAAAGGGAACATCAAAATGCAAAATGTTTGTGGAGAAACTTTTAGGTATTTGCTATGCTTAACTACAGAACAAAAAGCTATGTTCTTAGGGGGCTCTCGCACGCTTGCTGGCCACTTCTCTGACAAGAAAATAGCTCAAATCGCAATCCAATTCCATCGTCTTGATAACTGGTGAAAACAACCTAGAATTGCATTTGTCCAACACTTGAAAGGTTTTTCTATAAATCTGGAGGATTATTTTGATTACTACGGGAAAATATGCATGTGTTTTTGCGGTTACTATTTTACTTAACTTAAGGTTCTTAATTTTTTGCCTAATAAACTTCGAATTCTTATAAACGTGGTTATTATAAACAAATTGCAATGTTAATAATGTACTAATTTTGATTTGTTTATTTTGTTATAGAAAGATGTTGGAGAGAGACTTGTAATAAAGGGCTATTTTGCAAAAGATGACAATGACGTCAATATTTTCCTTTATTTTGTAGAGTTGGTTGTGTCAAGCGGCGAGGGAAAAACAGGGTGTGGTTTGTACATAGTCATTAGTATTCATGCCCATAGTCATTAGTATTCTCTATGTTGCACCTTGGTTTTCTTTGTTCTTCTTCAAGAGAACAATGAAAATGCAAGGTGCAACCAGAGAATATTAATGACTATGAGCATGAATACTAATGACTATGTACAAACCCCTAATTTTCCCTATTGTTCAATGCCCTCGCCGCTTGACGCTTTAGTTTCTATGGGATATAGGGGACGCAAATGCCGGTTGCTGATTGGCTGAGTGGCATTGGTCATGTTCTAATATGAAATAGAATATGCATATTGAGTGCCAGTCGTAAGGCATTTTTTGCTTTCTTGGCACCTGGCTGTGGCACTGCTGGTCCAGCTGCAGCTTGGCTCCCCAGTTCGGCATCCTCATTAGGCTTCGTGAATTTGAAGAACAGATCTTTTGCACTTGGACTAAGGGTATACTCTATGGGATCTCTTGTGTCATTGTGCTCAAGATATATTTTGAGGAATATATCACTGAAGGAATCAAGATTAAACTCTCCGAGAGCGTCATGGTGATTTGACATTTCTTCAATATTTATGTCCTTCTCCTTCTCTTGATAAGTAGTATCCTGTCGCAAAGTCCATTCTTTGATGACACTATCTTAGGCCAAACTGTTTCCAGAAACATCTGTGGCGTCGTGAACGCGAGAAGCGCAAGCTTGGCAGATGACACTCCAACGCGCTTACCAGCTTTATTTCCCTTGAGCACATACCAGAAGTCGCCATCGTAACATTTACAAAGGCGCTCCATGGAAAGGCCAGTTTGCGAGCTGTCAAATTGTTCAGCAAGGTATAGGCCTCATCTACACAAAGTATAGGTACAGTTTTGCCATCAAATAATGGTTGAATAAACCACTGGCTGAAGTTTCATCGACCACCATGTGCTGGTCAATCTTGTCATCCACGTGCTGCACTATTGGCTCGATACAACCTTTCTGACAAGCTGGGGTCTTCCCGGTACCTGATGGAGCCACCACAATCATAAAAGGATTTCCCGTTTCGTTGTAGGAGCCAAATAAGTTTAGTGTTGTTGGCCCGATAAGTGCACTTGTGGTAGTAAGGGCGCTGAAGAGCAGCATTTCACTCGTTGTACCACTGCTACTTGAAAACGTCTTCAACCACTCACGAATGTTATCCGGCAAAATCTCTTCGATCGGAAGGCGTACTTCCCCCATTGCTGTTCTAGTTCAGCAACTGACCTTATGGATGCTTCAGACGTCATTCTTGGTCGATGATGCCGAGGAACGAAATGAAAATTTCTGAATAAAACACCATGAAGAGGTAAGATTGTTTGTATTTATAGAAGAGGCTACTAAACGGTGTTTGACGTGAGAACACCGGTCTTGAGGTGTCTTCTGGGTAATCGTGGGCGATGCAGGGAGCCCACAGCATGTTAGGGCAACAGGGGTTCGAACAGCATTTTCTTCGGCCCGACCTCGCGTTCTCATTCGTTAGCTGCCATCACGTAAGCAAGCGAAAACCGGGTCATACAGGATTTTGATCAAAGCCTTCTCCGAATATTTAGCCATTATCTTGCGAGATTGCGCAGAATATCGTCTGATACTTAGCCGACGAGGGACGAAGTCCCGAGTTGGCTAAAATCAGACGATATTCTGCAAAATCGAGCAGGATAATGGTTTTATTATTCAGCACATCGATAGCACAAAAACCCCCGAAAAAAGTGACTTTTGTGTGTTATTTACGAGCTCAAAACATCACATTTTCCTCAGAGACGGATATCGCAGGATAGCTGTCATGTACAGAAGTCAGCTATTGGCGTTCCAATGACCATATTTGGGCAGTGCATCGATGTGCTGAATAATAATGCCTATTAATTGCAAAACCGTCGGTGTACTTTAAAATTCTGCTGTTTCTTCGAAATCCGCATAGATTTTTACAGATCTGTTTATTCAGGAGGAAGCTCTAATGATACACCTACTTGAATTTTAAGAAATCGATCTTTTGTTTGAAAATTAATAAAGGTCAAAAGTTGCTGCGCTACGGAAAAGCAAAGGAATCCCGAGCCAATACGGCGCACTCCCCAGAATGCAATGCGCGCATGACACGCTTCGACCCCAGAGAAATGACGTGCTCAAATCTTAGTTTCAATAAGTTTTTTTCCTTGCTTTTTCTGTCTTTCTAGCGTCCATTAAATTTTGTAAAACAAGTGAACTTACGGAAAAGGAATTCAGTTTCATAAAGAATGTAATAGAAGCTTACGAGAAGGGACAGAGTAGCGGAATTCGCCGAGCTTTCGACCTTTATCCCACGGATCCCAGCGGTGATGGAAGGCATGTACGACCGGTTCTTCTCTGGGATCCCTTACGCCAGGTAGAAAGTCAAGGAAACGTGATTGTTTGCCCAAAGTGTAAGTCATTACTACGACCGTGGAGATGGAAATGTAGAAATACTAAAAGAGACAGACCAAGAAGTATTTACTGCATCCAACATGAGGTTCTCCTGGTTTCCTGTGTGTACTTATGTGAAAATTCGCACCACGAGGTTATTGCACATGATCCTTCAATTAATAATGCCTTGACGGCATTGAACATCGAAACACCGTATGTTTTGTTTCACAAGTCTGGTGTCACAAAACAGCTGTTTGATTATGTATCTATTAGCATGCAAAGTGGAATAAGTATATCAGACATCGAGCGGTTGCTCATTAATCTTCATAGGGGACAGCACACTCGAATTGTCAGAGAGAGTTCAGGAAGATCATTCTTTAAAGTAGAAAAAAGGTTTCCTGGGAGAAAACTTATCACACGGATATTTCTGAGGTCGTTCCTGGAGACTGAACACATGTACTGGCAGCATATCAGTCAAAAAAAAAGGAAAGTGGATCTCTTTGGACCACACATTTAAGTCATCTGCAAACGTTGGATATTGGGAGCACAATGTATGGAAGAAACTTTTTGATTCTCTTTTTATTGTAATGAATGAAAAGAGTGAAATTCTAGGCTGGCAGCTAACCAGAGGTACTTCTTTAGACAAGGTCAAAGGACTTCTAGAGGGAATTAAAAATAGGCTAGGTGGAGTTAATCTGGAAGGCTGTGTAGTGGATAACTGTTGCACTGTTCGGCAGAAACTTCAAACTATTTTCGGAGAAAGCCTTATCGTGAAACTGGACATATTTCATGCACTTCAACGCATTGTTCTGAAAATTCCTAAACGATGTTCTAGTGTGATACGAAAGGCAAGAAAGATAACCCATGTGTTTATGTTTGCATTTCCACACCTGCCAACCCTGAAAACTCCAAAACCAAAATTTTGTCTCAAATACAACAACTGTATGAGAAAAGCGCAAGAAATTTACCCGGGAGATATTCCAGTAAATATTTGGAAAGTTTTCATTTTTTTTTCCTTGGAGACTGAGGGTGAAAACTGGGAGTCTCCTTGGTAAAAAAATGGGAGAGTTGGCAAGGTATGCATTCCACTGTTCAAAACATTTGTAATTGCACTGTGTAATTACAACTGTTTGGTTTAGACTGTTTGGTTTAGACAAAGCTTTTCATGACTATTTATGCAAATTGGAAATGCTAAATGGTATAATTTTCATTGAGACGATGCAACACCAAATTATGTAGCACCCCTATTAGTGATACCCATGGGAATTGAATTTTTTTCCTCTCAAGAAAAAAAAAAGCAACATTGGTTTATATTTGTCTTTGACATAATCTTGAATGCTTTGGATAAAAATGTAACCAGCTAATTGCTTGGATTAAATGCTGTATAGACTAGTATGATAGACCTCTTTTGCTTGGACGCACTAGTCAGTAGAAAGCTCAATATGCCTATGATATTGCTCTGTTTACCCATTAGAACTGTTATCTTCTTCAAAGCGACAGCGACTGCGACCATATTTGGGCAGTGCATCGATGTGCTGAATAATAAACAGCAATATTTGGACTCATTCATCATTTCATTTTCATCATTTTATTGAGATATTTCTAAGTATAAAAATAAGTAATCGGACTGACCCGCAGGTAGTACAAACTAATCGAGGCGGGCCAGTCTTACAGATTTCTCAGAGTAATGAAATTACATGTGACTATTCAGAGGTTTATATTTCATATAGTTTTAAGACTTAAATTTAAAAAAAAATAAGGTAAAGGAACTAAGTGAGGAAAAAGAAGAAGAAACGAGAAAGTGAGCATAATCTATGTCTTCTTTGAAATCAATACAGATATTTCATCTGTATCGATACTAGCTCTAGCATGCCTGTCACTCTAGCATGCCTGTCACTCTAGCATGCCTGTCACAAAAATGGGTTAGATATAAATAACTTGAAAAAAAAATCCAGCGATATTCTACACTAAAATGTCTGATTAACAATTAGACCTCGGGGCTGAATGTTATATGATGAATAGACCTAGTCTATTGATATCATAGCACATGAGGACGAGAGGTCTTATTGTTTTAGTATAAACAAACTAGTTGGTCGGTTTGGGCAATGAATTCCATATTTTATGTTGAAAAAATCAAGTTTTCTTGCAAAGAAAGGTGGTGGTTTTGCCATGTATGGTCTATCACTAATAGACTACTAGAAATAGTTCTCACTAGAGCTGCCCCCGCCTTAATTTAGTATTGTTTACTTTCTTATCTGCTGTCAAGTACAGTTTTTAAATTTTATTATCGCTTCCGGAAGTCTTTTCAGAATTTGGAAAACAGACACAAAACGTAGAGCCAAATTGCAGAGCAGCTAGAATATGATCATATCTGACCTTTTGCACCTCGCACTTTGAGGCTTTCTCTCAAGGCGAAAATTATGGTTTAAACATAGTTTGTCAATTGTTTTGTCTTGTCATTTCGTTTCGCCGCGGTGTCCTGACTAAGTTTTCTATGTAGTGTTGATGTGTTGTCTTTTAACTGCATCCTACCTGGAAGACATCCTACTGTGACAAGGTTATCAATAGAGGCATGGAGTCTATTTTGAGCAATGAATATTTATCTCTTGGAAACAGGTATCATTACAGAGCGAATTCTCCAGGCTTTAGCTTGCCTGCTTTCTCAACAGACACACCAGTACGTGTACCTGAGTTCACTTTCGGGGGCAGCAGCACTACTGAGAACTATTTCTAGTTTGAGTTAGATTGGTAAATAAAACGTCATTTGCGACCATTTCATTCATTCAGCCGAGCACTCTCGACCTTTTGTAAATTTAGCCAATCATTTGCAACCGTTTGCTTCATTCTCGATCTTTTGTGAAGTTCAGCCAATCATTTGCTAGCGATTGCAAAATTACCCGGAGATGCTTTTTGTGGACTTTTTGGCAATCAAGATTTTTTCTGGTATATCCCTTCTATACTCTCTTTACACGGGGCTTCTATGATGCCTACCCTGCGGGGGCAATTAGTAGCTTAGCCAACCAGAATGCAGGATTTGTAATAGACCATTAGTTGGTTTATACTAATAAAGTATATTCATCTTTTAGGTGGACTGGAGTTATTCAATGATAATCCTGTTTATGACTGGTCAAGTATATAGTACCCTGCGAGCAGTGATTTCCTCCTCTCTCAGGCATGTGAGCCTAAGGGAGGAGGAAATCACTGCTCACAGGGTAAGTATTTAGCCGCACAGTCTTTAGAAACCATCTCAAATGTGCGTTTTGCTAAGTATAGGTTATATGATCTGTAAACATATTTCCTATTTCTAAAATATACTGCAATTACAAAGTAATGTCGGTTAGTTTTCAGCAAGCACCAAGACAATGTAACGGGAGCGCGCGCTCTGATTTACAAAAAAGACCATACTTCCAGACAGAGCTGAAGCGTCGTATGGCGACCGTGGGTACGGTTCTTACTCCCACGCCAGAGATTTCAGCCCTGACAGTCGCTATATATAGACGCCCCTTGTAAGAGCAATCAACATTAGTACTACCAGGGGCTCATAAATAGGGGCGTCCCTCTCTAGTATTGCCCTATTGATAAGGCATTTTGACAGACCTAGTTATTTTTAGAACGGTTTTACCGCTATAAAATTGTAAAGTTTTTGTTTTACTAGCCAATCAAATTCGTTGTATCAGACGCCTGTCATTGGCAAGATATGCACGTGCAAGCACTGATTTCTTGTTGTCTGCTATTGTTATTCTAAATAAACGGGATCGCAGCTGCATAGAAACAAGAGTAAATGCCAATCTAAAAATAACTAGGTCTTATCAAGAATATATATCAAAGGGACGTCCCTACTTATGAGGCTTATCTCCGGTGTAATAACCTGTCATTGCTCACGAACTGCGTCACAAAGCTTCCTTTGTTTGGTAGAACGAATCATGATGAAATAAGAACTGAACACAAAGGTGTCCTCTGGGAATGATTATTACACCGGAGTTAACCCACTTATGAGCCCCTGGTACTACCCACCTCAACCTATATATACTCCTACTTCGCTACGACGCGGTCCATGTGGGACATGTTGATTATTGTTGGACTTTGCCTGGGCTTAGGCAATCCACTCACCAGTTCGCTCAGTGTGTCATGATCATAATGGACGGTATTTATCCGAATTTAGCTTTCATTGTTCGGTACTGCAATTGTGCAGTCTCTGATAATTTCCAAACGGAGTAATTAAGTTGCAGTAGGAGGGTGTCACAGCCTGTTTATATAGCTCGGAATATTATAAACACGTTTCCAAATTCCAAATTCTAAGCGCGCAATTCCCCAAAATTTCATAGAGCTGTTTTCACATGACTGTCGTGAAACCGTTCGCATAGTAATTACACCAATTCTGAACAAAAAGTATAGGAGTAATTACAAAGTAATTGCAAATTACTCACGACAGTCATCTGAAATCCGTTCTAAGTGCAAAATGAAACTTAGAATTTACTAACTAGGAAGGAAGCAATCACGTACATTTCTTTGATTGAGATTCTTTATTTTACAAAGCGGCTAAGGTCCTCGGCTGCCTGTAGATAGAAAGGAAATCATGTATCAGGTACCAGTATGTTAACGTTTTATAGCAATTGATTACCACGGGGATGGGTGTTTGTGGTCAACTTCACACTCGGCATAAAAAATGGTAGAAGTAAAAATAAAAAATAAAAACAAAATACAAGAAAAAAGGACAGTAGCAAAAAACAAACAATCTTATCGCTGTTTATGGCCTCTGGAATTCCAGGGTGGGTGGCCCTAGCCTCTTATAGCAGCCTGGAAATCCAGGGTGGGTGGCCCTAGCCTCTTAGAGAGCAGTCTGGAATTCCAGGGTGGGTGGCCCTAGCTTCCTATGTAGAAGTAAAAATAAAAATAAAAACAAAATACAAGAAAAAAGGACAGTAGCAAAAAACAAACAATCTTATCGCTGTTTATGGCCTCTGGAATTCCAGGGTGGGTGGCCCTAGCCTCTTATAGCAGCCTGGAAATCCAGGGTGGGTGGCCCTAGCCTCTTAGAGAGCATCCTGGAATTCCAGGGTGGGTAGCCCTAGCCTCCTAGAGCAGCCTGGAATTCAAGGGTGTGTGGCCCTAGCCTCCTAGAGCAGCCTCGAATTCAGGGGTGGGTACCCTATTACAGGAGTAAAATTCCAGGGTCTTCCTTAAATGTGGAATTTCAAGGTTGGCAAACATAGTTAATTAAAACATCTTAAGGTTTTGAAGGTATTGTACTCACATGATACAAGAGACACCAAAGACATGAGACACGAAAGACTCAAATTATCACCAGCGGTGCGCACATTTTTTAACATTTTGACGTCAACACACATAGAAAATTAAACATTCCAATTTTCGTCCTAGGTAGTGAAGCATCCAACAGTTCTGTTCAAATTTGCGAGCGAACGCATTCCTTCTCAAAATAGCTCTCGGGCACTAAAAATTGTGTATGTTTGCGCCATCACAGTTTCAATAACAACAACGGAAAAAAGCAATCGTTTATGTTTTTACAATTGCGTCCTATATACTAATTAGTATTTGAGACAAAATATTTACGACTATAGTTGGGAGAAAATATTTTCACGTATTAGGCGGAGTCGCGCAGTTACAGAGCCCAATACATGAAATTATATCCCAGTGATCAATTTTAACGCATGCTCATTGGTCGAGACGTATTGCGTGGTACATTTCGCAGGACAGATATTAAGCAATTATTGGATGAGGTTGAGCATGACATTGATAATTGGCAAGGCCGAGGTTTGTGTTATCTGCCAACTGTTCATTTTTCGAACCATTTTTCATCCTTGGACATTATTCGCCTATATCACAACCGCCAGAAGGTGTTTATTTAGTAAATATTTTCTTCCAACGGCATCAATATTTTGTGGAATTGTCTTCTCAAAGTTTTTCCTGAATATTTTCATGATCAAATAGCAAGGAATATTTCCAATTTTTTGCAAATTGTAATTTCAATTCTCATTCCATTGGCGTCTCATTCCATTTACACCATTTTTTGCAAAAAATGCTCGAGCATTTTCTCTTTACATTTTTCCTTCCATCTTTTTCGGCCAAAAAATTATCTTTCTGTCTGCCTTAAGATATTGCTATAAATATAGCTAAACGTTATTCCTAACTATTTACAATGAATTTAAACAAATTCATGCAAAAAAGTTTAATTTGCTTTTCTTTTCGAGCCGTCGATTCCACAAAATATTTACCTTGTGAGCATTGAAAAATTCGTTTATACCTATGTTAATCTGATTTCTGATTACACCAGAAGATAAATAGAGGATATTACACGGTGGGGCGAAGATATGAGTTTTATTTTCGAGTGTCAAGAACAATATTGTTTTTGACACGAGAAAATAAAACTCATATCTTCAAGCCACCGTGTAATTTTCTTTTTATTATATAGACAAACCAGAAAAAATTATTCCAAATTGATTTCCAAGCACTTTTGTTTTGACCGATATCCTCACTAGTGAGGATATGGAAAATATGTCACTCAGGACCCGGATGTAGCTTCGTATGAGATCTACGAGTGGCGTGTTTCCCAGTAAAACACTCGTGTCTATATAATAATTTAAATTATTAAACAACTAATGAAAATGAAGGTACTTTTTAAAAAAATCTAATAGCAATCGAGCAACCTTGCCTAATTCAGGTTGACTAGAAAACTGCATTTAGTGGGAGGAGGTGAAAGTCTGTGAGGCTTCTTGTTACATGAAAAAAGGCTCTTGAAAACCTATGACGTCACTGGCAGCGATCAGCGAATCCATTGGAGACACCTCCCTCTTCGTTGATCCTTTTCAAGATTAATATCGAACAACGTGCTTTTTATTCTCTATTTCTACAAAGTTTTTCGTTTTGTGTTGTTCTTAACTTAAATTTTAATGTCTTTTGGGGCACATATTGTTGCATGTATGTGCTTATATTTGAAATCTTCTTTTGAAATAGCTTGTATTTTAATCTTGCTCCCGAACTATGAAGCCATAGTTGTTGTCCATTGCAAGGGTTGGGGACAACTTGTACTTGCCTTTTCTCCTATACAAAAAAGCAAGCAAAATGTTGGAATCGCCTTCAAAACTTCAAAAGGTTTGTGTATATTCTTGTAGTGTATTATAAATCTTCTGTTGATTTTCTTCACCTTCTAGTTTCCAGTGCTCTGACATTATGTTTCTCATATGTTATTTCTTTTGTTATTAATCATATTTTAAGTTTATCACAGTTTTAACACCTGTTTATCGAATCTAATCCGATTAACACGTTTTGGATCGCGAAGAAGCATACTCCTTGGCCATTATAGCCGAATAGGTAGGCACCATTAAATTGTTACACATAAGGTTAAAGGAGGGGGGGGGGGGGGGTCCAGATTCTTGACCCCTTACCCTTCATTATACCAATTTTAAAGCAGAAAAGGCACCCCTTTCTTAGACCAAAGTCGAAAAACGTACCCCATTTTTTATACTAAGCCTTAAAAAGGTAGCCCCTTTCTTATTCCTATTTTTTAATCAGCTTTGTGGTCTGTTAAAAAAGAAACGGTTTTGCTCCCATGTTGCGGTTTTCGTATATTAAGGGAGTATTCGGACCAAGACGTCAGCTGAGTATGATCGTGGCGCTGCATGTCATGAAGTAGTATGAAGATGATAGGAAAAAATAATTAAATAAAAACTAAAAATAAAAATAGGAAAACAAAAATTGAAATTAAACTCCATAAACAGAAGTAAAAACTAAGAAAAAGAATAATAATATAAAAAGCTTTTGTTATTGTATATTAAAGGAATATTGGGACCGAGACATTACCTGTTGCTAGCTGAATATGATTGTGGTGTGTTGTGTAGAGAAGCAGGATGAAGATGATAGGATATTTTTATAAATTTAAAATAAAGATAAGAAAATAAATAAATGAAATTGAAACTTTATTTCAATAAAAATAAGAAAATAAGAAATAAACAAAAAAGGAAAAAACTAAGATAAAAAGTAAAAAGATAGGTATAGGGAATAAACAGGTGGAAAAATTAGCTGGAAATAAGAACATGAATGTATTTCCAAACGGTAAATGAATGAAATATCTGAAGTAATAAATAAATAAATAAATGAATGAATAGATAAAGATACCTGGAGGGATGTCCTATGTGCGATGAATATAATTCATTTAAAGAATTTTGTAAAAGTGGTTCTCGAGATATCGCCAAAGCTATTTGTGTCACGCAACACCAATTACGTATCTTCAACTTGCCGCAATTACCGCACAAGATGGCGTGCTTAAACATGCTAATATTAGCCTTGGAAAGTGACCACTGGGCTCAAAATTTACCCAAGAAACATAATTATGTGTATTCTATATAGCCCCACCAGGCATCCAGTGTAACAAGTTAATTTGGAGAAATAAATTTCGTTACGTGACAAATGAAAACCAAGAATGGAGTGAAAACAAAACGAATAAGACTTGCTAAAAGTTAGATTGTGTTTCGCTGTGTTTTGTTGTGCGTTTATGCGTGTTGTGCGCTTATGCGGTGTTGGCGGGATTTTACTTATACGTCAGTGTGATACGTTACAATGCTAAATGGGGGTGTGGTTGTGATATGACATATCTGGATATAACATGGGGGAATTCGCTAGATCCCAGCTAAAATGGAACGTGATGAGTGGAGAAGTTTTATCAGTAAAATAGACGTGGTGGGTGAAAAGAAACAATGAGAGAGCAAAGGTGGAGTGCTATGTTGGGCGGGGAGCCTTTATGCTTAGATGACGGAAAGACAGATGTCAGTGTAGTTATGCCTAGGAATGTTTGTGAGAGTAGATAATGCCTGTTTGAGTATACAAATGTTGCAGTGAAAGTTTAATCGCTTGCGCGTAGAACAGTAAGTGTGTGAAGTGTGACCGAGAAAGTTAACGAGAGTTGTGACTGAACCGAAAGGGTAATAACCGTGGAGTGGTTTAAGAAGACTAAACGCTCAGGCCCCAAGTGTAAATTGAGGTCAAGCGGATGTTGAAATTAAAGTTGAAACCCGAGGGTGAAGTGTAATGAGATATGAACGTTGGATAGCGTGTGTAAACCCCGAATCATGGTGCGCGGGTGGGTACCTAAATGGAATAGAATGCTAATAACAAAATGTAAAGTAACTAAATGAGCTCATCTAGGACAAGGATGAAAGCACAAACATTCCTAGGCATAACTACACTGACATCTGTCTTTCCGTCATCTAAGCATAAAGGCTCCCCGCCCAACATAGCACTCCACCTTTGCTCTCTCATTGTTTCTTTTCACCCACATATCACTCTTCACGTCTATTTTACTGATAAAACTTCTCCACTCATCACGTTCCATTTTAGCTGGGATCTTGCGAATTCCCCCATGTTATATCCAGATATGTCATATCACAACCACACCCCCATTTAGCATTGTAACGTATCACACTGACGTATAAGTAAAATCCCGCCAACACCGCATAAGCGCACAACACGCATAAACGCACAACAAAACACAGCGAAACAAGACGTCAGCTGATTATGATCGTGGCGCTGCATGTCATGAAGTAGTATGAAGATGATAGGAAAAAATAATTAAATAAAAAATAAAAATAAAAATAAGAAAACAAAAAGTGAAATTAAACTCCATAAACAGAAGTAAAAACTAAGAAAAAGAATAATAATATAAAAAGCTTTTGTTATTGTATATTAAAGGAATATTGGGACCGAGACATTACCTGTTGCTAGCTGAATATGATTGTGGTGTGTTGTGTAGAGAAGCAGGATGAAGATGATAGGATATTTTTATAAATTTAAAATAAAGATAAGAAAATAAATAAATGAAATTGAAACTTTATTTAAATAAAAATAAGAAAATAAGAAATAAAGAAAAAAGGAAAAAACTAAGATAAAAAGTAAAAAGATAGGTATAGGGAATAAACAGGTGGAAAAATTAGGTGGAAATAAGAAAATGAATGTATTTCCAAACGGTAAATGAATGAAATATCTGAAGTAATAAATAAATAAATAAATGAATGAATAGATAAAGATACCTGGAGGGATTTCCTATGTGCGATGAATATAATTCATTTAAAGAATTTTGTAAAAGTGGTTCTCGAGATATCGCCAAAGCTATTTGTGTCACGCAACACCAATTACGTATCTTCAACTTGCCGCAATTACCGCACAAGATGGCGTGCTTAAACATGCTAATATTAGCCTTGGAAAGTGACCACTGGGCTCAAAATTTACCCAGGAAACATAATTATGTGTATTCTATATAGCCCCACCAGGCATCCAGTGTAACAAGTTAATTTGGAGAAATAAATTTCGTTACGTGACAAATGAAAACCAAGAATGGAGTGAAAACAAAACGAATAAGACTTGCTAAAAGTTGATCATACTCAGCTGACGTACTGGTATTGCATTACGGATTACTTGTGAGTTGCTTTGAAGTGGTGGCTTGTTGTCACACGGTTAGTATACATTTATTGAAGCGATATACAGCATGTGTTGTGTTAGGATATACCGAGGTTGTGATAAACCTAGCTGGGGGGAGGGGGGTGGGGGAGTTGGGGCTTACTCCGCTAATTTTTGGGTAGGAGTGCACCGCCAAGCTCTCCAAAACCTATACCCTACCATAGACCTATCGTCAAAATTGTATACACCACAGAACTAAAGTTAGTCACCAGGATGGATAAATTTGTAACAATCAAATTGTGTTAATCATGAAAAGGTTTTAAAGCAAACTGTCTTTCCACTAACTGCGAGGAAAGGTTTTAAAGTAAACTATCTTTCCACTAACTGCGACACAACTTTGATAAAAACTAATTTGCACTTTGGTAGCCATGCTGAGAAACATCCCTATCAGCAACCAAATAAAGGAAAAACGATACCCTACCTTAGACCACGGAGCCCCAAAACCATACCCTATAGGGCGTGGGACGTAAAATTCCAAGCCACATGCAACATTCAGGGGTGCTTTCCGTTTACCAAAATGAAATGGAAGTCTCAATCCCGGGAATATCGAAAATTTAAGACAACTTTTTGTAGCATTTCCAATAAACCTGTAATTTTGAAAACATTAGGGAAATGCTTTCCATTTTACATATTCCTTGGTTCCCGCAAAGAAGCTCCATTTCATTTCCAACTGGTATTACTGAAACTTAGTGGTAAATGGAAAGCAGCGCAGTTGAGGCCCTCCTGATAATATTTTGTTTGAACCGTTCCATTTTCAGAAACCCCAACTCAAATTTTTTTCTAAATACAAAGCACCCCAGGTGCCCCTTAGTTTATGGGCTTGTGCAGTGTTCCAGCTATAAATTTCCTAAATACTTGTTATCTGAAGGTTTCCGCTTTACTTTATTTGCTGGCACAATGTTCTTGTTTTTCATATAACACACAAGGTTTCTATATTGTTTGTTTGTTTATTCTGCAGTTATTATTATCTGCGTATTTTTCCAAAAAAAAAACACCATTTTCTCAAAAAAAAATAACTTTGTGGGTTTACGTAATTATTTCTGTTCTATAGTGTCGCATAAAATCCTATCTCTGAATCATCAAAACAGTCTGTTCTCACAAAGTTTGCATGCAATTTTGGTTTTATTTTAAAACAAATATCTAGGAAGTATAAAACGACCAACCAACCACAGGAAGCTTGCATAGTCATGGTTGTTATTTTATTCTAAAGAAAGAACACTTGCATGTTCGATTCTCCAACTCCTGTAAAGTGTTATCTTTTTTTCTTCTTCTGTTGTTCAGTTTTGTGGTTAAAAGAAGATATTTGTTCACCCTTCCTCCCCCAGGGTCCCCCATATACTTATTTTATGAATTTCCCTAGAAGCATACATTGTAAGTGTGTACATTTTTGGCAAGCTGAAAGTATTCGTTAAATATACTTTGCAGATTTTTTTATCTGTGATTGCACGAGAACATAACTATTTGCTTAGGGTCCAGTAAGGATTCCCCATTGTTACTCAGGGTTCTTATTGCTTTTTATTTTCTTTGCTTGTATTTCCCCTCATCACTGCTACACAGAAATCAAAAGCATATGTCAGCTTCATTCTTTGTTAATAAAACTAAAATTTACATTTGTGTGTAGGTCTGAGGGAAGGTAGATAATTCCAAGTTGTTTGGATACCGCATATATACCGTTTCCGGGAAACGTTGTCACCCAAAAAGCCTATAAGCTTGAAGCGCAAAGGATGATGGGGGCATTTAAACTGCTACTGTTTGATCTGAATTCAGACAGTTATCGCAAACACAGGTGAAATGATTAAATTTCAGCACATTTCCAAGCATGTTTGTTTCTAATATTTTACAGAAATTTAAATAAATCTTTACCCATACTCCCTAGCGCACCAAGCTTATAGGCTTTTTGGGTGACAACGTATCCCGGAAACGGTATATATTTACGGACATACAATCATCATACAGTCATCTTATAGCACGGTGCAAATTTCTTTGCACAAAGAGAAAAATAAAGTAGTGAATTGTTTAAAAGTAAAAAATGAATAAAAAGCTACTGCCCACTTTTTGGGTCAATAATTCACAATTGTTAAATGCATATTGTATATAGATTTCGATTTTTATATGTCAGTAATTTCCTTTGTTATCCCACCGTATAGTTTTCGTTTGTAAATTGTTATAGAGGACTAGCCTTTTTGAAGTAGTTACAGTAAAGTATGTTGTGTGTTCTAAATAACAACAAACAACTTCTGATGTGTGTTGGGGGGGAGGAGGGGGCAGTGAGGCTGCCACAGTGATGATACCCTGCTATCTCGTTATGCGTTTTCTGACCCAGGCCTCCTTTATACAAATGAGGAGAAAAATTGAAGAAATACTATGCAGGCTCTGCTTTGGAGGTCTCTTACAATTTTCGAATATATCAGAGGGAAATAACTTGCTGAGAAAAAATAGAAAATGTGAAATTTCAAAAATGGATCTCTGAAGTTAATGATGATGTTAGAAAAAATGACAACCAGATAAACTAAAGAACTGTTAGAATGTTCAAAACTGAATATAAAGTTCGATGGTAACCTCCAGATTCGCAAATGTCAAACACAGAATAGCATTAATGCTACTCCCTATCAGTAACCACCCCCTAGAAATCGAAACGGAGAAGTGCACAATCACACGTTTCCGATGCATACCTATTATGTAAAACTCTTAAAATAAACGATCATCACATCCTGACACTATGCCTTTACCAGTGATTTTATAAAGGAAACAAGTTTTAATTTCCAGAAGTGGCAAAGTCGTTGCAGTGTAATTTGTTTTTTTCACATATGGCAAAAATATTTCACATAAAATTTTCTCAAATAAAAAAATACCATGAAATACCATGTGAATATATAAATATTTAGTATATACTACACGGGAACCTCCATAGATCGCGCGTTTTGATTGGTTCGCTATCTCGGGATAATGCCACAATATTCCGAGATCGAAAGCATTATCCCGAGATTGAGAAGCCCGAGTGCAAGTGGTTCGGATATTTTTACTTTCTAAAGGAACTATCTGATTCGAAATGCAACGGAAAAATCCTTCTCAATTAACTTATGTTGTGTCTTTAGTTTTTCAAGGTGAATCAGAGAGAGAATGTATTTCTTGAACTTCGAAAACGTGCTGTTCTTGTTTTCAGTTCTTCGGAATCACAGAGATCGATGATTCGTTCACGGCACTTTTGAGAGACGAATTGCATTCACAACAACATATTAATTAAGGCAGTTTTGTCGAAAACATATCTACTTTGCCGAACATTTACATCTGTAGGTTGGAAGGGACAGTAAATCGTAGAAGCCAGTCATTGAGTGCAGTTTAAGAGAGAATTTCAGTTAAGCTTACCGTCGACTTGTTGATTCGCTTGATCACGAGCCATCCGACATCAAACGTATTTAAAGTGGTCTCTCTTTTTATGAACAAGGTCTTCCTCGTTGTCCCAGAGTTTGAAGAGGTTAATTTCCCAAATTTCTGTTTGAAAATATTCCAAACGAATCTTGAATTTCTCTGCCAGCAGGTTGAAAAATATAGTCATCCATCGGTGGTGAAATGGCGACCAAAGGCAAAGTGTTTTCAGCGAAGCAACTCTGCAGTTTCACAATCCATAATCCAAGGCACAAAATGCGAATTTATCCCTTGAATCCATCCTTGCAACCTTCTAAAAACTTAAATCGTTTATCGTAGTCGATATTAAGGTTTTAAAACAAGTGTTTTCTAGCGTTTTTGCTTCTCTAAAGCAGCAGCAAGTTTCCACCATGTGTTCAGTAGCCGAATGCTTGTAGTGAAGTCTGACGTAATGTCACGTGCGTGACAAACGTCACGCATACAGAAAGAGGCTACAAAATGTCGGCAAATGCCACATTTAGTGTCGTTCGGATATTTTTTGGAGTGTTCCCGTGTAGTATATACTAAAACAATTATGCTCCTCAGGCTCAGTGAATAGTGGCGAATAGTCCCTCGACCTCCGGTCTCGGGGACTATTCGCCACTATTCACTTCGCCTTCGGCGAATAATTGTTAAATATAAAAATATATAAATAAATTGTACAAACCTACCTATTCTTCCTCCTCACTTTCCTCCTCCTCAGCCACCTCCTCGTCATCGTTCTTCCTTCCCAACCTGTAAAATATGAATGAAAAATAAAAGCTATCATCCTTCTAGCATTCTTGGGAAGGTATCAATTTGTTTAACAGTTATCAGGAGTGTGATGTTCATGTCAAAATTATGTTTAATATATAACAATACAGCACCCAAGATGTAATAGGTATATGTCAAGACAAAATATAAAATGCTATTTGATTCAATAATTTCCAAAGCACAGCGGAGCCAAGAGGAAATGCTGCATGATACAGCAGGATAATAGATACCTGCCAGTAAAGACAAAAATATATATCAGAGTGGTGTAAAACCACTAGCCCACTAGCTAATCAAATTACATCATCTTCCATAACTTAATGCAGAATAGCATTAGTGTTTAAGGGCAAAGAATGAAACAGTTCAAATTCTCAGTAACTTACTCAAAACACATGCTCCTTTCTCTTCCTATGAACTCAATCTTCATTCTGTTTCAGGAAATAATAAAACAGTAAGTAAGTATTTTAGTATTTTAATGTTCACTATAACTTTTATATAACTTTTATTACAAATGCAAAATGTTCTCAATTCTGATTGAACTTTGCAATTTAATTTCAAGTGCACAAATGTGATTTAAGTTCAAAGTACACATTTTCTCTCTTGCTTTCTTAATTGCTTATTTCTTAATTGCTTTCTTAATTGCTGAATTGGTACCTGTTGGCACCAATTGCAGAGCCACACTACCTCAGGAGAGCTCACCAGTTGCAAATGTAAACAAAGTTCAATCATTGTCCATTCTCTCTTGCAATCATGTGAAATTTATACCTTGATCAGATCGTTTAAACAGTAAAAATTATTTGCTGAATTTGAAATTAAGCTGTCTATAAGCTAAACTTAAATAATTGTTCACTGCTTGGGGTGGTCTAAAGAGCTCTAAAGAGCTAAAGCCCTAAAATATTTTGTTTATGAGCAAAAAAATTAATTGTTTGCTAAAGATTGGGCCTATAATAACAAGAAGTTGTAGATTTATATCTAAAGTTAAATAATTACTAGATTTTGTATTTTTCAGCCGCCCCGCAAAATACTGTGTTATCTTTTTGAACATTTTATTTGATTTTCTTTTTTTAATAGTAGTTAGCTATTTGATTGCTTAAAAATACTGCGTGGAAGCTGGAATCTATGTAGCGATTCGAATTTCGCATGTCGCATCATAGTTAGTAGTGTAGCACGTCTCACATTACCAGTCAACTGTTCTCCGAAACCTTTGCTGATGAAAGAGTGTTTATCGTGCAGAGAAAATCCACGAGTTCTACCGATCATTGCTTCCTCAAAAGAGCTATTCAGATGTACAAGTGAAGAATACATTTTCCACCTGGAAGGCGAGGATTTGTCGAGACACTACTCTGAAGTTTGTGGCACGAATGGGTTATTCATTATTATGAATCAGAAGGAGTGTAGAACATTCTTTGCCCTTTTCTGAGCTCCCACAGGCTGAGCATCTAGGCGCTGCTCTTGCTTGTCTCTGGTCACCTTCTTGCTTAAGTGCTAGGCCAGTGACTGGGTGGATGAAAGCAATCCGTTCACATTCACCTCACCCGATCAAATTCAAAGATCACATGCTATAGATTCGATGGAAGTTTGCAGTCTCGTCCCTTGCTTCGTCTTCTTGAACCCTTAACTTCACTTCTATTCTCTACGTTTCTGCGTCATTTTCAAAAGTGATCTTGTGAGGATATCCCTCCGCTTGCTGTAAATTTGCTGCATTCCGTAGCCTGCATAGCGGCTCTAAAAGGGAAGGGGAGGGAGCCAGGGCGAGCAAAAACCGGAAATAGCGCGGGCCGCAAGGGGTTTTGGGAAGGGAGGAAGGGAGAGCCTGCAAGAGGACCACGGTCTTTTTTTATGAAAAATTATTACCTTTAACAGGCACTTGCGGATGCTTTTCGCTTTATGCCACACATCAAGGGAGTGGAAAATTTCCTTGAAGTCATCCGCTACAAAAGAACACATAACTGATTTGAACTTCAAACGCAATTAACATCTCGTTTTTTTGCACACACTCAACACCATAATTTATTGTAGCATGCATCTTCCAATGGATGATTTGAATATTCTTCAATTCGATGACTTGACAACTAAAACAGGGCTCTACACCAAGCAAACGTGACAGCAGCACATTGGAAATATCTATAGTGCATTCAATTATTTCCATGGTTTGCATACAAGCCCTGCCTTGTCGACCAACACCACTCAATAGTGTACAATATCCACAGCTGATGGTGCCAAGTCTAGCTTGTTTATGTATATCAAGCAATAAAGCAGCAACAGGAATGCACAAAAGAATATCCTAACACGATTGTTTCAGTACCCACAGATACGAAGCCTCAGTGTTTGAGTTATCAGGGTTATAAACTGAACAATAACAAATGAATGGACATACCCAGCATCTTCTTTATGGTGGTAGAAGCATCAGTGCAAACTTCTAAGACATTCAGCACTCTCTTGATTCTTGTTAAGGCATTGTGTAGTGCCTTCTTCTCCATGGTGGAGGACTTCATGTCCACATGCCTCTTGTCCATGATCTCTACCTCGAGTATGTACCCACTGACAATCTCCATCAAGAAGTAACACAAGTTCTTTTGCTGTAAATCCTGGAGAGTCACACTGCCCATCTCCAGACAGAACAAGCTCTTGATTGGTGAAGTGATCAATTAATTTTCCCCTCATCCATTGCCACCACTCATCAATCGCAGGGATAGCGTATAAGCGCTGCACGCGATAAAATGTGGAAGAAGAGATAAACGATAGACCAAGAAATTTTGCAAACTTCTCTATCTTTGCAAAGTTGTTGCCAGATAAGAGGGTTGATGCTGCTACCTAGAAAAAGAATGTTACATGGTATAAGAATAAGAAAAAGGAGAAGTACCCAGATCTGAAGGACAGTCACTGTGGGTACGGTAGCTTTAATAATTTATTGATTCTTCTCAGTCATTCAAAATCAAATTCCACTTACAAACATGGTTTGTATTTATAAGAGCAGCAAATTACTAAAACCAAAAGGATGTGAATATTGTATACATTTGCATATTTTAAAAATATTGGGTCAGACATAAAACAGTCAACTCTTTTCTAAAAGCAGATACCTTTCACAGGTTTTAAAATTACCACCATATCGGTCACAAAAGGTGCTAAATAGTACTGTTTTGTTACTAAAAATGTGTGATGGTTCTTTACTTGTGGCTAATGAATAGTGTAATTATAAACAATTAAAACTGTGTGATAAGCCATAAGAATGCAACAATAATTTAATTTTGTGCCCTGCTTGGAAGTGACATTATTGGTAAATTTAATTCCGTCCAAGTGTATGAAATAGGTGTCTGCAATATCAGGGTTTCACTTAAGTAAGTGTTGACTGAATTAAGCCGTATATTATAGCCTGCTGGGTTCTTCCATTTGGAATGCAAAAAGTATACAAACATTAAACAAACCTGTAAATTGTTTACTGCCATTCCGTTGCCATCCACCACAGAGGTACTAAAGCGCCCTTTGTGCCCTTTGCGACATTTCCAGGAAATGGTAGCACTTGTGCCATTCAATACATGTGTGAGAGTTGGGACCTCGATACAGCCTGCTGGATATCGACATGTTCTTGCAAATTCTTGTAAGAGGAACTCAAGGGAGCACAACACTTTAGTACCCTTGATTAATCTAAGCTCCTCTTTATGCTCTGGTACTTCCTCCTCCCTCAGGAAGAACTTGGAGTCAAGATGGCAAGGTAACCCTTGGGGTGCATCTGAAGTGGAAGCCTGTCCAGGAGTTTGGTGGCTGAGATCTTGACCTGACAGTGTGGCCTGTTGGGCTGGTGGGGGGTTGGTGTCTGGAGCCTGTTGAAGGGGTGATGGGTTAGTTTCTTGAGCTACAGGTCTCGCAGTCGAAGCCTGTTGTGGGGTGGTGTCTTGAGCTTTGGATCTCAAAATAGAGGCTTGTTGAGGGGGTTTGTTGGTGTCTTGAGTTGAGAGTTTCACAGCTGCAGCCTGTGGGATGACATCCTGACCTTGGGATCTAGCGACCATGACCTGTTCTGGAATTTGTAGAATTTCAAATCTACATGGGGGTGATGTTGCTTGTGGTGTTGTTTCAGACCAGTCACGCTCAAGTTCTCTATCCTCCAAGTCATCAAGATCTTCTTCTTCCTCCTCAATACAGACCTCTGTAATATCATCACTATAAGAAAATAAAATTAACACATATCAATCCAAAAATGAATTCTCAATATAAACAGAGTGGAGAGCATGTTTGCAGGGTGATAAGCAAAATGACTACCTCTGATTTATTACAAATCTGTTTGCACCACCTCGAATGCTAGATAATTTTGAGCAAAATACATTTCCCAAAAACATCCTATCAGGAAAAACATCCTATCAGCAAATGACCAATCTCCAAATGTCAAAATAAATACTCTTTTTGAGGATCAATGCATTATGAGATAATGCACATTTAAGGTTACTGAGAACCTTCGCGCACGTTGTTCGAAAAAAAAAATCATACACGTCCTTAGTTTAATCAAAATATGACAACCTATATATCGTTGGAAAGCTTATAGAATTGACTAGCGGGCTATGGCAAAAAGAAATCACTTATCGATACCTGTAATTTTTCTTAAAGCATTGATTAAATATTTTGGTGTGCTATTTTCACGAGCTAACGCTGTCGAACTGCTGGACCATGACTCCCAAGTAACATATTGTTTTAATCCTTAAAGGTGTTCCTCAAAAATCGTGTCTGCGATTTTTTAAATTTTGTTTACTTCAAAAGTTATGATTTTTTTAAATTTTTAGAGCGTGAAAATTCTACAAAATTTGACCTTCCAAATTTAAAAGTTCGATAACTTTTGAACAAAGCAAAATTTTAAAAAACGCAGACACTTTTTTTGAGAAACACCTTTAAGGGTTGAAACAATGTGTTACTTGGGAGTCGAGGTCGAGCAGTTCGACAGCGTTAGCTCTTGGAAATCTCACACCCGAATTTTTAGTAAAACCTTTAAAAATTTCTAATTATGAAAAATTATTTCTTTTTGCCATAGTTCGCTAGTCCATTCTATAAGCTTTCCAACGATATATAGGTTGATATGTTTTGGTTAAACTAAGGACGTGTATGATTTTTTTTCGAACACGTGCGCGAAGGTACTCAGTAACCTTAACTTTATAGGGGGCCTCACTCGTTGCTTTTGAAACTTTAGCATGAGATTGCCATTTTGTTAAAGTTGCCTCTAGGAAGCAAGTAAACCCTCTGGCAAGTGAAAACTGTACATCACTGTCATCCTCTGTTAAATCCATATCAAGTAGTTGAAGAGCAGATGCAATTGAATCACTGAAAGAGAAAACAGAATAAATTGGTTGTGTAAAAAACATGTACGGTATTATGTGTTTTGTTTAATTTGGACATTTTGTTTTTGGATGAATTTGTGCTTCAAAGAGCATTTTTTGGCAATGTTTTCTAATTTCAAATCATGACATTCCCCTGAGTATTACTCCTTCTTTTTGCTATGCACTTACTACTGCGCACTGAAGGATATATGAATATGAAAGAAATTGTAAAGAAAGAGAGACTATTCAAATGAATGTCACGTAATCTGAAATGGGAAAACATTATGCCCAAGCCGAGAAGGTCTATTAAATGCAAGATTTTAATGCCACCAAGGGATGTCAAGACTTTCTTCTTTCTGTTTTCTGACCTATAACAATGTACTCCCGGTATTATACTTACTTGGGTTCTTGATCTTCTTCATCTTCTATGCTAGACAGTCTTTCTTCCTCAGATGATTCATGGTGAATCACCACACAGTCATCTACATTGCTGTATGTTGATGAGTCCAGCACACTTTTTGATTCACAAGGTGTATCTCCATAATGGGAAGTACTTGTTACATCAACAATTATGCTGTCAAAACAAGAAATTGTTTACCAATGGACATAATAATACATGTTTCTTGTTACATATTTTGTTCAATTTATCTTGATACATATTATCATATTACTTTGATTACTTCAAAGGTTGTGTATTCAAAAAAAATAAATGCCTCTCTGGCTACGAAACAGAGATCCTTTTTCTTATGAGGGTATGTGAAATTGCATAACAAATACTTTCAAAGAGAAAACAAGCTCATTCAACCACCAAACAAATCAATAGCTTATTGCCTTCTGGAAACCTCACAACCCAAGCAGGGGAAGTTTCAAACCTGCTTTCAATAGTTTACTTACTTTTCATCCTCGTCATCCGAAATGGGGTTGATTCCTGGGTCAGCCATTATCTTTTTAATTTCCCAGCAGGAGTCGAGGTCAAGGGATCTTGCAGGAAAACAAAAAACTAAATTTGAATTTATACAAAGCACTGTTCTTCACATGTCGGCCTGATAGGGGTGCTCGTCGTATTTTTTAGGGGTCAAAATCGAGTTTCAGGTATTTTTTAGGGGGTATCGGAGAAAAATTGTGGCTTTCACTAATTAATGGTATTTTTAGGGGTACGCAAATGAATGAAAGGGTCACAAACCCAGTAAAACGTTTTCTTTCTTTCTTCAGTCATTTATAGCTCTAAAATAAGCTTGTTTTGAGATGAGAAACAATAACAAAAAAGGTTTATTGTTGGTATTTTTTAGGGGTCATTTTGTTTTATAAGGTATTTTTTAGGGGTTGGATTTTTTATGTCCTGGTATTTTTTAGGGTATATTTTCGGATGTCCCGACGAGCACCCCTATCACTCTTACATGGGAGAACCCCCCCCCCCCCCCCGGGCTCCCAAGCCTTTCGTGTTTTGAAGGGATGTTCTAGTGAAAGCATCGGCCTTCCGAAGATGGCGCGCTTCGCAGTCGAGTTCTTCGAAGCCATATTTTCAGGCGTTTGTGCCGAAACACATACAAATTACATTACGATGGCATCGTTTGATAACCAATACAGATTGTGTAGCAGGGATTTCGGGCGGATGGCAAAAATATAGCGAAGATTCACTCGGATTGTTTTCATCCCCAGTGGCCCACGAGAAGCTTTCGTGGGCCTTACTGCGCATGATCTGCCGCTGACACAACCCCTTTAATTACTCGTTCACTGAGAAGACGAGAAATGTGATTGGTCGAGCCGGTCGAAGGAATGTGTGAACTCGAGAGGTCGCGTGCCTTGGTCACGTTTACAACTTGCGAAATGGCGGACGATGAAGAGGAGAACTTTATGGCCTGTTTAGCGGTAGTTTTGTCACGTTTGAAAGAGTTAAAAGGACCGGATTTCGAGTTTAAAGAAGCGCAGATTAAGTGCCTGTACCAGTTATTTTGCCGTAACGATGTTCTCGCCGTTATGCCAACGGGATTTGGCAAGAGTTTGGTTTTCCAGTCGCTTGTGCTCCCAGGCGAAAACGAAGATCAAATATTTCGTACTTGTCATCGTCCCGCTAAAAAGCATCATTGCCGATCAGATTCTTGAACTGGACTCACTTGGCTTGAGTGCTTGTTCCATCGACACGGAGAAGCTTGAAGATATCCTTGGAGCTGCTACCCACATTGGAGACATCTGACTTTATCCGCAGCTTTAAGAGCTTCATCGCTAGGCGCGGCCGACCTCAGAAAGTCTACTCAGACAATGGGAGCACCTTTGCGGAGCAGAGCGGTGGTTAAAGAAGGTGATGAAAGACGAGAGGCTTCATGACTTTCTTGCTCAGAACAACATCGCGTGGAAATTCAACCTGAGCAGGGCCCCCTGGTGGGGGGGGGGGTCAATTTGAGAGAATGGTTGGGCTCGTGAAGCGGGCTCTACAGAAGAGCATCGGGCGGGGACTGCTGTCATGGAACGAGTTGAGTGAAGTGCTACTTGACGCAGAGATAGCTCTGAACAGCAGACCCCTAAGTTACCTGGGAGAAGACCACGAGCTACCCATTCTCACGCCCAACTCCATGCTATATCCACAGAGCAACACCATCCCAGAGCTAGAACCACATCACGTGGTAGACAGAGACCTTAGAAAGAGAGAGAAGTACTTGAAGGAATGCAAACGTGTTGTATGGGCACGCTGGACAAAGGAGTATGTTCGTGGCCTACGCGAGAGGCACAACATGCAGCATTCACTGGATGTGCAGGGACCAACTAGAGGTGATGTTGTCATCATTAAGGGGGATGAAAAGGACCGGAACTACTGGAAGCTCGGTATAGTGCAAGAACTGATCACTGGTGTAGACGGGGTCGTGCGAGGGGCAAAGCTACGAGCGGGACGAGGAATCCTAGAGCGCCCATTGCAACACCTCTACCCACTGGAGATTGCGTGCGACCAAACAGAGGTACCGGGACTAGCACCGCTTAATGCTGATGCTCCTACATTCCACCCGCGACGCGATGCAGCCATGGCAGCCAGGTTGCGGGTACAAGACGTGCTCAACGACGAGACATACACATAAACGAATTGATATCCTTTGTATATAGACATTATACTGGTCACATATTGTTCACGTGATGTTAAAGTGTTCATCCACCTGCGGTGATGAACAGGGGAGCGTGTAGGAAACTTTGCGTTACAATTTGTGACAACGTGACTTTCTGTTTCAGAGATTATGTAACAGTGTACCAGAAACTGTGTCTTACTATATCATGTTACTGTTGCGTTGGAAATGGACGAAAGATTATAATTAGCCAATCGGAAGCAAGTAATTCTGCTAAGATATGTAAAATAGGGTAGAATTTCATCGTACGATATAGTCTTGTGACTGTGAATTTATCTGACTTGGAACCGAGAGTTTTGGGAGTAATTTTGTGATTAAAATCATTGTGATAGTCGTGAAGTTCTGCAACTTGCATTCTCGACAGCTGCAACTGTTCTCGCGTGACCAAGTTACGTATATTCAATGGTCACCCAACAAGGCTGATGACAAAACATTACAACTACTACAACTCACTGACGTTCTTGCCAACTCCTAAGCTCAACAAGTCCGTTTCCAATCTATGGATGAGACTTATCAGCGCCTCGATGGACGCACCGCAAACAAACTGAACAGCATAACCACGACATTAACGTAACCATCCTTACTTTATGTTGCTTCAGTTGCCCTAGCCATCGCTCTTCTTGACACTCTCCTTCTCTCAGTTCTCCTGCGTAAAGTTGCTATCTGCCAACTGCCACGTGACCCTTAGCCTAGCTCAGCCGCCACGAAACAACTGAGCTCAAAATTTGTGTCGACTGTGACGCACCTCTAGGCGCCAACACGGCAGACTGAACACTAAATCATCACTTTCCACCCTCGACAGCATGCCTCCATCCAGACCAGACCGGGCGTAGACGTCGTCGTCGCAGGACACCTCGGGACCAATTGCGCAGTATCCGCCGCCAGCAATGGTGGATTCGGTCCATGGCGAACAGATGCCTCATTTGTAGAGACGAGGGGCGCAGTATACGGTTGCCTTGCTGTGGCGTGTTGGTCCACGAACTTTGAATCTTGGGTACCGCACGTATCACTAAGGTCAAATCCTTGCTTCTGCCTCTTCTGCGCAAGGGGGCTACGTGTAGGGTTCGTTATGAGACCCTCTTAGATAGGGCGATCGTAGAGAGGGCGGGCAGCAGCTATACTGGTCGGTATCATTGGAAGGCTCATGATCACCATCACTACCTCGGATTCCTTCCAAGAAGATGGAAACACTGAACAGAAGTCAAGAGCGATCTATTTATCAGCTCTGTCACGACTGTTAGTCATAATAGGCAGGGCATCCTTAGATATTCAAGGAAGGGAATTACTGCATTATTGAACTAACAGCTGCTGGTTTCCATGATCTACGGAAAGGATTACCCTTTGGTTACCCGTTGTCGCATATCAGTCCGCCGTGAAATAATGAAAACTGGAATTATTCTTTTGTTTCACGGTTGACTGATACGACAGAACGACAGAAAAGACTATATGGAAAATAGGCTTAACGGCTTACAATATGCTTTGAGTAGGATTCGCGAGTTTCAGCATTTTGTATCCCTTTCTTTTCCTTGAACAGTTGAGCAGTTGTTGTCTCTATTTTTGCTGCATCTTAGAAATCTCAGGCTGTGAACAGTTAATATTTTGATTACCTGTTACCTAGTATACACCACTAGATCTCAGGCTCGTATCTTTTGTTAATGGGAGTCAGAATGTGAAGCCTTATAACCACTGTACTACCGTCCAAACAAGTTCAGTTTCTCCATTATGGTTTGGGGCTACGCTGCTTCGAACGCTGCTGTATAGTTGTAATCAGTATGCTCCTCTTGGTATATACTTCTTTTTACCACGCCCCACATAGAAATCAGCCGTTTTTATGTTTGTAAATTCAGTTGTTGTAGCAAGCATGGGTTAGGTTAGGTTTAGGGTTTAGGTTCAATCAGACTTTTCTAAACACAGTTTCATCATCCTGATACGTTTTCATCCTATCAACAGTGCAGCAATTATCCTATATATATCCTTCACCGCTTCAGAGTCCCTAAGGGCGTGCATACTTTCGTATTTGTTGACCTTCGCTTTTCTTCCTCTTAAATATTTGTTTTCGTTTGCTCTTAGTTGGGAACATAGCGTCAAGGACTACTATTCGGTGGTCTGAGTCGAACGGGACACTTGCACTAGGGTTTAGGTAACTCTCTCTTACCTCTTTGCTTTGCAGGTACAGGGCCGGGGTTGCAAAACGAAGGAAAAAGAAAAGTACACTACCAATCACGTCGTTGGCGCATGCGCAAAAATATATTAATTTTAAAGCGCTACTTTTTAGTTATTTTAAAACCTACATTTAATGAGGACCTTCGTCAAGCAAAAGGGGTCAAATTTGCTTTTCTCGTAGGATCACTCCTACGTTAGCACGATATTAGCATAATCTATGCTGAAGTCATTCATCGGGGGACCCTCGAGCTGCGGGATCATACAAGCTATCTGCGGGACTTAGCGTGACTAAAACTCTTGGGTAACTCTCTCTTACCTCACTTTGCAGGTACAGGGGGTTGCAAAACGAAGGAAAAAGGGCACCCCACTCTCTTTTAGGTGGTTCTGTCAAACTGATAGAGTCTTCTTTATAATTAATAATCTAAAAGAAATATTTCGCAAATTTTATTCTGTTTCCGTCCGTCCGTTTTTGCTAGTCATCCTACACCTTCGAAGGTAGTGAAAGTAAATTATTGGAACGCTCACGTAAAAATTCAAAAGACGCGCTTATTAAATTAGTAATACATCTCCAGAAAACTTTCTAGGCGCCCAAAACAAAATTTCAATTGAGCATTCGATTGGAACGAAGTACAATTATTATAATTGTAAGTGTCTTTATTTCATTTCTTTGAGAAGCGAACTCTTTTGAGCAAAATAAACACAGAATGCTAATTGTATCATCAAAATATTTTGAGGGAAATTAGATTTTGGGTTGTGACCGTGAAATGTTAAGAATGCACATCTTTAGATGCCAGAGCAATTCTCTCACTGGAATTCGGAAACACGCTAAAGTCTAAGGTCGACTTCGCTCATCGCGCGCGGCTTTTTTGACTCATGGAGAATATTTGTTAATCAAAGCACGAATGACCCACAATGCTTGGCGCCGACAGCTTGTAGGCTTTAGTCTTTGGGGGATGACAAACTTTATTGAAACCACTATATACTAAAACAACTACCCCTCGGGGTCGGTGACTATCGATGGATATCCACCGCTGTAGGATATATCCACTGCTATTCACCTCCCCTTCGCAGGGGGTAGTTGTAAGGTAATAACCTCCACTGCGAGTATCCCCATTTTAGCCGCAACCAACCCAATAGTGGTGCACGTATGCACCACGGGTAACCCACGCCGTAATTGCATTTGTCGATATTTGGGGTGGACCATTAGAAGTTAGGGGAGGGGGTGACGTTACAATAAGCACAGAAATTCGTCATGGACCGATTCAAACAAATTAATAATAATAAGTTTGTAATTTTCGGTATGAATAATAAAACTATACACCAAAAACGAAATGTTCGTCTACCCTTTCTCGGTGAGGCTTTACGAAATGCGTTTTCGGGCTCGCTCGGAATAAACTATCATGAAAGTTTAGATCGAATATCATGATCCCAAATATTCAAAAAGGGCAAAGTCATTTCCGTCGCTATCCTATATATAAACCTTTTCGAGAATTCTTCTCGGTTTTCTGTCTGTAACTAATCAATGGCAATTCGATGAATTGCTGCAAAGTTCACAGGGTTATCTTCCTGCTAGCAGAGGTATCTCAAGGAAGGGTTATCTAGTCAGAGTAGCTAGCTAGCAGTTTGCGCTTGGATGCCCTCCAAAGATAAATGCGTGGGGCGGACTTTTGCAGGATCTTCGAAAATAATACAATACAATCAATAGAACATTAGAACAATTTCTCAAAACTACATTCTACAGACAAGATCCTATTTTTAACTCGTGGCTTGTTGCGTAGCAACAGCCAAAGAGTTATCGTGGTGACTCGATGTCACTCGCTCACTCACTCACTGGATCACTCCTACGTTAGCACAATATTAGCATAATTTATGCTGAAGTCATCCAACGGGACCCTCGAGTTGCGGGACCATACGAGCTATCTGCGGGACATGGCGTGACTAAAACTCAACCGAACTCCCTGTTACCTCTATACCTTCGTCAACGTATATATAGGTCTCATTGGCAGTAAGTTTCTCCATGTGGGATGTTACCTATCTTTGCAAAAAAACTGGTTTGTTTCAAATCGGTACTTTTTTAGTCATCTCAAAGCCTACACTGTGTAAGGATTTGATCCGAGCAAACCCAGGTGCAGGGGGTTACAAAACGTGGGAAAATGAAAAGAACACTACCAATGACGTCATTAGCGCATGCGCAAAGATCTAATTGGTTTAAAAACGTTACTGTCTAGTTATTTCAAAACCTACATTTAACGAGGACCTTCATGAAGCAAAACCAACGTACCTAGTGCAGGGTTATGAATGCAGGGGGTGTTTAATTCACATTTCCCAGAAATCCAAATCCCATTTTAGTGCATAATCTGCACACGAAAATAGGAACCCCATTCCCCCGAGGCAACTCAACAGCAAGAAAAAAATACAACGCGCGGGGGCAACAATTCGTGGTAAAAACAAGGACCAACGACCGACCTGCTCCCCCCTAAACCCTCCTCTATACCACAGGGAACCCAAATCTAGCAATATATAGCGGGGGAGATCTGGGTTCTAGAATGCTTTTCCTTCTCTCTCGTTGGTTCGTTCTTTTCGCGGAAATTCGACTGATTATGATGGCTGTTTTCTCGAAATACCAAGAAGGAATAACCAAGTCCACACTCGTGAACTCATAAGCGATATTATCAAGTAGATCTGATCGTGTTTGCAGTTTGGATAAAGACAGATAAACGTTCGCACCTCAGCAAGATAAGATCAAGCAGGAGTCCTGCGAGCCGGGTCAAACTTCCTTTTGGAGGTTATGACGTTGGACTGTTTTGTCGCTTATAAAGCTACGGATAGCACTATTAGAAAATTACACAGAGACAGCAGAACAAAGGTAGGCATGATTTTCATTATCAAACATCGTATTGGATCAGCAATTTCGGGCATATTTTAGTATTACCATCTGGTATCATACGAGTTGTGTATGTCATTACAAATGCAAACAGATTTAACTGAATACAAGGATTATGAGCTTGGGCGCCCTGTGATACAATAAAAGGAAAATTACAGTGGCTTGAACATATGAATTTTATTTTCTCATATTAAAAGCAATGTTACTCTTGCTGTACTTGTCTCCTTGTCTCTCGAAAATAATACTCATATTTCTTCACGTCTCTATTTACATGTAATTAATATCCTCTTTAAAAATTCAGTGGTACCTCTATAATAAGCAGCCACCTTAGGGACCGAACCAAGTGCCGAAATGGAGGTACTTTGCTTAGGGACTGGTCATAAATTAGGGGGGAGGGCTGGTGCAAATATGGGAGGGCCTCTAATTTTCATGCAGGTGAAAAGGGGGGGGTCAACAAATTTTGTGCAAATGATAAAGAGAGGGTCATTATTCTTTTCGCAAATGTTGTTAGGGCAAGACAGGGCCGTCCCTGTAAATTGGTTGTCATGGAAACATCAAATGTCAAAGTTTTGCTAGTACTAGAATTAACATTGATGTAAAGTTTTGTTGCTGTAGCTATTTTCGTTTCTGAGATATTTGCAAAATACTTTTCTGTCCAGATCTGAAAACCTGAAAATTGGTTCAGTCATGAATGTGGCCGCTTACAGCTGTTTCAGGTAGCATGCGACCCAGCACGTTCAAAACATTTTTGGCAGTTTTTCTGCGACGTCAATCAAATCGCCTAGTGCAGTGAATTGGCTTTTGTCGCGACATGTCTCGCAAGGGAAGCCAAACAAATGCACTGGGGAGGGATTTGATTGGCTCACACGGATTGCATTGATTGACAATGCAGAAAACCCAACTGCCAAACTCCAAGAATCTGACAACGGCAAAGTCGCGTGTTACCTGAAACAGCTGTAATAGAGGTACCACTGTATGTGCACATATACTTACAACGAAGAATTGTGAAGCCCTCTGTTAGCTGGGTAAATTGTGATATTCTCATAAAAATGTAATCCCAAGAACAGCATTTTGTGGGACTCCCATAAATCAGACACAAATACTTTGAGGTAATGGCATAGCTGTCAACTCACCCGCATTAGGCGGGTGCCACAAGATTTTGAAGCCTGTCACCCGCATAATGTTTGCGAAAATGTTCATACATTTACTGTAAATCACCCGCATTGTCACTCACATGATTATTCATACATTTACTGTATTTACCTGTCAATCTCAAGATTTTGACAAAGTGGGGTTGACTGGTATGTAATGGGCACAGGCAGTCACCACTGAAATTAACTACTGCATCACCCAAATCTTTCCCAATAGGTTAAGATTGCAATAGGTGCAATCCAGCCAGCTAAAATCTGACTCAGTTATCTTTCTAATTCAAGGCTCATCCATTCCTGTGAAGTGGTCTACACAACAGCTGAAGGGCAGAGCACTATATTGTTCGCTTGAGGTGACAACTATATAATACACACCCAGAAAAAGAACACATGAATATTTGAGGAGGAATACCCAATACAGTTCCAAATTCTGCTGTATGGATGACTGCTATGCATGGCTTAATCTGCTATGACTGATGTGCACTGTTTCAAAAACTGTAACGCAACTTCCAGAATTAGCTTTAAAAATTAGCCTAAAAAGCAACAAAAGCAAAGGCAATATTGAGATCTGGGATTTTAACAACTGACAGCAAAATGCTACAAAAAAGCAAAACCCAATTCAAGTCTGATTGACTAACACTGTACTTTGTTGCTCTGCTTTGTATGAGAACTAAACTGTATAATTGCAAATGCCTGCATAACATGTATGGCAGTTGCTGCATAACTAAACAATGATATAAAGTGTTATCATAATGACAATATACTTTAGGGTATACCGTGTGCTTCTGACCCATTTTGAAACACTTGGCAATAAATTAGATGCTACTTTGTAGTTGATCATTCAAATAGCAACAGGGAAAACATTCAGGTAGTTCCAACTCAAGCTAATACATGTGTCAAATACTGCAGCAATGCATTTGTTGACTTAAAAAAAGAGAGATGTTTTTCACAAATACAGGTGACAAAGGACTACAAAAATGGTGTGACATATGATTGTTTCTAAAAACAAAATGTCTTAATGGTATTTTTAGGGGCTACATCGTTTTGGTGTCAGTTAGGGGTCAAAATTGTTTTCTCGTTGAGCACTCTGCCCGAAAAATTTTTTTAACGACTAATTTCCAAAAGTTTTTTAAAGGAAAACAGCCACGAGTTTGCCTATGGCATGCCTTTGATTATACAATAACGTTGATCCATTTATATGTAAAAAGCTAGCACACTTTCTACATGTATCTTTTGAAAGAAGACTGTCTCTATCTCCTAATATGGTGTCATTAATTGCAATGCATTCATGTAAATGGAATGCAAATAAGTTGATTGATTGATTGGGTTATACCACGTGGGGTATCTAATGACAGCGTTTTTGCACGTGGAGCACAAAAGGCGAGACAGGAAGTTTTATAGACTCCCCACCGGTTGTAGTAAATAAATACAAACAGGGTTGAAAGCAACTACGATTTACGTCATAAATGAGTGGGACTCGGCATGTTTTTATACCTATTCTCAATTTCGAGCTCCGCAATCTTTGTAGTGAAAAATAATGAAAGAGTACGTCAAATAACGTTTGTCGTAACATTCCTTCTAGAATGTTGTAGAATATAGAATTACATCTGTTGCTGAAAAAGAACATATTTTTAAGTAAAGTTCCACTACATCACTATCTTGTATAAACGAAAACATAGAAAAACAACTTGCTATCGATAAATCAATGAATATCTCACTTGTTCGTTTATACTGGTCTGTTCTATAATTGTAGCAGAGTCTTCTCGTGAATTCTTCGTTAATTAAATCGTATCACACTATTGATGAGGCTGTCAGAAGACCATAAACAACTTAGTTGGTTTTCCACATTCCTTGGAAGGCTTTCTTAAAAATATACTTTTTTGAGCCCTTCAAATTATTCTAGGGTTAGGGTTTTGGTAAAACTTTCCAAAAACTTTCCAAAACTATTAGGAATTATAAATCTCGGACCTAATCCTCCTTTGTTATTCTCCTTATACTCCTTAATTCCTTAATTATCCCTTGTGATGTAAATCATATACCTGTTAAATGAAAATAGCTGAAGCAGAAAATCTGATGTTTTATTTGCAGCAGGGTGGGGGGGGAGGTATAGCGTTTTTAAGCGTTTCTGGTTGTAAAGTAATCCCAATGTTTTGTTAATATAACACAATTCTTGCGCGAAATACAATCACCGGATGTCTTTAGATGTTATCATGTGCATAGGGAATGCATAGAAGTTTTACTTCAATGTTACTTACAAAAGTACACACATTTTTTTTCGTTTTAAACAAAATGCCAGAATTTCATTCGTATTTCAAAAATGCCAGAAGTTTATATATTAATAGTGAACGCAATGCTGGCGCGAAATACAATCACCGGATGTCTTTAGATGTTATCATGTGCATGGGGAATTCCTAGAAATGATTGCAAATTGCTCGAAATTTTACTTGAATGTTACTTACAAATTACACACGATTTGTTTTTCGTGTCAAACAAAATGCCAGAATTTTATTCGTATTTAAAAATGTATTTAAAAAGTTTTTTAGCAAAAAGATGCTAGCATTTTATATTCAACAAGATGACACGTGTTCGTGTTGAGATGCAAGAAGATATATTCGTATTGAATATGATGCCAGCATTTTATTTAGCATCTTTTTTTGAAAAAGATGCCCCCGGATTTCGAACGAAATAGGCACTGTTACTGATTTAGCATACAGAAGTGGACACACAGATTCTTCTAAATTCCCTTTCGTCGTTCACTAAAAGTTCAGCAGAACAGAGCAGGCAGAACCAATGGTAGTTAATTTGTTATGCAATATTGCGTCAGCCAATCAGAATTTAGCATATCGTGTATCGCGTTTTAAACTTTTTTAGCGCACCCGTCCGAGGAGAAGAGAACAACGGACAAGGGAAGGGGGAGGGGGCTGGTTTGGGACAAAGCATTTTCTTTCACGTTTCGAGCAGGAGGACGTGTGACGTTTTTTTCTGAGAAAAACAACTTAAGTCCTTGCATGATAATGTGGGTATAACAAAGTGTTTAGAGAAATTTTTCTTGTAAATGAAATTTTTCCACTCTCTTTAGCGCCCCACTACGACAGGGCAGGAATTTAAAGTTTACCTACCTACCCTCCTCCATTGAGAGTTAAATGGTAGGCATGTCACTTTCTTATTGGCTGATTTGATTTATATGAGAATTTACACTATCACATATGCTCGCACACAACTAAAAACTGTAGATTTCTACACTTTTCCACAACTGTCTTTATATTCTCCCCACCTACAGAAAGACACACACGTGTTAAACGTGAAAAAGCAATTTCCTTGCATCCCAGTCGAGTCGTAGGGCAGTGACGAGAGAGTGAGCGAGCCACCAAGCCAGAGTTCTAAACCAAGTATATTAATTTAAGTCTTGCACGTGAGAAGTACGTCTACTGCTCGCCAGCGCATTTCTCTTTTAAAGGCGAGTATGTATTTTTTGATGTTCTCCTTTTGCCAAATTGCTTCACTGTGCGTACAGGCAAAAGGGCGTTGTCACGGTTATGTGAATAAGTTCGTAAATACATTCATAAATCTGTATGTCATGTTATCATCCCAAATTCGTCTATACCATTCTATGTTGGCCTGATATTCAGTTTAATTTTCGAGGTGTCATGTGTTTAAATAGTGCATTGAGACTTTGTTAAGCAAATGCAGTTCCAGATTGTTTTGACCTGTTATAAAGAGGATGGAATTGGATTGAGATTGGGCTATTTTCTTATCAGAAAAGCGGCAAGCAAGCGCGCGAGAGCAGCTTTAAGTTGCAATACGTTTCCCTTTTACGTTGAAGTGGATCGCAGATCGGCCTGTAGTTTAAACGTCGATCACAGATCGGCCTGTAGTTAAACGTCCGAGTTTTGGCTATCCATTAGTATTTTGATGTTTTTGTTTCTATGATTTAGAGTCTTATTCTGGTAATTTGTTGCTTAGATGAACTGCTAACTATATACGCCCCGAGAATGTGTATGCCGGCGCACGCGCCTCTCGTAACCGTATGTGGGGCGGACTTTTGCAGGATGAGGGTTACACCCACGCGGGGGGTATTGGGTCACCGTTGTTGTGTGGGCGACCAAGAGGGAACCCGCAGACTAATTTTGACATTGTCAGTGGCATGTTATAGGGGCTCGCCATCCCCAATCAGTTAGGGGCCGACCATTTAACTTTTGAGGTGGGGGGGGGGGGCTTTTGTGTCGGTGCAATATTTTTTTTTCTACCTCTGTTAAGCGGTTATAATTTTTTTTCCAATAAAAAGGGTTTTAGTCACCATTTTGCTGTGCAGGAAATTTTTTTCGGCCTTTCGGGCCGTGCAGGAAATTTTTTTTCAAAAAAGGCCACCTCCCGCCCTCAAAAGTTAAATGGTCGGCGCCTTTAGTTCAAGCTTCCCGCTGGTATGCACGGAATGCATAATCGATACGTCACGAGAGCTCGCCAGTTGCCAATGTAAACAAAGGGCGATCAACGTGCAAGGTCGCTGTCCAATAGTTGCACTTCGGAATCACAGAAATTTGATATCTTGACCCCTACGTTTACATTGAATCAGTTTACCTGAACGTCAAACATTTATTCTATCCCGAAGGAGATCTTTCAAACAAATGATTTTTCGAATTCGAAATGCCAAAATTGATTTGATACAAGAAAACATTATCTAAATTGTACTAATTTATTCAATTCAACAGCAAATTAATATATAAGTGTCAAATACTTTTTATATGATACAAATACTCTATAACTTTTTCATCTATAACATTTAAAAACGCACTTTGTTACTCATCTGAGTAACATTCAAATAGAAATAAAATAAATCAGCCTCGCGCAACGTTTCCAACTCCGTTCTTGGCAGCATGGGAGCTTCATGCCATTGGTTTACACTTGTTTTTAAACACTTTATAAGCAGCTGCATCGAAATGCTAAATTCTCTTTATCCACTTTATCGACTGTAGCCTTTGTTGCCGTGTTTTACTGCACTACTGCATTTTGGCCGCCTTTTCATTGCATTACAATGGCGCAGCAGTGAGAGACGTTTAATAATAAACGTGTATACTGACTGTAGGAAATACACTGAGATCGCTTAAGTACAGAACTGTTAGCAAAAATTACATTTGACTGCAGCTCATCAGCGTTTTCGAAAACAACAATCTGCTATGTAACTTTGGCGCACGCGACTGCATATAAACAAACACTGAATAAAAAGCCAACTTATTCTTGAAATTAGCGCAGCTTCTCTTGCAAACAACACCACACAAATAGCTAAAACACGTATATCTCATCATTTATATGGTCTCAGACGTACCTTGAAAGGCATAAAACGCAGTAAAACCCGGCAACAAAACCGGAAATTCTCGTGTGAGTGAAATTTCCTGTCTACATCCCAAATTGTAAGGCTCAACACCGTCCAGCCGGTTGAAGCGACTAGAATAATATCGTGTTGTGCAAAAATCCGTGCAAATCGCGCCCCTGCAAATCTCAAACTTCGTAGCGAATCACCCTTTGTAGCGAATATGTTGCTGCTCCTAACGTCGCAGCAATTATTCTGCGTGGAAAGCAACGACTGATTTCGCTAGAAACTCGCGTCTCGTGTAGCACGGCTAATTGACAATTGACGTCATAAATGCGGGGGGGGGGGGGGGACTGGCTGCTTTTATACCGGAACCTCGTGTTTGGTTGGACAGCGCCCTGAAATGCGAGTCTCGACTAACTAACTCTCCACAAAAGACCCCCCTCGGGGGGGGGGGGGGGGAGAAGATACTCCCTCGATCATATATGGTATACGGGGTATGCGCCGCCCTATAGGGTATGGTTTTTGGTCTCCTGAGGTCTACGGTAGGGTATCGTTTTTGCTTGTTTGTTCGCTGATAAAGTATGTATTTCAGTATGGCTACCCAAGTGCAAACAAATTTCAATAAAAATTGTGCCGCAATTATTGGAAAGGTGGTTTACTTCCTTTTCATGATTATCAAAATTCCGACCAAAATTATTGATCCCTCGATCACCCTGGTGACTAACTTCAGGTCTGCGATAGGGTATACAATTTTGACCGTAGGTCTACGGGTATCAGAAACGAGGATTTTTGGTATCTGATAGGCGAGGGTCAGGTTGAGACCTTGGCGGCGCATCCCTACCCAAAAATCAGTGGAGTACCCCCTCCTCCTCTCCCCAGGGAAAACGACGCTCTGCAGCAATAAGAAACGGAACTGTCCCAGTTCGAAAAAGAAGGCCTTATTATTAGAGCGTGAGTTCGAAGTTACGAGTATAGAGATTGGTCATTTGGACCCTGCTTCACGCAAGTCATTTGCGATCTTTGTTTACTACACACAACAAATGGATGAATGTTCATCTACCCTTTCTTTGATCGAGGTTTGGTGAAATGCGTTCATGCATAACAATTTAGTTGTAAATTATAATGGCATCAGGAATTCAATGGTGTCGAATTAGCATATCCTTCTAAATCACTCAGCTAAATTTCAGGCTTTGATACACACAGTTCTTTACAAAAAGTGACACAGTAAGAATAGTAAGAACAAATGCTTTTATAATCAGTGTTGAACTCACTGAGGCAAATCCACCAAAACAAGCTCTCTTTTGTTAGGAAATCTAACAAAATCTATACATACTGACACATACGCCCGTTTAGCTATATCTTAAATTTTCTTCGGAAATGGCTTCCAGCCAATCATCTGGAACTGTACCATTACATCCCTTATCGGTACTGCATATACCATGCAACATAACATTTGACTTTGAAACGGCGGGTATTGGCAAATGCCCTACACGACTACAAATCCATGTTCCGACGTGGGGTTCTAGGAACACTCAATATAACTACAATATAACTAAAAAAACTACCAAACAAAAGCAAAAACAAAAACTCTACAAAAAAAACACTTCCAAATAATTTAAAAACAGAACTCTTTTCCAATCTCGAGGTGACCACGGACTCACCAAATACTTTATTTACCGGCTGTTGTAGCCATTTATCACATGTCTACCTCAGTGCCATCCATTTTATTACTTTTGGTGTTGGGTTCAAGTTACGCACTCATGTCGGCATGGTGCTTGACCATATTTAGGTTGCCGGCCACATATATTATACTTTACGAGCATTTCAAAAAAAAAAAAGGAACAAATATTTTATTAATTCATTTTTTTGTGATTAACACGCATGTTATTCACCTCGCCGGGACGTCGAGTCTCGAAGGGGAGGATAATATGTAGTGACGGGAAATTATCATTTGAATCAAAACTAAAATTATTTACCGATGTAGTTTGTATTTTCTGATATTTACATCTTAAACTAATTTGGCCTTTTCCTTTACTTTATTTTCTTCATTTTTAAATACTATTTGCTTGTGAGTGCTATGTAACACTTCCACTATTTGCGCAGCTTAGTAGCTCCACGCGCATATCGGTGGCGCACCCCATGGTTGGTGCTTTACCTATTTTCCATATTTTCCTTTTCTATCTCATTACTAAAACTTCAAATAAACCAGGCTTTAAATAAACACACTTTTCCTACGATTTAGAACTTTAAGTTTTCTACCTTAAACTAAGTTATTTTCTTACCTATTTATTGAAAATGTTGTTTTGGCCTATTTTACTAAATTTCATAAAATTTCATTAAGTTGTTCTTACTTTTCTAAAGCTTTTCTAAAGTATAAAGGTGTCGGGCTATCCCGCACTAGAAGCTCATTATAGTGGATGCGTTGCGTAGTGCGTGACGTTCCTGGAATCCTCAAGTAGTATTCCAGAACGTCACTGCCAATCATTTTTGTAATACTTTGATGAGATAAGTGTCCAGCTACTAGGGTTGGTACACTCTCTCTCTCGCTCTCTCTCTCTCTCTCTCTCTCTCTCTCTCTCTCACACTCTTGTTCAGTAGACTCACTACAATCGTCGTGCTGCATTAAACTTCTACACGGTACCTCTCGTGGTAACTCTTATCATTTGACCTAATCCCCGTATTACACTTGACGTCGCTGGTAAAACCAAAAATTTTACAAACTGGCTTCCCCCGATCTGATTTTGTACGAAATTTGGATATGTTACTCCTACATATGTTTTTGACAATTAGTACCAACTTTCCCATGTTGCAATTTTTTCCAGGTTCGGGCTTTTTTCGGGCTAATTTGATAGGACTATCTTGAACGGGACGATAATATGTAGTGACGGGAAATTACCATTTTGAATCAAAATTGGAACTTCACTGCAGATTAATCTTTCCCAACAAACAAAAAAAAAACGCCTACAAGTGAGATTTCGACTGTGAAATGTTTAGAGTTTGAAAGAGGCGTTTATTTTTTATAGCCCTTTATTCTATTTTCGCCTGCACGCTAAAACTGCATAGATTAAAGGCGATACGGAAGACTATTAATGTTCATGTTATTAAACTAACATTTTTGAAATCTTCTGGACTTCAAACCCGCGACTTTTACAATGCCGCGATCGCGAATAGAAACCAGCTGATTTTGTCAACGCGATTCAATCAGACTTTTCTACACAGTTTCATCATCCTGATACGTTTTCATCCGCTCAACAGTGCAGCAATTCTCCTATATCAGCAACGAATACGATACACGTGGACGCGATATCTTCCTGTTTTGAATGCTATGCAGTAATGAAAAAAGGTCGCAACGAATCCGATAACGTGTTCATGGTGAATGGCATGCATATTATGGTGACCCGCACGTCATGAAAAGGAGCGTCTCAGAAACTGCGAGGGTGAGTATTTGTTGCATTTAAGGTATCAGGAACCCTTTTGGTTGCCATATTTTCAGAAATTCAGTATGCGTTTGGAATACAAGGAAACTTAAGCAACCTATACATTCCTAAAGTCAAAGAACTGAATTTTAATGAAATTGCATTTTTCTTAATCATTAATAAATCTCTAGCATTTTTAATATTTATTTTTGATTTTTAACCGGTCTGCAAAGACTCAACTCCAAGTCCCCTGGAATTTCACCTCTACCTATGAAACTTGCTATGGAGAAAGATATTCTGTAACTCAAAGTGTTTTTCGATATTTTCCAGACGTATGCTTGGGTATCATATTTCACTCCATGAAAGCCTAGCTACAATGGGAACGGGGGTTGTTATATTTACCCCTCTGGTTCCCTCTTCCCTGGCCATTCCCCCAGTACAAGGTTGTTTGCCACGGGCTTTCGTCCTCGCAATTTGAGCACTACTACCACCAACATTGAAATGGGGGAAAGGGGAGTTCCAGTTACATTATCTTATAGGAAGAAACACAATTGACTAGTCATGGGCTATTTTTATGGACGCGACAACCAATCTTGTCCTGCATGTAGGAATTTTTCACCTTTGGTTGCGGGCAAAATTTTGAAGTTGAAAATGAAGTTACCGTGACGGATACACTACTGTTTGATTGTTCTGTGAGTCCATTCGCCTGTAGACGATATGCACGTTTTTTTTTTTTCATTTCCTTGCAACCCCCTCAGTGCTGAGTCGTCAAATACAGAAAAGAGTTCCGCCTCATATGCAGGATGTTGATCCGAATGTTCTTCAATATGATTTTTACAATTCCTATAAACAAGCAATATCTCATTATTGCTTGTTATAGGGTTGTTATTGTATGAACATTTCTTTAGTACTTTTATAGGTGAAACAAATTCCGTAAGACAAAGAACCATTACAAAATGCAAATGCACACTGGCCAACAGTAATTCTGCTTACTGGTGTTGCGGTTTCAAATATATCTTGCAGATCCCAAGTACAAAAAGAGGTAAAGGTGCATGCCCGCAATGCGGGACAACATATTCTTGCAGGTGGAGACCAGAAAAATGTCCAAAATGCATGACGGTCCTGGGAGGTAGTTTTAAACCTAAACCAGAAAGGCCTGTGCCTCCGAAATGCACATTGGTACTAGCATGCAATGACACTATTGTGTACTCTACCCAGACAAGTACACACGATGATCGCTGTATTGTTGTGTACGATAAGGGTGGGTACATTTGCCACCAAGAGGAGTGTAAAGAAAAACGTGCTGTTTTAGTAAACAGCAACGTGGAAAAAGAGTTTTCTTGCAAGCACACCGAGTATGTAGAGCAATGTGTTCCTAGTTTGGATATCTACCATCTCAACGAAAGGCAGATAAATGCATATCCATGCGAGGCGCAAGTAAAGAAACATCTGGAAAGTTTAAACAAAGAGCTGCCGACTATTGTTAAAGTCTCGCCTTCAGTATTCTGCGTACTGGGAGAGGCAAGCACCTCCGATCCAGTGGCCTATACGGACGTAAAATTAGAGAAATCTTCATTCCTACGCTGCACCTCTAAACACTGTAAAGGAAAATTTGCAGGGAGGGGAAAGTACGAAAAGGCCAAAAAAATATGCCAGCATTTGCACGCTGTGCTTTGCTCTGGCCTACAAAAAAACATCCCAAGGAAAAGAAGCACCGTCGTTAACTAACAAACAAGCTAGCACTGCATCAAGCACTGCATCAAGATCATCTAGAGATTCAAATCATCATTCCCAAAGCGAAGAAATTGGTACGCTGCCCATCTCATCTTATTTTTTAACTTATTGCCTAATATAACATGAATGTGAATAATACTCACGAAACTAAGCAAAACTGTGTTTTTAAGGTCTCGGTCAGGGAAAACGACGTGATTACGGAAAAAATTCTCATCGCATCGCAATTTATCAGAAACATATACATATAAGTTATATGTTTCTGGTGAATTTATGATATGATAGTCAGTTATATATCGTTTTAAAGCAAAAATCAGAGTAAAGTTAATTAAAATACAGAAAATGAGTGGCGGGCAATGCAAACGAATGGGCTATGGAAACCAAGGAAAACAGTTGACGCGTCATTAAGGATTTCAGAAATATACTTTAGAACTCTATAAACTGAATTCCAGGATAAAAATCGTAATATAAATTTTTTTAATATTTACCCTGACGAGACATTAATTTTAAGAATTAACTTTTTTTGGCCGTAAAGTTAAAATAGCTCTTACGTTTTTGGGAATTCATTGAAAGAGTATGAAAGGAGTTAGACAAAAACCACAACATCTTTCATCCTAGCTTTCTAGTTGGCTTCAGAGATACGTATTTGGAATTTTGAGATTTCACTATTCTTGTCAATGTTTGACTGGCCTTGGCGACACAGTAGGCGTTGGGGAAATCATGAATTACCCACAAGAATCATTATCAGATTATTTCACAAATGATTTACAGACACAGGTTTTTCTTCTTTCCTCGGGATTACTTTATTCACATGCAAAAATTGTGTGACGATTACTTTATAATGCTATTTTGCTGCTAATACTAACTATTTTTGTGTTCCTGAAATATGGCACAGAACAAGCAGAAAAAGCAACCATCGAAACTGCCAATGAACAACAGAGTTCTCGGGAGCTGACAATAAACGCAAAGATGGAACTGATGTCGTTTCCAAACCCCTTGCCAAAACAGATTGTGCGTTGCGATAACATTAAAGAGTTCCCCGACGTGTTTGAGCCAAGTGACACTTATTGCAGGAACTGCGGTGAAAGGCTTCCTTCCGAAGGAACGACCCACCCTGGTACTCGTGGAAACTCCTACATCGTCGCAAATCAATGCCATTTCAAAATTGTAAAAGTGCTTGTAAAACTATGCAGTCATTGCAATGTGATGCACCAATCATTCCCTTATGAAATAGGTATGTGAGGTTTGTATTGAGTAACTGTAGATCGAGTTCCTTTGAAACGATGCAAAGGCGCATTACTGAATACAATCATTGGGAAATAAAAGCTGCAGTTTTTAGACTTTCCTGCTATTTTGTGAGGCGATTGATCATAAGTATAAAAACGATAAAATAAAAACAAGGCAGAACTATCGCAATTTGCATTCCCTTAAAGGTAACAAATCTTTTTTTATGTTGCAATTTCTAATAACTTTTATTTATCTCTAGGATTAATGAACATTAGTGATAAAGTGTTGGTGACCTTTGATATTTTGTTGGCGTTGCGAGAGTTATTCATTAGGGGCGTAGCGTTAAAGATTGCAATTGACAGTAAGCTGGCTGCGATGGCAAATTTGACAGAGGTACGTGCTTTTCTTTCTGGTTTTTGCATCATTCGCGTTATGCAACCAATTCTAGATTTGGATCTTTAAAATAAAAATGAAAGAAGTTTGAAACACCTTTTTGAGTTTTGATAGAACTGATGTGTCGTATATGGAATAAACGCGTTAGATCTTGTATTTTTTTAATAAAAAAATTGTGATTGTTAAATTATTTCCATTAATGTTAAAAATGTACACGTAAGAAGTGATGACATTAGTTTGAACCTTTCCCATCTTAATTTACTTCTCAGCAAGTTTCGCAATGTGTTTTGCGTACCGATAAAGGGGAAAGATGTAATTTCACGTGTACAATAGGCTACTAAAAATTGTAATGTTCATCTTTACCACGCAGGAGCCCCCAACATCAAATCAACTGGCAAACATCGCAACGCATATATACAACGGGTTTTATTGTTTTGAGGCATCGACGATTCGTAACCTGGATAGTGTCATATGCGGAATATGCGGAACTGCTAGCGAGGTTTTTTTCGGTGACGGAAATGAGAAAAATTGCTGCTCTATAAAGCAGGTACGAGATAACCATAATGTTGTAGCGATAAAAGTAGCGCTACCTAACTGGTACATTACTATAGCGTAAACACTGATTAATTCAACAGTTAGTAATCTTCCCACACGGGGAATGACTTATGCTAGCGACACGTTCTAAACTGTGTGATTGTGACAAAAATTTCCAGCGGATTGTATTGTCATGAATGGTTTTATCGCGATCCGCTGTTATTGTTTGCAAGTCGTATTCTGATTAGCCAAAACAGGACTTTTTTTGCGGTATGCTTTGCCATATGTCTTTATTACTCTTTTTATCAGATTGATTATTCAGAGGAAGAACCTTCTGTAGCGCCCCTTTCTCTGGAAGATGTACTGAAAACGCTGAAGAGAGACTGGGTTGAGAAAACAACATTCACTAAATGCACAGAGACGTTTAGGATCGGTGTATCACAGGTACCACCCATAATACCTCCGTGTATGAGGGGGAGCACTGTGTATAACACAGAAATCAACAAGAGAAGTTCTCATCTGAAGAAACATGGGCAACCCAAGGAAGGTGAGAATGTGGTGTCGGTAGCACAGGTTAGTTGCTCAGTTGAGAGCAAGACGACAGAGAAAATTTAGCATGAGGAGCTTTACGCGAGTCCTATGACGTAAGCAGTTAACGCGATTATGGCTGGGGCGCCTGTTAATGATATTTCAGTTACATCATTAAAGTGTCATGGCTTAAGTGATTTCTGTCGACCACTCGTCAAGCGATTTAATACTTTACATCTTTGTTAATAAACAGTCAGATAGTTTTGTTGTTTCGGCGGCAAACTCGAAGGCATGTATACAAGACGAGTACGACCTATCTAGATATGTCCGTCGAGGAAAACACACAGCTAACCTAAAGGGAAACGCTTGTACGCGTTTTCTAGTGCCGTTTGCACCGCAAAAGTTTCGTAAACAGTAAGTATTTAAAAGAACGTTGCAGATATGAAGAAGTGTGCTTCGGTTAAACAGGTTAAAATTTAGTTACAGGGAAGGCGGCGAGAGTGTTGAAAAACTACTGTGCATGGAGCGTTATTCCTTCTTGGACTCTTGTATGTGAAAAACTAGGACAGAACCCGACAGGTAAATAAATACCCAGGTGGGTCCTGCAATGTGAAAACCACTGTACACTATAAACAGAAACAGCCAAATGTAATTTGTAATGTGAAAAAATGATCATTAAATTGTAGCGAAATTTTACTTGAATTGAAACTAGAAACTCATCCGTTTGTGGCATTTTTGTGCTTTTCGTATCAAAACGTTTCTGGTTTTCTGTATTGCCATAGAATGATCTTACCGAATTTCTGCGTTCTCTTCACTGTTAAGTACTACTTTTGTTGTGTGGTAAATGATTTCCTTCGCCTCCTGTTGTTCTCTAGTCCCGCGCCGAAAGGATTGCATTCTAAGGATTTCACAAGCGAGCCTTATCCATGCACTAATCGCTTGCAAATATCGCTCACGGCTTTCATTGCCGTCGCCTTGACAGGGATTTTCAACCAGCCATAGTTTTCGTTCCGCGGCCATTTCAGCCACGATTCAGCCAGGAATATGTTATCTGGTATGGTATCTCAAGCGGTGCTAAGATCAATCCTCTCTCTTATCATTTCATGGTACTTCATAATCGAACAGTTATAGTTTTCACATTTCACGCTGATCACACGGCCCACCTGGGTATTCATTTACCTGTCGGGTTCTGTCCTAGATTTTCACATACAAGAGTCATAGTTTTTACATTACAAGCTGATCACAGGGCCCACCTGGGTATTCATTTACCTGTCGGGTTCTGTCCTAGTTTTCACATATAAGAGTCATAGTTTTAAATTTCACGCTAATTACAGGGCCGACCTGGGTATTTATTTACCTGTCGGTTTCTGTCCTAGTTTTTCACATACAAGAGTCATAGTTTTTACATTTCACGCTAATTACAGGGCCCACCTGGGTATTCATTTACCTGTCGGGTTCTGTCCTAGTTTTTACATATAAGAGTCATAGTTTTCACATTACACGCTAATTAATTACAGGGCCCACCTGGGTATTCATTTACCTGTCGGGTTCTGTCCTAGTTTTTCACATTACAAGAGTCATAGTTTTCACATTTCACGCCAATTACAGGGCCCACCTGGGTATTCATTTACCTGTCGGGTTCTGTCCTAGATTTTCACATATAAGAGTCATAGTTTTCACATTTCACGCTAATTACAGGGCCCACCTAGTGGGTATTCATTTACCTGTCGGGTTCTGTCCTAGATTTTCACATTACAAGAGTCATAGTTTTCACATTTCACGCTAATTACAGGGCCCACACCTGGGTATTCATTTACCTGTCGGTTTCTGTCCTAGTTTTTCACATACAAGAGTCATAGTTTTCACATTTCACGCTAATTACAGGGCCCACCTGGGTATTCATTTACCTGTCGGGTTCTGTCCTAGTTTTTCACATACAAGAGTCATAGTTTTCACATTTCACGCTAATTACAGGGCCCACCTGGGTATTCATTTACCTGTCGGGTTCTGTCCTAGTTTTTCACATACAAGAGTCATAGTTTTCACATTTCACGCTAATTACAGGGCCCACCTGGGTATTCATTTACCTGTCGGGTTCTGTCCTAGTTTTTCACATACAAGAGTCATAGTTTTCACATTTCACGCTAATTACAGGGCCCACCTGGGTATTCATTTACCTGTCGGGTTCTGTCCTAGTTTTTCACATACAAGAGTCATAGTTTTCACATTTCACACTAATTACAGGGCCCACATGGGTATTCATTTACCTGTCGGGTTCTGTCCTAGTTTTTCACATACAAGAGTCATAGTTTTCACATTTCACGCTAATTACAGGGCCCACCTGGGTGTTCATTTACCTGTCGGGTTCTGTCCTAGTTTTTCACATACAAGAGTCATAGTTTTCATATTTCACGCTAATTACAGGGCCCACCTGGGTATTCATTTACCTGTCGGGTTCTGTCCTAGTTTTTCACATACAAGAGTCATAGTTTTTACATTTCACGCCAATATTACAGGGCTCACCTGGGTATTCATTTACCTGTCGGGTTCTGTCCTAGTTTTTCACATGTACAAGAGTCATAGTTTTCACATTTCACGCTAATTACAGGGCCGACCTGGGTATTTATTTACCTGTCGGGATCTGTCCTAGTTCTCACGTGGTCCTAGTTTATATTACAGGGCCTACATGGGTATTTTATTTACATGGTAATACAAAATTTCCTATAACTATATAACTTAGTGACCATTCTTTACTTCCATAAAATTATAGAGGGACGCAGGTTATAGTGGATATGGAACCTCAATCTTATTCTGTAGTTGTCAATATTGTTGCACATGATTCTCGTTTGCTTTCAAAACCGGGAGGCGCAAAAGTTGAAACAGGAAGTTGTTGCTTGTTTCATACTAGTAGCTGAAGCGCATACACTGTTGGCTGCACGGCCTGTTTATTTATCTTTACTTCGCCCCGTTATAGGAAATATTATACTTGAACCAAGAGGAATAGTTACAATTGTAGGATGTTTTTTCTGTAGAACTCGTAAACGGGGCTTAAAAAATGTAAACAAAGTATATAATGAATTCCGCACTATTTCATATGGGACTGAGAATGAATGTTTCTATGAATCTATAACGGATTCGATTTCCAAAGTGCGCTTTTTAACATGAAATTAATCGGTTAGCAAGGTATTTTGTTGCTTGTTCATGGTGTTCTGAGCGCGGTATTTTGATTCACGTAGCAATAGCTAACCTAAAGCGGGTTGCGAAACTGCCGAGGTATTTTATTGGATTAAGTCGGCGCTCTGACAGAATCTGCTCACACGCAGTAGTGTGATCTCCCGCAGGTTAGGGCAAAATATTTTCCCTAACCTGTGGGGTGCCACTTTTTCGAGTCGCGTTAAGCTCCTCATGTATAAAACAATAAATACAAAACAGTTTGCATTTTAGCAGAAGAAATGAGAGAAGTACACATAAATTTGCACTAGGGCGATGTAACGAGGCCACATAGGCTGGTATATGAACCGAGATGCTAAGACATTGTAATATGCAGTCCGGGAATGTTTAAAGTAGCGAAGTGCTGCTGGCTCTCTGACTGGCCCTGTCCTTCTAGAGTATTTTGGGAAAATCTGTAAAAAAAAAAATTATCCTACACAGCGGCAGCCCGTAAGTAAGGAGTCCCGCCCTTGTTCAGCTGAAACTGAATCAGTTTTAGTGCTTTATATAAATCCACGCCCAAAATTATTTTTCCTTTACTTACATACAGGAGATCCAGCTTTGCTTCATCAGCTTTTGAAAGAAGGAAAAATTGAAGCAGAACATATCGATAAAGCTGGAATGATTTATTGGAAGAGTGTTGCAAGTACTGTCAGATTTCCACTTCTGGCAAGTCAATGGTAATATTGATAATGATTTATTATGATTGCATGGACAAAATTTGGGGCAGATAACCCCGGGGGGGGCTCCCATATTTTGGGGCGGGGGTGCTCGTCGGGAACTTTCGATTTTACCCCTAAAAGGTACCAAACATGGCGTCGCTTAGTTGATTTTGACCCCTAAAAGGTACCAACAATGCGTATTTTCCCTCTTAGTTCTCTCTCATATTTTTAACGAGGGAAAATACGTCTGAAATTCAGGCTGCCAACAAGTGTGATTTGCTTGATTTGCTACTACGGACCACTTACAGGTACCTATCTGGAAAAAATTACACGTTTTTGAATTTTACCCCCTAAAAGGTACCAGACGCCTGATTTTAAACCCTAAAAGGTACGACGAGCATCCCCGCCCAAAAATATGGGAGTCCCCCCCCGTGATCACTCCATCACTATTTTGCTTTTAATTTGTATCAAAATCAGGCACAGAAGCGTATCGATCTGCAGAGTCTGTATGAGACACTTGTAGTTGGCACCTCTCCTTGTCACGGTTTCACTAAAGTTCATGGGCATAGCGGAGGATATTATCACATTGTCTGTCGTCATGGGGTAAAGTACAATTACGTTATTTGATAACACGCTAAAAACTTTGTTTCGCCCTTGCATGGTGGATATAGAGGATACTACACTTTGGCACGAAGATATGAGTTTTATTTTCGAGCGCAAGCGAATGAGTGAAATATTGTTTTTTACACGAGAAAATAAAACTCATATCTTCAAGCCACCGTGTAATTTTCTCTTTATTATATAGACGAACCAGAAAAAAATATTCCAAGCACTTTATTTATTTCGGAATTCGAACATGTAGCTCAGATAACCAAATAACAATGTATGCATATAGTTTATTAGCTTTGCGACTCAAGCATGGAAAAAATATGCCTAACAACTTTCTTTTCCGTTTCACTCTTAATAGGGCATGGATGTCCCAATGATGACAACTGCAAAGTTCAGAAACTCGGGCAAGAAGTTTTTGCAGATATCAACGATTTGGCTCACCCATTAACTGGTGACACACAGAGATACGTCTTGAGTGATCGTTTCCACAATTCAACGGATCCCCATAAATCCTTGCTCTGTTTATACCATAACATAAACCTTCTTGTCCAATCAAACACAATAAAATCTAGCTACCAGGAGTCTGCAAACAACAACAAAAAACCTAAAACGTCTTCAGAGCTCTACAGTGCAAATTTTTTCTACTCATTTCATGTATAACTTTTTGATGGATTATTATCAAAACGAATCAATTGTGAAGCAACAGTTACAAACGCTGAAAAGCGACTTCACATTTGAAAGGAACATCTATAAGCAGTTAAGGAGCAAATGGTAACAAAAATCGTGTTTTTTGTTTACATGGAAACGCAGAGTGTGACCTTTGAGACTATTTGAGTTTCCAGAAAATGCACCAAAGGAGGTAGACAAAAGTTACAAATTCTGAGGATTTAGGCACTGTCCACACTAACGCGTCTCAAAAAGTATTCGTTTTCAAACTCATCGGATTCGCAGCGTGTTCGTTTCTATTTCTATTTGATGCTGTCGTATGCGACAGTTCAATGTTTAATTCTTTTTTTTTTTGTTTTTATGTAAACCTCATTTGTAAATACTGTATGCTTTTTTGCAAAAACATTATACTGAGAAATACATACATACATATGATCCGTCGTTCATCGTTGTTTCGTCTGTAAAATTTAACAAGAAGACAATATAAATGTATACATTTCTGGAGTGTCAATGTTTTTGCAAAAAAAATTGTAGATATATACACACTTTTTGGGTTTGTAAATATTGTAAAGCGCTTCTGGACTCTCGAAGTTAAGAGCTATATAAGTACTACATATTTTTATTATTTAAAATATTGTTTTGCTTTGGTCATCGGAGTAGAATTTTAGGTTGCTCCACCTCCGACAAGCCCCACTCCCAAGGGTGTCTGCATTGTGAGTTAAGAAAATAAATGAATTTCGTGTTTTGTTGATATGGAAGTGGAATGTGATCAGCACCGCATTTCCTGAGCAATCCACAATAGTTTGCTACTAGGTGAATTATGAGCATGATCATGACCTCTTCCTGTAATCCAGTATTATACTGCAATAGGATGGAATAAACTACATTACATTACAATTAAATAAAACTTAAAAAACAATCCGTGTTAGGAAAGACTGCTGATCATCTTTTGATGGTTTCGGGCATTCCTTGGTGTTACGGAAAGCTTTGTTTTATCATTCTCCAGAGTCTTCGTACTCTATTCAATTCTATTGTTTCGTTATTAGGTAATGTCACTGGTGCTGAGGTAACACCAAGAAATAGATCTTAAGAAGGGGGTTCATTTTTTGTGATGAAGTGCACAGTATGGAACAATCCAACACATTTTACTCCAATGAAGGAAAGAGTTTCTTGGTCGAGTCACAGGTGAAAAATATAGACAATCGAGACAATCGAGTGGAAGAGTTTGAAAACCGAGGAAGAAGTTCGACTGCATTTATGAGGAAACATTTTATACAAATCGTTCTCTGTTGTAAGTGGCCCTCTCACGAGGTGAAATCGTGGTTGCTATATCATGAATTTGATATACTGGTATAAATCGGGTAACATAAAAGAAAAACACCACTCTGAAATGACAAACGGTCTTGGGTTACAATCAGTTCATTGGGAGAGGGGGTTCATTTGCAGTCCCCCCCCCCCTCACCCCACCCCACCCTCCCTGCATCCGCGCCTGATTTAATTGGCATCCATTCCCGTTTCAGGACAGTCTAGAACAAGCAAAAAGCAAACAAGTTCTAATTGACGTGAAGGAAGGGACAGAGGAAAATTCTGTACGTAACAAAGAATATAATGCAGGTCAAACGTGAAGATGTAATATAGCAATAATTCTTTATCAGCAAGACAAAACTAACCTGAAGCTTAGTTAATTAGGACATTGCATGACGCTAGCAATAATTACACCATTGTTTTATACCTTTAAATCAGGGAAGCACAAAGTTTATAATCAAGGACGGGAAGACGTTTTTAATAAGAGAGGGCGTAACCACGGAGTTTGGTGACTTCACGCTAAAGCTGATCGGCGAAGTAGATAAGCACGAAGGAGAGGAAGGAATGTGGGTTGCGTCATGTGGGGTAACCTGTTTCGGGTCGCGGAATTCTAGGTAAGACAAATATTTTCAACCTTTTCCGTCTGGGTAAGGCATATAAAATTCTCTTCTCGATAGTAATTTCAATTGCTCAAAATATTTGGCAATTACCTAGAGGGTTATTATATATTTCAATTGTAATGAGTAAAGGTACTCCAATAGCATGAAATGACCTTAACATGGAAGTGAGCAGTTGAAACGGCACGACCTTGTAAGAACAAAAAACATCAAATAGGCGGGCGTCCCACGCTTATGGGTAGCGGTCAATCTACGCACGATAGGGGTTGCACAGATCACGTGACCAGCAAAATGTATCAAAATGCAACGGGAAACAATTAGTATGATTTTTGTGTAAAATCAACTTTTCGCAGTGAAATCATCAGATGCAAAATATTTAATGAGCATTATTTGTTGCATATGTAATAATTTCCTTTAAACAAGTTAAAAATGACCGTTTTATTATGCAAATAATGCTAATCAAATATTTGCATAACAGATCACTTTCCTCCAAAACTACAGTTTGGCAAAAAATCATATTCTTTGCTTCTTATGGCATTTTGCTTTATCGCTTTTATAAAAATATTGAATTTTAAGAAAATAAATTAAGATGTTGGTTTGGTAACATGGTCTGTGCAACCCCTCTATTGGTACAAACTCGCATACATCAACAATGATGTACTTGTTGTCCCGGCTACTTGCTATCTATAAGAAGAGAGAAGAGAAACAATGAGAAGAGTAACACTGGGCAGGCGTGACACCTTTTAAATCACTGATTAAGATTTTGTAGGCAACTATACTCATAAAATAGTAAAGTAGTCACGCGGCGCTATGCAGTGATTTAGTAGAAAAATATTGCTAACTATTATAGCATTTGCAGAGCTTGTATACCTTATATTTTACACAAACAGGACAGTGTTGCTAACTGCAGGAGTATTCGACTCCAAGAATAAATTCCTGACCTCACTTCGGAAGAAGTACGGATGAGGGAGGTTTAACTTGGGAGGCGAGGTCAATTGCAGCAGTGACCTCCCCCTCTATTACTCGTTTTTTAAAAACGAATATCAAGAAAGAAGCCAGCAGCGGGTATACTATGCGAGTGGACATTTGGGGCACCAGTCTGGTGGATACTGGACCTTGTCGAGTGAGGTATGGCTACACGTCCAAGTAGAGGGTGGACGGAGATATTACCGTCCACCCTCGATCGTTTCATGTATTTTCCAGTGACATTTCTTTGTAAAAAGTAGGCAAGCATATGAAATTTTGCAATTTTATTAATACGCGGATGTGCAGAATGAACTCAACTACGTGAAACAGCATAGCACCTGCTACCCGACCTAAATTACACCATATGTATCATCCTCGAGTCCATCGGCTTCCTTGAGCTGCAGAATCGATCGAGCAAGACTCAGGGCTCTAGTTTAACTGTCTTTCGTAAAATGCGTATATACACTGTGGAACAAAGAAAAAAAACGGTGGAATCATTTATTGCATAAATCATTCTTAGTACATTTATTTTGAACTCACTCGTTTTGTATTAGTCAATTCCAGCGGTGACCATGCAACCCCCCCCCCCCCCCCCCCTCCCCCCCCCGAGTAACACCAGGATTTTGGTCATTTCTAAAAATAAAACTGAAAATTCCCCGCCCCCGGGCTAGCAAAAATGCAAAATACCCTACGGAGGTGAACTCAAAAAGCGGAAAAATGCCCAACCCCGGGACGAGAAAAAGACGGTAAGATTCCATCGACTCTGCGTGACAAAGCTTCACAAAAAGTTCAACTCCATTTATACTGTCCGAGCATTTATAATTCGTTTTTAAATGTACTTTAGTTTTCTCGTCTTTGAACGAGTTCTCATTTAACTGAAAGTGAGACAAAATATAAATAAAGAAGTGAAACTAGGGTATTAGTACAATATCGGTAGACATTCCTAGGCCATTCGAGGTTGTAGCCATTTGGCTGCAAATTGTCCCCGGAACCTCTCAATGCCAAATTTACCTTTATTCTATTTGCAGAGCAACTATTTCGCAGGTATGTTACTTGACTTTTTACGAAATTGGAACTCTGTTTATAGTGTCAATTCATTTTTATGTTTTTCCACTGAGACGAAATTGCGAAATCTGTTTCTTCTCTATAGAAGACGTTAACTGCGAAATGTGCAAATGTGTCTTCCCCAAACGTGGTGTATACGGGCCATGCTCTGCATTTTATTTCACTGGGACATTGTAAGTGCCAATCGATAGTTATTATAACTGGTGTTGTAGTTCGCAAAACCCGAAGCGCTTGAGAAGAGAAAACCAAAATTCCCCACCCCATCCCCTGGGGAAAGCAATTCCCGACCCCGGGGACAGCAAAATTTTCAAAATTCCCCACCCCAGGGAAGGCAGTGGTGCGTCCCGGGGGGGGGGATGGGGGGGGGGGGGGGGGGGGGGGGTGCTCACCGCTGGAATTGACAAAAATATTTTTGTTAAATAATTACAATAAAAAAAAGCAAATTTATTGCGAAGGCCGCAGCTCCTCCCCAGTACATTGAAAGAATAAAAACGTGAATGGTTGATTAACAGCTTATAATTTTCAAAATATATCGTGTAAATGAAAATTATAAGCTGTTACTCAACCATTCAAGTTTTTTTTCTTTCTTACATATCTACTGGTTGATAGGTCCTTTATTGGATCCAGCTTCAGTTTTACTTGTAAGCGGTCCTGCAAATACTTCACTAGTACATTGACTAGACTATTACAAATTTTACAGGCAGGGAACTTAAGGCACGGGTCTAACAGCAAAAATGCTGAAAAATAGTATTAAAAAGTCTGCAAGGAAGAGAACATATCTAGCACAAACAGTTATTCGTTAAGGTTGTTCCTCAAGTTGGGACAGTTCTTTTGAAATATTTTGTAACCATGGCAACCGATTCCGTTACCTGGCAGAGCATGACAAAGGCCTTATTTTCTTTGAAGCCACGGGAGGCATGGTAAATCAGTTTGGTCCTTTCTCAAAATTGGTTTATAATGTTGACTATCAGGTGTAAAATACAATTCAAATGAGGATGGCTGTCCAAGCCATTCTGATTTTGAGATAATGAGAAGTATCAAATTACATACCAGTAAAAACCATGATTGTAAATAACATTTCCAGCCATCCTCATTTGATTTATTTGTGTACCACTATGCTCTTCTAATATCACCAAAAAGAATATGAAATATTATTCGTCTTCCTACCCTCCCGAAGAGGTTTATACAAAATCTATTTTAAGGTCAAAGGTTACGAGATTTGTTGCTATGGATACCAAATGTAGTGAAGGTGGTTCAGAATACTAAATGCAATTACATTCAACAACATCCATAAGCATATATAAAACCATCAAGAGATAGACCACCCCCTTGGTTTTGCGTCCGCCATATTGGATTTGCTTTGGACCCATGCCTTAAGTACCCTGATAAGGGAGAATTCCAATTCTTCCCACAAGAAGAAGCGCTACCCTACGGGACAGAATTGAACGGGGATTTATTAGAAGAACAACCTGAAAGATGTATTCAAAAGGTAGGGATTGGTATCTAAAGAAAATGCTACACTGCAAGGGTAGGCGTGGTTTGGCATATCAGACAGACATAAGACAGTATTTCATGAGTCTGCCTATGTTGTACTAAAATACAACTGAAACCTACGTTGTAACGCCGACTTTTCTTATTTTAGATTTTATTAATCTTACTGTCGGCTAGACCGTTAATTTGGTCCAGCGTAAACAACGAGTTGAGTCTGTCAAGTGGTTCGTCCTTCATTTGCCTAATGGTGGCATATTGTCTAGAGCGGTTTCACATTACTGCAGTGAAACCAATCGCAAGTAATAGACCTTTTTCCAAAATGGCCGCCGAAAATTCAAATCGATTTTTGTTAAAAATGAACACCAGCACTAGAACACACATCATCACTTTAGTAAAACTACAAAATTTCGCTGCATTATATCCAATATCTTCCGAGAAAACGAACGTTGAAAATTTACAGAGGTTTGTATACGTCATACCCCCAGTCATACAAATCTCTGTAAAATTTTCAGTTTTCAGACTCTGATTTCTCAGCCGACATGGCATTTGGCATAACGAAAATTTAAAGGATTACTAATGTGAGGATACTTTTTCTAGTGCCAGTATTTGATTTTTAGTCAGTTTAATTTTAAGACATGTGAATTTGCGGCGGCCATTTTGGAAAAAGGTCTATTACACCAATTTTGAATAAAACCTCCGTTATTACATTTTAACATTTTGTAGAAACTAGTGCTTATAAATTCACTAATAAAACGAAGGAAAACTAATTTAATGATATGATAGGACGCACGTTCTCTCTTTGTATCGCAGGTATATTGGCCTCTCAAAACACTTCGGTGCCAATAAAGTGTCCTTCCTTTTGCCAACTTCATTCGTGATCCTAAGGAACACGAAGTCGATGAGCAAAGATAGCGACAGTTGGAGTAAGTATATATTTGTATACATCGCTAGTTCTCGTACCCAGAACTTTACAAATAAGAGTATGTTAGCGAGATTTCACTGCGGACGAAAGTGAGGAAAACAATTCTGCAAACGTGCACATCAGGGACACTCGGTACATTACTTCATATTTTCACGAGTGTTTAAGTTTGCCGTAAAACACTGGCATCCAAATAGTAAAGCGGTATATATTTACAAAGTGACAAAGTTCGGTGTGAATTTTGAGGAACGATAACTGATTTATTCAGAAACCACATTAACGCATCAGGTGTGATGAAATAAAAGACACAAAAGTAGCCTTTTGCTTATCAGGACAGTGGCATGATACTTGAGATTCATCACATTCTGTTGCTATAGTAGGCGGCCGCTAACCGCTTGGCTATAGCTTTTTCATGCTGGGTAAATTAGTTCTTTGTTTTATTATATTTGCACGGATTTATTTTGCTGTGAAGACCATTGTGTAATAAAGCAAAGAACTAATTTACCCGTAGCATGAAAATTTGTAAGGAATGCAATGTTTGCGCAAACTCGCAAGCCTGCCCTCTTGCCTGCGTCCGCATTCATTTGTTAGCGTCGACAAATTTCCCACCTGCTATACCACACATAAAACATCTACTTTTTCTCCGAGGCTGATGAAATACGTTTATCAAACGTATTCGGACGCACTCCGTACAAGAGAAGTAATCACAAATAATTGTGTAATTGTTTTCTATACGCGATCTGATTTGCTGAAGGTCAGAAGATATGCAACGCGAATCAGGCATTGCCCACACTACAGAAAACGGAGCTTTTCGAAAACGCTGCAGAAAGTTGATAGTTTTGAAAGCACCGGCTACGTTTTAGACCCAATTTACACTAGGGCAAATTGTCCCCGATACATGACTAATCCGGTATCATTTGTCCAACGGAGACGTTTTGCCGTTTACGCATAAATTTGTCAATCCGAGATCAAACTATCACGGATTGGGGTCAAATCTCCGGAGACGCGTCTACGGTTTTGAAAGTGGGATCATGTATTCGGGTACATTTGTATCCGTGGTAGTTCGTAGTGTAAACGTAGTGTAAACGTGTAATTGTTTTCTATACGCGATCTGATTTGCTGAAGGTCAGAAGATCATGCAACGCGAATCAGGCATTGTCCACACTACAGAAAACGGAGCTTTTCGAAAACGCTGCAGAAAGTGGATAGTTTTGAAAACGCCGGCTACGTTTTAGACCCCGTTTACACTAGGGCAAATTGTCCCCGATACATGACTAATCCGGTATCATTTGTCCAACGGAGACGTTTTGCCGTTTACACACAAATTTGTCAATCCGAGATCAAACTATCACGGATTGGGGTCAAATCTCCGGAGACGCGTCTACGGTTTTGAAAGTGGGATCATGTATTCTGGTACATTTGTATCCGTGGTAGTTCGTAGTGTAAACGGTTCGCCTATCCGTATACTCGAAAACGCGTCTCCGTAGAAATTTTCGTCTCCGGAGTTATTTGCTCTAGTGTAAACTAAGTCTTAGTGTTGACAGCGAAAACGGAACTTGTAGAAAAAAAAAATCGGCTGCGATGAATTTATGACCTCGAGCTCTCGGTTTTCTTTTTGCGAATGCCGCCAAGCTGACGTTTTTGTGCGTTTTCAAATTTAGCAGGCATAGGTGTGTGGACGAAAAACTGTAGTTCCGTTTTCAAAGCAAATTAGCCTATTTCAAATAATAGTAGTGTGGAAGGTGCCTCAATCACAATTACCGAGTTATTTAAAAAAACGCTCATCGTAATATTAAACTTTCAGCCGAAAGCAGAATTGGAATTATTTACTCCGCTGACAGGAATGTGGGCAAGTCCCTAACGCTGGACATCCTAGCTAAAGGCCAGGGAGTTAACTCTAGGTCTCATCCTTTGCTATGCGCGGGAGGAAACCAGACTGTTTGCGGAGTATCGTTGTAAGTACCAAATAAGTGGATATTCGAATGTACGACACAATAGCCGTATTCACACTAGAGACGGAAAACTCGTTTGTGACGAGAGTGGAGATAAGGAATTAACCTTGTGTGAAAGCTAACGTGCTAATGAAATGGTCCCATGTGTGCTTCTGAGCGTTAGCCCTAGTAAGCGGAGAAAGAGAAACAATCTCTGACCCCGAGAGGGATTCGAACCCACGACCTTCAGAATTGTACATCCGATGCTCTACCAGCTGAGCTATCCAGGTCAGACTGGGAGCAGGTCGGGGTAAATTAGATGTTATGTTCGCGGTAATGAAGTGAATATATGAAGATGTTCAGGCAAGCCTGTGGCCGCGTAGCACTAAGTTCAACAGAGTGGAGATAAGGAATTAACCTTGTGTGAAAGCTAACGTGCTAATGAAATGGTCCCATGTGTGCTTCTGAGCGTTAGCCCTAGTAAGCGGAGAAAGATGAAGTTCATTACCGCGAACATAACATCTAATTTACCCCGACCTGCTCCCAGTCTGACCTGGATAGCTCAGCTGGTAGAGCATCGGATGTACAATTCTGAAGGTCGTGGGTTCGAATCCCTCTCGGGGTCAGAGATTTTTTCTCTTTCTCCGCTTACTAGGGCTAACGCTCAGAAGCACACATGGGACCATTTCATTAGCACGTTAGCTTTCACACAAGGTTAATTCCTTATCTCCACTCTGTTGAACTTAGTGCTACGCGGCCACAGGCTTGCCTGAACATCTTCGTTTGTGACGAGTTTTTCGTCCGGACGGATAACTCGTCTCAGTGTGAAACGGGGACGAGACGGATTTTTGAAGGGAAATCTGGTGTGAATCGGGGACGAGACGGATTTTGACGGAAAATAGTCGAAATTCATATCAGACGGAAAACTCGCTAGACAAAAAAGTTTTCATGACGAGTTTTCTGTCCTCTAATGCGAATACGGCTATGTTCGTTTCATTTTAAATGTGCGTTATATTTGTAGCAGAATTGGACCCATTGTGACGAATGTAGCGTGAGAGTAATAAAATAGTAATAATAATAATAGGGGCAATTATTTACATCAGAAAAGAGGGTAGCCTGCGTAGCAAGCGCAAAAGGGAAAGGGAGAGGGGCGCGCGGAGCCGCAGGCTAAAAAAAGAGCGAAAATGACACCACAGCCGCAGAAATTAGTAGCAAATCTTACGTTTTAAAAGAAAATGGTCGGGAATGCGTCACAACAAGCTCGTAATATTTAGTAGGAAAAGCGAGAAGGCTCTTGAAAACATAGAAGTTCACATGCGCAAGGGATGCCTTTCATGCATACCGCCAGGTTGTGGAACCAACAGGAACGAACGATTGCACAAGCAGCTTAATAAAGCTGCGACTCACTTATGCGATGTTTCTTAGAACATTTTATTTGATTAACGAAGGACTTACTAGTGGCGATGCCTCAAATCATACATTGCATATAAAAGAGACTTTTGGATTTCCGCCTGTTGATATCACCCTTTCATTGAAACTGATCCTAAACTTTTTACTACCTATAGGAATTTGATGAACCGAGCCGAGCTATTAGACAAATTATGCAAGTCGGTATTAAGCTCGCGGATTTGATGAAGAAATGATGCCAGGCATGATGTACTTCTGAGTATAAAAGATACTGATCAACGCTATGAGCAAGATGCCGATACAATATTAAAAGAAAGGGTTGAAACGATGAAATTTGTGCTCATACCAATTAATGGTGACGGTAACTGCTTCTTTACAACTTTAGCATTTCAGTTATTAGTATATACTTTTCCTCATGCACCAGTGCATGTCCAGGAGCATTTGAGTCAGCTGCTTGGGATTAATACCGAGACAAACATAAGCGAATTGGCTGAACTGTTACGGAAACGGATTGCACGTGAACTGCCCAACAACTCTGAGCGTTATCATTCAGCGGCAGATAACAACACAAGCTATGAAGAACAGGCGATGGAATTCTTTAATTCAGGACACTTTAACTCTGGTTTAGGCGATGCGTCACCATTTGCTGCTGTGACTGTTCTACAAATCCCTTTAGTTATTGTACATTCTGTGGAAGACATGCCGCTTACTGTACTTACCCCGGATTTTTCTCCTGTCACCGACACGCCAATATATCTAGCATACACCCAACAAGGTCTCGGTCATTACGATGCACTTGCAGAGCTGCCAGAGAGTGTGACCAGTAGCAGGCAAAGAGCGCGGAATGGCACAGAGCCAATATCATGTCGCTGTGGAGTAAACGTTATTAAAGATTCCGACGGCACACTTTCTTGTACTAAGCATCAGAAGTCCGGAAAGAGAAAATATTCCTCCAGATGTATTTGTTTAAAATCGGGAATCAAATGCGGCAACCACTGCAAGTGTAAACGATGCGGTAACGGAAAGTTAACCGTGGAAAAAATAGGAAAGAGATCACGACAAAACAAACTATTTTTCAGGCGCAAACTTCATGTAGCTTCAAGGGCTAATATTGGAAAGTTCATGGAGTCACGTGGAATGATTGCTGGAAAACTCAGAACTTGGTCACTTTTGGAGATCCTTATCCTGGAATCATGTTTACTCAGCTCTATTTTTTCAACAAAAAAAGGAATGAACTTTAATTTTTTACAGCAATGTTACAATTCCTGTGTACAATCGTACAATGATGATAACAATACTCATCTTCCAGAGAGGTCTGAAGACGAACTGGGGGCCGCATCAAAGCGTCGCCACACAGAAAAGTAATTTGGAACATTCTACTGACGTGCGAACTCGTTTTCAGTATTTAGTTTAGTTACGATACCGTCCGTACGAACAAGAATCATTAGTCCCGATTAATTAGTTGCTGCGCCAACTCATGAATGGATGATCTAAAAAGGAGCATCCCTTGTAGTAATCGATCAATGGCATTATAACAAATTTGTTTGTAAATGTATTCCCCAGACCTGATTTTACTTTAATTACAAGTCTTACTTATAATTAAAATCTTGATGCTTACTAAAATGTTTTCTGCAAGAAACTGCGATCGCATGTCCAAAACCCGCAACACCAAGATACTCTGCAGCTCCACTCCAATGCTTGGAGAATTTCGGGTGTGGTCGGTAAGAGCGAATTGTGAAAAATAAAAAAGTTAAGTATGTTATTGATTTCCCACACACAACAAAATGTGGGGGTGGCGGATTTTGAACAAAATAGTGCGGGAACTGGGGATCGAACATCCCCTGTTGCAGCCTCGGATACTACCACTTGCGTGGACTTTGCTTATTCATATGACAATCTGGCAAATTTAAGTTCTAATATCAGAGACTTCAAACTTTAGTTTCTCTACTGGCTCATTTTATGGAAAAAAAAGTAATACAAAAATAAGTATCCAAACTTTGTTATATCTCATTTAAAATTTATTTATTAAATTTGGAATCTAAAAAACAGTTTGGGCAAACACATCAGCTAAAAACATCCAAAAGCTTCAACTCATCCAAAATTTTGCCTGCAAAATCATCACAGGTGCCCGCAAATATGACCATGTGACGCCCTTACTGAAAGAACTCAACTGGCTCCCTGTCAGTGAGACACTTAAGTTTAGAGACGCAGTTATGGCCTACAAATTTTTAATAACTTAGCACCTGATTAGCTATGCTCTAAGTTTAAAAAACGATCTTGTATTCATAATCGTATAACTCGCAATAATGATAACTTGCAAATTCCTCTGTTTAAATCAGCAAACGGCCAGAGAACCTTCTCCTACAGAGCGGTCTCTCTGTGGAACAAGCTCGATGTAGACCTAAAAAACTATGCATCCGTGAAAGCTTTTAAAAAGCTTTACTTGCAAAAATTCTTACAAGAATAAATGACTGTAGTAAATTAGCTTATGGTTTGTAAATAGTTTTAGTGATAGTTTTAGTAATTTTTTAAACCCTAACTTTATTATATTATATTGTAAATAGTTACTGAAAAGCCTCGATCTATAGGAGTAATTATTAAAGTTATTATTATTATTATTATTATTAATCTAGCAATTGGTGATAGAAACCCCTCCTACATGGAATTTTGAGTTTATCTTTAACAATTAGTCGCCGAAGGCGAAGGGGTAATCGAATAGTCACCGAGACCAAGTCCGCGTGACTATTTTCGCCGATAATCTCACAGCCCGAGGCGACTAATTTTAATTGATTCAGACAAATTGGTGGATTTTTCACGATCACAAAACTCTCGCGCGCAAACTACCGATTCTCATTCAATGATTATAATCATCGGTTGAGAAAAAAAGAAAAAAAGAAAGAGCTGCAAAAGAAAACGTCAACATTATACAGAGACGTGGAATGCATTGGTCTGAAACCCGATTGCTGCCAGTGCTACTAGAGCTGTCAGTGCTACTACAGCTACCAGTGCTACTACAGCTACCAGTGCTACTACAGCTACCAGTGCTACTACAGCTACCAGTGCTACTACAGCTACCAGTGCTACTACAGCTACCAGTGCTACTACAGCTACCAGTGCTACTACAGCTACCAGTGCTACTAGAGCTACCAGTGCTACTAGAGCTACCAGTGCTACTAGAGCTGTCAGTGCTACTACAGCTACCAGTGCTACTACAGCTACCAGTGCTACTACAGCTACCAGTGCTACTAGAGCTGCCAGTGCTACTACAGCTACCAGTGCTACTACAGCTACCAGTGCTACTACAGCTACCAGTGCTACTAGAGCTGCCAGTGCTACTACAGCTACCAGTGCTACTACAGCTACCAGTGCTACTAGAGCTGCCAGTGCTACTACAGCTACCAGTGCTACTACAGCTACCAGTGCTACTATAGCTATCAGTGCTGCCAGAGCTACCAGTGCTACTAAAGCTACCAGTGCTACTACAGCTACCAGTGCTACTATAGTTATCAATGCTACTAGAGCTACCAGTGCTACTAAAGCCACCAGTCGGCTACTACAGCTACCAGTGCTACTACAGCTACCAGTGCTACTAGAGCTACCAGTGCTACTACAGCTGTCAGTGCTACTAGAGCTACCAGTGCTACTAGAGCTACCAGTGCTACTAGAGCTATCAGTGCTACTAGAGCTACCAGTGCTACTAAAGTTACCAGTGCTACTAGAGCTACCAGTGCTACTAGAGCTACTAGTGCTACTAAAGTTACCAGTGCTACTACAGCTACCAGTGCTACTACAGCTACCAGTGCTACTAGAGCTACCAGTGCTACTAAAGCTATCAGTGCTATTAGAGCTGCCAGTGCTATTAAAGCTACCAGTGCTACTAGAACTACCAGTGCTACTATAGCTGACAGTGCTTTTATAGCTACCAGTGCTATTAGAGCTACCAGTGCTACTAGAGTTGACAGTGCTACTACAGCTACCAGTGCTCTACAGCTACCAGTGCTACTAAAGCTACCAGTGCTACTAGAGCTACCAGTGCTACTACAGCTACCAGTGCTACTACAGCTACCAGTGCTACTAGAGCTACCAGTGCTACTACAGCTACCAGTGCTACTACAGCTACTAGTGCTACTACAGCTACCAGTGCTACTACAGCTACAAGTGCTACTACAGCTACCAGTGCTACTAGAGCTACCAGTGCTACTACAGCTACCAGTGCTACTACAGCTACCAGTGCTACTAGAGCTACCAGTGCTACTACAGCTACAAGTGCTACTACAGCTACCAGTGCTACTACAGCTACTAGTGCTACTATTGCTACCAAGTGCTACTACAGCTACCAGTGCTACTACAGCTACAAGTGCTACTACAGCTACCAGTGCTACTACAGCTACCAGTGCTACTACAGCTACCAGTGCTACTACAGCTACAAGTGTTACTACAGCTACCAGTGCTACTAGAGCTACCAGTGCTACTACAGCTACCAGTGCTACTACAGCTACCAGTGCTACTAGAGCTATACTAGTGCTACTACAGCTACCAGTGCTACTACAGCTAGTAGTTAAGTCAACATTATACCGAGACGTTTAAGAAAGCATTAACGTAGATTTCTCGATTGTTAGTCTGCTCGAAATATCTATTTCCTATACACAGTTCATGTAAATAGCCAGGAATTCGAAAACCAATTTATATTTTTCTTCTCGATTATGCATATTTAGAAATGAGAGAATATTACAATTTCTCGAAATTTCTTACTACCATGTAATTGTGATATTTCGCTTATTTTTAAAATAAAATGTTGTTCAATCACAAGCTCTTGTTTTAATGTTCAATAACAGCAGGGCATGATAACAGAAAATGTCATACATTTTTTGTCCACTAAAGTAAAATACTCTTCATTCTTTGACTTATTAAATAAAGATCTATTACGTTTACTGAGAGTAGTTTATAAAGTTTCATCGTTTGTTCGTCACTTTTTTGATGAAAGAGTAAAAAATAAAAATACCATATTTGAAAAGAGCTAAACGAAATGTAGTTTCGACAAATAACACAGAAGTTATGAGCGTCGGAAGTTGGTTGTTTTCCTATAGGTTTAATGTTGTGACAACATTAAACGTATAGAGAAACAGCCTACTTCGGGCGCCAATAGCTTTGCTAATATTTATCCAAATCAACTCAAATTTTCAGCTTTTTCTAATGTCGGCAAGCTCTTTTCAAATATGGTATTTTTATTTTATTAGGATCAAGATTCAAAATGTCACGCAACACCTGCAAACTCTCCATTAACGCAAGTTGTGACTTCTTTTTGCAATGGAATCTGCTCAAAACATCCTTCTCGAAGCCGCAACTAGATTGCGCGAGACGGCAGAACAGTTAGGAAGAGCACCTCACCCCACTACAAGTTCTTCTGTGCCGCTGTCTGGCTCTGCGCACTCAACTACGATGACTGCGCGATCTTCGACTGTGGGTAACACGAGCGCCATCGGGACCACCACAACCTTCACGCCGTCCCGTTTACCAGCAGCGCAGAACGGAGCTTCCCTTACTCCACATGCTGAACATTCAGTGTTGTTTGGATATAGACCACCAGCAGGTCAAAATGTTCGAAGCCGAGGACGAGGTGGCAGGTCGGGGCCGGCGAGCAGAACGCCGAGGAGCGCCCCTTACCACGTCGGCAAAACATGGAGTCGCTCGTTAGTTTGCCTTGCATTTTGCGAACAGACATCTCCACCGACTCCTTCGGAAAGAATAGAGCTGGCGCTCAATGGGTTGGGGGAGAAAAGAGTGGAGTTCCCTCGTCTTGGTAACGGCGCAGAGGTCCATGAGTGCTTCCTTGCTGCCTTTCCGTCCCTGAGATGCGGGTATCAGCTTCTCCGCCTCTCGAGCAGCCGATCAAAAGATCTCATCAAGATACCGATGCCAACGACAGGATATACTGTTGAGTATCTAAAGTCTGTCTTAGGCCAGGCAAAGGGATTCTTGCGCCCTTTTCAACAAGACATTGAGCTGGATGTGTCAAAACCTAAGTGTTTCGTTCCACGAAAGCGTTTCTAAACGTTGATAATGAATGACGTCATAAAATGTAATTTACTAATTAACAACCTTCGTGTGAGGAACCACCAAGCATCGGCACGACACACCACTGGGTAGATATCCTTTTGTAAATCAATAGGCACTATGTAACATATTCACTAAACTCTAATTCTCACTTGTAGGATTCGAACAACCGACCTCTGTAATACTGCAATAAACCATAAAACTATGAAAGCTCCATTACCGGGTGTTTGAAACCGTGGTATAATGCTACTGAACGTTCCTCACCGTAACATTCGAATCCCAAAGGTAAATCACCAATCCTACTGATCCTAAATAGCAGACGAGATGGCAGACGACGCCAAGAACGACCGCCGCACGGCAAGACTAAATTTACAAGAAAACGAACCGATTTCCTAAGATGCGTCCGCGATAGGAAAAGTCTCGAAACAGACAGTTACAAGCAACTCACCAATGCATGGAATCAACTCGAAGATAAACACGATAATTACACAAAGCACCTCAAAGACGGCGAGATTGATGACGCCGAAAAATGGATTAGCGAGCTTCAGAGCTTATTTACAGATGCAACAGATCTGAAATTTGAATATATTGCGAATGTCAAGAAAGAGGATGCTAAAGCGCGCGCGCAAGCGTGTCACGTTGAAACAATAAGAAAGGAAGAAGAAGAACAGCGGAGAACGATGGAACGAGCTCTAATTAGAAGAAACATCGCAAGCTCAGTTTTCGAAGCTATTTTTAATAATGCTATCCAAGCAATGGAAGAAGATCAACTCCCTACAGCATTTATGAAAAAGTTACAAAGCCAACTCGAAGATGCAATTTTCGACTGCCGGCAAAATCATGAGAAATATCTCGAGCTCCTCGCTATTGAAGAAGCAGAAAGAGAAACACATTGGATCTCTAACATCCAAAGGCGCTCTGGTGAAATATTTGTAAGGTTGGAAACTCAAATTAGTGCAAATGAAAACAAGAGAGACGAAGGAACTGTCCAATGTAATGGTACAATGGGAAGAACAGCTAACATGCGTTTAGAGAAAGTCAAGATGCCACACTTCGAAGGAGCATTAAGAGAATACCCCCAATTTAAAAAGGATTTCCAGAAGCAAGTAATGCCAGGTCTTACTCAAGATACTGCACCATACGCTTTGCGATCATGTCTTGGCTGCGAGCCTCTAAGACAAGTGAAATCTATAGACGACGACATCGATGAGATGTGGGAAAGGTTAGACGAGAAATATGGTGATCCAGCCAAAGTCACAGATACGATTATCAACGAAGTCAAACAATTCAAGCAACTCAATAATGGCGAATATAAAGCTTTTATCGACTTTGTCAACACAATTGAAGATGGATACAGAGATTTGCGACGACTCAGATTAGAAAAGGAAATAACGACAACCAGCTCCGTTAGCATTATAGAGAAGAAACTGCCGCCAGAGATCAAGAAAGAATGGGCTAGGCGAGTCACATCCGATAAAGATAGCATTGACATATCAAACAAATTCCCTGCACTAATGAAGTTCTTACTGAGTCAAAAACGAGCTATAGAATACAACACAGCAGACGTGCGAATGACACCTAAAGAATTCATTCATCAAAGCACAAATAATGAAATGGAAAAGACGACGTTTTCGTCCAAATGCATATTCCACGTAAACGCGAACCACTTGACAAGTGAATGCAGATTCTATTTAAGTAAACCAGCGAAAGAGAGAACCCAATTGGTGATAGGAAAGGGAGGTTGCTGGTCATGTCTGAAGTATGGACATCACTTCGATCAGTGCCCTTTCACAAAAGAGTGTGGAATAAATGGCTGTATTGCGAAGCACCACACAAGCCTACACGACGACGGCGCGAATCAATCACGTGAACTATCTGGACGTCCACCCGAAGATTAGGGCAAGAGCATAAAACATTTTTACTAATAATCCTTTGAAATAAGTCCCAAATCAATTTTAGTTTCAAAATAACTCTCATTCAGATACTTTGCTACTATATCAAACTCCCGAGGCGGGGGGAGTGTTTCGTTCTACGAAAGCGTTTCTAAACGTTGATAATGAATGACGTCATAAAATGTAATTTACTAATTAACAACCTTCGTGTGAGGAACCACCAAGCATCGGCACGACACACCACTGGGTAAATATCCTTTTGTAAATCAATAGGCACTATGTAACATATTCACTAAACTCTAATTCTCACTTGTAGGATTCGAACAACCGACCTCTGTAATACTGCAATAAACCATAAAACTATGAAAGCTCCATTACCGAGTGTTTGAAACCGTGGTATAATGCTACTGAACGTTCCTCACCGTAACACTAAGGTGAGGACATTTATGTCGGGCGCAAATTTTTATTAAGAATGTTTGACGTAATATTTCAAAAACGAGTTCAAGTGTTTTATTGGGTTTGCAAACAACGAGAAAACCATTGAATCACGAGCGGCGTAGCCGCGAGTGTTTTATTGTTTTCGAGTTGTTTGTAATCCCAATCAAACACGCAGAACGGGTTTTTGAAGTACTTCTCACACAAATAAAATACACAGTTTATGTCGTGTTATGCAATCACGCTTAGAATGTTAAAGAACAAAAACGTGATTACATAAGCCCAAAGACGCCAAATTAGCTGATTACATCAGCCCTTTTGTTCAGGCAAAGAACATACCATCTAATCAATTGCTAGATTGTACAACCTTGTATATGCTTGAACATGACGCAGTCAAGGTTTCGTCCGCCTAAGACTGCGGAAGAAAAAGAAAGTATTTGCGGGCAAGGATAGCGGTATCCGCCCAAAACTCTCTACCAAATCGTGTGCGAGATACGTCGGTACGTGCTGGAACGAAAGCCCAACCTGGATTTCAATTTCTTGGATCGCAACGACAAAGGTTAGTTTATGTTTATATGTCCACGTTTCTGCTCCAAGCATGCCATTAGCCACGATATTATCAGTGTAATTTGGAGAGCTAGAAAGCAGTGAATTCACTAGGAGCAACCAAAATATTAGCCTACGTTTGTTAAGTAAGCTTTCGACTGATAAATTAACAGCGCTTTGCAGCGTTTTGGTTCAAATTAAAGCGGATGGAAATGGATTGCTAGTTTTGATTGCTGAAAATATTTTTGGGTCTTTTGGGCAAAACAAGATTCGAGTGCAACAACGAACTGGTGTTTGCATGTTCTGATAACACTAGTCTTATTTATAACATTTTTGTTTTGTTAGATTTGCTCACTTTAGACGTTTGCTGAACGCAGAAGGGAAGGACGGGACGAGCGGGCAGGATTGGCGCTAAAGAACAAGAAAGAGAAGAAGCTGCCGATCAAGATAATTAAACATGTTATTGAATTGTGTTTGAGTAGTCTATGAATATGCTAATTAAGAACTCATATCACTAGTGTTGGAGGTCGTTTCCAAACACTAGTGATTTTCAACTGGTGTTTCGATTCATTGGGTTTCCAAAGTCATACACCTGACCAAATGCAAGAACCCCATTGGATTACGCCCTCATGAATAATTAATGAGTTCGAGAAATGTCTGAACTTAGCATTGCATACCATGGCCAAGTGCAACCCAAACAATGACATCAATGTCTCAACTTAGCATTGCATACGATGGCCTAGTGCAACCCAAGCAATTCGAAAACCAATTTCTTTTACAGACATTGCTGTCCCAAAAAAATGTGCTAAGATTGCGTTGCTTGGTCCATTAGCCGATTCCAGAAAATATGTGGGAGAGGGGCGATAGAAAGTCCAGGGGTTGAATTTTCCACTTTTTCCTTCACTGGATGTTCCAGTCAATTTTTATGTGTTATTACCTCAAAAATGCTGTTGAAGTTGAAAAAGACGACATACAAATAACAAATGAGACCAATAAACAAGAGACCAGTACAAAACCGGACCGGTACAATTCTGACACGGGACCATGCCCCAGGGGGGGGGGGGGACTCCCATGCGGGGGTGCTTGTAGGGAACTTTCCATTTTACCCCTAAAAGGTCCCAAACATGGCGTTGCTAAGTTGATTTTGACCCCTAAAAGGTACAAGAGGTATTTTCCCTCGTAATTTTCTCCTGGTATTTTTACGAAGGTAAATACGCCTGAAATTCAGGCTACCAACAAGTGTGACTTGCTTGATTTGCTAGAACGGACCTCTAACAGGTACCTACCATCTGGAAAAAAACTACAAGTGTTCGATGTTTACCACCTAAAAGGTACCAGAGGCCTGATTTTAAACCCTAAAAGGTACGACAAGCACCCCCGCCCACAAACTATGTACCAGTGCCATTTTGTTACAGGGGTCTTCTTGCCAGTGTACTAATAAAGCCAATAAATTGCTAAAATGCTAATGTGACTCTGTAATACATGTATTTTTAATTTTTATTATCATATTCTACTTATGATGTGCATACAGTTGTGCTTGCATCTAACATTGAACATCTGATATTATTGCAGGGGTCACAATCTCCTGTCCTGCCAAGGGGAAGGCCCATTAGTCATATGTATTAATTGTCAGGAAAAGTTCCCAATGACAACAATTAATGACCACAATATGACTTGTGGGGGTGGTGGTAGCCACCTTGCACAACAAGATACAAGGTGTAGTATCCCAGCCATTTGTTTTCAGCTTTTTTCAAATTTTCAACTGATGTCAGTCCAGCAATACAAAGGAAAAACGCCACCAAGATACTTTTTGGTCCATAGCTAACTCTGTTTTGCTATCATGGTGAATATGAGTGCTAATATGAGTGTTGATATATTTAACATAACCCATAGTTACATCCTTCCATTGACAAAGCCTGGGGGAGGGGGACTATGATCATTGGAAATTTTTAGTTTCACCTCTAAGAGATACCAAACATGGCGTGGCTCAAATAATTTGTTACCCTAAAAGCCCTAAAAGATGAGGCCTTATATGCCAAGTAGGCACAAAGGAGGCAGATAACAGGTGAAAGATACCAATCAAGAAGTTCCATCGTTTGACAAAAATGCTGCCTTTCATGTTGCCTAATTTATTATCTTCTCATCGAGTATCTCTCTTTCTTACATGGTTTTTAGAAGCACCATCATGAGACAAAACAATTTGGACACATTTTTCGGCCCTTAAAGATATCAATCTCCCTAAAATTTATTGAAGATTATGATCACCCAAGTGACCAAACCCCCATGATTTTAAACCCCAAAAGATACGACAGTCATCCCAGGCCAAAAAATATGGAAGTCCCCCCCCCCCCCGTGACTCAAAGTGACACTTGAGTAATGACCCTGAGTGTTGAGAAAAGCACAGGGTACACCCCTCCCAGGCATACAAAAAGAAGTCCAGAGATCTGACCCATTGGCTAATTATATAATACGAATAAAATTTAGCGTGCCTCCATTTGCCTCCTTATCTTATCTTCAATAAAATACTGAAAACTATTGACATGCAAAGTTTGGTGTATTTAGCCATAAGTGCGCAATTTTTACGCTAATCCGCCGGACAATCCCGGAAGATTGGCCGCAAGCAGTCGGGCTCAGTAGACAAGCTTACGAAGCTACTCTTGCCAAGTCCGTCCATAAGTACATTTCAACTCAGATGTTAACGTATTTGAGCACCAATGGGCATTTTAATGCGTAATCACTATATTTTGGGTCGTTACATAAAATGGGGTTAGTCAAAGCGATCAAAATTTTGCACGGTACTGTGTAAACAGGTGTTCCAGGCACAAAATTCGCCCGGTCAAAAATTCGTCTGGACCCGTGTATAGTAACCGCGGTCTTAGTTAAGTCAACGTTATAGAGACATGTTTAAGAAAGCATTAACGTAGATTTCTCGATTTTTAATCTGCTCGAAATATCTATTTCCTATACACAGTTCATGTAAATAGCCAGGAATTCGAAAACCAATTTATATTTTTCTTCTTAATTATGCATATTTAGAAATGAGAGAATATTACAATTTCTCGAAATTTCTTACTACCATGTAATTGTGATATTTCGCTTTTTTTTAAATAAAATGTTCTTCAATCACAAGCTCTTGTATTAATGTTCAATAACAGCAGGGCATGATAACAGACACTGAAATACCAAGATCGACACTTCTGGTTATGGAACGGTTCCGTGCGCCCTTTCTACCTCGGCAGCGAGGACCTCAGTGCCAGGTCTTCGCACTTAAATTATGTATTTTTCGACTACAGCACCGCGGACCACGGTGCCAGAGCTAGATTAGAGTATCTTTCGTTCTTTAATTATACATTTTTCGACCACAACACCGCGGACCACGGTGCCAGAGATTAGAGTATCGACGATTATCCTAGCCTGCTTGCAGGCGGTACTGAGTGTTTTTATCGCGGAAAACCCGGTCCGTTCGATGATCGGGCGCCATCTTGGAATTTTGAGGCGCGCGGTCCCGGGGGCGAGCGCAAAAATCGCCCGACTTTTGCGCTCGCCCCCGGGACCGCGCGCCTCAAAATTCCAAGATGGCGCCCGATCATCCCCGACCAAGAAATATGGATAAATTTTGAAGGGGGGGGGCTCTGGCTCCTTAGAGCGCTGTTTTAATGTGCCAAACAGAATAAAAAGAGATCGATTGATCTCGATCAAAGAAGTGCTATCCATCTAGCTTCGGATGGCACGTTAGCATTAGAATGACAATGTTGATAAAACAGCTTCGAATCGCCGTTCAGCTGATCTGCCGGGTTAATTTTCGGGAAACTGAAGCGCAAATTCGAAACATATACCGCAGTGTCGGATCCAGTGGTGGTGCTTTGGGTGCGGACGCACCCCTCTTTTGTGATGCAAAAATGGTTTGAAACGGCAAAATGTAGTCCCAGACTAGGTTTATAGTAGCCCCATTGACAAATCTGGCTCTTCAAAACAGAAAACCCACCCCCTTTTCCAAAATGCTAGATCCGCGCTCGGTCTGTTAGTACGACTTCGAGTTCAATTTGGAATTAATTTGCACGAGTGGGTTTTTCAAAAACTATCAAAATTGCACGAGTCTCGAAGGCAAGTGCAATTTGAGCTCTTTGAAAACCCACGAGTGCAAATATAAATTCCAAATTGAACGAGAAAAGTCGTATTTTCTTATTATATGGCAACGATAGTACGCGCGCTCTGATTGGCTGTTTCGAGTTCAAGAAAATCCCGGCATGACCTCACAGAAATCCCGTAATGACCTCGCAGTTCATGACTCGCAAAAATTCGAATCTCCTTCAAATAAAAGTAAAAAAAAAAAAGATTTTCAGCGAAATTCACAACAAAGTATACTTGACACAGTAGTTTTCTCTTGTAATACAAATCTTAAACATGTGACAAGAGGAAAATAAAGGCCTGAATATCAGAAATGACCTGTTTACAAAAGGCAAAGCAGAGCCAAAAGTTACTCTAAGCTATGAATTCGGGTCTATCCGGAGAAAATGAAAACTACAGGGAGCCGTAATGACCTCATCATCGGTTAGTAAGTAGAAGTATTAATAATACACATGAAAAAAATTCCAAGGAATCATTCACAAATCTGCTTACAAACTGAACAAGCCGCACGTATTTTTCTTGATTGAAATCTGGACCAAAACCTGACAGAATTTGAGCATGAACAAAAACCAAAGTTTCCATAATATAGCTCTATGTTATCAAAATATTTTAGCATTCCAAAAGAAAATTTGCATTTTGTTAACCATTTTTGCACTTTTGTCATATACCTTTTTTGGGCACTTTGTACCTCAAAACTGCACTGCTCTCAGCCAATCAGAATCCAGAGATTTTTTCATGTGTATTATTAGGAAAGAAATGTTACCTTACGTTGGGTGTTTCCCAGCTGAAATTTTAGCCTAATTCATTCGAGGCTTGGAGATACAGCTGGTAGGTGATACAGAGCCGTCTCAGTGCCAGTTCTTTATAAAAGTAGTGCCGAGAGCAGATGTTAAAAAAAAACTGCATTTTAGCTAGTCATGAAGGGAAGAAAAAACTCACATAAGCGTCTATGTGATTATATATCTGTAGCTGTACTTTATCAATAACGATACAAATTTGATGGCTCCGGGCGCTCAGGGCCTAAAAGTCTTAACATTATTTTATGCACAGATTGTAAGCTTGGGCAGCCTGTGGCATAATCTCTGTACCGGATGCCAGTTGTGACTTCCGGTTTAATGTCATGCGATCTCACTCCTTGCTCCCTTGAGCTCGTCGAGAGTGAAATGAGCAGTTGGTGGTAGCAGACGAAACATGGCGGAAACCATGTCTTCCATAGCTACAAGCTCCCTCTTGCAATTTTCACCCTTCCTTGATTGCAGCAGAAGCGACTAGAATATGAAACCCGCTACTAAACCAAGCTTGCAACCGGCATGCTCGCCACAGGTACGAATGTCTCCGGTGTCTTGAGAAACATACGCAACTTCGAACTATTTTGATCGTTACAAAATAACACCTTGTGTGAGTGCCCTTAGACTAAATTATAACATTTGTTGTTCTATTATTGATTAACCATTGCCATAACTGTGTGTTTTTTAGGAGGCCAAGAGCTGCCTGAGTGTTGTTTACATTTCATGTGTGATCAAAACATTTAACTTAACTTTGTATATATTGCAAAATTGTGAACCCAACTGAGGAACGTTCAATACGGGACAGCACGGATTTCAACATGTACACTAAATTCTCGGCTAATTGCAGTGCATTATATTATGCCTTGTAGGCAAAGTGCGACATTTAGCAAGTACATAACTGACTATAGATATGTAAGCGTTTGTTTTGTTGTATTTAGTGACTGTTGCACTTTGTTTGCAGAGGAACTTCTTGAGAGAGGAAAGAGAAGATGGCGCGATATACGACGTTACCCTTAAGAAAGTTCGCTATCGTAGCAGTGATTTATCAGTTCCCACCGAATCTGAGCCTATTTCGCATCTGCAGTGGGAGACAGTAAGAGTTCGTAAGATCAGAGCCGGTACTATCGTTAAATTGGTAGAGAATCTTGCTCCTTGCAAAGGGTCCATTGAAGAGTTGGACCCCGGCTATTTGATCGCCTTCCTGACTACGTACCGGGCTTTCAGCACCGCGGAACAAGTTGTAGATTTATTGCTCAAAAGGTAATTTTTATCATTATAATAATATGTTTTTACCAAACCATCGTTGCATTTCAGTCTTTGCACTGCGTACAACAATTTTAACACCTCTCAAAATTATTTATGCTTGTGCCCTCAATCAGCTATCAATGAGCCCCTTTTTTTCTCGGATGCCGAGCAAAGCTTTGCTTGTAGCAACCATCGTTGTCCATGAGTCGAGGTGGTGTGTGTGTTTAATTTAATTTCTGTTTGTAGTCCTTAAATTTTATTTTTATCTTTCTCATCTCACTTCCCTTTTTTCCTTTTCGAAAGTGACATTTGATATCCGTTTTATCTTAGAGTTAATGGACGGAATTGCCTAATGGAAATATAAGCCTGCAGCAAATTGTTTTGTCATTGTGTGATTTCACAAACAATCCAGGGGAAATTTGCTCAAGCAACCTGCTCCACCCTTGGAATTGACAATTTAAACGATGGGCAGGGGTGAATAATATCCCCCAACTTTTCTTTTGGGTCTTTTTAAACTTTTCGTAGGGCTCAGGTTTCCCTACATGCAACCTTGCATCAGATCTTACAAACATGATGTATAAAAAACTGAAACAAATTCATTTTCCCACACATTTACTGTATTTGCTGGAGGAAATTTGAAAATTTCCTTCTCGTGCTTTTACTATCCCCACCCCCTTTCTAATATTACTTTATCGCCCCTGGTGGATAAAACAGCAATACCTATGTATGTTTCTTATACAATTTGTCTTTGTCCATGTTAGATTTTCAGTGGTGGATGTAGGAGGGTTCGAAGGGTTTTATTTGATACTAAGACCTCACATGGTCGAGCTCTGCATATTATTGCTGGTATCAGTCTTGAAAGGAGTGATGAACAGAACAGAACCCCTCCGCCTCACCATACCCCCCTCCATACCTGCCAACTATCAACTCTCCCATTTACATGCAGACTCCCGATTTTACCCTCAGTCTCCTGGGGGAAAAATGAAGCTTTCCATATATTTACTGTCCCCTGGGTAAATTTCTTGCAATTATCTCATATAGTTTTTGTATTTGAGAAAAAATTTCCCGGTTTTGGAGTTTTCATAGTTGGTGGCAGTGGCAGATCCAGAGGGGGTTCCAAGGGTTCCACAGAACCCCCCTTGAGCATCAGAACAATAAGGATTTTATTATACACTGACCACTCCCTTACGAGATCTCCTTAATATATTGCCTGCATCAGTCTTCGAAGGAGTGAAAAAGAAACATAATCCTGGATCTGCCACTATGGCAGGGGTAATCAGCCATGTAAGAACCATTCCCAGAGGACACCTTTTGTGTTCAACTATCCTTTCATCATGATTCGTTCTATTAAACAAAGGAAGCTTTTATGACGCAGCTGGTGAGTTGTTCCAGGTTCTTGTCTGTAAAATCCTGGATCCGCTGCTGGTTCTTTAAGTGGCTTTTAGTTGTGTCCTTGGTGTTGACAACTCTTTTCTCTTTCCATCAACAGGTTCTCAAAGCACAAGGAATATGCAAGTAGCAGTGAAGACATGAGCACAACAGTGTTAAGGTACTGTACTCTTCTCAATCAATTTAAAAATGGATATACATGGAATCAAAAATATGGCAGCAAATTTGAATAACAATAACGTTCTTGACTTACTAGCCTCGTTGTCACATGGAAACACAAAAGCATTTTCATATGAATGAATGGCTGGTAAGTCAAGAATACAATAGTTATTCAAATTGCCACCATATTTCGATTCGGTGTATAAAGAAATATTTTTCCTCCAGTATTGATAAGGAGGTAAATTTTACGCCTGTTTGTTAAAGTGCTTGTCTTTTTTTTGTCTGTACCTTAAGTGTTTGTAAAGTTTGTTACGACCTCTGCTTTAATATTCTGAAAGAGCTATAAATTTTCTTGCTGCCCAGCTTCTAGCCCCTATGGTTACTTTGGGTAGCTTGCGCTCTAATATTAATAGAATTTTATTAATAATAATTTCTCAAAACTATAAAAAAATGTAATGAGAATGTAATATATTATATATGTAGTTGGGGGTGCAAATAATGGGGGCCATATGTTTTGATCTGGGATGATTGTCAGGAATTTTTCAGTTTCACCCCTTAAAAATAAAGATACCAAAAAGAGCATGGCTCAAATGTTCCTCAAATCTTACTGGCAGGGATCCAGAAAAAAATCTGACCTATTTACCCTTGTCTTTTTCGTGTGGAATGTTACAAATACGAGAGTATTTTGTAAGTGGAAATGTGTGTTTCCAGAAATTATCCATACCCCCCCTATGGAAGGGATTGGAAATTCCAGAGGGGTGGGGTGGGTGGGTGGGGGGGGGTCAATTTACTTGATCTTTTCCATACAAATACTGTATTTTTCTTCGGAAATTCCAGAGGGGTGGGGGGGTCACTTTTCAACACCCTTCCGATGGGGGGTATGGATATTTTTTGGAACCACACAATGGAAATCATTTTTAGATAGAGTATTACAAAACCAATTTCCTTGTTTCTAGCATTTTATGAAAGGCATTGATAAAATAAAGAATTGGTGATAACACCGAGAAGAAATTCCCAAGGAAACCTGAGATATAATTTTTCAAAGTTGTGAAGATATGGTGGAGATATGTCAACCTATACAATTGTATGGATTTGGACAACTTTCAGGATTCATTTCCGATGTTCGGTGTTATAAGAAATGATTTTTTTTAGATCAGATATCAAAAGGAGTAAGACTGAAGTCTACAATATCATGTAAATAATTTTGTTCCAAGAATTTTTTCCAATCGTTACTCGATTTTCAAATGGATACGCCTTAATAGGTCTTGATCTGTGCCTGTCTGTTCGCAGATCAAGATCACCCCTAAAAGAGAGGAAAATATGTGATTTGTAAAGATACAATGATTATTCCAGACCAAAAGATATGGAAGTCCCCCCACCCCAGATGCTTGAAGAGATCAGTTCAGTTCAGTTTAGTTTGTTTTGTGTTAGTTTTTTGAATAGCTAAAACATAATTAATCTTTATATTTAGTATCCTTTCCACTTTCCTTATACATGTTTGTTTTTCTTGCTTTTACCAGGGGAGTTGTGGGGGTTCTGCTTATCTGGCTAGAACATTTCCCTGGAGACTTCAATAAACCACCAGATTTCAGTCTTTTGAAGAAAGTGCTGGCCTTTGCAAAGGCTGATGTGGAACCTCAGATAAAAGGAGACCTGGAAAACAAGATCCAGCAGAAGCTGGACATGTTCACTATTACACCTTTTCAACATGAAGGTTTGTGCTGCCTCCTTAAAGGGGCACTCGCACGCTTAATTTTCGTACCACCTGTCAAAAAATAAGTATAATTTTAATCACCAAACATACATTTAAGTTGACCGTGAATAACCAAAAGAACAGTCCAGGTTTGTTAAATTGCCTTTTAACTGTTACATCAATACAAATGTAGAGTGTTTTCATTTATTATCAAGAGGATGGAATTGGATTGCGATTTGAATTATTTGCTTGTCAGGCAAGTGTGCGAGTGCCCCTTTAATTATGGTAGCTGCTTTTGTCCAGTTTTTTTGGTGCATTGTTTACTTGCCTGCCCCTAACACTGAATAATTTTTTGGAACCCTTTTGTTATTCCAAGTGTGATTCCAGGAAAAAATATTGCCCCGTGTGATGGAAGGGATTAGGAAATTCCTTTTATTTCCCATAAAATCACTGTATCATTAGACAATCTTTCAATTTGCAAGTATTGTCAACTCTCCCAATCCTTGCCCATATAGCACCAGGCTTAAGCCAGTCATCTATTGTGAGTTTTTGTTCATTTGTTCTAGGTGAATCTTTGTCTTCTCGGAGGTCTGTGATGAGGGAATATGTATCTGAATCTGACAAGGATGGCTTGTCCTACAGTGAAGACCACAATGTGGACTTGTTATCTGTAGATCCCACAAGGTTTGCAGAACAGCTCACTATCTTTGATGCTGTAAGTATGTCGCTCCGGGACAGATCCAGGATTACGAATTTCAGAGCGGGGTGGGGGGTAGATAGTGAAAAGTTGGGACAAAAATTTGTAAATTTACTGGAATTTTAGGCTGGAATTTTATAAGAGGCAGGTAACTCTCCCGGTTTGCCAGGAATCTCCCGGTTTTTATTATACCTCATCTCATCACGTAAAATCTCCCGGTTTTCTTTTTGAGAATAAATGCTTTCCAACGTAACATCGTGCAGTTGGAAAGCGTTTTCATTACGGTTCTGAGCATATGGAATCACAATTATATAATTGTTTGTTCTTCGCGACAAAACAATTGTTTTATGATGTAAGATTACATAACTACGTTTAGCATAAGGTTTTAGAAATTTTCGTATAAATACGACAGAATTATGATAATTTTTCATCTCGCCTGTTGGACGCCGTAGAGTATTTTGTTACCAAACTCTAGTATGATTATGGGCGATCCGGAAGAGCCAGTTGCCGGTCCTTCGGCTTCGTGTTCTCCTCAGATTCTATCTGAGCTGAAAAGTTTTTTGTCTGTTGAGCTAGGAAATTTTAAAAATGAGTTAAAGAGACAAAGTGAGGAATCCATAGATTCTGCAGTCAAAAAAATGCGGTTAGAAAACTCTGCTCGTCATGTGTTTAAAGCTAAGGGAAATGAGGAGCAGTATGGCCACCAGGAGAAGCTGGCGTGTCTCCTAGATGGCGCAACGCAGGATCTACATTCTGGTCAACTACTCAAAGTGAAAAACGCCCTCGAAGAAGGTAAGGCACTTATTGCCAATCGCATGAAACATATTGTATTAGCTGATTTGCATGGCTGGGACTTTGTATCCGAATACAAGCAAATACCAATCGCAGAAGATGAAAGTGACGAAAAGCGTATACGTAAAGTGCTTAAGGAAGTACAAACTGTAAGGGAGAAAAAGAAAGCGGAAAAGGCAAAGAAAGATAACAGATTTAAACCTGATTATAGACGTGCTAGTTCATCAATTTCTAATGGTGCTCCCTTTTTCAATTCTATGAGCGGATGCTTCCTCTGTGGTAAACCCGGCCATTTTTGGAGAAATTGTTACCGTTCAAGAGGGTCCAATGCAAGCACAGCCAATGTCGGCGGAAATCAATTCTCGTGGCAGGCTCGTCAAGCGCCACAGTTTGCAGCTGCCCCAGCCTCCCTTATGCCGGCCCAAGGAAGCAAGTGATGGGGAGAGATTTCATGATACTCGTTTCTGCGAGTTGGAGACAGGTGACGTTAATTTAGTAGATTTGTTTGAATTCAAGAGCGCTGACGTTACTCAGTCTACTACTGTTCAGTCTGTGCAAGGCCGCATATCGGCGTCAAAAGCGTGGTGGTTCAATAATTTACAGTTATCAGCTCTAGTTATTGGAGTTCTTCTGAACTGCTATATGATTCCATTTATTAGCTTTCCTCCGCCTTGCTTTATCAAGAACAATAGAAGCGCCTTAGATAACGCAGATTTTGTTGCCCAAGCAATTAATGAACTCTTGCTTAATAAATGTGCTGTAGAAGTTTTTTCGAGACCATACTGTTGTAATCCGCTTTCAGTAGTTTGCGGCCGTAATTTACGTTTAGTTCTTGACCTTAGTAGGTCCGTTAATCCATTTATCAAGAAATTTAAATTTAAGTATGAAGGCTTGCCTACGCTAGCTACTATGTTTAGAGAAAACTTCTGGTTCTTTACATTCGACATAGAATCTGGCTACCATCACCTTGATATTAATCCTAATTTCTGGAAGTTTCTAGGATTTTCTTGGTCTTACAACGGTCAGGTAAAGTACTTTGTTTTCAGAGTTTTGCCTTTCGGGCTTTCTTCCGCTTGTCATTTATTTACTAAAATGTTTAAGCCACTTGTGGCACGCTGGAGGACTATGGGTATTTTCGCCATTCTGTATATTGACGATGGAATTTTTGGTTGCAGGTCCCTGTCAGATGCTAAATCTGCGAGTTTGTTGGTTAAATCCGATCTCGAGAATTCCGGTTGGAAATTTAACGTTAAGAAGTCGGACTGGGAGCCACGTCAATTGGGGGAATGGTTGGGTGTCGTTATAGACACGATTAGAATGCGTTTTATCGTTCCCGACAAGAAAATTAAAAAGTTGAAGTCAAACTTGACTACGCTCATTAACGAATTTCCTAACCTTAGAGTTAGGGGTGTGGCTAGTGTTGCCGGATTAGTAATATCCCTTTCTGTTGCCATTGGGCCTATTGCCAGGTTGTTCACTAGGCAAATGTATTTTTTTGTTCAAATGAGAAATTCATGGAATGACGTGCTTTTCGCACCAGAGGGAGTATTGCATGAGCTAAAATTCTGGTGGTCTCATGTTGAAGCCTTTAATGGCTATCCGATTAATAGACCTTTGTCGTCTAGCGCAGTTTTAATCTGCGACGCCAGTGATTCTGGGCCGGTGCGCATATCGCTTTTGACGGCGATCAGAGAATTTGCTCTGGAATGTGGGATGAATCAGAGAAGAAAGAGAGTTCCTCCTTGAGAGAGTTGTTGGCTATATTTTTAGCCCTAAAAAGTTTTAAGGGTGTTGTTTCGGGAAAAAAGATAAAGATTTTTTCAGATAACCAGAATGTGGTTCGTATAGTACATAATGGTAGTCGTGTAGCGCAATTGCAGCAGATTGCTCTCAGTATCTTTAATTTTTGTATGACTAATTGTATTTCCTTTCAGGCACAGTGGATACCCAGAGCTGAGAATCAGTTTGCCGACTATTTAAGTCGTATTGTGGATCCAGATGATTGGATGTTAAACCGAAAGCTGTTTCAGCTAATTTCCAATAGGTGGGGTCCATTTCATGTGGACAGAATGGCTTGTCATTACAATTCCCAATTGCCCCGTTTCAATTCTAAGTTTTGGTGCCCTGGCACAGAAGCCGTAGATTGTTTTACGCAAGACTGGGGTAAAGAATGCAACAATTATGTTTGTCCACCACCTTACTTGGTCAGCGCAGTTTTATTTCATATGGAGTCTTGTAAGGCTAAGGGCACGTTAGTTGTACCTGAATGGAAGTCTGCTGCATTTTGGCCGTTATTATGCTCGCGTGAGCGCCATTTTGTGGATTTTGTTAAGGATCACTGGTATTTGCCGAAGTTTGTGGACACGTTTATTCCTGGTAGGGGATCCACCATTGTGTATTCTAATAAGAAATCTGCCTTTTTGTCTACTCCGAAATTTAAAATGTTGGCATTGAGACTGGATTTTACTGGTTCAGTTTAGATCTCGCACTTTCGTTGTGTTTTTTCTCCTTTGATTCCTTCTTTCAGATGTGTTCCAAGCTGGAATTTGGTCAAACAGTCAAAAACTCAAGAGCGACAAACTAAAGAGTCTTGCCGACTCTCTTCCTAGTTATATTCTTAACTGCAGAGCTACATCAACTAATGTAAAGTATAAAAATGCCTGGCTTAACTGGAAAAAATGGGAAAAACAAAATCTCGGCTTAAATCGGTTTCCTGTTCCACCTTTTTTATTTTGCCTGTATCTTAGAGAGAAAGCCGAAACCTGTAATTCTCCTGCGCCGATTGAGGCAGCCGTTTATGGCGTGAGATGGGCACATGAATTAGCTGGGGTTTCTTCCCCGACAGATTGTAGTTTGGTGAAACAGTTTTTAGAAGCTTCGAAACGTCTCTTGGGTAAGCCCGTTAAAGGAAAACAGTCCTTAGATATAGAAATAATTTCTAAAGTTGCAGAGAGATTTAATACTCCTCAGGCTTCTCTATATAATTTGAGGACGTGCTTTATTTTCATCATAGCTTTTGCTGGCCTCATGCGGTCTGATGAAATAATTCACATCAACAGAAGTCATGTCTCAGTTTTTCATGATCATATGTCTATTTTATGTTCGAAGCGTAAAAACGACCAGCGCTCGCGTGGTCACAATTTCTATTTTGCCAGATCGAATAAGATCACATGTCCTGTTTGTATCACTGAGAAACTTTTGTCTAAATTGCCAAATAGTCCTGATCAACCTTTAGTTTGTAGGCTTTCTTCTAATGGTTCTGCACTTCAGCATTCAATCAGTTATTCTAGAGTAAGAGAAATTTTCAAGGAAACTATTAGTTTGTTTGTAGAAGATGTCAAGGCATTTGGTACTCATAGCCTTAAAAAGGGGGGCGCAAATGCTTCATATGCAGCCGGTGTTTCTGAAGGTTTACTCGATAAGCATGCTGGCTGGAAATCAGCCAAATCTAAACAAAGTTATATTAATATCAGCATAAAAGATAAGTTAAAGGTTCCTAAAGCCATTAACTTGTAATATCGTGTTAACATATGTTCAGGTTCCCTATTATTCACGGTCGATTCTCGTCTTTGTTAGCCTCGCGTGGTACCATTGTCCGCAGGCACCCAGCACGAGTCACACTCATATCGGTGTTGTTTTCTTTGCGCTTTATCGCGCGGTGGCGAAGGGTAGTAATGAATAAATGCTTTCCAACGTAACATCGTGCAGTTGGAAAGCGTTTTCATTACGGTTCTGAGCATATGGAATCACAATTATATAATTGTTTGTTCTTCGCGAAAAAAAATTGTTTTATGATGTAAGATTACATAACTACGTTTAGCATAAGGTTTTAGAAATTTTCGTATAAATACGACAGAATTATGATAATTTTTCATCTCGCCTGTTGGACGCCGTAGAGTATTTTGTTACCAAACTTCATGAGATGTTTAGTCAAAGTCTTAATCCTCGAGACTAAAATCAGCGCATTCGATCGAGGAGTACGTTCCCGGGTTTTTTGCCTTACGGGTTTTATCCCGGGTTTTCGTATCGGGCGCTGATGTTTGAATTGTATTTTTTTTTTAGGTATACATAAGAAATTTTTGGAATTCTTGTAACTGCACTTGCACTTAAGTTTATGTTTTTGGATGTACATTGTATTTAGTATTAGCTATTAGGCTTATGCATTTGTCATAAGAGCTCATAATATCACCTGATTTACTGTATTAGTAGACCTATGTGTAGAATAAATAAATAAAGCGTGGTACCATTGTCCGCAGGCACCCAGCACGAGTCACACTCATATCGGTGTTGTTTTCTTTGCGCTTTATCGCGCGGTGGCGAAGGGTAGTAATGAAAACGATTTTTTCGGCTTCTGGAACTTGAAAAACTGCTAAATACAGCAAAAATTGTTAGCGATATTTAGGTCTTTCCCTGCCTCAAAGCCCAATATTTTGGTGTCTTAAGGTTTTTCGAGCGGCAGGGTTGACGTCCCTGCAGAGAGTATTTGCATTTGCAGAGGCCCCACTTCATTTTACAGAACAATTTTCTTGAGGTAGAGAATAAACCAGGCATACACAGATTACTAAACTATATAACGGAAAATCAAAACTTTGTTTAATAACTCTCGAACTCTCATTTTAGGAACTGTTTCGCAAGGTAGTCGCTTGGAACTGCATGGGATCCCTGTGGTCTCGTCGTAAACAGGGAGACGGTGTCGCGAGTACTGTCCAGGCAACTGTCAATCAGTTTAATGCTGTGTCACTCAAGGTCATCTCTACTATCCTCGTGTGTTTCAATAAGAAAGGCTCTGGGCCTCTCCTACGTGCAAAGTATATCACACATTGGATTAATATTGCGCAGGTATGTAGTGATTGGGCCAAGTAAAAAAAACTAACATGTTTATCATCCGGAGCTTTCCAAAAAAGTGTCCATGCGGCCCTTGTTATTTTTTATTTCTTTTTGCTCCTTGTTTATGCCTTGTTTTATTGGTTTATGCCATATTTTGTGTACAAAATGACTACAACTGCTTCATAAACTATTCTTAAGGGCAATCTATGTTCACATAAAGCATTTCCATGCTCATTAAAGTCACATTTCAAAGCAATTTCTAACCGCTTGCGACGTTTGACTTCGTTTGAGGGAAAATTTGTGAAAAGAAAAAAGAAAAGAAAAAAGGATGCGGCTCAAAAAAACGATACGGGCGGGGACGATAAACATGTATATATATATATTTTTTACTTGGCCTTAGTAGTGATTGATAAATGTAATGAACATACATGAATCTTCGTTCACTGACCGGAATCTGAGCACCGCATTGGTTAAAATTCATCACGTGAGGTTCGGTTACCTAGCGACAACATGACAAGCGAAGGCGACAACGTGACTTGGAGCACATCCACGAGCACGTCTAAAGAGTTTCAGAAGTTGAAGCCCATGAATTCATCTCAATATTGAAATAGCAAGCTATTCCATCTATGCAACAGCCCAAACAGTGCGCTCTTTTCAAGCTGGTTTTGGTAGAGTGGGCGCACTATGACGTCAATTGTGCGTTGTACTCTAATCACACACATAGCCTCCCCACAGGCTCTCTCTTTGTTTCTTGTGTAGAACACGCCGGGAATGTTGGCTGGCCTTGTGGCTTGCGCGCATATCTGTATGGGATGCCTGCACACGCACGTGTTTTATAAGGGCTCCTGTGGAATCTGAATGTACACGAAAGCTCACAAAAAGCTCCAACCAAAAAACAAGCCTCAAAACATTTTTTCAAAGAAAAAGGTGTGCGTATCTATTCTCGAACCCAGAGTTCCCGCCGGCTTGTCTCCTCGCGGGGAAGGCTCTGGTGACAGCCATTGACGCATGCGTGAGTTTTAGTACAGAGCCGTTGAGAGAAACAGCTTTCTGCGCATGTCCTAACGTTCAAACTCAGCCAATCAGCGACGCCCCTCGAATGGATGTCACCAGAGCCTTGCCTGCGAGCAGACGAGCCGGGGAGCTCTGGGTACGAGAATGGTTCGTAGCAAGCTGTTCCCGTGGGTTTCAGACTGAGGCCAGAGAAACATGCGGGCGAATTGTTTGCCGCGCGAGAAACGGGACCAGCCAAAATTTCCCGCTTGCCTTTATTCCGCGCGGTCAAACCATTGAAAATCTGTCGTAATATCAGGCTTTTTTTCTGACCCCAAGAACTCCACGGAAACTCTTGCTTTGCTTCGCGAGCTACAAAGAATACTATGCCGAATCCTTCTTCAAGTACAAAACATCATCGTCCAACCAAATAATGTTCTGTACTGATCTCGGTGCGCGCGGACACAAGACCAAAGTGTAGAGCTGACACTCAGAATGTATTCATTTCCATAGCAATGCCGCGATCTGAAGAATTTCTCATCTCTAAAAGCCATCATCTCCGCTCTCCAGTCGGCCTCCATTCATAGACTCAAGAGAACCTGGCAAGGTGTACCAAGGTATTTTAATTCTCTTGAAGTTAAAACTTCAGTTTTTAGCTTATTTATTTTAGAGCTCTCACCGGGAATTTCTGCAGAAGCACATCCATGAATTTCCCATGGTAGAAGAATGGGACGTGTTGGGAAATAAGTTCGAAAGTACTTTGTGCTTATCTTTTAAATCAACGTTCTAAACTTATCTTTCGAACAGAAGTGAAGAAACCTCTACGGATTCTAATTTTGCAGTTGAGCCCCGCACGCGGCTGTGGTCAAATGATGCACGTGCGCCCGACTATATAGTTGCAGACAGTAGATGTTTTTTCGAGGCGTTAATCACTGTAACTGTTTTTCAATATTATTTGGTACAAATATCGGTATTATTTAATACGAATATCGGTATTATTTGATACGAATATCGGTATTATTTGATACAAGTATCGGTATTATTTGATACAAATATCGGTGTTATTTGATACAAATATCGGTATTATTTGAAACAAATATCGGTAATATTTATTACAAATATCGGTAATTATTTGATACAAATATTGGTATTATTTGATACAAATATCGGTATTATTTGATACAAATATTGGTATTATTTGATACAAATATCGGTATTATTTGATACAATATTGGTATTATTTGATACAAATATCGGTATTATTTGATACAAATATCGGTATTATTTAATTCAAATATCATTATTGTTTGATACAAATATCGGTATTATATTATTTGATACAAATATTCGTTTCCTTTTTCCTGTCAGAGAGACGATGCTGCTCTTCAACGAACTCGCAGCTCTATGTTCAGAAGAGAGAAACCAACAGATCAGTCGAGAAGTTTTGAACAAGGTGTGTACGTTATATATCAGGCACAGTGTGTTTCATCAACACACCGAGAAACAAAGCACCGAGAAGTGTGTTGAAAAAAAGTGACAAAGGCGGGGTGTTTGGATCTCCCGATGGAAAGCACTGTGGAGTTTTTGTTATACAGCCGATTGCGTTTGACTATTTTACCCTGACAGTTCTCAAGTTACGTTTGAACGTTTGAAGGTTGCGTTGTGAGACAAAAAGTCGGACGTTTCCAAGGGCAACTGCCATGTGTTAGGGTAAAACGGTCAAACGCAATCGGCTTTAGTAGGTTCTCAAACCATGGTTAATGGAGTGAAATGGTTGGGAAGCCCGGCAAACTTCAAAAGGGTCAACACAATAGCGTGGGCTGGATGTTGAGAGGGGCTATCACGTGATATTGACCCTGCACAATCTTTTGTTTCGTGCTCATCTAATATATGCATGTCTGGTTGTACACTGAATCTCACTGGCTGAATTTTGGTACTTATGTACCGTGACCCTGCACAAACAAAAAGATTCCTCTGAAAAGGTGAGCAAAGAGAGTACAATAATAGGGTGTCAGGTTTCCTAACCATTCCCTTCTATAGTTTGATTTAATGTCGAGAGAAAGAAGGAATAAAGGTCTATGCACACTAAGACCGTGTCTCCAAATCGCCTTCATGCTGGTGATTTTTTGTCTAAGCTTTATAAACTGATGTTCTGTTCTCTGACTGATGCTCCCTTGTGTCGATAGACTGCTTGTAACCCCTTCCCTTCAATCCCTTCTTGCAATCCCTTCTTTAGCGAACGTCCCTGAAAACAAAGTGAGCGAAACGAGCACGTGAAACGTTCGGCGCTACGATGAAGTTTCTCCCCTTCGGCTCGTTATCGCGCCTTCGGCTCTCGCTCGTGCCTTCGTTAATTCAAGCCATCGGCGCTCGTTTTTTCACGTGCTCGTTTGCACGGACGTTCTACTGTGTCAACGAATATGAAAACAGAGTGACTATTGTTTTCTTCCTTTATTCATTTGTACTGAGGCTCGCCTTTGTCGACGACGCTAGTGATATAATACTAACTTCTGTATAAGACATAGAGCGGTTTTCACATGACTGTCGTGAAAGCAATTCATGAGTAAGTCACTAACCAATCAAATGCGAAAGTAATTCAACAACAAACCAATCAGAGAGCGAGGTAATTCGCAAATCTCTCCTTTTTGCGAGCGAAGTAATCATAAGTAATTGTTTTCTCTCTACGCGATCTGATTGGCTGAAGGATCAAAGATCATGTCCTCGACCAATCACAGACCAATGCAATCGCAATTACCGAGTAATTTGTGATTACTCGCGACAGTCATGTGAAAACCGCTCTATAAGTTTTATTCATAAGTATGTTTGCAATAATCAATAACAAACATTGAAATACTGTACTCCTGCGCCTCTATGTTATTTCGTTATAGCAAATCGTGTGCCCTTTAAGGAAAAGGTGTCGTTCTCCCTTTCCCAGATGGAACTGCATTGCTGTGTTTGGTTTATATTTGCAGGAAGGAACAGCTAAATGGTCCGATACTGAAACACCAGGTAACAAACGGCCTGCGAGCTTGAAGAAAAGGCGTTCGCGGTTTATGGAAATGGTGAGTGACAGCCTTGACTCCTTTATATCGGACACTTGAGACGATTTCGCGCTCCCTGGTGCATCATGGATAATCAGGGCAAAATAGCGACAATTAACAATTATTGTTTGGCGGGACGTTATACAGCTTATCACTTACATTCATACCTTTTAAAAAACACCAAAACCAAATCAAAAGATGTGTTACTTTTTAGTTACAAGATTTTTGACCGCTTCATGTTCAAAACAACCTGTCTTAAATTGACTCTGTCATGATACGCGCATGCTCCAGGAGCAATCACTGAATTAACAGTTTAGACCATCTAATTAGACCATCCTCTCAGATAACTATTTACGAATATGTAAAGCTAAAAAGCATGGTCGGATGGATTTAGAAGAAGCGAGATTATATACGATTTGTTTTCAAAATTTTTGGCCTTCGCTGGCCATCGTTATAGGACGCGTACATTTCTACAGCTATTTGTGTTTGAGCGTAGACCATGGACACTTTGCGCGTCTGTTCAAATTTGAAAAATTATGTTTCCAACGAGGAAATGATTCGCTTCTAGGCCGCTTTCGGGAGGCTTCCAAAGGAAACCAGACCAAAACAAAACGATGACAGCACGCACCCACCTGTGGTGGCGAGACAGACGAACCCACGTGGGCACGTGCTGTTTGGAAATCTGCGCACTGATTGCCTGTCATCGTTTTGTTTTGGTCTGTTTGCCCTTGGAAGCGTCTCGAAAGCGACCTACAATGAAACGTACCGTTTCTACACTGGAAACGTAGCTTTTTCAAACTTGAACAAACGCGCAAAGTGTCCACGGTCTACGCTCAAATGCAAATTGCTATATCTTATGTAATGCTCGTTGTTTTGTCCTTGTTCCATATAGGGCATGATACAAGGGACGGTCCCTTACCTGGGGACGTTCCTGACTGATCTTATATAATGTTCGTTGTTTTGTCCTTGTTCCATATAGGGCATGATACAAGGGACGGTCCCTTACCTGGGGACGTTCCTGACTGATCTAATATAATGTTTGTTGTTTTGTCCTTGTTCCATATAGGGCATGATACAAGGGACAGTCCCTTACCTGGGGACGTTCCTGACTGATCTTATGATGTTAGATACTATTCATCCAGACTGCACGGATGTAAGTTTGTTTGTTTTTGTTTGTAAATAACATTCATTTGTTTACCGCGCAAATTCAACAATCACCATGCTAAACGCCAATAACTTTACGTTGGAACTTACATAAACTTTACTTCGCCGTAGCCCAGTTGAAAGAGCATTGGCACATGAAAGCAACGACCATTGGAGTCACAGAATTTGTTTTTTTCTTACGAAGAAATTAATTTATGTGACTCTTCAGAGATGTTATGATAATGCGTGCGCCGGACACATTTCGATAGTTCAGCGCTATCGATCGCGGCGAGTCTGACGCGCTGCACTTTCAACACTTTCGTTTCCAGCGTTGCTGAGCGGTCTAAGCCGGGGATACCCTGGGTTCCAGAGTCTCGAATGTCGCTTTGTTTAGTGACCAACCAAGCTCAGTGCCGCGATAGCGATAGCGCCGCTATCGCGCACTGAGCTTGGTTGGTCACTAAACAAAGCGACATTCGAGACTCTGGAACCCAGGGTAAGCCGGGGAAATACTAGGCACAACATCCCTCAACTTGTCGTGCCACATTGTTTCGTCCCAAGGCCAATATTCTGGATCCCTTTTGGGTGCCTTTAATCAAATGTGTAACTTGTCGCGCAACATTTTGTTTTGATGATCACACATGCGAGCCCAAGGCGGATTTTGCCCCTTAGTACCTCCAAGTCTACTGACTAATCAACTTGAATTGTTGGCAAAAAGTTGCGCCAGAAGTTGTGTGTTTGATGAAAAACGAGCAACAAAACCAGAATTTGTGTCTCAAAGTAGACCCGCGCTCTACTTCAACACTTTCGTTTCCAGCGTTGCTGAGCGGTCTAAGCCGGGGAAATACTAGCCACAACATCCCTCAACTTGTCGTGCCACATTGTTTCGTCCCAAGGCCAATATTCTGGATCCCTTTTGGGTGCCTTTAATCAAATGTGTAACGTGTCGCGCAACATTTTGTTTTGATGATCACACATGCGAGCCCAAGGCGGATTTTGCCCCTTAGTTCCTCCAAGTCTACTGACTTATCAACTTGAATTGTTGACAAAAAGTTGCGCCAGAAGTTGTGTGTTTGATGAAAAACGAGCAACAAAACCAGAATTTGTGTCTCAAAGTAGACCCGCGCTCTACTTCGTGCAACAAGTTTTCACAAATCTGGAACATTAAATTCAACTTCAACTTCAACTTTATTATATCTTTTTTTTAAATAACCAAGAACAAATCCTTTGTTTCTTTCTCATTCAAAATTTAATAAGCGCCGCCCTCGAATAAGCGCCGCATTAGAGACCTGAAAATTTAATTAGCGCCGCGGCGCTTATTCGAACAAAAACGGTATCTCCAACTGTTCAGAGACTGAAGGTGTCCTATACAGAATACTAATTGGTCTATCAGATACAGAATACTAATTAGATCAATCAATATTCTGTATCAGACACCTAGCCATGTTGTATCGGGGGATTGTAGATTGGATAGGCATCCTGTGAATAATGGATGAATATTATAAGTATAGATAGGAGTTGTTCGCTCCTAATAGTAAAGAGCCCTTGTTATGACTTTTTATTTCTCACATTCAATAAGCTACACGCCACAACTTAACGTAGTTTGTGTGTGTTTGTTTGCCTTGAATTTGCCTACAATTTGAAAAGTTATATTGTGTATTGCAGGATGGTTTGATTAATTTCGACAAACGAAGAAAGGTGAGTACAGCAGTGTTGGGAGACGCAAATGGACCTTGTCGAGGTTCTTCATATTTCCAAATTAGGCCACAAAAAGAAAATCCAACAACACAGCTGGAAAGAGATCGAAAAATAATTTTAAAAAAAAGTTCAAAGCAAAAACGTTGCTCAAAATTAAAGACCCATCACCAACCGGGAGCCTTTGCGCCTCCTTTTCTTTTGTTTTCAGGTTGATCCGTTGTTTTTTGGGTGCTCTGATTGGCTAAAGAGTCCGCAAAGCCTGTCGGTTGGTGATGGGCCTTTAATTAATTTTGTCATTTCGTTCGAGGCTTGGCGACCGAGCCTCTAACTTTGTTTACTCTGTAGGCAAGATTTTCTGCTCGCCGAGCAAACGTACCTAAAATTTGCAAAGTTTAGCAATGTATTTCTTCGCGATTTTAAAGGAATGTACTCTCAAGCTTATTTCGAGGTGCTTTTTCCAGTTATGGATATCGCTTTGCTCTCTGAGGCATTCTTTCGAAATAAGAACCTCAAAAAGGTCTGTTACAGTACGACTAACCAAGCAAGGTAATCTTTTTTCATACTTTACCGTCTTTTAACAAGTAATTTATCGATCTTTCTACAGGAGTTCGAGGTGATCGCCCAGATCAAACTTTTTCAAGAGGCAGCCAAGAATTACGCTATTCTTAGTCCAGATGAAAAGTTCCGTCATTGGTTCAACGTCATTGAGACATTCTCTGAGTCCGACAGGTAGAGTAGACCCGTCCCCCTGACTTGTGCTCCGTGATCTGTAAAACGCATGCAATCATTGACTTGTGACCTGTGACACTCGATCATCAATCAATCAAAACCTTTGCCCCGTGACATGTGATCCTCGCCCCGTGACATGTGATCCTCGCCCCGTGACATGTGATCCTCGCCCCGTGACATGTGACCCTCGCCCCGTGACATGTGACCCTCGCCCCGTGACATGTGATCCTCGCCCCGTGACATGTGACCCTCGCCCCGTGACATGTGATCCTCGCCCCGTGACATGTGATCCTCGCCCCGTGACATGTGATCCTCGCCCCGTGACATGTGATCCTCGCCCCGTGACATGTGATCCTCGCCCCGTGACATGTGATCCTCGCCCCGTGGCATGTGATCCTCGCCCCGTGACATCTGATCCTCGCCCCGTGACATCTGATCCTCGCCCTGTGACATGTGACCCTCGCCCCGTGACATGTGATCCTCGCCCCGTGACATGTGATCCTCGCCCCGTGACATGTGATCCTCGCCCCGTGACATGTGATCCTCGCCCCGTGACATGTGATCCTCGCCCCGTGACATGTGATCCTCGCCCCGTGACATGTGATCCTCGCCCCGTGACATGTGATCCTCGCCCCGTGACATGTGATCCTGGCCCTGTGACATGTGATCCTCGCCCCGTGACATGTGATCCTCGCCCCGTGACATGTGATCCTCGTCCCGTGAGATGTGACCCTCGCCCCGTGACATGTGATCCTCGTCCCGCGAGATGTGACCCTCGCCCCGTGACATGTGATCCTCGCCCCGTGACATGTGATCCTCGCCCCGTGACATGTGATCCTCGCCCCGTGACATGTGATCCTCGTCCCGTGAGATGTGACCCTCGCCCCGTGACATGTGACCCTCGCCCCGTGACATGTGACCCTCGCCCCGTGACATCTGATCCTCGTCCCGTGACATGTGATCCTCGCCCCGTGACATGTGACCCTCGCCCCGTGACATGTGATCCTCGTCCCGTGAGATGTGACCCTCGCCCCGTGACATGTGATCCTCGCCCCATGACATGTGATCCTCGCCCCGTGACATGTGATCCTCGCCCCGTGACATGTGACCCTCGCCCCGTGACATGTGATCCTCGCCCCGTGACATGTGATCCTCGCCCCGTGACATGTGATCCTCGCCCCGTGACATGTGATCCTCGCCCCGTGACATGTGATCCTCGCCCCGTGACATGTGATCCTGGCCCTGTGATCCTGTGGCTCTTGACTTGTGACCCGTGACCTGTGACACATAATCATTGACTTGTGAACTGTGACCCTCGACTTGTTCCCCGTGGCCTGTGACCCTCACTCTGTGACCGCGTGTCCCTTGACTCTTGACCCGTGACTTCTGATACCGAATGAAAACAATACAAAGGAGTGGCTGACACGGGCTCTTTAAACTTGATCACATGCGTTTCTGTTACCTAGCATTGGGCACTAATGTGATTTATCGGGATGATTTCTGTTGGTTTTTCGTTTCAGTTTCAACCTGTCCTGTCAGTTGGAAAATGAATCATTCAAGAAAAAAGGCAGTTCAAGGTTAACGATGAGGTAAAACAAAACACCAGTGCAATATCTGTCTTTAAAATATAGCTAAATCACTTACTAGAAAAAAAAAAGGATTTTGCAACGTAAGGTGCAACGATGCGACCATATATTATGGTCTTAGACAGGCAACTAGTGACATGCGCTCGGTCGTGTGTAAGAAATTGCACAACTGTAACCCAATCTCGTACCCAGAGCCCGTCATCTTTTGGCCAGCGGCAAGATTCAGGGCTCTGGGGGAATCCGATTTGTTAGCATGCGTGGTAGGTCAAAAACGTAACGAACTTTCATACAACCTTCAAACCGGAAACCCAGAATCTGGGTTTTATAAAAATTCGATTCCCCCAGAGCCCTGAATCTTGCCGCTGGCCAAAACATGACGGGCTCTGGGTAGGAGATTGAACTGTAACCATCCAAGGGAATCATCACATGATCTGAATTGGATGGCAACAAGATGTAAACATCGTTAGCCGATTTGGTCTATGGTTAAATGTTATCGCCGTGAAAATAGTCTATTGAAATTTATATGTTACCCTTGAAAAATCCTTAAAGTGCATATCACCCCTTAGAGGGAGAGAACATGGACTGAAAGTTGTGCTTGAACAAATAAGAATGACGGAAATTCTTTTTTTGCTGTGAGATCAAAGATTTGCGCAAATTAGGTTTTGATGAGAGGTATTGTTTAAGACAGAACTTCGTGAATAAATCTTCCTCTACCGGTTTTATGCACAATGATATAGAAGCCAGCGGCGTTATTCATGCAAAAAAGTCACTGGATTATAATCGCACTGGCTGATATTGGCATGCATATATCTTCTCGTCACGTCAACAAATTTGCATAAAACTTTGATCTTACGTATCTCGTTAACCAAAAAAGATATGTAAGCAACATTTTTTGGCATTTTTATTTGTTCAAGCAAAACTTTCAGTCCGTTCTTTCCTCTCAGGGGTGATATTCACTTTGAACATTTATCTGAAAAATCTGTACGAACCATGTGTGTAATTCTATTTTGCCAGGAGAATGCATAGCGACCCTGACCTTTCCAAGATGACCCTATCTCCGGACAGTATCGCAACGAAACAGGGTTCCAAGTCTACAAATGTCTCGCCAGTTCTGTCAAGACACAGGCGCAACGTAAGACAAACCCGCATGACTTTATACTGATATACAATCTTCGTTCACCTATTGGTTACAATTGATCACGTGAGGTTACACAACGATATCAAAGCGAGCGAGTGCGTAAGATTTAAACAAAACCCCGCCATAAGAACAAAGAAACCGAGCACTTGCATTTCCCGCTGTTTTGGCGGCAATAATCCAGTTTCGAATTCTCCACTCTGCCGCTGAATAAGCATCGACGGCGCATAAATACAATGGGAGCCTCAGTTTGAAGTAGAAAAAGTTGTGAATACCAACGAGAAACTGATGAAGCTTGAATGGAGACAAAAGACAAAACTTTTTGAACTCGTTGGTATTCGCAAATTTCGGGTTTAAATCCAGGCTCCCACTGTATTTATGTCTATTCAGCGGTAGATTAGAGAATTCGAAACTGGACTATTCAGACGACTTCGCTAAACCGGAAGTCCTAGAACGATGGTTTCCCTTTGGCTTGTCGCATTCCGCTGGCCAGACGACCACAGGGGAGGCTCTGGTGACATCCATTTGTGCCTTCGCTGATTGGCTGATTTTGAGCGTTGGGGCATGCGCAGAAAGGTGTTTGTCTCAGCGGCTCTGTCAAATCTCGCGCATGCGTCAATGGCTCTCACCAGAGCCTCCCTGTGTAGGTGGTGGACCGGGAAGCTCTGGGTTCGAGAATGCTTCACTCCAAAAACAACCAAAACCATCTTTTCTCTCCCTTTGCTATCGCTTTGTTTCCCTACTTGTTTTTACTATTCTCCTTGTTTTCTTGCAATGTTTTCTTAGAATTCCAACTCGTCAACCTCATCCACGTCATCTGGTATCTCCTCTGGATCAGAGACGGCAAGCGCCAAGAGCCTGACCATACCGCGTGCGCATGCGCGAATGTCACTCACAGACACTGACAGCACCGGTCTGCCAATCAATCAGAACAAAGGCCCCTCCCCATCAGGATCGCCCCACTCCCCCCGGCCTCATACACTCAATAGGCTGACTTTGTCATTACCGTTACCTGGTACAAGTCCCCGGCTCTTGGAAACGGGACATATAATCCGAGTGAGCCTGGAGTCTGATTCTAGCGGGGTGCTTTATAAAGGAGTTTGGGTAAGCTGTGCACGCCCCATAGTTTGTGGATAATATTTCTTTAGATGTTTATTTATATGATTTGCCCGAGAGCTGGGAAATCCTCAGAGCGAGGCTCCAATTACGAGGTTCCCTGGTCAGTGTAGTGGGTTAGTAAGTTGTAAGCCCTACACTGAGGATGGGCAACTTCCAACGTCCCCGTGGTTCTTTAACGTCCCTCTGGTTCAGGTTAGTGTAGTGTATGTGAGAGACGGGACCTACGGTTTAACGTCCTTATCCGAGAAGACGCGAAGGTCTAACCACTTGCAGATATTAGAGCAAAGGCAGCACCTTCTCCTCAATTATTTAGGACCCTGAGTGTTGGTCCGGCCGGGGTTTGGACTCCAAACCTCCCGCACATAAGCCCAGCGCTCTACCAATGCGCTAACCGGTATATGGATGTTGCAACGACGGGAGCCCGACAACAGAAGCCTCCATCACCAGCTGATTTCTTGATCTCAAATAAGCCAATCAGAGCACTTTTTGCTACATCGTCAAGCGTTCCAAGATTCTAAACAACTATTGCCTAAAAACCGTTCCATCTCCTCGGGAAATCTTGCCTCGTGTCAAATGTAAACTCGGTTTGACTTGTACGATGATTAAAACTGTTTCTCAAAACTACTAGCACTATTCGAGTATCTGTCGTTGAACCTAGGAAATTATCGTTTTGACAAACAATCCTTTGCGCACCGTGAGATGAGATCAGCTGTCACCTAGTGGGCGTCTGAAGCACAGGGAGCCCATCAAGAGGAGCCTCCATCACCTAGTGGTGGGCGTCCGAAGCACAGGGAGCCCATCAACAGGAGCCGCCATCACCTAGTGGTGGGCGTCTGAAGCACAGGGAGCCCATCAAGAGGAGCCCCCATCACCTAGTGGTGGGCGTCCGAAGCACAGGGAGCCCATCAACAGGAGCCGCCATCACCTAGTGGTGGGCGTCCGAAGCACAGGGAGCCCATCAACAGGAGCCGCCATCACCTAGTGGTGGGCGTCCGAAGCACAGGAGTAGATAAATCTATTTTTAGATTGTAGATTTTGAATCCCGCGAGATTTAGTTGTCATGGTTACGAATTACATCCCTTCTCTCAAACAACAGATTGCTGAAATCTGAATCTGAAATTCAGCCACATTCAGTTCTCAAACCGACTGAATGCGCCCAACATACTCCATCTCAAAATACCAATTCCCCGTAAATTCAAAATTCACCCTCTAAAAATAGACTCCATAAATAGACTCGACTCTAGACCTAGTGGAGTAGATGGAAGCTCCTGTTGAAGGGCTCCCTGTGCATATGACTAGACCTAGTGGAGTAGATGGAGGCTACTGTTGAAGGGCTCCCTGTGCATATGGCTAGACCTAGTGGAGTAGATGGAAGCTCCTGTTGAAGGGCTCCCTGTGCATATGGCTAGACCTAGTGGAGTAGATGGAGGCTCCTGTTGATGGGCTCCCTGTGCATATGGATAGACCTAGTGGAGTAGATGGAAGCTCCTGTTGAAGGGCTCCCTGTGCATGTGGCTAGACCTAGTGGAGTAGATGGAGGCTCCTGTTGAAGGGCTCCCTGTGCATATGGCTAGACCTAGTGGAGTAGATGGAAGCTCCTGTTGAAGGGCTCCCTGTGCATATGGCTAGACCTAGTGGAGTAGATGGAGACTCATGTTGAAGGGCTCCCTGTGCATATGGTTAGACCTAGTGGAGTAGATGGAAGCTCCTGTTGAAGGGCTCCCTGTGCATATGGCTAGACCTAGTGGAGTAGATGGAGGCTACTGTTTAAGGGCTCCCTGTGCATATGGCTAGACCTAGCGGAGTAGATCGAGACTCATGTTGAAGGGCTCCCTGTGCATATGGTTAGACCTAGTGGAGTAGATGGAGGCTACTGTTGAAGGGCTCCCTGTGCATATGGCTGGACCTAGTGGAGTAGATGGAAGCTCCTGTTGAAGGGCTCCCTGTGCATATGGCTAGACCTAGTGGAGTAGATGGAGGCTACTGTTTAAGGGCTCCCTGTGCATATGGCTAGACCTAGCGGAGTAGATGGAGACTCATGTTGAAGGGCTCCCTGTGCATATGGTTAGACCTAGTGGAGTAGATGGAGGCTACTGTTGAAGGGCTCCCTGTGCATATGGCTAGACCTAGTGGAGTAGATGGAGGCTACTGTTGAAGGGCTCCCTGTGCATATGGCTAGACCCAGTGGAGTAGATGGAGGCTACTGTTGAAGGGCTCCCTGTGCATATGGCTAGACCTAGTGGAGTAGATGGAAGCTCCTGTTGAAGGGCTCCCTGTGCATATGGCTAGACCTAGTGGAGTAGATGGAGGCTCCTGTTGATGGGCTCCCTGTGCATATGGATAGACCTAGTGGAGTAGATGGAAGCTCTTGTTGAAGGGCTCCCTGTGCATGTGGCTAGACCTAGTGGAGTAGATGGAGGCTCCTGTTGATGGGCTCCCTGTGCATATGGATAGACCTAGTGGAGTAGATGGAAGCTCCTGTTGAAGGGCTAGACCTGTGCATATGGCTAGACCTAGTGGAGTAGATGAAGACTCCTGTTGATGGGCTCCCTGTGCATATGGCTAGACCTAGTGGAGTAGATGGAGGCTCTTGCTGATGGGCTCCCTGTGCATATGGCTAGACCTAGTGAAGTAGATGGAGGCTTTTAGGTGAAGCACGGGTGGCGCAGCTTGTAAAGCGCTTGCCTCTCACCTCTGTGCACCGGGTTCGAATCCCAGGATTTCTCTCTGCTGTTTCGAACCTTGTGTTGATCGTGGGTTGAAGTGATTTGTCATTTCTTCCGTATTTCATGTCTTTCGGATGAGACAATAAGCCGAGGTCCCGTCTCTCCGCCCACTACACTTAACCACTATTCGAGGGCGTTAAACAACCACAGTGCTCTTCGATAGATTTCTCCATACATTTACTGTATCAAGAGCAAGGTTACAACTTTAGGAGATCCTGGGTCCGCCCCTGGTGCTCACTACAAAATGATACACCCAACAACCATTTATGACTGTAAACTGTATTGTATAAATCGCAGTCCGCATCTATTGATCAGACATGTCCAGATCTGTAAACCACATTTGAACATATCCATATGATAATTTGCGGTATACAAGTGCATACATTTAATTTCATTTTCATTTAATTTCTTCTATTGACGGGCCTCTGGCAAAAGGCTGATGAAACGCTCACGGCTAAAACCAAGTTTAGAAGTATTTACCTTATTTGGAAGTGACGGTAGATCCCCTTCTCATATGAATTTCGGCGACATTTGCCAGAAAACACTTACCTTTTGAGCAAGAACTTCCAGAAATTGTAGGGATTTAGCAATGTACCCTCCACGTTGGATCCAACTTAGTGATCCCGTCAGATCTATTTTAAGCATCCACAGGGAACCCCTCGGCTCGCTTCAGTGACCTTATAGGCATTTGGAAGAGGTCAAAACAACGGTACTCCGAATAGGTGTCCAGCGATGGTGAATTTGAGTACCCCCTCCCCTCTAAGTATCCAGTGGTTATTTTCTCGAAGCAAAAATAAGGGATACACGATTTTATTGTAGAAATGTGTTGTTCTTCACCACTATTCAATAATTTTCCACGACATTTTGGCAGTTGAAAATGTGATTTCTAGGAAAATTGAAAGAAGTGGTGGGCCTGGGGTACTGACCCATCATAGTTTTGGATACTTATAAAATACTGTAGGCGGTCGGGGTAGCGACAACTTGCAACCCAGTGTTTGAGAAATCCTCATTCTTTCAGTTCAATCTGCCCCTCAGCTCTTGCACCAGGAGTCCATTGCTAGGAGTGCTGATCTTTCACATCAGGACTGTCCACCAACACTGTAGATTTTGTGCTATTTTTAGACGTGTGTTGCCATGGATAATCTCTTTTTTATCATCAGCTGACTAATGAGGAGCACTGTCCAACTGTTATACGTACATGCATGGCCAAACACGACCTCTCGGGGGACCCATCGGATTTCTGTCTGGTACAGCAACTACACAACGGCAGTGAGTGATCAAATCGAAACATACAGCGATTCCAGCTATAACGCACGCGCCTTGCATGTCGGGGGATGCGGGATGTAAATGAAGCGTGTGTTGTGTAATGAATTTGACGTTTGCTGCAAAATTGAATTAAGATTCTCTCTCGAAGCAATTATTAATTATACAACAACACTAGTAAATCGCGCGCTCTGATTGGTCGAGAGCCATGTTGCTATAAGAGTACAGATACACGGTTGACAAAATCCCTGTTTGTTGTTGTATAAAATAAATAGATCTCGTTTTTTGTGCGTATGTACTGTAATAGATACACAGAAGACGTCACAGAATGTCATGAGCAACATTCACGCAACTCGACTGCGTCTCGTTGCGTACTTTTTTGTTCATGACATTTTTTGACGTCATCTGTGTATCTATTACAGTACACACGCACGCAAAACGAGATCTATTTGTTAAATAGATTCGATGCGAGTGAGATTCGACGTATGTCTAGGCCTTACAGTGTTCTGTTTTTGATATACATCTAATTTTAAAAAAATGTTATAAGAAACGATTTGGAAATACATCTTATAACCAGGAGTCAGTTAGTTTTAGCATCTTGCATTACTAGGAGCGATGATCTTTCACATTAGGACTGTCTGCTACGCTGTATATTATGTGCTATTTTTAGCATCTTATGACCAGGAGTCCATTACTAGGAGCGATTATCTTTCACATTAGGACTGTCCGCTAACACTGTAGATTATGTGCTCTTAACATTTATGAGCAGGAGTCCATTACTAGGAGTGACGATCTTTCACATCAGGACTGTCCGCTAGCACTGTAGATTGTGTGCTATTTTTAGCATCAAAATTCTTTGTTCTATTGTTGATATATATGATTGTTATTGTTCCAGAGGAGCTGGTTTTTCCTGATCACTGTAATATATATTACGCCATGAACTCGACTATAGAACCTCTCACGTTCACCCTGCGCAAGAAAAGATGACTGAGAAACCTAGGCTGGTGAGTTCATTTCGATATTAGTAATTTATACAGCTATCGAAAGCTGTACGCGCCAAGACCGCAATATAGGCGATTATTCTGTGACGTCATTGTTTATATTTTGGCTCATTTGGATAAGCAATATCGAGAATAATACGTTTTGAATATCATTAAATTCCAGTGAATAAAACGTAATTAGAAAATTTTGTACTAAAAAAAGAAATTATGAGCGTGTGGCGTAAAGCTCAATTTAGATAAAACATGGGCTAATGAGCGTTTTGCCCCAATTATTTCACGGAAATTCTATAAGGCTGCATTTAGATTTGAAAACAGCAATGAAAAGCTCAAGGTAAGCTCATTTGTTATTTTTAAGAAAGTCTCGACCTGTTTCCATAACACTTTTTTATGCTAGTTGAACCTTTTTCAAATTTCATGAAATCATTTGGGCAAAACGCTCATTAGCTCAAATATTTCCTCTAAATTGAACGTTGCACCACGTGCTTAGAATTCGACATATCAGCTTGAAATTTTCCATTTACGTTTCATTCACAGTTCTCTATTGATATACACAACGCATCGTTCACAACAACACAGAGTAGCAGGGTGAATCGCGTTACTTCAGGCAATTCTCCCGTTTGGACGAGTATTCGAGGGAAGCGAACTTGCGAAATATGAATTCAAAAAGCACATTTTGGACAATGTTTGCTCATATTGTGGGCTTACGGCACGTTTGGTAATTTGACCGCCATGTTGGAGTCCTTCTCCGAGGGACTCACCAGCATAGCGGCACCATACATTCTACAGCAAACAGTTGGTGCATTTGTTCGCTTATATCTCGCTTGCAATATAAGATACCATTTATTCCTACATTTTTCTCCTTTTTCTTTTCTTTTTTTCCAGGTCCTGGAGTTCTTTATATCGCACAAGCATTCGCGCTGGACGCTAAGTCATGATTTACGCTATTGTGACGTCACGTGGCGAACAACGTGCCAGTACTATTATTGACGTGTCATCACTGGATAATCACGTGATAGCACTTAGTCCCCGGGCCTGGGGACCGTTTCTCGAAACACTCGAGAATTCTCGGGCCCTAAAAACTTGTTCTGTAATTTTAATAGATTGATCCCAAAGTTTTTCGTTTTCTTTTCTTCGCTGCTGATTTAAATAGTCTAGAACGTCCTATTCGTGGATATTTATACTGTTTTCGTCTCAAAAATGAAATTTTCGAGTTTATTTAAACCCTCAAATCGACGAAAAATCACCCGAAAAGACTCGGGAGGGCAGCTTCTCACAAATTTTTTTCATTGTTTTTCACTCGAATTTTTCGGGCACCCGAATAATATATGTTAAAGTAACGTAATTATATCAATACTTTCGGCTATAATACTAATCAACGAATAGACGGTTCTAGACTATTCAAGTCAGCAGGGTAAAAAAGAAAACGACAAACTTAGGGGATCAATATATTAAAACTGCAGAACATATTTCTCGAACGCTCGACAATTCTCGGACCCGCGAAAAGTTTGTTTGTAAGTTTAACAGATTGATCCCCAAGTTCCCCGATTTCTTTTCTACCCTGCTGATTTGAGAAGTCTAGATCTTCCCATTCGTGGATATTTATATTCGATATAATTTAAAGAATTACGTTAGTTTAACCCGAAAGTTTTTGGGTGAAAAACAATTGAAAGTTTTCGGAAGAAACTGCCCACCCGCTCGAGATTTTTCGTTAACACTATAGATATCCACGAATAGGAAGTTCTATTACGCTATTTAAATCAGAAGGATAGAAAGAAAATTTTCGGGTTCGATATGTTAGATTAACAAACAAACTTTTCGGGCTTGAAAATTATCGGCTGTTTCGAGAAACGGGCCCAGCAATTTTTAGGTTGCATTTTAGCGCACGGGATAACCACGTGTTTCTAATGGAAGGTCACGTGTCAACACAATCACCTGACCAGCCGCAAGTCAATGTAAAATACAAAATTGGACGGAGTGCTGGTTCTAAATAGGCACGTGCTAAAAAGGCACGTGCTAGTGTGAAATAATCACGTGCTGGTTCTAAATAGTCACGCGCCATATTTGGATAGTCACCAAAAATGTACAAATAGCAGGAGTATGTTTTTTTGGGAAAGACAAAACTGCACTAAAAAATGTGAAGGCTTTTAAAATTCATGAAATATCAATTAATTCGGCTGCCAAGTAGCTCTTCGAATGATATTGAGCGGATTATTCTATTCTATTGAAGTGAAGTGCCTTCAAGTGACATTTATAAATACAACGCTACTTTATCTGGACATACATGCCTATTTTTTTTACTCATATTTTTCTGTTTTTAACTTTTTATGATTATGCAAAGTTGATATAGAATTGATATAGAATTATAGATATTTTATTTATATAAAAAATAATAGCTTGAGATAATAGATAAAGAATTGTACTGAATAGTTTTTTAAAGAAATAAAACAATGTGGGGGACGTTTGTTGGCAAGTGCATTTTTACTAGACCATGACGCAACCCTATTTTTGTGTACGTGGCCCTCTTTTTTTAATTTAACATTTTTATTGTTACTTTTACGGGGGGGGGGTCAATGCTTGATTTTACCCTAAAACTTAGGGGGGTGGTCTACTGTTTAAAATGCACATATCAAGAGAATAACTTGTTTATAAGATCGGTATGGATAAACTCTTCAATAACAATCATGTCCATTCTTCATCAACTCATCACGTGACCTATCACATTTCTTAACACCAAAAATTCGAATTGTCAACATATTGTCAAAAGTCTGAGCGCTAAACGCAAGTTTCCTTGAAACCTTATCGGCTAACGGTTGATTCCCTTGGGTGGTTACAATTGTCAAGTTTTTCTCACTCGACCGGGTGCACGAGTGTATGTCCACTCAAAGGAATCATCACATCACGTGAATTGGGTGGCAAACAAGATGTAAACGCCGTTTAGCCGATTTGATCTATTATAGCTTGTTTATGCAGAAATGCCCAGTTTGTTTTCTAGCGAAAAAAAAAAACAACTTTTGTTTTGTTCCTCGAAGCAATGGCTGATTGCATTTTTAAACCGCACTGAGGGGGGTTGTATTAGACCCTGGAAATTCCACGTGAGGGGGGGTGTCTGAAGACTGGAAATTCCAAGGGGGAGGGGTAAAAAAAGGTGACTTTCCAGAGCCATTTTATCCAAAAATAGATTTTCCAGAAAAAAAAAACCCTCCAGTGGAATTTCCATTTTTTTTCTGGCAAAATACCCCTGGAAAATCTATTTTTGGATAAAATTATGGCCCTGGAAAGTCACCTCATTAAATGAGGTTGGAAATTCCAGGGGAGGGGGTCTTTTTAAGGGAGGTCCTCAACCCCCCTGGTGCGGTTTAAAAACGCAATCAGCAGTTCGACCAAGTACTGTAAAGCCACAACAGTTCATCTGAAAAATTCAACATCAATACACTACCCTACCCTAAGTAAGACGGGCGTAGCCAGGGTCCTACCGTCCTGACACACCACTTTGGGAACAATAGATAGTGCGCGTTAAAGAAAAATTGACAAAGGCGGTCAACCTAGAATAGCTGTATTCACACTAGAGACGGAAAACTCGTCTGAGACGAGTTTCTCGTCAGAAAAAGTTCCTGTCTTATGTCAATTCTACTCAGAAACACTTGCTTGTTATCTGTCTAAACTTTCTTCTTCAAAAAAAAGTTTTCTCTTTTAGCGTCAAGGAAAAGAAAATACTGGTCAATGGTAGACTCGATTCCAGGCTCGAATTTCAAATTGAATCAAAGCGAGGAACAGCACCTCGCCATTCCGTAGCGAAGGGCGCCAATAGAACCAGGACGCAGCGCAAGGAAAACAAGACTTTTTCACTTCATCTGACAGACAGAAAATGTAAAGATTTATTTTCACTTGACTAGACTTGAACTGTCAAGAATGAACTTCAGATGACTGTATTAAGACCAAATACACCTAACCATAAAAGAGAGAAAGCATACGTTGCTGCTGGGGTTTCCCAGACAGTCAAGGGAAAAAACGCGACTGGTTTCTTTGTAAGGCAAGCCAAGTAAAATTACGATCACGCGGTGAACACGTGACTGGTTTCCTTGCAAGCTAAGCCAAGTAAAAACACGTTTAGTTATCAACATATGATTGGATGATAAAAATAAGAGAATGCAAAGTAAACGTAAATACAAATAATTTCCTACATTCATCTGAAACCCGCTCTACAATAGCTCTCGGAATTCTTCACTTCCTTTTCTAGAGGCACTAGTAACTTTTTTTGTGAAATTCAATGTAGATACCGCCGGCCAGGTCTCGCGCTACAATAAAATTCGTACTTGGGGCAGAGGCTTAGAGCAAATAAAAACAATGTACGATAAGTTGCTCAGTTTTCCTGCCGTCAGATTTGTTTTGTTGTGTTCCTTGGCCCTAATCAGGGGCGGATCTAGGGGAGGGGATCAGGGGGTTGCAACCCCCCTATGAGAGTGATAGATTCGATCAACTCACCAGTCCCAACTTAATCCTGCAAGCCCCCTCTGAAAAAATCCTGGATCCGCCCCTGCTAATCAATCTATTATTAAACTTGGAGACTCCTAATACTGATAAGACCATTCGCGATAATAGCGCGGATTTCAGTTGAATTTAAATATACCTAGCCAATTTGAAACGAAACCCATTCAACAACAATCAGGAAGCGAAGAAGGTACTGCAGTGGTACCTATTAAGCGACCACCCTCTATTTAGCGTTCAGTCCCAAAATAATGTATTGTCGCTGCAGTACTTTATTTACATACTTCCATTCAGCGATCACCCTCTATTAAGCGGCCACTTGGCCTGGTCCCGAGGGTGGCTGCTTAATAGACCTCCTCGGCTTGGGCGTAATGTTTAGCCCATTTCAGATCACGTGGCATTCCCATGAGTATTCTCTCTCTGTCTGGAATGCTTCCATATTCATATCCTACGGTGCGTAGCAGAAAAAGAAATAGAGAATACTCATGGGAATGCCACGTGATCTGAAATGGAAAAACATTACGCCCGAGCTGAGGAGGTCTATAGAGGTACCACTGTGCTTGCGTTTAGTCATGACCCAAGAAAACACGAGTCACTGTGTTTGGTCTTTCCTCGCATTCTCATTGGCTGATTTAACAAAGACCTCAGACCTCAGCCAATAGGAACGTGGAGAAAACGCAAGTCTGATTTACTAGCTTTGGACAGTCATCTGAAATCTGCTCAATCCGTCATAGTGGAGCACTGAATGTATTTACACGTATTTATTATTTTAAACTACAATGTATAGTGTCTTATCAGGCCTTATCAGGACTTCGGCCACTGAGAAATATCGTAATTAGTAGGTGCGAAAAATTACGATATTGCCCACTAACGCGAATTCATCCTTTTGCAATTTTTTTTTCACAAAAACGTTTATATAATAAACAGAATAATACATGGGCGCTTGGAGATATGGTATCAAAATCTAAACACTCGAAGATAAACTCCATTTCCCCGCACGCCCATGTATTATTCTCTATTTCAGTATGTGGAGATATTCTCAGGTAGCAGCTTAGTACCTGGCGTGTTGTGGCCAGGTTCTCCCAAACCACAGGTAACCCGATTTGAACCCCATGAACTGGGCTTACTTAGTAAAGTGTGTATTGTACTATCATATGACACCGCGGCAAAACGCAGATCACATGCGCTAAAGATTCACTGGCCTGTGAAATGAAGACAATTGAAAAAATCTGCATAACAACAGCGAACGATAAATTTTGACTTCAAACCAGAATTTTCGCCTCGGGTGCAAGCCTTAAATTGCGAAGTGCAAACGTTCAGAGAAAGTATGGTCATATTCTAGTTGCTCTGCAATTTTTGGCCTTACGTTTTGTGTCTGGAGCTTACGTTTTCCAAATTTCCAAGAGAGCACGAGATATCTTTGTTATGTAGATTATTTCTTTTGTTTTCATTTCACAGGAAGCGTATCTTTAGCGCATGGCAAATGCGTTTTGCCGCGGTGTCCTATCATATAGTGTATTCTGGCGGATGGGCTGAGCTCTCATGGAATTCTAGCGTTTTTAGTGTTATTAATATTGGTGGGGCGTGGGTTCACTGTGTTCTATTATGCAAAGTAGTCTAGAAGCTAAAGTCTAAAACAAGGATTATTTTACGACTTTGTTGCACCCCCAGTACGGCAAAGAGTTCTTGATATCGTTTTAAAGCTTATGAACTGAAGATCACGAATTCATTCCTCATCACGTGGGAATGGTAACCAAGCGAAAGGACCCTTTTTCCACGTGATTCGTGATCTTCAACAAAGTCGTTAAAAATCGGGTTTGGCCACTAGACTATAGCCTGATTGCAGGTCGTGGAGCATTGTTTCTTTGGCGAGAAACTCAGGAGTTAGCGATAACCGCCGCCATCTGGGATTTTGATGCGCGTATGGTCTTGGGGTGAGACTGCATGTCCCTGGAAGTCTAATATGGCAACCGTGATCACGAATCCCGGAGTTTCCGCCATAAAAACGCGTTATACCACTTGCAAGCTGGCTTCATATGTGAATTATGGGATTCTAGACTATTTATAATGTGGTTTTGTGGAGCGAGGGCGAGCTGATGCTGTGCGACCTCTCTGAGTGGCAGCTTGTTGTTGGATCTGGAAAGCCATCGGATGAATCTTGAACCCAAATAACCTGTCGAGACAAAACATGGTCATCAGGCATGAAATATCATGTGAAAATGTCAACGGCAATGACAACAATGATGCAACATTGGAAATGATGTAGCAATGCCGATGACATCAACAATGATGATGATGACAACATTGGTAATGATGTAGCAAGACGATGTCAACAATGATCATGACAGTGACAACAATGGTAACAATGTAAGATGACGCCAATATTGGTAATGATGTAAGATAACAACAACATTTGTAGTAAACATGTAACAAGATGATAACAACCTTGGTAATGATGTAACGAGACAATAACAACATTTTAATGATGTAACAAGATGATAACAACATTTGTAATGATGTAACGAGATAACAACATTGGTAATGATGTAACAAGATGATAACAACATTGGTAATGATGTAACGAGACAATAACAACATTTTACTGATGTAACAAGATGATCACAACATTGGTAATGATGTAACGAGATGATAACAACATTGGTAATGATGTAACGAGATGATAACAACATTAGTAATGATAACAAGATGATAACAACACTTGAATGGTATAACAAGATAGAACAACACTTTACTGGTGTAACAAGATCATAACAACATTGGTAATGATGTAACGAGATGATAACAACATTGGTAATGATGTAACGAGATGATAACAACATTAGTAATGATAACAAGATGATAACAACTCTTTAATGGTGTAACAAGATGATAACAACATTGGTAATGATGTAACAAGATGATAACAACATTGGTAATGATGTAACAAGATGATAACAACATTGGTAATGATGTAACAAGATGATAACAACATTGGTAATGATGTAACGAGACAATAACAACATTTTACTGATGTAACAAGATGATCACAACATTGGTAATGATGTAACGAGATGATAACAACATTAGTAATGATAACAAGATGATAACAACTCTTTAATGGTGTAACAAGATGAGAACAACACTTTACTTTGGTGTAACAAGATGATAACAACATTGGTAATGATGTAACGAGATGATAACAACATTTTACTGATGTGGCAAGATGATACCAACATTATACTGATGTAACAAGATGATCACAACATTGGTAATGATGTAATGAGATGATAACAACATTGGTAATGATGTAACAAGATATAAGAACAGTGGTAACGATGTAACGAGATGATTAAGTTTAATTAATTAAGTTTGTTTGAAAAGAGATGGTCGAGCAGATTTTCTGATATAAGCTTTAACTAAACCCGCGAATATCTTTGAAATCCTACAACATGACCTTAAATTTTCACCATATCAAGTTAAAAGCATTCTTAATTTGCCTACTGGTTTAAATACTGTCATATGAAATTCCTTCTGTGATACTGACCACCCTCCTTTGCGGCCACTGAAATGTTAAAATGCTTTCTTACCTTGCTAGTAAGTGATTTGCTTTCTTACCTTGCTACAAAGTGATTTGCTTTCTTACCTTGCTACAAAGTGATTTGCTTTCTTACCTTTGCTACTAAGTGATTTGTTTTCTTACCTTGCTACAAAGTGATTTGTTTTCTTACCTTGCTACAAAGTGATTTGTTTTCTTACCTTGCTACAAAGTGATTTATTTTCTTACCTTGCTACAAAGTGATTTGTTTTCTTACCTTGCTACAAAGTGATTTGTTTTCTTACCTTGCTAGTAAGTGATTTGTTTTCTTACCTTGCTACAAAGTGATTTGCTTTCTTACCTTGCTACAAAGTGATTTGTTTTCTTACCTTGCTAGTAAGTGATTTGTTTTCTTACCTTGCTACAAAGTGATTTGATTTCTTACCTTGCTACAAAGTGATTTGTTTTCTTACCTTGTTACAAAGTGATTTTGCTTTCTTACCTTGCTACAAAGTGATTTGTTTTCTTACCTTGCTAGTAAGTAATTTGTTTTCTTACCTTGCTACAAAGTGATTTGCTGGCCGTTTGGGTCTGTATTCTGGGTGAACCATGAAGAGCATATGTGGGAACCCTGTGCCAAAATATGCCCCATCTGTATGGTGATGTCTAGAAGACTTGGGTGTGTAAACATCCATACACTTGGGGCAATATAACTTGACCATGGCCTCACCTGGTACATCTGACAAGCCTACAACAATACAATAATAGCAGTAGATCAGATTTCAGAAGAGTGTTAAAAACTAAATGCAACTTAAATACACTTAGCCTATCAGAAACAAAGCCCAATCAACAAATGACCAGAAAGGGCACAAAGCAAGCATCAATTGCTTTTAGACGTGACCCAACAAAAAGACACCAGGTGTTTGGTTTTTCTTTGCATTCTTATTGGCTGGCTAAACAAAATACCAAGACTTCGACCAATTTACTTTCAACAGTCGTCTGAAATCTATGGCACTTTAAAACACTTGTACTTTGCCTTTCTATGCATTTCCCTGGCTGAGGATCATGAGGAAGACCTCTGTGCTGGGTTGAAACTCGCTTTGTATTGCTGTTGTTCACCACCTTGGACGGTTTCTGAGCCAGTTTCTTGAGCCCACTTTAAAGGCCCATAGTCAACTGGAACCTTTGCACTTTGTTTTCAATTGGATCTATTGTTATTCAACAGCTGTGATTGGCTGATACTGAAGGTCCCAAAGGGGTTCCTATTGTTCTTCACATTTCACAAGTTGAAACTGAAAATTTGCATCATATTTTTAACTGCATTTTATTTTTGTCCACCTGCAATGCAGCTTGGGTGCTTATGGGCCTTCAAGGGCACGCATATCTGCGGGCGTTTTCCACTGATATCACATGACTGATCAGGGATGGCGGAACAGTTTTCAAAGGGTGGGCTTATTAGTAAGATTGTATGGCAAGGCTGGGGGGGGGGGGGGGGGAGTAAGTTTAGTGAAAATGTATGAAAAGTCGAAAAGTGTGTGTGGGTGGGAAGGGGGGGGCTAAAGCTCCCCTAGCCCCTCCTGGCTCCTGCTGATAGACTGGGGGCTCAAATAATATCAATGGAAAATGTCTGTAGATATGTGTGCGCATAGTGGCCCAAACCGCGACTTTCATCATCATCATCATCATTATCAAGCTTTATTCAAAGAAAACAGTATCAACTTACACTTACAATGCTCTTCCAGTGAGCCGCGTATAAAATTATCTAACACTAAATACAAGATATCTTATCAAATACTAATACTAACTACAACTGTGACCCTCTTTACGAAAACCCGGCTAAATGAATTAAGCGTTCAAAAGCGTTTCTATGCTTTCAAAATGGTTTGTGATTGCATTGTAATGCTCTCGGAACGTTCGAAAATGCTCTTTAAATGCTCGCCAAGGATATTGGACAATCATTCAATGGTTCTCAAATAATTCGCAACGATTCTGTAATGCTACGCAATGATCTAAAAGAATCATTCAACAGTTTTGCAATGTTTGATAATGCTCAGTCGAAATGGCTCCAACGATCCTTTCAAATATTCATCATGCTTTTGGTAAATGTCTTTTAACAACGCAAATGTGACATTAGTTTGACCTCGATCTCCATGTATCCCTTGTAATCACGGACAACCATCTCATCATGTATCCCTTGTAATCACGGACAACCATCTCATCATGTATCGCTTGTAATCACGGACAACCATCTCATCATGTATCCCTTGTAATCACGGACAACCATCTCATCATGTATCCCTTGTAATCACGGACAACCATCTCCTCATGTATCCCTTCTAATCATGGACAACGATCTCATCATGCATCCCTTGTATCACGGACAACGATCTCAAGGTCATTTGAGACTAACATGATGGCAGTATTTTTGATAATTACCCATGAATAAACTTGTACTCATACCCCTCACATATTCGAAAAACAGTCGGGCTCAAGTTTGAAAGCGTTTTAGCATTGTAGTACGAGTTGGGGTTGGCCGGATACTTGTATGAGAACTGATCTTGTCCTTATCGTGACCTTTGACTTGAGTTACATGTTTTAATTGTGATGCCTCAGAGATCGGTTATCGTTGTGCCCTTTAGCGTTTCAATGCTAGTGGCCTAATCCAATGCTTGTGGAATGAACACCAACGATCTTCACTTTCCATTCAACGTTCTTGAAATGATATGCCAATGCTTAGGGAATGGTTTGTAATGGTCTCTAATTTTTTTCAAATGCTTTGTGAACGATAGCCAACGATATGCGAATGTTCTATCATGCATTCCGTACGTTCCACAGTGCATTGAAATGCATTTTGCTCACAACGCAAAAATCATTTAGCCAGGTTTTGGCAAAGAGGGTCACAACTACTGAATTTATTTAAAAACTACAGTTTCTCCTTTCTCCTGCTTGGCCTCATTTCCATGCTCAAGATACCAGGGGTGCTTAACATTGGTCACAAAAAACCGGTAATTTCGGTTGGGATTCCAATGGTACAGTCGATGTTTCGGTCATTCCGGTTGGTACGAGAGGTTCAGCTTCAGAGGTTGTCTCACCGTTCCAGTTGGAACGAACCAATCAGAATGGTTTGTACCATTGGCACTCCAACCGGTTTTATGACCAAATAAAGTAGCCGATCTGAACCGAAGTGAGAATAAGCGAATGGTAAACGCCATTCCACTCGGTATTTCATCCCAACCGGAATGTTCTGTACCATTGGACGCTGATCAAGCCAACCGGTTTTCCTTTACCAATGGTAAGCACCCCAGTTTTCAAAGCCCCATACAAACCCTGTCCTGTAGGTCTATTCTATGGAGAGTTATGCATACCTATTGGTAGAACTGGTTGGTTTTCACAATACACTCGACTGCAATGACCAAAGTCTCCATTCTGGTACTTCTCAAGCTGTGGATAAAGGAATCAACACAATAAGATGAGCTCAGTACACTCTATTAACAATGTAATGCAATGCACTTAAAGGATTAAGGGACTTGTCATCACACATAAATAATATATTGTCACTACCTGTGTCCATATTCCACCTACCATTTGTGCCAGTCCCCTGTTGGTTAATATATATCTATTGTGTATCAGCCCATATAGCATCTCTGCTGCTTGTTCTATAAGATCACTTTGGTTGGGGTTATCTTCTAGCTCATCATCTGTGCATTACAAAACATACCACACAATAAATAAACTGTACCAGTACACAGAAAAACTAAGATAAAATTCCAAGCTGGTTTACTAATAGCAATATATTTGAACATTTTCTGTCAAGTCAACCTAACAGAACACTTGAACCTGTGACATTGATTGGATGCAAAGGTGCTAACATACTGGTACTCTACCATAGCGTCTTACATCCAGGGGGGCACAGGGTACTCAGGAAAATATGATGGGGGGGGGGGGGAATTGGCAATCCTCAAATAAAAAAAATCAAAATAATGTCTAGCAAGAAATGTTCAAGCGTTCACGGTTAGACTGTGTTTTTTACTGTAAACAAACATGCATATGTTTTATGTTACAAATCTTTGGTCCCATATGAGATAGTGTAAACACAAGTTATTGTGGGGTGCCAAATGTCACATGCTCACTTGCTCGCTCATAACTCAAGTGTTAGCCCAACAGGGAAAAATTTATATCTTGAGAACGGAGCAGGGTGATCAAACTTGGATAAAGTTCTCCTCATGGCTAGGGGGGTCCAGCATGATGTCATCAATAATTAAATTGAGGCGTGGGAAGTGCAACATGAAGGTCACATGGCCTGGTGTCATTGATGACGTTATCAAAACTAGAAAACTTGATATCTCTGGAAGGGAACATCGCTAGATGACCAAACTTCGATGTTATCTTCGAGGGAAGCGGGTGCAATACCAAAGTCGCATGACATGACCTCATCGATGATGTTATCAAAACTAGAAAAATTAATTATCTCAAGAAGGGATCATCACTACGGTAAAGGCCACCACACACGGGCCGATTTTTCGTCACGAGACAACAAATCCTGACTGATTGGCTCGTGTGTGCTGACTCGCGACGAGCTTACGACAAAATATCGCGCTCCACCACACATAAGCCGATTTTTTGTCGGCGACGATTTGAAAATCAAACATGTTTGATAAGACGAGCGGACGAAAAATCTTGTTGTAAGCTCGTCTCAGGTCACCACACACGAGCCGATCAGTCAGGATTTTTTGTCTTGCGACGAAGCATGGGCCCGTGTATGGTGGCGCGCGATAATCTTACGACAGAAAATACTGTCGGAATCGGCCCGTGTGTGGCGGCCTTAAGTGACCAAACTTGAGTAAAGAGTAAAGTTATTATTCGAGGCATGGGAGGTACAACACGAAAGTCACATGGCATGACGCCATCAGAACTAGAAAAATTGATATCTCTGGAAGGTAAATCCCCAGACGACTAAATTTGGATAAAAGGTACTCACAATTTCACAGGAGGCACTCGGTGCCTTTGATTTATGTTGATGTTGGTGTTGCTTTTGGGCATATTGTAATCTTTGGCTTATGGATGCAAAACATGAGAGCCCATCTAACTAAATATTGAATAGACTTTTTAGCTATTTATGTACCATATTTTTGTGAAATCTGTAGACGTGTTGGGGAAATAAAGCTTATATACCTGGTTCCATATCTAAAATCATATCTAATGCTTGTCTGTAGTGGGGGACTTGCTCATTTAGACCTGTCAAATTGAACTTGTCCTGGATATAATCCTCATCAACCTAAAACCGCAAAAAAAAAAGATTTTATGCAACAACCCTACTAACTTTTACACTATGATTGGTCAATCTCAAAATGCACAAAATGTCTATTATAAACCTGTAATAGCAATGAAGTATGATGTTGATAAAGAATATGATTACAGCTCTATTTTTGCACACTGTGATTGGGCAAGCCCTGTTTGTTATTAGAGTGCAAATGAACAAATAACTCGTATCTGCATACAGCTATTTCAAGAAACGTTGTCGGTAAAGCGCTCAAGCATACATGCCCAGACTGCTAGGGAATATAGGTAAACACCTTACGTAGCAATTAAAAAAATTATTTAATATTTTTTGGTATCACAAAGTGTCACACGTTTACTACCTTTTTTTGTTTCTTTTTCTTATTCTCTCAGAGTCTTACACCATTATACCTGTAGTGTGGTCATGTTTGCTCCAACAGCGCTTATTGAAATAACTGTATGTTTTGGTTCAAGGTGTTCATCTGGTTCATGACAACCAAGATGTCATACACTAAGTATGTGTCTTTATCAGGGTTCGTATGTTCAGAAATTGAAAAAAAAAAAACCAGGAAGGAGCTGTTTCAGAAATTTCCAGGGGTTTCCAGGAAAATGTTCAGCCTTATCAGTCCATTTTCGATTTTTAGAAAGATTATATTCTTGATTTTGTGAATTGATGAAATTCGCTTCATTTTTCCAGGAGTTTTCCAGGACTTTGTTAGAAATTCCAGGAGATTCAAGGACTTTCTAGGAGTACAATAAAAATCAAGGACTTTCTAGGTTTTCCAGGAGCTGTACGAATCCAGTTTTATTAATATTATTATTATTATTATTAAGTACAGTTGAACGGAAAAATGGGTAAGAAGTTCCAAATGGAGATCGTAGTGAACAGACACACTTTTTCATGATTGCACAACTAACACTTAGGCCTAGTTCATACGTCGTAATTGATCAATTAAATTCGTCTAATTAAATGTGACGTATAAACTAGGCCTTAGCAACCACATACATTACTCAGAGGTTTTGCAAAAGATAGAGCGGATTTCAGATGGCTGTCGTGAGTAATTCGCAATTACCTTGTAATTACTCCTATAGGTTTTATTCAGAATTCGTGTAATTACTTTGAGATTGGTTTCACTACAGTCATATGAAAACCGCTCTATCGGGTTACTTAGATGTTTGGTTCAGGGAACACTTGAGTACAATACATGCAAAACACACATAATTATGAAAAACACAGTAAAGCAATCAACAAAACCTGTGAACTATAGGGTCGGGTTCACACAGGAATGCAAGCACAGACACAAGTGCAAGGATATCAAACTCATACAATTTCCCTTATGTTGTTTACACTAGAATGCATGTGAACATTGCGTTCACCGTCTAGTGTAAATCAAGTAGTGCAAGTGCAAGTGCAAGCAGACTACTATCAAAACAGGTATAGCTTCAATCGCACCATTGAAATTTCGAGCCCACAGGTCGCTGTTTTATATCACGTGATGACCAAAATTTGACATGTGACTAAGAGAAAATGATCATGTGACTAAGCACTGACTGTTTATTGGCTGAAAGACATCAAGCCTAAGTCACGTGACAACTTTTTAGACATCACGTGATAGAAATTTGCAACCCACGGGCTTGAAATTGAAACAGCTCGATCGAAACACTTGATAGTAATATAATTAATAATGATTTTAAGCTTGCACCACTCTGATTTATACTTGCATGAGCTTGCATCCTGTGTTTGCATGCGTGTGTAAACAGGCCCTAATGTATCCATAAGACACATTCTGCAATGAAAGTCTTATCTCATTTTGTTTGAATCCCTTTTTCAAGCATGTTATTCCTGGATGGTACAAGGGTGCGATGTGCATATTATTGTATAAACAGACTTTTCTGAAGTTTTTCATATTTCCACAGGAGGCCGCAGAGAAAAAAAATCATCACCATATCTGTATAGGACAGCCTAAAATTAGTAAAATTGGAAAGTTTGAGTGGAAAATCTTTTGAAGAAATGGCAAAGGTAAAGTTTACGGTTATAATACCAGTTCGTTCGGCAAACAAGAAATATTGCCTACCGAGTATGCAAACTTTGTAGGCTTTGCCGCAAATCCTATACGAATGACCCAACATTCAAGAAATTTGCCAGGTTATTTATTCTTTTTTATATTTAAAAATATTTTCCTCACAAACTTAGCAATTTGACTAAATTTAGGCTGCTCTTTCCAGCTATGGTGATGGATTTTTTTTTCGTCACCTCCTGTGGAAATAAGAAAACTTCGGAAAAGTCTATATAAAGGTCAAGGGAGTACCCACATAGGCACGTGAAACATAAACAACGCCATACGATATTAAATCGACAGAATGAAAGGCATTCTTTCACTATTTGTAGCTTTACTGTAGTCTAAATGCATTCCACCTGAGTTCCGCAGTACAGTTGTCAAAGGGCACATCTATCTGATAAGAGAACAAAGTAATAAAATAACACGAAAGCTGTTTACCTCGCAGAAGAACTCGTTACCACGGAGTCCACAAAACCATGAAATCCACGAGACTTCTTCGGAACTGCTCATGGCGAAGGGCGAGCGAAAGTGCTTATTTGTGCACAAAGAAGATTCCTATAATAATTACACAAATGTTAAGGTCTTAAACTCGGTAGCAAGACAGAATAACAAGCAGTGTGATAGCAGAAGGGAATTTCCAGCTGTCTTTCAATCTCATCGTGACCAACCCGACCTCTCGGCGACATGCAAACTTGCGCCCAAAAGATAAAATAAAGCACGAAAAATATCGACGAGAAAGCAATTCTAACTACAGAGAGCACTTTTTTAGTATGTCATTAACTAATTTTCCAAATATAGTGGGCAGAAGGGGAGTTTTTACCTGATTTTTTTGACAGGAAAGTCGCTTTCTCTTGCACTATTTTTTCACTGTCTCTTCCTCTTCTACTCATGCGTTCTTTGGATAACCGCTGAATAAATCTTGGCTTCGGAAAGAAATTATAGTACGAGAAATTTGATTGGTTGACATTAGATAGAAGACCCAATCAAAACGCGCGTAAGAAATGTAATCTAAGCTGCTATCTGGTTGGATGGTGCATTTTACTAGTATCCAATCAGAACCTCGCTTTTATCGAACGAGGGCTTTCTCGCGGGAAACCCGAATTATATTCGAGGAGTTTGCTATACTTTTTGACTCCTGAAACGTTTATTCTTCATTGAAATCCGGTAAGTTCCAGGCTTATAAATACGAGTAGACTAGGGTTGGATAGGCCGCCTTCATATATCTATTTCTGTAGCTGTTATTTTTTAGTCTGAATGTCGGACGAACTAATGATGTCTTTGTGTCTTTGCTTAACTTATTGCGTCCTCCAACAACCTTCAATAAACCCGAACAGTCAAAGATGGTCCAATCTCCAGACATTTTAAGTTATATCAAGTTCATCCTCGATTCCACCGTATCACAAATTACGAGCCGAATTTCTATGCTTGTTGTAGAGTAGATTTATTGACGTCTCAGGGACTAGACAGACAGCAATATTGTCTTGTTCATAAGCTTATATAGATATTACAAGTCATCTGTATCGATGGTGTGATAGAGCGGTTTTCACACGACTGTCGTGAAAACAATTGCAATTGAGCAATCACTAGCCAATCAGAATCAAGAGAAATCACGACTTGCTCCTATGTGAAATCCGCTCTATAAAAAATGATTACTTTGTTTTAACTCGAATTTTAGAGTAGCTTGTAACCGCTGATATACAGCTTCCCATTACAGCTAGTATCTTTGAGTATCACACATATGCAACCCATTTAAGAATCCCAACTGGCCGGGAGACAAACCAAGTCGGCTATGTACAAAGAATGGTTGAGGAGCCAGAGCGGGGTCTCGAACTCGGGTCATCAAGTCACGAGCACGGCGCTCTGATCACTCGGCCACCCTGCCTCCCCATTATACCCTTTGAGGAAACCAGTTGCCATTGCTTTGGTGAACCCTTCCTGCAGCATCATCTCCCATTTTAAGCTGAATTACATGGTGAACTGGGGCCATTTGGGATAGAATTGAATTTTTTTGTGGAAATCGAGGACAACATATCATACGATTCAAGTATGTTGAAAGTCACGTCTTCAGTTGGTAGGTTCCGGTGAAAATTACATTCAAAAAGGTGATATTGCACGGCTCTGCCGTCCCTGTGCATGGCTTTTCCATGCTATTTTCGTAGTGGAATCTAGCCTCCTGAAGCTTTGAATAATCCTATAATAAGTTGATTTAATTCTTATAGGAAATGTATGACAGGCTATCGCAAAATTGCTTTGTTCTTAAAAGTGCAATTAGCAGTGTCAGGAAATCATTCACTTCCCTGTGTGGGGAATTTATTTCTTGGCCTCTTGGTCACAGTTTGGGATTAATATGGCCTTAAAATCCATGAGTGATTTCCTTGGCCAATTGAGCTCACACAGCCAATCCAGGCTTGAAAATATGCTGATATTGTGGGTAAACAGTAAACGACTTAACACATTTTAGCTTCTCCAAAGTAACAAAATGATCTTTAATATGAAAACCCATGAGTTTCTGGAAAACCCAAATAGCGAATAGTCGCGAATAGTCACAAATAGTACCAAATAATGGTAAAAGAGCAATTTGTTTTCTTCATAATGTGAAATTTGAGGTTATGCAATTAAGAATTGAGCCATCAAACAAGAATAACAACATTTGTTACATGTACCTGACTAGCGCTGAGATTAGTGTCATGGAGACGGAAAAGTCTGCTTTCCTCAATTGCATTGGTAGATAATCACGTTGTAATTGTCATACAACAATGGAAATAAACAAAGTTGTACTTTTTCCATTCTTATGTGAAATTTTATAGAATGAATTAATACAAATCAATTTATTTGTATTTTTAAACAACAGAGACATGGCAGAAAAACCAGAAGACCTGAATTTACCAAATGCAGTTATTGTGAGGCTTGTAAAAGATGCGGTAGGAACAGACCACACATTAGTCATGTCTGCAAGCAATATGATTGCAATTGTGTTGTCTACCTTTTTCAGAAAAGGTTGCACGCATCACAACTGTCCATTATAGCCCGTGATGTGTCATGGTAGGAAATAGGTTTTACCAAAAGAGAATCATGGACACTGGTTTTTACGATAAATAGCCATACTTATCATCATGCTTATACCAAATGGTTGCTAGCAGCCAAATTTGGATGACACGATAATTTTGTTCTTCCTAGTTTCTCCCATGATGCACTGCAGGCTACAACAGGCAGTTGCAACTACAACCCTTACAGAAATACACAGTACTTTTTTTGTACTTTAAGTGTCCTTTACATGGTGTACTTTAACTGTACTTGACTGAATGGACTTTAACCTGCACTAAAATGTACTTTGAAAGTACTTTTATTAGCCTTTTTCGTGAGCAAAAATGACCTTTAATAGCACTTTTTATGTACTTTTTCGGCACCCAGCGACTTTGCATATATGTTCTTTATATGTACTTTACAATAATGGAAAGTGTATAAGAAAAAGATACTTTATATGTACTTTACTTATATACTTTAACTGTACTTTAACTGTACTTGACTGAATGGACTTTAACCTAAACTAAAATGTACTTTGAAAGTACTTTTATTAGCCTTTTTCGTGAGCAAAAATGACCTTTAATAGCACTTTTTATGTACTTTTTCGGCACCCAGCGACTTTGCATATATGTTCTTTATATGTACTTTACAATAATGGAAAATGTATAAGAAAAAGATACTTTATATGTACTTTACTTATATACTTACCACCTGGCTTTCCCACGCTAAAAAGGAACTTAAGAAACTTTATTTGCACTTTCCTTGTGTACTTTGTTTGCAAGTAATGCAAAAGTCCTAGTTGCGAAAAAACGTGACTTTTTTTGCACTTTAAAAGTCCTTTAAATGTACTTTTCTAGATGAAAAAATACTTTATTTGCACTTTAACATAGAAAGCCATTTTTTTACCTCTTTAAGCCTTCAGAATGTTCCGATTTGTTGACCTTCTATTTTAAAATGTATTTACATCAACTCAAGTTGTACTTTGCAGATACATTTTTTTGTGTTCCCATTGCCTCTGATTTCGTTTTGAATACAACAAGAGTATGTTTTTAATAACCACGCTTGGAAATTACGGTCCCGACTTGGGCAAACATTTCAACCCGTTGCGTGACCGAGACATACGCGTAAGGCCAAGTGTCATTTCACGGTTCTTCTATATAATATACTTCTCGGCAGTAACAGATCTACAATATGTATCTCAAAATGTACACTATTCACTCCATGCATGCCGCCATCAACATATAACGATCTTATGATCACTTCTATTTCAGAGCGTTATCCTAAATGTAAGCGGTGTTTCAGCTTAATTATTAACCGAAAACATGTGATATCGGATAAAAATTTTCCGTTGTATTTGAGCTCGTGATGGCTGGTGTCGAAAATACCTTCTATTTCATAGAAGAAATCATACACAAATGTAGGATTTAAGATCAGTCATGGCTCACAACCGTAAACGCAACTCAAAACAATAAAAAAGATGCGAGGATCGAATTTGCGGGCTTAAATCCAAATCACGGCGTGATCAAAATAGACCTACATAAAGTCGAGCGTTTTGATCATCAACAACAAGGATTGACTTTGTAGCCGCGTGTAGCCGCCGGTTCTACAGTACAAATAATGCATTTAAAATAATACAACAAGCTTAAACAAGCTGCCTGCTTCAATATAATGGTTTCCTCCTTGCAAGAAGATAATTCCCCCACAGTTGAATGATGCGGTGACCTTCAGCGCAGCCGACTGTAACGCTACTAGTTATATTAATAACAACATAAAACTTACCTCTGCCAGAAACATAAGGCCTCGCTTTTGCTTTATACCCTCAGGAAAACACCATGAGAATGAGTTTTGGTATACACGATGATCTGACTGAGTGTTTAAAGGCATGAATTTTGCCCGAAATACCAGTGCATATTTCGACCTCCATGATCATGAACTAGCTGACACGAACGTTATTGTGGAGACAATGACACCACATATTTGACCACATATTTGATTTCCCCGCCTTTAATTATTAGCCAATAATATGCGAGATTGGAACGGTCTAGGCTCCGCTCGGGCAATTTCCGAGAGGAACTTTATTCGCACTTTACATGCTAGAAGTGTGTTGGGACAAATGCAAAGTTCATTTAAAGTGCACCTCTTTTGTAAAGTATGAATAAAGTTACTTGTCTTCTGGACCATGAGGAACTTTTTAGCACTTTACATAATGCAAGTTTAAATGAGGCCAAACGCCAAACCACCCGGTCATGCACTTTAGTTGCACTTTGCAAGCATTGCCTAGAGAACCTCGGAGAAACTATTCTCAAAAAGTGCAGAAAAGTACATCACTCCTTTAAAGTGTGAATTCAACCAAACTCACTCATGCACTTTTTTTGCACTTTGCAAGCATTGCCTAGAGAAACTTCTCAAAAAGTGCTACAAAAGTACACTCATATTTTATACTTTATTGTAAAGTACAAAATAAGTTTATGGTAGTGGACTTTGCAAAGTCTGCAAAGTACATATAAAGTAACGCTTTGATTTTGTAAAGTACACATAAAGTACTGCAAAGTCCTTTACAAGTACAGTTAAAGTACTTTTAAAGTATAGTTATTTCTGTAAGGGTTAACAACAGTGCAACTTAGGTGTATTACCCCAGTGCAAAATAGGTGTATACCCCAGTAAAACATCCATAACCCAAATGGAAGGGGTTGAGATATGGCCCCTGTCCCTTCATCTGGAATGTCCAAGACTAGGAGTTCGAGTTTTCTATGAGTCATAGATAGTTAACGAGGCGTGTAGCACCAAGTTGACTATTTGACTCATAAAAAACTCGAGATCCTAGTCTAATTGTTTTAGTAGAAACCCACCTTTCATGGTTTTAGAAAGTCTTGCGCCCGCATTTTCGCTACTCATTATCTATTACGTAATTACGTAGTGAGTAGCGGAGCCAATCAGATTGCAGTATTCATGATAGTATGCAAGTGGGTTCTACTAACAAGCAATAGAGCAGATTTTGGATGAGTCGAAAACAACGCAAATATAAAACCACTAGCCAATCAGGGGTGAAGCCATTCAACAACAAACCAATCAGGAGATGAAGAATAGTCAGACTTGGGTTTAGTCATGCATGACATTTGCAATGGCTTGTTCTGATTTAGATACAATTTCATTGCCTGAAAGTCAAAAGACTTTGCTCTTGCCATATAGAAATGGTAACTAAATGCAATTCAGACTTAAGTTTGGCAGTCGTCTGAAATCAGCTCTATGCCTAAGAGGTCCAGTAGTTTCTTGAGTTACTATGTCAGAACAGAGTTTGACTGGAAGTGGGAATTCAAAAGATGCTTTCATAAATGTGTGGTTCCAAAAAAATATCCATAGCCCCCCAACTGAAGGGTGTTGAAAAGTGATCCCCCCCACCCATCTTGAATTTCCGAAGAAAAATAGAGTATTTGTATGGAAAAGATCAGGTACATTGCCCCCCCCCCCCCCCCCCCCTCCAAACACACACACACCCCTCCGGAATTTCCAAACCCTTCGGTGGGGGTGGGGGTAGGGGGGGATGGTATGGATATTTTTTTTGGAACCACACAATAGAAGAAAATGTAATATAAAAATGATGATTTAATACAGGGCCCAACATTAACTTTTTTCGCTAGGTGCCATTGGCGACTAATTAAAAAAATGTAGTCGCCACAATTCAAAGATTTAGTCGCCACATAAATGTGGTTCTCGGGTGAACTCAGAAAGATGGGGTGCCATTTGGCGGCTAGCTCTAAAATTTTGGTCGCCAAGCCCCCACATTTAGTCGTTATTGGCGACCATCTGGTCGCAGTGTCGGGCCCTGTAATACCACATTTTTGCCAGGGGAGACTCCATCCGAAAGAGGTAGGGTTTTGAGGCTGAAATGTGATCATGCATTTCACTAAGAGGGTAGTGAACATGTGCCTGAAAATGGGCGTTGTCCCCCCAACCCCTGCAACAACAACCAAGAACAGTACTATAAGGGCAGGTGGTAAGATGTTGGTCCCCTCCAAGTAAACAAATAAATTTTTCCAGCTCCCAAACTATGATTAACAATGGCGAGTTTGTGCATTGAATACTGAAGAGCTTTATGTTTGTCCTAGCTTCCTGATGGAGTGAATGTGGCGAAGGAAGCAAGATCTGCCATTGGCAAGGCCGCAAGTGTTTTTGTACTTTATGCCACATCCTGGTAAGACCACCAATAATTAACCGTTATCCTGCGAGATTGCATGGAATATTATCTGATACTTAGCCGATGAGGGATGCAAAATCAAGCAGGATAATGTTTTTATTATTCAGTACGTCAAAAGTACAAGAAAACATCCAAGAAAAGATTTTACGAGCTCAACACATCAAATTTTGCTCACATGACAGATATCACATGTTAGTCAAATCACACTAGTGGTCTATTATCAATGCTGCGTTCTGATTGGTTGAGCTACTAGTAGGCTATAAGTTATAGCCTACTAGTAGCGAAAAGTGTCGGATTTGAAAACCAGAAAATGGCAAATGACCAGAACAAAAACATTTTTTGGCAATACAATTGACCTACTAGTGTGATTTGACTAAAACAATTATTCCTCTCGCCCTCATGGCCTCTGAGTCAATAGCCCATTCGGCCTTCGGCCTCATGGGCTATTGACTCAGAGCCCATTCGGGCTCGAGGAATAATTGTTAAATATAAATTAATGTCATGTGCAGAAGACAGATAATGATGTTTCCGTGACTATATTAGGCAGTGCATCGATGTGCTGAATATAAATACTTATTATCAGATCACTAATAATACAGATGTACTTGTTATCAGACCACCAATAACACTTGTTATCAGATCACTGATAATACCTAGCTCACTTGCCATATGGGCTGTATGGTTCTGTATCAAGCTTGCAGCTTTTTTATTTCTCAACTTCTCTCGTGTACATTCTTGTATCCAGAGCTCCCCGGCCCGCCACCTTGCAGGGGGGCTCTGATGACAGACACTGATGCCACGCAAGAAGTACGGAACCATAGTGAAAAATCTATTTGGTGGGGATGGGGAATATACCTCCTTGGCTTGGGCGAAATGTTTTCCCATTTCAGATCACGTGGCATTCCCATGAGTATTCTCTATTTCTTTTTCTGCTAAGATTAATTATGAATATGGAAGCATTCCAAACAAAGAGAGAATACTCATGGGAATGCCACGTGATCTGAAATGGGCAAAACATTACGCCCAAGCTGAGGAGGTCTATTAACCTACTTTGCTATATAATTCTGTTTTACAGTGCCAACAATCTGGCCTTGTCAAACAAGCGTAAGACTTTACAGGCTGCCGATGTCCTTCAGGCATTAGAGGATATGGAGTTTGAGGATTTTATCCCTCAGCTTAAACAAGATTTATTGGGTAATGTACTAGACTAGACGAACATTTTTTTAAAAATCGTACTTCATGAGGCATTTTTTTAGTAAAAGCTGGCAACAAGTGCCATCTTAATACGCTGAATCCGAATTTTTCTGTTGCCAATGCAGATTTTGCATTTTAAGAGGTAAAATGACGTCATGATTGACAGCTGTCACACAAACCTCTACAATGGATTTTTAGCCGATTTTTCTTTTCAAATGTTCACGTCCAGTGAAATTCAAATGGATAAGTGGTGATGTGGTATTCAAAACTATGTATCTATATTATGACCACTGGGGTCTTTCGGATGTTATTGTCCAAGTTATTGATCAGGATACTTCAGAGGTTGCTCTTAGAGATAGGGAGGCCCAATGGGCGTACCGTCTGAAGGCTATTACACCACGTGGCCTTAATGTAGATGATTTCTCAAACATGTAAACAACATGTCAATGTTGATATGCGCGCTCCTTTTGTTCCTAGTTGTTATTGCGCGCGATAAGCGTGCGCGGTATCTTCACGCGCGTATATTTAACGGTTTCTGTAAACTTCATCAGTTGCCCTGATGAAGGCTTTTAATAAAGCCGAAAATTTGGCACAAGAAGGTTTATTGTCATCTTTCAGTATTTAATGTTTAATCTGGTTATTATTCTGAAGAATCAACGACAAGAGGAGTTTATTGAGCATTATCTATATTATGGGATAGGGTGCTGAATGGGCGTAGAATGTCATCCAAAATGGCGAATCCAAGATGGCCGCCGTGCCGCCACTTTGGATATCTGGCGATTGTTTGAGACCATCACGTTCAAAGGCTAAACTTAAAAAAATAAAAGACAAAACTTAAACGATTTTGCAATACATAAAAAATAGCAACTGACGATTATGGTGGAAAGCGAATACTATATAGGCAAATATATGATTGCTGTGAGTGAATTTAGGTAGGAAGCGCAATCCAGAAAATAGCAAGTTGATTTCAAAGCCTATCACTGAGTCAACTACATCTACGACTTTTTTTTTAATGCATCAGAATATTCCTCTTACACACACAGGAATAATAATGATAACAGAAAAGCAGGGATAAGGGGGCAAAATCATTCTATGACAATTTAGGCGTTGCTCCAGCCTTTTCCGTATTTTTTATAGCCCTGGTGGTGGCAACTTCGAACTTATTAGCAAAAATGGCAAATGTAAGACTTTAATTCGTCCTCGGAGTAGCTTTCCTCTCTATGCCTGAAAGCCTTCTCCTATTCCACCCCGTTTCTTGTCTGAGGTTTCCTTTTGAGGTTTTCTGCTGGTCCTGAGGTTTCCGCAATTCGATTATGCCACGGGGGCAGCAGATTGCATGATCATTGTGAACGAACTCTTGATGTAAGAACTTCAAAGGCACATTTTTATTGCCGGGACCAAGGATGATCATCGTAAAATGGGGATATCATTTAGATCGTAAAATCAAGCGGCGGTCAATCTGATTCACCTTTTTTATTGATTTGCCTTTTTATATTTTAATAGTGGCTTCATTCGACTGAGTAGCACTGCATTTCATACTGTAATACCTTGAATTTATTGTCAGCTATTTATTTCCATGTCTTTTTGGACTACCAGACCGATAGTTTCTAAAAATCAAATTTGACGATATGGCGGCCATCTTGGATCCGCCATTTTGAATATCACAGCAGTGGCATATCCCAATAATACGAAACGTTTTCGTATAGAACATTCTAAACTATCCTGTTCAAGTTAAATATTCGTTCGAATTTGAAATATAGCGACAAACCTATTTTAAGGGGTTCGCGAACAGCTGTCAATCATGATGACGTCATTTTCACCCAATCAGGGATGGCAACAAGAAAATTCGGATTCAGCGTGAAAAATTACATAAGGAAACTCTTGTTGCCAGCTTTTACTAAAAATGCCTCATGCGCCTTAAATATTGCAGTTTTCTGATATTTCGTCTAGTCTATACAGTTAATCTAATACAAAACAGTTTTATTCCAGGTTGCCATATAATTATATTGTTATTAAAAATAGCTTGCAAAGGCTCAGACACCGCTTAGCGCTTGCCGAAAGAGACTTATACAAAGAGGCATCTGTACACTCAAGCCAAACATTCCATACTGATGAAGTATTTTGACCAAGATCCAATATATAGCACTTTAGTATCACCCAACTACTAGTGGACTATTGCCAATGCTGCATTCTGATTGGCTACGCTACTAGGGGACTATTGTCAATAGATCTCTAGTAGCGAAAGCGCCGATATTGAACATGAAAACAATGGCGGCCGCTTCTCGTTTTGTCGGGGTTTCTGGTGATTTTTTAGACAATTTTTCGCTTTTTTTGTCCAACCAGTTAGGTGATACTAAAACAATTAGACCTCTCGCCCTCAAGGGCCACGGGTCAATAGTCCATTCGCCTTTCGAGCTCAAGGTCTAATTGTTAAATATGCCTGCAATTTCTGTGCTACTGCCATGCTAAATGTCTCTAGTGTAGATAGCAATACTTGGCTCTTAAATAAATCTCCACACAGCATTTTTTGCAAATCTGCCACCTCACGCTTGTTCGTTACAAGTTGCAAGTCCTCATACTCATCCCTAAAAAGTTTGTTAACTCCGATGATGTTTTTTTTGCTTTCTAGCGTATAAAAAAGAGCAGAAGGGAAAGAAAGAAGCTGCCGCTGAAACAAAAAGAAGAAAAACTGAGGGAGTGAGGAGTCTGGACCTGATACGAAAAAACAGAAAACAACGGAAGACGATAATAATAAAAAACAGTCCGATAATGAATACGCGAAAAACCAGTCTGACGGGTCCGACAAGGTAAACCAGTCTAACGAGATAAACAAGTCTGATGAGTCTGATAGGAAGAGAGTGAGTAATAGTAACTTATGGTGAAGGTTTGCAGGAGTTTCAGCCACTTGTGATTGGTGAACATGCTGTTGATGATTTTCTCAAGTGGTAATTTTCCTCAGTGCTACCATTTAGCCAATCGAAGTTGCACTTAGAGCGGTTTTCACATGACTGTCGTGAAAGCAATTCATGAGTAATTCACTATCCAATCAAATGCGATAGTAATTCAACAACAAACCAATCAGAGCTAGGTGATTCGCAATCTCTTCTTTTTCGTGAGCGAAGTAATCACAAGTAATTGTGTAATTGCATTCTCTACGCGATCAGGAGCCCATAAGTAGGAGCTTAATCTAACCTTTATAATATTCATCAATTATTCATGAAGCAAGTATCCAATGAGAAGGCACAATTCAGGTCACATGACTAGCCTTGTAAACTGGATACAAGATCCATCAAACTAAAAGAGCGGGGAGGGCTTGAATATTCAGCAGGGAAAGGGTGGGGTTGATGAATAATAACAATAGTTAATAGATCTATTAGTATTCTGTAAATATTTATAGAATACTAATATCGATATTAGTATTCTATAAATATTTACAGAATACTAATAGATCTATTAACTATTGTCATTATTCATCACCCCACCCTTTCACTGCTGAACTATTCGAGTAAAATTACGACTATGAAAAAACGTTACTCAAAACTTTAAGCAAGAAAGCATTTGGCAAAACAAATGTTACAACAATTAGGCTAGTTGGTTTGTCGACAATAATAAACTATATAAGAATAAGTCCAAGAACGGCTGCAAGCAGACTAGTGTTCATTTGACCAGAAAGTTGTCTTATTATATAAAACTAACAGCATTAAAAAACGCATTTTCAATAAATAACCAGAGAGTCTGACTCAGTTGAACTGCTTTCCCTCCACTGCCTTTCCGACAATTTCTTGACCTCGTCTTGTTCACTTGCTCCATTGTTGTATCTTTTCCAATCCCTCTGCGTGCCATGCTTTCGAAACCAGTTTGGAAACCTTAAACACATGGAAATAGTTCGATATTTAATGTATTTTACATTTAATTTAATAAGTCTGATTAAGCAAAGTCGCTATACTCAGAATAAAACTAACCTTCATTTCTTGCTCGATTGTTGTCTCAAAAGCTCGACCATATAGTTCGCATCTCCTGTTACTCGTATCGGTACGAATGCCTCCAACTGCTGTCCTGCCGTGTTTTAGACTTTCGGAAAGTCCCATCCCGACACACGAGTTTGAAGTGTAGAGAAAGCGACTTGCGACGAGTTTGGCGTACCAAAAGCGGTACGCTGCATTTTTTACAGTACTTAGCATCGATTGAATAAATTTCATTGCACAACTTTCGGCTAAAGTTGATAACAAAAGCCAGTTCATTATTTTGTGTATTACATCATTTACAACAAAAGGCCTATTCATTGTCATCAATAAACAAAAGAATCCTAAAAACCTTTTCAACTGAATTGAATTCATCCTGCCTTGGATTTTTAATAGTACTTCAATTGTTTTCAACAAAAGAATACAAACAAAGAATTTTCAACAAAGAGTTGTTGTCTTGACATATCATAAGTCATTTACAATATTCGCGTCCGATTTGTATGGAATTTACAATTTCTCGGCCTACGGCCTCGAAATTGTAAATCCCATACAAATCGGCCGCTCATATTGTAAATAGTACATATAGTTCATTTTCTGACCTAGTTATTTTTAGATGCGAATTTGCATTTAAAATTGTTGCTGGTTCCCCAAGAGGTCCGCATAGTGCCGAAACACAAGATAGCGGTGGAGGCCAAACGCGATTTTTCGAGGTATTTGAGGTTAGAACTTCTGCTATATTTGTTATCACAGATACCGAACTGAGTAATAAACTACTATAGACATTTACATGAGGAATTTGACTCGTAGTCGTTGTCGCTTCTTTCCACCATGTTTTTTGATGGAGATGATTTATACAATATTGAGACTTGTTAGCTGACTGGTCGCTGATTGGACAATTTCTGCAACGTTTCGCGCCAAATTTGTTCTAAAAATAGATAGGTCAGAAAAACGCTGCCTCACGGACCCAGTACCATAGATGAAAGCTCCTACTTATGGGCTCCTGACGCGATCTGATTGGCTGCTCTACGCGATCTGATTGGCTGAAGGATCAAAGATCATGCCCTTGACTATTCACAACCGAAGCAATCGCAATTATCGAGTAATTTGCAATAACTCACGACAGTGCTGTAAAAACCGCTCTAACGTTTAATCTCATTGGTGGAAAATGGAATTATTGTCCTGATCGGTCCACATTTAACAAATAGCAAAACATGGATATGGCCAGAGAGCTCTACTCTTCTAACCAATTAATATCTGACAAGGGAACTTTCAATAAATCCATTATTATGGGCAGACGTCAGAACAGACGTCAGAACCAGAACCAGAAACATATAACTTAGTTGAAACATGTAACGGCGAACCAAGCTGTGGATTATTCATGGCAAGTTTATTACCATATTTGGTCAATAATGAACTCTCGACTGCTAACCCAAGCAGGTTTTCTCTTCATAATATTTCATTTTTCGCTTAAATAAAGTAGAGCAACAGTGGTAAGTGATAATAAAGTGGTAAGTGATAATAAAGTAGAGCAACAGTGGTAAGTGATAATATGCTAACATTTAACATCTTGAAGTCTTGCAACAACATTATTTTCAAAATCTGTTCAATTGTTTATTCTGCGAATATTCCGCAGCTTGGCACTAAAGCAATGTATATTGTTACACGTTTCAACTCACTTATATGTTTCTGCCAGAACATAACCTGTCACCTGGCGAAAGTGCAAAAATTATTTACTTTCTGAAATTTTCTCACTAAAGCGAAATGCAAGGAGACTCAGTAATCTTCAAATCGGTAAGTCAGCAAAATATTTACGTTGCGGGCTTCCTGTGTTGCACACGCGCCAAAAAGCAAAGTGGCGGGTAAAATCAGCCAATCACGAACGTTTCCCTGACAGACGCTCAGAATATTTTATTTAAGATTGTGATGAGGCACAGCCTCGGACGTACGCAGATTTTTCAAATCTGCAGGCCTACAAGCACTGAACTGCATCCATGAGCTACTAACAAAGTCCCCCCCCCCCTCCCCCACCTAGCTAGGCCCTAGCTTGCAGGCCTCTATGCTGCGTACGCCACTGGAATCAGTGACTTTAAAATACGTAATTTGACACGACTCTAGTCTCGACGTTCGCCCTGGGTATTCGGGAGTCTTTGCAGTATTATACTTCGTTCACACAAGGCCTGAAACATGTTCAGACTAACCATGTTTCAAAATTTTTTTGTCCATTTGCACCTCCTATAAAACATCACAACTGTCAGTGTGATGGGTGTCTCTAATAATATCTACTGTGGTGACATTTTGTACCAAATTGGTTTTAAGTTACTGAGTTACTGAATATTCAGTGAAACATATTTACTTGACCCAGGGGTGGACGTACTATAAAGGCCGGCACAGACTAAGGACAAGTCCAAGGGATGTCCCACATACCGTACACACTAAGGGGAATTCGCGGGACCGAGCGGGAACTCGTCGAATGGCGTGTTTTCATTGGCTAGAATATCTTGGGACGCGGGAACAAGTCCCGCGAACCATACACCCTGCAAAAATTGCACAATTTGTCCCAGGGACATGTCCCAGGAATCAAACCAGTTTGAATCGTGTGCCTTGTCCCTGGGACAAATATGCAGTCTCTGTGACGGAAACTTCAACGCAAAAAAGGGAGTACACACTAGGGGACTTATCCTCTAGTCTATGCCGACCTTAAGAGTCACTAGACAAACACGTTTGTGTAAAGGGTGTATATTAAGCATTGAGGATTTTTGATGGGAAGGGGCCCAACGGGCCTTTCGTAATAAACTTTCGCATGTATTTTAAATGTTGTCCTTTATATTTACTGCATTTTGGTTTCGAAAAAGGTGTGGCCTCCCCCTCGACGCCCCTGGTTTTCGATGATCTTGCATCTTGCTTTTGAATGCCATGTTTACTGTGGTTTTCTTAATTCCGCGAACCAGAAACATATAACTTATGTTTCTGCGCGAACTCATTAGCTGAATCCCTGAATCGAACATCTGAGCAACCGGATAGTTTTTGCAAACTATCTGAGTGATGTTAGACCGCTGAAAGTTTCCGTGGTAACTACTGCTCACTACGCATGCTCACAATGGAATAGTTGTCGACAACTAAACCGAACGCCCCCGCACACTAGAAGCATAGGTACGTAGAGCGTACGGGAAGCTATTTGCTGATGTTCTACAGGGTGGACGGACTGGCCGTGTACAACCTTGTTCCCAGCACGCAATCCAAGGGAAACCCGCTGGCCGCTGGAAACGAGGTTGGGGGCTGATCATGAGAAAATATGTGGGACTTGTTTCGATGACGTTACTGGTTAAAGCATGCGGTGTTCATTTTCATATTGGTTTTGGTTTTGCCTCTTAAAGCAAGCGATAAATTTTAGAAAATATTGTGCATATCCTTAGTGGCAACTTTATTGTCTAAGTAGTTCTACCTTTTTATGTCTACTCGGAATGAAAAAAAAATACTTTTTTAATCACACCCTTCAGGTAACAAAACAAAATGTCTTTGAGAAAAAGAAAAGAAAAAATCAAACCCTGAGTTCTCGGTATTCGAACCCCGGACCTTCAGTTTACAGAGCGGAGATTCTACCGATGAGCAATCGAGGAGATCGCGTGAAGATCGTTTTATTTATTTATACGTCTTGCTCGAATATTCGATAAGACTTCGAACGAACTCTGGACTTATTTCTTGGACTTGTTCTTTCCCATTTCTCACCTGTAAGGTCTTTTCATTTTCATCCGTTTCATTAATATTTGTCTCTGTCTTGTACTTTTACTGAGAGTCTCTTGTCAATTTCCCTTATTTTTTTTTTCACGTCAACCACACTGCCTGCCTCGACTAGCTTTCAGCTACCTAGCAGGTTGTGTGTGACACTATTTTGTTCTTTGTGAAAGTAAATAAATTGATTGATTGATTTCCACACTGGCGTTTGCTGAATTCCACGCTCGATTAACATGACTCGATCGGATGACTGACAAGACTCGCAAACATCCACCTCGTAAATTAGGCGATTGGTACAAAGCAGCACGATGCAGCAAAAAACTGAGGAAAGGTTTTACTTTCAAGCACTCTAGCGTGATTTGATCTCCTGTAGCAATACAATTAAGAAAACATCTTGCGCATGCTCAGTGGCAACTTCAATATTGCCAACGTTTTAGTACCTTAGCCATACTTATTTACTTGTCGTAATGGAAATGTCCTAAATAATACATGATGGTGGGCATGTATGACGTGATACCGAGAGCATGCTCTATTAACATCACCTCCAAGAAGAAAATGCTCGTCCCACATGGACGACTGATTGACCTATGTGGCCTATATATATGTTGGCAAAGGTAAAGTACTTAGATGGGAGTAGGGACGAAACACAGGATACCCAGCGCCGAACAAGTGACTGTCATGATGCTACAAGGGAGGGGATAGTGGGGAGCCGTACTGATTAATGTAACAAGTGAGGGGAGGGTAAAGGTGATGCAGGGCTATGACTGGCTAAATTCAAATATTTGTAAGGCAGAAACTTCATGACCCTTGATTCTTGTGAAACTGACAATGTAGAAACAGGAGCAACATGGAGTGCAAGCTGGACGATTCCCGCGAAGTGACATACATACATAGTCACATAGTCCGAGGGCGATGACTAAGAAGCGATTTGCTGAGCAAATAGCTTCAAAAACGCTAAAATTCTTAGTTGACGATAACTAATAGCTTTTTACAACTAAATACCTAGTCTGGAGGGCCTTTGCTTTAGAGTTAACAGAATTATGAAAGTCAGTCTACCCACGAAGGAAGATCTCTGTCATTTACAGAGATTCATATTGCGTCCCGACAAAGGAAAAGGGCCCTTATGCAGAATTTCATACTTTCGTGGAAGATGCAAAAGAAGCTCAGTTCCCCATACAAATACCTATACAATTTGAAATTTAGACTGTGAAATTAGGTAAACAGTGTTTAGATACATAAGAAGCTGGCAACACTATTCAGAACAGAAATTTGTCAAAATACCGCATAGGTCCCTTTTCCCATTCTGTACCCTGAAAATGGCCGACGTCAGTGCTGTTACCAGAGCCTCCCCCGCGAGGTTACGAGCCGGGGAGCTCTGGGTTCGAGAATGAGCGATACCACATTATGAATCTTTTACCACCGAATGCATTGCTACGCGACCACAAAATTCACTGTTGCGATTGGCGATTTTCAGCAAAGGAATTGTAATGGGCCGATTATTTTGACTTTTGAGAGAGGGGGGGGGGGGGGGCACGTGCATCCTTCGTTTCAAGGAAACAATAGTCAACTACAGCAAAAAAATTTGTACATCAAATACCTCTGAAAAAAATTCCTGTTCACCCAAAAAGCCCCCCCCCCCCCAAAAAAAAAATGACCTACTGAAGTAGCCGAAAAATTGCCAATCGCCCATCGCAACAGATCCCCCTCAGGGTCATTGCCTAGCGGCGGATATCATGGTTCATACGCTTTCTCAATAACAAAAATCCAGGATTTTCCAGGAAGTCTTTAGTTATTTTCCAGGAGTTTTTATTGGTAGAAATGCCCCCTTCCCCCATAAAAACATGAAAAAGAACGTCTGGAGGATGTCATAATTCGCAGCCCAAAAGCTGACTGATTCAACCACATTTGAGAGTTGAAACATTTTTTCAGGAGTTTTCCAGATTTTCCTTGAATTTCCAGGACTTTCAAAGACTTTCCAGGAAGGAAATAAAAATCCAGGATATCCCAGGATTTTTAGGACGCGTACGAACCCTTCGAGTCATCGAGATTCTCGGGACAACAAAACTCGCTGTTTCCCTCGAGAGCAGTCATTAAGTGTATACTATTCACCTCCCCTTCAGGGAAAGTTGTTAAGACAGATTATTTTAGAACTTCGAGCAATTTTGCCAGAAAGCGGCAAAAAATCTTGTTACTCGAAATAAAAAAAAGTTGTTTGAATTTGCTTTGAATTTAGTCTCATTTCAAAGGCCTTCAGTAGTGTTTTTTGTATTATCGCGACGGTAAAAAATTTCCAGAGGAAGCTGAGAAATATACTTTAGTTTTTACAGATAGACGTATTTTTAGCATCTAAAATGGTGATGTCAATCACAGCCTATATAGATTCTATATAATTTTTTCCATTTTTAAACGCTTATTTCTGCGGCGGCGCGAACCCAGTCCTCTGCCTTTTGTGATATTTCGAAATGTGGACCATAAATCTACTAATTAGGATAGAAACACTGAGTAACAGTATTTTTGGCCAAACGTTGCTCCAAGTTGTAAAATAACCTGTCTTATTATTATTAGGGTTCTTGAAGTAATCTTCTATGCATGTCTAAGTATGCCTAGGTTTAGAGAGTGTCCCCAGGTCCCCCAGGTCAGGCGGTTCTCAGAATCAAGTGGATACCGGAATCTGTGAACACTGGTTCGCTCATCTCTCCAACTCGCAAAGCATATCTGAAAACAAATGAACAAACATACAAAAATATTTTGTGTAACCAAAGTTTATTGAGTGGAATGGCAATCTCGTTAACATAGCCTACTCCGCTGTTTGTTGTTTATCGTTGGCTCTGGCCAGACAATCATTGGCCGATATTCCCGCACACTATTTTGACATTAGCCTAACCGACAAGTCTGGCACCAGAGCTTCCGACAGTGATCAGCATTGCCCAGTTTCATATCGTGAGGGACTGCGTACGAATCCCTTAATATTACGAAAGTCAAAACAAGACCCACTTAGTAAGAAAGAACACATCGATTTGTGTAAAATCCGAAAATTTGGTGTTAATCGACTCAATACTGACCAAGATACAACAATTTCAAAACTCTAAAATTTAATTAGAAACGTATGGCGTCCGGACAAAATCGACAGAAATGTCCGCACACCGTACGTTTCTTATTACATTTTGGAGTTTTTGAATTGCTATATCTTTGTCATTATTGGCCCAATTAACATAAAATTTTCGAGTTTTGCACAGGAAGATGTGCTCTTTCTTACTAGGTGGGTCTTGTTTTGACTATCGAAATATTAAGGGATTCGTACCCAGTCCCTCACGATATGAAACTCGGCACATTGCCGAGAGATGGCTGTTTTATGAGAATAAACATAACTTTCGGGGAAATTCAACTTTGCAGGAACTAGTTGTCGAATAAATAAAGTCGCAAATGAGTGAAGAATCAAAGTTAATTTGTTTTGTTTTCTTCCCCATTCTTGGGGATTTTTTCGAAAACCCGAAGAAGTTAATTGCTCCATGTGCACTCAGAGAATTACAATTATCCTGCAAGGCACTCTATCAAGTTTAACAGAAACAAAACAAATGCATTATGGGTAGGGTGAGTCAGTTTTCAATACTCACGTTGCTTGTTCAAAAGGCCCTGCAAAGCAAATGAAGAAAACAATTAAGACAGATTGTTTTAGTGATTCGAGCAACGTATCCAAAAATCGGGTTCCTAGAAGTATGAAGCCTATTGGCTTTATTTTAGCATCATTTGAAAGGTTTGCATGCAAGAAGTAACTCTAGTTAGTTCCATCAAGAAATCTTGAAGGGAACCTACCATATGAAAATATAGTTTATATACAAAGGTGTAGGGATTTGGAAGGAGTTGCGCCTGACATGGAGTTTTCATAATATTGCCCTACAGGTTGTAAACTTTGAAATTTCTCTGCTTTCCGAGCGAATTTCATGGCGGAACTAACCCAAGTTATTCCTTATATGTAGTTCCTTGAAAGAAAACCAAAATCAAGCAAAGGGGTTCTAAAATTTTGAGTAACTGGATTTTTTACCACTTTTTGACAAAATTGCTCGAAATCCTGGTCAAATCTGTCAAGTAATCTAATACAAGGGATACCAAGAACATACCGCTACAACCTAAAAAAGTGTGGGAGGTGGGGCATCATACAACAAAATGTCTCTTCACTGGCAAATAACTATAACAGTTTTGAATTGCCAGATATTTACACCTGATGCAGGAACGGCAGGTATGTAAAAACATTGGTCACAGGTCACATCCCTCCCGCCCACGCCCGTTGAAGATCGCATTCAGCCTTTTCATCTCAATGGACACATGTGGGATGTGGATGTGCGTGAATAGCTGACTTGGTGACAATTTTCTAATTTTTCACATGGCATCGATCCTTCGTCCTTGAGTGTTCTGCGTATGCTGGTGTGACTCTCCATTGGTTAGCCTTTCAGAACAAACCTGCCCAATAGGCGCGCAAAGTTTTCCACCTAATAATGGTGTTTTTAGAAGGGAAAATTTCACTGCACGATGGAAGGTAAAGGTGTTCTCATGTGAGAATTTTTTTGCTATCAGTTATCGCTAGATATTTAACCATTATCCTGCGAGATTGCGCAGAATATCGTCTGATACTTAGCCGACGAGGGACGAAGTCCCGAGTTGGCTAAAATCAGACGATATTCTGCAAAATCAAGCAGGATAATGGTTTTATTATTCAGCACATCATATTTTCCTCAGAGACGGATATCGCAGGATAGCTGTCATGTACAGAAGACAGCTATTGGCGTTCCAATGACCATATTTGGGCAGTGCATCGATGTGCTGAATAATAATGCTTCTTATCGGTAACTGCAATGATCATTTACTCGTAGACCATTCATCTTTATAAGACCACCCTCAGCATCTGCTGCTTGGCTTCAGTGGCACCATTGAGACCCAGCGCAATTCAGCTTTCGAGCTGCGAGTCTGGGGAGTCGGTCTCACACATTTACATTTTTTATCATACACCACAGTCCTAACCATTCATTAGAATCCATTTGAGGACAAGTGATTAGAAATTGATACAATACGAAAAGAATGCATCAGGAGCTTCGCGTAGGGCATTGGCAGGCAATCATACCACTTTTTTCGTTTAATTTGGAATATACTACATTTGTATTTACAAAAAGCTCTTGCACTCACCGTGGACAGTTCAATACAAATTGAATGGGAAAGTTGTATTTCGTACCGTATTACCTAAATACAAATGCCTCAAGGAGGTGTTTCCATGTAAATAGGCCGATAAATTTTGGATGCAGCCTTTGAAGAATTGAAAACGTATTCCAAAGCATGCCCTCAAAGCTGGAGATAAGTGAACAAAATGCGATAGGACAGGACCACACAACCTACGCAAAACACTAACTCCATTGGTACACCTACGAAAAAAATAGAAAATCGTCAAGTCTGTGGTTCACGCACATCCACATCCTACATGTGCCCATTGAGACAAAAAAGGCTGAATGCAATCTTTAACAGGTGTGAGCAGGAGGGATGTGATGTGACCTGCATTTTGTACCTGCCGTTGCCGGAGCCCAATAGGAAGAAAAGGGGTTTTCTGAATGAAAACCGTACGCTGAAGAAAATCTGTTTTAATTTATTTAGGGGTATGCTGAAGTATGCTGCATAAAGAAGGTATTTTAGGACCAAGGAGTATTTTCTAGGGTCGAAATTTGGGCTTCCCAGCAGTCATCCCTACCATTTAAACTACCAATTACCCCTATCCCCTGGAGTACATGTACGGTATTCCTTACTTTGCATTTGTCCATGACCAAAGAAGCCCAAGTCTCCATTGTTCTTGGCACTACTACAGTCACTTTCTGTTTTAGCAAGCTCTCCAAGTGTTATTTCTCCAGACTGAATCTGTTCTCTGTAGCCTTACAGTAAAGAGAAAAAATATGTAATTAAAGTATTAGAATAGGCAGAGTGCTACATGCTAGTAACAGACCCTATATTATATAACATCCTAATTCTATTGAAACAATCATGACATAGCGTCTTTAACAGATATTGATATATACGGTACTTTATTTGCATTTCCTTAATATTTTTTAATTCCATTTTTCTCTATGTTTACTTTTTTTATTGTGATTCTTTCATATTCTATTTCATTTTCAAATTGTGTGGTTCCAGAAAATATCCATACCCCTCCCCCCCCCCCCCCCCCCCCCCACACACACACACACAGAAGGGTGTTGAAAAGTGACCCCCCACCCCCTCTGGAATTTCTGAGGAAAAATACAGTATTTGTATGGAAATGATCAGGTAAATTGACCCTCCACGTAAATTGACCCTCCACCCCTCCCGAATTTCCAATGCCCTTCCGTAGGGGGTATGGATAATTTTTGGAACCACACATTATAGAGATATTGGAAATGCCTAGAGCCAAAATGAACCCTAAGGTTTTCTAGTTTAGCACTTACTGTACTGTCTTGTCTCATTGCACTGCAAACCTCAACCTTCAAAAGACTGACTTCGAAAACATGTTTTAGCTGGACATCAATAAAACTGTTTCCATGACAACCTAATCTTTTCCCATTCTTGATAGTTTAGCTTATACATGGTCTCGAGGGAACTCACATATACACAAGATGGTGGTGGTACATGCTTGCTCGATGCTCACATGTCCGAAGATGTGAAGTTGTCATGCTAACAGTGTGATTGGTGTCCCAGAAAACATGTTTTTGAAGTTAATAATAATAATACAAAATTTCTATAGCTCCATTTCCTGAAGCTCAATGGCACTTTACAATTTTCTCAAGTAACTAAAATGAAGAGGTTAATGAAACAAATTTACAGTTCAAATAGTAAAACGATCTAAAAACATAATAAAAAGATATAAATAAATAAAAAAACATAATCAAAGCAGGCATATATATAATAAAATAAAAAATAACTAAATAAAAATAATTATAAAAACTAAAAACTAAAACTAATTATATACCTGTTTAAAAATATGTGTTTTTGTTAAGTTGGCCTTTTGAATGTTGGGGATCATAGCGTAATGTATCAGTCAATTCCAGCGGTGACCATGCCCCCCCCGGGCAACCCCCGGGAGTTTGGTCATTTCTAAAATAAAAAGTAAAAATTCCCCGCCTCAGGGGCTGAAAAGATGCAAAATACCCCACGGTGGGGAAGACAAAAAATGGACAAATGCCCCTCCCCAAGGACCAGAAAAAGACAAAGATTCAATCGAAACTGTGTTACAAAAGCTTTGCAACAAAATAGTTCCACTCAGAACTTGAACACTATTTATTCTGTCCAAGCATTTACCAGTATATGCCTTTATAATTTGTTTTTTTAACTGTACTTTAGTTTTCTCGTCTCATTTCACTGAAAGCAAGACACAATATAAGTAAACAAGTTATAAACAAATCCGTCAGTCTCAAATCGTAATTGAAATTCTTCTACTAATTACAATATACCTTCAAAAGTCTCCACTAATTTCTCTTGGCCACTCGCGGTTGTAGCCATTTGGCTACCAATTCCATTCATTTGTTGTCCCCGGCAGGGCTCAATCTCAAAACTAGAGTGTGTATACGGGCCATGCTCGGCATTCTATTTTGTGTGATGTTATTTTACTGTAACTGGGACATCGTAACTGCCAATTGATAGTTATAACTGGTCAAGGAAGTGAACTGGTGTTGTAGCTCCGCAAAACTCAACGCGCTAAAAGATTGTGAAAGAGAACCAAAATTCACCACCCAATCCCCTGGAGAAATCCCGACCCAGGGGCAAGCAAAATGTTCAAAATTCCCCACCCCAGGGAACCCAGTGGTGTGCAAATGCCCCATGGCATCCCAGGTGGATGGTCACCGCTGGAATTGACGGATACATAATGAGGGGTAGCGATGAGTACCTTAAAATTTCAAAAGTCTCTGTAAAATATTGTAAAATATCGGAATCTTGGTGTTTTTTTTTTGCACGTCTCAGAGTCTCGTTTTTCTTGAAATTTTGGCAGTTTCGGACTCTCGGATTTCTTCTGCCACGGTCTAGGAGTCTCGGATTCTATTTTATTATTCTGACTTGTAAGCAAAGCATGATACGATCACATGCAGGGACAACAACCCAAGGACGTCTCAAAATATTCGGAGACTGCGTTTAATGGTTAAATTTTGTGCAATTCTCCTGGGAGAAATCAGTAAATGTATGGCAGTCGTCTTGAATTTCTCCTGAGAGACAAAGCGAAAAGACTCAGACTCAGATTTTGAAATTTGTCAAAAGTCTTGGGCTCGGACTCTGAAACGCGGGTCTCGGCTTCTCTGCAAGTCAAGTATTTACCCATCGCTAACCCTGTAATGAGAATGGCAGTAAAAGGCATGTCAAGTTTTATTTTTCCCTAGCAATTTGACACTCACTGCACACAAATGCAGGAGCAAAGTAAAATCACTTATTCAAAATTGAATAATAAAATGGAAGACACGCAAAAGCAAGCAAGCAATGCAAGCATCTCAAAAGAGAGAGTGAGAAAAAAAGAGTAAGTTAAAATCTGTAGATAAAGTAGAGTCAGGAACCAATTTATCTAAGTAATAAATACTATATAACTTTTGTGCTAAAACCGACAGCTCCCCTAACCTTCTCTTGCCTTGTTAAACCCTCATGGGCACCTACCATTTATAATCGCCAGCGCCTCGTCCTTGCTACGTGTGATCTTTTCTTCCTTCCATGACGAAGGGCGTCTCGATTCCGTGTGTTTCACCAGCAAATGTGACGCTCGAACTTTATCACTCGCTTCATCACAGGGTTTTTCCCACTGACTCCCGTGTGTGCGAAGATTGAGGTAATATGGCCTTCCTGAGGACTTAGAAGTCCTTTGTTCCCAACCAGGTGGCAAATCAGACATGTTTAGAATGAAGAAAACCTGAACGCTGTTCTCGAAGAAATTGTGCGAACTTGTGAATCAAAGAAAAGAAATAACTAGGCGTTCCTACCACCACAGGAGCCCCATGACAAGAATGGATATTACATCAATCCAAATCAAGTCCAAATATATGATTTTTTTTTTTATAAAGCTGAAATTACCTACAAAAATGAATACAGAAAGTTCTCACAAAAATATTATTGCATAGAAACAGCTCATTTGAGAAATTTTATTGATGTTTTTTTCCTGCAAGTAAAAGTGATCTGTATTCGCGCTAGGTATGCTGGGAAATCTGGTAACCGCTGACCACTACGTGATTATTTAGAGACGTTTTGGGAACGAAGGTTTTGTGTGTAATAAAAAATAAAAATACTAGATAAAAATGCCTGATCAGGACTTGATCATTGTAAGTATGAAACAACTCAACTCAACCCTTGTTAATGTTAAAACTAATGTTGAGACTCGTTTGTTTAGGAAGAGGAAGACTTGCCATATGAAGAGGAGATCATACGAAACCCGTATTCCGTCAAGTGCTGGTTGAGATATGTCGAGCACAAGACCAAGAGTAAAGCAGGCTCAAGGACCGCCGTGAACATGATATACGAACGAGCTCTAAAGGAACTGCCCGGCAGGTGAGACACTGTAGACAAATAACTTGGTACAAACCTACCACGACACTGCGCTCCTCAAAATATGCTCTTTCTGAAGGTGCCTGATTACATTCACTCTTAAACCTGGATTGGTAAAACAAGTAAACCATTACTGATTTTAAGCATACCATTAATGATTTAAGCCAAGAAATATCTTGAATTGAGAACACCCTTCTTGTTTTAAGATATCTTAAACCTGGATTTATTAAACAAGTAAACCATTACTGATTTTAAGCATGCCATAATGATTCTAAGCTAAGAAATATCTTGAATTGAGAACAGCCTTCTTGTTAGCGGAGCTCCTGCGCGGGCCGAAGGCCCGCGCAAGCGGAGCACCATACCTAAGGAAATAACGTCCAGGCATAGGTATGGAGTTGATTTTCAAACGTCATGGGCTTTCTCGCTCATTCTGCTCACGTTATTGACGACGCCAAGTCAAATGACTAGGGCGCTAAAAAGGTATCGCCAAAAAGATGAATGTGTCCAAGTTTGGTTGTCATAGGTGGTTCTCTTCTTGAGATATGAATTTTTTTGTTTGTTCCTGAATAAAAGGTATAGCGTACGTCCGTCCGTCCGTCCGCCGTACGCGGAAACTCATGGGAACCCTGTGGTATACTAAGAAAATTAACAAATCTCGGGAAGGGATGGACCTCAGACAACCAAACTTGGGTGAAGTTATCTAAGTGGCAAGGGGGGTGCAACTGCATGGTCACGTGGTATGACGTCATCGTTGACGTCATCATAGGAGAAAAATGATATATCTCAAGAAGGGATGAACCTCAGACAACCAAACTTGGGTGAAGTTGTCTAAGTGGCAAGGGGGGTGCAACTGCATGGTCACGTGGTATGACGTCATTGATGACGTCATCATAGGAGAAACATGATATATCTCAAGAAGGATGAACCTCAGACAACCAAACTTGGGTGAAGTTGTCTAAGTGGCAAGGGGGGTGCAACTGCATGGTCACGTTGGTATGACGTCATTGATGACGTCATCATAGCAGAAAAATGATATATCTCAAGAAGGGATGAACCTCAGACAACCAAACTTGGGTGAAGTTATCTAAGTGGCAAGGGGGTGCAACTGCATGGTCACGTGGTATGACGTCATCGTTGACGTCATCATAGGAGAAAAATGATATATCTCAAGAAGGGATGAACCTCAGACAACCAAACTTGGGTGAAGTTGTCTAAGTGGCAAGGGGGGTGCAACTGCATGGTCACGTGGTATGACGTCATTGATGACGTCATCATAGGAGAAACATGATATATCTCAAGAAGGGATGAACCTCAGACAACCAAACTTGGGTGAAGTTGTCTAAGTGGCAAGGGGGTGCAACTGCATGGTCACGTTGGTATGACGTCATTGATGACGTCATCATAGCAGAAAAATGATATATCTCAAGAAGGGATGAACCTCAGACAACCAAACTTGGGTGAAGTTATCTAAGTGGCAAGGGGGGTGCAACTGCATGGTCACGTGGTATGACGTCATCGTTGACGTCATCATAGGAGAAAAATGATATATCTCAAGAAGGGATGAACCTCAGACAACCAAACTTGGGTGAAGTTGTCTAAGTGGCAAGGGGGGTGCAACTGCATGGTCACGTGGTATGACGTCATTGATGACGTCATCATAGGAGAAACATGATATATCTCAAGAAGGGATGAACCTCAGACAACCAAACTTGGGTGAAGTTGTCTAAGTGGCAAGGGGGGTGCAACTGCATGGTCACGTGGTATGACGTCATTGATGACGTCATCATAGGAGAAACATGATATATCTCAAGAAGGGATGAACCTCAGACAACCAAACTTGGGTGAAGTTATCTAAGTGGCAAGGGGGGTGCAACTGCATGGTCACGTGGTATGACGTCATCGTTGACGTCATCATAGGAGAAACATGATATATCTCAAGAAGGGATGAACCTCAGACAACCAAACTTGGGTGAAGTTGTCTAAGTGGCAAGGGGGGTGCAACTGCATGGTCACGTGGTATGACGTCATTGATGACGTCATCATAGGAGAAACATGATATATCTCAAGAAGGGATGAACCTCAGACAACCAAACTTGGGTGAAGTTGTCTAAGTCGCAAGGGGGTGCAACTGCATGGTCACGTTGGTATGACGTCATTGATGACGTCATCATAGCAGAAAAATGATATATCTCAAGAAGGGATGAACCTCAGACAACCAAACTTGGGTGAAGTTATCTAAGTGGCAAGGGGGGTGCAACTGCATGGTCACGTGGTATGACGTCATTGATGACGTCATCATAGGAGAAACATGATATATCTCAAGAAGGGATGAACCTCAGACAACCAAACTTGGGTGAAGTTGTCTAAGTGGCAAGGGGGGTGCAACTGCATGGTCACGTTGGTATGACGTCATTGATGACGTCATCATAGCAGAAAAATGATATATCTCAAGAAGGGATGAACCTCAGACAACCAAACTTGGGTGAAGTTATCTAAGTGGCAAGGGGGTGCAACTGCATGGTCACGTGGTATGACGTCATCGTTGACGTCATCATAGCAGAAAAATGATATATCTCAAGAAGGGATGAACCTCAGACAACCAAACTTGGGTGAAGTTGTCTAAGTGGCAAGGGGGTGCAACTGCATGGTCACGTGGTATGACGTCATTGATGACGTCATCATAGGAGAAACATGATATATCTCAAGAAGGGATGAACCTGGTCATGGTCATGGTCACGATGAACATGGTCACGTGGTATGACGTCATTGATGACGTCATCAAACGTGAATAGGTTTACATCGTTGAAGGGATGAACCTTAGATAACCAGTCACGTGGTATAACGGTGCAAGGCTATCTATTCATGTACAATGGCAACCTTTTTGTCTCGTTAAAAAATATGTAACCAGGAGCTCCGCTTTTAGCCAGTGGCTAAATCTATATATTATTATTATCACTGTTGTCATTTGAAATTTTGAGGGGTGGTCGCTCAGCAGATCAGTTAGTTCGTTGCTCTTGGCTCCCTGGCTCTTGGTGCTGGATGTTACAGTCTTTTTCTACAGAAATATCGCAAAATATGCTGCAATGGGAGGATGATGTTTATCTTTAAGTAAGAAAGTGCAACATCGGTAAGTATTTTAGTTGCTAGCCACTTTTGTTTTGAGAATTTTGTGAGTTGAGTGTTTACTAGTGTTTGTGTACGATTTAGAGTGTTTGGAACACGTTTTCATGCCCTAGTCTCAGGACTACAAAAACCAGTAAAAATGCCATGTTTTTTCTTAGGAGCATAAAAACGCTTTAGTAGTTTGTCTGGGTAAGACTATTTTTAGCATTATGATCTTTATGATGACTTCTCTAAACAGGAATGTGAATAAAGGTTCAGTGGCATGGCCATAACCAGCACAGCCTGTGTTTCACAGATTCAGAAAAGTGAATAATATCTAGCATACATCATTACTCCAACTTAACTCTATAGCTGCAAGTCATATGTCATGGTATGTGAAAATGTAAAACCATAAATGAAGTGATCAAAATAATTTAGGCTGCTTGTATATTTCTAGGGAGGATGTACATCACTAGTTGAGTGTTGGAAGAATGGATGGCTGAAAATTCAGGCTAGAAACTGGTTGCACAACTGAACAGCAGAAGTAAAGACATACAGTAATATTACTGTGTTTTTCATAATTCTGTGAACTCTGCAACAAATAGTTTTAATTACATTTTCAAAAGCATTCCCAGAACCAAACATCTCAGAGATTGTAGCTATTGCAAAACTGGTGGGAGGTGCCCAGGAAAATTCCAGGAAAGTTCACTACATCTTTTCTAGTTCCATTCAGATTCTAAGCTACTGCAGTGAGTTGTAGATTTCATGTAGGATTTAGTCTTATTTCTCACATTACAGCATGGAAAAATTACCTCCTTGTCATTCTGATTCAATGAACTAAACCATGGCCAGTCACAAAGTTCTCTAGCATACCGTATTACTTTTTTTTTCCAAATCAGCTCAGTAAGGGCAGTTCTTACTGCATAAGATAGAAAGTAGAATTATTAGCCTCGTCTTTAACATCAAATTTTGTTCCTTTTTACTATATGCTCACATGACTGCAGCTTTGGTTCACTGATAAATAATACTGGAGTTTCATTTTTGTGTGTGGTGAAATTAGAATGAAAACTAAAGGTGATCAAAACTGCAGTGGCTTAAGGTGACTCCAAGAAAAGTCCAAGCACATTTTCTGTAAATATAAATTTGGTCATAGCTTTTATAATATTTGTGTGATGGATATCAAACTTGGAGGACAGTAGGAGGGATCATTTAGCAATATAATTTAACATATTTCAGTCTTTATTTGCATTAATACTTTTAATAATATTCCGGCTACAGTGGACCCCCTTTTTTTCGCTTTAAACATCTCTAAAACAAAATATTTGCTATCACTTTTGCATATTAGTCCAATACTCTGACAAATTTATGCATGGCATTGTTCTCCTCCATTGTTTAGCCTCGTTCTATAATACACTCCATTGCACTCCATTGTTTTAGACAATGCCTTGCATAAATTTGTCAGAGTATTGGACAACCCTCGCTACAGCGGACCCCATTTTTCCTCTTTAAACATCTCTAAAACAAAATTTTGCTATCAAAATTGGTGTTCAATTTAATTGCTTCAGATATTTAGAGTCTCGGCCAATTCGGCAGAATGAAAATGAACAAATGAATAAATTAGCAAATAAATAAACAGATCTCAATTTTGACTCCGCCCAATTGGCTAAGACTTTCTAAATATCCAAGGCAAATAAATAGAACACCAATTTTGAAATGTTGTGCAAAAGTGGAGGGTTGTCCAATACTCTGACAAATTTATGCAAGGCATTGTCTAAAACAATGGAGTGCAATGGAGTGTATTATAGAACGAGGCTAAACAATGAAGGAGAACAATGCCATGCATAAATTTGTCAGAGTATTGGACTAGTATGGCTGTAGCTGGGATATCTATTCAATGTATTAACGCAAATAAGGATCGAAATAATATGTTAAACTATTTCTAAAAGATGCCCCTACTGTCCTCCAAGTTTGATAATTGTCACAAGAATATTATAAAAGTTAGGACCGAATTTATATTTACAGACACATGCTTGGGCTTTTCGTGGAGTCACCTTAAGATTCTTTAGCAAAACTACAAAAAAGGAACTTTCTTTAGCACTTCAAGCTACATATAAAATTTTGACATGATCATTTTGAAATTAATAAAAACTGCAAAATATAAAAATATTATGGAAAATTTCAGGGGAGTTTGATGAAGGTGGCCCATGGCTAATTCACCAAAAACAACCTAAAAGTAAATTGCCTTATTTGCCTTAGAAGATGTCAAAATGTCATATATTAATTATGCAAATGTTATAAATGGCTCCTCACTCAAAATACTAATTGTGACATGCTAAGAAAGTAACAGTCTCCTAAAGGTGTCAAAATAGAACAGAACTATCCCACAATATACAGCATGACAGAATTGTACGTTTTGTGACAAGTGCAATGTTTGATGCCTCTAGTTTACTCTGTCATCAGAAACAAATACATATTTTGGGGGCAATTTATGCTAATTTATATGAAATGATACAGTGTAGACTATACACTTCTTACTAAGCATCTAAAACATCCACTGTCTTGAAACCAATACTAACAAATACTAATAGACAATGTAATTTTTGAGATGCCTATATTTCGGCTACATACAAGAGCCTTCTTCAGGGCGAATGGAAAACAATTCGTCATAACTTTAAAAACAAATGGACAATACAACCATGCACATGCAAACGGACAGAACCTCTAATGTTCTTACTATGCGAATGGAAAAAGTCATCACTATTCAGTCCCCCTGGATGGAGGGTTCTGAGCCTGTAGGCCCAGTAACCTTCTCTCTTTCTCGGGTCCTTCTCGTTCGCTGCCCTATCAATAATTTTAGCTTTAAAGTTAAAATTAAAGTTTAAATTTAAAGTTCAAATTATTGATAGGGCAGCGAATGAGGACCTGAGAAAGAGAGAAGGTTAGAGGTTCTGTCCATTTGCACGCGCACGGTTGTATTGTCCATTTGTTTTTAAAGTTATGACAAATTGTTTTCCGTTCGCCCTGAAGAAGGCTCTTGTATGGAGCCGAAATATAGGCGTCTCAAAAATTACATTGTCTATTAGTATTTGTTATATTGGTGTAGACTATACAGATACCATTGCATTAATGATAAAAGGTAAAATTCTGTCCTGCCGCTTTAGAATAGGGGGGCTCCATATTTTGACACCTTCAGGAAAATACATACCAAATGAAACTGGTACAACAGTTCCAATTTATTTCATGACAGGTAAATGAGCCCTAACATGACCCTAACAGCTTGCACCTTATGTTTGAAAGTTGCGTTTCTAGGATTGAACGAGACGTCGCTATGGAGAACCAAAGAGTTCTGCCCTCTGTGATTGGTCAGCAAAAAATAAACATGGCGGTTGCTCTTGGAAAAGGTCTCACTTTTTGTCTCACAATGCTAATGTTCAAACGTAACATGTCAAATGCAATCGGCTGTAATGTGCAAAGGACCCTTTAACCTCTGAATGTTGCTGCTGTCTAGACAAATGGGGTAATTAACTTTTAAGGTGTGATTTTCAGTGATTTAGCCACGGGCCATCTTAAGGTTTCTGAGAACCTTCGCGCACCTCCTCGGAAAAAAATCATACATCTCCTTAGTTTAACCAAAACATGTCAACCTATATATCGTTGGAAAGCTTATAGAATGGACTAGCGGGCTATGGTAAAAAGAAATCATTTTTAAACAAATATAATTTTTTTAAAGGTTTATTAAAAATGTGGGTGTGACACTTAAAGGGCTACCCCTAGCCTGCAGAACTGCTTGACCTTGACTCCCAAGTAACACATTGTTTTAATCCTTAAAGGCGTTTCTCAGAAACCTTGTCTGCTTTTTTTTATTTTGCATAGTTCAAAAGTTATGGAACTTTTAAATTTCCAAGGTCAAATTTTATAGAATTTTCACGCTTTAAAAATTTAAAAAATTCATAACTTTTGAACCAAACAAAATTTTAAAAAATGCAGACACGGTTTTTGAGAAACACCTTTAAGGATTACAGTCAAAAGACATGAAGTGTGACCCTCTACAGTTGAATATTCAATTCATTATTCCATTATTGATTTCATTATTCAATCCAAACAATGCAATTTTCAATTCAATATTGAAATTTTTTAAATCTAAATTATTAGTCTGGGTGAACAATTGCTTATAATTATTCAGAAGTCAAAATTTGAAAATTTAACATTTTAAATAATTGAATTGAAAAATGCATTTTTAGATTGAATAATGAAACCAATAATGGAATAATGAATTGAATATTCGACTCTAGGGGGCTTCATGTCTTTTGACTGTTAAACAATGTGTTTCTTGGGAGTCAGGGTCAAGCAGTTCTGCAGCGATAGCTCTTGAAAATGTCAAACTCAAAATGTTTATAAAACCTTCAAATAAATCATATTTATTAAAAAGTTATTTCTTTTCGCCAAAGCCCACTAGTCCATTCTATAAGCTTTCCAATGATATATAGGTTGACATGTTTTGGTTAAACTAAGAACGAGTACGATTTTTTTTTCCGAGGACGTGCACGAAGGTTCTCAGTAACCTTAAGACATTGCAAATTTAGTTGGTAAACAAAACTGAGGAATCTGTTTGTCTTGAATCCCATTAAAGGTGTGCAACCCATCCACTTATTAGCAAACATTGGTAAATCTTTCCTTCATCTCAAATTGTTTGCAAACTATAATGTATATAAAGCCATTTCCACGCATATTATAGACTCTTTTAATAAGTCCAGTCACGCATGTTTTCCGCAGATGACGTCAAATTTATTATTTTCAATTTCTGGTCTTATTAAAAGGGTCTATAGCTCTCATGTTTTCTATGGCCCTTATCACAGGACTTGGGTAATGGAATCAAGGTGATTATTTAGTATAATAATTATTCAAATGACATTTGTATGGTTTACCGTAAGGTCCAATGAAAGACAATAGATGTCAGTTTCTAGATGTATTTTCCACTATGTTGATGCTCATGGAAAGCGTGTTGTACATGTATGACACAAGTAAAGTTTGACAATGATTGAAGTAAAATAATTGCTTTGAAAACGAGAGAAACAGTCTTTTTTAAAACAGTATACAATAGTGTATCAAATAGACCATTTTCTCAGTTAAGCATATCCATCAAGTTCTATATGACTGGCCAGAAAGGCGAATCATTTTTTTTTTCGAAATGGCAATCACTGTTTGTTGTGGTACAAGTGACTTGTCGAAGCACCATTTTGAAAACCCAAAATTGATTCCCCTGTTGACCCTGTTGTATCCAAGAGCATGCTGTGGGCTGCACATATTAATATATGCAAAAATCAATGGCCAATCACCTGTGAATCCATCAGGAGAACAATGCCTCTATTTTAACAATTCTGGTCTTTTTTTTTAAGAATTTGGGTCATTTTTAAGAATTTGAGTTTGATGGAAATCAGATCTAAACCGCTTGATTTAAGATGTTATATCTTATTTTAAGAATATTGTTCTTATTTTACAGTTACTTAAATTCAGCAACAAAAAACTGACGTCAGGACATTGAATCAAGTTCAGAATTGCTTAATTTAAGAATCCAGGTTTAAGAGTGATTCTGAAAACCCCGGCGTAACCAATCGATGAAAACTGATCATCGGATAACCAATGGATCAATCGATATCAATCCTTATAATTACTTATTGTTATTGATTGTTATTGGCCAATCGATAACTAATCGAAAGGTCACATGAATAGGGTTGATGGATTGTAAACCATGGTGATCGATTTACTTAATATTCATTGCTGTTATGGGAAGTTCTGCAGTTGATTTCATCTGCATTCGGCAATAGGCTGCTTGCAGCCCCTTCTTCGGCGAACATCTGTGAATCGAGGGAAATGTTTTTTTACCTGCGGCATGTTTCAATTTATTTATGGTGCAGTGTCAAGTTACTCAGGAAAGGGAGAGACACGTCACGGGAGGAAAACAGGCTGCAGACTGCCTTGTCCCAGGTCGCCACTGCTGCAGCACGAAACCTAGCGAGTGTGCAATGAATCTTGGGAATGGTTCGTTGACGTAAAGGATCAAGGGAAGGCTTTTTTTGCCCTTTCCATGATAGGGCCTTTGGCGCTAGTTCACTCCCAGTCGCTCTCGTCTCAAAAATCACTAGAACATGCCTGGGTACGAGGCAGGGCCAGGGGGTAAAAAGCATTTCCCTAGATTGATGGACGGAGTTTGCTGAAGAAGATAGCCTGTGACATGGCTGCTAACACTGATGAAGTGAAATTGACTATTATATTTTACAAAGTAGTACCATGAGTGCTCATTTGAGGTGTGCATTGGTGAAAAAATATTACCAGAAAGAAACAGGGGAGAATCAATTTCAATCGATATATAGTACAGCTAATTGCAAAGGAAATAACATATTTTTGTTGGTTGTACAATAAATACTGTAACTGATTAGATAATGTATTATGTAATACTGATGGACATTTTACTCGTTGCTCGCATTTTCCTCGCACCTGCAGGGCTTGGAAAAAAGTCCTGCAACTCGTAAAATATCTGCCCATATTGCATGAAAACAAATCTAATAAGATATCTGTACATTACTAACAGTAAATCTATTGTTTTTTTAGCTACAAGCTCTGGTATAACTATCTGAGACTTAGGCGCAAACAAGTGAAAGGAAGGTGTGTATTGTTTAAGATTATGAGCAGGAGAATGTAGTGTATTTTAAGAAATACAAATTGTTGGATTTTCTTGAGCAGAGAAGGATTTGCAGTGAATACATGACTGTGTTACAGCTTGAGCACACATGTGAGAGGGGACGTTACAGAAGCCCTTACTTTCAGGTTTTTGAGGTCACCCTGCAAGTATTTTTATATTGTTTTGGGGGAAACAAAATCATGTTTAAATTACTCGTAACTTAATTGGTGTCAATAGAAGATGGCTATTGGCTATGTATCACACCCAGGGGGGTCCGACGGAGCTCCAAATTGATCCCCAAAAAAATACTTGAGCCATAAATTTGATCCCCAAAAAAATACCTGCTCCAAAAATTTGATACCCAAACAAGTACCCAACTCTAAAAAGATACCAGCATACACTTGATGGCCATCCCATTATGTTTCCCGGAAATAGCTTCAGCTTAAGTAAATGCAGTATCTTGATGATCAACTTAACGTTTCAACCCCCAAAAAATACCCACAGATTTTTCAAACCCCAAGAAAATACCTGGTAAAATTTTCAACCCAAAAAATACTTTTACTACAAATTTCATACCCAAAAAAATATGTCGGACCCCCCCGTCATTTTTATATCCGAGTACCCCCTTGGGGTATCACATCTACTTCACCACTGACCACCATCTATTTCAGGATGAACTGCAAATGATTTTAGGGAACTTACCAGGGCTTGACCTTAACTGTAGTCTACTGTCCAAGTACAAGTAAAACTTTTATTGTGCATTTCCAGAAAATATCCATACCCCCACCATGGAGGGAATCGGAAATTCCAGGGGGTGGGGGGTGTCAAAGCCCCAGGAATTTCCAGGTGGTGGGGGGGATGGCTGATGGGAAACATTTTCCAGATGATCGTTTTACCTTCAGATTGTTGTTTGGTTTTTGACATTCAACATTGTCGGAAAGGACTTTTTTTCTCTCTGGCTTATGCAATGTGTGGTTCCAAAAAATATCCATACCCCCTCCACGGAAGGGTGTTGAAGAGAGACCCCTCCACCCCTAAGAAAAATACAGTATTTGTATGGAAAAGATCAGGTAAATTGACCCCCCACCCCTCCGAAATTCCCATCCCTTCCGTAGGGGGGGGGATGGATTATTTCTGGAACCACACAATGACAAAGAAATCAATTCATCAAAACTGTCTTTAAACATGTGAGAAATCTTACAAGGCTGCATTTTAGACCACATTTCTTGAAAGAAAGCGAACTCGAGATCGTTCATGTATCCGTGCGTAACCGAGCCTGATAATACCAAAACACAATAATAACTATGAAATAATTAAAGTACTATAGGTAAGCTTTCTCCTTTCTTAAATTTTGTGGGGTTTATTTAAGAAGCAAACAAGAAATTTAAGTTTATCATAGGTTTGAATTTGTGCCTTCGGCGACGACGAGATGTCAAAACATAAACTCAAATGGTAGTTCCAAATTGTTCTTGTGTAAACAGTTTTTTTTCCAATGGTGATTAAAATTGACTGTCAACTGCTTTACACAAATTTTGCGACATTAATTTAATGTACACGTCTACCATGCTAGCAGGCACTTGTTTTGTGAACGTCCACATTAAGCAAGAGAAACGTCTGTCCACTAGTGCGCAAAAAGGGAGTTTACCACAGGTTGAATTCATGCTTCGTTAATCAACAAGAAAAGACGCTAAAGTATCAGTGAACTGTTTCGCAGATTTCTTTTCTTATTGATTTCCTTTCCTATATAGTCCGGTCAAATTAGCCCGAAAAAAGCCCAAACCTGGAAAAAATTGCAACATGGGAAAGTTTTGGTACTAATTGTCAAAAACATTTGTAGGAATAACATATCCAAATTTCGTAGAAATCCGACCGGGGGAAGTTGGTTAAATTTTGGATTTTACCAGCGACGTCAAGGGCGCCTTTTGTTTTCGGCGGCACTTAGACAATGAAAACACAGAACCTTGGAGAATGTTTATAGACTGTACAGATGAAACCGGGGAAGATTTAATAAGGTTTTTCGGTTGAAATAAATCATTTCTGAGCGATGAGTTACGACTATGGATAGTTTATTTCTTTTATTTCTTTTAGCGTATAATATTCGAACTTTATTGTATCACCTACGCGGGAAATACAAGGATCATTCGGGATTCGTCAAAACTCAGGATTATTTAGTTATTATTTTGCACAACTGGTTATAAACAAACACAAAATACACATCTATGCAATCACATTATACAGTATAAAGAAATTGCTCGATATTGCTTTCAAGAACAGATCGAGTTACGGCTATACAGTCTATAGCCATCCCTTGGAATTGTTCGCTTTCGTTGTCTAAGTGCCACCGAAAACAACAGGCTTTCCTTCGTGCAGACGGAAAACCTAAAATTTAACCAACTTCCCCCAAACGGATTTTCACAAAATTTGGATACGTGTTTCTCACAAATGTTCCTGAGAAGTTGCTGCATAAAAATCCCATGTTGCAATTTTTTTCCAGGTTAAACGCTAAATTGACCGGACTAATAACCTTTCTTTTTGTAAGCTCTTTTTATAATACACGAGCTTACACTTGGTTTCAGACTTGGTTTTACCGTGTTATCAGAAAGTGTATGAACAGTGACAGATGGTACTGAAAATAAGTTATCCAAACACGTTTCTTCAAACTGCGTGGAAGCCAGTTTTAGAAACAATAGTATATTTCCAGAGGGGGTGGGGGCTTTTTTTACACGGTCAGAAATTCCAGGGGGTAAGGGGGGTCAAAAGTCGCTCCCTGGATTGGAAATTCCAGGGGGTGGGGGAGGTATCTAAAGAAATTCCCTCCGTGGTGGGGTATAGATTTTTTCTGGAATTGCACATTTTGACAAAAGGATTTCCTTGTATTTACTAAGCCTTCTTTGCTACTTCATTTTTTAATCTAAAAAAAAACTTTCAAAATATTGTGAACACTAGGTTTTTCTCTCTTCAAAATGGTCAGAATAACAGGAAGTGAAATGATTCTACACTCTGCATTTTGTTCATGCTAAATCACCATTGGCAGCACCATCTTGACAGGGATGGCAGAGCCAGGGGGCTAAGTTTTCATGATGTCCAATAAGCTTGCTCTTAAAATCTCCAGCACCCAGAATTTCAAATTTCCTTATGGAGGCATGCGGCTAAACCCCCTAGCAGTTTGGCCTCGCAAATCTCCCGGCCACCTACAAAGGACACATCAGGCCTTCTATCTTATAATGTGTGTTTCAAAAAACTATCCATAACCCCCCACGGAAGTGATTGGAAATTCCAGAGGGGAGGGTGGGCCAATTTACCTGATCTTTTCCATACAAATACTGTATTTTTCTTTGGAAATTCCAGAGGGGTGGGGGGTTCATTTCTCAACACCCCTGGGGAGGAGGGGGGGATGTATATTTTTTGGAAACACACAATCTATTCTATTCAATCTATTCAATCTAAATTGTTAAATTGTTAAAACAATTAGATTATGAGCTTGAGATTTCTAAGAGCTGATAGTTGACGAGGAGTCTTTGACAAGTCAACTATCAAGCTCATAGAAATCGAGAGCATAGCAGGCAACAAAATAATTGTTACATGATGTGTTTCAGTCGACAGATAGGTTGCACTGCTTCAAGTCTACATTACAATGATAACAAAATTGTAAAAAGCTTTATTAATATATTTTCAGGCCTATAACAGAGCCCATCTATGAGGATGTGAATAATGCTTTTGAGAGAGCTTTAGTTTTTATGCACAAGGTTGGTACTTGTTTCATGGATGTTAAAATGAACCTGTCTTTTCCTTCCCTTTACTAGATAGGTAGAGATAGTTTATTCAGGGCTCACAGAATTATGATCTGTAAATTGTGTCTAGATGACGTCATTTCGGCTGATTTGGAGTTGCTCGGGCCCTTACGACAGGTGCCAAAAAGTAGACTCGGAGCCGACTCGGAGTACAACAGCAGGGCCCAAGCAACTCCGAGTCGGCCGAAATGACGTCATCAGCATCTTGTAAAATCCCCCCACTCACACCACACACCCAACAAAGACAACAACAACAAATGTGGAGGGAACAGGAAAATGCTAGAAAGAAGGAGCAGGGGAATTGTCTTGATATTCCAGGGTGAAAGATTCCCTGGATTGGGGCCACTGGTGGGACCAGGAGAGGATAGGGGTCTAGGATGATATATTTGATAAACCTTTTGGTAAATGCACTCCCCTAAGGGAAGTGTGGATTACTTATTTTCTATGGAATTCCACTTGATGTTCTGGGGCCGGTTCCTGAAAGGTGAATTAGCGCAATTCTAGGAATAAAATTTGCTAATCTAGGAATAAATTTAATCCTTGAATAAAATCGAGTTCCTGAAAGCGGGAATAGCGCTATTCCCGGGATTAATATTATGTATACACAGTCTGTGTCAGCCACTGTGTCAGCCACTCCTTTGTTATTGTTTTCATTCGGTATTAGAAGACAAATTACGTGTAGAAATTTTGAAATACAATATGTAACCATCTACAAACAAAGTGTTCTTCTTCATTTACCAAATTGAACCCAAAATATCGCACTACATTCCCTAAATCTGCCGATGGAAATGGATGCGTTTTCAAACTCGGTATGTTGCTTGGCTGTCAAAATGGCGGCTGACACAGGCTCTTTACCGACGACCGGTTAGCGCAGTGGTAGAGCGCCGGGCTTATGTTCGGGAGGTTGGGAGTTCAAACCCTGGCCGGGCCAACACTCAGGGTCTTTTTCTAATAATTGAGGAGAAGGTGCTGCCTTTGCTCTAACATCTGCAAATGGTTAGACCTTCGCGTCTTCTCGGATAAGGACGTTAAACCGTAGGCCCCGTCTCTCACATACACTACACTAACCGGAACCAGAGGGACGTTAAAGAACCACTATAGGACCGTCGGAAGTTGCCCAACCTCAGTGTCACAGAACTCACAATACTAACACACACTCATGTTTATAAAGCTGGTTCTTATAGGATGAGTTATCCATTAATGTAAAGCGCTTTGAGCCGCGAGGATAAAGCGCTATATAAGCACGTTATATTATTATTATTATTATCTTTAAGTTGTGAACCTATGAAGACTGTCTTTGTGAATGGTACGTTGCCTGTACTTAACTTGTGCACTTATCCTGCAGATGCCTCGTATCTGGCTGGATTACTGCCAGTTCCTAGTGGATCAGTGTAAAATCACCCGTACCCGACGTGTATTTGACCGCGCCCTTCGAGGACTGCCTATCACCCAGCACTACAGAATATGGCCCTTGTACCTCAAGTTTGTACGCATGTACCCTGTATACGAGACTGCTGTACGTGTGTACAGGAGGTACCTTAAGGTAGGAATGTCATGCATGCCTTTACCAAGTACACAGAACATAATTGGGAAGTCCCGCGAAATCCGTAAGAATTTGCTATAAATCTTAAAGAATAATAATGACAGCATATGTGACACGCGTTTCGGCTTTTCGAGTTATCTACTTGCCTTGGTAAACCTGCAAATTTAGCTCGCATCTTTCGCCACTGAATCGAGTACAACAACATTCAAAACAACCAGGCGTTCTAAATTTCGCGAAAACTGGATACTAGCCAAGATGAAAGAAGCGTTGCTATTGGCGCATTTCTCAGCGCATTGTTGTTGGAATAGCAAATGATGACCTTTGAACATAGAAAACCATTCCTAAGTAATTGCCTCAACCCGTGATCACAGTATTTTCGCGACAAAGTGACTAAGTTGTACATTTGTTTTTTCATTAAAACGTTACAGCCATTCTCAGTTACACGCGGTCGCCGGGAAAAAGCTTGCAAGCGAAAACTCGTTTTTTGTCGAAGTTTCCATGGCAACGCACGTGCTTTGCCGGCTTTTCGCGCCCAGACAAGTCAGAAGAACGAGTTTTCGCTTGCAAACTTTTTTCCCGGCGACCGCGTGTAACTGAGAATAGCTGTAATTCTATCACGCGAACATTTTCTCCGAATTTGCTTGTAAAATTCACATGCGCTCGGCCGTTTTTTCACGCGAATTTTGCCGAATTTGAACTCAAAAATCCCACGAAATCGGTTGTTTTTCCCGCGAAATCGGCCGTTTTCCGAAGTTGGCTATTTTTTCTGCAAACCTGAACCAAAAAATCCCGCGAAATTTGTCTTTTTTTCCGCGACCTACCAGAAGCCCTGCCTATAGGAGTAATTATGTACAAAGTAATTGTAAATTACTCACGACAGTCATCTGAACTCCGCTCTAAGGAACGTGTCATTATTTACCGGGGGGGAGGGCTCCCATTTTTTTCAAACAAGGCTAAAAAAAAATAGGACCCTCCCCTTGAACATAACAAAAAATTTGACCTTCCCCCAGTCGTAGGTAAAAAAATTGGGACGCTCCCTCATGTAATTTATTTCTCAAATAACCTGTCAGATAGACTATTGTCCGAGTGATGCAATGTCTCTTTCAATTCTTCATAATAGCAGAAATACTTTTTCTTACTTCTGTCAAAGCTAAGGAACCGCGGTTATTATTTATCGCGTGAGGATTTTAAGTAATACACTAGAAAAATGCAGTGATCCTCCCTCTATAAGTGCACCTCTCCCGTCCCCTATTTACCTAGTCATTGAAGACCTTTTACAGAAAATGGGGGTCACATACGTTTCGTTGCGCGCGAAGCGTGCCCGAATTTTGATAAACGCATTTTATCAAGCCTCAGAGAAAGGGTAGATGAACATGTTTTGTGTACGGTATAGTAAACAAAGCATGCCAGGAGCCCAGGAAGTACGCTACCTCAACTATATAGGTTAGATAAAAGCTTCTATTGACGGGCTCCTGAGCCAACAAGGTTATATTATTCAAGCGCACAACTGCGCGCCGCAAATGACGAAGATATTTATATTCATGTGCGCGGAGCGCGGTCCAACGGACGAATTTCTGTGCTTGTAACGTCGAAAACTCACGCTTACCTATGGAGTCTTCTTTCAAACACATAGTGACTTGCCCGCCAGGCCTATCATTGCGGGGCATTTTTGGGAGAGTTTGCTTTTCCTCGTCAAGATACACTTGTTCTTGTAAACGACGTCAGGGTAGTGTCTTCATTGCTCAAAGAGTATATTAGATGTAATTCTTTATGCGCGCGAAACGCGCCGAAATTTTTATAGAGAAGTTACTAAAATAACCACTATCGCCATCTGTTTTACCCTCTACATCGTCCAAATGTTGCTGAAAAAATTATGACCCTCCCCAATACAGGAGTGAAAAATGTTTTGACCCTCCCTTTAGACACGCGAAAAAATTAGGACCCTCCCCACAAAAATAGGAGCCCCCCCCCCCCCCCCCCCCCCCCGCTAAATAATGACACGTCCCTAAAAGCATAGGGATGGGAAAAAGTACCCTGCAAGCAGAGCTTTTATCATTCTTTATCATGTCATTATTTTGCATATCTGAGTTTGTTTACTGAGAAAACAACAACAAAAATAACGCGCGCATACATAATACATACATTATGTTTTAATTTCACCTTTTGTTCCTTGATGTTTTACAATTTGAGAAGATACACACCGAATCACAAATAAATTAGGTCAACGTTAAAGAGAGATACAGTGGAAAAGCCTCTGCTAGCAGGGTAGGGAAAAACTAAATGGGATCGAGAGATAATGATTCTAAATCAAGACTTTATACCCTCAGCTGGAGCCTGAGAACACAGAGGAATATATCAATTATCTGGTATCTATTGGCTGGCTGGATGAGGCTGCAACACGCCTAGCGAAAATTGTTAACAAGGTAAGGTGTACTTGTTGTAAATTGAACTTGTTGCGGCAAATTTTGTGTAAAAAAAAAAGTGTTAATGTACCGACCTTAGATGCATGTAACCATGCTGTGAAAGTGTGTCATGCCAAAGACGTTAATCGACTCATACACTATCTAGGAGAGCTTGGTATGTTTTGTAGCTGGAAAGCTTTGTTTGTTTGTTTTATAGAAGAGTTTTGTCTGTTTCATTTATAGGAGAGCTTTGTTTCCAAAGAGGGTAAATCAAACCATCAACTGTGGCACGAACTATGTGAGTTCATTTCAAAGAACCCTGATAAGGTACGGAAACCTGCTTACTAACACAGGGAAAAATTACATAGAAACATTAATGGTTTTGGTAGCGTTTTTCCATCAATGTGTGAAAAATGTTAATGGCAAGACACCATTTTCCCATTAATGTTGTATGTACATTAATGGAAAAATGCTACCAAAACCATTAATGTTTTTACGAATTTTTTCCTGTGTAACGGAATCTTTAACCATGTCATAGAGACCATGTGCCTGAATCAGCCACTACGGTAGAGTTCACTGGCACTCTCTAACGTACCTTCGTACTTGAACAACATCACGGGGTCAAGCGTGTCTCATCAGGATCTCCAAACACTAGGAAGTGGGTTAAAAAAAACGAAGCAAAGCCGTGGAAATCCTGATGAAAAACACTGTCTAGTGTTTGCTATAGCTTCTCAAACGAATCATTTTCAAAAATCTTATGCAAATTAAGATCACGTATCCAAACCCTCTTCATGCTTATGATTTTCAAAGCTCGTTTTATAGGGTATTGCATGTTCTGGTATGTTTTATAGGGTATTGCATGTTCTGGTATGTTTTATAGGGTATTGCATGTTCTGGTATGTTTTATAGGGGATTGCATGTTCTGGTATGTTTTATAGGGCATTGCATGTTCTGGTATGTTTTATAGGGTATTGCATGTTCTGGTATGTTTTATAGGGTATTGCATGTTCTGGTATGTGTTATAGGGTATTGCATGTTCTGGTATGTGTTATAGGGTATTGCATGTTCTGGTATGCTTTATAGGGGATTGCATGTTCTGATATGTGTTATAGGGTATTGCATGTTCTGATATGTTTTATAGGGTATTGCATGTTCTGGTATGTTTTATAGGGCATTGCATGTTCTGATATGTTTTATAGGGTATTGCATGTTCTGGTAGGTTTTATAGGGCATTGCATGTTCTGATATGTTTTATAGGGTATTGCATGTTCTGGTATGTGTTATAGGGTATTGCATGTTCTTGTATGTTTTATAGGGATTGCATGTTCTGGTATGTTTTATAGGGGATTGCATGTTCTGGTATGTTTTATATGGTATTGCATGTTCTGGTATGTTTAATAGGGGTATTGCATGTTCTGGTATGTTCTAGGTGAAGAGCCTTGTTTAATAGGAGAATTGCATGTTCTGGTATTTTTAATAGGGGTATTGCATGTTCTGGTATGTTCTAGGTGAAGAGCTTGAAGGTCGCAGATATCATCCGTGGTGGACTAAGGAGGTTCACTGACAGTCTGGGTCAGCTATGGTGTTCTTTAGCTGACTACTTCATAAGAAGCGGACACTTTGAAAAGGTACTACACAAGGGGTACATTTACTATTGTCGCTGCATATAGATATAAGGAACACATTGCAAGATTTACTAAGAATCCCATAGCTCAATTTTTACACGCGCGTTGATTTGCTACAATCGCCAGTGAAATTTAACTTGGAATTCGATGGTTAACAGCTGAATTCGACAAAACACAGGTTACCCGCGCGCAAAGAAAATTGAAAGATCAATCATTCACAAAAATAATATCAAATTTTGCTATGGGATTATCAAGAAAAATTGATCACTCGACTCGTGAATCCCACGTTACATTACACTCTCGTGAAATTTACCATTCACTCGTCATGTGATGAATTTATCTATAAAATCTCGTTAAAACCGGTCTGACCAGTTGCCCATGATGCAATGCATGCCCCTTTATCGAGTCACAAGGTCTCATGTCAGTTATTGCTTGTCTTCCAAGAACATGGAAGTTTTCGACTACCCACTATCCCCCTTCGGCGATTGACATACTTCACGCCAGGCTACTCGCTGCATATCTACTTCCACCGCAGTCGCAGATCACCTTCCAATTACTGAGGGTGCGTTTCTTTGGGAAAATCCGGATTCGTTTCTTTTGAGAAATCCAAAAAAGAATTCTGAATCCTCCGAATCCACTCTCGTCGTGGATTCCGGAGATTCAACCCAAATCCGGATTCCACGGATTCTGAATCCTTGCGTTTCTTTGGGTAAGAATTCGAAAAGCATACTTTGGGTCAGTGGTTAGCTATCATCACGCGTGGCTAGATGAGATACCCACAGTAGAGATGATTAATAATTCATAGGCATAAACAATAATATATAGATTTAGCCACTGGCTAAAAGCGGAGCTCCCGGTTATAAAATTTCTGTGCGAATGCAAGGGATTCCCATGTGTACATGGTTTATACTTATAGGCTTTTTAAGAAAAAATGTCTCTTGATATGTATACAACAGTGTTTTCTTCGGTATGTTGCTGCATTGACACAATACAAATACAGGGACGAAAATAAGAATCCTGTCAAGTGAGATAAAAACCTCCTTTGGAAAATTAAGGTATTAATTCCTCCAAATGGAATGATTCAAAAGTGCAATAAAGAGAATATTTTTTCAAGCATAGCTGGCGTCGTCGATGACGTCATATCACCTGACCTGACCCCTTCATTTCGCTCATCTGGTGACATAGACTACACTACAAAAGTTTGGTTGTTTTAGAGTCTTCCCTTCGCGAGATATTAATCTTTCAAGCCTAGATGACGTCATCGATGACGTCAGATCACGTGACCACTTCATTTCGATCATCTGGTGACCTAGACTACACTACCCAAGTTTGGTTCTTTTAGAGTCTTCCCTTCACGAGATATTATTTTTTCAAGCCTAGATGACGTCATCGATGACGTCAGATCACGTGACCACTTCATTTCGCTCATCTGGTGACCTGACTACACTAATCAAGTTTGGTTGTTTTAGAGTCTTCCCTTCACGAGATATTAATTTTTCAAGCCTAGATGACGTCATCGATGACGTCAGATCACGTGACCACTTCATTTCGCTCATCTGGTGACCTAGACTACACTAATCAAGTTTGGTTGTTTTAGAGTCTTCCCTTCACGAGATATTAATTTTTCAATCATTGATGACGTCATCGATGACGTCACGTGACCGTGTTACAGCACCCCCTTGTGGCATAGACAAAATATCCCAAGTATGGTTGTCCTAGCATGTTCCCTTGAGGAGATATAATTTTTCTTTGCGTACCACAGGGTTCCCATGTGTACACGGACGGCGGACGGACACCGGACGGCGGACACTATAGGTTTAATACCAGAGAAATAAAGAAAAAATCATATCTCCCGAAGGGAAGCTTCTATAGAAGCCAAACTTGGACAAACTTTCAAAGACCACAATAGGAACTCTGCACCAAAGTCACGTGCCCTTTCGTCATCAATGACGTCATCAAAATGATCCATAATGCCCGTGACGTTCAAAAATCAACTCGATAGTATACGTTTTTCCCTTAGGTATGGTGCTCCGCTTGCGCGGGCCTTCTGAGTTATCCCTTCTAGCCATGACCAAAAAAAATCCATGAAATTTCACGTCCAATCCGAATCCGGATTTTCCCAAAGTTACGCACCCTTACTCTACCCCATGTGAACAATGATATGCAGTAAGGATAAGGGACGATTTTAAAAGGAGGCTGTCAAGATACGCGCATGATTCAGGAACGATCACTGAGCAAAACTATTTAGACCATCCTATCAAAAAAACTATTAAAGAATATGTAAAACGTAAACATTTGGTCGGATGGATCGAGAAATAGCGAGATTAAAACGGATTGTTTTCGTGTTTTTCAGCCTTCGCTGGCCATCGTTACGGGACGATACTTCTTTGTTTTGAGATGCGCAGAACAGCTGCGCAGTTGCGTGACAGCCTCCCTTTAAGGAACAGTCAGATTTTCAAGAAATTAAAAATAATCGTCTTGGTTTGTTAGATAACCGTTCAACTGCTATATAGATAAAATATAAGTAAAATTGTTGAGTATTTTCATGTGTTATCGAGCGCGTATGTAATTAGATTGCGGAATGGCATTTTTTAGTATTGCTTACCAGGCTGAAAATGCGAGTTTCAGAAGACAACACAATAGCATAATATTGGATTCTGAGTTGTTTATGTAGATCACATAAACGGTTGAAACAACCGTGACATAGCCCGTTAAGAAATGTCTGATGAACTTTAACAAACTAGCGGTGTCGAAAATACACGAATGTCGAAAATAAATCAGGGTCTTGCGTTTCCTACGCTTTCCTATTGGTTAATATTTTGGCTCTTTGTTTAGTCAACCAATGAGAAGGTGAAGCACAGCGTCTCTTGTTTCCTTAGGTCATGACTAAACGCAATTCGTACTTGCTTTGTACCCTGATTAGCCATTTGATTGTTTCGTTTCCGATTGGCTAAAAATCCTATCTTTACTTGCTTTTTTTGTTTATTTAATCATCTGTAGGCGAGGGATGTATATGAAGAAGCTATACAGACGGTCATGACTGTACGGGATTTTGGACAGGTAAGCACCCATTGCCATCACTGGAATTTAACAAGGTCGGCGGAAGCGAGTGGGCACTAAATAACCTGCGACAAAATAACCAAATAACCTGCGACATTATCGAGTAAGTATGCGCGCTTGGACTTTTTGCCTTTTCCAGCACGTTGTCCATCTACAGCTGCTTTTCTGGCCTTTCCGCAGAACAAAAATTTCAAAATCTCCCGGGGGCAAGCACCCGTAGCCCTTAGAAGGCTCAGGCCTTACGGTCTTCGTACGGGATCCCCAAACCCAGCCGCCTTAATCCAAAATATTGCCTGGTACTCCAAAACTCATTGAAAACCCTGATTGTAAGTGAGTTGTACGTTCCTAAGTCTTTGAGGTGTATATTCATTTTGAGGAGAACTGTATTGTAAGTGAGTTGTATGTTCTAAGGTTTTTAAGTTGTAAGTAGTGTAGGAGGGGACGAATTGTTTGGTGAGGAATACCAATTTTGGTGAGGAGGATGGAAAAGCATGCGGGTGAGCAGGAGTTCACTTCACGTGAGGATAGCGAGGAAGGCCCTTTTCCACCGTTGGAAAATTTTACGCAAGATTTCTTTTATAGGGTGCGACATCCTTACTGGAAGTGAGCTCCTGCTCACCCGCATGCTCACCATCCTCCTCACTAAAATTAGTATTCCTCACCAAATAAATAGGGTAGTTTGGCCACTCTTATACTACTGGCATACACTCAGTTTGAGGAGAACTGTATTGTAAGTGAGTTGTATGTTCCTAGGTGTTTGAGGCATACACTCAGTTTGAGGAGAAAATGATCAGCGCTAAGATGGAGACGACGGCAGAGATGGGCGCCACTGAGGAAGGTAATATCCCTGCTTAGTACATACCAAATCAGTGAATAGCCATTTTCACTTGCTCTGATTGGTTCCTGAAATAGTAGATATCCAACACTATTTACCGTTTTGAGAAAACTCTCAAAACGGAACCTTTTTTATTCTACTAATTTGGTATACGTTAAAACGCTTCGCGTCTTGGTATATATCCACCACTATACACATCCCTTCGGGGGATAGGTGTTAATTATTGTACGACTGTTACGTCATTTTACCATATAAGGTCAAAATTGATTGCATAGTAATGAGGGAAATTTAGTAGACAAAAGAATCCTTTGTCTTTTACTACATTTCTCTTGCATTTATAATGAGGAAAATTTAGAAGCCAAAAGCTCTCGTCTTCAACTTATCTCGTCTCCAACGTGTTGAGAGAATACAGTTGAAGAAAAACCTTTGTCTTCTAGGCGTAGTCGAACCAAGCGCTGTTGTTACACTGCGCGTATTGAACGACTCGTGACTCGCCCAAGTTAGAAAAAAATTCAAATCTCGTTAGCTGTAGACAGCATGAGCTCGACTAACATCCATGTGGGATGGCTGCTTTCGAAACGCGCATGCTCTGTTTTAATGACGTCACGTTCTTAAAACTTTTTTTTTCGCCATCATTCTCTGAGTTGGTGTTGTTGTTTTGGGCTGTCTTCTCGTTCACTCCAGTTCAGTTATAGAGCTGGTACTTACTGCAGAGTGTCCAAAATCGCCAAGTGTCCGAACAATTTACAGTTATGTTCGGCCGATTTCCCAGCAGAGACAACCAAGACAAAAAAAAAAATAATGGACAGATGTCCGATATATATATTTTTCACGCTGTGAGTTACGACGCGATGTCACAAAAACACATCCAATGCGCCGTGAGTGAACATGAAGAGTAACGAAAAAAGGGGAAAACATTATATGTGTTATTCGAGCCCGGTGGTGTAAGGAGTCGCTTTTAATCATCCTTCCTCGGGTCTCGGGGAAATTTAATCCCTAATGTCCCTCGGTGCCATGGTATTACTTACAAAAATAATATTTTTCTGATACATTCTTTGGGTGTGTATGAATTTGTGAATTACTGTTTCCTAGACGATATCGACCTTGAGCTCCGCATGGCGCGGTTTGAACATCTCATGGACAGGAGACCTCTGCTCCTCAGCAGGTACGTCGTAATACACCAAATGTGCTAAGGTCATGGCTAGATGGGATACTACTCACAGTGGAGGTGATTAATAATTCATAAACAATATTTATAAAAATTACGAAAGTTTTCACAGACATGTTTTGACAGTTTCAGCTGTTATCATCAGTGAGTTATTCGAAGTGATTTACAAGCCGAATAGATAGCTAGAGAAATTACAGTAGTAAATTACGTCAATTGTGTAAAGGACAGCATATGCTAATTACGCTGCAAGCTTGAGATTGATATTTTGGACTTGTCTATTTAGGGAAGGCTTCTAACGTTTGATGTGAATTGCCTCTTTGATTTTAAGGGCAAATTGCGACGAGGCGGAGTCCAAAACAATAAACGAAGATTCCGACGAAGGTGCGGCACACGCCTCATTGCGGCTTAGATGTTTGTAAGAAGTCCAACATATCAACCTCAAGCTTGCAGTGTAGTTAGCATATGCTGTCCTTCACACAATTGACGTAATTTACTATTGTAATTTCTCTAGCTATTGGAGTTGTTACGCGTAAGAACGTTAGAGATGCAAATGAAGAGAGCCTTTTGTTTCCAATTGATTCTGGTCAACCGGAAACAAAAGGCTCGCCTCATTTGCATCTCTAAGGTTCCTACGCGGAACAACTCCGTTTATTCGGCTTGCAAACCACTTAGAATAACTCACTGATGATGACAGTTCATGTCCTCACCCCCTGAACTTCAATGGTCTGTATCTCATGCGGAAATGCACAGAACGGAAAGCTACTTTACAAGTAAACATGCTATGGATTGTTCTTTGTGTCGACATATGTTTTGTTTTACATTGGTGCTTCCATGGCAACGTAATGGCGACCCTCCAAAAAAATTTAAGTTGCAAAATTCACCCAGACAAAGAGAAATTTGGGCAAACCCTCTTAACGCCAAAGACACTAGGCTATAAGCATTACTTGGACAAAGTTTGAAGAAAGGATGGTCATTTTTTTTCGTCAAAAAATTAGAATTTTTTTATTTGCCTTCTTTCTTGACTCTCAAACTATGCCTAAAAGCTCGTAGTGATAGTGGCACTTCCTAAAAACCGAGCTCTAGGGAACCAATCAGGATATCAAAGATAAAAATAGCCAAATGTGACCTGTGACTATACTATCTTAATTAAAAAATTTTGATGTCTGAACCAGGAAAGTTTTTGATTGGCCGAAATGTTTCCGCCTTTTTTGTCGCGCGTGCGAGCGACACAGGGAGCCCGCGACATAAATATCTGGCTAATCACCGAATTTAAAGATCTGTCAAGTTTCTTTTCTGTGATGATATTTGTCATTCCCGTCACGCCACGTCTCATCACGCCATGTCAGGTCAGGTTAGTGAGTGTCATTAATTTCTGTCACGTCGCTGCTTAGAATGCAAAGTCACGCCATGTCATGCCCGTCACGTAACGCCACATATCGTGACATGGCCTCATGTTAGGTCATGTCATGTGCTTTTCATGATGTCACGTCATGTCATGCCCATCACGACATGTCACATCTCATGACGTCACGTCATTTCAAGTCGTGTCATGTACTTTCCATGACGTCACGTTACGCCATGTCACGCCATATCAAGTCATGCCATGTACATTCCATGATGTCACGTCATGTCATACCCGTCAAGACATGTCACATACCGTTAGATCACGTTGTTTCATATGCCACATCCTTACGTCACGCTGTGTCATGTTTCATTTTGTTGTAGTGTGTTGTTACGTCAGAACCCCCATAATGTCCACGAATGGCACAAGCGTGTGAAACTCTACGAAGGTCAGCCTACCAAAGTTATTAACACCTTTACGGAAGCTGTACAGACTGTCGAGCCAAAACTCGCCACAGGGAAACCGCACACGCTATGGGTGGAATTCGCAAAGTTTTACGAGAAACACAACCAGTTGGCAGAGGCTAGGGTAATCATGGACAAGGCGACCAAGGTGAACTATCGGCACGTAGACGAACTAGCTAGCGTGTGGTGCGAGTTTGCAGAGATGGAAATCAGACACGAGTGAGTACTTTGACAAGCACTTTAACGCCTACCTATTCCCACGCCTATATAATGGGCACATCGCAAGATTTGTTATAACCGGTCTGGTCTCGATGCAATGCGTGTCCCTCCAAATCTTTCTATTTTTCCTATTTTTTCAATCCTGAAATTCATATTCTCCCATTTTTATGAACCGGTCTAGCCGGTTGCCCATGATGTAATGTGTGCCCTTTATAATGCTGAGTCACAAGGTCAAGGCAGTTAGTGCTCGTCTTGCAAGTACATGGAAGTTTTCGACCCACCCACCATCCCCATTCGGCGGTTGACATACTCACGTCACGCTACTCGCTGCATATCAAGTTCCACCGCAGTCGCAAATCACCTTCCCTAAGTCTACGCGATGTGAAATGTGGTATGCAGTGAGGATAAGGGACTATTTGTTATTCTTTTGAACGGCCATTCATCCTGCAAATTATTTGATGCCATAAGTTTTTTTCATCACTCAGATCTTGGATCGAATCAATCACACATTCAAGAGGCGCGTTTTTCCTCCTCTTTTTCAGGAATTATCAACGAGCGCTGGATCTTATGAGAAAATCCACAGCCATCCCGTCAACAAAAACTAACTACTATGACGAGGTAGAAGTGTATTCCTTGAGGGATTCCTGAATTCATTTCACACACTTTATGGAGAAAAAAAAGTAGCGTTAGGTTTCATGGGCCTCAATGGCTAATATGGTATTTTCACACGCATTCAGAGCTCCCCGGATCGTCACCTCGCGGGGGAGGCTCTGGTGTGACAGCCACTGACGCATGCGCGAGATTTGATAGAGAACCGTTGAGAGAAACACCTTTCTGCGCATGCCCCAAGTTCAAAATCAGCCAATCAGCGAAAGCACTCGAATGGATGTCCCCAGAGCCCCCCTGCGAGCAGACGAGCTGGGAAGATCTAGGTACCAGAATGTTTCACACAGGGTTGACGACCACTCTGAAAGACCCCCGCTCCTATCCAAGCGGACCACCCAACTATTGCTTGTTTCAAAGGCACAAGGACGTTGCGCTTTTTATACTTCGCCCCGTTTTTGTTACACTAACTTTGTTGGTTACTCTGTGGTTTTCAGACCGAGACAGTTCAGAGGCGTGTGCACAAGTCGTTAAAGCTGTGGTCTATGTATGCGGACCTAGAGGAGAGCCTGGGCTCGTTCCAGTCCACTAAGGCCGTGTACAACCGAATTTTAGACCTGCGCATTGCGAATCCTCAGATCATTATCAACTTCGCCGCGTTCCTCGAGGAGCACCGATATTTTGAGGAAAGTTTCAAGGTGCGTGCAAAACGAAACACTTTCTAATAAACTTACACCTAACCAATCATGAACGAGATAACATACACCTAACCAATCATGAACGAGATAAAATACACCTAACCAATCATGAACGAGATAAAATACTTGTTGCTGAAGCCAAGCGTAAACACTATCACGCGTTGAGCACGTGACTGGTTTCTGTGAACCTAGCCAAGCAAAATCACGCTGCTGAGCACTAAATGCACAGCAGCGTTGGGTTCTATTCAAACTATTCAAACTTAGGCTGCAAATTCGGTGCAAATTCCGAATTCCCAACAACATATTTCCCTTTGTCTCTACAAGGTTTATGAGCGAGGCGTGGCGATGTTCAAATGGCCCAACGTATTCGATATTTGGAATACCTACCTTAGAAAGTTCATCAGCAGATACGTAAGTAAAGCTTGTTAGTACATAAGTGATATTAGGGCGGTTTTCACATGACTGTCGTGAAAACAATTGCAATTAGCCAATCAGAATCGAGAGAAATCACAACTTGCTCCTAATTGGCTTTTTTTCTCAGCCAATTGCAAGCCGAACCAATTACTAAGCAATTACACAATTGTATTTACTGCAGAATTTGATTGGCTGAGAAAAACGAGTAGCCAATGAGAACGCAAAGCAATCGCAATTACATAACAAGTCTTGACAGTCATGTGAAATCCGCTCTAATATTCATTCCCTCTTGAGCGCCACAGGCGAATTCTTGGGTGAGCGACTTATGCCCTCATCTCGTGTTCCTCGCCCGTCATTTCACAGCTGAGATACTTCCAAAAAGGGGTTTACCTCTGTATCAGAACCATTCCCAGGCTTTTATGATTTCATGTTTGGGGTGATATGCACTTCAATAGAGCTTCATATAAACCCAAACATTTTCCTATTTCAGGGCGGCAACAAACTGGAGCGAGCGCGAGATTTATTCGAGCAAGTGCTCGAAGGATGTCCTGCTAAATTTGCTAAAGGTATTTTCTAATATGACGCACGAGTGCGTGCTTTATTTTAGATTGTACACAACATTCGCGAGTTTTATGTGTTGTCTGTCTGCCATACGCGGGCCTGCTGTGGCGCGCTAACGTGCATTTTCCAGCAGAACTTGTAGAACTTGTCCTGCTAAATTTGCTAAAGGTATTTTCTAATATGACGCACGAGTGCGTGCTTTATTTTAGATTGTACACAACATTCGCGAGTTTTATGTGTTGTCTGTCTGCCATACGCGGGCCTGCTGTGGCGCGCTAACGTGCATTTTCCAGCAGAACTTGTAGACCTTTTCCGCTTTAGCGCGGGTCCTGTAGTTTGTTGCCCTAACTGGCACTCATGCGAAACAATTTCTTCGTTTAGTTACATGAATATTAAAGAGCTTGTTAGTTCGTTAAAGGAAATACAAATGATTCTGCTCGCTCGAGTGCCAGTTAGGGAAACAAACCACAGGACTCCCACTCAAGCGGAAGGAAAGGCCCTATTTAACCAGGTTATGGAAGTAACGAGAAGGCTGTGACTAACCGGAACCCAAAATGAATAATATATTAACGACATGGCTTTCTTTCCTGACTTCAGCATTTTTCCTGATGTATGCCAAGCTCGAAGAGGATCATGGTCTAGCCCGTCACGCAATGGCCATATATGACAGGGCGACGAAAGGCGTGCTACCCGAGGAGCAGGCAGAGGTAACGCAATCAGCAACGCGTGACGTGCATTTGAACGACTTAGCATGACATAGTTTTATCTTAACACACCTTTCGATTTGTTTGTTGTAGATGTTCAATTTGTATATCAAGCGAGCAGCGGAGATATTCGGCGTCACGCACACGCGGGAGATTTACCAAAAAGCCATTGAAGTGCTTCCTGATGACGGCGCAAGGTTTGTTGTCACGCATTCTTGTTCGTTGTCACGCATTCTTGTCACATTATTGAAAGTCACGCTGACCCTCCAAACCCCTCTTGAGATCTGGTCACGTCGTGTCAGACTAGTCTTACAAGGCGTATCCAATAGACAAGCACAAAGATTCATTTAATGGTAGTGTTATCAAGGCCCGGTTAATGTAGCGGGTCTCAGATTGGCGTCGAAAAAGTTTATATTTGCATTCTCATTGGTCACTCATTATCCAATCATATTTTGAACTACACGCAGCTGTAGATTTAGTGATCACGTGCTCACTGCGTGATAGGGAAGTTGCTTCGTTGGGTTTACAAACCAGCCACCTGTTGAACGAGTGATAGTAGCTGTACCGGCTTGTGATTGGCTGACGGGAAATCAGTAGCAACTCGCAGTAGCAACTTTTAATTTCTCAAGTTTATGACTGATGTGATGTATTTGGTCCTTATGCAGTCACTTGAAATGTGCTTAATCACGTTTTTAATAAAATCGTTATTGACACTACATTTTATACCCCTTTACATTTCTCAGCATTGTTCATACCTGTTGTCTCAGATATTGGTCATTTCTGTCCAGGGAAATGTGTATACGTTTTGCGGAACTAGAGCGTAAACTGGGTGAAATCGATCGAGCCCGATCCATCTACATGCACACAGCATTTCTCAGCATTGTTCATACCTGTTGTCTCAGATATTGGTCATTTCTGTCCAGGGAAATGTGTATACGTTTTGCGGAACTAGAGCGTAAACTGGGTGAAATCGACCGAGCCCGATCCATCTACATGCACACAGCATTTCTCAGCATTGTTCATACCTGTTGTCTCAGATATTGGTCATTTCTGTCCAGGGAAATGTGTATACGTTTTGCGGAACTAGAGCGTAAACTGGGTGAAATCGACCGAGCCCGATCCATCTACATGCACACAGCATTTCTCAGCATTGTTCATACCTGTTGTCTCATATATTGGTCATTTCTGTCCAGGGAAATGTGTATACGTTTTGCGGAACTAGAGCGTAAACTGGGTGAAATCGACCGAGCCCGATCCATCTACATGCACGCCTCTCAGATGTCAGATCCTCGGGTAAGTCAAGCTGTAAAGCGTCTGTCAGGGAAACATTTGTGATTGGCTGATTTTTTTCCCGCCACTTTTGGCGCGCGTGCAACACAGTAAGCCCGCAACTAAATATTTTTTCAGTAAAAAAATGGAAAATCACTGAGTCTTCTCTCCATTTGTTTTCAGTTAGAAAATTTCAAGGAGTAAATTATTTAAAACATTTTCGTCACAAGATGACAGGCTATTTTCTGGTGTTAATTACACCTGGGTCCCAACGGCGCCACTACAGCCAAACGACCATGCGCATAGACACTGCTGATCACTGCCTGAGGGTTTATTACGTCCCTAGTGGTTCCTTTACGTCCCTAGTGGTTCCTTTACGTCCCTAGTGGTTCCTTTACGTCCCCCCTTGAACTGGGTAGGGTAGTAAAGGCGAGACGGGACCTCGTTCTATTGTCTCATCTCACTGGCTGAGGGTTTATTACGTCCCCAGTGGTTCCTTTACGTCCCCCCTTGAACTGGGTAGGGTAGTGAAGGCGAGACGGGACCTCGTTTTATTGTCTCATCTCAGACGTGAAACGCAGTAGAACAAAGCAACTCAATATATGAACCCGAACAGAGAGAAATTTACCTCTCATGTCGAGTCGAACCCGGACTCAGGAACTGTTTAACCAGTGACTCGAATTTTCGATGCAGGCGCCATCTTGCTTGATCGGGTCATATTTCGGTAAAACACAGGGAGCCCGTCTCAGGCGCCGGAAAGGCAATTGGCAAAATAAGCAGCGTTTCATATATGTCTTAGTCACTATTTTAGGAAGTCCAAATCATTGATATTGTCATATCTGAATAGACCACTCCATCGTTCTGGAAAACCTGGCACGAGTTCGAGGTTCACCATGGCAACGAGGACACCTTCAGAGAGATGTTACGAATCAAACGGAGTGTTCAGGCTCAGTATAATACACAGGTATCCCAACATGTATTACCTCATATACAAAGGTAGCCCACAAAAAGGCCACCTTATACTGTACGCGGTAGCTCAAGTTGTTTTTAAATTGCAGGACATTTAACTTGTACGGTTTAGGCATGACATTCGACAGTACACGATATCGCTCGATGCAACACTATAACCCTGCAATCGACAAACATGCATGATACACGTCGGTAGATTGCGATGAATCAGTGTTATTTGATATAAACCTTTGTTTTCTAATAACCTTACCAATCTTCTTCGATATCATAGAGACTTTTCTCTTCTGTTTGTTGTTCGCTATTTGTTTCGTCTACGTATGTATTTGATTGTTTGTCATTTGTTTGTTTTTAGGTCAACTTCATGTCGGCTCAAATGTTGGCAGCGACGACAAGTTCAACCGGTACGACAGGCGATTTGAATGTTGAACTATCTCTCTACAATGTAACTGGCTTCGAACGTATCGTCCATATCTATCGCCTCAGATTTGGGGATTTGGGCTACGGTTGTTTTTTAGGTCGTCATCTCTTATGCAATTTGTTTTGTAGCACATGTATAAATCCGCATAGCAAAAATTCCCACTCCTCTGTACCTGTTTCTGTCCTTAATCTCGTAGCCAGAGCCCGTCATCTTTTTGCCAGCGGCAAGATTCGAGGCTCTGGGGAAATCCGATTTGTGAGCATGCGTGGTAGGCCAAGATCATACAGAAAACATAACGAACTTTCAAACCGGAAACTCAAAATCTCGTTTTTTTTTAAATTGATTTCCCGCGAACCCTGAATCTTGCCGTTGGCCAAAAGATGAAGGACTTTTGTTTTTGACACTTCAATGTTTGGCGGCGAACGTTGTTTGGGCCTGGTTTTTAGTTCGTGGCGGCAGTGCAGGGAAAATTAAATACACTCTATTGGTCCCTGGATGTTCATCTCTCTAGTTAAGCCATCAACTCAAGTCCTGTTCACAGCTTCAGCCTCTCAATAATTGTTTGTTTGTTTCTAGGAGTTACCATGACGACCAATGACCTATCATAATAATTTGCTTTTCTTGCAGACGAACCGTCGGGAGTAACACCAGATCAAATGCAAATGATTGAGAAACAAATAGCCAAGGAAGCTCTACAGCCAAAAGAGAAAGTCCTCTTTGTCAGGTAATTCGCACGTTTAGCTTGTCACGCACATGGGAACGCGCGTTGTGTGACATACCTCGTTCGCTTTTAATAGTCATTTTAAGTTCCTCGCTTTATTGTGATTTAACTTGGAATTCTAGCCTGGAATCGAGTCTACTGTGACCAAACAATACAGTGGTCAACGTACGACTTATTTTTTACAAAGAAATGTGGCTGGCCATGCAAATCTCAAGGGCCCGACATATGGTCGCCAATGGCAACTGGATTCCAACATAGCCGCCAAACGGCGAGTTACCTTTCACTACTGTAGGTGTTAAAAATGCCTTTTTCATCGGCAGGAAAAGATGTAGGCTGCGTAGCAAGCGTTCCCGTGTGTTTTCAGGGAAAAGAAACCCAGAGAAACAGGATAAAGCGGCGAGAAGTTCGACTAGCGAGTTTTTGGCCGCGCGAAAATGAGGCGAGCGCAAAAAAAGGACAGACAGATTTTCTGCGCGGCCCAAATCTCGCCCGAGTTTCTCGTCCTGAAAATTTATCTGGAACGCTTGCTACGCAGGCTAGAAAAGATGGCGATCAGATTTTTATTATGGCGCAGGGAGTTCTAAGAGAATGACGTCGAAAGTGCATAATTAAGCGATTATTACAGGGTGTCTGTTACTGTTATTTCCTTTTTTTTTGGCGTATTCCTATCAAAATCTCCAATTTTTCTTGTTTTTTAAGCTTTTGACAGTAAAAGCTAATCCTGTCGATATTGCACCAAAACTTGCTTTGCACCAAAAACTTGCTATATTTCAAGTAATCCTACGAGCGTGAAATTTCAAAATTTCAGACCCCCCTAGAAAAATAACCAACTACAATCCCAATTTGCCACGTGACACCAAATGTGGACACATGCTTGCTATGAAAAAAAGCTAAAAATAGGCTAATCACATCAATTTGAGGATCCATAAACCTCTCATTTTCTTTTTTTTTTCTCGTATTTTTTTTTTGTCCAAATCTTTCTATTTTTCCTATTTTGTTTTTTTTCAAGCCTGAAATTCCTGTTCCTTTTTTTCTGAACCACACATCCTGCGATTGCCACACCTCCTTTGCCTCCGCTAGCAGAATTATGCTAAGTTGAATTCCATGTTATGTTTTTTCTTGGAAAAATTTCTGATATTGAAAATCGGCTCCCATCGGCAGATTCACTAGAATGTAAGCTTTTGCTTTTGGGTATTCAGACTGGAAGGGGTCAAATTTAATAAGGGAAACTTTCATAGCGAAACAGACATCGAATTGACAACAGCCAATCATAACACAGAATTCGCACAGTTCCATCTCCATTCTCTCGTCAAACTTTATTATTTGGTGACTAGAATGTTTAAGCGCCGCTCTCACCTGTCGAAAAAACGTCGAGCCCCTGCCATACAAACTGCAGGTTGCTAACCAGTCAAAGTCATTCCTATGAACCCCTTGACAGTAAGGCGTTTTATTCCAGGGGCGGAACTACAGAAACAAACACAGATGAGGGGGTTCCCACGACAAACCCAGAGGAGATAGATATTGATGATGACGAGGACGAGGACGGGGAGGAAGGAGAGGGAGAGCCAACTAACACAACAGGTAACAGCACAGCTCTCTTAGTGGGTGATGCGTGAAATTCTCCTCTCTTGTTTTCTTGATATTGCCCTGATGTAGTTGGGAGAGGTTTAAATTTAATCAACTCTGGGCGTGAGAGGGTTAGACAGTAATTCTGTGGTCTGTCGCTGCGTTCCGCATAAAACAACAAGATGCTGAAGGCGGCGCGAATCAGTGATGTCACTTGACGCAAAGGAATTAATAAACTTGGGCAAGTCACTAAAAACAGGTTGCGTCATGTGATTTGACACGCAACCTAACAGGGTTTTACAATGACGCGCTAAAATCCTCAAGGAAGCTATCAGCGCAAGGCGTCGATTCCGAGTGCCCAATATAAACGCATTTATCAAACAAAAGACACGTTTATACTGGCTACTTGCAGCTGTTCCATTTGCCATGGTTACATAACTCAGTCCAGAGCTCTCAGCGATGAAGCGCTTGATGTAAAACTACACATGTACCATGCAGCAGTGAATTTTATTCAATTAGTGGTCTCCATTATTTGACACAGCTTTTACAATCACTACATCTTCCATAACCATATTCATGTGTGATAGTTTCCATGGTTACCTGCTTGCGGGCGGTGAAGCGTTATTTTTACGGCAAGTAACATTGGAGTTACCGGCATCTTGGATTTTGCAGCGCGCGCGATTTCATGATGGCGGCGGGAGTCGAGAACGCTTGGCTTTCTCGCCGTATAATCAACGCTCCGCGGCCGGCAAGAAGGCTAGTTTCCAAGGTAATGGACGATTCCACCTATAACGCACGCGCTCTTCTTTATTCAGAAATGCCCAAGCCGTGTCTCACAACTACCAGAATGCAGCGCGCGCTTTTCAAACAGTTTGTTCGACAAATGTCCCACATCTACCGACATGCAGCGCGCGTGCGGTATAACTGGAATCGTCCATTCACATTATGCGTTCTATTTTTTAGAAGTTCGACTTGAGCAGCGCACAGTACCAAGCGAGGTAGGAAACTCTTATTATTATTATTATTGTTATTGTTATCGTTATCGTTATCGTTATCGTTATCGTTATCGTTATCGTTATCGTTATCGTTATCGTTATACACCCTTTCGCTTGTACTTCAAATTTCATAATTCTGCGAACTCTACGCCAGCTAACAAACCGCGGTTTGGCTTCCGTCAATCAAACGAGTGAACAGCTCTGTGTGATTCGTTATCCTTCTGTAACGAAACTATGTGTCTGTCTGAAAAGGTTTAATGGACGGAAGCCAAAAAGCAGTGGGAGTTAGCAGAATTATAAAATACAAAGAGCATTTAGAGAATGCCTGTTGATCACTATGCAACGCGGCCTGGGGTTCGATATTCATATCAGTGCACATTAAAATGCAAGCAGTAAGGTTGGCCGAATCTAAAGATTCATTTTAGATGATTTTGATCTGCGAAATCTGTTGACCATGCCAATTTGCATTTCACTCGCAGTCCCATGTAGTCAGGCGGTTAAGCCCTATTTTTCAGAATTGTGCGTGTTTCGATAAGGAAAAGAAACTCGTGAATTAAATGACAAACAACAAGTTGCCGGACGAACAGTAGCCTCGTGAGTTTTCGAAATTATTACTGTAAAAAGAATTTCTAGAGATTACATCAGTCTTGGAAAGTTTCATGCTTTTATCAAACAGGCCCAATTGTTTGGCTTAGCCGCCTGACTAAAGTGCTTTTGGCGTCTGACACAGTCTTTATTGCTTAAGGCTGGTTTCCATATAGTCTTATCTGTCTCATCAGTCGACCGTGAAACAATGGAAATTGGAATTATTCTTTTGTTTCACGGTTGACTGATGCGACAGATAAGACTATATGGAAACTAGGCTTTATCAGCACACACCGCACTGTGCGACGGTCGATAGGCATTCTTTATAAAGGCTGGTTTTCACGAGCGACGGAAGCGGAGACGGAAGCGTAAAATTCTTACGTCGCGTGAAACCGGCTCGACGTTACCACTGTATGCATTGCTACGCGACCTCAAAATTCAATGTTGCGATGGGCGATTGGCGATTTTTAGCCGTCAATCAAACCAGAACGTTGGATTCGGCTACTTCAGAGGGCCGACATTGATTGCAAAATCAACCAAAATGGTTTAAGCTTTCCATTGGTTTCCTTGACTCGAAGGTTTAACTTTCTGGTTCAAGAAAATGGACATTACAATTTTCTTGCGTAAAATCGCCAATCGCCCAACAGTGAATTTTGAGGTCGCGTAGCAATGCATACAGTGGTAAGCGGAAGCATAAGCCGTAGAAGAACGGTCGATTTTGATGATCCTACGTCTGATCCTACATGCTTACGTCGCGTGAAATCCGTAGCGACGGATACATCAGGATAAAGTACTCGAGTGGGACTCATTCTCCTACCCAGAAATACCCGGCGCGTCACCTCGCGGGAAGGCTCTGGTGGCAACCGTTTCAGGACCTTTGCTGATTGGTTGATTTTGAAGGTTGGAGCATGCGCTCAAAGGTCTTTCTCTCAGCGCCTCTGTATTAAATTTCGCGCATGCGTCAGTTATGAGCTGGGGAGCTCTGCGTTGGAGAATGAGAGGTATTGCGAATTAGATTCCACTCTGAGCATGCCTACAGCCTTCCTTCTTTACATCGAGCCGGTTTTCACGCGACGTAAGAGTTACGCTTCCATCGCTCTTGAAAATCACCCGCTTAAAACGTAAGAACAAATGTGAACAAACTTCTCATGCCGTTGCAAATACTTAACTGCATTATTATGTTATAGGTATTCGGTGGCTTAGCCAAAGATGATGAGTGAACAACTCGTGGCCATGTACTTAACATCTACTTCGAATAAACTGCTCAGGTTGATTTTTTTGTTTTGTTTGATGAGTGCGGATAGAGTAGTTTTCTTTGAAAGGTTCACCCGTGTGTGCAGTAGTCTCCCGCGCAGCCCGTCTTTGTGTCGGTTACGCAACGCTTTCCTCCCAACCCGTTCGTGGGGAGGTCACGCAACACTACCCTCACAATCCTTTCGTGGGGAGGTCACGCAACACTACCTTCTCAAACCGTTTCAAAATTTAGACATCTGATAAAACAACCCTTGGGAGGGAAGCGTTGCGTGACTGACACAAATGACGGGTTGCGCGGAAGACGGTGGATTGATAGAAATCATCACAAAACACGTGGAATTTAAACATATTATCAAGGCAATCTAGTGATTGGCACGCAAGAAAGTCGCATGCAGAAGTACTTGTCTCTGAGTCAGCCAAGGAGCTGTCGTACGACTCCCATATAAAACTGTCCACATAGGAGGTTCATTTGCACGTATACGTATTGCTTATTTCTATTATTATTATTCCTCTTACCGGTATCCTGTTTAGAGCGTCCAGGAGTATTCATGTCGTTTAGATTATAAACTTACATCAAGAGTGGATTACCAACAGTTTTCATGTTTACTATGTACGCCCGAATCACAGTCAGAAAAGTGTCTATTTTTAGAACTAGGATGCCCGCGAAAATTCGTCATCCACAGGGTTCCCACTTTCTCGCCACGAACAGTTGTGAGATCCAGCCTAAAATTAAATCGCAGATCAATGGAAAAACCGTCAAAATCGCAAAGATAAGGTAGAATATTCTCTATTTTGTTGTGTATTGGGTATACGAGCATTCGAGCCTGAGCATTCGAATACTTTCGCGCGCGAAACTCAAATCTAAAAATAGACACTTTTCTGTCTGTGATGTGGACAAATACAGTAGGGAAAGATTCTAACTCTTGTTAATCCACTCTTGCTTACATATAATAACTTTGGCGAGCATTGTGGCGTTTTATCCGGGCTCTAATGAACATGTTGGCGGGCTCTAATATATTAGAGCCCGCGCGAGTCGTCAATTGGCGTTATGATGGTCGACACAAATTCTCGTTTTTGTACTCAATGGTCTCCAGTGTTATAATAATAGTAATGTAGTTGATTTTCTTGGGCGTAAACATGTTTTGGGCCCTTCTCGGTGATGAGCCTGTCCTATGTGTCCTATGTGTCCTATGTGGACATCCGAGTTAGTCATACGACGAATACTTCTGAGACAAGTCTCTGTCAGTTATTTATTTTTGCACAAAGTTTTAATTTTAAATGTTTTTTTTTGTCAAGGAACGTCTACTGTCGGGCCTTTTCACAAGATGCCACAAAATTACTTAAACGTTGCTCGAACAGTTGTTAAACGTTGCTCTTTTTTCTCGTAAAGTTGACTAAATTTCTTACAAAATTCGCCATAGTTTGGTATCTTTGTCCACAATAATTCTAGACAACAGTAATAAGGTAAAGTCAAGTGCACTACAAATTGAGCTTCCCTTTTTCGGTTAAGACGTTCTAGATATATTGATAGCTGGGAGAACTCAGGATTTGATTGAATTTATCTAAGCGCGTCCGAATGTGTCCCGAAGTCGAACCGATCACATACGAACTTGTTTGGGGGCTTTCGAGGTAACCGGTAGTCCCGAACTAAAGTTGCTCGAGATGAAAAAAGTTGCTGTTCTTTGTCAAAAGTTGCCGAAAAATTACCGAGCAACTTGTGGAAACGCCTATCCATTGTGTTTCGTGTTCTTGGAAGTAAATAATAAATAAATGTATTCTGAATATAATTGTAAAAACACGACATTTCGACGCCTGTCATGACACCATTATTTAACCATTATCCTGCGAGATTGCGCAGAATATCGTCTGATACTTAGCCGACGAGGGATGCAGTCCCGAGATGGCTAAATTAGAAGATATTCAGCAAAAATCGAGCAGGATAATGGTTTTATTATTCAGCACATCGATAGCAAATGACCAGATTAGAAAACGCCCATTCGGACTCGAGAAATAATTGTTAAATAGTTATCAGAAAATAAATCCAGTATTCAATTCTACACATCCCATTCCGTATTAGTAAAATTACAAAGTTTGGTGAAGATTGCTTGAATACTTACTGAGATATGAATTTTCGAAACATCCACGCCCGTCCAGCCTCGACTTGACGTATTTGCCCAATACGTAGTTTTGAAAATTCATATCTTAGCCAGTTTTCAAGTATTTCCTTTGAAACTTTCCAATTTTACTAATACAGATCTGTAGAATTGAAAACTGGATTTCATTTTCTGATAACTATTAAATATTATTAATCAATTTTGCATGATAACGGCCTATTAAATACGAGCTCAACACATCATATTTCCCTAAAAAACGACTGATATCGCAGGACGTGTACAGAAGACAGCTATTGGCATTCCAATGACCATATTTGGGCAGTGTATCGATGTATAATAATAACAAGAATAATGGCAAGTGATAAATGATACAGAAATTGCGAAAGCTAATTATTCAAACTCTAAATTTACATACTGACTATACAAACAGTTTCGCACGAATAGAATCTGCCTGTACACAGAACGTAGGCTGGAAGGTGCGAATAAACAACATTTCGTTGATGAAACAGTCAAATTTGCCTCTGCATTTAGCGAGCACAGTCAGCAGAGATACAGGCAGATTCTATTCTTGCCAAACTGTTTCATAGCTTATTATTGTTCAGTATAAAAATTTGAACAATTAGCTTTCACAATTTCTGTATCATTTATTACTTGATAATGGCGTCATGACGACGTCGAAACTTTTACAATTATATTAGCATACCTTTACTTTTGTATCAAGTGGTTTCGTAGAACACCTCTATCTCGTTTGGAGAGAAATTCTTTGTTCCCGCCAAATAGAAGCCTGGGTCCTCATAATTGTAAGGGTTAGTATACGATGCTGTGTTGTCCTTCGCGTTGTTGGCGATGCTTATATCATGCCCACGGCCAAAGGTCGGCCCCGTACCCGCGGAGTCAAAAATAGAGCCATAGTCGTGGCTGTATGTCTGAGGAAGCTTCCTCGGGATGTAGCCTTGCGTGTTATAGAGCGTGAAAAGGAAAGCTTTTTGTGATCCTGGACGGTTTGGGTCTGAACTCGCATGGCCTGCACAAAAGACAAGAATATCAGTCAACAGAGGATAAAGTTTAAGAAAAAATGTAGTAAACGTTTATTAAATGCAGGCGCGGATCCAGAAAAAAAATTGACCTATTTCCGGTCGTTTTTTTCGCGTGGAATTTCGCAAATACGAGAGTATCTTTTAAGTAAAGATGAAAACAATAATAATTTAAAAAAATACCAAAGATATGTAAAAAAAAAAGGTCCGGATCCGCGCCTGCTAAAGCCGTTTATTGACAAAATGTATTTGTGTCATCTGTACAGTATTTTTTAAATTGACGAAGGCCAAAGGCTGAAACGTTTTGTTTAATCTTTTAATGGACCTTTAGTTGCTGGTTGTCACTCTACACTACCAGAGCAACCACGACCACGCTAGCAACGCAGCCGAAAAAGCCATAGTCACTAGCCGCCTCCGCATGGGAAGAGAGAAAGAGAAGAGAAAGCGATTCCGTCGGGCTTCCTGTGTTACGAACCTAAAACACAGGAAGCCCAACCCCTTCAATGCTTTAGTCACAGAATCGCCAACCGAAAACGCCATAGTCACTCAACGATCCGCGATGTTTTCCCGGGCTCTCCTTCTTCTCAAGGGACGGTGGGTGACTATAGATGGTCACGCAAGTGCATATCCGCGTCACGCGATGTTTCAGAAACTTACCAACACTCTTCATGACGTCTCATATATCCCCCGAATACGTATTGGTCCGCATTACAATAGAAACTTACCACCACTCTTCCATGACACTTCTGTATATCCATCGAAAAGGTATTGGTCTGTATTACAATAGAAAGTTCATGACACGTCTGTATATCCCCCGAATACGTATTGGTCCGCATTACAATAGAAACTTACCACTGAACACTCTTCCATGACACGTCTGTATATCCCCCGAATACGTATTGGTCCGCATTACAATAGAAACTTACCAACACTCGTTCATGACACGTCTCATATATCCCCCGAATACGTATTGGTCCACATTACAATAGAAACTTACCAACACTCTTTCATGTCTGTATATCCCCCGAATACGTATTGGTCCATATAACAATAGAAACTTACCAACACTCTTTCATGACATGTCTGTATATCCCCCGAATACGTATTGGTCCGCATTATAATAGAAACTTACCAACACTTTCATGACACGTCTGTATATCCCCCCGGGGGGGGGGACTCCCATATTTTTTGACCGGGGATGATCGTCGGAAATTTTCAGTTTCACCCCTAAAAGATACCAAACATGGCGGGCCATAGCGTGGCTCAAAAAAAATATTACCCTAAAAGATACCCTAAAAGATGAGGTCTTATGTGCCAAGTAGGCGCGAAGGACACAGGTAACAGGGGAAAAATACCCATGAAGACGTGTTTGTTTCTAATTCATCGTCTTCTCATCGAATAATCTCTCTTTTTTTACACGGTTTTTAGAAGCACGATCATGAGAAAAAGCAATTTGGACACAGTTTCGGCCCTAAAAGATACCAATCTGCCTAAAATTTATTGAAGATGAAGATCACCCCTAAAAGAGACCAAACCAACGTGATTTTAACCCCTAAAAGACACGACGATCATCCCCGGTCAAAAAATATGGGAGTCCCCCCCCCGGGTATATCCCCCGAATACGTATTGGTCCACATTACAATAGAAACTTACCAACACTCTTCCACGACACGTCTGTATATCCCCCGAATACGTATTGGTCCATATAACAATAGAAACTTACCAACACTCTTTCATGACACGTCTGTATATTCCCGAATACGTATTGGTACGCGTTACAATAGAAACTTACCACCACTCCTTCATTACACGTCTCATATATCCCCCGAATACTTGTCCACATTACAATAGAAACTTACCACCACTCTTCCATGACACGTCTGTATATCCTCCGAATACGTATTGGCCCGCGCTAATAATGGTAACTGTGGGTCCTTTGTTATCGCATTTTGTGTGGAAAGTCGCGACAGTCCATCCATCGGTCGATGCTCGCCAGCACTTAACCCATGAACTTGTGGAACCCTGCATAACTGTCGCTGTATACGAGCTCAACTGATTGATGTAGTTCGTCCTTCCATTCAGGATGCTCGATTGACCAAGCCCGACTGAAAAGCAAAAAAAAAAAAAACTGGTGTTTATAGCGTTTGAATGTTTCACCGATGCAAACTTCATTATACTGGTTTTTCACAGCAAGGACTCTTGAATCGAAAGTTCATGATGATTGAAAATTTATGCGAACTGTGCACCGACTAATGATTTCTTTAATGAATTGTAATTTGAAAGCGTTCCTTCTGAATCAAAAAACAAACATCTTAGCATGAACCTCATGTCGACTATACGGGGATGCTCTGCCCAAAAGCGGTAGGGTTTTGAGGCTCAAGTATGAAAGGGGTGCGATTTTGCGAAGTAAGACCAAATCGTAAAGGCGTGGTGGCTTAGCAAGCTAGTACACGAAAGCGAGGCTTATTATGTAAACAGGTGGAAGGAAGGCAGAAAAAAGTACCGCAAATCGAGTTTCCTCGTGTATTTTGTCTTTTTTTATAGAGTTTTGGGAAACTCTCTTTCGTATTAGTTGAATTTCAGTTTGCTGCGTGCAAAGGAGGTAACCAAGAAGACGAATTTAAAAATTAACGGTGAAGGAACACCAAAAATGCGCTTTATATTTAGTTTCACGAAATCATGTCGGGCGAAGTACAAAGCTTACTTCTCAGAGGTCCCTGGAGCAGAAGTCAAACTTGACAAGCTAATATCATACAATATAGCAAAATGTTCTGTGAAAAGATCTGAAGGACGTTATTAGCAATGGGCTGCAAGTTTGTCAATCTAACGGTGATTACGGGTGATTATCACGAGATTATCAGAATGGTAAGTTGATTTTGGAAATTAATTTCAATTTCTATTAAGTAATGGTCCGTATAAGAACTACCCAAGCCAACGGCAGAGCATGCTGGAATGCAATTATTTTCTATTGAAAATATCGGCGATTTCATTGGCTTAGACACAAAAATTGGTCAAATTACCATGAAAGAAAGACTTTTCTCAGGATTTATGGTAAGACATAAGCACATGTGGTACTCATATACAGGATATACGATTTTTGAAGACTTCGTATATGGGTAACGTAGCGTAAAAAAGTGATTCTCTTTCCTTTGTTTTTCTTTAATCTGATTGGTCTGGAGAGTTATTATCGCTATATTTTCTTAAGCAAGTCGAAATCAATAATTGTTTCACTTGTATTTTGTTACTAGTCATGTCAACTTTCTGTGGTAAAAGAATGGGACACATCTATGTGGGGAACCCTGAATGCCGTAGAACAATGGAGTTTCGGTTCCTTCTTGCATGAATGATTACTTAACAGTACTTTCACCATCCATGAAAAATCTAAGCCTTTTTAAAGATTTTGTGTTCAATTCATTAGTTAAATAGATCTCCTCTTCTTCAACTACACATGCATAGATGTGGCAAAATGGCGGCTCCTCTCGCAAATCTGTAATTTTTGGGGATCTTTCCGTTTTCACCACTAAAAGATAGTTTTACCTCCTGAGTTTATCCTCAATTATCCAGACCGAAGAATTCACAGTAGATGACTTTAGACAACATTAAAGCCACATTTTAATTTCTTGCTGTCTCCTTTGCGCCAGCAGGTGGGAAATTTGTAAAGAGCATGCGCTCGTCAAAATGAGGCCAGGCTTGTGAGTTTATGCTGGCGTCGAAAACTTCGGATTAGTGGCAAACTTTCGTGCGGGCAGGTTAATTCGTTCTTTGTTTTATTGCATCGGCACGGATTATTTGTTGCAGTCAATACCGCCTAACAAAAGACGTTTTGCATGATTGAACGTCCAGAAGTAAACTAAGCCCAATTTCATGTCGAGTGAAGGTATAGACGGCCCACAAAATATACCTAGACATTTTTTTCAGCCGATAAAACTAGCAAAAATACTTCGGTTTCAATGCAAGGATGACCCTGTGAAATTTTGGTTCTGGTGCAAAAGCTAGTTTCTCGAATATGTTAATATTTTGTACTTTTACACGCAGACTTTGTCTGGAACAAACTAACAAGAACATCATAATTATCAGAAATACGTACCCTGATCGCCCTGGGGACTGAACACATAGAAACATACATTTAACGCGTAATAATATCCAGGGCGATCGTGGTTCTTAAGTTTGATACTCAGATCTTGAACTTGTATACGTACCTAGTTCCCGGCAAATGTTGCATAAAAATACAAAATATTAACATATTCGAAAAAACAGCTTTTGCACCAGAACCAAAATTTCATAGGGTCATCCTTTCATTGAAGCCGAACTATTTTTGCTTGTTTTATCGGCTGAAAAAATCATCTTGGTATATTTTGAGGGCCGTCTATACCTTCACTTGACATGAAATCAAGCTTTGTCTACTCCTGGTGTTCTATCATGCGACACTTTTTTGTTAGATGGTCTTCACCGCAAAAATAAATCCGTGCAAATGTAATAAAACAAAGACCTAATTTACCCGGAGCATGAAAATTTGTCAGGAATGCAACGTTTAAGCAAACTCGCAAGCCTGCCCTCTTGGCTGCGCCCGCTTTCATTTGTCAGCGTCGACAAATTTCCCACCTGCTCTTTGCGCCTACTTGGCACATAAGGCCTCATCTTTTAGGGTAACAAATTATTTGAGCCACGCCATGTTTGGTATCTTTTAGGGGTGAAACTGAAAATTTCCGACGATCATCCCCGACCAAAAAATATGGGAGTCGCCCCGGGCTTTTTAACGCGTATTGCAAGAATTATAAGAAAGCACATGAATTTTGTTATGAACGTCTCGGTGACTACTCGCCGATAGCGACTAATTGTTAAAAGATGTTACACGAACACTATAACGTTTTCTGTAAATACGCGCGGGCTACCTGTGTTTTGTCCCAGGCCCTTTGGCGGAGACAAAAACAACATGGCGGCCATGAGTACAATGTTTCTCGAATACTTGCAAGTTTTGGTGGATTTCTCTGCTTTTTTCGCTAAAATATGAGGGAAAATACTTACAGACCTTCCAAATAAGGTAAGGGGGAATTCCTAATAAGGAAAGCGGCAAGTCGACGCGTAAAACAACACAAAATTACCTGGTAAGTTGAGTGAAGTTTGGCAGTTGGTTCCAGTATACCCTGAAGTGCATGCGCATGTATATCTGTTCACGTGATCAGTACATGATCCTCCATTTTGACACGGGTTACTGGAACATTCATTGATGTCTATAAGCGAGACCACAGAATAAGGTCGAGTTTCAAAATTTTAAGGAGGGGCCGTGAAACTCTGAAAAATGACGGCAAATGATTAGGGGTGGACCATTAGAAGTTGGGGGAGGGGGGGTGGCAATTCCCAAAAAAAATTCGCGCAAGGCCAATCCTTCCAAAAAAAAAAATCTTGCAGAGATTCAAGCTAGGAAATAAAAATCCTACAAACACATGGCTTGGGTTTCATTAAAACGATGTCTTAAGTAGTTATTCCAGTAACTTCTCTTTTGCATTTTTCTACTTCACTTAATAAAAATTTCGGCGCGCTTCGCGCGCATTAAAAATACCATCAAATATATAGTCGGTGAGAACTCACGCACCGAAGACACTGCCTTCGCGCCGTTTACAAGAACAAGTGTATCTTTGCGAGGAAAAACAAACTCTCCCCAAAAATGCCCTGTAGTGATATGTTCGAAAGAATCACACTTAGGTAAGCGTGAGTTCGACGTTACAAGTATAGAATTCGTCATGTGGACCGCTTCACACAAATGAATAATAATAATTTCGTAATTTGCTGCATCAATAATAAAACCTACAGCCATTGTTTACTATACACAAAAAACGGAACGCTCGTCTACCCTTTCTTTGAGGCTTGATGAAATGCGTTCATTAAAACTCGAGCGCGCTTCGCGCGCAACGGAAGAAAAAGACCTCTACCATGTCAAATGGGGCCCGGGGGATGGCGAAAACGTTTAACAGCTTCATTCTTTTTTAACGGCAACCAATAAAAATATATCATAAGAAAATTTGTTGTATCTATACATACAGCAACAATATTTTCTTAATCCATTTCTGAACCAATATAGTATATAGTATAAGACAATTTTGTTGATTTGTTGATGCGAATTTGAACGGCCTGTGGGAACGGAACGCCACGGGAACAGGTAGTGCTCGATGCGCAAGATACCCCTCGTGGGTTTATCCTTTTCCACTTTTTTTTGTGTGTCCTGCGAAAAAAAAATCGTACATGGCCTTCGAGTCCGAAAAAAAATTCCTGCACAACCTGATCCCCGAAAAAAAAATTCATACGCAAAAATACTGCCACCCCCCACCCCCAATTTCTAATGGTCCACCCCTTAGTAACAATACACTTTTTCTGCTCGAGCGGGGCTTTTGTTTAATTTCGGTTCGTTTCCCTAATAACTGGCGGGCACTCCACTCGAGATGCGAGCAAATTGAATGCTTGAGCAAGCTCTTTAATATTGATATAGTAACCAGACACTACACTCGTTTCTAAGTGCAGTGCCAGTTGGGGAAAAAAACAGGTCGCTCGCTCAGTGGGAACTATTGAATGGCTGAACACCCGGCTAGCCGTAATTTGCCTGTAGTATTTTATAGTTTATTTCGTCTCAGGCCCCTCAAAATAACGACCAAGAGAACAAAGTTTCTCGAAGATCTGCAAGTTTTGGTGAATTTTCCTTTTTCTAATACTTACAGACCTTCCAATTAAGGTAAGGGATTCTAAAATATATCTTGCTATGTAGGACCTGCTATAAAGATGGCATTTCAAATCGTGCCAACAAGTGAACGAAATGTGAATACATTCGATCGAAAACGAAACAAATTTAACAACTGACCAAAAAGAAGGCGATGAAAGTACGATTTGTCATTAAATATCAGACTGTCGTTTTTGCCAAATCATATGGTCTGTAAAGGGTCTGGGGCGAGCTGCGCGGGTTCCCTGTGGTTAATCAAAATAGATCTGACCGGACTACTGTGTTAGGATCCCAAAATGGAGGATGCATCGAAAAAAAATCGAGTCGCTGAAATTTCTGGAGTTCTCGCTCAAAGCTCCGTGTTTTTCTTAGCAAAAGTCGCCGCAATTTTTATCACAAGGGAATCTACAGTTACTTCCAAATAAGGTAAATACTTCAAAGTTTGGTTCTGGTCGTAAGCGTTTCAAAAACGACGGTTTCGTTCAGGATATTTTTGATATGCCTTTAGTCGTGATCCTAGGCCACTGCGAGAAAAAACATCCAAGTTTTCGCAGTTTTGGGAAGCAAAAACTAGATTTAATTATCGTACAAGTCAAACCCAGCCGGTTTACATTTGTCTTCAAAAGCAAGATTTCTGTTGAGATGGGAATATTTGTCATGCTCATTTGTACTTTTTAGGCTGTGTTTTGGAACTTTATGCACACAGATCGTCGCGGTTGGCTAACTTTGAGGAAAATATAAGCTTGACGTGATGTCTTAGTTGACTTTGGTCGCTATCCATGATCACGTGACCCATACGTTTGAATGCAATTAAAGTGTATACTTACTAGTTCCACAGTCAGTCCCAGCAAACCCTGCAGCGCATACGCACGTATATCTGTTCACGTGATCAGTGCATGCTCCTCCATTTTGGCACGGGTTACTGGCGCACTCGTTGATGCCTGGATATTCAATGGAGAGCAAGACTTTATAACTACAACGTGGGAACTATAAAACGAATCTAAATCTACTGCAATCTTAACACTCCTGGTCATTTTAAGAGACCCTGATACTGGCTTCAGAAAAGAGGGCGAGGTAGGAGGTTTAGTGACTTGCCATGATAGCCATTGTGAGAGACCTTATGTTAGGCTTGGAAAATGGGACTGGAGTCACTGGAACTGGGATTCGGCCAATAGAAATGGGGAAAATGTTAAGAAAGTCAATTTGCCTTTAACTGAAACAACAATCAAATATCAATGTCTGTAAAGAGTGGCTTTAAATATTTGTGAACTGCTTAAAATGTTGCCATACGACTGCAATACAAACACTCTGTACACATGTCTATAAAGTCACTTTTTAACGCTGGGATGTTGAAAACTTTGACTGGGATTTCAGTGAAAAACAGGACTGGGATCTTGCAAAACTTTTACACTGAGAAATGGGATTTGGACCCCCTTCAGGACCTGTTTGAATCATTTTTTTTTACTGACATGGCCCTCGAGGAAAAACATAGGTACGCAGAGTGTACAGGAAGCTATTTGCTGATGTTCTTCGGTACTTAGGACAGGACCGGCCGTCATAACCTTGCTCCCAGCATTCTCAGGAATGGGCTAATCATGAGAAAAGAGATTAGACTTGTTTAAATGACGTCACCGGTTAAAGCAATGCGGTGTTAGTTTTCATTTTGGTTTTAATTAAAGCAGGCGATTACAGTCAAAAGACATGAAACGTGCCCCCCTAGAGTTGAATATTCAATTCATTATTCCATTATTGATTACATTATTCAATCCAAAAATGCAATTTTCAATTCAATATTGAAAATTTTGTAATCTAAATAATTACTCTGGGTGAACAATTACTTATTCAGAAATCAAAATTTGAGCATTTAACATTTTTAATATTGAATGGAAAAATGCATTTTTGGATTGAATAATGAAATCAATAATGGAATAATGAATTAAATATTCGACTCTAGGGGGGCACGCTTCATGTCTTTTGACTGTAATTCAGAAAATATTGTGCATATGCTCACTGCCAACTTTTATTTAAGACTTTGCCCCTGAGACTTTATTGCCTGAAGTAGTTCTACCCTTTCCCTATCGATTTGGATTAAAACATGACTTTTTAAATCACGACGCATCCGGTAAGAAAACACAAAAAATATTTGCCTTTGAGAAAAATGCAAAAAAAGAAGAAAAAAAAAACTTTTCATCGCGGGATTCGAACCCCTGGCCTTTCTAGTTTAGAGAGCGAGAACCATACAATTAGGCCACTCAGTAGGTCAATTGATTGAGGAGGAACTTTTATTATTTATACATAAATATTGAAGTCGACGTCGGATTTAATAAGACTAACTCATTTCTTAGACTTGTTCTTTCTCATTTCTCACCTGTAATGCTTTTCCCCTTTCAGTTTCATCCATATTTGTGTATGTCTTGTACTTTTATGGATAGTTCTTTGTCAATTTCGACCGTTTTTGCTGTATTCTGCCCACGCTCGATTAATAACTGATCGATCGCATGACTATCCCGGGGACTATAAACTGGCAAACATTCACCTCGTAAATTAGGTGATTGGAACAAAGCAGAAGAAAGGTTTTATTTTCAAACACTCTGGCGTCATTTGATCTCTTGTAGCAATAAAATTAAGAAAACATATTGCGCATGCTCAGTGGAAACTTCAATATTGTTAACGTTTTAGTACCTTAGCCATACTTATTTACTTGTCGTAAAGGAAATATCCTAAATAATACACGATGGTGGGCATGTATGACGTGATACCGAGAGCATGCTCAATTGACATCACCTTTAAGAAGAAAATGCTCGTCCCACATGGACGACTGATTGGCCTATGTGGCCTATATATATATATGTTGGCAAAGGTAAAGTACTTAGATGGGAGACGGGACGAGACACAGGATACCCAGCGCCGAACAAGTGAATGCCATGATGATACAAGGGAGGGGATGGTGGGGAGACGTACTGATTGATGTAACAAGGGAGGGGATGCTCAGTGGAAACTTCAATATTGTTAACGTTTAGTACCTTAGCCATGCTTATTTACTTGTCGTAAAGGAAATATCCTAAATAATACACGATGGTAGGCATGTATGACGTGATACCGAGAGCATGCTCAATTGACATCACCTTTAAGAAGAAAATGCTCGTCCCACATGGACGACTGATTGGCCTATGTGGTCTGACAGGGGACTTTTTTGCTTATGCCATGCGCAACTACCGCTGCTCTCCAAGTTTACATTGCAGACTCAACTCAGGGAAAAGCACTGTTGAGTATCACGAATTTGTAAACAAATGGCGCACTATTTCTATTTCTCGTTTGTTTTTCTTTTAATCTGAATGCGGGCAGGATAAAACTAAATAATAAAACGTTTATTCAGCTGCCTTCAAATAAAAATTGTTTGATTTTAGGATCTGTAGACCTTCCTCTGCGAATGTCTGAGTCAGACTGAAATTCAAACTGCAAGAACCGTTTTTTTATCCTATCCTATCCCTGATATTTCGGGGCCCTCCCAGACTGAATACAAGCTCATTTCACCCTGGGATTCAATGATGGATTACGAAAAGGATGAGACTCCATATTGGTGAACTATTCATTATGCTTTTATTACTAACAGAGCATTCCGACAAGTTCAATACAATTACAATACAATACAATTACACCTGTTGACAATATTGGGTTTTGAGGTGGCAATATAATTATTACAAGGAAAATTGAAGCAAAGAGGATTTTGATAACAGCATTGTGATGTTCTACTGAGCACTAAACTATCTGTAGTGAAAACTCTTGAAAGTAGCCCCTACTCCCCAGAAAGGGACTCTCTCTTGATATGGTTCTACTTCTGAAAATCAATCGAAGTAAAATTCTCTCATAATACTGTAGCCCTTATCTAACTTGTGTCATCTCTGAACCACCAGCACTTGTGCTAGGAATTGGTATTTGCTTGCAGGGTGCAGTTATTTTGTGTCATCAAGCCAAGAATGGCATTATGTTCCCTTTGTGAATTGGGCATAGACATGTACACCTACACCTTCAGAACCTGCAACAAACAATGCACAGCAAGTTACTTCTGAATGTCCTACCCTCTATTATATCTTTTAACAGATGCTTCTAAACAACTTTCCTTTTTATGCTTATATTAACTAGGAGAAGTGAAATGACATTTGTATTATTACAGTCACATCAGTTGTTCTCTTCACTCTTTACATTGATGGACAACTTGCCTGGTATCAAAATGCAATTGTTGTGCACAACTTTCATTCGCCCATGTCTGAGCACTGGAGGGGAAGACCATAGTTGGATGAATTGGAAATTGGACTATTCGCTGGTACAATATCTTGAAGACAGATACAAAATATTTTTTTGAATGTGATTCAAGCAAGCTGTCCATCAATGTTGCTAGGCAATGTTGCACAATTGTAGGGAAGAGAACATCTTGTTTGACTGTAACATTATTTTATCATTTCCACTCACAAGTCACCATTTATCAAATCTTGAGACAGCGTGTATACAATCTAAGAGTAATTTTAACTAAAATGTTAAAATTGGTTTATCAAAACATAAACCAGAATTTCTCACCAAATTTTTTTTTTTAATTCAGTAAGTATACACAACTTGCAGTGTTTTTAGACCAGCTCAGATGTCCATTTTGCTTTCTGGGCAAACAAATTGAGCACTTCAGTTCTTTCAACAGCTATGAAGCTATCAATTTCAGTGAAAATATTTCTAAGGAGCATGCTCAAGCATAGGTAAGATTATTGTGTCCTGTAGGTGAACACACAAAAAAATCCTTAACTTCCCCCATTTTTTTCAAAAATATAGCACCACACAATGAAGACATATAGAATGTAGTTTTGTTTTCAAGAGATACTTCAGTGGCACAACGAGCCGTTTTCGAAAAATAATCAATTAATTAATATTCATGAGACAACATTTTCAAGCAGATTTTTGAACTCGAGTAAAGACCCGATTTTGCTGCCGATCTCAAGGTAATCAAATGGTTTCATTTAAACTGGGTCCTAGAAACTACGTGTGACATATTTCCAGATCTAATATTCCCCGTGAGGAAAGTGGGAGTACAAGAACAACAACCACTGAAACGATGTGCTTAACTGTCGAACTAAAAACACCCAACTTCCCCCATTTTCTGTTTCATCCCCGTTAGATAAACGAATTTCAAAATGATAGTACTTCCATTTTTCACTAACAACTCTGTGGCACAACGACTAGATTTCGAAAGCACATTCTGGCAAGACGACAAGAAATCGGCTTTTAGCATTACAGAAGGAAGCTCAACGAAAGATCCCACAAAACCCCTTGGAGCGATGTCTCAAAGAGAGACCTACATAAACCTACAATAATTAAAAGCTTACCTTGGCGGATAATTTAACACTTGACCTTTCAGCTGCTAGCAGAAAGTTAACTTGGGAATTCCACCACAGATCACAAACATCCGCCATATTTCAATCGAAATCCTTGAATAGAGCTGCTTTGCCGAAGCGAATAGCGTAGCAATCCCAAGCTCAAACTGCTCAAATTTCATTCCCCAAGTACAAATAGTGTTTCTGTTGAAATTCGTTTGTGGTTTACATTACTTATTCCCGCTTAAAAATGGAGAAATTAACTCGGTCGACACGACAACAAACCAGCATTTTGCTCTGGTGCACTGGTGCATCTGCGCATGCGTCACACTGAAACGTCCCATGCTGTGTGGTCTATATATATGTTGGCAAAGGTAAAGTGCTTAGATGGGAGTAGGGACGAGACACAGGATACCCAGCGCCGAACAAGTGACTGCCATGATGATACAAGGGAGGGGATGGTGGGGAGACGTACTGATTGATGTAACAAGGGAGGGGAGGGTAAAAGTGATGCAGTACTATGATTGGCTAAATTCAAATATTTGTAAGGCAGAAACTTCATGACCCGTGATTCTTATGCGACTGACAATGTATAAACAGGAGCAACATGGAGTGCAAGCTGGACGATTCCCGCGAAGTGACATCCTCACATAGTCATAGTTTGAGGGCGATGACTAAGAAGCGATTTGCTGAGCAAATAGCTTCAAAAGACTTGTATGCGTTGTTTTGGCCCTTTTAAAAAGGAAAGAGGGCCCGCTATTTTTTTTGTTAAATTATCATATACGTTTTGTTTAATTCCTTAGTCCTACCAGCTGATCTCCTCTCACGGTGGCAAAGGATTGTTTGTCATAGACTGCTTGCAGCCCGTTCTTCGGCGAACGTCCGTAAATCGAGAGAAATGTTTTTTTTTTTACCCGCGGCGGCGCGCTTCGGTTTGTTTACGGTGTCGAGTTACTCAGGAGAGAGAAAGAGAGAGACTGCTACAAGCAGTATGTTTGTCAAAACAAAACGTTCCTAGATCCAGCGAGAGATATACGAATTTAGTTAGAGTTGTTTTTAGAAGTTTGTCAACTTTGCATCTCAATCCCGTGCTGCTAGAGTAATTACTGGGGCAACATATGACACCAGGCCTTTGGACATTCTTAAGCGACTAAACTGGCCGCCCCTTGAATTAAGACGCCAGGGAAGTAAATCAATCCTAATGTTTAAAATATTAAACAACCAATCAGCCCCATACTTAAAACATCAATTTATCAAGACAAGTGATTGTAGTAAGGGGTACAATTAAGAAACATTGATACAGATCTCTAGCGCTTCCAAAGCCGAAAAAAACTACGTTAAACAGGAGTTCCGGTATAAAAGGAGCGGGCCCGTGGGCCTTTGATTGTCAGTTGTCACTCAGCTGTTGTAGAGTCAACACCTCTGTGGCGCGAAATTCAAAATTTCTATTCAATTCGCGAGTTTGTAAAGAAATAAATAGGAACTCTTTGCTTTTTAAACAATAACGTTTTAAGTTGCGGCAGAATAATTTTTTACAAGCGGTTTGGCTCAGATAAAAGCTTTTCGTGCGGAGAGCAAGACTAATTTAGTATTCATAAGGTCGAAATATTCTGAACCGCGAAATTTAAAATGTGAACTCGCAAATACATCCAAGCCATGTCATTAAAATTGGTACCCGTACCCATTTTTATCCAAACCGTGCCAAAAAATACCTCTCGTGTAAATGGAAATGGGGCTTCAGCTGGTAGTGATTTGTGAGACGTCAAAACATAGTGTTGCGTGGCAGATAGAAACACCTGGGTACGAGAGACTGGCTTGCAACAGACCTCATCGTCAAACTGCTATTCATACGACACGTGGTGAGCACGTGGTGCACTCACCAGTTTCACAGTTGAGCCCAGTATATCCAGGCACGCATGCACATGTATATCTGTTCACGTGATCGGTACATGTTCCTCCATTTTGACACGGGTTGCTGGCGCACTCGTTGATGTCTGGAATTTAGTCGAGATAAAAAGTGAATTGTTGGCATTATGCGAGGCACGGTTTACGACTAAATAATCAAAGATTTTGTCTCTCAATGTCCTGCGCCAAACTGCAAATGTTACACGCTAGCTACGCAGGTGCAAAGAGCGAACTGGCGGACAAAATAGGAGCCGGGGCGGTTTGTCGTATTGACATGATGTATTCAGGCATAGTTAGTAGGATTCACCTTGATTCCACGTGACTATTTTATACACTCACCTGTTTCACAGTGGGTTCCATTAAATCCAGGTGCGCATGCGCATGTATATCTGTTCACGTGATCAACGCATGTTCCGCCGTTCCCGCACGGATTACTAGCGCACTCGTTGATGTCTGGAATTAAATAAGCGATTCCGCAAAGATTTCAAACATAAATAAATACTTCCAGTGAAAAACCATCACCTAACCATCCGTCATTTGCTAAAGAGCCCGAATCATCCACTCCTTTGTTATCCTTTTCATTCGATAGAAGACAAATTTCGTGTAGAAATATCGAAATAAAAAGATATATACGAACAAAGTTGTATTGATTTACCCAAACAGATACTATTTCTGGCTCCGTATGTTGCTAGGCTAACAAAATGGTGGCTGTCTTAGTCTCTAATTCATTACGTTCATCCAACCGTCTATCCAGATCCATCTATTCTATCTGAAGGCAGAATTGATGTAGTTACGCAATATAATTTCATAATTTGATAAGCACTTCTTCTTGTGTGTGTGTTTTTTTCTTTGCTTTACAACTAAAGTTGTTGCATCGCGCTGCACAAAACATCGCTTTTGGTTTGGTATTTGTTTTAGCTAATCAGGTTCTTGCCTTGTTTTACTAAGTGTTATATCCCAAGTGCGAAGCCCAAGTAACACCGTTTTTATGAACTCAACACTTTCTTCATGGGATTCCAGTACAGCTACTACAACTCTAAAACATGTGCTCTGTACAATCGTTACAGAAGGGGGTGGTGTCCGTCAACTGACTGTTCTGTTTCGGGACCCCTGTGTTGGGCCATAACACTAAGTGCAGTCCAGTCGACTGGCTTTCTACCGGCTGACTGCACAAAGCGATACAGGTAAAGAATCTGATTGGTCCAGATGGTTTGACTGGTAAAACAGAATTGAAAAACTTCTGAAGCCATGTGAAAATTTCTAGTACTCACTATCTTGAATCTGATTGGCTAATAGGTCGCGTGCCGCGTTGAAAATCACGCAACCTGCCAGTTATAGAACATAACCGTGGGCATGTAAAAAAAGAATTGTAATCCGTGCAGTCCTTCACAGCAAAGTTTATATTTACCTGTTTCACATGTGACTCCAGTATATCCCGCTACGCATGCGCACGAGAAGTTTCTTGATTCATAAATTGGAAAACATCTCCCTTGGTTTTGACATGGATTTTCTTGACAAGGGGTCTAGGAATGGCAGGGTTCAAAATGAAAACAATTTTAGAGCGATGTTGACATGACTGTCGTGAGTAACGACAAATTAGTCGGTAATTGCGATTGCTTCGGGTTGTGATTGGTCGAGGTGATTCTTCAGTCAATCAGATCGCGCAGAAAAAAAAATTACTTCACTCGCAAAAAAAAGTGATTTATGAATCACCTCGCTCTCTGATTGGTTCGTTGTTGAATTACTATCGCATTTGATTTGGGTCGGCCCAGCAAGGCAAGGCAAGGCAAGGCAAACTTTTTGAGTTGTTAACGTCATCCGTCATGACTTCCTTTCTAATTTTAACCCATTATTTATTGTATTATGTAATTTTGAAGAAACCATCCCGTATAATATAAGCCTTGTGGTCATTTAAAAAACCTGGACCGCTATTTTGGTTAATTCCGGTAAACTTAAATGTATTTTTTTGTGATTAGAATTATTCTTATTTTTTGACAGGTTGTACAAAAATTAAGTTTACAAGAGAATCATCTGAAATTTCTAAACAGTACAAAAATATATCTTTCTGACTAAAACTACTAAATACTTGATTAACCTCAATCAATCTTTCAATAAACTCTTTACGCACCAGTTCTAAAGCGGGTTTTGAGCAACGAGAGAAAAAATTCATCCCCTATCTCATTCAAATCACAAAGCTTACAGATTCGGGACTGATAAGGGATATTGACATAACGTCCAGACTCAACGGGTAACTTGTGGGCTGAAGTTCTTAAGCTAGTTACTGCTCGGCGATACTTTACATTAGCCACGTGCAATAAGTATTTTCAAAGCCCACTCTTGGTTTGTCTTTAATTGTAATTAGAATAAACTGATCATGATGACGTCATAAACAATCAACTGTAATTAGGATTCTCCAGTAATAACAATAAATATGGATGAACCAGGCTAACATCTACAAAACTGGTGCCGAAACCCGCTGCAAAATGTCGAAAGAAGAAATTGCTAAACTAAGATCTTTAAGGGGAGCATATAAAGGGCATTGTACGCAGGATGTGAAACGCGCGGAAAGAATGATCACAGAAGATGCCGACGAATCGGAGTTAACTTCATTGCTCGAGCGTCTAACGAGACGGATCGAAGAAATCGACGTGATGGACAACAAGATAACAATGACTCTTGAGGGAACAGACATCGAACGTGAAGCCGAAGCAGCTCTGTCCTTCCAAGATAACGTGTCCGATTGGATACACAAACTAAAGATGTTCATCGAAACGAAGCGAGCGGTAAGATCGATCCAAACTAGCAATTTAGCAAACTCCCAGCAGTCCCAGCAGCCTAGTCACGATTCAATGAATATTCACCTTCCAAAAATTAATATTAAGACCTATGGCGGGAGTCCATTAGAATTCCAAGCATTCTGGGACCATTATAACGCAATGATTCATAGTAATGAAAGATTGAACAGCATACAAAAGTTTAATTATTTACATGGTTTACTAGAAGGAGACGCCGCGCGCGCAATCGCCGGGTTTCCCTTGACAACGGAAAACTACAACAACGCGATCGAACTGTTGAAAGAACGTTTTGGGAAGAAACAGCTTATAATTAATGCTTATATGGAATCGTTGACAAAATTGCGCGCGCCAGCCTTAGAAATCCAACAACTCAGAGAATTTTATGATAAATGCGAAACTAGCATACGCGGCTTAGAGGCGCTTGGAGTACAAACTGATTCATATGGTAGTTTATTAATACCCACATTGCTAAAAAAGATACCGGAAAGCCTTTGTTGCATGATGCTTCGCACAAATCCTTTAGCTGACAGCCATCTGGACGATCTACGGAAAGCGCTAAGGCAAGAAATCGAGACTAGAGAAAAGGGTCATCACATCTCAGCAGGACCTTCTACGGCAGAAGACGCCTTACTCGCCGGAGCAAAACCAGGAAGATCAGGACAAAGCCCAAACAGATCAAGAGGCCCAAGACCATGCGTTTATTGTGACGAGAACCATCGCCCAGATAAATGCGCGAAAGTAAAGACATCAGAGGAACGACAAGCAATCTTGATAAAAAAACGAAGATGCTTTAACTGCCTCGGGCAGAATCACATGAAAGCCAAATGTTTTTCCAAAGGCCGCTGCATGAAATGTAAAGGCAAACATCACACATCAATTTGTGAAGAAACTGAGAAAGCGCAAACAGACTCCAAGCAACCATCGGAGAAGAAGTCCCCAGAAAAAGACTCCAAAGACGCCGCACACATGGGAGCAGCAGTTGTAAACCAAACACATGCGCCACTGGTATTGATGCCGTCCGCATTAGTGAAGCTGAAGGGAGAACTGCGGAGCTGTACCGCACGCATCCTTTTTGACTCAGGAGCACATCGATCCTTTATTACCAAAGAACTAAAGGATAAATTGCAACTGAGATCCTTGCATACTGAGTTATTGAACATAACAACGTTTGGTTCACGTGACGCACACAGAAAGTCACTAGAAGTAGTCCAGTTAAGCCTTCAGGCAAAACAGGAGGTTATCAAGATATTCGCTCTGGTAACCCCAATCATTTGTCCTCCCTTGTTATCGAAAGGACAGGGAAAAGCAATACCTCCCGAACTAGCGGAGCTGAAATTTGCTGATCCATGTAGCACAAGGGATCATGATCTAAAAGTCGACATCTTGATTGGAAACGACCACTACGGTCAACTTGTAACTGGCAACATGAAAAAGTCAAACGACGAAACAGTTATTGCAACAGAAAGCAAATTCGGGTGGCTGCTATCAGGCCCAGTCCCGCATCAGGGAAACGCCCTCTGTCAAACAATCGAGATTCGCTCGTCAGAGGACACACTTAACGAAACCCTCACGAAGTTTTGGGAGGTGAACGAAATTCCCCAGAACACACCTGAAAACAAGGTCCTGGAATCATTTGAGGACACGATTATATTCAACAAAACAACTGGCAAATATAATGTACAGTTACCATGGAACGACTTAAAACAAGATTTACCATCTAATTTTGAGCTAAGCAGAAAACGCCTGAATAGCCTGCGTTATAGTTTAAAAGCAAACCAAGAACTGATGGTAAAATATAATCAGCAACTCCAAGATCAAATAACACTAGGTTTCATAGAGAAAGTAGAGAACATTCATACCAACGCAGGAACATTACATTATATTCCACATTTCCCAGTCTTAAAATCTGAAGGAAGCACACAAACACGAATCGTATATGACGCTTCCGCCAAGAAATCGGAAAAGTCGTTGTGTCTCAACGACTGTCTCTATACTGGCCCGAATTTGATGAGAGACCTGTCAGCCATTTTACTTAAGTTTAGAGCACACACATACGCCTTTACGGCCGATATCGAGAAGGCATTCCTGCAAATAGAACTTAACGAGAAGGACAGGGACGCAACACGATTCCTTTGGCTAAAGGATATAAACAAACCAGCTGACGATTCAAATCTTGAAGTCTTTAGATTCTGCAGAGTACTATTTGGAGCTGCTCCATCGCCATTCCTCTTACATGCAACAATCCAACACCATATGAAACAGAAAAACACATGGATATCTGAAGACATACAGACATGTATGTACATGGACAACCTAGTCACTGGAACAGATGAGGAAGCAAAAGTAATGGCGTATTACGACAAATCACGAAGCTACTTCAAAGAGGCTGGAATGAACCTCAGGCAATGGACATCCAACTCCGCCCAGCTGAACAAGAAGATATTGGAAGACAAAACAGGGACAGGTGGAAGTGTTAAAGTACTTGGACTTATATGGAATCCCGACAACGATACTCTCTCACTTTCAATTGAGAAACTCATCAAGGAAGTAGAAAATGTGCAGATCATCACCAAACGATCAGTATTAAGTATCGCATCAAAATTATTTGATCCTTTGGGTTTTACAGAGCCCATTACAGTGAGAGCAAAAACCATGTTCCAGGAACTTTGGAAGTCAAAAATCGAATGGGATAAAAGTCTACTTGAAGACCAAAAGACCAAATGGCTGATGTGGTTCAGAGAACTTTGTCACTTGAAAACACTCTCGATTCAAAGACCCTATTTTACTAAAAGTGGGAAGAAAACACAGCTTCACATATTCTGCGACAGCAGCAAACTCGCCTATGGAGCAGTGGCGTACTTGAGAACTAAGTCAGGAGATGAAATCAAAACAGCATTTGTAATAGCAAAAACTAAAGTCGCACCTGTCAAAACGCAAACACTTCCTCGACTAGAATTATCAGCTGCACTCCTAGGAGCCAACATTCTGAAATACTTGCAAGAAATACCTGGTTTCCTAGACAACGACTGCACGATCATACTGTGGAGCGATTCACAAATAGTCTTGTCATGGTTAACAACCAAGAAACACCTTCAACAGTATGTCCTCAATCGAGTCATCAAAATAAAGGAAATAACATCAAATCATTCATGGAAATTCTGTCCAACTTCAGAAAATCCTGCAGACTTATTGACACGTGGTCTAACTGCACAACAGCTTAAAGAAAACGACCGGTTTTGGTTTAACGGACCAAAATGGCTAAGCAAAGAAAAAGAAGAATGGCCAAACAAAGAACAAGGCGAAGGGGTACAAGAACCTGAAATAGTCAACAATTACGTGAAGGCTGAAGACACGCCAAACATTCTGAACAGCATAATCCCAACAAGGTACAGTTCATGGGTCAAACTTCTCCGTGTCACCGCAAATGTGTTCAAGTTCGCAAACAGATGGAGAAAAGGGAGCTGCAAAGATTACCTGACAGCAAAAGATCTAACCAAGGCACGTAATGTCGTCATAAAAGCTGCACAACACAAACACTATGTGAATGAAATTGAGCACATTAAGAACAAAGACAAAGCGAAATCTCCAGCGCTAATACAGCAATTGCGACTTTATTTGGATGACCAAAACCTCATACGTTGCCGAGGAAGAATTGAAAATTCAACCCTGAAGAAAGATGCAAAGTTTCCAATACTTCTACCAAGAGATGACCACGTCACGACATTAATAATACAAGCAATGCACAAGGCAGTAATGCACGGTGGCGTGGGACAGACCCTCACTCAATTGAGACAAACGTATTGGCTCCCGAAAGGAAGACAAATCATAAAGAAAATCATCGGTAAATGTGTGGTTTGCAAAAAGGTCCAAGGAAAACCATTCAACTCAGTTATAAGTCCACCTTTACCAGCATCCAGAGTCTCAGCAACCCAAGCGTTCCAGACAACAGGTATTGACTATGGCGGACCTTTGTATGTACGCAATGGCCCTACTCAAGTAAAAGTCTGTATCAGTCTTTTCACATGTGCCACAACAAGAGCTGTACACTTAGAAATAGTCGAAGACCAAACTGCAGAGGCATTTCTAAGAGCATTCAGAAGATTCTCTTCAAGGCGAGGCATACCGAAGAAAATCATCACAGACAACGCCAAGACCTTTAAAGCCGGCGCAAAGGAACTGATCAAGACCCTTAAACATCCAACCTGTCAATCCTTCCTATCTCAAAAGGGCATAACATGGGAATTCATTACTGAGCGAGCACCATGGTGGGGCGGCTTTTACGAAAGACTTATTGGACTTACCAAATCATGTCTAAAGAAAGTGCTCGGCAAAACATCCTTAACCTTGTCAGAATTAACAACAATACTGACCGAAGTAGAAGCCACACTTAACAGTCGACCTCTTACCTACCCTAATGCTGACCTCAACGACGAACCACCTCTAACACCGTCGCATTTCCTGTGTGGATACAGAATATTGACCCTACCAGATCCTCTGCAAGACGATGACGATTACAACCCATCCGCAGAAACAAGTCAAAGTGATATTGTGAGAAAGGCAAGACATCATCAAAGGTTAAGAGATCACTTCTGGAGACGGTGGAGAGCCGAGTATCTGACAAGTCTCAGAGAACACGACAAAGTCAAGAGCCAATCTGGAACAAGGAATGTACAACACGGCGACATCGTTCTTATACACGATGATACACCACGGAACAAATGGAAATTAGGTATAGTTATACAAGTGCATCCAGGGAAAGACGGACTAACAAGAGCCGCGACACTACGAACAGCAAACAGGAGGGAACTCTCGCGTCCTATTGAAAAACTCTATCCTTTGGAGGTGCAAGCATTTGTGGATCAACGGAAAATTAGATCGACAACGGAAGATCACGGAAAAGAAAGCGAGAAATCAGAACGTCCACAAAGAGCAGCAGCCAAAATTGCAGCTCAAAAAATCAAAGAACTCTCTCACTGACTTTCATACTAATGATCAGAAACATTCTGACCAGAACTTTCTACTACTCTCGTAATATTAATGGAAAATCGTGTAAATCATCCAAACTATACTTTCAACTTCGCCGCCCGGAGGGTGTCTTTAATTGTAATTAGAATAAACTGATCATGATGACGTCATAAACAATCAACTGTAATTAGGATTCTCCAGTAATAACAATAAATATGGATGAACCAGGCTAACATCTACAAAATGGTTTAACAAATTTATAAGTCTGTAATTTACTATAATTCTGAATCTGACATGCCCACGTTACACCGAAGTGTTTAAATAATATTAAACTTGAAACTTTTGAGGTTGGACAACTTCCGACGGTCCTCGTGGTTCTTTAACGTCTCCCTCTGGTTCGAAGTGTAGTGACTGGAAGCAGCGAGGTGGTACTCACTCGCCAGTTTTTACCGTTAAAATCAATTTTTAAAGCATCGGTTTGAGTAAGCTCATTCTCTAAGCACAAGTCTATGCACCTAATACTCATCTTTCCCTGGAAAAATAATTTTTGTGAAAAAGAGTTTTTTAGGATCGAAAAATCATTATAAATATCTCTGTTTTTATGCAAATTTGCATGTCCCAGCGTCACACGTTCAGCGCCTGGTGTAAAAATATTATTACTTATTTCTTCATGGATAAAACATACAACGCAAAATTTGCCATAAATCGAAGTTCCAATCCTAAATGAAATAACTTATATGGTATTTTCTTCAATATATGCATCTTCTTCGATATTGTTAGTGAAAACGTCTTTGCCATTTTCGTGTCCCAAAAATTTGATAATTTTAGCGTATTTCAGGTTTTTTAGATTTATTGTCAAAATAAGCAACGCCGCAATGAAACAAACTGAGCCAACTGTGGTCTATAGATTTTTATGTCGAAATGTGGCATTCTGACTGAGATCGGAAATAAGTTCTTGGAAATATAAAATTTCGAAGTTTACTGAAAGCATTGTCCCCCACCAAAATTTAAAGCATAATAATACGACCGGGGTTTGCATTTCCTCTAATATATAGATAACCATAAGCCTTATTGCACTAAGAAACTGCAGATGTGTGGTCTAGTAAAATTGCAGTCATTTGGTCTATTGCCCGGACTTATAGCCTATTTTGAGAGAGTTTAGCAATGGCGTGAAGTTTACTGAAAGTTTTGTCCCCCACTTCATAAAATTTACATATCTAAACAAACGACAGCAAATGTGATTTCTACCGAAGTTTGTTTCTAATTTCTTCGTTTACATTTAAAAAAATCAAGGTTTTTTGCTCAAACTATTTAAACCTATACATCTGAGATTCCATTCGCACCGAAGAGGTAGATTTCGGCTAAAACACACGAGATTTAAAACTCACTATGTTATTTTTGTAATTTATGCAATTCGGAAGAAATTCATTACAGTTTAGAAAAAGTTCTTCATTTTTTCTGTTTTTCAGATAATTTTAGCGCGCGATTAGTTTCACATTTATCGCAAATCAACGGGAATTTATTCAAGACAATAGGTAGATTTGAAGCGTTGTCTCTATTTTGCAAAAAGATAGGTATTTTGAACCACTGCCATTGCGTGTTATTAATAAAAAAAACTAAGAAAATTTGCACTCTAAGGTGGCTTATAGCAGTTTTTAGTTGACTCTTCGGTCTGGTATGGCCTGTATCTCACGTGCTATACATACACAGAAAGGCAAGCCACTTTACAAAAAACATGCAATTGATCGTTATATGTGTTTACATGTTTTGTTTAAATTGACGCTTCCATGGCAACGAAATGGCGGCCCTCCATTTTTTGAGTTGAAGAATCCACCCAGACATGCAAGATAACTTTTCGCAATACCAACGCCAATGAGGTCAGACTATAAGTTTGAAGAAATAGGCCAGAGCATTTCGAAGACCATTTTTTGTCAAGAAAATCAAGCGTAGTCAATCAAACTCGTGAGCCAATCAGATCCTTTCCTAGTTTCGCTTAGTGCGACATGTCTGTTGCGACATGCCTCGAAAAACAAGCCAAAGGAGTGCACTGAACAAGGATCCGATTGGCTCACACGATTGTGATTGACTACGCAGCCAACTTAACTGCCAAAGGCTCACTAGATTTGAACCTACAGGGTCAGGTGTTATCAGAAACACTTGCAAATGGCATTTCTAAAAGAAAGGTTTTTATTATAAACGTTGTGACTGGTGATTTTTCCAAATGTTATGTACCGTTCGAATTTTTGATATTGGGAGAGTGCAAGTGTTTTTTTTTGCAAAAGTAAGGAATCTTGCGTTTGACTAGTTACCAGACCCCACCCGGTAAGGAGATAAAATTGCTCATATTATCAGAAATATTGATCAAAATCAGTTGAAAAATAGATAATTCGACGTGTTTCTCTATAAACCATAGTGTAAAGTAGCCAAATGCAAAACGTTATAAGTAAAGAAAAATACGTCTGAAAACTCGCATGTGACGGTAGTGAGTACCACCTCGCTGCTTCCAGTCAGTGTATGTGAGAGACGGGACCTACGGTTTAACGTCCTTATTAGAGAAGGCGCGAAGGTCTAACCATTTGCAGATGTTATAGCAAAGCAGCACCTTCTCCTCAATTATTTAGAAAAGACCCCCGAGTGTTGGAACTCCCGACCTCCCTCACACAAGCCCAAGGCCGTGTAGCTATTATTTTGCTCATTTCGACTTGTGAATTTGCCTGTTTTTACAGCTAAAATCGTTGCATTGGGACCCGCGTTTTCAAAACATCGATTTGTGTTTGGCTTTTCTGTTCTGCCAGTCAAAACTTACCTAAATTAACCCCAAACTCGGATTATGAGATAAATCTTACCTCGATGTTGTAATAGTGGTAATCACCACTGTCGCTGTAATTTCCCCAGTTGACAAATCGATCACTTGTTAATATCTCACAGGTATACTTGCCATCCGGTCTTGCGCGAATTGCGAGATTGAAAGCTTTTCCTTCACTGTTCATACAACTAAGAGCACATTTTCCCTTGCGATTAACTGTGAATACTCTCTTAGTAGTCAAGTTCAAATAATGGTATTCGTTGACTATAAAGTTTGAGTAGTTCAAACTGGTGTCAGGACCTATGAAATTGCGCTGAATGTTTTGCTCTTTATGTGCGATGGAGTCACGAGTTCTTGTTAAAAGAACTACGGCGAGTAAATAGGAAAACCTTGAGTAAAATAAAAAGGATAAAAATCTCTGACGCACATCACTACAGCTAATGAAACTTAAGCATTAGAGAAAATGTTTCTGAGTTTGTAGAAAATACCAAAAGTGTTTATCAATCTCATAGCTTAACCGAATGGGAAAGTAGAATTTTGCGTGGTATACGCCGCTTAGTCGGTATAAACCGCTTACAAATTGATTGGCTCTCTAAACAGCAGTGTTTGAGTATTCTCTAAGCCACGCACTACACGTGGGCGGATAAGAGAAAGGGAACGCTCTGTTTAGAAACCAGGGCAAGCTATTCTGTTTTCATATATAATGCGGAGATTTTTACCTGTGTCGTTTATGCTGTAAACTCGAACCAAACCAGGCTGTGGTTATTACTGCGATTTTCATAATTCTGCGAACTCGCGATCCCTCTTGAGATTTCCGAACGCCAAACTACGTTTAATTGGCTTCCGTCAATGAGACCTTTGAGTCCACGTATGTTTTCTGAGTTTGGTTTGCATTTTACAGTGAACATTTCTGTTTTGAATCACCCAGAGCTGTTCACTCGATTGATTGACGGAAGCCAAACCGTGGTTTGTTGGTCGGTGTAGAGTTCGCAAAATTACGAAAATCGCAGTCTGAGTTTAACTTCATTCTGGTGCGCTCGTTCGTAAAATATTGTTTTTGGATATGACGAGAAAATAAAATTCATATCTTCAAGCCACCGTGTAAATGTAGTTTCATTAAGAAGACAAACTAAAAAACCCCGACATAATTCAATCTCCAAGCACCTTTATTTTACTGATATCATCACTAATTAGACTGAGTTATGCAAAATACGCCACTCAGGTCCCGGATGTAGTTTCGCATGAGATGTACGTTGATATAATACTCATCATATCAAGAAAATTTCGCCAAAAACTGTAGTTTTGCCGACGTTGCAAAACTTCCTTATTAGGAAATTCCCCCTTACCTTATTTGGAAGGTCTGCAAGAAAAAAGCAGGAAAATTGACCAAAACTTGCAGATACTCGAGAAACATCATTCTCTTGATCGCCATTTTGTTTTTACCCCCCGCCGAGGGGTCTGAGACACGTTTTGAACACCACAGGCAACCCGCGCGGATTTGCCATAAAAACGACAGCACTTTCTTGGGTTTATATAAAAAATGTGACCGTTTGCAAATGCTATATACTGTGTATACTCTAGCCTGCTAGCCGGCTCTCCAGTTGTTTTTTTCGGAAGTATTTGAATTTTTTGGCGCGTGGGATTCCTTTCCGCCTCGCGACACAGGAACCCCGCGAGCCAAAAAAAAAAATCAAATAGCCGGCTAACAGGCTATGCATACTCTGATACTCAATAAGGGGCCGACCATTTAACTTTTGAGGGGGGGGGGGGGGGTGGGCTTTTTTGTCGGTGCAAGATTTTTTTTCTACCTCTGTTAAGCGGTGAGAATTTTTTTTCCAATAAAAAAGAAGGGTTTTAGTCACCATTTTGCTGTGCAGGAATTTTTTTTCGGCCCTTCGGGCCGTGCAAGAAATTTTTTTTCAAAAAAGCCCACCCCCCCCCCCTCAAAAGTTAAATGGTCGGCCCCTAAAACTTCCGTAATCCCCTCGATCACTGGTCGGTTAGCAAGGCTTTGAGGCCTGCCGCGAGAGTCAGTGGGATACTGATTTAGAAATCACACCACGAGTGTCTACTAACAGTTAATCCGTCTGGTTGCCCTTGGTAACGACACGAAAGCAACTTTTAAACACCTTGTCCGTTTTGAAAATAACATCTTTTGCGTCCACACTAGGGCTGAAAAATATTCAGACTAAACATGTTTCAAAGTTTATCTCGCCCATATGACCTCCTGTGAAACTTGCCTGTAATAATATCTACTGTCAGTGGCATTTTGTGCCAAATTGCGCGCACCTGAGGTTTAAAGTTATTGACTTCTGAATATTTAATGAAACATGTTAACATGATGAGTGTGAACGCACTCATAGAAATCTAGCTTGAACTCGTATTTGTTGGGAACATTAATTCCAATTTGGACGAGCTGTTAAAGTTGTGCGTCTTCGTTCACTACAAATATGTCAAACAATAACTTCATGTTAGTTTCTCTCGAATGGACGAACTTGAGGAGAGAACATGCCTCACACATGGCCCTCTCTGGGAACTAAGCCGTGAACATGCAAGGATACCATTAGAGTCCACTGACCACGTGACTGGCCTTGTTAGAAAATCGCGAGAATAACAATTCGCCCAGGATCGCCCCATAACAAACGTCACGGAGCTTTGAGATTCCATTTGTTTAAGGAGTTTTTAATAATACACAGCTCTTTGGAAGAGCATATTCTTACTATATACTTTTTATGAAAAGATTCTGTGTTAAAATAAAGTTTGATTGATTGATTGAAGGGACCAGCTAGTTAACTCTGACGTCGGCCGGCCGCAGTACTATTAATGAGTTTAACTGCCAACTTTCAGCGTGGTCTCGCAATAGGGCCGTGCAGGACAGCAATAGGGCCGTGCAAATTATTATAACTTATTGTTATTTTTTAATTAATTAATTTATTTACATTTCTGTTTTTTTTTTTGTATATTTATCTTAGTGTTATGCAACTCAGCTTAACCGGGTATTAGAACTGAAACTGATAGGTTAAAATCTAGTGAAGGTATAGTCACGAAAAGAAACACGTTTTTCCAGAACTTCATATGGGATTTTTCTTCTGCTCGCAAGCTTTTGCCAACCAGAATATAGACAGAGCTATATCTTCGCAAGCTTTTTACCTACTGCCCTTACACGTGAAGGGTTTGATACCTGATCTTTAATTTGCATAGAATTTTGAGATTTATTCCTTCTTTTTCTCGACATTAATCATTCGCTATATCAAACTGTAGATAGAGTTTTCATCAGGATTTCAAAAACATCGAAGTCGGTTTAAAAAAACGTGGCCTTGCCTTGTTTTTTTTTAATAATAATAATAATAATAATAACGTGCTTATATAGCGCTTTATCCTCGCGGCTCAAAGCGCTTTACATTAATGGATAACTCATCCTATAAGAACCAGCTTTATAAACATGAGTGTGTGTTAGTATTGTGAGTTCTGTGACACTGAGGTTGGGCAACTTCCGACGGTCCTAGTGGTTCTTTAACGTCCCTCTGGTTCCGGTTAGTGTAGTGTATGTGAGAGACGGGGCCTACGGTATAACGTCCTTATTCGAGAAGACGCGAAAGTCTAACCATTTGCAGATGTTAGAGCAAAGGCAGCACCTTCTCCTCAATTATTAGAAAAAGACCCTGAGTGTTGGCCCGGCCAGGGTTTGAACTCCCAACCTCCCGAACATAAGCCCGGCGCTCTACCACTGCGCTAACCGGTCGTCGGTAAACCCAACTTGTTTGAAATGGCTGCTATCTAGTGTTTGATAAGGGTGGACAAAATGGCTAAAAAGACTTCTTCTATAGTGCACATCAAAATTAGTATAAACTACATAGTTTTCAGCCTGGTCCCTGCCTTTCTGAGTTGGCTTCTTACGTTCGAAGATGAACCACGAGGATGCGAGAGCACTGGCGCCCGTTTCTCGAAACGCCCGATAAGTTTGTTTTGAATTTTTTATGGATTTATCAAAAAGTATTTCGTTTTCTTTTCTACCCTGCTGATTTGAATAGTCTATAGGGAGTCTATAACTCCCTTTTCGTGGTTATTTCTATTCTATTTATAGAATTACGTTAGTCTAAACCGAACTTTTCGAGCGCCCGAAAAACTCGGATGAAAAACAATGAAAAGTTTTCCGAGACTTTTCGGGTGATTTTTTGTCGATTTGAGGGTTTGAATGAAATCGAAAATTTCGTTTTTGAGACGTAAACAGTATACATATTCATGGATAGGAAGTTGTAGACTATTTAAATCATCAGGGTAGGAAAAAAAACGAAAGACTTGGGGATCAATCTATTAAAATTTCAAAACAAACTTTTCGGGCACGAGAATTCTCGGGCGTTTCGAGAAACGGCGACCGAGCTCACCCGCAGAACGCCTTGTGAAATTCGGCATTCGCGAATCTGCTCCGAATTGGCGAAAACCTACTCCGCCTCCAATCCACTTCGAAACAAAGCGGGCCAACAAGTTGACCTTAAAAAGCAAACAAGCATCTGAAATTGTATTCCAATCGCCGTTGTTTGCTATTTTCGAAAGGTTTTGGCGTGCCATCCGCCATCTTAGATTTGGCGAATTTCACCACAGGCAGCCAAAGCTTACAATCTGTTTATAAGAGATATGTGGGAACTGTAATAATGAATTTTATATCGTCAAAATTAGCAAATAAAGATATTTATACCACATACCTTCATTTGAGTCTTTCTTCTTTCCCTTTATGCCACTTTGGGTTGTAATAGTGACATTTCAAGTTAAAACATTTGCTCCTGAGGTCTATAAAGATCAGTTGAAAGGCTGGCAGCTCAGACCCCATTTTGTCAAATACCACGCTACCAACCACACGCCACCAGTTGTATTCGAGGCGTCGAAATTCCTTTTCTAAAATTCAGTACGATCTGGTGGCGAGTTTGGCCACTCATTCGACTTTTTGCCGACGGCCCGAAACTTGGAACCGTGACCAGCTGAAGTGACTGGCAGAGAGTTAAGGGTTCTTTCTCGCGCCGTTTACGCGCGGTCATCTGGTGACGTCATCGATGACGTCAGCAGACGAGAAAAATTATATATCTTGGGAAGGGTGCAGGCTAAGCAGTCAACTGATGCTAAACAGTCAACCTTGGTAGGATGCTGTGTTAGTGAAGAGTGTGATGAAGAGGGTTCGATTTCATGATGGTCACTGGGAGCTTCATTCGGAGCTTCTCTTCTGGGCAGTGCCTAAATCTATATATTGAGCTTTTCCTCATGGATGGGTTTCTGCACAAAATCCCTGTGCATGTTGGTGCCGAAAACAAAAGAAAGTTCGTCTACCGCTTTTGTTCCTGGTGTCAACATGGCCGACACGCTTTTTGTTATCTTATTTCATAGGAATGGTTGCAAGCCAAGAATTGGTGTCGTCATCGGCTTACGCCACATTCTGGAGCATGTCATAATATATGTAACATTTACATTCTATGGAAAAGGATTTACAGGCAATTAACTTTCTCTGTAAATTCTTCGGGTGATTAAATTATTATGTAAAGTGGGATTTACAGCCTATTCTACTATGTGGATAGCCTGTTAAAAAAAATGAGGAGACCAGAGAACTCTGCAAATAGCCTGTAAATAGTGTAAATCTCAATGAACTCAGCACAGCTACTCTCTATATAGTCTGTATATAGTCTACAAATAGTCTGTAAATCTTAATGAACTCAGCACAGCTACTCTGTATATAGTCTGTATATAGTCTACAATAGTCTGTAAATCTCAATCAGCACAGCTACTCTGTAGTGAACTCTGTATGTACAGTGGCGGATGCAGACCCTCAAGAAGGGGGTGGCTAGTACAAAGGATATACTACAGAGTGCGAGACCAAGGGGTGGCTAATGTTAAGGTTTTTACAAGAAACATGAGAACAAGGGGGATGGCTAGCCACCCTAATCACCCCCTAGATCCGCCCTTGATGTAGTCTGCAAATAGCCTGTAAACAGTCTGTAAATCTCAATGAACTCAACTCAGCTATATACTATGGATGTAGATAGCCTGTAAAATGCAAAAAGGAGGCCCAGAGTACTCTGTATACGTCTGCAAATGTCTCCTATGTAGATTTAGATATACAGATTTAGCCACTGGCTAAAAGCGGAGCTCCCGGTTATATATTTTTCTGTCTGAATGAGACATATAACATGTGTTAATGCCATTGTACATAGATAGCCTGCCATAGTCATACCACGTGACTAAGCACTTGCACTCCCCTTGCCACTAAGATAATTTCATCCAACTTTGGTTGTCTGAGGCTCATCCCATCCAAAGATATCAACCTCTTCTCGTTTGATGACGTCATTGATGACGTCATGCCACGTGACCAGGCAGTTGTACCCCCTTGCCACTTAGACAACTTCACCCATGTTTGGTTGTCTGAGGTTCATCCCTTCCCGAGATATATTGCTTTTCTCCTATGATGACGTCATCGATGACGTCATACCACGTGACCAGACAGTTGCACCCCCCTTGTCACTAAGACAACTTCACCCAAGTTTGGTTGTCTGGGGTTCATCCCTTCCCGACTTATATTGTTTTTCTCCTATGATGACGTCATTGATGACGTCATACCACCTGACCAGACAGTTGCACCCCCCTTGCCACTAAGACTAGTTCACACAAGTTTGGTTGTCTGAGCTTCATCCCTTCCTGAGATATAATTAATTAAACAGAGAAGGGTCTTGGTTTACCTGTGGTGGGGCAGGCACGCACCACGCACGGACGCGCCCGCGCATACCTGTCCAATACTGTACCCATTTACCAATGGTCACGACCAATTGACAATTTGTCATTTGGACATGACCAATGGTCAACCATGATTTATTCATATACTCACATTAGCTCACATTGTCTGCAGGGGGTCTAAATAATTTATCAGGCAGGTCCCTATGACCTATGATGAGATTAGGCGCCTAACATGGCGGCCACAGGGAGCACTGTCTCTCTGAGTTTGAGTATTTTTATCGTTTTATTTTGCTGCTTTGACTTCAATGACCTGGACAAGCGGTTCTCTAAAGGTGTTCTTCATCCACTGAGCGTGTTTTCAAGACCTATGTCACTTTATGAGTCCGATATTGGGCATAAAGTTATTTTCAAGTTTGGCGGCGAATTTAAAGTCACGTTGGCGAGAACGGGCTTCCACAAGACGCGTTTCAGTGTCTCAAGATGGAGCAAGCATGGTCAGATATCCCTTGTTGTTGCTGGACATGATCCGCCTGTAGATTTAACTATATTTGTGGATGTGTCTCGAAACCCAGGGCCGCCGAATACTGCTCTTATTTCGAACTCATTGACTTCCAAGTCTTCTACTGGTTGTAATTCTGGCGAAGCGAATTTGCATAATGTCAACTCAACAATCACAACCTATACGAGAAATGAGTTGTTTAAAATCCGTCGTCTCTCAAATGCTATTCTTCCTGGTTCTGCATTTGCTGGCTTGAAGAATGCTGGCATTCTACGCTATCGGGGCAAGCGTGCCGGTCGTAAGAGCATTCATACTGTGATTTCGGATAGGGAAGCTAGCACTGCTTCTTCGACAAGTCTCGCTTCGCTGGACAGAAGCAATTTAATTTCAATTCCCCTACAACCTCAACAGAAATCTGAAGAACAATATCTATTTTCTAATTTTGCTCTAGTCAATGCTCGGTCAATAAGAAACAAGACACTTATCTTGTACGATTATGTTATTGAACATGATCTTGACATTATGGCGATTACCGAAACGTGGCTCAAGGATAATGATTTCGATGTTTACTTCTGTCGTGACATTTGTCCGGATGGATATAAACTCTATCATGACCCAAGAACAACCTCAGATGGTGGAGGTATCGCCCTTCTAGTTAGGAAGCAATTTAAAGTCAGCAAACAACAAGGAGCGGATTACCGGAGTTTTGAGGCGTATGAAGCTGTTTTAAAATCGTCTGGAAATCATAATTTGAGACTTGTTAATATTTATCGCCCGCCGCCATCTTCTGCTAATGGACTTACTGTCGCTCTCTTTCTTGAAGAGTTCAGCGCTTATTTAGAGCATTTAACATTAGTTCCTGGTCATTTATTGCTCGTCGGTGATTATAATTTTCACGTTGACCAACCAAACGACTCGGATGCTAAGCGATTCATAAAAATCTTGAGCTCATTTGATTTAAAACAACACGTTGTTGGGGTTACTCATCTGGACGGCCACACCCTCGATCTTGTTATCACTAGGGACTGTGAGAAAGACATTATCTCTGATTGTCGAGTGCACCATCGCATATCGGACCACTTTGCTGTACAATGTAAGCTAGATTTTGTCAAGCCCCCATTAGTGAGGAAGGAGGTCTCTTTTCGAAAGACTCGGTCTATTGTTTTTGACAATTTCCGTCACGAGCTTGGGTGCTCTTCCTTAGTATCACATCCCTCTGAACAGCTTGATGTGTTAGTGGAGCAATACAATAAGACCCTAGAGGCATTATTGGATTCCCATGTCCCTCTCAAGAAAAAGACAATCATTATTCGTCCACACGCACCTTGGTACACAGAGGAGATTGCTGCGGAAAAAAAGGAAGAGAAGATCTTTTGAGCGGCGCTGGAGGTCAACACGGCTGCCGGGTGATTACCAGAACTATGTGATTCAATGTGATGTTGTAAACAATCTACTCAGAAAATCCAAGGCTTCTTATTACCGTGATGTCACAGAGAATTCCAAGCATGACCAGAAAGTGTTATTCCAGACAGTTGATAAGTTACTACACACTACATCTGAAGCACTTTTTCCCACCTCACATTCTGATAATGAGCTAGCAAATAAATTTGCTGACTTTTTCACAGAGAAAATTATCAACCTACGGAGTTCATTGGACAATGTTATTTTGGTGGATTCTGCTGTTTTGCCTCCTACGACTTCTGTGCTGTCTCGATTCAAGAACATCTCTGAAGAACAACTATCTAGTCTTGTAACTGGCTCAAAACTGAAGTCCTGTCCGCTAGATCCAGTCCCTGCTGCTGTTCTGTCCGAGTGCTTGCCTGTTTTGCTGCCCGTTTTGGTGAAAGTCATTAATCTCTCCATTGACACTGCTGTAATGCCAGACTGTTTTAAAGTAGCTCTTCTAAATCCACTGCTGAAAAAGCCACGCCTTGATTTTGAATTTCGAATTTGATGTTTTTGTCAAAGCTTACAGAAAAGGTGGTGGCGATGCAATTAATTGACTATGTTATGGAGAACAATTTAGATGAGGTCTTTCAATCAGCATATAAACAGCTGCACAGTACTGAGACTGCTCTGGTTAGGGTGAACAATGATATTCTCTTGGCTCTGGACAATCATCAATCAGTCATATTGCTACTTTTAGATTTATCGGCTGCTTTTGATACAGTTGACCACACCATTTTATTGGATAGGCTAGCCTCTCGTTTCGGTATATGTGGTTTGGCCCTCTCCTGGTTCAAATCATATCTGAGCAATAGGTTTCAGTTTGTTAACATAAGGGGAGAGAGGTCTTCATGCCGGCCATTGCCCTATGGAGTGCCTCAGGGTTCTGTCTTAGGCCCGATATTGTATCTGTTATACACCTCGCCACTTGGGGATATCGTGAGAAAGTATAACATGGGTTTTCATTTTTATGCTGACGATACCCAGTTCTACTTGTCTTTCGATTCCCAAAGTGGCGAGGGGCGGGTATTAGCAGCGGCCCAAATTGAGGCTTGTGCTGGTGAGATAGATGGTTGGATGAAGGCAAACAAGCTTAAGTTAAACAGTGACAAGTCCGAGTTATTAGTTATTAGCTCTAAGTATCGTCCTCGCCCTAATTTAGATTCTGTTAGTATTAGGGATTACTCTGTTCAGCCATCAATTTCAGCAAGAAATTTAGGTGTAATTATGGACAATAGCTTATCTATGGAACAACATGTTAGCTCTATATGTAAGTCTGCCTTCTTTCACATAAGAAGAATTGCAAAAATAAGAAATTATTTATCGGAAGATTCAACGGCAGCGCTGATACATGCATTTGTTACATGTAAATTAGATAATGGGAATGCACTTTTATATGGCCTCCCTAAGTATCTTATCCAGAGGTTGCAGTCAGTACAGAATTGTGCTGCCCGGCTTGTTACACGTGACTCTAAATTTGCACATGTTACGCCAGTACTGAGGGAGCTCCACTGGTTACCAGTGGAGCATCGAATTTTTTTTAAAATATTATTATTAGTTTTTAAATCTCTTAATAATTTAGCACCTTTATATATTAGCAATTTATTACATCACTATAGTCCAGGTCGTAGTCTTCGCTCAGCAAATCAATGTCTCCTTGTCGTCCCTGGGTCTAATCAAAAGACTTATGGTGACAGGGCATTCTCAGTGATAGCCCCTAAGCTATGGAATGCCCTGCCCATTGACATAAGGAGAAGCAGTTCTCTTTTAATTTTTAAAACGCGCCTAAAAACTCATCTTTTTAAACAAGCATTTTTATAGATTATTATTATTATTATTATAGATTCTTATTTTTTAATTGTAGCATTGTAAAGCGCCATAGAGCAGTTAATGTATATGGCGCTATATAAATCTATTATTATTATTATTATTATTATGGTAACAACGACCAATCGTCAAATGGTGTCGAAATATGAAAACATAAGGGGAGGGTTGGTCTATAGGGGAAAATGAGATACCAACTGATTGTACTGTAAGTATATGTCTCTCAAGCAGACCCCTACAACCGAGTGACCAAATGGTCGACCAATGGTCAAATGGTGAAAATATAAGGGGAGGGGTGGTCTATAGTGGATAATGTGATACCAACTGATTGTCCTGTAAGTATACCTGTCTCTCAAGTAGACCCCTACAACCGAGTGACCAATGGTCGACCAATGGGTCGACCAATTGTCAAATGGTGAAAATATAAGGAGCGGGGAAGGAGCGGTGGTCTACAGGGGATGATGAGATACCAACTGATTGTACTGTAAGTATACATTTCTCTTAAGCAGGCCCCTATGAACTGAGTGACCAATGGTCAAATGGTGTCATATGGTGAAAATATAAGGGGAGGGGTGCTCTATAGTGGATGATGAGATACCAACTGATTGTACTGTAAGTATACATGTCTCTCAAGCAGGCCCCTATGAACCAAGTGACCAATGGTCGACCAATGGTCAAATGGTGTCATTTGGTGAAAGTATACGGGGAGGGGTGGTCTATAGTGGATGATGAGATACCAACTGATTGTACTGTAAGAATACATGGCTCTTAAGCAGGCCCCTATGAACTGAGTGACCAATGGTCGACAAATGGTCAAATGGTGTCATTTGGTGAAAATATAAGGGGAGGGGTGGTGTATAGTGGATGATGAGATACCAACTGATTGTACTGTAAGTATACATGTCTCTCAGGCAGGCCCCTATGAACCGAGTGACCAATGGTCAAATGGTGTCATATGGTGAAAATATAAGGGGAGGGGTGGTGTATAGTGGATGATGAGATACCAGCTGATTGTACTGTAAGTATACATGGCTCTCAAGCAGGCCCCTATGAACCGAGTGACCAATGGCCGACCAATGGTCAAATGGTGTCATTTGGTGAAAGTATACGGGGAGGGGTGGTCTATAGTGGATGATGAGATACCAACTGATTGTACTGTAAGAATACATGGCTCTTAAGCAGGCCCCTATGAACTGAGTGACCAATGGTCGACAAATGGTCAAATGGTGTCATTTGGTGAAAATATAAGGGGAGGGGTGGTGTATAGTGGATGATGAGATACCAACTGATTGTACTGTAAGTATACATGTCTCTCAGGCAGGCCCCTATGAACCGAGTGACCAATGGTCAAATGGTGTCATATGGTGAAAATATAAGGGGAGGGGTGGTGTATAGTGGATGATGAGATACCAGCTGATTGTACTGTAAGTATACATGGCTCTCAAGCAGGCCCCTATGAACCGAGTGACCAATGGCCGACCAATGGTCAAATGGTGTCATTTGGTGAAAGTATACGGGGAGGGGTGGTCTATAGTGGATGATGAGATACCAACTGATTGTACTGTAAGAATACATGGCTCTTAAGCAGGCCCCTATGAACTGAGTGACCAATGGTCGACAAATGGTCAAATGGTGTCATTTGGTGAAAATATAAGGGGAGGGGTGGTGTATAGTGGATGATGAGATACCAACTGATTGTACTGTAAGTATACATGTCTCTCAGGCAGGCCCCTATGAACCGAGTGACCAATGGTCAAATGGTGTCATATGGTGAAAATATAAGGGGAGGGGTGGTGTATAGTGGATGATGAGATACCAGCTGATTGTACTGTAAGTATACATGGCTCTCAAGCAGGCCCCTATGAACCGAGTGACCAATGGCCGACCAATGGTCAAATGGTGTCATTTGGTGAAAGTATACGGGGAGGGGTGGTCTATAGTGGATGATGAGATACCAACTGATTGTACTGTAAGAATACATGGCTCTTAAGCAGGCCCCTATGAACTGAGTGACCAATGGTCGACAAATGGTCAAATGGTGTCATTTGGTGAAAATATAAGGGGAGGGGTGGTGTATAGTGCATGATGAGATACCAACTGATTGTACTGTAAGTATACATGTCTCTCAGGCAGGCCCCTATGAACCGAGTGACCAATGGTCAAATGGTGTCATATGGTGAAAATATAAGGGGAGGGGTGGTGTATAGGGGATGATGAGATACCAGCTGATTGTACTGTAAGTATACATGGCTCTCAGGCAGGCCCCTATGAACCGAGTGACCAATGGTCGACCAATGGTCAAATGGTGTCATTTGGTGAAAATATAAGGGGAGGGGTGGTCTATAGTGGATGATGAGATACCAACTGATTGTACTGTAAGTATACATGTCTCTTAAGCAGGCCCCTATGAACCGAGTGACCAATGGTCGACCAATGGTCAAATGGTGTCATATCGTGAAAACATAAGGGGAGGGGTGGTCTATAGTGGATGATGAGATACCAACTGATTGTACTGTAAGTATACATGGCTCTTAAGCAGGCCCCTATGAACCGAGTGACCAATGGTCGACCAATGGTCAAATGGTGTCATTTGGTGAAATTATAAGGGGAGGGGTGGTGTATTGTGGATGATGAGATACCAACTGATTGTACTGTAAGTATACATGTCTCTCAGGCAGGCCCCTATGAACCGAGTGACCAATGGTCGACCAATGGTCAAATGGTGTCATATGGTGAAAATATCAGGGGAGGGGTGGTCTATAGTGGATGATGAGATACCAGCTGATTGTACTGTAAGTATACATGGCTCTCAGGCAGGCCCCTATGAACCGAGTGACCAATGGTCAAATGGTGTCATATGGTGAAAATATAAGGGGAGGGGTGGTGTATATTGGATGATGAGATACCAACTGATTGTACTGTAAGTATACATGGCTCTTAAGCAGGCCCCTATGAACCGAGTGACCAATGGTCGACCAATGGTCAAATGGTGTCATTTGGTGAAAATATAAGGGGAGGTGTGGTGCATAGTGGATGATGAGATACCAACTGATTGTACTGTAAGTATACATGGCTCTCAGGCAGGCCCCTATGAACCGAGTGACCAATGGTCGACCAATGGTCAAAGGGTGTCATACGGTGAAAATATAAGGGGAGGGGTGGTCTATAGTGGAAGATGAGATACCAACTGATTGTACTGTAAGTATACATGGCTCTCAGGCAGGCCCCTATGAACTGAGTGACCAATGGTCGACAAATGGTCAAATGGTGTCATTTGGTGAAAATATAAGGGGAGGGGTGGTGTATAGTGGATGATGAGATACCAACTGATTGTACTGTAAGTATACATGTCTCTCAAGCAGGCCCCTATGAACCGAGTGACCAATGATCAACCAATGGTCAAATGGTGTCAGATGTTGAAAATATAAGGGGATTGGTTGTCTATATAGTGGATGATGAGACGCCAAGTAATTATACTGTAGGTATACATTTCTTTCAAGCAGGCCCCTTCAACCGAGTGACCAATTGGATTTGTGGGAGGGCACGCTTTGAGAACGAGGAAAACATCAATTAGGGTTCATTCCTTCACTGTTGGAGTTGTGGGAGGGCACGCTTTGAGAACGAGGAAAACATCTATTAGGGTTCATTCCTTCACTGTTGGATTTGTGGGAGGGCAAGCTTTGAGAACGAGGAAAACATCAATTAGGGTTCATTCCTTCACTATTGGATTTGTGGGAGGGCACGCTCTGAGAACGAGGAAAACATCATTTAGGGTTCATTCCTTCACTATTGGATTTGTGGGAGGGCACGCTTTGAGAACGAGGAAAACATCAAGTAGGGTTCACTCCTTCACTGTTGGATTTGTGGGAGGGCACGCTTTGAGAACAAGGAATACATCAATTAGAGTTCATTCCTTCACTATTGGATTTGTGGGAGGGCACGCTCTGAGAACGAAGAAAAACATCAATTAGGGTTCATTCCTTCCAGAGCTCACTCCTCACTGTTGGTTTTGTGGGAGAGCATGCTTTGAGAACGAGGAAAACATCAATTAGCGCGTTCATTCCTTTATTTCCATGGCTCACTCCTCACTATTGGATTTGTGGGAGGGCACGAAAAAAGCATGGAAAAATAATTGAAATAATCAACATTTTCTATGAACCATCATTAGATTACTTCACAAAAGTAATCTTCTGCTATTTTTTGTCAACTTCGACATTTTAAAACCACTAAATTTTGTTCATGTGATATTTTTCTTATGTCATTATATGTCACAAGTGTGCACCAGGCCTTACAGTACAATCAGTTTGTGTCTCATCATCCCCTGTAGGTTCTCTCCTTATATTTTCACCACTCGGCACCATTTGACCATTGGTCACTCGGTTCATAGGGACCTGCCTCACAGACATGTATACTTACAGTACAATCAGTTGGTATCACATTATCCACTATAGACCACCCCTCTCCCCTTATATTTTCACATTTGACCATTGGTCACTCGGTTTATAGGGGGCCTGCTTGAGAGAAATGTACACTTACAGTACAATCAGTTAATATCTCATCATCCACTATAGACCACCCCTCCCCTGATATTTTCACGATATGACACCATTTGACCATTGGTCGACCATTGGTCACTTGGTTCATAGGGGCCTGCTTGAGAGACATGTATACTTACGGTACAATCAGTTGGTATCTCATCATCCACTATAGAGCACCCCTCACCTTATATTTTCACGATATGACACCATTTGACCATTGGTCGACCATTGGTCACTCGGTTCATAGGGGCCTGCTTAAGAGACACTTGTACTTACAGTACAATCAGTTGGTATCTCATCATCCACTATAGACCACCCCTCCCTTATATTTTCACCAAATGACACCATTTGACCATTGGTCACTCGGTTCATAGGGGCCTGCCTGAGAGCCATGTATACTTACGGTACAATCAGTTGGTATCTCATCATCCACTATAGACCACCCCTCCCCTTATGTTTTCACGATATGACACCATTTGACCATTGGTCGACCATTGGTCACTTGGTTCATAGGGGCTATATAGTCGAGGATTAACATGGAAACGGTTTCGTTTGTTCCCCTATGGACTAACACTATTTTTTTGAAACAGAAACTTTCGGTACCTTGAAGCCCTTGAACGACACAACGCCTGACGAGCGCCGACACCGAGCGTGGAATAATTGGATCTCTCTTCTGGATCTCAAATCACTTCACTTTACAGGAAGCGGAAATAAACTTTCAAAGTTTCTAGTGACAAACGTCTTTGTTCATCACCACCACGTGACCCGAAGCGGCAAGATTAGTGAAAGTAAAGTTGTACTGAGTTCCTACACACACGATAGCCTGCTCTGTTTGTTTTCGAGAGGAGTCGTTTTCCACGAGGAAAAAATACAGGCTGCAATTCTATTTAATTAGACATATGTTCTACTTCTCCACTGAATGCGAAAGTGTCAGGACATAGCTGAATTCACAGGAACTGAAAACGTTTGTCACGAGTTAGTACAACAACAATGGCGCCCAAAATCGAGCGCGGGAGTTTTCGTGTTTTGCCGTGTTTTGTGGGTTCTTCAACTCCCTAAAGACATGGAATAACTTTGAAAGTCACGGATATAATGGGTGCGGTGTGGATTGGAAACTCACTGTTCGCTGGAGTTGGGCAAACATTCAGTATGAAGTGCATTAAACTGCAAGCTCTTGGTAAGAATGTTTTTTTGTTTTATGAGAAATATTTTCTCTGACTAGACCGTACGATTTAGAAAAGATGATCATAGACTTTCAACTGTGTTTTGGCCATTCATTGATTTATAGAATTGATTACTTTATTCTATCTATTGATAGCTCTATTATAGCGGAGCTCCAGCGCGGGCCGAAGGCCCGCGCAAGCGGAGCACCATACCTAAGGGAAAAACGTATACCATCGAGTTGATTTTTGAACGTCACGGGCATTTTGGATCATTTTGATGACGTCATTGATGGCGTGAGGGAACGTGACTTTGGTGTAGAGTTCCTCTGATGGTCTTTGAAAGTTTGTCCAAGTTTGGCTTCTAGAGAAGCTTCCCTTCGGGAGATATGATTTTTTCTTTATTTTTCTGGTATTAAACCTATAGTGTCCGCCGTCCGTCCGCCGTCCGTCCGTCCGTCGTCCGTGTACACATGGGAACCCTGTGGTATGCAAAGAAAAAATTATATCTCCTCAAGGGAACATCGTAAGACAGCCATACTTGGGATATTTTGTCTATGCCACAAGGGGGGTGCTGTAGCACGGTCACGTGATGTGACGTCATCGATGACGTCATCTATGCTTAAAAAATGAATATCTCGTGAAGAGAAGACTCTAAAACAACCAAACTTGGGTAGTGTGGTCTAGGTCACCAGATGAGCGAAATGAAGTGGTCACGTGATGTGACGTCATAGATGACGTCATCTATGCTTGAAAAATGAATATCTCGTGAAGAGAAGACTCTAAAACAACCAAACTTGGGTAGTGTGGTCTTGGTCACCAGATGAGCGAAATGAAGTGGTCACGTGATGTGACGTCATCGATGACGTCATCTATGCTTGAAAAATGAATATCTCGTGAAGAGAAGACTCTAAAACAACCAAACTTGGTAGTGTGGTCTAGGTCACCAGATGAGCAAAATGAAGTGGTCACGTGATGTGACGTCATCGATGACGTCATCTATGCTTGAAAAATGAATATCTCGTCAAGAGAAGACTCTAGAACAACCAAACTTGGGTAGTGTGGTCTAGGTCACCAGATGAGCAAAATGAAGTGGTCACGTGATGTGACGTCATCGATGACGTCATCTATGCTTGAAAAATAATATCTCGTGAAGGGAAAACTCTAAAAGAACCAAACTTGGGTAGTGTGGTCTAGGCCACCATATGATCGAAATGAAGTGGTCACGTGATATGACGTCATCGATGACGTCATCTATGCTTGAAAATGAATATCTCGTGAAGAGAAGACTCTAAAACAACCAAACTTGGGCAGTGTGGTCTTGGTCACCAGATGAGCGAAATGAAGTGGTCACGTGATGTGACGTCACCGATGACGTCATCTATGCTTGAAAAATGAATATCTCGTCAAGAGAAGACTCTAGAACAACCAAACTTGGGTAGTGTGGTCTAGGTCACCAGATGAGCAAATGAAGTGGTCACGTGATGTGACGTCATCGCTGACGTCATCTATGCTTGAAAAAATAATATCTCGTGAGGGGAAAACTCTAAAAGAACCAAACTTGGGTAGTGTAGTCTAGGCCACCATATGATCGAAATGAAGTGGTCACGTGATATGACGTCATCGATGACGTCATCTATGCTTGAAAAATTAATATCTCGTGAAGACTCTAAAGCAACCATATAAACCATGTACACATGGGAATCCCTTTCATTCACATAGAACATTTTATAACCAGGAGCTCCGCTTTTAGCCAGTGGCTAAATCTGTATATTAAGTTACTTCTTGACAACTTTTGATCTGTGTTTCAATTTGTTTTGGATTCTTCGTGAGTAATGCACTAGTCAATTGAAACCCCCACCCCTCACCCCTAGGGACCCAGGGAAGGGTGGGGTTATCGTGGGGGTTTAAAGCATTTTAAACAAGAGTCTGTTCCGAGGGGGTGGTGGATTGACTGGTTTTGATTCTGGAACCTGTCTCCATCCCCCGGGGAATGTTTATTTGCTTTCAAATAAGTTATTTCGGTCAATATTTCACTTTGATTTTGGCCATGCAAATCTACATGTTAGCTACGATGCAATTCATTGGAATCATTCGATTTTAATGCATTTTTCAAAGGGGAGGGCCACTCCCCTTTGTCGATCATAGAAAGGTGTGTTCTTTCTTTGATGCTTGCAAGTAAAAGGTGATTTCGGAGGCCCCAAGGGTAGGGGCATTTCACAAGAATTTCCTCCCGATGGAGTGGGGACTTAAACAGCTTTTGTTCAGGGGTAAAATCAAATCCCCAACCTTCCCTGGGTCCCTAGGGGTGGGGGTTTCAATTGACTAGTGCATAACCGGTTTGTCCCCAGCCAAATATAAGTTAAATGTTATGCATCAATAATATTTTCCTTGCTCAAAGGAAAGTCAGCAGAGTGCACAGAACGTTTTCCCATTTCTGTTGGATCAGAATAAAGAGAGCCTGTGTTATATGTTTCTGCCGTAGTGTCATTGTTTTCACCTCTTTCAAAAACCCAATAGAAGTATCTTGATCCAAGTTTTTCAAACTTTTCTCAGGGGAGCATGCCCCCTCAAACAGAAATTATTTTGTTTTTCTGTCTCATTTCTATTTTCTCTCCCATATTATATTAATAATTAATTTCATATTAATTTCTCTGGTGTATCTATCAATGATATTATCTTGTGAAATTATTCTACTTACTATTCTGTCAGATAATGCAGTTTTTTTTCCACTGAGGAATAAATATTGTCCTGAATAAATCATGAAAGTTATTGTGTCCCTGGTTATTGTGTCCCCCAGCTGACCCCCAGCCAGTATCCTCGTTGAGAGGGGTAGGCTGTATTGGAAAAAGTAAAAAAGTAAAGTCCCCCCCTGCCCAGAAGGGCGTTGACCCCCACCCCAGTATTTGTATGGAAAAGAGCAGGGAGCATGCTAATTCTGACTGTAAGCCGTGGGACATGTGCCAAGCAATAAAATAAATCAAGCCAATCAAGCAATGAAATTTACTTGAAAATTTGAAAATTTAATCATTACAAAATTTGAAACTGCAAACTTTTTTAGGGTTGAAAAGATTACCAAATATTTTAGGGGGATATTTTTCGGATATTTTGCAGGGATACAGCTGAGGCACCAAATGAGGCAAGATATGGGGATTAGGGGATATTTTGGTCCCCAGACTTGCCTCTAGACAATCCCTCTGTGTTGAAATCAAACAATTCACTTGTGACCGAGACAGCTCTGGGCTGAGATATGTATTTGTGTCAGGGACAGCATAAAACTGTCTATCTCAGGGGTCATATGAGTCAAGAAATAGGACAGGGCAATTCTTGTTAGGGGTTGCTGTAAGGTCTAACAGCCCTAACAGTCCCAAGCAGCATAGGGCTGCTGTTAGGGAAAAACAGCTGGGAGGAAGCATTCCTTACTCCCACGTCTTAAAGGCAGGGCACATATTATGATCGACACCTACAGCCCTAACAGCCCTGGCTGGCCTGACAACCCTAACAGCCAACAAACTAACAGCCCTAACAAACCTAACAGTCCTAAACAGCAGAGAGGAAGCATTCCTAAAGGCGGGGCACATATTATGATCAACACCTAACAGCCCTCTGTTAGGGCTGCTAGGACTGTTAGAGCTGTTAAGACTGTTAGGGCTGTTAGGTCTGTAAGTGGTGTTAGGGTTGTTGTGTTTATCATAATTTGTGCCCCAGGTCTTTTAAGAGGTGGGAGTAAGGAATGTTTCTCAATGCTGTTTGGGCTGTTAGGTCTGTTAGCCTAACAACAGCCCTAACAAGAATTTCCCTGTCCTATTCCTTGACAGGTCAGGGGTTGGGCCAACTTTCTTGATTGTGCGTGCCGCATATGTTAGCCACAACACCAAGATATCTTGCATTTTTTTTTCTCATGTGAAACAGGTGCCAGTTTTGTCCCTACCCCAAAGTTGTCCCAGGGTCTTCTCCATCGTTTTTCAAAATGGTGGTTGACTCGGGAGAAGACCCTGGGGGAGGCTGAGTCACATGACCGTTTCACAACATAGGACAACCTCGTTCCCATGTTTTCAAACAGTGGTCATGTGACTCAGCCTCCCCCAGGGTTTTCTACTCAACCAACCGCCATCTTGAAAATTACCCACAAGACCCTGGGGACGAGGTTGATATCTCGCCTCATGTGAACAAGCCCTACGGGTGTCTACATTTTTATTAGTTGAGTTGTCCTCATGCTTTTTTGTGTTTTGTAAAAGGCAGAAAGGCAATAATATTAGTCTAAATATAATAAATGTATTTTTGATACTACAATAACTACTACCATCTTTTATTCCTTATAATAGTTGGGAGCTCCGCTTTTAGGCAGTGCCTAAATCTATATATTAAACAGAGCTATAAGGGACGTGTCATTATTTAGCGGGGTGGGGGAGGAGGGGCTACCATCGAAAGGCTCGAAAAAAAAAATAGGACCCTCCCTCTGAACATAGCAAGAAAATTGTGACCCTCCCCCAGTTGTAGGTCAAAGAAATTAGGACCCTCCCCCGTCCCCTATTTGACCTATAACAGACATTTTACAGAAAAAGGGGGCACATTTTTCTTTCGTTGCGTAGGTTATTATTCATGCGCGCAACTGCGCGCCGCAAATATGCCCAAATGACGAATTTCGGTGCTTGTAACGTTGAACTCACGCTTACGCTTACCTAAGGGTTCTTCTTTCGAATATAGTGACTGCGCGGGTTTAGGCCTATCACTGCAAGGTATTTTTGGGAGATTTTATTTTTACTCGTCACGATACACTTGTTCTTATAAACAGCTTGAGGGTTGTGTCCCGTGGGGGGGGGGGGGGGGGAACTCCCATATTTTTTGGTCGGGGATGATCGTCGTATCTTTTAGGGGTTAAAATCACGTTGGTTTGGTCTTTTTTAGGGGTGATCTTGATCTTCAATAAATTTTAGGCAGATTGGTGTCTTTAGGGCCGAAACTGTGTCCAAATTGCTCTTTCTCATGATGGTGCTTCTAAAAACCGTGTAAGAAAGAGAGATTATTCGATGAGAAGACGATGAATTAGAAACAAACACGGAATGTCTTCATGGGTATTTTTTCCCTGTTACCTGTGTCCTTCGCGCTACTTGGCACATAAGACCTCATCTTTTAGGGTATCTTTTAGGGAATAATTTTTTTGAGCCACGCTTATGGCCCGCCATGTTTGGTATCTTTTAGGGGTGAAACTAAAAAATTCCGACGATCATCCCCGACCAAAAAATATGGGAGTCCCCCTCCCCCCCCCCCCCCCCCCCCCCCCCCCCCCCCCCGGGGGGGTTGTGTCTTCGTGGCGCGAGTTGTCAAAGAGTATATTAGATGCGCGCCGAAACTTTTATTATGTATTGAAGTTGAGTAGAAAAATGCAAACGATAGAGGAGGTGCTGAAAATTTTTTGGACCCTCCCCCGAATAGGAGTGAAAAAAAATAAGACCCTCCTTTTAGACACGCGAAAAAATTAGGACCCTCCCCACAAAAAAGGAGCCCTCCTCCCCCTCCCCCCCGCTAAATAATGACACGTCCCTAAATAAGCCAAGACAACTGTTGCCTTGCATGTTTTGAAGAAATATTTCAGTGAAAAAAGGTTTCGAAGTCTTGAGATCGATTGCCACACATCCCTGTTAGGCGCAGTGATGGAAAGATGGTATGGGAAGCAAAATGAATATATGGGGTGATATTTCAAGCTGGATTTTTTTAAAGAAATATTTAGAATATCTGTTTATATACATACCTCTTATCAACCGAGCGATACGGTAAGTTATGGGCCAATAATTATTCCGCCTTCTCACGGCCCATCAAGCGCGAAGAGCGAGGGCCGTAAGAAAGGCGGAAAAATTCCAAGATCATTAACTTACCGTAGCAAGACAAAAATAAATTACGACACATAGATATTGACAAACAAATCACCTTCTTTCCTTGAAATATAAATGATTTATTGTTATTGTAATAAAAATTTGTAGCTTCTAAAAAATCATCAAATGGAGAAGCTAGAAAAGACGCTGTCCATTAGAACGGCGAAAAAGTGAGCTTACTCGCGTGGATAAAATTATTTCACAAACAAAAGAGTACTAAGAAAACGAAAATATTAATATCCTTTGCATCTAGAGGTTCCATAATAACTAATGTCTCTTTAAGATGTAAATTCTAAAACGATTTGCCTCATGCATTTGGAGCACGCTATTTTTCTCAACTCTCTCTTTTGAATCACATTTTTCCGCAATCAGCAGAATACAATCCATTTAGATCTCTTTAGAATTTTTCTGTATAACACTGGTAATCAGTTGAGCTTTGGGGAGGGGTTAAAAAAATGGTACTCCAGGGAGCGTCGACATAGGGGGGAGGAGAGGGTACCTCGTCCCGCCACTCACCACCTCCCCTGACAAAACCGGGCTCCTAAAAGGCCATTACCATTTACCATTTTATTCAATAATCATTGAATCAGGCACCATTGTTTTGACCTTTTTCCTTACAGGGCAAGTTTTCTGGATTATTCAATTTATTTTAAAAATGCAGATCGAATTGACACTCCTTATAATTAATCTCTCTATTTCCCAATGACATGATACAAAAAAAGAGACTGCACGTGGTGCACTGCAGCGTATATATATATATATATTTTTTTTTTTGGGGGGGGGGGCATATGAAGTTTGTAGTATTGTTACTATTTTTTGGGTTGGATATTCTACCAGGTATTTTTTCGGGGGTTAAAAATTCCGCGGCTACTTTTTGGGGGTTCAAACTTCTGACAGGCTAGTTGATCATGAGGATGCTGCCCTTAAGCTGAAACTATTTTCGGGAGACATAATGGGACGGGCATCATTTGTAGTGCTGGTACTAAATAGCCTTTTAGGTAAAAAAAGTTGGGTATTTTTGGGGTATCACATTTTGGGAGCATGTTATTTTGGGGGTATCAAATTTATGGCTCGGGTATTTTTTTGCATCTCCGTCTACCCCCCAACCCCCCCCCCCCCCCAACCCCCCCACCCACACGTCCCCGTCACTTTTATATCCAAGTAACCATCTGGGATTTTAAGACTATTTCACAGGACTGAGATACTTTAAGACTGTTGAACTAGAAACTAGACATCGTTTTGACGGGCACTTTTTAGGCTACAAAATACATTAAAGCGTAGATTGAGGCACAAATTTCAAAACTTGACGAATATTAAACCTACCATATTAGAAAAGAAGCTGCAGAAATGAATCGTTTGAACCCCTTCCGTGGGTGGGGTGGGGTGGGGTGGGGTGGGGGGTGGGGTGGGGGTATGGATATTTTCTGGAACCACACATTGGCAAAAATATGAAGTGCAAGGTGATCAAATCCTCCATCTTCCCTCGACCCTGCAACGATCGATATGTATGAATAATTGTTACGCAAAATGTCACGCATGTATGACGAAGTCAAGAAGTCGAGTGCTGTAATGTTTGGGGATTGCAGTAAAGACAATTTGATTTGTTTATCTCTTGATCTAGTTCTAAGGTTTCTATACCGAATACAACGTTATAACCCCCATGCAGGATTTTTTTCTCGAAGAAATTTATTTTCGGAGGCACACAACGAGCACCCTCCTTAAATGTGTTTAAATGGTTTTATTTTGGCGTTTGCTGGTGTTTCTGTTATGTTCAGCAAAAATGAGTTGTAAAAGTTGCTGGGAAAAATAATTTATCTGTTCCTTTTTGCCAGGAGGCAACTTCAGTGATATAATTTCCCAGCAGAACCACAGCTCAAATTTTTCCCAGGCCAGCAACGTTGTTGCCAGCTAGAGCCAGGAGATTAAAATCGGGATTGTAGATCGTCATTTGATGAAAATAACCACGAAAAAAAGAAAGAAAGATAACATTGTTTACCAGCAACGAGAAAATAGTAGAAAATTATCGCCACACATATTTTTTTGTTCAAAAAAAATTGAAAACAATTTGCGACGGTATTTTCAAAACTGAGCCCCGCGATCAAAAAATAGATGGTTGACCGCTTAACGCTTTGTTTGTTTTATTATTTTTAATAAAACGCCAGGGCTTAGTTGCCGACAACGAGAATCTTTTATATATTAGTTTGTGGATAGCGTTTAATTATTATACATTACTTCCCTGAATCTGATTGGTTAATAATGCGTGCTTTACTTTTGAGAATCACACAACCTACTCGGAACCCACAGATTCCGAGCAATACTTTAAAGCACTCACTGAGAGAAAAAAACTCATTTCCAGCCATTTTATAAGCCTGAAATTTCAAAATTTCCCCTGGGGGAACATGCCCCCACACCCCCTAGGAGAATTAAGCATTTCAACTCCTGCACCTATCACTAGTGCTCTGAGTTATAATTTATATCTTACATGTTTGTTTCGCTATTTAATAAAAGATCAAGCATCTGAAACACTTATTTCGCCTCCCCGCCACGATTTAATCACTAGCATAGCCTAGATATAAAAATCCGACGTTTCGGTGAGACCTTACCGCCATTTGTCAGGGAACTAAATTAAATATGAGAGTTCAAGAGTATCATTTTTCATTGTGAGTAAATTCCTGCTTATGAAAAGACAAGTAAAAAGTACAATTAACTTCAACGTTTTTGCGTCGCCATGATACCTTTCACAAGTGTATTTAAATGACCCCTTCTCTGATGGTCTCATGGTGACGACGCCGAAACGTTTATTTCAATACATTATTTTAACAGAAATGAACTTTTAATTTTATTTGAAAAATTCAACTGTAATTTTTACTAATCTTTCTTTGTGAGCACAAAGTTGTTTTCCTCTCCATTTTTTGCTAAACAATGTTTTTAAAAAACATTGCGGCCTCGCCTGTTTCCACTCGCCCGATTCTCGACTTGATTACCCGTCCGGATATAACAGAAACCTCTTCGAATGATTGCTTACTGTCGATAACAAATAGTTGTCGATGACCACTGTATACAATGCTACGCGTCTGCTAAATTCGATGTTTCGTTGGGCGATTGGTGATTTTCGGCTGTTGAAACACTGGATTGGGCTAATTCGATAATTTGGAGCCGAGCCAGTTTCCACGAACTTATTTTATCTCAATACAACCCATGCTTAATTGTTCAATATCGTCTAAAAGAGAGCCGCTCACAATTTTAATCAAAACATAATGTAACCATGGACCCGAGCCATTACACTCGAAACTCATCATTTGTAATGATCACAAAGTTTATACCATTTAGAATCCTAAAAGTTTTTTGCTCTTTCTATTGACTTCAGAAGGTTGCAAAATTCACGAGAACTAACAGATATTCGAGAAATGATGTTGTTCGTGTTTTCCACTATTTTTTTCACGGTCGAGCTTAAAAACAAAACTCAAGAAACCTCAGGACCCCGAATAATCACTAGATAACTGACACAGTTTTGTTGAAAAGAACCACCGCCCCCTGCAACACAAGAGGCGTATTAATGCGTGATTCCCTCCCCACAACACTGGCAGCAAAATGGTTTCTTCAAAGCGGGTCACTCTGTTTGCAGTGAGTATCTCACTAACGTTGACGGCACTACTGATATTCGCTCAGCTTCAGAAGTGGAACGGAACTCGCCCCTTATTAACCCAAGGTAAAAAGTTACATTGTGAGTTGTGCATAGCCGGGTTAGCATCCCGCCTGCTTTCTGTAACAAGCTTGTTCGACTACATTACAGCCATTTTCATAATTCTGCGAACTCCCACTTTACATTTCCGAACGCCAAACTGCGTTTGGCTTCCGTCAATCAAACAAGTGCGCGAGTTTTTTCTTAGTCTCGTTTGTATTTATTGTGAAAAAGTTTTTTATGTAAGCCTATATGTAGCTTTATTGGTTAAAAAAAAACTCTCAAAGCCTGCGTGAAAAGAGCTGTTCACTCCTTTGATTGGCGCAAGCCCAACCATGGATTGTTAGTCGGCGAAGAGTTCGCAGAATTATAAAAACCGTAACAAAACCCGATCCGCACTATGTTCAGTTTTGTTTTAGTTTCTAGTTTCGTCCAAATAGCACGTGATTTTTCAGAGCGAATCCTATAATTTTTCCCCGCACTCAATGTTCAATCCAAAAACGGAACGCAAACGTGTCAAGCAAGTCTTGGGTATTCTCAAAACAAAGCTTGAGATTACAATTAGACTAGCTGATGCCCGTGAAAAATTCACGGAGTGTAAGGGGAAATATATTTTACTTAAAGTGTTCTCTGTTTAAAAAAAACGGAAAAAAAATTGTTTCGGAATTGTTTGTATGTTTATCATATCTCAGCGATGGGAGAGAAGAAACGGGTCAAGTAAAAATGCTCTAAGGACTAAGAATTTTTTTTAGTTTATATTATTTATATTTTTTCGGCTTTGTCCCTCTAAAAAAACAGCTTGAATTAAGAACTAAGCCCAAAGTGAATCTTTTCCAACAAAAACATGCCCACTGGAGGGATTTCCGGGATTGTGTCCTTCGTTTTGCGATAGAGCCGTCAGGATTTATACTTAGAGAATATTATTCATGACTTTCACGGACTTTGTTTTCTAAATGTGTCATTTCGACTTAGCGCGTGCTCCGAGGGAAGCAAGGTAGTGTAACGTTTGTTGAAACTTGAATGAAAATTTTCTCAGCTCGAATCTTTCAAGTTAGAATTATCCCTGCACATTCCTGTATGTAATCTGTAAGAGAACCATTTAGGTTTGAATGTCAATGGTGCTTTCGGCTGCGCGAACCGAGTTCTTTTTAGTTTCTGTGGGAGAATTCAACATGGCGGCGATGGCGGCTTTGTCCCTCGCTTAAGAAATCGCTTGAACTAGAACTTAGCCCGATGTGAATCTTTTCCAACAAAAACATGCCCACAGTCCAGATTTCCACCTTCCCTTCGGGTTTGCGAACTTCTTTTGGCGGCACAGCTTCAGGGCTGAGCGGAGCGAGTGCGGACACGATTTTCCTTACGGTATTAATATATAGTCTAGATACTGCAATAGAAAATCAAAGGCATGCCATAGGCCAACTCGTGGGTGTTTCCTTTGAAAAACGTTTAGAAATTAGTTGTTTAAGAAGATTCTATCAATTTGGTGGAAGACTCCTATATTTTGGGGCAGGCCTGCTCAATGAGGAAAACAAATTTGATTCCTAACTGATACCGACATGAGTGCGTAGCCCCTAAAATATACCACTAAGAAAAAATTCAGGGAAAAATGTCACAAAGTTTGTTGTTGAAGCTCTTGGTCACCTGGATTTGTGGCAAACAACACGGGCACACAACGGGGCTGTTCCTCAAAAAAGCTGTTCCTCACCCCCTTTCGCTGCCGGCTGGCAAAAATTCATCGCCTCCGGTTCCTGGCAAAAATTTATGCATATCGCTTTTGCTGCACACACAAGTTGCTCATGGATGTTGAAATATGAAATTTTAAGTGACAGTACTTAAAAATGAACTTAGTTAGTGGTCGTTTTAAGGATACCCATATATTTTTGGGGCTTTCTGTGGTAATGTTACTCTCCTGGCTGGGAAAAACTTTTTAAATTGTCCTGCTGGCTAGGAAATTTTTTTAACACGCAGCTGCTGGCTGGGAAAAAATGAGACCCTCTACTGGCAAAAAGGAACAGCTAAATTTTTGCCAGCAACTTTTAAAACATGTATTTATATGCTCTACGTGCGTAAAATGTCCAAATACGTTAATTTAAAAGCATTTTAACCAGGGGGGGCTCGTTGTGTGCCCGTGAAACAAACTGTCTTTTTCCTTTTAGTCAACAAATGCATTGCAGTATTGTGTGGTTCCAGAAATTATCCATACCCCCCCTACGGAGGGCATTGGAAATTCCGGACTCAGGAGGGGTGGGGGGGTCAATTTACCTGATCATTTCCATACAAATACTGTATTTTTCCTTGGAAATTCCAGAGGGGTTGGGGGGGGGGGGGGCACTTTCCAACACCCTTCCGTGGAGGGACTGTTGTATTTGCAATTACTTTGTAATTACTCCGATAGGGTGTATTCAGAATTTGTGTACAGATTACCTTGCGATTGGTTTCACTACCGTCATACGAAAACTGCTCTAAATTCTGGTAGTTGCTTTACAGTTTATTTTTTCAAACAGTGGCATAAGTCATAGTAGAGTAAGCCATGTGCAGTAGTCAACCATACAGCAGAATTTGGAGCTGTATTCACAGGTGACCCAAACTATTGTTCTGTATTTCTATTAGGCGCCTGATAATGTTAGATTAGTGAGCTTTTGAGGGCTGTTTTAGGACTGAAATATAAGAGAATTTGTATAGTGTTTTTGAGGGGTAAAATTCAGTGTGAAAATTTATAAAAATGGGCAAGATTTTTACACACACTTTTTTGTTGTCTCTTTGGGATCTCTCCTGAGGGAGTCGCTGAGGATATCTCACGGAAGAGTAAAATAGAATGGCTCCGTACTTCTCAGGAGAGATCCCAAAGAGACAACAAACAAGTGAATTTACCCCTCAAAACACTATACAAATTCTCTTATATTTCTGTCCTAAAACAGCCCTGAAAAGCTGTCTAATTTAACATTATCAGGCTAATAGAAATACAGACTCAGAGCTTGGGTCACCTGTGCTGTATTGGGTGTTCCTCCTCTAGCATCTGTGTACCAGTATTCTTTTAGAGTTGTCACCTGAAGCGAACATTGTGCTCTGCCCTTCAGTTGTTGTGTAGACCACTTCACAGGAATGGATGAGCCTTCAATTAGGAAGAGAAATGAGTCAAATTTTAGCTTGCTGGATTGCCAGAAAATATTTTTTACGTGTAAAGAATATATCAAATTTTGTGGGGGAGATCACACGGTATTCATTGGTGTTTTTTGGTCCAAGATGTAGCTTTGCACGAGATGTACAGATGCCGTATTTCCCAGTTACACGCTCAAATCTTAATCAAAATACTTTAATGAGCAAATAAAGAAGTTTGAAAACACAATGACAGAAAAAGAACACAAGTGCCTTACGGGTGACTCAGTCAAAATTCAAAATGCTGTGACACGGTGTGCCAACTTGTTGCAAAGGGATAACTTCCCTAGTTGGAGCAAGTCTATAACTTCCCTTCCTTTTCCACTATTTCAGAATTCTTTTTGCAGTACTATTTTATTTCTGTCTTTAGACAAGTAACGCAATTAAACCAGCCATGATCTCTATTAATGCCAACACCTAATTGCACATCCCCCTATAAAAAAAGTCAGAAATGAACTTCCTCAAGCCAAGTTGAGCATCGGTGTAATCAACTCATAAGATATCCTGCTTTCAAGCTTAATGAAGGCAAATTCAAAAACACGAACAATTAAACAGCCTTTAAACTGCTAGCTAATTTGGATTTGTATATTCGTGTGTTATAGAGCGGATTGAATTGGATTACGAAAAGGCATTTTGGATTTCTTACCAGGCTAAACAGTTTTCAAACCAGCGAAAGCTATAAAATCTTACGTCATGTTACGTACAAACGGCTTTATAATAAAGTTTCAATTCCTCCTTTTTCTTTGTAACATCAATAATAATATAATGTAGGATTCTAAGTTGCTTTTGTGGATCACTGGTCCTACTTTATAACATTTTGTTGAAACAACCGTGACATAGCCCCTTTATAAACTCACCTGTAAACACGTGACGTAGCCCCTTTATAAACTCACCTGTAAACACGTGACATAGCCCCTTTATAACTCACCTGTAAACACGTGACATAGCCCCTTTATAAACTCACCTGTAAACACGTGACATAGCCCCTATATAAACTCACCTGTAAACACGACTCAGATCCACTTCACAATATCGCGAATTCACGAGTGTGGAGTTGGTTATTTCTTTCTTTGGATATCAACAACCATTATTCAGGCGAATTTCCGCAAAAAGAAGAAGAAACATGCGATGAACATCCCTCATTATCCAAGTTACGGACTGAGCATCGAAATATTGTCGGATATCGTAACATTCTCGAACCCAGATCTTCTCCGCTACTTATTACCAGATTTGGGTTCCTTGTGGTAAAGACGGACAATTGGGGGGGGGGGGGGGGGGGGGGGGGGCAGGTCGATTGTTTGTCCTGTTTTACCACGAATTTGTGCCCCTATTAAGCAGAAGACCCGCGCATTGTATTGTCTTCTTGCTCTTTGAGATGCCTCTGGGGAATGGGATTTCTATTTTCGGCCGATTAGCACTAAAATGGGACTGGGATTTCTGGGAAATGGGAATTAGACACCCCCCTGTATTGATAACCTGTATTCGGTAACTTGGCTTTGCTTGTTGAAGTTACTCGTTAAGTGTAGGTTTTAAAATAGCTAAAAAGAAGCGTTTTAAAACAATTAGGGTTTTGCGCATGCGCTAATGACGTCATTGGTAGTGTACTTTTCATTTCCCACGTTTTGTAAACCCCTACACCTGGGTTTGCTCGGATCAAAGTCCTTACACAGTGTAGGCAGTGAGATGACTAAAAAAGTACCGAATTCAAACAAGCCAGTTTGTTGGCAAAAATAGTATAGGTAGCACCCCACACGGAGAAGTTTAAGTGCCAATTTGACCTATATATAATTTGGCGGAGGTATAGAGGTAACAGAGAAATGCCAAGCGTTTTAGACACGCGAAGTCCGCAGATAGCTCGAGAGGGGAGGGAAAGGATAAGCGTATGTATCGAGGCAGGGGTGGGCAAAAATGAACACATAAATTAAAACAATAATCAACATAAAATTATGCTAATGTCGAGCGAGCTAACACCGGGAGTTTCGAGAGCTAACGTAGGAGTGAGTGACATCGGGTCCCCAGTACAACTCGGGGTTACCATAGTAACCCACGAGTTAACCAGATCACAGTAACAGAAAGTTATTTATGTTCCGAAATGGCTAGCCTTGGTTGCGGGCCGTCGCTTTGATCTTCGGCCGGCCGGGACAAACTTAATTTTGTCTACTGTTTTTCGCACTTATCTTTTGGCAAAAAAACGAAAAAAATCCGTCAGCACCTACCCTGTACAAACAACAGAAAGTACAAGTGCGGATTTGGCGGATGCCAGCACTATCTCGATTCTGATTGGCTAAAAGCGCGCGCTTTACTTGGGAATCGCGCACTTTGAGTGTCTCCAAGAATCAGCATGCTGATTCTTGAAGAATCAGCTAGCTGATTCTTGATCCTGCGCGCGCAATGCATAATGGGTCTAGAGCACTTGAATGGTTCCCTATCTAACAAGGCGCTTGTGTAAAAGAAATATTGACAGAAAAAAAAGGATTTTTACTCAATCAATGTATAATAAAACAATTATTGAATTCGTTTTTTTGTGATTTCCAGAATAAACAATGTCTCGCCAAGTGGAATCAGGCTCGGCCTTATGGCCTCGCATGATTCCACTTGTCTCGACATTGTTTATTCTGGAAATGACAAAATCCTCATCCAATAATTGCTTCATAGCGATGCCGTTTTGGGGGAAATATCACACTAAGACATTATTCAACTACTTATAAACTGTGTAAGATTCACATCACAAAGCTCAACAATTTCGGCAAATATTCGGGAAATGGTTGTCAAAATACGCTTTAAAAACATCTACAAATATGCAATTAAGACTGACAAAAGTAATATTACTGTTACTTACCGATAACCTCCGAATCTAAACAACAATTTCTGTAAACGATCGACAAATGCAGTCCGGTTCATTACAGTTTTGGTAATATGTTGTAAACAAACCGCTCGGCCAATCAGATCACAGAACTCTCCCCCTCCCCCCACTGTAGTTCCATGTACTTTCAAAACAAAACTGGCAGCGCTTAATAAAACGACGGCTATAAAATCGAACAGGACTCACGGAAAATCATCCTCGTTACCCGGCCTTAGTATTTTGACAGAGAAGTAATGTATTTAGTTTGTAAGGCAAGAACAGACCCTTGAAACCAATTAAACGGTCTCGGCTGTTATCATTCGAGCGGGTTTTTGGCATCGCCCCGGGGTTGCTTTCACTTCGCCCTTCACGGCTTTATGTGTCGTCCTATCGAGGAAATTAGCCTCATCTGCAATGGAAAACAGAAGACTAGGTGAACAGAAAACTCCTGGCTATTCAGTATCCGTTGTTCAAGGCTTGGTCGTTGGTCACTGCATGGCGCAGTCGAATATCCCTGCCAAACTCGAGTGTGCCGGACGGTATATGGCTTTAGGCTTGTTTGTGTTAACGATGCTGAAACGCGGACTTTCGCTTCGAGTTTAGTTGGTCAGTGCCTTATAACTTTAAAAGGGTAGCCATATTTGTATGGGTTTTGTATTTACCCTGTTATAATTGGGTCATTTGTCGGTGGTGATAATTAAGCTTATACACGCTAATGCGAGCTCTCGGGTCCATATCAAAACCAAAGACGATGGAAACTGAACGCAGAAACTCGTTTCCTTGCTGATCTTTGATGAGCTCTTCCCCTTGCCTTTTCCTCTGGTAGTTATTATCGACTTCACGAGACCAGCACATATAAACGGCTCGACTTCTGACGTGGCGTTGCTACTCGCTTCGAGTACATCTACCGATGGCGAAGAGATTTGACTTCACATTGCGAGTACCCCACGAAATCGCGGGTACCCAAGTAATTCTTGTATATATAGGAAGCAAAACTACTATATTTTCACGCTATGGTGCATTTTTGTAATATGGGTGGAACCTACTTCAATTCGCCTTTTCCTATACGATCAGGCAAAAATTAGTGTAAAAACTTGATAGAGGCAGCAGTAAATCTTCAAATATTTTCGTACTTCGCTCCGATTTCGTTAGTTTCGCAAGCAATATGGAGTTCCTGTTGCCCTTGTCATGTCTTTCAGGCAAAGGTTCATGGGTAGGGACGTTCTAGAGGAAGAAAAGGTACATTTTATGAAGGGTACGCTAACATCAGCTACAGCCGCCATTTTGTCCATTATGCATGCGTAATGAGCAAAATTGATATTACCAAAACTGGTAATGAACCGGACTGGTGTATGTTTTCCATCTTGACGATGGCTTGCCAACTCTCCGAGCAAAGGACTGTGGGGGATGTGCCACCGACGGAAGGAACCCAAAATCGCTTGGCCTAGAAAATGATCGTACTGCGCATGCACCACAGGTAACCCACGCCGTAATTGCAAGAGCGTTACGGGACTTGCGCCACAGGTAACCCACGCCGTAATTGCAAGGGCGTTACGGGACTTGTCGAGATTAGATTGCTCGTTCCCTGACGCTCGCTCGCAAATATGGCTAACAAGTCTAAAATGGAGTTCTTGTCAAGCTATTGAGTGCAAGTCAATTTGTGGGTTATGCACAAGGCTGTTAATTTACATGGATTTAGTGGAAATTTGAATGCTGTGTGTCAAACATTAGGGTGAAAAGCCGGCCGGTGAAATTCACAACAAGTTATCTACATGGATTCAATTCAAATCTCAATGGAAATTGCAAGCGATTCAATAGTTATGAAGGGACTAGTAAATGGACAAACACAAGAGGTATTTAAACAATGTTGTTAGTTTTTTTCTGTAACTTACTTTGAACAGTTTATACGTCTAAATAAAATATTTTTTGGTTTAGTACTGTTGGTTTTTGTGAACCTGTTAACCTTCTGCTTTCTCTTGTTTTATTCCAAAAACCCATGAAAAACTTATTTAAGCTTAAGTTTATTTCACTAAACTGTCATTAAACATTTTGTTTATGAAAGTTTTATTTATTTCATTCCAGTTGATTTGTTTTAACGAGTGAAAAATGTTTTCAATTTCCGTTTTACCGTGTTTGCTTGAACGCTTCGGTGTTATTCGTGTTCGGAGCTGCCTTTTCACTTATCTATGCTAAAATCTGTTGGCTATGTTATAAAAGTAATGGTCCATGCTTAGCTGTGCGTATATCCAGTTCTGGAAGCACTTGGATAGTGAGAGAGCACTCAGCTAGCTAACGCCTCGCTCGTGCGACTCTAACGCTACCTTCGTGCTCTCTCAACTATCCGCGTGCTTCCAGAACTGGATATACGCACGTTAAGCATGGACCATTACTTAACTAATATTCCTGAAATCAGAATCTTTGAACAACTTCTAACATATTCTAATATTCCTGCAATCAGAATCTTTCCCATGCTTTATATGTCAACAAAGAAACATTTTTGCTTGTCCGACATAGCAACAGTAACCAGGGAAGACAAATAATAAATGCGGGGTCTGTGAGCTCTCGCAAAAAGGATTATTACAGCTAAAATCGTTGCATCTCGGCTCGCGTTTTCAAAACATCAATTTGTTTTTGGCTTTGTTGTTCTGCCAGTCAAATCTTATGAACCAATCAGAATCTTGCCCTGCTTCTAATAAATTATAATAAATGATTAGAACTAGCGGTATCTTTCAGATTCGATTCAGAATGTGAAGTCTCAGTCTCATCAACTGAGCCTCTTACTCATAATGAATGTATGAGGCTCTGTATGCAGACTGAATTGGAAGGCCTTGAGTATAGGATGTCCATATATGGTCATTCTCTTATCTTTTACTTCACATTTGAAATGGTACGTAGACAGATATAGCTGTCTATTGTCAAAGTCACGTGACATGACGTCATTGTTTACGTCATTACAAATGACAAAAACATCTCAAACTACTCAAAAGCGACTTGATGGTTATACGTCTGAATTCTGATACCACTTTCCTTAAGTATGGTGCTCCGCCTCAGGAGCTCTGTTATTAAGGTGACTCCAACAAAAGTAAACTTTTCATCATCTCGCTCGCGTTCCACCAAAAATGCCGGATGTGTTTTAACTCTGGATATGTTTAACTTGAACCCATTAGCGCATTTAATATATTTTTTAGAAGCCGCATTGCTTATGCGAGGCCGATATTCTAACAGTGATCTATTCTCAGCGCTCTTCTTCACTCGATAAGCTATGAGAGAAAACGTTGGTTGCACAGGAATGAATAGCTATAGTACCAACAACGATTTATATCCTTCCCAATCTCATCTTAACTCAATAAAACAACATCAAGAGACCGGAAAAGCGCAAGAAAAATGCTTTTTTTTTAAAGCGTAAAAGAATGTATACGCGGGGGAGGTTGGAAGGAATCTTTGCTAATGAATGAATGAATGATACTTTATTCAACCACGAAAGTTACAACAGCTATTGGGCTGGTTTACATGTAAGTTGCATATAAATATATATATAATAATAATAATAATAAATACAGGATAAAGCTATTCTACAATAAAACTATGACAATATATTAATATAATAATAAGAAACATAGACTACCCGTTGTCGAGCAGAGTGACAGATTTTAACTTGTTCTTTAAGCTCTCAAATGATTGAGTTTGTCTTAAATCCTCTGGGAGACTGTTCCAAATTTGGCACCGCTAAAGGAGAAGCTCTTTTTTAAAGATCCAGTGTTTGGGCGGGGCAATACAAATCTAGTACCTCCACCCCGTAAATTATAATTTGTAGAGCTTCCCACCGTTTCAAATAACCCTGCAACACTCTCTGGTTCAGAGCTATTTTTAATTTTATGCATTGCCAATGCCTTTCGTTTTACACGTCTTTCATCCAGTCTATCCCATTCCAGTAACCCCTGTAATGTTTATAGTCATCAGCACAGGACTACAGGCTACGACAAGATCATTCCAACTGATTTATTAAGATTACACAACAGGCTTACAGAGTGATAGTCACGTGATGGCGTGACTCCCATATAAGGCTACTCATTACATCCCCCTCTCAAGTTAAGCTATACAATAATAATAATAATGTGCAATCAATAGCAATTAACAAAACAATGTAATAAAGTGTGAGATATAAATGAACTATGAGTCCATGACATAGTCTTTGTGCCAGACTGGTGCTGATTTGGCACGACTAGATCTACGTGGCTCCTCTGGAGTGATTTCAACATGTTCACTTTCCATGGAGCTATCTAACATACTATCTTTACTGACATAACGTGGTGGTTCCTTAGATTTGTTTAGCGCGCGTCTGTTTCTGCGATACTCCCTCCCAGTTTGATCTGTTATCACATAGGACCTGGGAGTGTTGTGAACTTCACTAACACAAGCAGGACTGTGAATCTTCTCCCCGGGCTTCTGAAACCTTATCATATCCCCCTCCTTCAATGGGGGTAGTGGTTTGGACCCCTTATCATAATACTCTTTTGTTTTCATTTGCCGATCCTGCAGCTGTACGCGGATGTCATCATGCACAGTAGGGAGTAGTGCTCTAGGATGCACTGGTAAGGTTGTACGTACCTGGCGACTGATGATCATCTGGTTGGGAGAATATGGAAAATTGCTAACTGGAGTGTTACGGTAAACCATCAAACCTTCATTTAGGTCACAACCCTTACCTAGGATGCCCTTTACAATTCTTACCGCTTTCTCTGCCAGACCATTGGACTGACTGTACAAAGGGCTTGTCGGTATAACTTTGAATCCACATCGGCTGGCATTTTCATGCATTTCTTCTGAGTTAAAGGGGTTGTTGTCAGCCGTAAATGTTTCTGGATATCCGTGTCTGGAAAAGATTTCTGTTAGCGCCCTGATAACATGGCCAGCTTTTTTGCCACTCATGTTTACTGCTTCTATGTACTTGAAATAGTAGTCAATTACTACTAGGTAAGGCTTTCCTTGATACTCACCGATGTCTGCAGCAATGTGTTGCCATGGCAACAGTGGGACCTCCCTTAGCTGCATTGGTTCTTTCTGCTGTTTTCTCTGTAAACTCAAGCACTTGTCACATTTTGTGATCATTTCCGAGATGTCATCACCGAGGCCCGGCCAGTACACCGCAGCCCGTGCTCTAGCCTTACTCTTCTCTATACCAAAATGACCCTTGTGTATTTGTTGGAGAATTTGTGGTCTCCATGACACTGGAATGACTATTCGGTGATCTTTCATGACCAGCCCATCTAACAGGTGTAAGTCATGACGCACATTCCAATAGGGCCTAAGTTGCACTGGGACATTTTGTCTGTTTTGCGCCCACCCTTCCCTTATATACTCACTAAGAAGTTGCATGTCCTGGTCCTCGGTTGCGATTTGTTGCAGCTGTGAGAGCTTCATGTCTGAGATAGGCAAGTCTGTCATAATACAATGGACCATGTGCTCCATTTCTTCATGCATATCATTAGTCTGGGTTGGGGCTTCCATGTCGTACGCTCTGACAAGGTGTCTGCTATGTATAGGTACTTGCCTGGCACGTAACGAACTGACGTGTGGTACTTTTGTAGTCGCAATCTCATCCTCTGTAGTCGGGGAGGCACTTTGTGCAGAGGTTTCCTAAAAATGGATTCTAAGGGTTGTGGTCAGTCATGACATCAATTTCTGCCCCATATGTATACATATTGAATCGCTCACATCCAAAAACAATTGCAAGTAACTCCTTCTCTATTTGTGCATAGTTTTGCTCTGCACTTGTCAAGGCCCTTGAGGCATAAGCAACCGGTTGACCATTCTGTAGCAAACAGGCTCCAAGTCCACTCTTTGAGGCGTCAACCTGTAAGGTAGTTGGTAAACTTATATCATAGAATTTAAGTACTGGTTTACTGGTGAGTGCTGCCTTAAGCTTTGCTAATGCTGCATCATGCTCTGGGTGCCAGGCCCAGGCTGCCTCCTTCCGCAGGAGTGTTGTCAGTGGGGCAGTCAATTCAGCCATGTTGGGTATGTACTTAGACAAATAATTTATCATTCCCAGCAGTCTTTGCAAATCCTTTTTGCACTGTGGGACTGGCATATTAAAAATTGCTGACACTTTAGCAGGGTCTGGTGTGAACCCATTTTTACTGACCACCTCCCCCATATAGCTTACCTTGTCTAGTCGGTATTGGATCTTGGTTTTGTTGAATCTGATGTTTCTTTCCCTGGCTCTCTCGAGCACCTTGTACAGGGCTCTATCATGGTCGTCTTCTGTTTTCCCTGCAATGATAATATAATCATAAACTGGAAGCACGCCCTCAATGTCACCAAAGTGCTCCTCTACCATTTTTGTGCCACTTCACTCGCACATGAAATTCCAAATGGCATTCTACAGAACCTAAATCTACCAAAGGGCGTGTTGAATGTGCAGAGTAACGATGCTGCATCACTCAGCTTCTTATGCCAATAGCAACTCGACATATCTACAACTGTAAATACCTTACATCCATTTAAGGTGCTTGATATTTTCTCGATGAAGGCGGCTTGTAGTCTTCCCTTATAATGGCTTCATTTAAATCAGGGGGGTCTAGGCACAGTCTCAGAGTTTTGTCTTTCTTTTCAACAATGACAAGGTTACTCACCCAGTCAACAGGCTCATTGACTTTTTTGATTACCTCCCGTTGCTCCAGATCATTTATGGTGGTTTTCAACTGCTCCATCAAACGCAGTGGGACATTCCTTTGATGTTGAATTGTGGGCCTCGCGCCCTCTTTAAGGGTGATGTTATACTCACCCTCAATACATCCCAGACCTGTGAAAACGTCCTCAAACTGATCAAGGAATTTGCGTGGCTGCTCTAATGCATCTATACTCAGACCCTGCGGTCGCGCACCACCATTAAATGAAATTAAACCTAACTTAACACACGATTCTACACCTAGAATGGGTTTTACACTGTGATCTACGATATAGTATTCTATTGCAATTGGGCGCTCGAGACCTTGGACATGTGTATCTACATAACATTTTCCTACAGTTTTTAGGGAATTTCCTCCATAAGATCGTAGCTTGGTTGTTGTATGCTCGATCGTGCAGTCAGGCAGTTCTTTCACAACAGCTTCGGGGATCACGTTACACTCTGCTCCGGTGTCTAATTTGAAGGTCACGTTCTTCCCGTTTAATGTTAGACACTGTTCAACACACATCTTGTTGCTGCTTGGTCTTCGAATCTCTTCTATATATAGGCTCTCGATCTCCTTATACAAGTTTATACTTGGGTCTTGTTGGCTCTGCAGTTCGACCTCGCGAACAGCTCTAGTTGCACGCTGTTGTGGCGCTTGCGGTTGTGGGAGTTTCCTTGTGCAACAGCGGGCGAAATGGTGTTTCTCCTTGCACCGATGACAAATTGCATTGTAGGCTGTACAATTCCCTCGGTCGTGCTGTAGTCCACAAAATCTGCATTTGTTAGGACCTTTGCTTTGGTTCTGTGCAGGAGCTCTTGCGTTAAGCGAGTCGATTTGATTGATTTCCTGCGATCCTTGATCTGGCCTCGTGATTAACTTGGATTGCGCAATTGCCTGTTCTGACGCTCGGCACAGATTTACTGCTTTCGTGAGGTTTAGATCTGGTTCTCGAAGAAGTCGCTCTCTCAATGCAGGGCTATTTGTGCCGATCACGATTTGGTCACGTATGAGGGAATCCTTTATCTCTCCAAATTCAAACAGCGTGGCCTTTTGTCTTAACTCGTTTAAGAATGCATCAAATGGTCTTTCCCCCTGTGTTGCTGTACGAAAAATATACCTTTCGTAAGTGACATTTGTACGGGGCATACAGTAATCTTGTAACGCCGTCAGGGTGTCCTTAACCTTTCTACTTGCTAATGCCTCAGGTATTCCGGGTAGTGTTTTCAATACTCGTCGAGCTTTCAGCCCTATTACGCTGTATAGCGTGGCCACTTGAACCTTCTCTTCCTTGTCTTTGAGACCACTTGAGATCTCATAGAGTTCCCAACTCTCAGCCCACTCTCTCCACGCTTCTGCCGAGTTCCGACTGTCCATATCGAGTTCTGATGGAGGCTTGATTTTCTCCATGATCGTCGCCCTGGACTTCCAGCTCCTGGTACCATGTAATGTTTATAGTCAACAGCACAGGACTACAGGACTACAGGCTACGACAAGATCATTCCAACTGATTTATTAAGATTACACAACAGGCTTACAGAGTGATAGTCACGTGATGGCGTGACTCCCATATAAGGCTACTCATTACACCCCAGGACCAGGCTAGAACTAGCTCTATTATCTGTACCGAGAATGAGTCTGGCTGCCCTATTTGGCATTTTTGCAGTTTGTCAGATAATGTTTTTCCAAGAGTATCCCAGACTTCGCAACAATAATCTAAGTGAGTCTGTACAATAGAATTGTATAAAGCAGATTTCAGATGACCATCGTGAAAGTAAACGCAATTGTGCAATCACTAGCCAATCAGAAACAAGAGTAATTGCAACTTACTGCTGAATGGTTTCCAGCCCAGCCAATCAGGAGCCGAACCAATTGGCTAGTAATTCCTTGCTTGTAATTAGTTCGCAATTTGATTGGTTGATAGAAATAAGCAGCCAATGAGAGAGCAAACCAATTGCAAACACGACGGTCATCTGAAATCCGCTCTATTGTGATTAATGAATCAGTGGGTACAAAAGGTCTAATTCTTTTCATTACACCTAGCCCTGAGTTCACCTTTTTAATGATATATGGTCAATATGATTCTCCCAGTCAAGGTTATCGCCAATCACCACTCCAAGCATTTTGCTTTCTGTTACTTATTTTATCACTTTTTCACCAATTCTCAAAGTGGCTTCTGTTCTAGTTTGGCTAGGCGTTGCCTAGTGCCAACTAGCATAAACTCGGTTTTAGCGACATTTAGATGCAATTTATTGGCCTTAAGTCAGTGACTTATCTAGCGCAAATAGAAAATGAAATTGCTTTTTTTCGCTGAGAGCGGAAGAGGGAATAATATATAGATTTTAGGCACTGGCTAAAACCGTAGCTTCTGGTTACAATGAGACAAAAGCTAGGCAGCCCTTGTACATAGCTGATCACCATAAATACTACGTGACCACAAGCCGTTGCACCCCCCTTGCCACTTAAACAATTTCAACCAAGTTAGATTGCTCAAGGTTAATCAATTGCCAAGATATATACCTTCTGTCGTCCGATGACGTCATAGATGACGTCATACTACGTGACCACACAGTTGCACCCCCTTGTCACGTAGATAATTTCTACCCGAAAAATGCCCAAAATACTTGTGAACATCTACTCTATTTACAACCCAATCTAAGACCTCTGTGGAAAATGCAGAGGGTAGCGGAGTGGAAGGGAGGGAGGAAGGCATACTATGGCTAGAACGGCTATTGCTTGGCTGACAAAATACCTGATGTGTGAGAGTACAGGCTGTCACTCCCTGGGCAAATACTGGGAGAACCAAGAGATGGAACCTACGACTCGTTCACAAGCGCTACTTTCTGGTTAAATGTAGGGTCGACCTCCAAATCTGATGTGAGAGACACCTTAAAACGTAGGGGAGAAGAACTGGGAAATAGCCAAGAAAATAATAGTAAGAGAGGCCGACGAGAAAGACAGAAAAAAAAAAACCTTGCCCAGGGAGTAGACAGCCTTGGAGTACAGTATTCCGGGAAGACCAGTTTGGAAGTCTTTTACAAGACTGATACTCCAAAATTAAAGAAAAGAGAAAAGCTGAAGTTAAGTAAACAAAGATAAGTCAAAATGAAAAACCAATAAAAACTTTGCGTCAACTCAGTGACTGAATGAGTGTAAACTACACGAGTCGTGACGAGTATAGATTATTAATAGAAGTAATACATTATCAACTCATAGTCTATGCGTCCAGGTCGAAACAAATCAAATCGACAAAGAGTGAATATTGATTTCAGCTTTGTACGACGGATTACATAACATAAGACCGGTGAAGCGAGGCCAGCATACCCAACGAAGCGTAAAGCCAAGTTGGAGTTTTGTGATGACCGTGGGGGACTGGCGCAGAGTCGGACTAAATATCGATTGGACTGATTAGTTTCCCATATTCTTTGGTTAATAATGCAAATTATCCGGTGACTAAAAGAGGCTCTTGTACGGTTAAACTTTAGTTTTTGAAATACTCCGACTGCATATAGTTAGGTTAGAAATTATTCTATGTTGCTGTTTGATTTTTTTTCCTCCTAAGCCATTTTTGTTCGTTTTAAAAATGGCAACATTTTTACCGGAAGTGCGACACCTAATACGCATTCGACTGTCAAAAACAGTAACATTGCCCCACGTGGGTGAATTTAAAAAGAAGCGCGTATTTTCCCACGATATTTTCCAAAGATGTCGGCTGAAAAGAGAATATTAGAGAAAACAACCTTCGTTTAGAAGACTTTAAGCGTTGGAAAGTTCCTTATCTACAGGATTTCCTTCGTAAGCGAGGCCTTAAGGTAACAGGTACTAAAGACGAACTTGCCGCGCGCGCGTTCGCAGCGAATGATTCTCCTGTTCCAGTTCCAGTCAAATATAGCTTCCTTTTACATATCGATGGCAAGCAATTACCCGATCCCTTCTCCCTCACGGATGGCTGGCAGAGCGAAAAACAAGGAATGTCTAGCTGGCCTCCAATTTTTCAAGTCCACATCGTGGAATTCTTGCTAACAGCTGAACAATCAAATGCAGACTTGGGAAAACGGCTGCTACGCGATTACAAGGAAGGGTAAGCTTACAGTTACTCCAAATGGTTGAAAGAGGTCCACTATCATGAGATAACACCATCATCTAAGTATTGCTTTCTCAAATCTGAGTCTACGCCCTCATAGAGTATCAACAATGTCCCCCATAGGATCTGGGTTTGTGCTGAGAGATCCTCAGGAAATATAGTCTCAGCTTATTGCTATTGTTTTACAGGGTAAGTACGCACATTTACTCAAAAGCGCATAATTCATCAGGGGTTAATAATCTCCTGGTTTGTTTAAATCATTAAAAAAAGGCCGGGGCCGTTGCCAGGGGGAGGGCCCAGCCCTCGACCCCCCTCTAGCAACGAGCTACATTTGAAAGGGCATTTTCTATTATCAGCAATAATCAGAAAGATGAAATGAACAGAATAATCTTATGAAAGGATAATGACATCAACTTTCTTTTTTTTATTTTAATTTCATTTGGGACCATGATACTTATGTACAATCTTGTATAAAATATGTGTATATGTTGTATGTAGTAAATGTATGGGGTTCTTTAAAATACAGGAAAAAATGTCTTATGAAGGGCCTCCTCCTTAAAAATCCTGGCTATTCCCCTCAAGGGGGTAAATGGAGGAGAGGAGGGAGAGGGGAAGACATTAAAGCAATGCAGTAAATCACATTGGTTTACAATCTATATCTTTTTATTTAACAGACTTGGCTCAACTTGCAATCATATTGCTGCTGTGCTTTTCAAGGTAAAGTATGCATGGACAAATGGCTTGGTTGTTAGAACATCTCCAACTTCAGGAGAATGTGCTTGGAACAATGATGGCGCTAAGAGAAAGCTTGACCCTAAGAGTCTGTGAAATGGAAATTAAGAAGCCACATTACAGAAAGAAAGGAAATACAACTGTAACTGTCATTAACACTCAGTCACGGAAATCATTTAATCCCCTTCCCATAGACCAAGACAAACCATCAATACAGAAGCTGATTGGCTGCCTTATACCCAAGTCTGCCTAATGCCTGTGGATTTCATTATGTTGATCTTTCTGTTGTACCCAACTTCTGTCCAGAGGATAATATAAATGTAGAACAAACTCTAGAGATAAACACATCACCAACTGTACCAGACTGTATTCCAGATATTGTCTCCACAGTAAAAACAGTAGATGAGCTTCTAAGCAAAATGGAAAGCATTGGACCAGATGAAGCCACTGCTCTTGAAAGGTACACAAGAGGACAAAATGATAATGATGGCTGGAAGTCACAGAGGGTAGGAGTAATGACGAAAGTGAGATCCCTCAAAAAGTCCCCCGAAAATGTTGACTGCAATCCATTGCTCAGTTCATTGTGTTCTTATAACACCAGAAGTAAAGTACTGACACCAGCTATGCATTATGGAGTTCAAATGGAAGAGGAAGCCAGGAATGCTTATAAAAAGGTCAATGTCAGCTCATGTGGTCTGTTTGTCATGGGTGGTAAAGCTTACACTGGAGCTAGTCCTGATGGGCTAGTGGAGAGTGACTGCTGTGGGCAAGGGCTTGTTTAAATAAAATGCCCATTAACTACTTCACACACAGTACCAAGCCCGAGCAATCTGCCTTACCTCAAAGCAGACGACGAAGGAATTGTCCACCTTTCCAGAAGTCACCTTTACTACAGCCCAGTCCAACATCAAATAGGAGTTACGGGAAGAGGCTGGTGTGACTTTTTGTATATTCTCGACATGGCTTTTTCCTTGACCGAGTAAATGATGATGGCAGATGGGATGAGCTTAGTAATGCATCTGAATATTTTTTCATCAACCATGTTGCACCATACATGATAGCTAATAAGTAATTCTAGATATTCTTGTGACAGCTTATACATCCCAGAGCTGGGACCCTAAACAGAATTAATACTGGGGACCGGGTGTATGCAGTACTGCCTACTAGAACTATGATTATTGAGCTACTATGTCCATTGAGTGAACATTAGAGTGAACACAATTTACTATAGCATTTGTTCACTTGAATATTTTCACTTGACAAAAAAAATTCACTAAACTAAAATATTAACTCATATTCACTTCCAAATTTCATATCAACTGGGATTGCATTGTGCAATTCCAAAAAATTCCATACCCCCACCATGGAGGGCCATCCACTGAAAGACCCCCATGCCCATACCTCTGGAAATTCCAAGGGAAAATACAGTATTTTATGGAAAATAATAACATCTTAAGCCTCTGCAAAATCAGGTAAATTGACCCCCCCTCTGGAATTTCCAATTTATCCGGGGCTGTGATTTTTTTCTGCAATTGCACACTTCTTTAAAAGTCACCAGCATATTCCTTATTTTAGTTTAAAAAAATACAAAGCTATTGTTCCTTAAATGGGTATCATGGCAGATTACCATGAAGTTAATGGAGGCAAAAAGTTGCACAAGGCAGAACTAACTATGAGAATATCATCAATGACAGGAAGCATGTTTATAGGCAATGTGCTAGTTAAGATAGAGAAGTTCTTCATCCTCCAATGGCACGCTCCACATGTATCCTGGCATTTGCAATCTTTTTAGTTGCCATAACATTCTCCTGTGACATCTGTTCCTGGCCTGAGCTGGCTGGTGGAATTGTTAGGGTTGCCCCTCTCAATAAAATATCTTCTTTAATGGTAAAGCCCCTGTCAGCCAAGATCAAATCCCCTGGCTCCACCTTTCTCAAGAAACCAGACTCTCTTGTGATGTGACGGTCTGATGCACGCCTACCCCAGGCTTTAGACAAAAAACTGATATGACCGTTAGGTGCTATTCCCACTAGGAATTTTATAGCGGAGCTCCTGCGCGGGCCGAAGGCCCGCGCAAGCGGAGCACCATACCTAAGGAAATAACGTCCAGGCATAGGTATGGAGTTGATTTTCAAACGTCATGGGGTTTCTCGCTCATTCTGCTCACGTTATTGACGACGCCAAGTCAAATGACTAGGGCGTTAAAAAGGTATCGCCAAAAAGATGAATGTGTCCAAGTTTGGTTGCCATAGGTGGTTCTCTTCTTGAGATATGAATTTTTTTGTTTCTTCCTGAATAAAAGGTATAGCGTACGTCCGTCCGTCCGTCCGCCGTACGCGGAAACTCATGGGAACCCTGTGGTATACTAAGAAATTAACAAATCTCGGGAAGGGATGGACCTCAGACAACCAAACTTCCAGCTGATCTGAGATCGTGACGTCACATGACGTCACGGGAAAACTGGGTTATCACCTTGCCTGCGATACTTTTCAGCGGTATCACCCATTAGGCTCTCATGCTCAAAGGAAAATAATGGCGGACTTCGAAGGGAGAAAAAAGCCCATCCTTTTCTCTGGCTTCGGAGGTCCACATTTCTAAAGTGATTGTCCTAGTTTTCACTCAAAATGCTTACTTAGTAGCAGAGTTTTATAAATGAAAGAAGAATCCAACTTTTAACTTGCGATTTGTTGATTTTTGGCTGGTTTATTTTCTGGCTCCCATTCGTTCCGCACCCGATACCCGCCGACACTACTACACTACGATAAACTCCCAGTTACTGCTTACAAATGCCAACTCTAAAAGCCCTGACATAGAGCTTACACGCTTGGCAAGGAGGTAATGGCTTCTTCATAGAAGGAATTGATAAAAACAGCGTACTATATCTTGTCGAGAGCCCTGTTTTCTGTACGAGATTCCTAGGAGTTATGATGCGAGGTTGACGTTCGAACAATGAAGGAATGAATGTCCGAAACATTGGCGTTAATCCTGCTTCTGGTTGGTCTTTGTCTTTATATATAAAGCAAGCAAGCAACCCTCGAAAATGGCACACTTCTGTACTTACAGCTTAAACAAAATGCGCTATTTTTTTACTTCGTTTATGGCTGTTAAACTTGTTTCTAAAAGCCAAAAAAGGAAAACACACAGCGAAGAGGCCTAATCAAGATTGTAACCCTGAACAAAGCAAAATTAGACACGAAGGCAGCACTTTCTAGTCAATTATTAGAAAAATAATAATGACCCCTGTACAATGTTTGTACTGTCACTGTGTTTACATGTAAATGAGACACATACATACATACATACATAAACTTTATTAAAGTGTCAAAGGTATTTAGCTACAAGCTAATTGTGGACACTATAAAATAATAATAAAAAAAGTTTAAAATCTAACCCAGCTATATACTGTATATATAAATATTTAAATATTATTAAAAATCTGTACAATATTCAATATAATATATTCTATATTCTATACACACTATATTTACAGACAATCACAGGCAAACACAATACAAGTAAACAAACATGTGTATACAGAAAGACACAAAAACGAACATACAGACAAAAAGCAACATATAAATAGATAACAAACAAATTAATTTAAAAATATGGTACAAGGGTAGTGTACACTCCTCATGCGCCAGACCGCTAGACAGCACACAGGACCACCCCACATGCCCACCCCACTAAGATGAGCATGCGCTGCAGTCACATGTGCCGTCCAGCAGGCCAAGCACATCAAGAGTGCGCACTCCCGTCCTAAAAGCTTGTAGGCTGACCTTGTTTCGCAGTTCTTGACTAATCAATCAAAGAAAGTAAACAAACCAGTCACCATACAAACACTTTATTTCAGATACAAATACAAATCAATATTAAGCCTGAAATAAATGCTGATTATGGCTTCACTAGCAGTGTCGGGAATGGTTTCATTGTCATTTACCTATTTACTAAGCAAAAGAATATTGAGTTAATATCCGAAACCTGATTAATGTTTTTATTGAGCTTTGCTATGCCATGTGAAGCAAATGGTGTTATGGTTGTTATAACTGTGGAGTTTTTAAATATTCATGAACCCAGGGCACGGATGGCAGTGACGTCTCAGGATTTGTTCCATCTGCCTGATAACATGAAAACAAGACAAATCAGGCAAATAAATAATAAGAATAATAATTATAACATTACAAAGCTCAGATGATCTGGAAAATTGACAGGGCTTTGTAATTAATAACAGAGCAATGTTTGCATATTTTCCTGGTCCGCCCAAAAATTAGTTGAATTTTGAAAGCTATTTTGCTTTTATTTAGATTTTAAAATAATAATAATAATAATAATAATAATAATAATAATAATCTTTATTTCTTAAGATAAACAGTACATATCCTAAGTTACAAAATTGAAATAAATATCTATCTAAATTACACTATATACACGATTAAAATATACAAAAATTTAAAAACTATTCCTATATACCATATTTAAAAATAATCCTATTACTAAAAGCATTCTTGAATCTGTCAGTTTGAATCTTAGGGCGTATAGTTGATTTTTTTCTTAATTGATATTTGGTGTCTTTTGTCTTAGGTAAAATTGAAAACAGGGACATTCTGGGTCATTCGATCTTCTTGCGTAAAGTTTCTTATCAGCCTTTTCTAAAAGATCTCTTATCTTTATATGCTTGGACGTATACCTCCTCTTAAAACTTCGATCTAAAAAATTCTGTATAACGGTTAGATCTGTATCGGAGGCTCCATATACCGGCAAAGCATACATAAAATTAGGCAGAACTATAGAATTAAACAAGTGATCTATTTCCACTTGGCTCATTCCCTCTTTGCGCAATGATCTTATCACAAACAATGACTTATTAGCCTTTATAACCTTGGCGCGCACGTGCGTACTGAACTTACAATTCTGTTGGAATGTAACACCTAAAATTGGCAATTCTTTGCATTGTGGTATATTATTAATTGGCGCTATGTCTTGATTGAAGCCTTTCTTGCGAAAAATAATTTCCTTGCATTTTGTCGAATTACATGCCATCCGATTGCGACTAGACCAGCTAAGGAACTGGTCTACTAAGTCAGTACGACACTGACCATTTCCCCATAAGGGAACAACAATGGTAGAATCATCGGCATATTTAAACAAGGCTGGACGGTCTGCTAGGCTTAATTCAATATCATTAATAAATACGTTAAAAAGATAAGGCCCACTAACGCTGCCTTGTGTTGTACCATTTAGTAGTGACCATTTTGATAATCCTTAGAAAAACAGGAAGAACTGCAAACGTTTTTCCTTTTCCAAAAAATGCCTATAGGCCCCTCAGACACTGCATTCTGTGAAACTGTAGCTAAGGCTACCAAGAATGTATTATTTTTTTAGGCTGTGCCAAGCAGCCAGCAATTAGCCATGTTCTTTGGGGCTGTAAGTATAGCCTTCTTGGATTTTATACGAATCAATCTGACACTACCATAGAACTTGAAATTAAAAGACTTTTGCAGTCACAGTAAGGATGGCATAGCTGGGAGGCTGTGGCCCATTAGAAGTGTACCAAGTACTATTTGGAGGTGCAAATGATTTCAAATTTGCTAATTGGGGGTTTTGGGGGTCCGTACATCCCTTATACTTGTCCAAAAATCTTCATACATTGCAAATAATAATAATAATAATCAACTTTCTTTCAAGAGAGTAGCATGTGGCAAAACCTTGTTGCCCTCATGTAGTATTCATTCTTTACCCTTATTCTATTAAATGTATCAGTTAATTCCAGTAGTGACCATGCTCATTTGTCATTTTTTAGAAAGAAATATGGTTCATAAAAACCATCCCTCCTGCATTTATCACATTATAAACCACGGAAATACTCGTTTTATTGCTTAAGTATGTTCCCTGTATTTTTCAACTTTTAAGGGCTGGTTCACGGTCATCATAGCAACGGAAAAAAAACACATCTTAGAAAATTGGCCATAATTTATATCACATAGAAAATTTGGATGAATTTGTTTACAACAAAAATGCACTCGCATTCCACTGCTTGGGCTGTCACAATGATCAGACCCTGCCCTGCTTAGCAGAGGCCACTTCTATCTTGTTTTGTGTTTTGAAGTAGCTTCTTTTGCGCAGTTGAAACACACAAGAAATCATAAAAATTAACAGTAAAAAGAAACGCGCAAGATAAAAAGTAGCCTCTACTCGCAGGGAATTCAGACTCCAACCAAAGTTAACCCCTGGTTGCTACAGACAACATATTCGAAGAAATATTCCGCTCTTCGAGACAGACATTTATCCTTTTTAAAGGAAAAACTTACATTGTATTGTAGTAGTCAGTAAGTAAAGGCGTAGCCTTGGCTCAGAAGTTCGGCTGGACGCACTGAGAAATAATGGTTCAAGCACTGCAGCACCACTCCTTGAGGCTGATCTTGATACCAATAACAATCTCAAAGTTTCCCGGATCATCGAAGATGATTTCCAGAGCTTCTTGCTCTTCTGGTTTCACGTTGTTTTGTACACAAAATCACTCGGAAGTTCTCCCTGCCAATCTCGACCTATCCAATCTCAGCTGTTTTTTTTAAGACAACAACAGAAATTAGTAGCGTGGCATCACGCAAAAGTCCTGTCGAGATCCACAGCATACGAAATGAAGTCGCTCAGACGGCAGAAAACAGTAAAAAGATAAACTCAATAAGCGAAAAACTGATCCCCCCTTCGAATTCTGAGTCCCACCATCTTGCAGGCCAGGTTACCAAGGGTGATAACCCAGTTTTTCAAACTCCCTCGATTCTGATTGGCTAATATTTTTTCTCGGATCAGCTGGTTGGGTTAAGTTATCTAAGTGGCAAGGGGGGTGCAACTGCATGGTCACGTGGTATGACGTCATCGTTGACGTCATCATAGGAGAAAAATGATATATCTCAAGAAGGGATGAACCTCAGACAACCAAACTTGGGTGAAGTTATCTAAGTGGCAAGGGGGGTGCAATTGCATGGTCACGTGGTATGACGTCATTGATGACGTCATCATAGGAGAAACATGATATATCTCAAGAAGGGATGAACCTCAGACAACCAAACTTGGGTGAAGTTGTATAAGTGGCAAGGGGGGTGCAACTACATGGTCACGTGGTATGACGTCATTGATGACGTCATCATAGCAGAAAAATAATATATCTCAAGAAGGGATGAACTTCAGACAACCAAACTTGGGTGAAGTTATCTAAGTGGCAAGGGGGGTGCAACTGTATGGTCACGTGGTATGACGTCATTGATGACGTCATCATAGGAGAAACATGATATATCTCAAGAAGGGATGAACCTCAGAAAACCAAACTTGGATGAAGTTATCTAAGTGGCAAGGGGGTGCAACTGCATGGTCACGTGGTATGACGTCATTGATGACGTCATCATAGGAGAAACATGATATATCTCAAGAAGGGATGAACCTCAGACAACCAAACTTGGGTGAAGTTGTCTAAGTGGCAAGGGGGGTGCAACTGCATGGTCACGTGGTATGACGTCATTGATGACGTCATCAAACGTGAATAGGTTTACATCGTTGAAGGGATGAACCTTAGATAACCACACTTGGATAAACAAGTGCTTAGTCACGTGGTATAACGGTGCAAGGCTATCTATTCATGTACAATGGCAACCTTTTTGTCTCGTTAAAAAAAAATATGTAACCGGGAGCTCCGCTTTTAGCCAGTGGCTAAATCTATATATTAGTGTTGTGTTTTTTATAATCTGACCAAGTGAGAGCTTGCAATTTCAGATCTCTTGGCCGGCTGATAAACACTTCACTGCAGTCTATTGTGCATCTCAAATTCTTAAAATTGGCCTTAACAGACTTGGGTAGCTGCCGGTTAATAGTCTCTCTATCTGGCCACATGATCATAGGTCTAAGCTCAGTTGCAAGGAATCTAATCCAGGTATTAAAGATATGTGACACTGTAGTTTTACTTACTCCAAATAAATCAGCAAGTAACTCATTTGACAGAGACTGTTTGATTTTCATAAGTGTCAGAAGCATTTCATCTTTAGATGATAGCTTTCGAGCAGGTCCCCTCTTCTTATTTTTTTTAGATTTTTTCTGTACAAACTTTTTTACTTTCGAGGCAATAACTTTTTTTGTTCCAGCCCAATATCGTATTTTCTTGGCCATGCATAACAATGATCTGTAGGGGCAGATAACTGAGTTGGCTCATTTAGTGAGTCAGAGGTAGAGGTAGAGGTAGGGTGTGTCTCTTCATCAGGCAAAGTGTTTAACTTTGCTGCCTTCCGATTTTTGGAGAGTGGTAGATTAGAGCGTTCCCTAGGAGGTGCTCTCCTTTTCTTGGCTGCAGGAGCAGCTTCTCAGCACCAGGAATGTCTAATGTAACATTGACAGTGGGGACAGGGTGAGACTGACTAGGTTTCCCACCAATAAAATGGTCTGAGCAGATTCTCGAATCTGAGCTTGGCTGCCAGATCTTTCCTTTTTACAATCATCTTTCCTGTTAACTATTTTAATCCATTCGCGTCGGTTATCAGCATTGAGTTTTTCCGAAGGAAAGGAAAATATATATGCTGCATGTTGTGTTCTTCCATTTTTCCAGCGTATATGTAGAATTATAACAATGTTCGAAATCACAGCGATCCTCATCTTAGTTGAATCAATTCAACAGTAGTACAGCGCTACTACTTGTTTTACAAAACCAGAGCCTCCTGCCTGAATCACAGACCTGTGTCTCACCACCGCGCTTCCCACTCGCCACTGCTGTTTCTACTTTTTTACCCTTCCAAACACACGATTTACTGGCTTTGCTATCAAGGAGAAGGAATAAACTAAATTTTTGGAGCCTGTATTTTAACGAGAAACCAAGTTTTACAGTGCGAGAGCCCCTTTTAGTCACCGGATAATTCACATTATTTACCAAAGAACATGGGAAACTAATCCGTCCAATCGATATTTTAGTCCGAGTCTGCGCCAGTCCCCCACGGTCATCACAAAACTCCAACTTGGCTTATTATGATAACGAAGTGCCTGGACAGAATAAATATCTGATCGAATAGATATTCACTGACCGAATAGAAATACTATAGAAAATAGAACACAAAACGAATACACACTTATATAATAGTAAACTAAGCGTAAAGAAAAGCTCGGTAAAGTTTTGTAAACCAGTATGAGTAAACGAAAAGAGACAAGTAGGGTTTGTAACCAGTAGAGCTAATTGTAGCGCCATAGTGTGGCTAGGTTAGTTTATATTGTATAGACTGGGTACCCTGTGTACATTGCCTCGTGTTCTGCGAGCATGCGCCCTAAGGTCCCCGTTCACGGCCCGGGCGCCATGGCCGCCATGACGGAATAAATACTGTGGTGAAGTAAACCCGACTCTTTGTCTCGTTAATATAATGGCGTGGTGTCCAGCGGTGGGTTCAGAATCATGCTGAATCCCTGGCCTTCCAAAGGAGAAGGTTCTCTTTCGAGATATGGCTCTACAATGACTTTGAGAACGGTTTTGTGTCGTACGTGCACACTCTCACGCCCGGTAGACTATCCGGTTGGAGCAGATTTGGCGTCATTTTGGCAGGGCAAATGGGCCCGGTGCCGTGTTCCAAGACAAACCATAAGACTGATCCAAAGACTACGGACCATAGACGATCATTTCTCATCATCATTCAACATAAACAGTTTTGATTTCGAGCGGCTAACCATGACTGAAACTCCTCAAGATACACGAGTCGATGCAAGAAAGACCCCTGTCAATGTTAACGAAGCCGCTGCTTTCCCGCCCATTCATCTTATCTACATGTACGACTGACATCAAAACTTTGCTTTTATTTTACCACTGTGCGAGCTCATCTGTCAACCCTACGAGATCAGGGACTGGACACGGTTCAACAAAAGCCGCCATTTTGATTTATTTTCTTCATTCGGCTTTGACTCTTATGTTCATTTGGAATTGACCCTTATTTTCATTGGAATTGACTTTTATTTTCATCTGGATTTGACCCGGCTTTGACCCGGATTCACCATCTTCAGTTCTCCACGCAACCACGTGCAACCATCCAAGGCCCCAGCCAAATCAATTGAACAGTACAGATTATAACCTACCATTCTCTTTGCCGAACCAAACCCTGCTACCAGACCTCAAGGACACTATCATTTACTGGACTCTATTATTTAATTTATCATGGACTCACCTTGGACTCTATTTTCTAGGCATTTTAGCTCTGTTTACCTTTATTACTTCTCTATATTTATTTACATAGCATATCTGATTTTATTCAGTCATATCTTAGACCCCGAGGTAGTTCTGTTGTTCCATGTTTGTCCTTTTTTTCCCCATTGTTTGTCATTTCATTGTCAACATTGTACTTGTTCACATGTTCCATTCCACGTAGAGTTATATTCCATCCCACTCCGTGTCTTTGTTACATATTTGTATTGCCATCTCCAGAGAAGAGAAGGGGGGAGGAAGAGAAAAAAGTGGTCGCCCCCCACCCCCATACATGGTACCACCGGTAGCCATGTATGGTATGTCATGTTGAGTGTATACACCTGTCTCCATCGTGTACCTGTGACCATGCTAACACACCCACATTGTAGTCATGTGTCTGTAGCCTAGTGGAACTCGTATGCACCTGTGATGTAGTGTAACATGTACAGAGTTTTGTTTTAAGCCATTGTCCCTGTGCCCACCCTCGATACGTATGTATTGGTTACTCTGATTTCATTTATATTTCCTTACCTGAACTTGTGTACTTTACCAGTTGGATATTGTACATAACTTACATTAGTTGTTTACTCCTATTTTTCATTTCATTTCATGTAAGAGAAAAGAAAACAGGTTGCGCCATAGTGTGGCTAGGTTAGTTTATATTGTATAGACTGGGTACCCTGTGTACATTGCCTCGTGTTCTGCGAGCATGCGCCCTAAGGTCCTCGTTCACGGCCCGGGCGCCATGGCCGCCATGGCGGAATAAATACTGTGGTGAAGTAAACCCGACTCTTTGTCACGTTAAAATAATGGCGTAGCGAATATTACTGGTAAAATTTTGTGTCAAACCAGTGACTAAAAATATCAGAAAAATATCTCGTCGACCCAGCGACCAGGAAAATACTCGTTAACATTTTGAGTCAACCCAGTGACTAATAGAATGCAAACTACGTACTAGTAGTGACTAGCAACCAAGAAAGTTGCGTAAACACGGTGACCAGATAAGTACAGAGTCGTCGGCCCAGCGACCATAACTCGTTTATATTGTGAGTCAACTCAGTGACTGACTGAATGCACACTAATCTACCATGCTAACAAGAAACCCATTAAAACTTTGTGTCAACCCATTGACTAAATGACTGCAGACTTGTCGACCCAGCGACCAAGAAAAACTCGTTAACAATTCGAGTCAACCAAGTGACTAAAAGGATTAAAGAATGCACACTAGTCGACTCTGCGACCAAGAACTCATGAAAACTTTGCGTCATCTCAGTGACTAAATGAGCGTAGACTCGTCGACCCAGCGACATTATAACATTATGCGTCAACCCAGTGACTAAAAGGACTAAACGAGTGCACACTAGTCGACTCTGCGACCAAGAACTCATGAAAACTTTGCGTCATCTCAGTGACTAAATGAGTGTAGACTCGTCAACCCAGTGACTAAAAGAAATGCATTTCAAGTCAACCCAGTGACGAAAGGAAAGTACACAAGTCAACTCTGCGACCGAGAACCATTAAAACTTGACGTCAACCCCAGTGACAACTCAGTGAATAAGTGTAGACTTGTCGACCCAGCGACCAGAGAAACTCAAATAACTTTTCAGAAAGGAGTGAAACTCACCACCGGAGAAATTTTTAAAATTTGAAAAGTGAAAATGTCACGTGACTGGCCACGTGACCAGTATATCAGCCCAAATTCCATACTAAAACATTTCACTTTTAAACAATGCTATGATCTATGTTTTAAGACTGTCTTCACATGAAACCATCAGTTGTTATTCCTTCATTTGAAACTGCACATTCAGGGTCTTGATATAGATTTTGCACGGTCTTTGCATCTTCCCTGGTATGCCATACCACCTCATGCTGTCCCAGAGGCTTCATCTGTGTGTTGCCGAATCAAATGTTAGACTATGTAGCTAGTCTGTAGGGTTCGCCAGGGCCTTGCGGCCACTGCGGGCGTTGACGGGCACTAGCTACAGTGCCCGTCAACGCCCGCAGTGGCCGCAAGGCCCTCGAACCCTTTATGGAGGGATAGTCTAACTATGTTAGTCGTTTTCGTTTTTTTACTCGAAAAATGTATACATTTTCGTACTCGTCAAACCCCATTTTTCCTTCTTTTGAGCGGGCAAGTCTAGGCAACCTATTGTTTTCACTTGTGATGTGATGTCATGTGATGTCACTTCCGGCCTAGATATACCTACGACATAACTAGGGCAGATCCGCAGATCCGCCCTGATCCGCCCGAGCTAAAACCCTTACTTTGTATACTACTGCCCCCCCCCCCCCAGCAAAAACAAAGAATGACCAAGGCCTGCCCCCCCTAGTCAAAAATTTCTAGCAACGGCCTTGTTCTCGCAGGTAACTAACACGTTTCTATTTCTGTATCATAGATATGTTAACCCGTCCATATGATGTTTTAACTCGTCCGTATCTTCACCTTGTTATCGAGTACCCGGTTCTAGCCAGAGGCAATGTTCAACCTGTAGTCGAGAGGAGACAGGGAGAGTACACTTACGTATTACAAGCAAATCTTGATCACCCTCAGGTAAGGTTCATAAGCTAGAGTGGCTTCGTATGACAGTGACCGTAACCACGCCGCGCCGCGAATACGCGATGGTTTCTTTGGCTCTCGTGCTAAGGACCGTAACATGTAATTTGTTTGGCCGTTCTCGATTTGTCGTTTCGATAGCCGGCGGAAAGCCGTGTCAATGCCACGAGGCCGAGAATGCGGGGTTCCGTATCTACGCAGCGGCCACCGCCATATTTTCACAGTCGATCATACGAATCTGCTCTAGTAATAGTGAAAATGGTACGCCTTCGGCTCGTGAGTCTCGCTTTACACAGGAAATTTCTGCAAAAAAAACTTCGGGAAATATCTTACCATTCCTGGGAATTTCGACAATTCCCGAGGCTGGGTAAATCCCATGGTTGGGGAAAAAAAGAGGCCTCCAGATTTCCCAAACTTAAAGTTCATCCCATTGATGGGAAAATAAATAACATGGGTGGGAATTTATGAGTTTCACATGGTTGGGAACTCGCAATGCCATTGAACATTATTCCCATGGATGGGATTTAAGTTGGTTACTGACCCAACTTTTTAATTCAAAGAACGGTGTATGCATCGCATAAGCTAGAGCGCGGATCATGTTACTTTGAGAATTGCTGAATTCACACGTCTCTAGTAGAGACGAGTTTCTCGTTTGAGACTCTAATGGACGTGTTTCCCTGTTCTTCTGTGATCACGCGAAATAAAACTGATTTGAAGGAGAACAGACACATTCATAGGAAATGTTGAATTTCCCATCGCACAAGAATGGGTGTGTGCCGACATTACCATGGATATATAAGCATGTAAATTCTTGGGTCTCAATCACGTGTCTTTCGTGGGTTATGATCTCCATGTCGGTTTATAGCGCTGTTCACACTGTTATTAAAGTGATCGACTAGTTCACAGAAAAAAAGCGCGCTATTCAATGTACGGCTGTCACATTACCGGTAGCATTATTAAAAAAATCCTTTTTTAAATCGAATTATAGAGTAGCTTGTGATATGTAGCCATAACAGCTAGTTCTGCGAACTCTACGCCAACTTTCAAACCGCGGTTTGGCTTCCGTCAATCAAACGTGTGAACAGCTTTGCCGATTTCACGCAGGCGTTGAGATATGTTTTAACCAATAAGAACTAACTAGGCTTCAATAGCCAATTTTCCACCATAAAATGCAAAACAAACGAAAATCCATGCACGGCTAACTTGATGGAAAGCTTCCTTCTTCAAAATGCAGTTTGGTGTTCGGTCACAGTATAAGAACCCCGCTTCTTCCGCTTGTTGATAAACAGTCAATAGAGCGGTTTTCACATGACTGTCGTGAAACCAATCGCAAAGTAATTACACCAATTCTGAACAAAGCCTATAGGAGTAATTGCGAATTACTCACGACAGTCATGTGAAATCTGCTCCAGTGCTATGGCTTGTTGTATTGGTTCATGTTGGTTCTTCCAGGTTAAAGAGGTTCACATATTGCACGAGCATGCTGAAGATGACGCCTTCATCAGGAATCTCAGCCTGAGGAATGCTTTCAAACTGAGGCTTCACGACAACAGAAGACGTGCACACTGGAGCGACCTGTTTGCTATGCCTCCAAACATCTCCTCAACAAAACAACCATCATAATTAACGCAGATTGTTTTGTAAGCGATGGATTTGAAAAAATCAATGTTACCCGTCTTCACCAGGGGACCGCGTACGCACTGACAAGGCACGAGACGGACGAAAACGTACGCATGTGTAATCCCGTCAGCCATTGCGATATTCCGTACGGTACGTTTGGAGCGCACGACGCCTTTCTCTTCCGCGCAAGCAAGGCCTTCTCGAGAAGCATGCTCAAAAAGATCGACTTCAACTTGAACATGTACGGCGCCGAAAACGCCATCATACATGTGCTGAGGAAAGATGGGTTTGTGGTGAAGAACCCGTGCAAGATTCTTTACATATTTCATCATCACTGCTCTAATTTACGCAAGTACGAAGAAAGAAGAATTAACGGAACTTTGATCACGACATTGTGGAACATCCCGTTAGAGTTTGCAGGATATTCTGATTTGTAAATGCACAAACAGTACAGGAACAGCAACAACGAAAAACGTGACCTATCTTGACACTTAGGAAACTGCTTTTTTTTTAAATGAAAACTGCTCAACACTTTGTTAATATATCATGATAAATATTTTGTGCCAGGGCCCCTTCAGTAAACAGCAGAGCAACCGTATTTTACGTGGATAACTCGTAACAGTATTATATTGTCGATATGATAAATAAAGCAATGACATCAGAGGTGTGGCGTGAGTAAAGGGGAAGCCTTAGCTCTGAGGCAGAAAGCGCTTTACAAAATTTACTTATGACTGTCGTAAACCAATCGCAAAGTAATAACACCAATTCTGAACAAAACCTATAGGGGTGATTATAAAGTAATTTACGAATTACTCACGACAGTCACCTGATCCGTTTTATGCATATGTTTGAATTTGTTTGGATCAAGTTCGGCGACGGCGAATTTTAAGTAATTAACCTACTTAACTTTGTTTGATTGTTGCTCAAGAGTCCCTATCTGTTGTCTTATTGTTCATATTTTAAATTTTTTAATATAAACTCGAGTACAAACATTTTTTGCTTAATAACTATCCGTCGTAGCTGTTTTACGTTTTATTCGAGAATGTCAAGATAAAGAATAGCACATCAGAATCTTTTTCAGAGCTTCTCGGCGCGGAATTCAACGCGCTGCTGAAATAGCGTATTTGTAAAGGAAGACGTCCTCGGATTGCATGTGACGTCTCTGGCGGCCATCACAGTGCAGGGAATTTCTGCAGAAACCCATCCATGGGAAAGGCACACGCATGGGAATTCGTACGAAATTCACATAGATAGCCATGGGAAATCCGAACACCTCCCATTCTTCTACCATGAGAAATTTAAGTAATGGTCCATGCTTAGCGTGCGTATATCCAGTTCTCGAGCCAGCAGATATATATCAACTATGGTGGTAATGTCAAGGACAGAGGATTTTCCGCATCCAATTTGCTATCTCTTAGGGGTGAAATTCACTGTTGGCTAACCCATTTTGCTATCCCTTAGTGTTGAAACAAATTTTCCCAACGAGGGGAGGGGTGGTCTATAGTGGATGATGAGATACCAACTGATTGTACTGTAAGTATACATGTCTCTCAAGCAGCGAGTAGTCTCAAAAAGATATGATGGAAAAGAACCGGATGCCTCTCTTTGGTGGTTTACTTTCTGCTCTGATCTCATGCTTTGCCCGGGCTTCTTCCCCCTTCTCCCCGGCGCAATTCCGTCTAGGTCTCTCTGAGAGTCTCTGGTGCTTCCATTTCTTTCTGCTTTCTGCTCTTCTACTAGAGATATTTTTAACCAAATTTATCATTCTCGATCCCTTCCTCATCCCTCGACCCAATGTTTGTATTCTATGGCTTCCTCTTCGCGTATTTTATCCTTTGCGTAATCCGTGATAGCACGGTTCTGCAGTTAGCTGTCATTTCTCGGCCTTGAAAGTCCGACTGGAAGAATTTCAGGAGCAAGCCGGCAAAGAAAATACTCCAACTTGATTCTTATTCCCCATTCTACCAAATCTTTGGATTCCATGGCTTCTTTTCGGGCATTTCTCCTTTGAGTAATTATTGTAGGTCGTTTTTTCAGCCGCTAGCAGCCCTGTAGTCTTTTTTGGATGTTGCCAAAATGCTGGTATTTGTGCCTGCGATTTTAGCGAGCTCCTTGCGGCGGCCGAAGGCGGAGCACCATACCTAAGAAAACAGCGTCAAAAACTGCAAATATTGTATTGGGTACCCTGTGTGAATTTATTGAGTAACCTGTGGAAGTTGCTAGGGGTCGATCCGATTTTTGGACGTCTCAGAAGCCCCGGATGTTGTACATGTCCCTGAAGCCTGACGTCACAATAGCCCTATTGTGACGTCAAGCATGCTCAACTCACTGGGGGAGGGGCGCGTTGTCAGGAGGGAGGAGGGAGGAGGGAGTGCTCAACTAACGGGGGAGGGGCGCGTTGTCAGGGAGGGGGGGGGGATGCTGATGCTCACGTGAAAGGTAAAATCGCAGGCACAAATACCAGCATTTTGGTCCGACATGCCTTTATGGTGTTTCCAGCTCAGAATACTATCATTTAAAACTATCAATTAAAGATACTTCACATAGTCCTTGCGCTGTAAGTTAGCATATGTATTTTATTGTCGTAAATTTTAACGTTTACCTCATGATTCATTCGCTTTTGATAAGAATGAAATATAACGTAATTAGTTTTTCTAAAATTATGAGAGAGTTTATTAGCAGTGAGCCATTTATATACATTGTTAAGTTCAGTGTTTACAGTGGGAATAAATTAGTATCATCCACAAAAAGGTAGAAGTCAAATTTATGGGAAGCGTTGACAAAGGAACGATAGAGGGCCTAAGATAGATCCTTGTGGAATGCCACAGAGGACCAATCATTTACAGCACCTCTAATTCCGTAATGTTCTTGCTTTCTCAGGAGAATGGTATGGTCCACGGTATCGAAGGCTTTCTGTATATCTATAAAAACCCCACAAGAAAACATTTCTTTTTCCATATAGTCCCAAATTTTATAACGTTTCTGTTGCGATGTTCTCTGGTTTTAGACTAGATGGAAGCCAGTTGACTGTATGCACTAGGCGAAACTAGCTCAGATAGTTTGATAGTTTGACTGAACAGCAAAGTAAAAAATAAAAACATAATTTCATGTTTTTGGAAATGTGTGTCGTGATGCAGCGGTTTGAGCTGCAAAAGTCAGAGTTTCTGATGTACCAAGTTGATGTAAACAAAAACAAAGCTGTCCAGTGCACAGAGCTGGCTGCCCGCTGGCTGCTTTTAAGGACACGTACTGAGAATTATGCCCTCTGCATTTTTCAAGGAATGTCTGCCATTCACAGCTTAGGTTAAGACTTCAAATCCCTCTTCCCTTCAAGGAACAAGTCACGACCCTATGTTGTCGTCTGCTATGCACAAATTTCTATCTTACACTGCATCGCCTTTTTTCAATTACTTATGGGATTAGTATTTGCATAACAGTCATCAAAGTTCCTGTCTGTTTCCCAAAGGACTTCACCAAGTAACTCTGCCATATCATGCAACATATTCTGTACGTCCGTGGGACTCTGGCGTCGGGCGAGTCTACCTAACAACTCACATAGTGTAACAGCGAGGCGATCTCTTCTTCTTAACCACCTTCCGCTAAACCATGCTCTATCCATGCGTTGATGAAGAAACTGCAGCTGATTGATAATCCGGTATATGCGTGCTTGCAGTCTGGATACTTGGTAATTGCCAGTCCTTGTGTCCGAACACACACTTTCAGATTCCAAAATTATCTCTTCAATTAGATCTTCTCCCGCCACTAAAGTGATGCTTGACGTTTTGGGTGCAGCAAGTGAAGCTCGTGAGAGGGAAGTTGGAAAAATATGCTCCGTGACGGAACGTGATTGAGCATCATGCCCAGGTACTGAAATGTGCCGTGAAGATTGCGTGATGCGTGGTGTAGTTTGCGCAGCTTGCGTGACGGGTATGCTTTGTATGGCATGCGTGACGGAAGTAGGAAGAACGTATTTTGTTACAGATACGTGCTGTGATGCTCTTGTGGCTGTATTGGTTGCAGTGTGCTCGATCAACCTGGTGCTATTGGCTCTTGAGTATAATGTGGTACGTTTGTAAGAAAGAGATGAAGATGGTTTGACACCTAATATTATTAGTGCAGCTTGTGTTACGCTTATCACACCGTGCGTGACGGAAGTAGACATAACATATTTTGTTACAGATACGATTTGGCTTGTGAATACAACCTTGTCCTCTTGGTTTGCTTGTTCTGTATGATGACCTGTCGGGTCAAAGAGGAAGTTAAAGGTGATGTTTTGTTTCGATTCACTCAACGTGGAATGGAATTCAGATGAGTGTCGAAAACAACGCAAAGTAAATACACTTAGCCAATCAGAAACGAAACAAATCCATCAACTGACCAATAAGGGAACGAAGTAAGTATGACTTGCGTTTAATCGTGATCTCGTTGCATTCTGATTGGCTGACTAAACAAAGACCTAAAACCTCAACCAATAGGAACTCTTAGAAAACGTATGATTTCTATGATTGGCTTGCGGCAGTCATCTGAAATCCACTCTCTAAATCTAATTATCTGTCACGGCCCACGGAGCAGGATGGGTTGCACCCCTGCCCCACCCCCAGACGTTTAAAAAAAAGCACATCAAGATGTGTGTCGTTTTTAAATCGTTGATACGCGTAGCGTAAACACGACTTATTGTGGTGGGCCAAATGTCACTCGCTCGCTCACTCACTCACTCATAACTCAAGTGTTAGCTCATGACGTCATCAAAACTAGAAAAAATGATATCTCAAGAACGGAACATCGCTAGGTGACCAAACTTGGGTAAAGTTATCTTCGTGACAAGTGGAGTTTAGCACCAAAGTCACATGACATAACGTCATCGATGACGTCATCAAAACTAGAAAAAAAAGGGACAATCGCTACGTGACAAAACTTGGGTAAGTTATCTTCCAGCATTGGGAGGTGCAACACCAAGGTCAGGTGGCATATCAATGAAAAATTGTCGTTTTGGCTGAATGCACTTGACAGGACTGGGTCGAGTCGCGCACGGGCTAGTGTGGGTATTTTAGCGTGGTTACCAAGCCAAAATCAATGATGGACAGATCTCGAGTCTCTGTGATTCCTGCAAGTTTTCATTCAAAGTTTCACAGTTTTCTTGCTACTTTTCTGAAATTCTTATCAAAAGGGGATCTCCTGTCACTTCCTTATAAAGTAAATGATTCCAAATATGGTTTTGGCAGTGAGTTGTTGAAAAACGACAAGTTTTGGTTGGAGATTGTTTCATATGTATAACGTCATCGATTACGTCATCAAAACTAGAAAATTGATACATCAGGAAGGGAACAGCACCAGACGACCAAAACTTGGACAAACGATATCCACGATTTTACCGAGGCATTCAGTGCATTTGATTGTCAATGTCAGCCCGTGCGCGACGCGGGCTACCTGTGTAGGTATTTCCTGGCTACTGGGGGCCAAAACAAAGATGGCGGCCAACACGAACAGCGTTTCTCCGAAATCTGCAAGATTTGACGACCTTTTGACAATGTAGGGTATAACAAATAAGCTATGAATAATCTAGGAACTTGTGGAATTCCAAATAAGGTAAGTAGAAACTTTCATATTAGGAAATTTTAGACTCATTTCACCGAGAAATCTTGATATTTTGTAGTATTCAGCCATCCCACCACTTTTATGGTACATTCTTTCTTGTTGCTGTACACAGGTACATATGTTTCTTTCTATGTGTAGACAGCATGGTCGGCGTTTTAAGATATATTTAGCTGATTTGATTGAGCTAACCAAACCCAGAAATATAAGATCTGTCAAAAGGTTGTCTTCTCGTGTCGCTCCTGTCATTGTTGTCGTCGTGTTTGTAGGTACTGGTTTCTGTATAGATGTTTTTCTAGGATACCACTGTATCTTATCGCAATTCGCATCATTCTGTGAACTCTGCGCCAACTAAGACACTAACAAACCGCTGTTTGACATCCATCAACCAAACGAGTGAACAGCTCTGGGTGATTTCACGCAGGCTTTGAGAGTCTTTTAACAAAGGAACCAGCTAGCATTCAAAACCACTATAAATGCAAGCAAAATTAGAACCTTCCATGCGTCTGTCGTAAAAGGCTTCTGTCGTAAAAGGCGAAAACGCAGTTTGCGCGTTCGGAAATGTAATGTAGGAGTTCGCAGAATTATACAAATTGCAGTAACATAGCTACAAAGTTGATTAGGGACGTGTCATTATTTACCGGGGGGGGAGGGCTCCCATTTTTTTCAAACAAGGCTAAAAAAATTTAGGGCCTCCCCTTGAACATAACAAAAAGAATGTGACCCTCCCCCAGTCGTAGGTAAAAAAAATTGGGACCCTCCCCCATGCAATTTATTTCTGAAAAACCTGTTAGATAGACTATTGACCAAGCGATGTAATGTCTCTTTCATTCTTCTTAATAACAGAACTCCGTTTTTCTTACTTCTGTCATGCACCAGTCAATTGACATCACGGCCCCCGATTTAACATTCACTAAGTGTTAAATGTTACTATTTTCCCGGTCACCAGGGACATGATCGTTGTTAAAGCTCCAGGCCCCGGCGACACTTTCGCAACATGGCGAAACGCGCCTTTATTTTCATAAACGCATTTCATCAAGCCTCCAGAGAAAAGATAAACGTCTTATTTTCTGCGTGTAGTAAAAAAGCCTGTTGGTTTAATTCTTCACGCGCTACAAATTATTATTATTCATATGCGTTAAGCGCAGCCCCAAACGAATTTCTGTTTCGTATCACTGGAGGGCTTTTGGGGGTTTTCATTTGTCCTTACCAAGATACACATGCTTGTAACGACATTCGTACGCATTCCATTTAAGCGCCACAAGCGATTTCTCTAAATCTAGATTAGATGCCATTCCTTATGCGTGCGAAGCGCGCCGAAATTTTCAACATAATGAGTGAAATAAACTAGAGAATGATATAGAACTCGTTGCTGGAATCTCTCTTTCAAGGCTTCAGGTTTCGAGAGATCCTCCCCTTTCACTCGCCCAAAAATGAAGTGATCCCTCCCAAATCCTCCGACCTCGGTCCTTAAACCAATATATTTTCGCACGATAATCGAACTTCTGGTTCAGCGTTAATTCCCTGTAATGCCCCGCTGAATATCCCCGCTATAGAAGGTCCGTGTTAAATTCCCTGCCCTTCCTCAGATTAATGTGTTAAATCCCCGGCCTGGCCGCGATACTTTCCTGCCCTGTCCCGGGGGTGGGGGCCGGGGTGTCAATTGACTGGTGCATAAGGAACCGCGGTTATTATTCATCGCCTCGATTATTTACGTGGAGGATGTTTGGTAATACACGGGTAAAATACAGTGATTCTCCCAGCTAAGTACAATGATTAACGTAATCCCACATCTCCCGTCCCCTGTTTGACCTAGTACTGTAAACATTTTACAGAAAAACGGGCTCGCATATCCTTCGTTGCGCGCGAAGCGCGCCCAAATTTTGATAAACGTCTGTTTGTTTGTCCATCGTTTTTTTGTTTCTTCATCGCATTTCATCAAGCTTTAGAGAAAGGGTACATGAACATATTTTGTGTACGGCAAAGTAAACAAAAGCCTGTCAGGAGCTCAGGAAGTACACTACCTCAACTATATAGGTTAGGTTATATTATTCATGCGCACAACTGCGCTCCGCAAATGATATTAATATTATTAATATTCATGTGCGCGAAGCGCGGCCCAACGGACGAATTTCTATGCTTGTAACGTCGAAGACTCACGCTTACCTAAGGGGTCTTCTTTCAAACATATAGTGACTTGCCCTCCAGGCCTATCATTTGCAGGGAAATTTAGGGAGAGTTTGATTTTCCTTGTCAAGATAACTTGTTCTTGTCAACGGGGTAGTGTCGTCATTGCTCAAAGAGTATATAAGATGTCATTGTTTATGCGCGCGAAGCGCGCCGAAATTGTTATGGAGAAGTTGCTGAAATAACCACCATCGCCATTTGTTTTACCCTCTTCATCGTCCAAATGTTGCTGAAAAAAATTATGACCCTCCCCCAAACAGGATTGAAAAACATTTGGACCCTCCCTTTAGACACGCGAAAAAAATTAGGACCCTCCCCACAAAATTAGGAGCCCTCCCCCCGCTAAATAATGACACGTCCATTATATCACCTTTTTTAGTTCTTGACATCAGTCTCAGCATGACCATAACGATAGCTATCAAAACTATCAAGACACAGGACAACTTAACCAGCTTGATGAATCTCTTTTTCCTTTTTCCTTCCACCTTCACGAAATGAACTTCCTCTCGAACACGTGACCAGAATACTAGCTGCGTAACTGTAATTGGGGCTTCTATCACGCCGTAGGAATTGCCCTAGAGGGAACAGAAGAAACAGCGAATGAGTAGTATGAGCCGGCCTGGTATACCTCATTCAGGGCAAGAGTCTGTTACACACGCAGGAGCGTGTGTAATATATATTTATATATATAATATTATATTTTTATAGTAAATTATGGTTATATTTTAAATATTATCTTGTAAATATCTATCATGATTTTTACACTAGTCAATGTTTAATTCATACATTACTAATATCTATATATTTTTATATTTTACATCTCTTTTTTGTGGACTTCCTGTAAAGTAGCTTTGTAGCTAAGTGTTTTCTACGTTAAATAAGTTAAGGTTATTTATAGATATTTGCGCTATATAAATAATAAATATTATCATTAATATTATAAGGCTTCTTTGATATTCTTTTAGATCTGCCTGTCCTTACCGGATTTGCTCTAGCGTTCCCGTCTTTCTCTGTAGCTCTCAACTTTTTAGCGTGCCTCTCAAGATCTTTGTCCTGACACGCTCTTCTTCACGAGACGTCCTGTTTGTTTCCCTGTCAGATTTAACATGTGTGGTGTTACTCGCACGTTCGTCTCCATCACGTCTAACTTGCATTTCGTGTTCTTCGCATTCTCTCACATTTATAATAGAAGCCCTTGGAAATATTTCCCCAGCCCATTTCCTCTCATTTGTTTCCTGTTTTTCGACAAACCTATCAGACGTCGCTTCGACTTGTTGTGAATCAGCCGCTCTTGAGACTTGCGAAGACGTTTCTCTGGCCGGTTTCTTGTTCGTGTTTATTTGTTTTACCAGGCCCTTGTCCGCCCTCACGTGTTGTGGACCCGCTTCTTTTGCGTCTTTCGAGAGGTCGTCATTTTGTGAGTGCTCTTCCTGGAAACCAAAAACATATCACACTCATTAATATCATCATCGATCATCACCACCATGGATCGTCTGCCCGTTATCCTCACCGCTACATAATCACACTGTCGCCGTCCTCTTCCTCCTTCTTCTATTCGCATCTTGCATCCAGCGAGTGCATCGACTACAAGCAATTGACTAAAGGTCTCTTTCAGATTCCCGAAACCGGTCTTATTCATTTTATAGAAGAAAGTTGATGCCAAATGACTTTTATCAAAATGGCTTTGTTCGAATTAAAATGCAGACACGGACGAGTTCCACCGAACTTCATCACATGTTTTAATCGCACGTTCGATTGCCTTTTGGTGTTTTATCCGAGAAGAGCTCATGATAATCGCAGTCCTTTTCCTATACTTACTTACATCCAGTTATTATGGATATTAGCTCATCTGGCGTCATTTACCTGCTGCGATCTCCTTGAATCATCTTGATCCGTCACGCTGTGACAAGCAAGCATTTGTTCCTTTCTTGATTCAACTAAAAGAGTAGCATTTATCATCCCGTCCTCACAGCCATTTCTTTGATCCTGTCTTAGTTTAGCTAAGTCATCAGTGTCATATTTCATGGCCCCACTTCCGTCCGCTTGTCCCTGTCGTAGCTTAGCTAACTCGGCATTGTCGTCTACCCAATCCGTTAGCCCCTGTCTTAACGTGGCTTTCTCATCAGTGTTCAGCGCCAAGCCCTTGCATCCGTTCGTTTGTCCCCGTCTTAGGACAGTTAAGTCAACCTTGTTCAGCATTGCATCTTGTCGTCCGTCCGTTTGTCCCTGTTTTTCTTTCGCTAACTCAGCTTTTTCCATTACCATGTCTTCACGCCCGTCCCTTTGGTCTTGTCTTAGCTCAGCTAACTCAACAGTGCCCAGATTAGCTAGCTCAGCAGTGTTCACCGCCATGTCTTTGCGCCCGTCCTCCTGTCCTTGTCTAAGCTGATTCAGCTCAGCGGTGTCCCCCATTGCATCCTCGCGTCCGTCCGTCTGTCCATGTCTGAGTTGATTCAACTCAGTGATGTCCACCATGACGCCCGTTTGCCCGTCCGTTTCTCCTTCTCTTAGCTCAGCTGATTGCCCCTGTGTTTGTTCGCCCATATGAGCCCCCTTCATTTGTTGTCGAAGCCGAATCTTCTCTTCCAGCAACTGGGATTGTTCCAGCTTCGATCTCTCAATAAGGCCATTGAGCTTTCTGATATCATCTTTGTAGTTCTTTAGCTGCTTAGAAGCCTTCAAAAAGGAAAAAGTCATAAATGATTAAAACATGTGGGTGATTAGGATGTCTGTGTTATTGCTTAAAGACAGAACAATTGTAAGTAAAGTAAAGTAGGTGCTGCTTATATATAGCGCTTATTCCTCAAAGCTCTCTCTATAGGATGCCTCATCCTATAGAAACCAGTTTATAATAAGTATGGCGAATTCTGTGACACAGAGGTTGGGCAACTTCCGACGGTCCTCGTGGTTCTTTAACGTCCCTCTCGTTCCGGTTAGTGTAGTGTATGTGAGAGACGGGACCTACGGTTTAACGTCCTTATCCAAGAAGACGCGACGGTCTAACTATTGCAGATATTAGAGCAAAGGCAGCACCTTCTCCTCAATTATTTAGAAAAGACCATGAGTGGTGGTCCGACCGGGGTTTGAACTCCCAACCTCCCGCACATAAGCCCGGCGCTCTACCACTGCGCTAACCGGTCGTCGGTTGAGGAGGAGGGTATTGGTTGCGCTTTGTAAACGAGATGTACACCTATATGATCAGCAACAAAGTCCCGGATTCAAAGTTGGGATGTGCTATAGAGAGAAAACATCTAGAATGTAACAAATATGGAGAGGATTATGTTTGTTTAAGACATTACACTCATAGTTTTATGTAGAGATTGCTGCTGATATATTCATGTAACAAATGGGAACAAAGCTCAATCAATTCACTTTGAGAAGACACTTGTAGGACAATCTAGAATAGTATTTCACCTGTGCCAGGTTGTTTTCATTGTCGTCTTCTCTTTTATTATTTTCCAGCAGTTTTCTCTGCTCCAGCTCCTTTAGTTTTGTCTTCTTCATCTCCCGTTTCATGCGAATCTTCTCTTGAACTAACTGGATATGCTCTAGTTTTGAATTCTCAATGCGGCTTTCCAGTCTTTTGATGTCTGTTCTATAACTCTGGAGTTTGTATGAAGCCTATATAGAAAAAGAGGAGATATATAGAGGATATTACACGGTGGCGCGAAGATATGGATTTTATTTTCGAGTGGCAAGAATATTGTTTTTGACACGAGAAAATGAAATCCATATCTTCAAGCCACCGTGTAATGTTCTTTTTATTATATGGATTAGAACTGACATAGCGGCAAAATACTACAAATTGAACAACTCACTTGGTAAAGTCGAAAGTGTTTATTTGTGAAATGCTCCCTCAATCTTTCTGATTCCCAGTGTCGTTAAGAACTAATTTCCCTTTTGTGTTGCTGTAGCTTTCTCTGCCATAGTTGAAATAAGGTTTTTCTCTTTAGAACTAGAACAAAACTTAGTTTTGTGGCTTAAAACTCGTATGACCGAGCGAGCGAGATTTCACTGCAGACGAGTCAGGAAAACAACACTGCAAACGTGCACATCCGGGATATTCGGTACATAACTTTTTCATATTTTCACTAGTGAAGATATGGAAAATACGAGTGTTTTAGTTTCCGGTAAAACACTGGCATCCATATAATAAAGAAAAACAAAGTATAATGTGTAGTGTAATTGGGCTTCGTACAGCCCTCATAATGATATACGGGTATGTGCCGCCCTTTAGGGTATGGTTTTTGGGCTTTTCGAGGTCTGCGGTAGGGGTATCGCTTTTCGCTTGTTTGGTCTCTGATAGGGTATGTATTTTCATTATGGCTACCCTACAAACACATTTCAATCAAAGTCGCGGTGCCACATTTAGTGATAAAGACATTTTATTTTAGAACCTTTACATGATTAACAATTCCGCTTTGATCGCGACCAACTGGACCACCCTGGTGACTAACTTTAGGTCTGCGGTAGGGTATACAATTTTAACTGTAGGTCTATGGTAGAGTATAAAAAACGAGGATTTTTGGTCTCTGATAGTGTCAGGTTTTGGAGACAGTGTGTTTATTTAGAGAGCAGTATACAAATAGTACATAAGCGAAGCCTATAAACATTATATAAAGATTCTTTATTTAAACCTTTATATAATCAGGGGAGTACTCACCAAATCTCCCCTCCCTCCCTCCCCCGCGCGCCGGAGGAATGCGTCGGCTCTGGAGTCATTGCAGAGGAAGGCGCTAGGAATTGCGCTGCCTGGTCTCGCTCGGTTTAAGTGAGGCCCTTTGCGTAATGTGTTTTAAGTTCCCCCCAAAAACCTCTTGTAGGTTTTTACAGCTACAAGATTCTTTATACTTTTGTCTGTTTTTGTAGCTGTGTTAGATTAACAAATAATTAAACTCGACACGATGATTGCAGATCAGACAATGGGCATATGAACAGTACTACCTTTCAAAGCAAAGAGAAAAGGGTGAAAAAAGTTCCTATACAATTATACAGTAGAATGCTACCATTACCTCCTCCCTTGCTTGACCTTTGCTCTGCTCTTCTATTTCACCCTGTAAAGCCTGCTTCTGTTTCCGTTCTGCTTCCTCGATCTCTCTCGCCTTTTGTCGTGCTCGTATTTTCTCCAATAGTGTTGCTCCGTGCTGCAGTCGCTTGTTCGCGAAATTCTCGTCAAAACGTCGGACGTCGTCCGCGTGGTCTTGAAGGTGTTTAGAGGCCTGGGACACAATTTCGTATTGGCTAGTTTCCTAAAAATCACAATGAAAATAATGAATAATATAGTGCTGTTAAAAATCATGTCTGAATTTTAAATTGTGTTAAGCTTTACCTTTTTAGATTGTCCGCAGCTGATCCATTTTCTCTCGTTTTCGCTCTATGCCTTCCTTTTCTTTTACGTCGATGTTCTTCTCTAAGTTGTCATCAAATCTTCGTGTGTCATCTGTGCCGTCACCAATCTCTATTATAGGCACAGAGCCTCTGATGAATTTCGCTTTCTCTTTGTTCATTGAAGTTTCTGATGATAATATTTTTTGATTATTTTCTTCGTTTTCTTTTGTCTCTTGTTCTTTTCCGTGGTTTTGATCGGAAGCATTGCTAGTATTAACATGAATTAGACTCTGGGTTTTCCTTGTTCCCTTCTTCTTTTGCTCGTTCTCATCTGTATCGACGTCAGAAAATCCTTCATCTTTATAAGTAATGTCTTCTGTCTCTGTATTTCTCTCCTTTTTGTAATCTCCAGTTGCTCTATTACTGCGCTGTCCCTCAGTTACCATCACGGAAACAGGACTTCTTTCAACATCTGAACTGTTTTCATGTAACGGCTCTTCCCTTGTCTTCCTTTTGTTTATTGACTCAACTTCGTCGATATCATCGATATCCACAAACCTCGTGTCCTCGCATTCGTCTGTGCCCATCCACTTTCCCGAGTGCAGCCTGTCAATGCCTTGTAAATCAGCGATGGAAATCTCCTTTACCATTCTAGCTTTTCTATCAAACAAATCTTCGTTGATCTTTCCTTCTCGGTGTTCTTCTTTGTCATTCTTCTTGCATTTACTGACATCCACAAGGAGGTCGTTATTTTCAAAGTTTCTAGTTCCGGCAGTAATACTAGTTTCTTGTGATCTTGGACTTCTCTCTGATTGGTCAAGTTTTGGGAAGAAATTTTCACTTTCATCGAGTTGAGAAAATAATTTGCTGTTCCATTGCTTTGGAATTCCCTGCTTCATTGGGCGTGCACGTTTGTCTCTTTCGTTTTCCATACCCTGTACATCGCTAAACGAAACTGTCTCGCTTCGCTCTTTTCTATCGGAAATTCCATTTCTCTTTCTTTCGTTTCGGCCTTCCTTTGCAAGCCTCTCTATTTCAGTCAGCTCCAAATCCGAAGGTGACCGACCATCGTCAATCCCATCGTCCCTTTCCGAAGCACATTTTCGCCTTTCAAAATTCTCTTTGAATTTTCCTCTTCGATGGCTTCGACCTCAATCAGTTGTTCATCTTGAATAAACTTTTCTTTTTCAACGTTCCCGTCTTTTTCTAGGTATCTTGTATCATCTCTTTCTATTTCTTCAACATCGCTGAACATCAAACTGTTATGTTTAGTTTTTCGCAAAACGATACCGGGCTTTTTCTCATTTATCGCTCCTTGGTCACTGAAATCTCTCTCGAGACCTTCTACGTCAGTAAAAGAAATACTTTCTAAAGTTTTTTCTACTCGTGTAACTTCAGAATTGTTTGCAGATTGTTTTTTTTCAAAGGCAACCCAACAACATTAGTTGACCAATGAAACTCTTCTTCTCTATGACCCCTCTAGGAGGGTATTGGTTGTTTGAGTTTCCTTCTAATTTATCCTTCCATTCATTGTTTCTTCCTACATTGATCCCTTGGATATCAGTACAATTTAGAACGTCTGAATTGTCCTCTGGTTCTTGCTCCTCGTCTTCTAGCAATCTCGTTTTTCTCTGTAACCCTGATACTTTTGTAAAAGTTGTATGTTCATCATTGTTTCTGTCAGTAAACTCTGCTTGCAGTCCCCCACCTTTCGTCAATTTGCCGGTTTCCGCGCTCCCTTCTCTATTTTGAAACTCCAAAATATCATCAAAGCTATCAGCGTCTAAAGAGCCTCCATTTTTAGACTGTGCAGTACTTTTCAAAAAAACCTTTCTGTTCTCTTGCAACTTTTGGAAACTTGAAATGTCAGTAAAGCTAGCATCTTTTGCCGAATTGTCTTCTACATTCCAACCATTCTTCAGAAATTCTCTTCTTTTATCCCGTACTTTTTCAAACCCCGTTATCTCAGTGAAACTAAGATCTTCCAAAGGCCTTCCAGTTCCCCCATCTCCTATTTTTCTCCAAGACTCTTTCCTTTCCTTTTCAAAAGCATTTACTTCAGTTTTCAAAATATTTTCGCCAATTGTTTCTTCATTTCCATACCCCCTTACTAGATCCTCTTTCTTACGTGATCCAGTCCAGCTGTTCAGCTTCCTTAATTGGGGAAGTTCTGTTTGTAAGTTTGATAAGTTGAAACCTTTTTCTTCCTCCATTTCTCTCAATATCTGTACGGGCACTTTAAAATACGTATCTCCTCCACGTTTTTCGTGTGCTTTTTAATTATGTATCAATTTAGGTGCATTAAATCAGATATGTGCTGAAAATGCAATTAATAATTCATTGTTTCTAAAATTACGTAACCTCAAAGAGGGCAATTAAGATCCAATGAAACATTAAATTGTCTCTTAAAGATAAACTTTCGAGAATTAAAATGATCCCGACCACTAAAGAACACTTGTGGGTTTTATCTGTTGTTGCCAACGCGAATAAACACTCTTTAGAATGTAATAACAACGCAGTAGGACGTTTCGCTTTCCATTTCTAAAACATATACTTTTTAAGAAGACTTTATTAGAGAAAAGATAACATGCTATTGATAATACAATAATTAAAATGAACCAATAATCGTTTTAACATAATAATCACATTGAAAAATGCATACTGAATAACATGTTTGCGACAACTGTTTTCGATTAGTGATTCCACAGTTTGAAATGAGATATTTCTGTGTTGGAGCTGTATTCTTTGTCATCATTACCTTTATTTACCATCATTAGTTTATTATTCACCAAGTTATTGTTATTATTTGTTCTCTTCTCTGTCTTAATGTAACTCTAGCAACAAAAGTAAATGCGTTTTTCAGTATTTTTTTGACTTGCTCGTGTTGCGTCAAAAGTGGTCGGATATTTATGAGATCTGGATATGATAAACCTCAACCACTGCCACTTTTTACTATTTGTTCGAATTTAATTTTAAGAGCCGCATTTGCATATGCGAACCGATATACTAACAGTGGTATTTTACAAAAGTCCCTCCCGTGCGAAATTTATTCGTGCAATTTTTCTGAAACTTCTGATTTGGTATACCAGGCCGAATATATGACCGAGGTTTTCTCACTATGGTAGTGGCATACTATCTTACATACCTTACATTCTTAAACTGCTTGTGATAAGGTAGAAATAACAAGTAAAGTTCAAAGCATAAGTATCTCGATCTCGGAAAACTGTGATGAATGAAATATATTTTCAGCAAACTGCACCGTACTACCGTAGTTGCGTAGTGGAGAGTGGGAATGAAATATAGTTTCAGCAAAGTGCACCGTATACCACTCTCCACTACGACACTATGCTACTACGGTAATACGGTGCAGTTTGCTGAAAATATATTTTATTCCCACTCTCCACTACGCTACTAAGGTAACACGGTGCACTTTGCTGAAAATATATTTTTTTTCCACTCTCCACTACGCTAATACGGTAACACGGTGCACTTTGCTGAAAATATATTTTATTTCCACTCTCCACTACGCTACTACGGTGCAGTTTGCTGAAACTATATTTTATTCCCACTCTCCTCTACGGTAACACGGTGCACTTTGCTGAAAATATTTAACAAATAAAACAACAGTTTCCGTGACTGCACAGGCTTATGCAAACCGAGATGTGGTTGGGAGAATTCGAGAGCAGATCAGTGGAGCCGCAGGCGAGTGTTTGCACCTGCTCGAGAATTCTCCAAACCACATCGAGGTTTGCATAAGCCTGTGCAGTTACGGAAACTGTGTTTTATTTGTTTTATAAAATAATTATCTACATAAATAAAATCCGCGTGGACAGGAATAAGTTTTTGAAGCGGATGAGACTCTAAATTCTCCATACAGATGAAAAGGCTGCATCAGCCAATCAGAGCGCTCCATCTATCGCATGATTTGTCAATCTCTTTCTGATCGGACTGCAAGTTTTCTGAGATGGCGGCAAGTGAAGTGGATTTAAAATGACATTCGTGGCTTAAAATGGAGGCTTCTTCCTTTCAAAACACAAAATAATTACGACAGAAGGTGAACAGAAGACTTAAGTAGAAAAGCCGTGGTTTTGCATATGTGTGTTGGCCCAGTTTCTTCGTCTGTGAAAAAATTTCTCCCGAGCAAGAACTTGCATGTGGCAGCGGAACTGCTTGAATTTGAACGCTTTTTACGGCAAGCATGGAAAAGAAGGAAAGAATCCACTTATTTGTACCTTCTGGTCTTGTCAAACATTATACGAGGATCCAGGAATAGTTTTTGGAAGCATCTGCAGAACGAGACTGAACTTGTGACTGTATGTCGAACTGTGTGCCGAACTCAGCTCAGGTAAAGAAGCGAAAACAATGTTATTTCACGAATCTCATGCTTTATGTGAATTCAATGTGCTTTATCAAATGTGATGTCCAAGTAATATGGACTTCTTAATAAATGATTTTGCCTAAAGCATGTTACTTTTTTCTAAAAGCTATTTCAAATTACCGGCCCGAAGCTCGCCAGTGGGCGACGTCACAACTGTGTTTGCACAGGGAAATGCAAACACGGCTCTCGACCAATCAGAGCGCGCGTACTATCTAAATTATTTTATAAATTATATTCCAACTCTCCACTACGGTAATACGGTGCAGTTTGCTGAAACTATACTTTATTCCCACTCTCCACTGCGCTACTACGGTAATACTGCAGTTTGCTGAAAGTATATTTTATTCCCACAGCCATTTGAATTGATCGGATTATAGTCTTGCAGAAACGAAAAAAACGAATGAAAAACTCTTTAAAAGAGGAGGCTTAAAACTGAGGGAGCACTCAGAAATTACAGGAAAAACTTTTTGTCTTGACCTACTAGTTGTATGAAAGGTTTGTTATGGAATACTGAAAATAACGGCATCCTGGAGGAAAGTTCATGTAAGTTTGAATCTTCAGAATCCTAATTTGTCTCCCCAACCTTTCCCTCATATCCTTCAAGCCCAATTTATCCAAGTTTTCTAAGCGACTTTTCCGTCCAACTGCTAAGCTTCGTAAGCATTTGGAAGTTGTTTCTGTAATGTTCAATTCCCTGGTCAAAGCTTTTAGGGTCTCCTATGTTTTTAGTGCTTATGGAATGCGTGGAGTTGAGAAGCGCTTTTATTTCGGTTAGGAGCGCGCACGCTTGTACATAAGTTGTGTATTTTGAGTTGTGCGCCTTATGCAAATAGAGCTTAGAACTTGGAACTTAGACATAATACTTCTATGATAGCTTGCGCTGTCAAGGGGCGTTTATAACGTCCGGAGGTGGGCTGGCACCTTCAATGCCTTCACATCCAGGCACAGGCATTTCAAAACTGGGGGAAGAAGAGACACAGGAATCCCGCACACCAAAAAAATCAAACTCCGAAAAACCCCAACGGAGAGCCGGCTAGCAGGCTACAGCTGCAACATATGGAAACCGGCGACGGCCGCGACCTCTGCAACACGCTGCGACTCTTGCGACTGCTACAACTCGTGTTGCTGAGATAGCCCCCGTTCTATCTCTGAGACAGCTCGCGACTGGATGTTCGCGACTACAGTTGTCACAGTTGTCTTAGAACAACTTTGTTCTTAATAGCTTTTGCAGAACAAGTTTGACTTTGACCAGGATTAACAGGCACGTAACTTTTGAAGATGGTTCCTAGATAAAACAAGAAAACGAGCTTGACGTTAAGGGAAACGACTTTGTAGAAGAACATCAAGAGAAATAGTCCTAAAACGATACGCAAAACCCAAAGCCAATCAAAGTGGAGAATAATACCTGGAGAATGTACTGTGTAACATTTAGATCCATTACATGCACTTGAAAACTTTATCCAACTTTAATTCGCTACAAATACTAACAAGATAATAACATGCAACTAAAATAAACCGAGCCCTCACGCTTCAACTCGGCTAACAGGGAACCCACTCGGAGTTTGGAGTAGTCATGAGTCCACACCAAAACGATATACCGGCGCCTTTAAATTGGCCATTTTTACCTGTTCCAACTAGTCGAAAAGCGTTTTCCAAGAAGCATGAGTAATAAGTTCTATCTGGCAAAATTTGACTTCGCGCGGACACAACGCCAAATTTAACCTAGTTTGAGTCGAAAAAAAAAACGATTTAGGCTGCCGTGGCGACCTTAAAACACCCTCCAAACAGTGGACTTCGTAAAAAGTGTTACGTTCTATATTAGTTTGTTCTGCATTATTTCGCAGCCGTGAATTGTCCTAGTTTGTTACCTGTTGAGTTTGCTTGCTAGACTAATCAACGTTTTGTAGAAAATCTCGGAATCAACGTTTTGTAGAAAATTTGTTAATTCATTAACACATTCAAACCCCTTGTATAACCTCGTCAGGAGCCGGCTTGTCACCAGGGAAACAAAATACAATCTTAGATACAAACATGATAACAACAAAATGTACGAATACTGACCGCTTTGGCCACCTGCCTACTAACAAATTTGCCCAATATTTAAATTACCTGGCCTGTACCTGTAATTCAGTGCCACAAACACTTCAAGAGGTATAATAAACGAGTCATTCATTCATTCATTCGTAGGTTAGATTTGGATTTGTGTGGGCACTTTGCTCTAGTTCAGGCACTCTTTAAGTGTGGAAACATCTTGGATAGCCTAATCTTTACAACTCCTCTTTTGGGTCGGACTGGCTGTGCTTGCTAGCCGCCTTCGCCATCATCAGAAAGTGCGCATCAAGCAAGGAATTCTTGCTGTCTCCAGACCAAACTACAAGACGCGCCTTCCGCTCATTCTTACATGCACATGAGAAACCCTTCGTGTACCAGTCGCAACCGCTCCATCCCCATTTCTCGTGATTGATGTACGCTGTTTCCTTTTGGTCGAAAGTACTCAAAGTCTCGTTGCGATATCTTTAAAGACAAACGGAAAATAAATTAAAACAGTCCATTGAGCGTACCAGGGTGGGGGGATCCCATAGAAAAAATGTAATTGAAATAAAATGCAATGACCGTGGACGATATACTGCTGAACGTAAGATCTGAAATATCTAATCAGCGTTGAAAACGATGAAGAACAACATGAGGAAAATATGCTACTATGCATTATCATCCCACTTGAGTTCGTCAGCCAATCAGGAACGACATCTACTGTCCCTATATTCTACGGTATCGGGTCACTGACCTGATATGCGATTAAATTTCAAGAACAGTTAATCCAAAACTCTTAGAAGACTTGAAAAATAGTTAAAACAACAATTTTCTTTAGTAAAGTAATGAGAATAAATATAGTCTGGAGTTCGCGGCGGCAAAAACTACAAAATGGGGTCAAATGGTTTTCTGTCGCGACGGCAAAATGAACTTCGTCTTTACAAAAACGCAATCGTTTTTAGCTGAGAAAACATAAGTTTTTCTTTATTTGAATGTTTAGGTGGGATGATAAATATATAATCGGGCAAATTTGGTTTGATTCTGCAAAAAATCAGAGCTCGTTTGGTCTTGCCATGGGTATTTTGGCTCGACTGCGTCTCGCCAAAATACGAACCACGGCTCGACCAAACTCGCCTGATATTTTGCCGAATCAAATCAAATTTGCCCGATTATATATAAAAATCTTAACAGGACAGTGGGGGCATGATAGAATCAAAACTGAAAGTCAATAAGCAACTTAACCGTGTACAGCTGCTTCGACCTCGTCAGTACGGCCATAGAGAAGAGCGGTTGGTTGGTCGCGCCTAACTAGAGCAAATGGTTTTTGACACAACAAAAGGACTCAAATTTAAGATACTGACACCAACAACATAAGGTCACATGCAAAGCGCGTGACTCTCAAAACAGTAGGTGAAGAATCTCAAGTATCATGCCACTGCCCTGATAAGCAAAACTAAAAAAAGCCATAACTTTCCTTTAGGGGCCGACCATTTAACTCTTGAGGGGGGGGGGGGGGGGCTTTTTTGAAAAAAAAATTCCTGCACGGCCCGAAGGGCCGAAAAAAATTTCCTGCACAGCAAAATAGTGACTAAAACTCTCCTTTCTTATTGGAAAAAAATTTCTCACCGCATAACAGAGGTATAATAAAAAAAAATCTTGCACTGACAACCCCCCCCCCCCCCCAAAAAAAAAAGTTAAATGGTCGGCCCCTTAGGGCTAGATACATGGACAAACCCATGCTAGAAATAGTTCTCACTAGAGCTGCCCCGTCTTTTAGTTTTTTTCACAATAAGCCGCCACGACCGCTTGAAGGGACCAGCAACAAATTCAAATTCGCATCTAAAAATAACTACGTCAGGAAATACGCTTCCTCAACTATATAGCCCGGGGGGTTCTTCATATGTCGACCTGATAGGGGTGCTCGTCGTATTTCTTATTCTTCTACCATGTGAAATTCAGCTTTTCCCATCAGTGGGTTTCTGCAAACGTTTCCTGTGGTAGAAGTGTATAATTTTCATAGCGGGTTCTTGGGGCATGCTCCACCAGGCCGGGAGTTGTGACATTTCAGGTTTGTATGATAAGGCATGGAAAAGCAGTTTCTTTTTTTTTTTCACTCAGACAGCAGGAGCTCCTCCGGCACTCGGTTAGTGCTACAATATTATGGTTTGAAGGCTCTCCCTTCCTTTCGATACTTCAGTACGCCCTTTTACAGTAAACTAAATATCAGTAAAAAAAAACTCTGCAGGGCCCCCTTAATTTTCACCGGTTCTTTAACATTATTATAGTCTTCAACGACAGCTTTCTTGATATGTAAAAATAATTAATTTTGAAACTACAGACTCATTTTTACTCATTCATGCGCGCGCAGCGCAAATGAAGGAGTATTGGTATGATGTGGGACTTCTGCGTTAGCACGATCTGCGTTAGCACGATTTCGATTCGATTAGCGCCATTCGATTATCGCCAATAATCGTTCCACTTTCTTTCAACCTTTCCACTTATCGTCTCTCCAGTTTGACTACTTACAACAGTTGCGATTTCGCAAACGTAACCCATCCACTTTCTAACCTCGCCCGATCGGGCTTAACTTTGGCCTATCAGCGTTCAAGTGCTATATATGGGTTGCCATCTTGCCATGCAGTTGCTAACTTCCGGTACAAAAATAATTTTATAGTCGAAGGCCGACCATGCCAGCATATCTCACAAACGTCACTTCCGGATCAAATTTCAAGATGGCGGGAAACTATAACTCGGGATACGAAGGATGTATTTCCATTTGCCTATAAAGCATAACTAGTCTTTCCTAAGAGTTTTCCGTGGGGTTTTTGCTTTCTGAGAAAACTGGCGGATTGCGTTACGATAATTAGTCATGTAGAGACGTCTCAACGATTAGCAGCTCAGTCCCGTGAATCTGTGGTGGAGAGAAACTATCTTCTGTTTTCGTTTAGACATTCGTGAAAGAAATGGACGACAAAGTGCAATTGAATTATTGAATTGAGCAGTGTTTTTATTATTATTATTATTTACGACAAACCCAATAACATGTTCCTTTAATTTAACAGAAAAGCAATGCTTTCTCCCGGGTAGGGATTTTGACATTCTCTTTTCGGGCTCTTTGGTCATGAGTCTGGTAACTATCTCGTAGGTTCATCGCCATAAGTCACACGACTGACAAATTTGATGAAATCATGCAGCCGGGTAGGAATATTGACCAAGATTTGACACTGTATTTTGGCCCAATGGTGGGGAATTTTTTCTGTCCACCCCTTGCTGCACCTCCTCCCCCCCCCCCCCCCCCCCCCCCAGCGGCTTAACATTGTGTGTGGGGGTGGCTTGTGAAATGTATCAGAAAATAGGATCTGTATACAAAATGGTACAGTTTACATAACAGGACTACTAAGAGTATTATATTGGACTCCATGCTTTACAATTAAGAAAAAAATTGAGTGAAAATTCAGTAAAGGCCGGATCCAATTTAAAAATATAGCATTCATACATAGACTTAAACTATCCAATTTCAAAATAATTGGACACTTAGCAAAATTCAAGAAAAATCAATCTGCCAGCACTATTGGATTTTGTGCCTGTATATATGCTTGTCATGTCCATGCTAGGGGTAAACCAACTGGAGATCTCTTTCAAAGGCAATACGACAACATTTGAACAAAAATCAGAGACATTTCTTGAATTGCCCATATCTTCCATGTGGCTATTGATGAGAACTTACCACATGCCTGTATCCAGTATTTTCCCAGTGGGGGCTCCCCTATTCTTGGGACAGGGGGTGCTCATTGGGAAATTTCGATTTTACCCTAAAAGGTACCAAACATGGTGTTGCTTAGTTGATTTTGACCCCTAAAAGGTACCAACAAGACATATTTTCCTGATATAAATTCATGTCCAAGTACACCAATATAGATTCACCCAACAAACCACCTATACCAGTCTATCACTATCTATCATCCAGGGTTAGGCAGGGGCGTAGCCGGGGGGGGGGGGGGGGGGTCCAGGGGTTCCGGAACCCCCCTCTCCTCTGTTCTGGACCGACTTACTACTAAAATTGTAAATATTTAATAGACAACAAATAGAAGCTCCAATAAAATGTAGATTTCTTCAAACGCTAGTTTTTCCCCGAGATCTATGTGGAGTTTTTTATTTTTGAATTTTGGAACCCCCCTCTCATAAGTGCTGGCTACGCCCCTGTTAGGCTAGGGTCAGGTTTAGGGTAGGGTTAGGTTATCCCTAAAAGCTACCAGAGGCCTGATTTTTAACCCTAAAAGGTACGACATGCACCCCGCCCCAAGATAGGGCAGTCTCCTCCCAAAGTAATTTCAATATCTGAAAAATTATCCATTCACTAATTCCAAATTCATGAATGAGTTGGCTCATAGAGCCCTTTGATTATCTTGCTGGGTCACCCAACGCGCATGCCAAAATTTGTGGGAATTTAGACTGAAAAAATTCAGCAAATGAGAACCGTTTCTCGAACAGGTCCGCGGCATGTTGGTTCTCATTTCGGAAGCAAAAACCAATTCTGCCAATATTCTCGTTGAATTTGTTATGATTTTTGCCGAGAGATCATTGCTCAGGATGAATAAGCATCAACTATATGGCTATTTCATTGTATACGAATAGAAAATACCGACGTAAGCTAAAGTCGAAAAACCGTCTCGCCGAGTAATGCCTCATCGTCGACTTCGTATAGCTAGGTAAGAATTGCTGTTTGCATTGCTGAATAATAAAACAATGATAAAATTCGGTTTACGCATGATAACAAGATTTGTCAACGCTGGAGTTAGTGCTATCACAAATCTCAGCGTTGGCAAATCTTACTATCATGCTCAACCTTATCCAATAATTGTTAAATTATTAATTGTTAATTATCACGTGATCTTACCTGACACATGTGGGCCCCTCACACGAGCAATATATAGGAACTCGATAGACACAGTCATCCCAATACGTATGACACCCATAAGGAGCTAGACTGCATTCATAGGCAGGTCTGTCAGGGGTAGCGTAACTAACATAGTCGAACTTCTGCATCTCAACTTTCCCTTGTGTCTGGTAAGGGCATCCGTAATTGAGGTACCCGAGGAAGTAGTACTCAAGATTGATGGCGCGGAGGAAGTTATTGTGATCGTTGCCAAGGAATTTCGCCTGTAGGATCTCCCACAGTGGCCTGTACGTGTATTGGATGACTGCGGCGGACGTATTGGCTTCTATCATGAATTGTTGTATTAGTTTTGGTTTCTGTCCTTCACCAATGCCGCACGTGTTCCCGCTGTGCCACCTGTGATGACAAGAGTGTCTGACATCTGAAAATCTTGGCTTTCATCAATTCCTGTTTGCTGATGTTGGTGCACGTGTCGGCGCCTAGTTTACCCACTCCGAGTTTGACGCAGTTCCTGATCTAAATAAAAATAATAACTTGATTAACTTTATCAACCTCATATCCTAATACAGGTATATCGGTAAAAAAAATTACAACATGATCCACTTGTCTATAAACCTGCTAAGCAGTCACTTAATAGCTTTTCATCATTAATAGCGGAGCTGCTTGCGGCGGCCGGGAGCACCATATCTAAGAAAACAGCGCCAAAAAAGCAAAGTCGCAAAATATAGCTGATAACTGCAAATTGGGTATCCTGTGGAGTTTGCTAGGGATCGATCCGATTTTTGGACGTCTCAGCAAGTCCCGGATGTTGTACGTTTGCGTGTTTACCCTACGTCACAATAGCCCTATTGTGACGTCAGGCATGCTTTGAAACTAACGGGGGGAGGGCGGGTTGACAAGGCGGGGGTTGATGCTCACGTGAAAGCCACAAAAAGACGACAGGGCTGCTAGCGACTGAAAAAAAACTACAATAATTTGTCAAATAAGAACTACCTGAAGGAAAAGCCATGGAATCATGGCTTGGAGGGAATTAAATTCTATTGAAATTATCTCAAATGTCGCCGCATCAGTTGAGTGTTTTCTTCATGCCGGCGTGCTCTGAAATTCTTCCAGTGGAGGTTTCATGGCTGAGAAAAGACAGCTACCTGGAGATCCATGTTGTATTATATCTCAAAGGACCAAAAATACGTGAAGAGGAAGGAGTTGAGGAATAATAAATTTCGTTAAAACTACCGCTAGTAGAAGAGCAGAAAGAAATGGAAGCACCGGGAAGAAGGGAGAAGGCTTGGCAAAGCATATACGAGCAGAATGAAGAAAACCACAAAAATGTGACATGCTGTGCTTGCCATCATATCTTTTTGAGACTACTCGATAGTCTAGGATTTACATGGAAACGGTTTCGTAAATTTTCGGCTCTCCGAGACATTTCAACGGGAACCATCGTTGATATGGGAATTTTCGGATTTTTGATGTGTTTCGTGAAACCAAAATATGTCGGGTAGTTTTTTCAAAAGGGTGGGGGTTTTCTCAGCATTCAGGATTTTAGAAAACATATGTTTCCGAATGTTGGGGACATTTCGGGTTTTGGCTGAAGAAAAACTTTTAAAATCGACAAATGGGGCAATTTGCTGAGATCAAAGAGAAAAAAATCAGGAAAACAGAATTGCCGATTTTTGCCACGGATTCAGCAGGTAAACAACTATGTGAAATGCATAAAAGAGTGTCTAAAATGATGAAGCCGCGAAGGAAAGGAGAGGGACTGGGCTTGAGTCTCACACCGGGACTATGAGCCCACCTACCACGAGCGAGTGACGGAGGTCACCCATCACAAAACTCGTTCCTAAGCTGAAGCTTATCCACTCGTAGAAATGTCGTTTTTCTAATGGATCCGTCTTTCTGCCATTTTATGGGAGAATTAATACTTTGATCAGGAATTATGCAAGCTTTGGTCGACCATATCTAAAAGTCATATTCGTCAAATTTCTTTAAAAATTGGAATTAAGCTTTTGGTCACCGAATGTATGTGCGCCAATTTCCATGTGGGACAGACTTCATGGACACAATCCATTCTCGAACCCAGAGCTCCCTGGCTCGTTACCTCGAGGAGGAGGTTCTGGTGAAAGCCACCGACGCATGCGCGAGATTTAATACAGAGCCGCCGAGAGAAAGACCTTTCAGCGCATGCTCCAACGCTCAAAATCAACCAATCAGCGACGGCCTTCTAATGGATGTCACCAGAGCCTCCCCTGCGAGCAGATGAGCCGGGGAGCTCTGGGTACGAGAATGGGACACAATCTTGACGTTTTCACAAGTGATGTAATCGAGTAATGTAAAAGATGATTATTTTGATTGATACGTCCTACTTGTCAGGTGACTGATGAATAATTGCTGACTATTTTAAGCCCTTCAGTACACTCGCAGTAATGTTTTTACAGTGTTTTATGTCTCGCGCTCGACATTTTATACGTCATATTACACTGCTGCTCGTGTCTTGAATAGTATTTTATTTTCACTGCATACCTATTACCGCATCATGGTAAGCTAAGTTATGGGATGTGTCCGCGACTACCATGGGCAGCAGTAGGCATGCAGCGAGGGCGAGGAGCACGTAGTGTCCCCAACCGACACCAGGGGAGGTGGGTGGGGCAAAAACCGCTTGACCACCCGTTACGCCGATAACTGACAACGGAACACAGAAGACGCCGGAAATTTAAACTATAGGGGCCGCAAAGCATCATGCACGCCAGTATGCAGCTAACACCGATTGATTGGGCGATTCCGATAAACTTTCACGATGCGCTAATTAATATGCAGATGAAAATAGTATTTTATTTTCACTGCATATTTATTACCGCATCATGGTAAGCTAAGTTATGGGATGTGTCCGCTCCTACCCATGCCCTTGCAATATTCATTGCTGACTATGCGAAAGCCACAGAAAGTGGAAACGTGGAAAAGGAAAGATCGTAAGATGGGATAAAATGATAAGATAGGATTGGATGATAGCTCTTTAAAAGACTTCTCTTTCCAATACTCAGATTTCCTCTTTAACAAGACAGAGGGTTCTATGGTGCCTCTTTAGCTCAAATATCATTGAAAGATCTATAAGAATGAACTGTTTTCTCCAAAGCGAACTGTCGTCGTTATTGCTTTACCACGCAAGTACTAGTAAATTGTTGGAAGTAGGTAATAATAAAATACTATATGGACTTCTATAGCGCATATGCATTTCTGTTCTAAGCGCTTTACAATATAACAGTTAAATAGGGTGGCTTCACACTTAGGCTTCGGCTGAACGACAAAGCCAGCAAGAAACATGCCGAAAGACCGCCAAAGCGACTGAAGCGAAGCAATTGCAACCTACAGCCTTCAATCACATCGCACGGCGAATGCAAGTGAGTGACGGTTTTGAGTTTTCGAAAAGGATAAGGTACTGTACTTAGATTTAAAGTATACGCTGCGCTATACTTAGATCGTACTTCGGCAGTTGAAGACGCGGCGTAAACATAACTACAAAGTATCTTACTTGAGCAGCCAACATGGCGTTCACACTAAAAGTAGCCCTAAGCATACTGAAGACCTCCTTACGAGCGTTAGTGTGAACCCACCTAGTATGAAAAGTATGGCGTCCTCGTCTGTGTCACTTGTGCGGCCACAGACGGCTGTGAGAATGGGGCTGTTCCACGTGATTGGATGGAATTAGTATCCGCGTCATTAGGGTACAGGCAGGCCGTACAGCGACGCGCAGGTTGAGTCTAACAATCTATGAAAGCGGAACTGTGAAAAGCGGCCTAGAAAACACACCGAAAGGCCAACAAACTCAGGAAACTGTCAAAAGCAACGCACTGAAGAAAGGCCAACCATTAACGAGGTAACTAATTTTACGGGAAAACTAAGTGCTCCTTTTGGATAAAACGCAGGGGTCCTTTTAATTTCAGGGGGTGTAACCAAGATTAAAGGCGGAAATACATATACATAATATAATTGAGTCCATTACAGGAAAAGGCTAAGAAAAGACTTAAATTACCTGAGAGACTGGGTGCAAAGGTAAGGCCACGCCTGTAGTAACTATTAGTGAGAACCATGTGATCCACCAATTTCCATGCCTTTTCCGAGAGCGTACAGTCAAAGTCGTTAACCAGATTCTCTATCGCCGCTTTATGTGTGCTCATTCCATGAGACTTTCAAAAGAGTTAACATCCTCTGAAGTGCCTTTCCGGTTATCTCGGGATCGGATCTCACGTCCGGGCGTGTTGAAGAGGAACCTCGCCCCAAGGGCGCTTATACGCGTAACAGAACAACATAACTATGTCATGTTGTTCGGGCCCCCGGGGAAATAATCCAACCAGTCATGGAGAAAGCGCCAGTTCTGGATTTCCGTGAGGGGCCTGCCCCTGTGATTAGTGGAATACATATCAAGAACATTTCGCCAAAAACAGTTGTTTTGTCGACGTTGCAAAACTTCCTTATTAAGAAATTCCCCCTTACCTTATTTGGATGGTCTGTAAGTACTTTCCCTCATATCTTAGCGAAAAAAGCAGGAAATCTTACCAAAACTTGCAGATACTGGAGAAACATCATTTTCTTGGTAGCCATTTTGTTTTTGCCCCCCGCCGAGGGACCTGAGACACGTTTTGAACACCACAGGTAACCCGCGCGGATTTGCCAAAAGAGACGACAACACTTTCTAGATACGAATATGCGATGCCCTGGACTACCACTCGCACATACAATCTGCAAGATGGGAAGCTTAACTGAAAGAGACGAGTGTTTGAAGGGATACCATGGCGGATGACAAAATTCTCTCTGAGAGCTATGAAAGCATCCGTTTCATCCTGCGGGACGAGACAGTCGCATATAACCCTAAAAATCTTACAGAAGTGAAGGAGATGTATTTCTCAAATGTGATGAAATACCCTGCTTCGATAAGGATCGATAACAGATGATATATGCCGCGGCCTAGGTGTTCTGATGGCTCGGGGCAAAACCAAAGTACGATGCAGGGGAGGTAATTGTATCACGTGACGGACATCAATATACTGCGAGAGCGGCTTACAAAGTCGTGGTATAAGAAGGCGCTCACTTTCCAACCGAAGGGCAAAGTATTAAAATGTAAAATAGAGGTAATCCAACTGAAAATCAAAGCACACTTTCGGAAGAAGGGTCAAATAACACATAGTGTCGCCTTTGACCCAGAAGAATGAATCCTGGCAAATAAGACACACAGATGATCCAGCTTGAAAGGGAGATCTGTATCCAAAGGTAACAACAACCTCTCGTCGTGGCAGACGACTCGGTGGCATCATGGCAGTAAAACGTTAGCCTGCTTTTAGTGAATTGGCTCACAAAAAACATTTTGGAATTCTGATTAAGTTTTGTTGCCATGGTAACGGTGACTCGCAATCCGCCATATTATAAATAGCAATTTCTTTTTCATGTTTGTACGCTAGTCTTTCTGTAACCTAACTAGATATGTCTTAATAAAGACATTTTCCAACAATATCATATTACAAAAGCAAGTGAAATAACTTATAATATATATATTTTCCATTTCTTAAGAAATTCCAAGTTATCCAATTAGCTTACCTGAAGATAGTTGTCCTTTATAAATAGGTGACAACCTTTAACTTTCACCTTCTCCTGTGCGAGTTAGAGGTCTAAATAAAACAATCCAAGATAGCCGCCACTCTGGCCACTGAGTCACGTGATAAGCGCCTCCATGGTAACAAACTAGGTTAAAATATAGCTCTTCTTGAAACTATTGTACTAAACAATTCCAATGATGATCCATAGTAACATGAGATATGAAGAATAATCCATTCTTTCAGGCAAATGCGTTTTGAGCCATGCTTAAACCCACTGAGGAGGTCTTGAAGGCTAAGCAGTAAGTGAGAGGCTAAGTATGGTTGGAAAACATTGTCGACCTCTCCCAAAACAAGATATCCCCAGCGGTTTTAATAATCGAGAATTAAGGCACGATAGAGAGTTATAACAATGGGCGGTAAAGGGGCCTAGTAAAATTTCTACTTGATTTTTTTTTCTTCAAATGGCTCGAAGAAATGCCCTACCCGGACGCCGTCGCGAATGATTCGGTGAGGATCTACATCATGACGGTTAGGCAATATAGGCAAGAGACTCCCATACTGGTAAGTTACCGTGACCATTCCCACCTTGAAAAATTTTGGGTCACGAAATTAACCGGAGGGGCCAACGAAGGGTTGGGTTCCCTGTGTGATACCACAAACATGAGTATCCGTTGCGTCTTTCTTATTTCTGCGGTAGCCGTTACGCGCGAGATGAAAAACAAAATTACCGCTTGCTTAACAAAAACAAACAAACGATGCGATAACTAAAAGGGAACCCAACCCTTCGTTGACCCCAGCCCTAAACACGAAGAACAGGGTGGTATAGAACACAGAGCAGGCTCCCCAGGGTCAACGAAGGGATAAAGGGTACACAAAAAGTATAGAACTTATAAACCTGACAAATGTTTTCTAAACGACCAGCGGGGTCCCTGTGGTATGGGAAAGCACAAAGATACCGTCATTAACAGCCTAGCTGTATGTATCCTCCCTGTGTAGAACTAAACGAGATAGCATAGGGCGCGTGGTGGGAGAAAAGGAAAATGTGTCACACTGTAGTGGCTGTATCCGAAGTGTCTTTTTTCTTTATATAATAAATATATTTATATATTCCAGCAATGGTCGAGGAAAGTGGTAAGAAAGAAATGACAAATAATGCAAGCAAAGTACTTCAGTTTATTATTAAACACAAAGAACCTGCTCTGGGTAAGCAGTTTACTACCATAACAATAACTGGACCTGGTACGTTGACCACCACGCGGCTTCCAAAATGGCGGCAGCTTCTATGGCAATTTAGTTAGTACAAGGTCTAATAAGATCCAACATCTCCTGGGGATCAGTAAATACCACTGAGCGCGCGCGGATTTAATACGAGCTGCAGCAAATTTATCGGCCTAAGCATGAGTTCTTTAGTATGGCACAAAGGCGCCTCCTGTGTTTCCAACTTGCTATAGCGCCTTAACTGTCCTTTACGGACCCTATGGTGGATAGGACAGAACAGGAATATGTATGCTGTAATTGTATGAGTAAAATAATTAATAATCTTCACAGTTCCCTATCCCCACATGGTGAAACGAGATTTAAGTACGCTGACACACACAACACTTCTAAGACAGCGCACGCTTGAAGAATGACCACGGATGACACCGCTTGTTAAAGTGCGAAAAACCTACAATGACCCTTTAACGCATGACTAGACTGACTAGATAAGACAATAGCGCTGTTCACGCTGACGTCATCTATTGTTGTTAATATGCCAACGAGAGATCGATTGGTTAACAGAACAAAGGGCGCTATCCAATCTAAGGTCGGAACTCATAGCATTACAAAGGCAATGTTGATATACAGTGAATAGCGATATAAATCGAGGTCCTGTCTCTTAAACCACTACACTTTATAGAACTTGAGAACTAACCACAGAATGATATATCTAAAAAAACACTCGTAATTGCAAGCTACATGCATAAATTGCAGTCCGTATCTAAGGATCAGACATTACATCTGTAAACCGCAACTGAAAAATAAAGTTTCCTTTGTTTTCGGAGCATGACGTAAGTCATGCGTCGGTATGTATGTTATTTCATATTTTCTTTTCAGTTTGTTGACATAAGTCAACAAGTTGGATGTTTAAAAGAGGCAACCAAGAGAGTTAGTTTATTCCAGGTTTCAGGTTTCCCGGCACGTTACGCTTACGCTAAATTTTGGAAGAAGTTGGTACTTTCAACTGCAGTTTGGTAGCCCCGTCGATAAAATCTTTAAACAGTTTAAATCATTATAGAATTGTCGACTCATGCAAATTTCAAGAGATTTCGGACGAAAGCGATTCGCCGAATTCAGAGGAAAACATTTCAATTAGAAGTTAACCGAAGTCAAGCAACAAGCTTAAGTACGTTTTATAGAAGCAAAGCAGTATTTATTTAACTCTGAAATAGAAGGTCACAATCTTTATCTTTTAGAGTTACTCAAAAACTTTAGTGAACGACGCATATTTAGCGATTGAGTGTTTGCTTGAAGCAATTCCAAAAAGACAAAGAGTTGATTATGTGAAGTTCGGTGCCTTGTCGTTACGATTAAGAGCACAAGGAACGTGACTAGCTGGAAGAGGAGAAGAGAGCAAAAGAACATCTTAGACGAGGCCATGCGAGCTAAACGCCAGTCTGGGAGTTAGAGGCATCGAGAAACAAGAAGAAGAACAAACGAAGCTATGTGGCTAATAGAGGTGGATGTGAAAAGCAGTTTATTGAGGTACATGTATAAACACCTGTAAACACTTTGCCCTTTCTTTGTTATTTCCAGAGCTTGTTTATCCTGAAACAAGCTGCCAAATGTTTAACAACATTGTGTCTTTGATTCTGTGTGTTCTAGTCTTGCGTAGAATGAAATGGAAACTATTTTTCATTCGGACGAACTGGTGAGGGAGAATGAAAATAAAGTTTCCTTTGTTTTCGGAGCATGACGTAAGTCATGCGTCGGTATGTATGTTATTTCATATTTTCTTTTCAGTTTGTTGACATAAGTCAACAAGTTGGATGTTTAAAAGAGGCAACCAAGAGAGTTAGTTTATTCCAGGTTTCAGGTTTCCCGGCACGTTACGCTTACGCTAAATTTTTTTTTGCGGGGTAAAAATAATCATTATTGTAACCTGAAGAATTTTGACCCTACTTCAATGTGGTCAAGTTTTCGCCTCGTAATTCCTTATATTCCCATGTTCACGGCTCGCCCTGTGGGAATACTGTATACTGTGAGTTAAAAAAAAAAAAAAAAAAAAAAAACTTATAGTTATTTATTTATTCTTCCCATTAGATTATCGAACATTGCATTCAATCATTATGCTTCAAGAAGTACGTGCATGAAGTAACAGTTAGCACATCGCCTACGACAAGCACATGACGTAAATCGTGAGTGAGGACTGGAAAATGAGTACGATGATGTAATAGTAATGAAACAGAGTTTATTGAGGTAAAAGAATGCTTTTTTGTTTGGTCAATCATCTGTTTTGAATGTATAAGGGAGATTGAAAGCTATTTAGCATTCCAGATCCGTACATAAGGAGCATTAGACTTATTATGCATAATTCTAAGTGATGGATGACTATTTTTTTTTGGAGAGAATTGCCCTAACAACAGGCAAATTATGCACTTCAGGATCACTGTGATGACGCGTATAAAGCGCGATGTATCTTGGATACTGATAGCACAAAAGCCTACGCCACTTGGCTAGGATACTGAATAATTTGTACACAAAGCTATATATTAAGATTCTCGTTAAATACTCCTCGGGTAATGAAGGGGGTAGTGCTGAAGATCGCGATGTCTAACGTACTTGTGTACTGAATTTGGTGGCCATTTCGGTAAATGTCAATTAGTGCCAGAAGCACAAAATTAAGAAGTATATTTCAAGATCTAGTTTTAATATGGAATTATAAGAAGATTGAGAGTTCTTCCACGCTTGTAGTTTTGCTATAATTTTAGAGCCTAGTACTGAATTTGTCAGCTACTGAATTTGGTGGAATTTCGGAAAATGTCAATAGGTACATTGTAGCATTTAAGAGGCATCTTTTCTATATCAAGTTAAATGAAAATATAAGAAAGATCTTAGTTCTTCCACCCCTGGTATTTTTGCTATAATTTTAACAAGAGTGTCTAGTACTTATGTACTGAATTTGGATAATGCCAATTAGGTACATGATAAGATGGAAATTTTAAGAAATTTTTTTAACACCATTTTGACATGTGATATTTAATGAATAAGCCTTTGGTCAATGAAAATGACCCAAAGAGCTTTAATTGCGTATTTTATGTGGATGATGGTTATTGCCTAGAAGACGTCTTTAACAAGCTCCGTTGGTTTTATAATTCTATATGTGAGTCCAATTTTAGGACGACCAGCCAATATCATGTCTAAACGTCTGTTGCCACAGTGCAAATTGGATTCAAGATTTTAAATCTATGATTATTTATCATATGACGATCTAATGCTCTTCAGTTGAATTGTTTATTTAATGCAATGCTTGTGGAGCATTGAAGGAGATGAATTATCCAGTTAACTCACAGAATATTCACTCAAGAGGAAACTAACTTTTGTTCCACTTATCGTGAACTTTTAGCAATCTATTACAGCTACTTAAGCGTCTCAGATCGTCTTGAAGAGAGGAAAAGTCAATCATTCAAGTTTATTTCATCTATTAATGAGAATTACATTTGTATATAAAATATGTTGAAGATGAGAAGTCTACCTAAAAGCATGGTGCTTGTGGTTGTAGACCACTGTACAAATGTTGAATTATGTTGTTTACGAAAAATTAATTGCAATTAGTGGCTGATTTGATGAAATAATTGCAATTATTTATAATCAATTAACTAAAAATCAATGATGCTTTTCCTGAGAAGATATTATCTTTTAAAATTCTTTTTAAATTGTTGTATAAGTAAACTTTATAATTCACATCTTGGCATACACAAGTCATTTCCCAGCCTGCATCGGGCTATGAAGTTTTACTGTATGACAAAAAATTGAATTTTAAATATGGATCCAAGGGAGAAGTGAGTTGCCGTCAAGCGAATGCACTATAAAGCAATACAAGAGATAGCTCTTATTGGACAACTAATAGTTCCTGTTTTTCTAGCATTTGAAGATTTTGTTGTCCCTATATTTGGACTGTTGCGCCATACAACATCAACGAGATGTTTTTTATTAGAGAATTTGGAACCCTTTAAGGAATAATATTCCTTACTTTATAATTCACATCTTGGCATACACAAGTCATTTCCCAGCCTGCATCGGGCTATGAAGTTTTACTGTATGACAAAAAATTGAATTTTAAATATGGATCCAAGGGAGAAGTGAGTTGCCGTCAAGCGAATGCACTATAAAGCAATACAAGAGATAGCTCTTATTGGACAACTAATAATTCCTGTTTTTCAAGCATTTGAAGATTTTGTTGTCCCTATATTTGGACTGTTGCGCCATCAAACAACATCAATGAAATGTTTTTATTCGAGAATTTGGAACCCTTTAAGGAATGAGATTCCGTTTGGGTAGGCTATTGCTTTGTACTCAATGTAATGTATAATCGAAGAAAAAGTGTCAATTGTTCCGCTTGGCCGTTAGTTTTTGGCCTTTAGTTATGGAAACAATATTCTAGTACTACAAGAATATTGCTATTCTAAGGAATATTAGCTGTTTGATGTGTAACATAAAAGATGCATGATGATTAACATTATAAGCTATTTAGTAATTATTGCTAATTATCTAGTCGATTGATGAGCACTATTTAATAAGCTTAGTCGATGGATAATGAAGCTTTAAGTCAATGGACAATTTAGTTACTTGAAGTACAATTTAGTTTATTCAATGGACAATAAAGCTGAGTCGATGGATATTAAGCTTTGTTTGTGTATATTGAAGCTGACAGTCGATTGACCATCAATAACCTAATTAGTTTATGGATAATGAAGCTTAGCCGATGGACAATAAGCTTACTTTATTGATAATGAAGCTCAGTCGATGGACAATAAGCTTACTTTATTTGATAATGAAGCTCAGTCGATGGACAATAAGCTTACTTTATTAATAATGAAGCTCAGTCGATGGACAAAGAATGGACTTAGTTTATTGATAATGAAGCTCAGTCGATGGACAATGAGCTTACAACAAAGCCTTAGTCGATGGACAAAAAGGTTAGTTTATGGATACCCGATGGAAAATTCGATGCTTTTTAGTCGATGGACAATAAAGCGAGTTGATGGACAAAAAGCTGATTTAATATTCAGCAAGTTTATTGACATTACAGTAAAAAATGATTACTTGAGCGACTCATTTATTACCCTGTTAAAAAAAAAAAAAAAAAAACTTACTTCTATTTTATTGATATTTTTCAGGTGCTTCTCCAGTTACTGGCTTGGCAAGATCACAACAAATTTACCACAAATGCTTCTATAATATAAATCACTTGTTTTAAAGCTGCATCAACTCGTGAGAAAGAAGTTAACGCATTTATCACAATTATAGTAAACAATTATCAATTATTCAGGCCAACAATCACAATCACACGCGGCTTTTAATAAATGTACGGTCAGAAAGTGCGTCGCTAGTGATCTGCGCATACAACTGCGCATTGTTTTATCCTCAGCAGGATTAATTTTCTCAAACGAAGTGCTAAACATTAAGGCATCTATATTACTATTTTTGCAGATTATGTGATGGCGAAAGTATTAGAGGCGAGATGAACATCTTTAGAGAAGGACAAGTCTGACGAAGACGCTGAAATTGATGACCGAGTATCTAAGGATTGATTTCTTCAGTGATTTGTATTTGAAATATATTATTAACAAGTACAAACTTTGTAATAGGAAACTCTGAAGTTTCAGTGACTATGAAGGAGATGTACAAGTTATATTGTCTGTCGCTCATACAACTGGAATGCATGTAATTACTTAGTTATCCTTAATTGCTCAAATCTCCTGTTACATGTAATAACTAGCACATTAAAGCGTAATCGGTGCATTGTTTATCCTGAAACAAGCTGCCAAATGTTTAACAACATTGTGTCTTTGATTCTGTGTGTTCTAGTCTTGCGTAGAATGAAATGGAAACTATTTTTCATTCGGACGAACTGGTGAGGGAGAATGAAATTGATACGGATATTTGCGGTTTACAAAATATATACAAACATTTACATATACTGTAACTCACTAAAGACGACAGGTGGCGCGTAATTTAAAAATGCGAAAACGCTGTCGAACGAAATATATGAGGCAAACCCAGAACCCGGATAATCATACAGAAAATTTGAAAGCTGCAAAATTAACGAAACTATATCAGCTCTGACACACGACAAAGGCGGACCTCGATGAGACTTGTGATAACAACTCTATAGATCAAAGACCAGTATGTTCAAAGAGCCACGAAATAAAATAAAACAGGCTAGAAATATGTACGTAATAGGGTCAAACTGTACGAAAGACTAGGCTAACGAGCAGACCTAAAACAGCTAGATAAACAACAGTGTGTGAAGCAATAAAACAACCGAGCCCTCGCCGATGAACTGGAAATTTTAGTACGATATAATTTCAAATGGCAACTAGTAATAGACAAGTGATGCAGTGAAACAAACGCATTATGAACGAGCATATAGCTCATAGACGATAGCGTATCACTCAATAACTTTATTCTTTCTATTCTATTACGTAAAGTGTCAGCAGAAATGTACACATAGGAAAATCGCTGCAAACAAACTTAGCCTACAAGCGGCTTCAAATAGGATGGATGCATCGCTAGCTAACTAGCGGAACCAGAAACACAGATCTTCGCCTACGAGCAGTATCCATAATGTAGCGTAAATATACTCTTCGCCAACCAGCGGTATGCATAATATAGCAGGAATGTACCTTCGTCGAGCGGTATCCATAGATATCCGAACTGTATTCTTCGCCAATTGCGGTATTCAGAGATATATATAGACCTTCGCCTACGAGCGGTACCCAATTTACTCTTCGCAAACATGCGGAATTAAGAGCTATATAGATCTTCGCCTACGAGCGGTATCCGTAAATACATCCAAATACTCTTCGCCAACATGCGGGATTCAGAGATACCTAGATTTTCACCTACGAGCGGTATCCAAATAACAAATGATATACTCATCGCCAACTAGCGGTATCCAATGAGATATAGATCTTCGCCTACGAGCGGTATTCAAAATAGAGAGTGTATTCTTCGCCAACTAGCGGAATCCAGAGAAACAGTTCTTCGCCTACGAGCGGTATTCCAGAAGATAAGGCATATTTTTGTAGGCCAACTAGCCGAGTTAACAACGCAAATATATTGAACGTGAAATAACTAAGACTATAGTTACCTCAACCTGTAACGTCTGGAGAGCAGCAGGACAAGTCACGGCTGGAATTAGGAGCGACGGGAGCAGGTAAAGAATCCGCCATTATAGATAGGAGCTGGTGTCGGTTGGGAGGTTCAGCAAAAAACCAGGCTTGACCACCCGTTACGCCGATAACTGACAACGGAACACAGAAGACGCCGGAAATTTAAACTATAGGGGCCGCAAAGCATCATGCACGCCAGTATGCAGCTAACACCGATTGATTGGGCGATTCCGATAAACTTTCACGATGCGCTAATTAATATGCAGATGAAAATAGTACATAACTCCAGCGAACCGCCATGGGAAGGGGGGGAGGGGGCGAAACATTTTACCGGTCTTCTTGCGATGAGCGCGAGAGAACAAACAGAAAACCAACACGCCATGTTTTATGTTAGGAAGGGAAAAGCATGGAAATATAATATGCGCATGCGTATAGTTGACTAACCTGAAAGTCCTTTTCACTGTAGTCAATAAACATGCTTGAAAATGACATCTGGTTTATAGAGGAACCCATGGTGGCTTGCGTCATGACGTGGGAGCCGTGTTTCGTCAAGAAAACATCATATTCCGTCCATGCGGTTTTTTCCCAGGGTTTGTCTATATGAGCTGGAAGTGAAGCCAAGTCTTTCATTACCTCGGCTGTTAAATTCTCGCTATAGAAACAATCCTGGTCCACCTGGATCTTGTACGAAGATGCCGCGATTCGTAACGAGCTTCCTTGCGCCGTGCGCCATTCTCCAGAGATTGCCTTTGATACGGTATCTAGAGTAAACCCGAGGCTGAAATCCCTCTCATAAGATGCGCTGAGGCCTGAGGAGGTCGTCATGGACTTGTAAAGGCTCCTTGTACTTCTGTAATACGAGAAGTCCCGGCTTGTTGTGTAAGACGTGGTATTTTTAAAGCATCTGCCAGGCAGGGACTGGTAAAGAGTCAGACCAGTTGTTTGGAGGTCTCCCTCCAAATTATACATGTTGATCTGAACAGATCGCCCAAGAGCGATTGGCGGTCCTAAGAGGTAAAAAATATGTCATGTCATGCCTGCAATGCAATGTAATGTAATGTAATGACATGACATGACATGACATGACATGACATGACATGACATGACATGACATGACATGACATGACATGACATGACATGACATGACATGACATGACATGACATGACATGACATGACACAGCACAGCACAGCACAGCACAGCACAGCACAGCACAGCACAGCACAGCACAGCACAGCACAGCACAGCACAGCACAGCACAGCACAGCACAGCACAGCACAGCACAGCACAGCACAGCACAGCACAGCACAGCACAGCACAGCACAGCACAGCACAGCACAGCACAGCACAGCACAGCACAGCACAGCACAGCACAGCACAGCACAGCACAGCACAGCACAGCACAGCACAGCACAGCACAGCACAGCACAGCACAGCACAGCACAGCACAGCACAGCACAGCACAGCACAGCACAGCACAGCACAGCACAGCACAGCACAGCACAGCACAGCACAGCACAGCACAGCACAGCACAGCACAGCACAGCACAGCACAGCACAGCACAGCACAGCACAGCACAGCACAGCACAGCACAGCACAGCACAGCACAGCACAGCACAGCACAGCACAGCACAGCACAGCACAGCACAGCACAGCACAGCACAGCACAGCACAGCACAGCACAGCACAGCACAGCACAGCACAGCACAGCACAGCACAGCACAGCACAGCACAGCACAGCACAGCACAGCACAGCACAGCACAGCACAGCACAGCACAGCACAGCACAGCACAGCACAGCACAGCACAGCACAGCACAGCACAGCACAGCACAGCACAGCACAGCACAGCACAGCACAGCACAGCACAGCACAGCACAGCACAGCACAGCACAGCACAGCACAGCACAGCACAGCACAGCACAGCACAGCACAGCACAGCACAGCACAGCACAGCACAGCACAGCACAGCACAGCACAGCACAGCACAGCACAGCACAGCACAGCACAGCACAGCACAGCACAGCACAGCACAGCACAGCACAGCACAGCACAGCACAGCACAGCACAGCACAGCACAGCACAGCACAGCACAGCACAGCACAGCACAGCACAGCACAGCACAGCACAGCACAGCACAGCACAGCACAGCACAGCACAGCACAGCACAGCACAGCACAGCACAGCACAGCACAGCACAGCACAGCACAGCACAGCACAGCACAGCACAGCCACAACACAAACAAACACAACACAACACAACACAACACAACACAACACAACACAACACAACACAACACAACACAACACAACACAACACAAACACAACACAACACAACACAACATATATATTGCAACTACAAATACCACGGACGGACATGTAGAAAATCACTCTGTAAGATCCTAAGGAGTGGGGAGCATCTACGCCCCACAAAACAAATCTTATTTCTATTATATTCCAAATATTATATAAAAATATCACCATGATATATTATTGAAAAATTCCGCGTCCTATGGCCCTGGCTCTGGAAAAGAATACCGGATCTCTACAAGAGTTTGAAGCCGAGCTCTTTGATAGCGTCAAGTTTGTTCATATGTAACGTATTATTTATGTAACGTTACGTAACGTTCATATGTAACGTACATGTAACGTAGCGTTCATATATGTAACATATTATTTATGTAAGTTGTAATACAGTAAAAACCCGCATATAAGAACCTGGGTTTTAAGAACCTCTTAGGCTAAATTTTCATTTTAAGCCCCCTCCAAATAAGAACCTATCAAAGGCTAAAACTTTAAGTTAGGTTCTTACTGGTTCTTATCAGTGGAGTTGATGTAATGTGTATAGGAAGAAACTGCTGAATTAAGATCATCATTAACTTAAAAATAAAAGAAACTTGACATAATATTTTGTTCTTTCTCTAGTTTTAAATACTATGTTGAATGTCTATTGTGTTTACCATCATATTTAAATGAAATTCATATGAACAATTAAGAAGAACCTATTCTAAGAACCTTGGTAGCCTAAATTTGCTTTAAGTACCATTTACATAAGAACCTGTTTAGGCTAAATTAAAAAATCCAGGTTCTTATACGCATGGCGAGAAATAGCGAATGATAATGGGAGGAGTTTAAACATGACCCTAATTATGCTGTCAATAAAGTCGATTGTCCTATTGCGTCTCTCATTGGTCGCTGTCGATTGGTGGGTCAATTAGTATGCAAAAACAAACCCTGACTTCCGGGAGAGACAGAAGAGAGAGTGAAGGGTTGTTATAAATTGCTTAAAACTTTGCCTTTTCGGCTGATAACATGCCAAGAAGAAACAATTTGAAAGCAAAGTAAAATAATATATCATGCTTTTTGTTAATTTGGGAAAATATCGAGGATGCGTTGATAAATAACGAGAGTCAATACTGAACTTTGCCTTCGCCGGTTCGCTTCAAGTTCGCGCTAATATTTAAAAATTAAGTTCGCTAGGCACTCTGGTACTCGTTTCTAGTCTTTTTGAACACATATTATTAGCAGAGGAACGCCTGGTTGTACACTGTCGAAGAACTGGCCGCTCAGAGCGGAAAGAAGCGAGAAATCGGCATTTTTTCGAGCTTTTTTGCTTCGAGGCGGACTTCAAGGGCCAAACAATGAAGCCTCGTTTAACATGGAAGTGGATCTTAAAAACCGAGCTGAAAAATCATTTACATGACGTGAAATCTGTGTGAATTTACGAAGGAATTCTTGTTCTTTTGATCTGGAGGTAAAGTGAGGTTTGTACGAGCTTATAACGTTACGAAATTTGACTGTTAGTTCTGTGTATTTTAGCGCCGTGGCATAGACTTCCTCTTGTAAACAGAGCTCTTGAGTTTGTAACCTAGATTTGACAAAACCGAACCGATTTTATACTGTAGCCCACCAATATTACCACGAAAAGAAAGATGAACAACATGTTGTTTCGATCGGAGGCAAAGTAACTTTCGATTTCGAATTTAGCCCAGTGTTATCTTGAATTTAAGTTTCATTGCCATACATTTACAGTAAATTATTTGAAGGTAATCTGAGTCCATATTTTAGAAGTGCCACGCTCAAGTGCGCATGTCCATTCGGTATTTCTCCCCATGGTGGGTTTTTACTGTAATTAAAGTCTTTAAAAGTATAAAGTTTAGTAAAGGTCTTGTTTACAAGTAGGAATACATACCGGTATTGGCAACTGCACCAGATAGACCAACCATGAAGAGAATGAGCCGTAATATTGACATCGTTCTGTAACTACGGATGAAAAAATAAGAACAATAAAAACAACTTCCACCCGAACTGATTGAGATGCGAAGAAGTCTGGAGAGTCTAGACACCGAAGATCAGCATGGCGGAGATGGATCTGTTTCCGTTGGACCGCGCACATGACTAGGATCTCGGGAGAGTTTCTAATACGTTTACTGTATTTGCTGAAGAAAATTTGCTTGTTTTGGCCCCTAATATTCTCATTATCCATTCCCCCTCCCTATTCCTTTTATTGAACTTCTGGATCCGCCTTGATCTCTCACGAAGTGCCATGCTCTAATTCTAGCCGAAGCCGCAAATTCAAGCACCAACAAAGTAATAACATTGCTCACAAACCTCTCGTAAATCAAAACGTTCGATCTTGCAAAGGAAAACTGGACGCTCGCAAGCTGTCCAACATAAAGTTAGCCTGCGCGCATCCGGTACACACGAGCTTAACCTTTAGGGTTAGTACCGTCTGCGAATTAACGGTCAATCGCTTGTGTTAGACCCCCTGCATGCTAGTGGGAATATCTATAACACGCTGTCATTGGCTCTCGTTCTATCGGAGCCACTGATTGGTGAAACACACTCGGGCCAGTATTTTCCGGTGCTCGCTAGGTGCAATGTTTTGATTGCGTTACCTGAGTTTTGACGGCGGGACGAACGACTTCTAATTTCTTTCAACTATAGGCTATTCAAAAGCAATTGTTTCACGCAAAACGAACGGTACCTGTCGACGCAAAACTAAAATTGGTTTTGATATTCCTTCGGAGTTGCGAACTTTATCCTTCGTTAATTCCACGTACCCTTCGAAGCGAAGTACCCTTCGAAGTTGATTTCAGCATCGCGGCAAGCACTGATAAATCAGCGATTTACTGTATCCTGTCAGTCCTGTTGGCAAGTTTACAAGTATAAAGAAGGCTTTTATTCTCTCCTATTGTTCTGGAAAGAGATTCTCGATTTAGAATTGGGTTCGTACCGACTCAAAGGCCCAGATCGAGAAGCTCACTGTATTTTACTTACTCCAAGAGTCATGTTGGTTTTTGATCCCAGGCCAAGTTTAACCGGAAGTTTGTTAATCTCCTACGCCGCAGGGGATGTAACACAAGCGTCGACCGTTAATGCGCAGACGGTACTAACCCTAAAGGTTAAGCTCGCGTGTACCGGATGTTCGCAGGCTAACATAAAGTTTGCCTCCCTCTTAAATTCCACAACATTTTACAAAGTCAAAGGAACCCTAAATCATTTGAAGTTAGCTCCAGCAACTGGCCAACAGGAGTACCAACGTAGAATCTCTCGTTAAACTTTAGGGTCAAATTAGAAACAGTTCATGTCATCTAACTGTTCATACGCCTCACACATCGGGCAGAATGGGTATTGTTTTTAGGACATCATTAACTTTATCGCATACATTAACTATCAAAAACCTGCTCTCATGTGATTGATAGATAGATAGATAGATAGATAGATAGATAGATAGATATTACTTTATTTAAGGAGGGTTTCACTAGACGAGGAGGCCTTCCTACAGGATCTGCGAGAAGCACCCTGGAGCGTCCTAGACACCTTTGATGACCCGGAAGACGCTGTGCACTACTGGAATAAGACTTTCCTGAACATCGTTGATAGGCATGCGTCAGCTGACGACAAGGCGGGACTCATTAACATGCAAAATCAGTCAAAAGCGGTTTTCTTGAACTCTTATTACTTCAAATGTAAAAATCTTTTAGCAAATCTTTGAGCGAAAATATAGAAAAGTTTAAGCTTGCTTCAATGTTTCTTTGCCGGGCCCAACGACGATTACATTATCAATAGCAACTTTCTCTCTTCTGGTTAAACGTAGATTCAACTCAAATTGTTGTTGTTCGTTGTTATCTTCGCGGAATAAAATAAAACCATCCGAAAGAAAATTTCCTCATCGGATACACCAATGAAGTTAAAATCCGCATGAGAGCATTTTCTTAGCATCTACACCGCAGTCCGAACATAAACTTATCAGAAGTAAATGATCAGTTCATAAGGTTTCTTTTACAGAGGTAGTGCTCGCTCAATAAGTATTAGCCGAACCTTACAAACGGCTTGAGCTCAACCTAAAACAGCGTCAGAGTTTCGTATATTGTTATGGATGAAAACTCTTCCAAGCACCTCTTTTACTCTGAAAAAGTTCCAAAAGACTTATGCCTTCACAAGCTCTTTACAAAATCATTTGCAAACATTAAGTTAAAATCTATCTGATTGAGCGATTTTCGCGTGAATTTCTCAATAGTTGCATGTTTTAATTTTCGCGCCTACGATTTTACAGGAGATTATATTCAGAACTTCTTACCGTTTCTCGATGATGACGCTTCATACTGTATGTGCTTCCTTTCCATAATAATTCTTGATTTGTGGAAGCCAGTTGATGTTTAAGTTAATGTTTACAAGTTTATCCATAACGTTTTGCGTGTCGACTACCAGCTGATTGTGAATTTGAATAATGCGCTCGACTAACTCTGGCCGTCCCAGGGGAGCATCAGTGTGAAAGATATGTGTTCAAGGGAAGATGAATAATTATCTAAGTTTCTAGGTTTGTTTAAAAAATCGCATGATTTTCTTAACCGATTTTAGTGAGAGAAGTATCAATTTAAAGCTTGTATTTGTGGCTATTAAAAAAACGATGTAACTAGAATTAAATGTCGACCGTTCAGAGATATTAGGTTGCAAAGTTCGCGTTTCATACAAATTTTCCCTTAAAGTAGTCCGTATGCATACGAAAAAAATCTGAGTTTTTTTCAAGCCAGACAACTAGACATATACACAAATATTGGTTTGTCCTTCATTAACAAGAAACCGATGTAACCGGGGATATGCTTTAAAAGCAAAGCGGTAATAAGAGTTTTTAGCAGCCTATTTGGTATGCATTTTGCTCTTTTCTCTGTATTTGAGGTTCCCGCCAACAAGATAATGAGGTTCTAGCGAGTGATTCTAGGCTTTTAAATATATGCGCATAAGCATATGTCCCGCCATTCTGCGGCTAACGGTGTTTACATCTTGATCATGCTATGATTCCTTTGGGTGGTTACAATTGTCAAATTTTCTCACTCGACCGAGTGCACGAGTGTATGTGCAGAACTTACAAAAGTATCCACCCAAAGGAATCATCACATGATCTTAATTGGATGGCAACAAGATGTAAATACCGTTAGCCGATTTTCCTATGGACGAAGAAGTAGAAGAATTGCTGGAGAAAAACAATTACGTCTCACTTTCTAATTTGTCCTGGCGACAAAACAATCTTTTATTAATAGCAGTCCATCTACAAACAAGAGTTAAACATTAAAAATGTCTTTTGGGTCAAATTAGAAAAAAAGTCACAGTTCTAACCAACAGCTCATAATCCTAACACAGCAGATTGACAAATTCAAGGAGAAAGGCAAATGACGTCTCAGTATCAATATTTTCGGGCCGGCAACCCTTAACAACTAAACTGCAGTCAGGCTAACATGGAGTAAAGCGAATCGCTCGTTAAAGTCCAACCCTGTTATACACTATGGGAAACCTCGATAAATTCTAGTTTCAAGTATGGAGAAAACTAATACTTCTACCAAGTATTATTTCTAGTTTACCATAACTAACCGTCTCTCAGATTACTGAGCAAACACGATCACTCTAGAGAAATCACCAAAATGGACTCATCAGTTTTTAGGGTGCGCCCGTTGTGGGAAACTTTCTCAATTCCTTACCATATAACACATCAATTACTAACAAAAGCAATAGAAGACATGCGCGCGTTAGGTGCCTATTTTGCTCTCAGATCAGACTAGAGACAATAATGCTTCAGATAGTACGTACCTTAAATAGAAACCGAACTCGCAGGCCGTTAGCGCAGCGCACAGACAACGTTTTCCACTTGAGGCCAAGCGAGAACTGATTTAGATCTCAAGAAGTCTGGGATAGTCTAGACATTCACGAACAGCGTGGGAGGAGATTAAACTCTTGGACCTCGTATCACATGACATAGAGAAGTTGTCTGTTTGCATTATTACCTCCTAACACATCAGGGGCTCCCATCTTTTTCGGTAAAATATTTGTTCGGATGGCGCATCGAGAGCTGAAAATTTTGCTTCAGAATTTCAAGCTTTAAATTTCGTATATAGATTATATGATCTCCTGGATGTTTCGATTGCACGAAAGGTTAAATTTCGCTCATTTTTGGAGGATTTTTGCCCTTAAAAAGGTCACCTAGAATTTTCGGATAGAGTTTTCCCCTGAAACTTTTGCAAACCAAAATTTTCAGCTACGTAATCCGAACAGATATAAAATTTGTAGGGATTAAAAATACCTAGTTTACAGTCATTTGTAGTGACTCGGCAATGAATTATAATAGCATTCCGAGTTATTTTACGGCATTGTCTCGTTGGGTAGCCCTGACACATTCTAGAGAGCTCGCGATACATATTATGTTCAGGGCCGTAGCAAGGCTCCAAAAGGCACGATCGACATATAAAAAACAGAAGGCAGTTTTTAAGGAGAGCTTAAGGGGCCGTGGGCATCATTTTCAAAAATACTTTCCTTTTGAAACCATGTTTTAAGCCCCTTGGAAACATCCGACCGATCTGATGTGAAACGCATATAATCATCAATGCTTCTAGTTTATGAATACTAAAACAAATAATAGATATTATTAAAATAAGGGGGGTGCGATGCACGTGCAAACGAAACTTCGTTTTGGGGTTTTCGGTACAATTTCTAAAAAACTATGGTTGCAAACCACTACATTCTGCGTGTATGTGGTCACTGTTTATTGAACTCTCATCTGACGAATTGCCGTATTGCCGAATTGGAACCTTGCATAAAGAAGTAAAGGGAAACAAAGAAAGACCGGCAATCCTGTAGAGACACTCCGGTCCACAGCAAGCCCAACGCTTTAGGGTTTCAGTCTTTCTTCTCCCCAAGACGACTGAGGAGAAGGTTATCAACGGTATGCTGTTGGTCCTGTTGGTATATCTGAAATACCCACCCGGGAATCCGCTGTGAGTTAATGTTCGCTGAAAATCGAGATGTTTAAAAGTAGTAAAGCAGAAAAGAGGTTTTGATAATTGATAAACACGAAAATCCAAACGCAAACATATTTGTTATTTGTGGTCAACAGTTCATATGCACCTCAGTAGGAGACGTGCTTCGGGTCCGCGGCACAAGCAGACAACACACTCAGGATTCAATTACACATCGGATAATCTCAAGAGCACACAGCTTTGCAGCTGCAAATTTATTTAACAGCCTTCTTGATGGGTTTCCTGTGGTCATCTCAGTGTTACTGAAATGCTATGTGATACAGTAAACCCGCCGCGTTAAGAACCTGGGTTTTTTATCTAGCCTAAACAAGTTCTTATATAAATGTTTCTTAAAGCAAATTTAGGCTACCAAGGTTCTTAAACCCAGGTTCTCATACGCAGGTTTTTGGTTTCCATGTGACATCGCTGACAGGCATGTTGGAGGAACAGCTAAGAAAATAGTTATTGTTTTCGCTCCAACATGGCTGCAGCGCTTTGTGATATTACCAAAGGATTGTTTGCAAACCAAGAGTCAGAATATACAGTGGCGTAGCCAGGAATTTCTCAAGGGGGGGGGGGGGGGGCGGATAGTGAAAACATGGGACAAAATGTTCAAATTTCCTCCAGCAAATACAGTAAATGTATGGGAAAATCTCCCGAGAAAGGGGGAGCCCCGGCCCCCCTGGCTACGCCCCTGATATACTCAATTTCTGCAAAAACCATCCATGGGAAAAGCTGAATTTCCCAAGGCACACGCATGGGAAGTGTTCGGAAAGCATCATAGCCATGGTCACTCCGAACACTTCTCATTCTTCACCATGGGAAATTCAGCATTTCCTACGGATAGCTTAATTCTGCAGAATTTCTCCGCTCTGGATTTGTCAGCCAAGTGTGGAACGTATGCGCTTTTTGCCGTTTTCCTGTGTCTCGAAGGTACAGTAAAATCCGCATATAGGAACCTGGATTTAAAAAAACTGTTAGGCTAGAATTATCCATGTGAGGCCCACGTTTCCTTTTTTTTTTCAAATCAAATAAGAACCTGTTTCGGCTAAAATTCTAGGTTCTCATACGCGGGTTCTTACTGTATGGAATTCGAAGGTGGGTAAAGTCATGGATACAGCACTTAATAAAAGAATTAAAAGTAATAGTCGATTCAGTGTCAGATATTGTTGCTCAATACGGTCGACAATCGCCTTGCCGCACACATCATGATATTGCAGATACACCGCTAACTCTAACAAAAAGCCAGTTCCCTGGTGCGTGTTGTAGAATAACTGAAACTCGCGCCCGTTATTATACTCCTCTCGCGCCACACTGCGTAAAAGACTGCGTAAAATTACGGTAAACCTAATGTCAAAATGTTCAGTGTTTTCAATTTTCTTTGCACGAAGATGCGGTATTTGCTCACTTTTGGGGCAGACATCTGGATTTAGGGGGGAGATTTTCCTATACTTTACTGTATTTGCTGAAGGAAATTTGCAAGTTATGGTCATTTTATTCTCACTATTCATCTCCCCCCCCCCCTTTCTGAAACTTCTGGATCCGTCCCTGTTGCTTTCTCACGAAAAGCGATGCTCTTTTAATAGCCGAAGCCGCAATAAAACAAAATTCAAGTACCAACAAAGTAATAATTGCTTACTATAACTAGTTCTCGAAAATCAAACGAAAAACTAGACGCTCGTAAGTTTGCCTCCCTCTCAAACTCCACAGTACTTAAAATACAAAGCCCAAGGAACCCGAAATCATTTGAAGTTAGCTACAGCAACTGGAAAACAGGAGTACAACGTAAATCTAAACTGCTTGAAGCCCCTTCTCCCCTTCTTTGGCGAACCTCCGTAAATCGAGAATAAATTCCTATCTAATCCTACATTGTAGTTTGCTTGCCTGCTCGTATTTCAAGCTCACGAGAGAGGTCTAGGTGTCGGATAACAAGCTACAATGTAGGACTAGAACTATTTGCAGAACTAACAAAAGCATCCACCAAGAAATCAATCACATAATCTAAATTGGATAGCAACATGATGTAAACACCGTTAGCCGATTTTCTCCTTTCAACGTTTTTTTCAGGCGACGCCAAAGAATCTATATCAATAGCAGGCCATAAAAAAATAGTTCAACAAATGTCTTTAGGGTCAAATTAGAAAAAAAAGTCACAGTTCTAATTAACAGCTCATAAGCCTAACACAGCGATTGATAAATTCGAGGAGAAAGGCGAATGACGTCTCAGTCCCATATTTTCGGGCCGGCAACCAGTTAAAAGCAGTCAGGCTAACATAGGAGTAAAGCGAATCGCTCGTTAAAGTCCAACCTTGTTATACAAATGGGAAATCTCGCTAAATTCTGGTTTCTAGAGAAACTAGTACTTCTACCAAATATCATTATTTGTTTGCCATAAACCATTTTTCAGATTACTGAGCAAACACGATCACTCGATTCGAATCTATGGATCATCCGTTTTTAGGGCGCGCCCGTTGTTGGAAACTTTCGGTTCAATTCCTTGCCGTTTAAACACATTTAGTAACAACAGCCATAGAAAGCATGTGCGCGTTAGGTGCCTATTTTTGCTCTATGTCCGGACTAGAGGCAATAATGTCTTCAGATAGTACGTACCTGAGAAACCGAACTCGCAGTAGTCGTGAGCGCACAGACAACTTCTACTTGAGGCCGAGAACTGATTGAGATCCCGAGAACTCATAGTCTAGACAGTCACGAACAGCGTGGAGGAGATTAATCTGTTGGACCTCGTGTCACATGCCATGGAGAAGATGTTTGTTTGCATTACCTCCTAACACATTCTAAAGAGCTCGATAAATATTATCTTGATCAGTGATATGATCTCGCTTGGACCGTACAATTTAGAAAATACTACTCATCCAAATTTACATACATTACACAGGGGTCCGTAATTCCCAATGCCCAATGATCGTGATTTATACATTATTATTTTGTAATCATTATTGCCGCATGGTAGCCTATTGCGAAGAAGTTAAATGAAACAAAGAAAGACTGGAATCCCGTGGAGAGGCAGCTGGGCTTCCGGTCCACAGGAAGCCCAACATTCTAGGGTTTCGGTCTTTTTCCTCCCCAAGAGACGACTGAGGAGAAGGCATGTCAGTGGTATGCTGATGGTATGTCGGAAATACCCACCCGGGATTTCTACTGTGAGTTCGCATGTGGCTGAAAATCAAGATGTTTAAAAGTTGTAAAGCAGAATAGGGTTTTGATATTGATAAACATGAAAATCCAAAAGGCAAACATATTTGGTTATTTATGTCCAACAGTTCACATACCCTAAGTAGAAGACGTGCTTCGGGTCCGCGGCACAAGCACACAACACTCAGTACTGAATTACAAGATCGAATAACCTCAAGAGCACACAGCGTTTGAGCTTCGAAAGCAAAACAAAATTGTTCTGGCTGAAAAATAATGGTCAAAACTACAGCCAATCAGCGGCGAGAAACGCGACAACTTCTTCCACAAAACGTAGTAAACCTTCGCGAAAAATCGTCACACTTCATGATCGACGCAGGGGCTCATAAATATTTTTGACCTCCTAATATTACTTCCATTTTCTAGCGGATTCTCAGTTAAATGTTTTGATAAACACTAAACCAATAAAAACACAAATGCGAAAATTGGCAAAGCAATTTTTGTTTTGCTTTCGCAGCTGCGAAAATAGGTGTTCACTTATCCGATCTTGTAACTGAATCCCGAGTGTGTCTGCGTGTGCCGCGGACCCGAAGCACGTCTTATATGTCTTATATTTCAAAGTTCTACAGAACCGTATTTTAGTCCAGTCGCCAGAGGGGTTCACGTGCCCCCCCCCCCCCCCCCCCCCCCCGGAACTAGAAACGAGACATACTTTTTTGGAACCCTAAGGATATCAAAACTGGTTTTAGATGTCCCACGGCCCAAAAATTGCCCACGTCCACTTTTTGGGCCGATTTTTGTTTTTTAATTATATTCTTTTGTTATTTAATGAGATTCATGAGCCAATTTTATAGACTGTAGCACTGTTCAAAAAAGCATTCCAGTCTTACCACTTATGCTATTAAAGTGTCATTAATAGACTGAACACATATGTACAATTTACATGCCGACAAGACTCTGTCAGCTGTAGAAGCCCTAAGTGTAATAAAGGCCCCAAGTGTAATAAGAAATGGCCCTAGTTAATAAAGGCCCCAAATGTAATAACAATTGGCCCTAAGTGTAATAAAGGCCCCAAACGTAATACAGATTGGCCCTAAGTGTAATAATGGCAATGATCATACAAACTGGCAGGGTAGCAACTTAGTGTAAGTTCCCTAGAACAGGGATACAGGATAGAACTTAGTTGCAGGTTTAATGTCAGCTTCTCAAAGAGTAGCAGCACACACCTAGTCTCGTGTTCCATGAGTACCCCGAAGCCGATACTTAATATTATTACAAAGCCCGCGGTGTGTTTGCTTCATATTAGACCCCGTTACATGCGGTGGAAATATCCGTCCTAGTTAGAGTGACAAATACGGTATTTGGACTTTAAAAAGTGGCTGCTCATAGAGGATGGCCGCTTAATTGAGGTATCACTGTAATATATTGATAGAGCGGTTTTCACATGACTGTCGTTAGTAATTCGCAATTACTTTGTAATTACTCCTATAGGTTTTATTCAGAATTGGTGTAACTACTTTGCGATTGGTTTCACAACAGTCACTCTATAACAACGCTGACTTATTCCAACTAGGACGTTGTATTTTCATTGCCATTTATACACTTAGGGCCACTTTTTATAACACTTGGGGCCTTTATTACAGTTAGGGCCAATTTTATTACACTTGGGCCCTTTATTACACTTAGGGCCAGTTATTACATTTAGGGCTTATACATCAGCCATTGTATTTCTATTAGGAGATGCCAAAACGATATGCGTATGTGACGGGAAAAGGCTGAGACGCCTGGCAATTTACTAGTCTACATGTGATCAGAGTATTCCCAAGATCGTAAAAAGTATAGTTTTAGAATCTAAAGAGCTTTTTTATACAGTGTCGGACACACTTGGAGCGGCCAAAAAAATATAGTCTAGTCGCCAGAGGGGTTCACGTGCACCCCCCGGAACATTTATGGGGACATATATTTTTAGAACCCTTAAGGTGTCTAGAACCTGGTTTGAGATGTCCCCAGCCTGAAAAAGTGTCCCACGGCCACTTTTTGGGCCGTTTTTTGTTTTTTTTTATTATTTCTTTTGTTATTTAATGAGATTCAATGAGCCAATTTTATAGACTGTAGCACTGTTCAAAAAAGCATTCCATTCTTACCACTTATGCTATTAAAGTGTCATTAATAGACTGAACACATATGTACAATTTACATGCCGACAAGACTCTGTCAGCTGTAGAAGCCCTAAGTGTAATAAAGGCCCCAAGTGTAATAAGAAATGGCCCTAAGTGTAATAAAGGCCCCAAATGTAATAACAATTGGCCCTAAGTGTAATAAAGGCCCCAAACGTAATACAGATTGGCCCTAAGTGTAATAATGGCAATGATCATACAAACTGGCAGGGTAGCAACTTAGTGTAAGTTCCCTAGAACAGGGATACAGGATAGAACTTAGTTGCAGGTTTAATGTCAGCTTCTCAAAGAGTAGCAGCACACACCTAGTCTCGTGTTCCATGAGTACCCCGAAGCCGATACTTAATATTATTACAAAGCCCGCGGTGTGTTTGCTTCATATTAGACCCCGTTTACATGCGGTGGAAATATCCGTCCTAGTTAGAGTGACAAATACGGTATTGGGACTTTAAAAAGTGGCTGCTCATAGAGGATGGCCGCTTAATTGAGGTATCACTGTAATATATTGATAGAGCGGTTTTCACATGACTGTCGTTAGTAATTCGCAATTACTTTGTAATTACTCCTATAGGTTTTATTCAGAATTGGTGTAACTACTTTGCGATTGGTTTCACAACAGTCACTCTATAACAACGCTGACTTATTCCAACTAGGACGTTGTATTTTCATTGCCATTTATTACACTTAGGGCCACTTTTTATAACACTTGGGGCCTTTATTACAGTTAGGGCCAATTTTTATTACACTTGGGCCCTTTATTACACTTAGGGCCAGTTTTACATTTAGGGCTTATACATCAGCCATTGTATTTCTATTAGGAGATGCCAAAACGATATGCGTATGTGACGGGAAAAGGCTGAGACGCCTGGCAATTTAACTAGTCTACATGTGATCAGAGTATTCCCAAGATCGTAAAAAGTATAGTTTTAGAATCTAAAGAGCTTTTTTATACAGTGTCGGACACACTTGGAGCGGCCAAAAAAATAGTCTAGTCGCCAGAGGGGTTCACGTGCACCCCCCGGAACATTTATGGGGACATATATTTTTAGAACCCTTAAGGTGTCTAGAACCTGGTTTGAGATGTCCCCAGCCTGAAAAAGTGTCCCACGGCCACTTTTTGGGCCGTTTTTTTTTTTTTTTATTATATTCTTTTGTTATTTAATGAGATTCAATGAGCCAATTTTATAGATTGTAGCACTGTACAAAAAGCTCTTTAGATTCTAAAACTATACTTTTACGATCTTGGGAATACCTCTGATCACATGTAGACTAGTTAAATTGCTGTCTCAGCCTTTTTCCCGTCACATACGCATATCGTTTTGGTATTTCCTAATAGAAATACAAAGGCTGACAGAGTCTTAGAAAATATCTATCAGTAAGGAACATAACATGTATAAAACGGGCATGTAAATTGTACATATGTGTTCAGTCTATTAATGACACTATAATAGCATAAGTGGTAAGACTGGAATGCTTTTCTGCACAGTGCTACAGTCCATAAAATTGCCTCATTGAATCTCATTAAATAAGAAAAGAATATAATTAAAAACAAAATCGGCCCAAAAAGTGGCCGTGGGACACTTTTTGGGCCGTGGGACATCTAAAACCAGTTTCTTGATATCCTAAGAGTTCCAAAAAGTATGTCTCGTTACTAGTTCCGGGGGTGCACGTGAACCCCCTCTGGCGACTAGACTAATACGGCAAAAGTTCAAATTACCTCCATGTTTATTGGTGTGAGGGTCTGCCGATGTGGCTACCGTATTACAAACAGACTGGCCGCCCGAGATAATCGTTGAAGAGGAGGCACCGTGAGCTGAAGCAGGCAATATAAGCTGGACTGTAGCTGCAATCTGTACAGGACGCGTTCAGTTCTTTTTTTTTTTTTTTTGACGCGTTGTTGCAAGTATAATATTTGCATGATTATATCTTTGTTTAATAAGGCTTGTTCTCACTGAAACGCTAGCGCAAGGATAACAAACTCATATATTTCCCCTATTTGGTTTACACTAGAACGCAAGCGCAAGAAAATAGAGATTTTGCATTCCCTTGCACTTGCACTTGCGTCAAGTGAGAATCAAGTGGACGCAAGTACAAACGACTTATCAATGTTGATTTTAGGCTTACGCCGTGCTTGTTATCGCGTAGCTATGACTCACGTGCCTTGCGCTTACGTCCTGCGCTTCAGCGAGAACCAGGCTATAAAGTCATTGGGGAGGCTAATGAATATTCTTGGTGTTCAGATGACGTCATCAAAATTCTAACTTTGAAACTATGGCCTCTGTGAAACTGTGCTTTTCAGACCTTTTACAGTTCCCCAATAGGAGTCCTTGCACCAAATTTAATCGGATTCCCGTTTTTAGCTCCTGGATATCGGTGCTGCAATTTCTGTCACGCAACACTAGTCACGCTTCTTTAGGAATTGATTTCGCGCCATATTTCAGGTAATTCTCCCGTTTTAGGTTACAAATTCCACTCACTGTTTGTCCCCGAAAATTCTCCATCGCGTGTTGTAGTTCCGCAAAACTCGGCGCGTTAGAGTTTGTGAGAGTCCCACAATTCCCCACCTCCCCTCCCCTAGAAAACGCAAATCCCGACCCCGGAGCCGGCATAAGTTTAAAAACTCCCCACCCCAGGGAAGTCAGTGATGTGCAAATTCCCCACGGTGTCCCGGGGGGAGGCATGGTCACCGCTGGAATTGACTGATACATTAAGCTAAGGACATTAAGCTATTTTCTTAGACTAATCCTACAAGGCACTTCCAAGTCATTTTGTCAGAGAAGGTATCCCGAATCCTGTCTAAATATTTTTAGTTTTCCCGAATCCCGCACAGATTCGTCAAATGCCAGATCCCGCGGATACCTTTTAAGACCCTTCTTACTTTTTCCGACTTGTAAGTTAGGGTTAAGGTGTGGGTTTACGAAAACGAGATGCTCACGGAGAAAAATCCATGCCGCGTCATAATATGCTACGAGGGTGTCAGGAGTACTGTCATGAGTTCTGACACCAAAATTAGCATTTAAAAAATTGGAAAAGAAAATTAAAAATCCCTGACGCCGATTTCAGATCGCCTAGGGAATAAAGTCCGATCAAATTTGGAGTTGTACTTATAACGCGAAGGGACAGGAGCTTGTTTGTGTAAAAACCGGTATTTTTCTTTGAAGTAAAAACAAATTATAATCTATTTTTTTCCTAGAGGGCACGGTAACGAATTCTGCATTGGATTGGTTCTCGGAGCGCGCGCGCCGGGGCAATATTTTCCTATCTCTGACCTAGGTCACGGTAACCATTTGCGAGCGCTTGTTTTCATCGAAAAAATCAAATTTTCAGAGTTGGAAAAAATAAATCAGTTATTTACTGGCTTTAGTTCGGTCCATATAGGGAAAAACTGTGACGACCTCGGCCTGGAAAATGTTGACCTCGGCCTCCGGCCTGGGTCACAGTTTTTCCCTATATGGACTTCCCAGCCGGTAAATAACATATATATATATTTAAAAGAATGTCATAGCAAATAATTTATTTCATAAGCAACGCCTTTCTTTAAGCTTTACGGTAAAACGACATATAAACGACCGTCGTACCATGATTTTTATCCGCGGAGGACGCCTCATTTTCGTGAACCCATACCTTAAAAACTTGTAGAACAAACAGTTTTCTTTTGTTGTGCAGGGTCTTGCTCTAGAAAACGGCACCCTGTTGATCTCACTGAAGGTACAGCAGGCCGGGTCACCTTGAACTGACAAAACATTTTAAATAACGCTTCCCTGAAATCGTCCACGCGTACTACGAGCACAACCGGGTTAATCAGAGAGTTTGCAATTCTAATCAGCACAAGGAGGTCGTGAAGAATACCATCACTATCGTGGTTTGGTATCAAATGGAATATTGCATCCGGGAGGAATAGCAATAAGGAAAGAGCGATTATAGTTATTAATGTCTTCCCAAGAGCGCGCTCGCGGTCAACTCTATGCCGCGCAATCTTTCGTTGTTTGAAACACTCTCGCTGCCTTTTGACTATAATAAAAATAACCAGATAAGAAACGGAGATTGTTAGCAGTACTAAAATCGTCACTGTGTACCTAGCATATACAATGTACATCTTTAAGTCCTCAGCTGCGGCGGTGTAAATAGCTCCAAGTCCAACTGAAGAAATCCACATCAGTACGATAGCGATAGCGTAGGCTTTCATGGGCGTGTTCAAGTGTTTTAGTGGCCGCAAGGTAGCATGAAGTCTCTCTAATGCTATCCAAGCTAAGCCTAATATCGAAGCAATGCCACTAGCAACCCAAGAAAAATGTTCAACAAAATTCAGGTCTTTGCCGAGTATTAGTAGTGTATTGGTGTAAATTGCAGTTGCTCCAACAAAGGTGTCGGCGGCAGCAACACTCAAAAGACAGTAGATGCTCCGTTTTCTAAGATGGCGGTTAAGAGCAAATGTTATCAACAACACGAGATTGCTGATGACTATAAGAAAACCTTCTGTGACCATCGAGACATACAGTACCTTTGAACTGTGATGATTATCAAACGTTCCATTCAGATTGACTGTTCGATTGACCATTGTTTCATTTAGATCAAACGTTCGATTGAACATCTTTCCATTCATGGAAATGTGCTTATAGCTTATCATTCAGATTATAAGTTTTATTCGCCATCGTCCTGTGACTCAATTCATATATCAAGTTGTCGTTCAACCTCGTCCAATCACACATTCTATTCGTTTTATGTCAAATGAAAGTCAGGCCGATCAAGCGTTCGATTAGAAAACCTTCAGTCTTTACAAGGAACACCAAGGCGAAATTTGTGGTGAGTGTTTCACCTGGTGTTCAATTCAGTGCCCAACAAAATATCCCGTGATAGATACCTATTTTGTAGTTTATAATCGCCTTATCTGTCTGCGAAAAGCATATTGTCTCATATTGTCAAATTAATTAAAATTTAATGTGCCCAAATTATAAAAAGTACAAATGCCAATATTACACTTCTCTTCCGATCCTTTTCCTCTTTTGAATCACCTTTCCTCTATTAATTTCGTTTTTTCTGTCAACAGTACTTTTTGAAATATATGAAATACGAGATCCTATTTCATATTAGATTTTTGTTATTACTCAGGCTGACATAGGTTATACGTAATTACAATCGTTCGCCAGTGACATTTATTATATTAAAAATTATGTTAAAAAAATATATTAAAAAGCTTTCTGAAATTCTTATTTCAATCAAGCTGTGTACGCGATTTTAGAGTAATTTTAAACTCAAGTGTATTAAGGCCTGGGTCAGCTCAGAAAATCGACAAAATTACAAAATTTTAAATATCTTTGCTAATCATTAATGATGGATCATGAACTTTTCAGGATAGTTAACAGTCGTCGATTGAAATGTTTTAGTATGGAATTTGGGCTGATACACTGGTCACGTGGCCAGTCACGTGACATTTTCATGTTTCAAAGTTCAAAATTTCTCCGGTGTTGAGTTTCACTCCTTATGGAAAAGTTAATAGCTAATAATATTTCTGTTTTGAGGTTCTATATAGTGGTGTCTTAGCTGGTGGAAAACGTTTGCTCCTTTAAGGTGTTTTAAGGGGCTGTTATGTCGATTGGGTCACGTGACCTGATTCCGACCCTTATATCTCGTTAACGGTAAATAATAGCTCAGCAGAAAGACAGTACGATGTTACTATTCCTGAGGCCTATCCATTTTCACCATAATTGTATAGTTAGATGTTTTCTCCATCACCGGAAAAGCAATTTACTGTTTAGTCACGTGACATGGCTTGTGACGTCACTCCGTACTAAAAAATGACACCAAAATTACTCATGTCGTTGGGGAACATGTGATGCATTACTGTCAAGCACGTTTTGTATTTTTTTTTTATTTCAGACATTCCCAAAAGTGCGGGATACGAGATTTTCAGGAAACATATCAAGAACGTGATGTCGTTTTTATACAAATCCGCGCGGGCTGTCTGTTCTGTCGTGTCAGGCCCCTTTAAGATATGAGGAAAATACTTACAGACCTTCCAAATAAAGTAAGGGGAAATTTTCTAATAAGGAAGTTTTGCAACGTCGGCACGTCGGCAATTCGAGTGTTTTTTGGCGAAATTTTCTTCATATGAAATGGGGGAATGCGACCAGCATTGTTACAGGAAATCGGATATTTTCTTATAAAATCTGGTGTATGTAACAACATAGTTGTCATAATACGATACCAATAATGATGCCATAAGAACCGCAAATGGTATTGTTATTTTTTTTATTTTTATTGTCGTTGTCATGATTGTTATCATATAAACTGTATTTATCACTAGTGACAGACTTAACTCTGAAAAAAGCCGTCGACCCGATGATCAAACGTTCCATTTGATGTCCTTCCATTCAGATTGTCTATTTGTTATCTTTCCATTATGACAGGCTGCATGGTATTTCCTTTCTAATTTCAGACGGCGTTTTTAGCTCGCATCATTCCGTAACAAAGCGTATTCGGTTCCATGATATCTTGTCAATTATCAAAGACGATTAGCGCCAGTACATGATCAAGTGTTCCATTCGTTATCTTTCAGTTCATATTTACCCGATGGAACGTTTTTTTTTATAGAACCTTTCAAATGTTGGATTAGATAAGGTATCCGAGAACGTATTACAGCGGATTTCACATGACTGTCGTGAGTAATTCGCATTTACTTTGTAGTTACTCCCATACGTTTTGATTCAGAATCGATGTCATTACTCTGCGAAAATACAGTCCAAAGAGGTCATTGTGAAATTACCACAGGATGCAGAGGATGCAACGACTGATCACCAGCAACTTTTTTCGTATCTTTTTTGGAGCGAGCTGTCCGTCACAAACGGGGACGTCAGTATAATATCCGCCACTCCCCCACTATCCATCTTAATAATTGAAATATATACTAATATGAAATATAATAAGTGTTAAATATTAATACATAGGCAACCTAAAAGCGGAACTCCAATCATACACACCCCACTTCTTACTGGTACATGGAGGATTACTCTGATAACAAATCTATATCCCTTTTGAGGAGCCCAGCTTTGGATACCCAGCCTGGAATTTCAGTGAATTTTGAAATGATCACCCTGGAATTTATGGTTACCCAAATTTTTACGCCTGTAAATGACCGCGATTGATTAAGTTAAAAGAAATTGATTTCCTCTTCCATCGCGGGCTACAACGGTAACAGATAATATTTTCCATTTCGCTATTGCTTCAGTCCCTGTCTCCTTGCATCTCTAACTGCTTACTCCCTTAAAGAATCCGGATCAATCTCTCTGTGATTATCAATGTATTTTGGGGGGAGTTGGCGTCAAAATGCAAGTTTTTGCAGTTTGGAGTCCAAACCGCACACCGCGGCGCTGTGCTGCATGTGGAGGACGAAGCTCCAAGACGGACTGTGATTGGCTGTGTGCACGAGTCGACACTATCGCGAGTGCGCATGCGTAAATAAGAGCCTACGATGTTTTCGTAAACCGCTGAACGTTCCGGTTTGGCTTGGATGGTTGCTTTCTCATGCCACGTTGAATGATACGTATGGGGATCCACTCCGCGCGAAGTTCTGCTATAAAAGAATTAGCGCGAATTAGAAAAGTGAAAATCGATTATTACGCTCACAGCTCTTCCGACATTTTTTCTGTCGTTAAAGGCTGGTTTCCATATAGTCGTATCTGTCGTATCTGTCTCATCAGTCGACCGTGAAACAATGGAAATCGGAATTATTCTTTTGTTTCACGGTTGACTGATGAGACAGATACGACTATATGGAAACCAGCCTTAATAACAACTCTCGAATTTCACATTTCTGTCAAAAGGGTACGTTAGGATTTGATATCGCCCTTTATAACTGACGTCGTTATTGTCACCTATCACACATTGAATCACAATTTGAACTTATGACTTGATTGAAAACTCCTTAATAAAGTGACATGAGTGGAAGTGAATTACCAATGTAGTCAATTAATTCAAGAGAGAAAGTAATAATAATGTAAGGAAGATTGAATGACTCGTCATTGCTTTCATATAGCCAAACAGATTTTCGCATAGGCAAGCAATAGTGAAGCAAAAACAGGCGAAATATTTCCGATTGAGTTACGTCGTGGCTACGAATGGTATTTCGAACTCAACACTCGTTTTCCGAATTTGTTTTTACCAATAAACACGAAGGCTGCGAGAAATTGACACGCTCTACAGGACAACATTGGCCGTTTTCACGCTTGAAGACGAACAAATCGTCTGGACGGCCAAATCGTCTCAAGACGAGCAAATCGCCTGAGATGTGAAAACGGGATGAACAAATTTTCAGACGAACAAATCGTCTAAATATGTTCGTCTGTTTGTTGGCCGTCTAGGAAGACGATTTTTCATAGACGATTTGTCCATGTAGACACAATTCGACTAACGTCCGACCTAAATTCACACTAGACGTATACAAACGATGATTTGTCCGTCCAGACGATTTGTTCGTTCTCTAGTGTGAAAACGGCCATTACGACACCTCATTTCCCGTGCATGCCATATGATTTTTCGTAAACCTTAACTATATATCAAACGCCCCCTCTGGAAATCAGCTGTTGTTGTCGGGTTTAGCATCGCAAAAAATAAATCTTTATTACTACTACTGTTGTATAAGTGCTGTGGTTTTTGTTAGTACACCTGTTTGTTCCCTGCTAGCAGAGGCCATTTCTTTCTTGTTCTATCTGTGTTTTGAAGTGGCGAGTGATCTGCACACAAATTCACAAACCTCGTAGACTGCTTGCAGCCCCTTCTTCGGCGAACGTCCGTAAATCGAGAGAATGTTTTTCTACCCGCATCACGCCTCGGTTTGTTTACGGTGTCGAGTTACCCTGGAGAGGGAGAGACGCGCTACGGGGGGAAAACGCCGAAAGAAGGCGTTTTCCCCCGTGGCCTCTCCCTCTCCTGAGTAACTTGACACTGTAAACAAATCGAAGCGCCCCGCAAGAAAAAAAATTCCCTCGATTTACGGACGTTCACCGCAGAAGGGGCTGCAAGGAGTCTACAAACTTCGTCCAGGATCGTGGACGTACTTGACTGGTTTGGCTGGTTTTACAAGAATGGCGTTAGTGCTTTCGCTTCGAAACGGCGCGCGCTTTCCCGAGTGATTTCTCGTTCAATGACCAACACACAACATTTTGCTCAAAGAAAAGAAAACAATCCCCAGCGAATCAAATGCAAACTTTAGAATGAATATCAGAGCTGCGTTTAAGAGCTTTAATTAAACGCTTCAGTAAACGAACCATCAAAAAAGCCACACAAAGTGATTTTGTGTAAGTTGTATACCAGAAATTGATAAATTTATATTTTTGATCGACCACTTTCTCCAAGTTCACGCCATTTTCTCACACATGCGGGTCAGAGAAATGACATTTGTGTGCAGAGACTACTTTTAACGAAGTTGAAAAACACAAGAAAACACTAAAAGTAAAAGAAAATGCAGGGAGATAATAAGTAGCCTCGGTTCGCAGTTAAACGTGTTTGTAGTCTGATTGAGTCTGATTGTAGTCTGATTGAACGCTTTCGTCCTGACAAAAATTTGGGCTTTTCCCTCTGATTTATTTTGAAACCCTTGAAAAACTAATCAAAATTCATTGTTTCAATTTCAGATTTAACCGTGTCCGCTCGCACGCTTCATTATTCGTGGCTGCCTTTTCATCCATGCGAAAATCCGTTGGCTATGTTATCAAAGCAATGGCCCATGCTCTTTCAAATTAAAACCATCATTATACACCCGAGAAACATCATTATAATACACCCGAAAAACATCATTATAATACACCCGAAAAACATCATTATAATACACCCGAAAAACATCATTACAATACACCCGAAAAACATCATTATAATACACGCGAAAAACATCATTATAATACACACGAAAAACATCATTATAACACACACGAAAAACATCATTATAATACACGCGAAAAACATCATTATAATACACACGAAAAACATCATTATAATACACCCGACAAACATCATTATAATACACACGAAAAACATCATTATAATACACACGAAAAACATCATTATAATACACACGAAAAAACATCATTATAATACACACGAAAAAACATCATTATAATACACGCTCCTCAGCTTCTGGCAACTACTATATTAATCCTTCGAGACTTAATCAACAGCGTCCCGGCAAACTACCGAAGTTAATACCTAAGCACATTTTCAAACAAAAATACATGCACTATTACTGAAAACTCTATAAACTTATGACTCATTTCTGGAATAAAAAAGTCACTAGTCTCATGATGACCCAAATCACAAATCACGATAATCCAGTTGTTCCCTATTTTGATATTATAATATATGTAATTAATAACTAGAAAACCTTTTTGACGCCTTAAATGTATACATTATTTTTCCTTTTGTATGACCTCACGCCACCTGCCTTAGATTAGGGGCCGACCATTTAACTTTTGAGGACGGGGATGGGTGATTTTGAAAAAAAAATTCCTGCACGACCCGAATCAGATTATAAGGTTACATACGTTGAAACTAAATGTTATAATAAAAGAAACGTCTTTAAGTTTGACATTCACGTGAGCATCATAACAAGTTCAAATTTCAAAGGGGAGCTTCTTCCACCATGTTGGGTGTGGCAACAGAATACGCCATAGGATTTCGCATTAAAATTTGGCTCAACGAGGCTCAAATGATCTTTGAAAGACCGCGTGCATTGTGCGGGATTGACGATATTGTAAAATTGTAAAGTATCTTCAAGAAGTCTTCTGTTTATAATAGAAGCTGTCAAAGACCTCGTGTGGGTTCCGTGGAACCCCCTTTTGCACGTCTAATTGATAAGAAAATAAGAATCATATTCAGAATATTCATGTTTCCCTGGTTAGTTCTTGCCTATTTCGCTAGATCTATCGGAATACGAAGACGATTGTCATGCATCATGCGATATGCATTCATACTTTTCTCGATAGCCCTGTCTAACTCAACCGGGAATTTCGCCTCGTTCCTAGGCGTAGTCCCAGAGTTCTTTTGGAGCCCTGACGATTTGAAAAGAGTCTCATACCAGCCTTGCGACCAAGATTTCCACTCGGCAACGGGGCCTGGTTCCCACTTTGTCATACCAGTCTTGTACGGGACGCCCACGCATTCGCAGTAGATCTTGACCATTTCATCCGGGAACTCCACTAAATCATCCGCATCTAAAACAACAGGGGAGGGGTCCAAGTGCGTCTTGACGAACTGGTACAAGTCGCACAACTCAACAAAACCTGCTTCCTCAGCTTCGAAGTGACCCCATCCTGTTAGCCTTGGCTTGGTTGATGCATTGTACAGTGATTTTATCGCTTTAGCTGGATTACGAATTAAAAACGTGTGTTGAAAATTATTGAATCCCTCCTCTAGGAACATTTCGAACCTTCCTTTAACATAATAAGCCAGGTCTTTAGAGAACAAGACTTCTACGTCTTTTTATGCTTCCTGAAGTTGTTGCCCTACCGCGTGATACGTGGCGCTTGGATCTGGAGGGTCGGATATGTAGCGTGTACTTGTTCGTTCGCTTCCAAAATAATAAGGCATCGAGTAAGGCTCGTGAAATGGTTTCAGGTTCGGTAAGTTCATCATACATCGTTGAAATGCACAAGAAACACATCTGGGAGCTGACCATAGAATAATCCTCTTGCAAGTTGGCGTGTTAGTGGACTGCGACATGCTCGAAGATGAAAGGAACTGTATAACAACTACCGCAGCGAAACCAGAAATGACTCAGCGATACTTAGATCAGCGGTATAGCTTCGGATTGTGGTAGATACTTCATATACTAGTCTGCCGACACGGCAAAAGTGCTGCTTATGTTCATTTTTTTGCCGAGTTACACCAACAGCGTGTCGAGCTGTGGTTTTTTTTTTTTGCCAACAGCCATGTCGATAAACCAGCATATCGCCACTGCGTAGCGCGCAAGCGTCTGTGTACGGAGAAAACTTCATTTACTGACAACAGTTGCGACACTTTGAATTTAGAGCAGCAAATATACAGGGACGTCGATGGAATTTTGATATAGAAAGGTCACGACTTTCATGCCAACCTCTGCATATTGTTGTAATATGAGCAGTTTGTTTCTATCGTACGCGTGATGAGAGGGTTTTGTTTCGTGCGTTATTGTTTTTCTTGGCTAGCTCTGTTGGTAATTACACGGCAGTATGCCTTTACTTTTGTCAATAAATGAAGTCTCGCATGGAATTGGTAAAAAAAAATATCGGCTTTAATTGCTACCACAATCCTTTGCGATTAGCCCATGTTTGAAAGCGACCCCCGATTAGAGAGCTGCTTGCTCGGTCGCCTCAGGCTCCCTCGCTGCGCAGCAATAATATAAATGGTGTATAAAAAGCAGAATTGAGAATACTCTCAACAATTACTACATTGCATGTAGATTTATGAAAATCAATGTGATGCGCCAGTTTATCGATTTGGATTAGTTTTTGTGTTGTCGAATTCGTGACGAGTGTCAAATAAGAAATATCCAGAAATAAAGCACTCGAAGGTCAAACTTAATATACTGTCTGCTGCGGTTTTGATTTCATAATACTTTTGCCTACAATCTGGCTACATAGACATGTATCAGGCTGTGTATTTCATTTGTTTCTCTAAACGCAAACTTAAAAGATTAATAGTGGAAACTATCTTCATTATGATGATTAATAGACGACAATCATGAAGCTTACAGGATGTAGACACCCTGTAGTTACAAGAGTGTGTAAAATTTATTAACTCACCCTTAACACACCACACGCACACCACACCCATACAAAACAAATCCTACTTAAGTGAGAGTAGACATAACACTTATAGCTCATAGGTCTCATAGTATTGCACCTCTTACATATATAACACATACTGTGAGAACTTGATGGCGACATTGCACATACTGGCTATAAGAAAGACTGAAGAACACATTTTTCCCACTACACAAATTTTATGTTTTCATAATAGCTGATAGTCTCTTAATAGCATTACACATATCACAAATCAGTGAGGTGCTTGACAGAGACATTGCACTATCATACTATACGAATACACCTACAGACCAACTTAGATGAACGCAAAAACAATATTGTACATAACTTACAGATCAATACGCTTGTGACCATAGCCCCTAGGGGTTGGGGTTCTTCACATGTCGACCTGCTGAAAGGGGTGCTCGTCGTATTTTTTAGGGGTCAAAATCGACTCTCAGGTATTTTTTAGGGATATCGGAGAAACGTTGTGGCTTTCACTAATAAATGGTACGCAAATGAATGAAAGGGTCACAAACCAAGCAAAACGTTTTCTTTCTTTCTTTGTTCATTTATAGCTCTAAAATAAGCTTGTTTTGAGATTAGAAACAAAAAGGTTTATTGTTGGTATTTTTTAGGGGTCATTTTGTTTTATAAGGTATTTTTTTTTAGGGCAAATCCTTCCAAAAAAGATTCCTTGCAGAGATCCAAGCACTGTAAAAAAAAATTCATACAAATTCCGGAAATTAAAACAACCTGATCCCCGAAAAAAAAAACATGCACAAAAAGAATTCCCCCTACTCCAATTTCTAATGGTCCCCCCCCTTACAGGCTGCCTGAAATATGGGCTCTTCTTATCTGGCGGATGTCTACTGTATAACAATAGAGTCTCCGGTGCACTTTAAGTTTCTTACCCGAGTAAGTAGAACTCATCTGTTGAGGACCCAAAATAAAAAAATTTATTTTAAAAATAATTCCTTAACGCTATCGTCGCTATATCTTCCAGCCTTCCGCTTTCTGCTGCTGCATCCTTGAATGACTGACACAAGCTGTCATCACCCACTTGATATAAGATCCAAATGAGGGCAGATGCTCGGTTGAATGACCTACCCCATCGAAGCCTTCCTGAATTTCCGGTTTTGTTCTAAAACTACTTCAGGCACGCTATCAATATTGTTCTAAAGCAAAACACAATCAAACAGCCACTGGCTTCACAAGCTTTCGAGAAATTGCTGTCTTATTGCGTGTATTATGAGCGTGTGAATGTCTAGAGAATATTTGGCAGTAAGACGAGGTAAGAGGTGTTATTTTTAGTGTTAATTATGAGACACGATGATTTATACATGCAATTGATTATCTATTGATATCTTGATTACCCACTTTCTTATATCCGAAGCTACAACGTTTGTATATATATCGCGACGTTTCTAAATACACGCGTTATATAAAAACGTCCAGTTTCTTTATATGTAATTAGGGAATTTAAGCTGCGGGACGACGGGAACGACGACTCACTAAAGTTCGTGTACTCGTTTGTTCACGTTTCTCAATATTCATCAGTCGTTTGGAATTTTCTATTGCATTTTCATCTCGATAACAGCAAATTCTCAAACACATCAAACAAAAATACAGCAAAATCCGCCAGAGCGTAAAACAAGGCAGTTAGAAGAAAACAGTTGTTGATTTTATGGATTTGCACATGCAATCAAGTGTATTCTTATCTGCCGTTGCTGTTCTTGTTGCCTTTGTCGCAGCTTAAAGTCCCTATTCTTGACGTGAAAATTTGTGTTGCTCAATTTATTGAAAATAGGTGTAATTTGAACACTATTTTGAAGTGTTTGGGGTCGAATGGTAGTAATATCGGGAAAGCTGCCTCTCAATCTCATTTTCGTTTTCTGACAAATTAACGTAAATACAGAGAATGTATGAGGAGCAATTCTTGATCGTCTCGAAAACCTCGCATTTACCCTACCACCCTTAGTGTTGTTCTAGCTGTCGAAATGGTTGTCAAATAAGACGGAGAGATTAACAAAACTATTATATAATCTTTACACTTCATGTATTTTTCTCAATGCACATCTGTACTGGGGGACAGTATTCTATTGTCAATGTTCGTGGTGGTAATTTGTTTTGTCAACACTGTCAAATACTGTTTAGATCTTCGAATCCGTTGATAAAACATTTTGTTGATTTAGAAGATAGACTCTGTTACTTTATTTAGACGTCTCTTCAGATAAGTAAATCAATTGTTCATGTTAATAACATCATATATGCTGCTTGCTATATATATCTGTAAAATTTCTGCGAGACATATAAATAGAGAGAGAGCGCTCGTGACAAGCGCTACTGATATGCATGACCGAATAGAAAAATCAAAAGCAATAACTTAAATTAATATATAATAATAACCTATAAGCTCATCAAATATAAAATAGCAACAGAAATTTATAGCTTTTTTATATAGTTTTCTCTGACCACAAGTTATGCGCTTTTATCATTCTAATTTTGCTTGGTTTCCTGTGCGTCTTTCGGCCGTTGAACCTTCTAGACTGGGAACGACATCCTCTCGGTCGTACTGATACCAAGTCAAGTAAATCTAGTCTTGACTAGTTGTGCTGCTAATAAAATGTCACACCCTCATCTTCCTGTTCCCTTTTGTTGAGAATATGCAATTGGTATAATTGCGTTCGAAGTAAATTCCAAAGGGCATCTTTTTGTGACATTGAACCTTAACCCACCTTATTACCACTGTATGCATTGCTACGCGACCTCAAAATTCACTGTTGCGATGGGCGATTTGCGATATTTAGCCGTCAATCAAAACTAAAACGTTGGATTCGGCTACTTCGGTGGTCGACATTAATTGTAAAATCAATTAAAATAATTGTAAGCTATCCTTTGGCTTTCTGTCCTAGAATTATGAACTTTCCGACTCAAGAACATTGACATTGCAATTCCTTTGCTCAGAATCGCCGAACGCTACCGTGAATTTTGAGGTCGCGTAGCAATTCATACAGTGGTAACTTCGTGACAATAATTTCAGATAACGCCGTTTGAAGATGGAGTTGTCGAAGTGTTTACAATCAAGCAAATTGGTACCCCTTCTCGTCATCGTGTTTTTCCTTGTGTTTGGAAAAGGAAATGGTAAGTGGAGCATCACATCGCATCACATCGCATCGCATCGCATCGCATCGCATCGCATCGCATCGCATCGCATCGCATCGCATCGCATCGCATCGCATCGCATCGCATCGCATCGCATCGCATCGCATCGCATCGCATCGCATCGCATCGCATCGCATCGCATCGCATCGCATCGCATCGCATCGCATCGCATCGCATCGCATCGCATCGCATCGCATCGCATCGCATCGCATCGCATCGCATCGCATCGCATCGCATCGCATCGCATCGCATCGCATCGCATCGCATCGCATCGCATCGCATCGCATCGCATCGCATCGCATCGCATCACATCACATCACATCACATCACACATCACATCACACATCGCATCGCATCGCATCGCATCGCATCGCATCGCATCGCATCGCATCGCATCGCATCGCATCGCATCGCATCGCATCGCATCACATCACATCACATCACATCACATCACACATCACATCACATCACATCACATCACATCACACATCGCATCGCATCGCATCGCATCGCATCGCATCACATCACATCACATCACACATCACACATCACACATCACACATCACATCGCATCGCATCGCATCGCATCGCATCGCATCGCATCGCATCGCATCGCATCGCATCGCATCGCATCGCATCGCATCGCATCGCATCGCATCGCATCGCATCGCATCGCATCGCATCGCATCGCATCGCATCGCATCGCATCGCATCGCATCGCATCGCATCGCATCGCATCGCATCGCATCGCATCGCATCGCATCGCATCGCATCGCATCGCATCGCATCGCATCGCATCGCATCGCATCGCATCGCATCGCATCGCATCGCATCGCATCGCATCGCATCGCATCGCATCGCATCGCATCGCATCGCATCGCATCGCATCGCATCGCATCACATCACATCACATCACACATCACATCACACATCGCATCGCATCGCATCGCATCGCATCGCATCACATCACATCACATCACATCACATCACATCACATCACATCACATCACACATCACACATCACATCGCATCGCATCGCATCGCAGCGCATCGCATCGCATCGCATCGCATCACATCACATCACATCACATCACATCACATCACACATCGCATCGCATCGCATCGCATCGCATCGCATCGCATCGCATCGCATCGCATCGCATCGCATCACATTACATTTTATGCGAGCATTATGAGCAACGGCCAATTGTGCGAGCATCTTATATTTGATGACCCAAAGATCTAAAGCTGTAGAGAAGCTGTTTCAGACACGTCCAAATGTTGCCTTCCGTTTCAGGGATGTCAGTATGTCCTACAAGGTCCATTTCATCACAGGAAGGGAGATTACCTCGCCTAATTATCCGGACGATTATCCGAGCAACACGGACTGCACGCTGACTATAACCACCAAACCTGGCACCAAGTTAAACATTGTGTTCAATCAAATGAGTATCGAGCAGGATGAAGATGGTGAGTTTTTGAGACCACGATACTCAACGGTGATATGAGATTGATGATTGTTAGCGGAACTCCCCGCGCCAAAGGCGCGGAGTGGAGCCACATACGTATCATTCAACGTCGCACGAGAAAGCAACCCATCCAAGCCTAAACAGAACGTTCAGCGGTTTACGAAAACATCGCGGACTCTTATTTACGCATGCGCACTTGCGTTAGTGTCGACCCGTGTACTCAGCCAATCACAGTCCGTGTTGGATCACTGAGCGCGCGCTTCGTCCTCCACACTCAGCACAGCGCCGCGACGTTCGGACTCCAAACTGCCAAACGTTGTTGCTTTTTGACGTCCCCTGCCCCAAAAATACGTTGATAATCACAGAGATTGATCCGAGTTCTTTAAAGAGGTAAACAGTTAGAGATACAAGTTAGAGATACAGTTAGAGATACTGAACGTACTAATAGCGAAATGGGAAAATATTGCCAACTCTCGGTTGCTAGTAGCCCGCGATGAAAGAGAGAATCTGTTTTTTTCAACTCTAACAATCAAGCGTAAATTCCAGGTTGGGTAACCATAAATTGATCATTTTAAAAGTTCACTGAAATTCCTGGTTGGGTATCCCAAGCTGGGCTCCTTAAAAAGGGATAACATTGTTATGAGAATAATTCAATAAGTAAGAAGTGGGGTGTGTATGACTGGAGTTCCGCTTTATGCATTGCCTAAATCTCTATATTATTTCGAGAGAATGTGTTGACACTGAAAGGTGATAATGATGTTAATTGTAACGATGAGGCGATTGGAGGTAAAAGTGTGCTAGATTATGATGGAGATAAGGATGGAGATTGTGTTAATACGGAAAGAAGATGATGATGATAGATGAAGAAATTAGAGATAAAACAGTACAAGTTTCGACAAGTTTATGATGATGATGATAAATTCCATTATGAAGAGGTTGGGAGAACGTGTTGATGCTGAAAGTGAATAATGATGATACTGATAATGTGATGAGAAGAATGGAAGTGTACAAGATAAAAGATAAAGCGTTCGTGATGACATATGATGGTGAAGAGATGGTCACGATTCTATTATGGCATGGCATAGCACAGTCCAGTCCCTGAACTCTCCTTTGCGGCTCCGTTGTTGTCTGTGGTCGCCGAAACATTGTTTTGTTAGCATGATCCAAATCCGCTGTCGGAGATTGTTTGTTGAATTTTCGCGGAACGGTCAAAAGGCGTCCTCTTGATGACAAAATTCGTGATGCCAACAATCGATCTCTGACAGCGGTATTTGGATCATGCGCACTAATGAAAAAACCCAAGTTCTTGGTCAGATCTAGCGCATGCGCATCCAAAGTTTCTGGACTCTCCTTTCAGGGACTGGACTAGGCATGGCATGGTATGGTATGGTATGGCATGGCATGGAAGCGTCCATACATGTAACGTGTACCACACATGTAGTGTCCATATGTGTAGTGATGGTGGTAATGGAGATTCTGTGTTCAATTTGATGATGATGTTGGCGATTACAATCAAGTATTATGATGAGGATGTCCCGTCCACAACAAAAGAGAATTGATTTTCGCACACTGTATTTGCTGCAGGAAATCTGCTCATTTTCGTCCCTATATTGTTACTCCGGCTTCCCTTTCTGAAATTCCTGGATCCGCCTATGGATCCGAGTAATGAATATACTGTAAATTCACAATTCTCTATCTGTTTCAGCTGCGGCTGCCTGTAAGGTGGACCGACTCATCGTGACAGACGGCCCGAAGACGAGAAGATACTGCAAAGAAGGGGTACAAGCAGACGAACTAGCCAAGATGAGATTTAAAACAGTAGGCAACATCATTGCCTTTACTTTCAAGTCTGACGGCGAGCTGGAGTTTGAGGGGTTCAAGCTCACTTATTCTGCAGAGAAACCAGAATAATACCTAAAGGTTAGTAGATCCTTCGCTATTGTTGAACGGATCGACAAATGATCAAGTGCATTCTGATGAGCTGATTGTTTATTTGATGCGTGCTGCTGCTGTTCGCGCGAAAATAACATCCAACCATTTTCACCAAACATCCCTCCAATTTCCTCGCAATTATTTTTTATTACAATGTTCCTCCATTTTCGATAATTCTCAATATATTTGACGTGAATGTTTGTCTGTGTGATAACAAAGGTTGTTCTATCCGCAGAATTCAAAATTTGTCCCTCTCGCCACATCAAAAGACGAATGAGTGGAGAGTACTTCTCGCCAAACTACCCCCTGGAGTATCCACCAAACCAGAGATGCCGAATTCGCATGCATATCCCGGATAACTACCAGATGAATGTGTGGCTCTCGCACTTTGATTTACAGGGTAAGGGATGAGATAACTTGATGTTGATCTCCAATGGTATTGACGGTATCGCGATGATGATAATGTTGTTGTTGTTGATGATAAAGTTCATGACGATAATTAATGACGTCGTTGTTGCTGTTGACTATGATGGTGATGTTCATGACGATTGTGCTGCTGTTGTTGATGATGATGATGTTGATGTTGTTCATGATGATTGTGCTGCTGATGATGATGATGCTACTGATAATGATGTCATGATAGTTTAATAATTCCTCGAACAAACATCAGGATGTTCTCTATAAGAGGAACGAAAATTTTGTTCAATTCATTAGATAGAATAGCCCAAAATATAATTTCTATTTCTGAATTGTATTGCATTTTCCTTTGTCTGTGGGCTTGCCTGCTCTAAAATATTATTACAGCCCTGTTCAGCCAGCAATTTAATTTATTTCTATTTGTAGCAAGGTCGCACATGCCTATAACTCCCATGGTTTCTTGTGGGACACTCACCAGGATTCACTTACTTCTACTTACCCTTAAGGCATCTGTATTACTTTTTTTTTATTATTATTTCTTATCTTGTATTTTTCTGATCCTGGTTAAAATAAATAAACTGATAAGGCTTTTGACAGCGAAAAGCTTTGCGTGTTGATAATAGCACACAATATGGTGATGACTTATGATGACGTTGTTGATGATGATAATATTGAAGTGAAGATGGCAGAAATGATCATTGTTATTTTAGTACTTTTGCGCCTCCTACGTTACCCTGAACCGTAGCTAGAGGAGGAGGAAGGGGGGGGGGGGGGGGGGGGGGGGGCAGAGGGAAGTAAAATTTTTTGTGTCAACATGTGGGGAAAACCTTCTTGCCTCCACATCAAAAGCAACAAAGAAGGCCAAGGCTTGCCCCCCTTCCTTCTGCTACGGCCTTGTTATCTATATGAAGAGTAAGATGAAATCCACACAGGGATTAACTCCCCTGATCCGCAATATGTTGTGCATAAGATATGGTGACGTCATCGGGTTGTATCGTTTTGATTTGCTTGGCAGATTCTCCCGTCTGTAGGAGTGACAAGTTAATTGTGAAGGACGATCTAGGAGGTTTAGCGCTGTGCGGCGGAGGAGTTCAGCATAAACTACGAGCCTTGACAGCGACTACTGCAAAGATACAGTTCTACTCTGACCGTAGCGTCGGCAAGACTGGATTCCATTTACATTACAACATGACCATGTTGAAGAAAGGTGATCAGTGTGTCTGTTTTGTATTGAGCGGATTTCAGATGACTGCCAAAAAGAAGCCAGACTTGTGTTTAGTCAGCGTTTCCATTGGTCAGAGCGATCAGTCTCAAACTAAAAATCACAACGCGACATTACTCACGTCACGCCTAGACGCAAGTCTGACTTACTTCGCCTCCTGATTGGCATATCAAGAAAACATTGTCGTCTTTCTAGAGATAGGGCGGGCTTCCTGTGGTGTCTTGACTACCTTGTTTCGGGTTCTTGACCGTGAAAAACACAGCGGAAAATGCACGTAACATATTTTCTCGAGTGTATTTGAGTTCTGGTTGAGTTTGAAGTATTCTACGTCAATAAAATAGTGAAAAACTTACTGGGATTCCAAATATGGTATGCAGATACTTCCTTATAAGGAAGTTGAAGAAAGTCGACAATTTTTAAGGGAATTTTCTTGATATGTTTGCTGTTGAATGGCTTCCACTCCTGATTGGCTAGCGGTTTTGTATTTGCGTTTTATTTTCGACGCTCATCTGAAATCTGCAACCAGTTCAAGGCTTTTGTCTGTGTACGTATTCATTTTGGTTTCTTTCATTTTTTTTTTTTCATATCTATCCTATTTGTCATTTCAGTCTCTCGATTTTGACTTGTTTGCAGCTTTTGGTGTCCGCATGTCTGCCTACGTGCTTCAGTCTCTGATTGTATGCGTGGACACTATTTTCTGTACTGCTGACCTTCGACGGCTCATCATTTTATGTGTATTTTCCCATGCCTGTCTAGATATAACTCTGTCCCTAGGCGCTTGCGTTTCTTTCGCTGTGCACACTTTCTGTGTCTGTGTCAACGTGTTCACCAGAACATCTGTCCGTTTCTGATTACTCCTCTGCGGGCAACGCATTCTGTTCCCGCATATCTCTGTAAGCTGCCTATCCAAGTAGCCTTTGTCCTCCCATCCTCCACAGACCACTGTGTCTACTTCAAGTGATTGTCCTTTCCGTCCGTCAGCTGCCGAATCTTTGGTCTGTTTGCCTGTCTGTGTGTGTCAGTCTGTTGTGTGGCAGTTTGTCTAGTGTCTGTCTTTCTGTCTACCAGTCGCTGTTGTCTGTCTGTCTGTTTCCGTTCAGTTTGTCTGTTGTCTGTCTCCCTGTCTGCCTGTCTACCTTATTATACTTGCCTGCCATGTTAAACTAGACGGCATTCTTATTCTCTCCCCAGGCAACTGTCTCTGCTCCTCTGGAAACAGTTTCATCATGATTACAGACTTCAACAAGAAAATCAACCGCAACTTGCACACTATAGAATTCTCCATCAAAACCACACAGGCCAACGGACTGATACTGTTCTCCAAGGGAACGTACAGGGATTACATTTACATCGGCATTGAGAACGGAAAGGTCTTTTACGGAAGTGATTTGGGAACGGGTGAGAGTAGTAACATACTTTTACTTGCAATATTGGGGGGAAGATTAGATAGTCGATAAATGAATTATTTATTAGAATGCACGAATTATTAGAATGCATAAGTTTTTTGGGCTCGAGGAATGATTAAATATGCGGTGGCGGATCCAGGATTTAGAGAGGGGTGAATTTTTGGATGAAGTAAAAATAGAGGTATACCAATTCTCTGCTGTCCGTGCCCTCTCACGTGGCGAAATCGTGGTTGCTAGATCATAAATTTAATATACTGGTATACATCATTGGGCCACATAAAAGAAAAAAACCACACATAAAAGAAAAAACCACTCTGAAATGACTGAAAAAGTCGCCTGCGTTGGGAGAGGGGGTCCATTTGCACCCGATGAACCGCGCCTGATATGCTATGTCAGAAAGCAACTTTTTCCTATGAACTGCAAAAGAAATAGGTCTCTTAATAAGCTTTTTCTAATTTAATTGATAATTTGTTATCTGTCCGACGTGATTTTCAGGTCGAAACAAGGCGATAGTCAGAGGTATATCGGTGAATGACAATAGATGGCATAACGTGGTGATTTTAAGACGAAAGAAGACGCTTATGATTGACATCGACACAGGAGCAGCAATTGGTGAGAACTCGAATTTTGGCACAACTTTAGGGTTAATTAAATGAGCTTGAATACGTTTTATTCAATAAAAAAATACAAACATCTCTCATCAATATTTCAATTGCGACGTCACTGAAATTTAAAAACATCCGTAAGAACATTTCCAGCGCCTCAAACTGCTCCAAAAATAAGAACGCCCAGCCTCAACTAAACATTTGATATTCTTATGAAAAGAGTGTAATGCAAATTTCAGTTTCGTTTGTTTCATAACTATAAATATGAAGTATAAATATAGGATTGTGGATTTTTGCATAGACCAGGGATTTTATTTTATAATATCCTGTTGCCTCGGAAACCGTGGGACAACCCTTTTAACGGCAGAGCAACAGGGTCTCAAACCAGACAGACAAACAAACAAAAAAAAACAGCCAAACAACCGACCAAACAAACAAACGGACGTCAGCTTGAAGAAATAGAATACAAACAAAATTTTGGAGAACAGACCCCTCGGTGGAGTGTTATGGTTTGGTTTGAAATTCTGTTGGTTTGATCGGCGTCCAATGGTACAAAACATTCCGATTGAGCTGAAATCCCGAGTGCAATGATGCTTACAATTTGCTGATTTCTATTTCGGTTCGGTTTCCTTATAAAACCAGGGGTATAAACCGTTCCGATGGTTTGATCCAACCGGGAAGGCGTGACAACCTCTCTAGAGCTTAGTCCGCTCGTGCAAAATGATCGGAATGATCGATAACAAGACTTACACCACTGTTTTTACCGGAATGCAGACTTTTTACGAATGCACGCGGGCTGCCTGTGGTATTTTAGAAATCTCGATCCAGGCCCTTTTGCCTAGGAAAAACAAAATGGCGACCAAGAGATTGTTGTTTCTCGAACATCTGCAAGTTTTGGTGAATTGTCCTGCTACAGACCTTCCATATAAGGTAAAGGGGATATCCTGATCAACAGGTCTGTTTTAATGTCGGCAATGCGACATTTTCTTGCGAAGTTCTAAGTGTCCGGCATTTTTTGACATGCAATTACTTTGAAAATGACATGCAATTAATTGCTCATATTCTTTCTATCTCATGCAAATAAGCCGTGTGACAGATGGAAACCTCAATTATCTCTTCTAACTCCTTCTTGTAATTCATTCCACAGCTACCGCAAAAACCAAGGGCGGCTTCAACAAGATTGATCTCCCCAACTCAGTCGGGCTGGCACTCGGCGCGCCAAGCTTTATGGGATTGACCAAGAACTTCATTGGCTGCATCCGGGACTTTAAAGCTGACACCATATACCCGCTGACCAATGCGTATGCAGGCAAACCAGCTTACAAGTTCTTCGGCACAATAATGAACGAGTGTCGTGAATTAAGTAATGAATAAAGTAATGAGTATAATATGTATGATCGTTCTAAAAGAAATAGCTAAATCAGATCTAGTGCTTAGTGTTTGAGGCTGTCGGGACCAGTCGCCTGGGGATGTGCAATGATGGATGGGGAAATACACGGTCAAATGAAGTGATCCCTCTCTGAAAGTGCGATAAATAAGTGATCCCCTCAAAGCTGTTAAAACTTGATACGTTAAAATTCTGCAGCCTACACCAAAAAGTGTTTCTCGACCACGTGATGGCTTTAGTGGGTCCATGTGACCTTAAACTGGAAATGCCTATGAAATTAATTGGGAATGAAAAGGAGAAATGCTGAGTTTTCTATGTATAGTATGTACAGAATTCTTAAAAAAAAAACAGAAATGTGAACTCTCCCAGTTTTACCAGGAGTCTCAAGATTTTTTGTCTGCGCAAAAATATTCCTGAATTGCCATTATATCTACTGCATTTGATTCGTTTTCTTTCTTGGTTTCTTGGATATTTTGCCTGATATACGATTGCTCCCAATTTTTGAAGGCCAAGTGTTAACATCACTACGAATTATTTTCCTATGCCGCCGTATTTATCATGGCAACTTCTCAAGGTTGGGTAAAATACATATACGGAATTCATATAATAAGTCTACTGAGAACCTTCGCGCACAGCTCCTCGGAAAAAAAATCATACTCGTCCTTCCACTGCGGGATGAGCTTTGAATATCGTTCGACGTTCTAGAATAAACCTAGAAGATTCTGCGATAAAAATGACAAGAGATCGTGCGATTTTCCACGATTATCTTAGATAACGAGGTGTGAATTTTCACGGTAAATTCGCGCTTAGGATTTCTACGATCTTATGCGATTTCCGACTAAGGCAGAGGCCGGTGAATTGCACTTTGGATCTCATGCGATTTCGTAGAATATCATATTTACACAAATAGCACTGTCCTTACGTAATTTGCTACGATTTTCCACGATATGAATCAGTGCGATCTTCTAGAAATTTCTGGAAGATGTTTCAGGTGATATTGCCTTACTAATTCTTTATAACAGTATCACAAACAATGAACAATTGATATTATGTATTATTTTCCTAAATGCATACACTAGCTTTTGGAATTTGTCTAAATTATTAGTTACTTTATTAGACTAAGTGTGTATCTCTATCAAGCGAATACGATCTGTGTTGCTGTGTTTATTCGATCTTGTAGGCGCTATTTCAAAATTATTATACTCGAGAGTCCTTCTAAATTCAAACCAGAGTCGTAAACTAAGTTCAGTTGCAGTTTCATACTTTAATATCTAGACCGGAGAGTGCGGGCATCTTTTAGTTGCTACCTCTGCGTTGTGAAATAAGTAGAAACCCGAGATAATAACAATAACAACTAAAGAATTTCGTAGCAAAAATATATAGGCTTGTGATCGATGACAAACCATATTTTACTGGTACGTACGAACCATAATTTTACTGGTCAACGCTCTACAAATTTTATTTTTTTCAATAGCACGGGGTGTGCAGCGGGAAACCGGTGTGTATTACCCGTGTTTATCTAACAGAGTCTTTAAGGTTAATTTTCTCGTTATACTTTACAAAACAAAGTAAATTGCAAATGGTCAGATCAACGGCCGCTCGCGCTAATGCGCACCGATATCGCCGCTGTGGTTCGATGAAATTGGTCGTGAATCGACCCGTTGATCCGAAGGAAATATTGTGAGGGAATAAAGTAATTGTCTTGATCTTCATTGAGCTCCGACAGCCCTCGCCATGATAATATATTTCTTGTGTAACAGAAGGATTAACTATAGAACGCCCCGCGAGTAAAAGCTACAGTGATGATACTATAGGCATTTGAACTCACCTTCCGCTTATCCATGTCAGTTATCCTCGCTAAAATCTTTCTAGGACTTCTAGCATATTTCAGGAATATGGCAGTAGGAATGTCCAACCATAATACAGACATCAGAATATGTAACGAAGATTGTAATACCAGAAACGAAGCCAGAGATAGAGCGGGGAACTGAACTACGCGATCATACACCACGCTTCTAACGTCTGTGGTTAATGGTTAATGGCGCCTCTCTTTCAAAAGTACGAGTTAACCACTCAGAAGCGAGGAACACTAGACACCAGACACTCGCTCAACAATAAGAACAAAGGCGCGATTTTGAGATGCACGGCAATTCCGTGTGTGAAGTTAAACTTAAATCGACAATATTGAATAATTGTACCTTTTTTCCTGTTCTAACATTGGCATTTAAAAAGAACAAAGGAGTTTACATGGATAAATTAAAACCCCTGATCGAAATCTTGCAACTTGTTTTGATTATTCAACAACTCAGGTATATTAAGGCATGGGTGCTTTTCATAAAAAAGCGAAAAACACTAAAAAAAATTCCCTAGGGTAGATAAAATGTCTTGCGTACAATGTTTGTCGTTAAGGTTGCTCTACCCGGTGAGACGTTTCATTTGATGTATTTGGTTACCATGTCAACGGGTTGCGTGACTTGTAAGAGCGTGACAAACGCACAATTTTGTTTCAGTTCTCTGCATTCGACGGGGAACATACCAATGGTGTCCCGATGGGTCTTATTATGACCAGTGTCGGGAGTACATTACCATTCCAACGAGGCGCGCTGTCCAAGTTATCCTCATTTTAAGAAAATGACAGGTATCATATTACATCATCACAAATATAGCTATTTGAAAAAACATTTCCAGCCAGCCTCGTTAGATCAATAATCTACACTAGATAACAAACACCATCACACGCTCAGAGGAACAATTTAACTTATCCCCATCGAATGCAGAGACCATTTTCCAAGAAATTATATTTAAGGTCAGAGGTCATACATTTGTTGCCATAGAGACCAACATTGGTGAAAATGATTGAGAATGACAAAAGGTATTGGAATGCAAATTGATTGGATCCCTCAGAGGCATTTGTTTAGAGATAGACTACCCCCCTCAGTTTTACGTCCGCCATTTTGGATTTGGCTTCCACCCAGGCCTTAAGTTACTTGAGACATCGCATAAATTCCAGCGCTACGAGTTCTACCGATATCACATGTCCTCTTCATAATTCCTCTATATCGCATAAAATCCAAAGCTATAATCAAACCATAAATCGAGCTGGTCGCATTATTTTAGCATTGACACTAAATCGCATTTAATCCAAGTCTATGTTACTTGATCGCACAAAATCCTTCAAAATCCAATAAGCGAAAAGGTGTTCAATAAAGTTATGCGATTTAACTGGATTTTGTGGCATGGTGATTTTACACCTTCTTCGCCATGTTCGATCAAGTGAGATTTTCTAGAACATCGAACGAAATCATTGAACATCGCAAATGCATGCGATTTCAGCTCGCACGGGTTAGTTTAACAAGGGAAGTGTGAAGTGGAAGTGTCTCTCACACTTCCCTGGTTTAACCAAAACACCTCAACCTATATATCGCTGGAAAGCTTATAGAATGGTCGAGCGGGCTATGGCAAGAAATAACTTTTTAATAAATAGAATGTTTTTTTAAAGCTTTTATTAAAAATTTGGGTGTGACATTTTCAAGAGCTATCCCCGCCGAACTGCTTGACCTTACCCTGGGTACCAGAGTATCCAAGCTTCACTCGTTTACAAAACGCATATTTACTGTGTCAGTAAACGGGTGAAGCTTCGCGCCTCTGGTACCCAGGGTAGCTTGACCTTAACTCCCAAGAAACATGTTGTTTTAGTTCAAAAGTTATGATTTTTAAATCTTTTTTTGAGCGTGAAAATTCGATAAATTTGACCTTCGAAATTTAAAAGTTTTGAACAAGCAAAATTAAAAAACAAAATGCAGACACGGTTTTGGAGAAACACCTTGAAGGATTAAAACAGTGTGTTACTTGAGAGTCAGGTCAAGCAGTTCGGCGGCGATAGCTCTTGAAAGTGTCACACCCAAATATTTAATAAAACTTCAAAAAATTATATTTATTAAAAAGTTATTTCTTTTTGCCATAGCCGCTAGTCCATCCTATAAGCTTTCCAACGATATATAGTTTGACATGTTTTGGTTAAACTAAGGACTTGTATAACTTTTTTTTCGAGGAGGTGCGCGAAGGTTCTCAGTAACCTTACCTTAAAGCTAATGTTCGACTTATTCGCCTCACTATGTTTTTTTGGAGAAACGTCTGTGCTTTTGTAAATTGTGTCAGCAGTGGGCAAGACAATCAGCAAATCATTGCACAAAATATCCATTTCCATATAATAATGGACAGTTGTTGTTATGCACTAGGATGGTATTGACCCCGCCTTGATTAGCTCTGCTATTTTGCGGGTCAGCTTAAAAATTTTGTAAACATGCATGATAGAAATCAAATAAAATGTTGTTGTTGACCCTCTTTGGCCTTCTGCTGCTATGGTGTTTTTATGTTAAAATTGCCTAAAATTGTCATTAAAGAAGATTGTCAATTTAAACGTTTTCAATATAGACCCCGTCCACAAATCAAATCAAATCAAATCAACTTTATTTACACATAAGGCTATTGGGGGGCTATTGTCAGTTTGAGTTATACACCCAGAGTATAGGTTTGGAGTGAGTTTATATTTTGGTGGAAAAAAAAAGTGCGAGCAGGGAGACCAAGTGAACTATCCAGTTATCTAGTTAGCCTCCCTAACTATTAAAAGTTTGTTTTTTGAGCAGATGAAAAGAACGCTGAACCCTCCCCCCAAAGAAAGAAAAATATATATTTATTATATAGACACGAGTGTTTTACTGGGAAATATGTCGCGCGTATTATTCATTCGAAGTGCATCGGGGAACGTTTTTACATATTTTTGATATCCTCACGTGTGAAGGATATCGTGACGTCATAGCCCGAAGTTTTCAGTTTTTGTCTATATAATAAAAATAAAATTACACGGTGGCTTGAAGATATGAATTTTATTTTCTCGTGTCAAAAGCAATATTTTACTCACTCGCTATCTTCGCGCCACCGTGTAATATCCTCTATATATAAGAGCTTATCCAGGTTATTAGTACAGCAGATAAATAATTTTATGGTTCTCTATTTAGTCATTGAACAAACAGTAGATGATGCTTAGCATGTTTTGGAAAAGCAAAGATGCTAGAATCCTTAATCCGAGATTGTAAATCTTTCCAGATATCAGACGCCATAAGAGCAATTAGTTTACAGTTGACGCGGTTTCCATTGTTGTTCGTAGGGAATTAACTCGGATAATGGCTCTCAACAAACTAAAAGTCGGGGAGGGATTTGAATTCTCCAGGGAAAGGTTGGGGTTGATCAATAGAATTGAATTGAATTTCTAGGTAAATATATTGCTCATTATGGATTCATAGGTAAATATATGGCTCATTATGGATTAATAGGTAAATATCTAGTTATTTACCTATGAATCCATAATAAGCCATATACTTACCTGTAAATCAATAATGTGTGGTTCCAGAAAATATCCCCCCCCCCCCTCCCGGAAGAGTGTTGAAAAGTGACCCCCCCCACCTCTCTGGAATTCCCGAAGAAAAATACAGTATTTTGTATGGAAAATATATCCTTTCCTATTATCCTTCCTATGGATAGTTTCTGGAACCACACAATAAGCCATTTTTACCAAGACTTCAAGGGGCACTGTCACGTTTGTTTCATCAAAATGTTTTAAAATAAACAAGTGTTCTAAAGAAACAACTCCGAACCTATATTCTGTTTCAAATTAGTCTTAAAAAGAAAAAGAGGCTTGTTCAGCCTGTTCGAAAATCAAAAATGCCAATTAGCAATCCAATTCCATCCGCTCGATTATACACCAAAATACTCCAAATTTGTATTGATCTAGCAGCTGAGAGGTTAGTTAAAAACGTAGACCATTATTTTGTTGATTTGTAGGGAGTTTGACTGCATTTAAGCTACTTAAAATGACCCCAAGTTAGACCAAATTTATGATAGACCATGACAGTTGCCCCTTTCACAATGACTAAATTCAATTATCAACCCAAACATTTTACTAGTGAATTCAAATCCATACACTTACCCCGAGAAAAAAAACATCCAATAATCTCAGTTTATGCATCTATGCTGACTGTCTGTCTATAACCAATATTTGCTCCTAAATATCCTTTATGCGAATCCCGTTGAACGCCACAAACAAAAAACACGATTTCCGAGAACGCCTTCACTTGAACCATATTGAGAAGCGTTTGTCCAGTCTACTTGCTTGGTCTCATTGCCCATAGAGTGTGTTTAAGACGTAAACCTGAAAGTACAGATAAAATCATGCCCAGGTTAATTGCATATCTAATCGTAGAGAGCAACCAACGAGCGCAAAATACCAGTGAAACTTGCCTTAAGTTTCTCTATCTTGAATCAGTTCCATCCGTTTGCTAGACACAACGTTATGCAAATTGAGCTGTGTAGTAGCTTAGCTGTCAGGGCGTGGTACAAATGAAAATAACCAATAAGGACGTAGTTGCTTTTGTCTCTATTATTTTCGTTCTACAAAGGAGTTATTTTGTCTGTAGTCTATTATCCTCGTTCTTTGTGTTGAGGTGTAGGGTATTGTTGTATTATCCAACCAGAGAGGAGCTTTAAGCAGCTAACAGCGCTTAAATGAGTTGCGCTTTTACAAAAGGCCGCTTGATTGATTGGACTGGCTGTTGTACGAAAACAAAAGACGTAATTCGTGTTTGGAAACCTTTGTCAATCATAGTTGAATAAAAGTTGTCATTCATTTTCTTCAGCATTATTATGCATTATTGTGCATGGTAAAAATTAATTGCAATAAGTTTCTCTGGGGAACCCACTTCTATGAAAGCAGCTAAATAACTAACAATAGTTCCTATTGGAATCCGCTATATTTTTCAATTGTAAACTGTACTCCTTTTCAAAACTGTTAAATTCAATGAGAAGAATGCATTTCATTTGTCCCTGTTTTCTGAAAACCTTGTCAACTGTAAACTAAGTCCGTTAATTACCTCGATTCTCGGCAATAACCCCAATACATCCCTCGGGCATACGGCCCTTGGGATGTATTGGGTTATTGCCTCGAATCTCGGTAATTAACTCTAACTTGATTGATTGCCTATATTTGTTCTTACTCTGGGTTTGCAGAGATTTTTATTTGCTGCATATCTTGTGTTGTATTTATGCACACTACCAGCATATTGAAAAGTATCGTGAAAAACTTCAGGCAGGATACCTTTGTGCCATGAATGAACAAATTTCAAGGCATGAAGTTGATAACATGATCTACTGTTAGCATATCTAATAAGTTTAACAGGGGTTTTGCTTTTTCAGTTTCTTTCCCATGATGTGCAAGCAAAGAACATTAGTCTTACTATATGATTTTGCTTTGTTTGAAGTTTGTTTAAATTTGTTTTATAAGTACTCCCCCATGCAAGTATTCCATATGAGATATATGGATAAATAAGGTTATTAAGTATATCTGTTTCAATTGTTGGATATAAAGATAGTGCCTTAGTTTTGAAATTATTCCTGTATTTCTAGAAATTCGAGAGCGAATAAAGGCAATATGATTTTTCCATGTAAGATGTTCATCTAGCATTATTCCTAGATATTTAATACATTTCTTTCGCTCCAACAATTGTAAAGAGCCATCATAATCCACTAGATGGATATTAAGGGTGATGTCTCTTTTTCTAGAGGACTTTATTATCATGTATCCTTGCGGCGCGCTTCGATTTACAGTGTCAAGTTACTCAGGAGAGGGAGAGACGCGCCACGGGGGGAAAACGTGGTGCATCTCTCCCTCTCCTGGGTAACTCGACACTGTAAACAAATTTAAGCACGTAGCGGGTAAAAAAACATTCTCTCGATTTACGGACGTTTGCCGAAGAAGGGGCTGCAAGCAGTCTATTAAATCTTCTAAGGCCCTCGGATCACCTGAAGAAGCGAAAATATTGGTGTCATCTGCAAAAATTTTGAAAGTCAATTTGTCCGACGAATTAGGCAAATCGTTTATATAAAGTAGAAATAAAAGTGGACCGAGTGTGCTTCGCTTCGAGTTTTTCTAGTAGAATTTTATGATTTACGGTGTCAAAGGCTTTCGAAAAGTCCAAGAACACGCCACAAGTATACATGTTATTATCTATTGCTTTTCTGGGGGTGTTTGTTATTTCAGTTATAGCCAGTGAGGTCGAATAGCCTTTCCGAAAGCCAAATTGACATTGATATAATGTTTAACTTTTCGACACTACACCGTTTTCAAACGATGCTCCGATGCTTCATGTAATAGTGGCGGACATTTTACTCGTTGCTCGCATTCCCTTCACCCGTGCGGGGCTCGAAAAATTACGTCCGCAACCCGTCAAATATCCTCCCTATTACATGAAAAAACATCTAACAATGGTTGAAAGCTGAATTCGACAAAACAGCAGGTTACCCGCACGCAAAGAAAGTTCAAAGCTTGAATTATTTCACTAAAATATTAAACGTCAAATCTTGTTGCTATGGGATTCAAGAAAAAATCCTCACTCGACTCGTGAATTCCACGTTAAATTTTACTTGAAAATCGATATTGTTTTTCGCGTGAAATTTACCGTGGAATTCAAGAAAGTTCAAAGCTCGAATTATTTCACTAAAATATTTAATGTCAAATCTTTTTGCTATGGGATTCAAGAAAAATTCCTCACTCGACTCGTGAATTCCACGTTAAATTTTACTTGAAAAACGATATTGTTTTTCGCGTGAAATTTACCGTGGAATTCAAGAAAGTTCAAAGCTCGAATTATTTCACTAAAATATTTAATGTCAATTCTTTTTGCTATGGGATTCAAGAAAAATTCCTCACTCGCCTCGTGAATTCCACGTTAAATTTTACTTGAAAAACGATATTGTTTTTCGCGTGAAATTTACCGTGGAATTCAAGAAAGTTCAAAGCTCGAATTATTTCACTAAAATATTTAATGTCAAATCTTTTTGCTATGGGATTCAAGAAAAATTCCTCACTCGACTCGTGAATTCCATGTTAAATTTTACTTGAAAACGATATTGTTTTACGCGTGAAATTTACCGTGGAATTCACTCGTCGTGCGACGAATTTATCTATAGTATTTCTTCTCACTGGGAGATTGTCTACTTCTCAATCTGGGGTTTCCCCTAACGCTTACTGTGGAAAAAAACTGTTCTGTTTGCTCACAATATTTACACAATAACATTACAAATAGCTGTATATTTATTTCTGATTTAAAAATTTACATTTAAACGTATATCAAAAAAACTGATCACTTACAATATCATATTTGCATGCATTCACCATTGGGAAGAGTAAACACAAATTGTATTAACTTTTACATTAACTTTTTCACAAAATTGCCATGCAACGCAACAAAAAATATGTCACTTTTTCATGAAGCTTCCTGTCAATAATATGAAACTAAAAGGATATTGTTTGAGGTACTTTAAAATTGCCATAGATTTGGCATGTTGAGGGGATATAAAATTCGTAAAATAAGGGGGAAACCGCAAGTAAAATGCTTGATTTCTTAAGCTACTAAATATATAAGCAACAGACACAAATATATAAATTAACAGACGCCAATACAGCTTGTAATATTGCTCCTAAATAGCCTGGTATTATCCCATCCAGTTCCATATGCAGAGGCAGCAATGGATGGCGATGGCAGCTGACCATATCTACATATGTACTGTACCTCAAAATTCCAGTGGGTTATGGTGAATATTTGCCACATTTTCCATACAATTAACTAATTATTTTTTTCAATTTGGAATCCAGGAAGGAGGATTAAATCTAAGCCACCCTTGTTTGGATATTACCTCGAATCCTTAGGACCAGTACCAGTAATAATTTCAACATTCTGTACCAGTCCCAGAGTCCCAAAGCTTCACTCATTTACTGAACTGTTTAGTTTACTCCACCTAAAAACTTCAAAGTAAGAACAAAGAAAAGTTCTATTTTACAAGTTTACTGTGCAATTTACAAGATAGGCCACAAGATATAGCCAAGGTCAGAGGTTCCATATTTGTTTTTTTTATTGGCCAGTTTGTTCACCATGCCCCACTAAAACAGACACACCCACGTGCCCAAGCAGGCTTGGATAGATGGCCTGACCATGACGAATCAAGCTCAAAATAAGCCGGTCCTCTGTTCAAGTCAGGAATCGAGCTGGAAAGGCTGCGACGAGAGGTCACCCCATCCTAGAGAAGGTGTCTTAGTTAAAGATTTCAGTGATATGAAGCAGTGAAGCTTTCAGACTCTGGTAACCAGGATAAATGTGGTGTTACCCAACTCGGCAAATTACTGGGTACCCCTGAACTTTGACATTAACCCTGGTACCACCAGAGTTTTGGAAATGCAGTGTGCTAAAAACAAACTTTTCCAAGCTGTAAATGGGCCAGTAACAGTAACTTGCTTGTGGATGACAGAGCGGAAATGACCTGCTTAGATCACTAAATTTCAAATAATAAGGTCAGGTTAACTCAGATAAGCTTGATCTTTTGCATACAGACTCCTTGCCTGATTAAAAACAAAATATCAAAAATGACTTTTTTCTAATGGATCCGTCTTTGAGATATCAGGCTTTACAGCCATTCTCAGTTACACATGGTTGGCGGAAAAAAGCTTGCAAGCAAAACTTTATTTTTCTGTCTTGTCTGAGCGTGACAAGCCAGCGAAAGCACGTGCGTGGCCATGGAAACTTTGACAAAAAAACAACGAGTTTTTGCTTGCAAGCTTTTCCCCCGAGACCACATGTAACTGAGAATGGCTGTAAACTTTGGTTTCTGTGCCATTTTATGGGAGAATTAGTACTCTGATCAGGAATTCTGCAAACTTTGTTCAATCATATCTAAAATTCATATTCTTCAAATTTCTTTAAAATTTGGAACTAAGCTTTTGGTCATAGAAACTATTTGTATACGGAATCTCGAGCTTATTATATTAAAATAATATGGCAAAGTTAGACATTTCATTTTCGGTCATTTCCGCTCTGTCTTCGTGGATACAATTATGCTACCAAGTGTGGAGGAATTCCCAGCTCAGCAAAGTCCTTGACAGTCATCTCGTCAACATCAGCGATGTTATCCATAAGAACTTGTATAGACAAGTCCAGCAGTGGTGGCAGTGTTAACCATATTTGGTGCATCTCATTGGAACGTGAATCTGTGTCAGCCTGAAGAGATCTTACCCCACCAAATATACATACAACCTGCAGAGGTTACAGCGGCAGAATGGAAATAAACTGGGTATGGGAGAACCTGTAACGAAAACAAAAATATTAGTATTATTATGTATATATACAGTAATTATGATATGGAATCAGGGTGGAGGTATAACACCATTTGCATTGAAGTGGGGATCTGTGAGGGAAGTTTGCTGCGGAGGAGCTTTACTGCTTGGAATGAGAGTAAAATAAAAAACACAATTTTATAATGCTCTTAATTCCAGCTCTAAGCACAAAGCCATTAGAAATTGTGATGCCTAAACTCTAAGATGTGAACTTCAGTTTTTTTTTTGCAAGTGAAGTTTAAAATTATTGTAGTGAATTCTGTCAGTGATGATTGTCTTTGGCCAGCCCAGTAGTTCTTTTATGCACCTCATCATCAGCTTTGGTGTATGTATTGAGAGAGGAATCCTTGGGATAATAAACTTATTATTAATAATATGGGACCTTGGTTTATAATCTCATCGAAAAATAAAACACAGAGAAATGGCAAATCACTTCAACCAATGACGAAAGCTGATTGAAACAACAGAGAAGAATCCTTCGCTGCACCAGCTGAGAATCACAAACCTGTTGCGCAGAGAGGCACTGCTAGATGTGCTTCATACAAAGAAACAAGGAGACTCAGGGCCTGATACTGCGACCATATGGTCACCAATGGCGACTAAATTTAGGGACTTGGCGACCAAAAGTTTAGAGCTACTTGCCAAATGGCACCCCATCATGCTGAGTTCAGCTGAGAACCACATTTATGTGGCAAATAAAATTTTGCTTTGTGGTGGCTAAAATTTTTGAATTAGTCACTAATGGCAACTAGCGAAAAAAGTTAATGTCAGGCACTGAGACTTGGCCAGATTATGAAGTTAAAAGGACTGATACTACAGAAATAGGTAGTATGACTAACAGCTCAAGACAAAACCTCCTGTGCAACTGAAAGTACTGTAATTTGAGAGCACATGGTCACATTCCTTTGATAACAATCTGTCACACCCAATATCCAACTGTTAGAAAATATAAATCCCTAGAAGTTTTGTCATTTCTTGAGGAATTTTTGGGGGCAGGGTATGCTTTTGAATGAAAATTACATGCAGAATTACAAAGTGAAATAAATGCTTGATTGATTTTGCTAAAGAAATTTGATCATTAAAATAGCTTTTCATACAGACAGTGTCTGTGTTTTCTTGGAGCCAAAAGCCACTCTACATGTTTGGTAGTACACCGTATAATATTTACCTTGGGAAACTTTGTCCACTGGAGTGTATCTAAATCTAAACTCCATATGTCATCATACAAAGTTATGCCGTCGTATCCACCTGTGATATAAACAGAATTGTTGTAGAGCACACAGCCATGGCAACGGCGTCTTGGAGGGAACCCATGTTGCCCTGATGGTAAACAATTATGCAACTGCCATGATGTTGAAGCGTAATGAAAGGAATGTACTTTATCTAGGTTAAAAAATCCTCTGGGTCTGTGCTGCCCATACCACCTCCAATAATAAAGAATCTGTCTTTGTAATGCACAGCCTCATGCCTGTATCTTGGGAAAGGCACATCCTTATTGTCTGTTTTAACAAATTTCCAATCCTTTGTCTTGAAGCAGAACTTAGAGAGATAACAATTAAACATGTTTCCTGTTGTTCCAGCAAACACATAGAGTTGCTGGTCTGGGGACAGAACCATACTTTGGCCATAACCAGGGATAGGTAGTTTCGGCTTTCTATCCAACACAGCACCCAGTAAACGATGGTCTGCTTCATCGTCGCTTTCTGATTCAGAATCTGAGTTATTGTTTTCACTAGTTGTACTGTTGGCTACCACTTCAAACCATTTTTTCTTTCCAAGAAGGCACATATGCAGTTTAGAACTGTTGCTTTGTCCGAAAGGAATACCAGATCCACCATAGACAATTAGATTACCCTTATTAAGTACAACACAACTTGAACACACTGAAGCAGGAAATGGACCTGTGGTATCCAGAAGCGACCAGCAACATGTGCTTGTATGGAAACACCACAACTCTCGAAAGATCTTCTGGCTGTAGTGGGGAGAATAGCCGCCAAACACGTACACATTCCTATCTTCGGCTACGCATCGATGTCCGCTTCTTTCTCCAGGTACAGGGATGGTGTTTCGAGGTTTTATTGTGCGAACAACAGACATCGACCTTTCCTCTTGAGCCGCCATGATTGAATTAACGAACTACCGTGAGAAGCCTGGGATCGTACCCGAGGTCATCCCGGAACCTTTCCGGGACTTTTCCGAGCTATGCCGATGGTCGTAAGTGAAAGTCGAGTGGTCTCCGACTGGCGCAATGTTCCATGGGACTCGAACCCAGTACTCATAAAGTTCCCCGGTCCGAGCTTTTTCAAGATGGCGGCCGACACGAACTCAACTGCCTATAATGAATTTGAAAGTATTTTGCAGGTAATATCAACAATAAATCTTCTTATTTTTGATTTTATATTTGAACTAACTAATTGTGCAGTTTATGTAAAGCTATTGTCGTGTTTATGAAAGTTTGAAAAGAGTTTTCAACATTTATACTGTTGGCTTTGCTGTCAAAAAGTCTCGTCTAGAGTTTAGTTTAGGCTAAGAAATGTTTTCTGCGTGAAAATTGGCTGATGTAGAATTGTGTATCGTGAAACATGTACATAAATTTAATTTTACATTCTTCGGTTAGCATCAAGATTTAATACGGTACAAATTTTGTGCAAAAGGAGTGAGTTTATGGGAAATGTTTCTATGGCAACACATAACAAAATTTCCTGAAACTCCTAACGCCCTTTATACAGATTATTTTAAAGAAGGAAAATATTTTTTCAGGAGAATAGGAATATAAATACTCCTGATAGAGGTGTACATATGACTATGTTGTTATAATTTTATGTTATTTACACTACAAGTTGTTGATACTAATTTGTTATGTCTGCAATGTGTTTCATTAGTAACTTTTTTTTTGTCTCTCCCACAGGGAATTCAAAGAGACATAAATTGCCTTTCAGATAATAACAGAACCACCAGAAGAAGAGCGCTGGACAAAATTAGAAAGGAAACTTTACAAAGAAAGATTGCTCTTTCTCCAGCTGTTCTCCAAAGATTATTGGACGAAATCATCAAACCTTTATTGAAAATGTTCTCTGACCCAACAGAAAAGTGTAGAGAGCTTTCTGTGCAGATTATAGCAGAGTAAGATTCATATGGGTACTGCCAAGAGAAGAGGGATGTTATACAGAATATCATACTTTTAAGAAAAAAATGTATAGAAGTTTACAATTTCCATATACCCCTATAAGTCATCACTTTGACAAAATAGTGTGATCAATGTTTATACACATAAATTGGCTGCCTAAACCTTTTTTTTTATAAATTCGACAAAATATGGTATAAGGTCCTTTTCTCATAGCCCATGTTTCAATTTGCAAAGTCTATTATTGTGATTTGACGTTGTCTTTTATTTGTTGCTATTCCAGGGCTATTGCACTCTTTGCATATAAAGTGTCTTTTTATTCTAGATTTTCTAAAAAGGTAGAAGACATCTCAACATGTTTACCATATATTATCCCAACTCTGGCACAGAGACTTGGGCAAGCTGAGTTGATTGAAACCTGTGAAGAAATACGATTAGCACAAGTGGAAATGTTGAGGACTATTAGTGAACTTTGTCAGAATAAGATGGCTGTGTATATTGATGATTTAGTCAAGATCTTGCAGAGGACTCTCATTGATCCATATCATGAAGTTAGAAAAGTGAGTATGGGATTTCTCTAGCAAGATCAAAACAGTATGGTAATGAAGATTCCAGCTATAAGCGCACATGCTCTTTCTTATTCAGAAATGCTCAAGCCATATGTCCCACAACTACCAGAATGGCTGATTGCATTTTTAAACCGCACCTGGGGGTTGAGGACCTACAGCTGTATGGAAAATTTTCCAAGTGGGGTTGTTTTGGACTCTGGAAATTCAATGGGAGGAAGTGTGTCTGGAGACTGGAAATTCCAAGGGGAGTAGAAAAAGTGATTTTCCAGGGGCATTTTATCCAAACATAGATTTTCCAGGGGTATTTTGCCATAAAAAAGGGACATTCCAGGGGAGGTGGTCCTTTATGAGGTTTGAAATTCCTGGCAAAGGGGTCTGTTTCACGAGTGGAAATTCTAGTAGGGGAGGGGGTCTTTTTAAGGGAGGTTCATAACCCCCCTGGTGCGGTTTAAAATGCAATCTGCCAATGCAGCACAGGCTTTTTTAACAGTTTGTTTGACAAATGTCCCACATCTACCGACATGCAGCACATGCATGCATTATAATTGTCAATCAAATCAAGTTTCTTCACAATAGGAGGATCCTTGCTGACGTCATTGTTTACATTCACAAAATTTTGAAACACCGTTTTTAGCTTCGAAAATGCAACGAAAAGCTCAAAACAAGTTTATTTTTCATTCTTAAAAAAGTCTTGACCTGTTTCCTTTCTTTCTGTGACATTTTTCAGGCTAGTTGAAGCTTTTCAAAATTGTGTGAAAATCATTGGGGCAAAACACTAATTAGCTCACATGTTTCCTCTAAATTGAACGTTGCACCACATGCTTAGAATTCGAGATATCAGCTTGAAATTTTCCAATTATGTTCTATTTACAGTACTCCATTGATATTCAGAACGCATCATTTTATAGCTCCCTCGAACGGACTGATTCTGAACATTGCTTATGCTAATGAGCTCAAAATGTAAACAAAGGATCCTCCTATAGGATTGGCTGATGAACCAGAGAATCTTGTTTTTGACCAACCACAATGTTTACTAATGCCTGGTGCACACTAGTGACATGAATGTGATAACGACATAAGCACATAATAGCAAAAGAACATAACAACGTTGGAGAAAAAACATGTTTTTCTTTTATGTCGTTAAGTCTATGTTGTTACAGTACAGTCTGGATGTATGTTAACACTTACACGCGTGTAGTGTGGGTGTAGTGTGCGTGTAGTGTGGGTGTAGTGTGGGTGTAGTGTGGGTGTAGTGTGGGTGTAGTGTGGGTGTAGTATTACACGAAAAGTTCGTGTAGTTTTCCTTTGTTATGCAGGAATGCAGGGATGACTTGAATAAAGCTCGTCGAATGAATCGGCTTGTTTAAAAAGTATGCTCGGTAACGTGAGCTTCCGAGCCGACAGTTTAGTTTAACGTTGGAAAAGCCTTGGAAAGTTGGAAAGTTTATTAGAAGAGTTATCTTGTAAACTTCAAACGCAAAGTTCTAGAGTGAAGTCGGCAACTCGAACTAAGAAAGACTCAAAGCACGCTTTCGTCATTTGAGCATATTTTATGCGCTATTTTCATTCGCGCTGTAAACTTCGCATCGGAAATACTGTTAAAAACGCATTCGCTAGGTCTCAAAGATTTATTTGATATAAGATTCGTCACGATCCGTTGTTTATTAGAAGAGTTATCTTGTAAACTTCAAACGCAAAGTTCTAGAGTGAAGTCGGCAACTCGAACTAAGAAAGACTCAAAGCACGCTTTCGTCATTTGAGCATATTTTATGCGCTATTTTCATTCGCGCTGTAAACTTCGCATCGGAAATACTGTTATAAACGCATTCGCTAGGTCTCAAAGATTTATTTGATATAAGATTCGTCACGATCCGTTGTTTATTAGAAGAGTTATCTTGTAAACTTCAAACGCAAAGTTCTAGAGTGAAGTCGGCAACTCGAACTGAAAAGACTCAAAGCACGCTTCAGTCAGTTGAACATGTTTGTGCGCTATTTTCATTCGCGCTGTAAACTTCGCATCGAAAATACTGTTGAAAACGCATTCGCTAGGTCTCAAAGATTTATTTGATATAAGATTCGTCACGATCCGTTGTTTATTAGAAGAGTTATCTTGTAAACTTCAAACGCAAAGTTCTAGAGTGAAGTCGGCAACTCGAACTGAAAAGACTCAAAGCACGCTTCAGTCAGTTGAACATGTTTGTGCGCTATTTTCATTCGCGCTGTAAACTTCGCATCGGAAATACTGTTGAAAACGCATTCCCTTGGTCTCAAAGATTTATTTGATATAAGTTTCATTCCGATGCGTTGTTTATTAAAAAAGTTATCTTGTTAACTTCAAACGCAAAGTCCTACAGTGAAGTGGAATAGTCAAAGATTAATGTCGACACGCTTTAGTCCGCTGAGCATGTTTGCATACTCTTGATCTCAGCTCGATAATTAGGTAGAAATCTGCGTGTAATTTGCTGAGTGTAGTACACTCAATCCCAAACTACACCCACACTACACCCACACTACACCCACACTACACCCACACTACACCCACACTACACGAAAAAAGTGTTAACATACATCCAGACTGTACTGTATGTTGATGTTATGTTGTATGTCATGATGTTCACACTTGAACATAAGAGCAAAAGAGAGCATGCACTCATGTTATGTCCTTATTGTCTCTAGTGTGCACCAGGCATAAGTCATCACATTCTGTACTTTGTACTGAATCAATCAATCAATCAATTAATTTTGTTAAAGAAAAATGTGAAAGCCAAATTACATGTGATGCCCTGCAAGTAGACAATGAAAAATGTTAAAATGTCTAGGAGAGGGAAGACAAAAAGAAGAATGTTTAAATAAACAGGAACATTTAAAAGAAAAACTAGATGAACCAACAGATGAAGCAATAACAAAATTGCAACAAAGAAAGCTAGCTAATGATAGAATAGTCTCTTGGTAACTTTTCCTGGGGGGACTCCCCTATTTTTGGGATGGGGGTGCTTGTCGGGAAGTTCGATTTTACCCCTAAAAGGTACCAAACATGGCGTCACTTAGTTGATTTTTAAACCCTAAAAGGTACCAAAAAGACGCATTTTCCCTTTTTACGTCTGAAATTCAGGCTACCCACAAGTGTGCATTCGCCCTTCATTTGCTAGAACGGACCTCTAACAGGTACCTATATCTGGATTTTTTTTTCAAATTTTACCCCTGAGAGGTACCAGCAGAGGCCTGATGTTAAACCCTAAAAGGTACAAGGAGCACTCCCACCCCAAAAATATGGGAGTCCCCCCCCCCCAGGTGACCTTTATGATTTATTTTTTCCTTTGTTGAATAATTGTTTGAGAATCCATAAAGCAATCTTGTTCCTCAAAATATCAAAGAATGATTTACCTCTTGATGTCATTTGAAACCTGAGCTATCATGATTTTTTTTATTTTTCTGTTTAATTATAACCATGTTTTATTCCAGGAAAGCTGTCGCTGTATTAATCTACTTGCTCCTGCAATACCAGAGCAGTTTTATTATCAAGGGAATTCACTAGTAAACCCTCTCCTCAAAACAATTAGTCATCAACATTCTAAAGTCAGACAAGCTTGTATTCAGGTAAGTTTTTTGCAATACTGGATGTGGTAGTGAGATCCATGTCTTCTGGCAAATTCTGCATGTTCACATCTTCAGGGAATGATTGTTATGTGTCTCACTTAAATTTACTCAAAGTTAAACCAAGGAATTTGTACCTGCATGGGTACAGGGCGACCCCCTGCCACATCCATGCATCCCACGCATCAGGTGTGCTTGCATTTCCAGCATTTCGTGAGTTGCAAGACATCTGAATTCCTTGAAGATTGCTGCCACCCTTACCTACCCTCGCACTGTATGTTACTGCGGTTTTCGTAATTCTGCGAACTCTCGCTAACGATTTCCAACCGTAAAACCGCCTTCTGGCTTCGTCAATCAAAGCCCCGAGTCTTTTCGTCGTTACTCTTTGTGCTTTTTGATTGGCCAGCGCCTAAGCAGTGCTAAAATGGCTTCCTGTCGCGACGGCAACGTTACGTGCTGGCCAATCAAAAAACACAAAGAGTAACGACGAAAAGACTCGGGGCTTTGATTGACGGAAGCCAGAAGGCGGTTTTACGGTTGGAAATCGTTAGCGAGAGTTCGCAGAATAACGAAAACCGCAGTAATGGAATTGAATATAATTTAGAGGCAATTGAATTCTCGATCTCGGATTTTAATCAAATTGTCGATCTCAATATGATTGGGAAACTCATTCTAAATCTCAGAATTTGAAAACAGCATTATCGAATTTGGCCATTTGCCACCCCTTTTTCTATAAATATTTAAATTTTAATTGAGCATGTTTCCATCTCCAGAAAATGTTGTCTTAGGTCAAATGTTCAAATGTAGACTGGCTTTGACTTTCACAGTCATGATTAAATGTGAAATTTCTGGTATCTCTTGCTGGACCTAGGAATGATTTGTTTTGACCGTGATGTGAGATGAGTTTGAGATATGCCTACAGTATGTTCCCTATGTATGTTTTTTTTTCTTGCAGACAATAGGTGTTGTCATACAGTATGGTGATGGCAAGAATGTTGATGATGTGACCTCCCATCTAGCCCAGCGCACATTTGACACCTCCCCTGCCGTCAGAGCAATGGTCACCACAGTTGTAGGATCATGGCTTCTACATTTACGAGATAGGTATTGATTATAATCAATCACTCTTGTTTATGTCATTTAATAGTTCCTGTCAATCAGTAAGTTATTTATCTGTCAATTTCAAGTGCCTTCCTGACAATGTACAGGGAACAGGGCCGGAAATGACTGCCCATCATTTGACATTCTCCAATCAAATCAAGTTTTAGCGTGCTAGCAGGCGTTGGAGGCTGTTTTTATCGGTGAAAACCCGGAGTTCGTAGTCGCGAGCGCCATCTTGGATTTTTTTGGCCGAGTGACAATGGGGATGAAGCTTTGTTACAGTTTGTTGTGACAAGGATAATGATTGCATCCGGGTTGTAAAACAAGGTGCTTGGGCTCCGAGATAATTAGAGCAGATTTCAGATGACCGGCGAAAGTAAGCGACACTTACATATTTTAGTCATTGAATCTAATGGTCCTGAAGAGTCTTTAGTCTTTCAGGCAATCTAATTGCGAAATAAATCAAAATGTGCCAAAATGCTCACAGCCCAAAAATAAAATGCGACTTCACCACCTGGTTGGTTTGTTGTTGAATGGCTTCCACTTTTGATTAGCTAGTAGTTTTCCATTTGTGTTTTGTTTTCGATAGTCATCTGAAATCTGCTCTATGATCTGTTTTAATTGTTTATGTGTTACCTTCAGGTATTCCTACTTTCACAAACTCCTTCCCTATCTGTTGACTGGTTTATCAGATGAGATAGAAGACATAAGAATACAGTCAAAACGATTCATGGACCAGGTATGCTGACAGATTGAACTCTTTAGGCAAGTTTTTGTTACCAAAAAAAAAGAAAAGTAGGATGGATTGGCAGATGGAGGAAAGGAACCCCTGTACATTAGGAACGTGTCATTATTTACCTTGGGGGGAGGGCTCCCATTTTTTTCAAACAAGGCTAAAAAAATTAGGACCCTCCCCTTGAACATAACAAAAAAAATGTGACCCTCCCCCAGTCGTAGGTAAAAAAATTAGGACCCTCCCCCGTGCAATTTATTTCTGACAAACCTCTTAGATAGACTATTGTCCAAGTGACTTCTGTCATGCACCAGTCAATTGACATCACGGCCCCCTGATTTAACATTCACGTGTTAAATGTTACTATTTTCCCGGTCACCAGGGACATGGTCGTTGTTAAAGCTCCAGGCCCCCGGGGACACTTTTGCAACATGGCGAAACGCGCCTTTATTTTGATAAACGCATTTCATCAAGCCTCCAGAGAAAAGATAAACGTTTTATTTTCTGCGTGTAGTAAAAAAGCCTGTTGGTTTTATTCTTCACGCGCTAGTACAAATTATTATTATTCATGTGCGTGAAGCGCAGCCCAAAAACGAATTTCTATGCAGCTTGTAACGTCGAACTAACTTCTTTCGAACATATTGACTGCCAACCAGGCGTATCACTGGAGGGCTTTTGGGGGTTTTCATTTGTCCTTGCCAAGATACACATGCTTGTAACGACATTCGTACGCATTCCATTTAAGCGCCACAAGTGTATTGTTTTCTTTGGGCAAGTTCTCCAAAACTAGATTAGATGTCATTCCTTATGCGCGCGAAGCGCGCCGAAATTTTCAACATAATCAGTAAAATAAAACTAGAAAATGATATAGAACTCGTTGCTGGAATCTCTCTTTCAAGGCTTCAGGTTTCGAGAGATCCTCCCCTTTCACTCGCCCAAAAATGAAGTGATCCCTCCCAAAATCCTCCGACCTCGGTCCTTAAACCAATATATTTTCGCACGATAATCGAACTTCTGGTTCAGCGTTAATTCCCCGTTAATGCCCCGCTATAGAAGGTCCGTGTTAAGTTCCCTGCCCTTCCGTAGATTAATGTTTTAATCCCCGGCCTGACCGCTTTACTTTCCCGCCCTGTCCCGGGGGTGGGGGCCGGGGTGTCAATTGACTGGTGCATAACTAACCGCGGTTATTATTCATCGCCTCGATTATTTACGTGAGAATGTTTGGTAATACACGGGTAAAATGCAGTGATCCTCCCTCCAAGTACAATGATTAACGTAATCCCACATCTCCCTCCCCTGTTTGACCTAGTACTGTAGACATTTTACAGAAAAATGGGCTCGCATAACCTTAGTTGCGCTCGAAGCGCGCCCAAATTTTGATAAACGTTTGTTTGTTTGTTCATCGTTTTTTTTTTTGTTTGTTCATCGCATTTCATCAAGCCTCAGAGAAGGGTAGATGAACATGTTTTGTGTACGGCATAGTAAACAAAGCCTGTCAGGAGCTCAGGAAGTACACCACCTCAACTATATAGGTTAGGTTATATTATTCATGCGCACAACTGCGCTCCGCAAATGACGAAGATATTTCATGTGCGCGAAGCGCGGCCCAACGGACGAATTTCTATGCTTGTAACGTCGAAAACTCACGCTTACCTAAGGGGTCTTCTTTCAAACATATAGTGACATGCCCTCCAGGCCTATCATTTGCAGGGAAATTTTGGGAGAGTTTGATTTTCCTCGTCAAGATAACTTGTTCTTGTCAACGGTAGTGTTGTCATTGCTCAAAGAGTATATTAGACGTCATTGTTTATGCGCGCGAAGCGCGCCGAAATGTTTATGAAGAAGTTGCTGAAATAACCACTATCGCTATTTGTTTTACCCTTTTCATCGTCCAAATATTGCTGAAAAAAATTATGACCCTCCCCCCAAACAGGAGTGAAAAAAATTTGGACCCTCCCTTTAGACACGCGAAAAGAATTAGGACCCTCCCCACAAAAATAGGAGCCCTCCCCCCCGCTAAATAATGACACGTCCCTTAAGTCCCGTTTACACTTTTTTTTTTCTCACACGTACGCGTCAACTCAAAATCACTAATGTAAACTAGGGGCAACTCGGTGGCGACCTGCTGCGATTTTTGTCGTGTGATGTCATGGAGATTTCAAATGTTCAAAACTCTTTGCAACTTGATGCGATTTGAAGAAAAGAGAGCACAGAAATCGCACCGGATTTGCATCTCGTTTACACTAGAGTGTTGGAATTGCAACTCCGCGCGAGAAAAATTGCCACGACAAATGCAACAAAAATCGCAAGTGTAAACCGGCCTTTAGACTTAGCTAAGATCACAGGTTGGGGTGAACATTAAGTGGTGGCAGCCTGATAAAATCTCAAAAGTACTAGCCCAAGTACCAACCCGAAACAGCTGCCTCACATACTCTCCTCGTTTATATTCCTCATTTTCTATGAGTACCAAGGCCATGCACCAATACACGACTTTGCTAACGTGGAATCCCTCCGACCAAGCTCCTCAAGGAACAAGTAACAAAAGAAGGAAGCCATGGTTGAATGCAGCCATTCATTTCGTTTTTTTGTTATTTGTCCCTGAGGCACATTGTATTGTATTGCATGGTTACTAGAAATTTCATGCATTTGTAGGTTGGAGAGCTTTATGCACAGGAAAATGAGGAAGATCTGAAGGACAAACTCAACTTTGAAACCACCCCATCCTACAGAATAATCACAGGTACCTAGGTTAGACTGGTTTTCACATGACTGCCGTGAAACTAATTGCAAAGTACGTAATTACGGTACACCAATTCTGAACAAAACCTATAGGAGTAATTACAAAGTAATTGTGACTTACTCAAAACAATCATTTGAAATCTTCTTTAAGTAGATCCTGCTTTTTAGTTACCCAGACAAGGGGCCTTGGCTTGCACTACTTTTGTCACTGAAAGAATATTGATTATTCAATAGCGTGGAGTTTCTAGTTAACTACGAAAAACCGGTAATTTCGGTTGGGATTCCAATGGTATAGTCGATGTTTTGGTCGTTTCGGAATGGTTTGTACCATTGGCACTCCAACCGGTTTTATGACCAAATAAGGTAGCCGATCCGAACCGATATGCAAATGGTAAGCGCCATTCCACTCGGTTTTTCATCCCAACCGGAATGGTTTTCTACCATTTGACGCTGATCCAACCAACCGGTTTTCCTTTACCAATGGTAAGCACCCCTGGACATTACTTGCTGATTTTAAAAAGATTAGCAGCCAGACAGGTTAGGTATTATCAAAATAAATAATTTGGTTTCTACCCATACTGCCTTTCAGTCTGGGTGCATATGCTTGAGTGCTTACAAGGCCAGCAACCTTGCCTTTTTGAAAAAATGTCCACAGTTGACTCATTTTACGCTACCAGAGGCTCTGATACAAAATTGAAATGACATGTACCTCTACCAAAAGTTAATATATAGATTTAGGCAATGCCTAAAAGCGGAACTCCAATCATACACACCCCACGTCTTACTCACAGGGAGCTCACCTTTACAGTTTAAATCAAGAAAATTCCTGTTACCATTATATGGCAATGGTAGTATTAGCGCGTTCTGATTGTGCTTACCGATAACTGATAGTGAAGTCGTTTCTTTCCTCCGAAAGTCTCCGTCGTGTTGAGTTGGCTTGGATATGTTGCTTTCTCATGTGACGTTGAATAATACGTATGGGGCTCCACTCCGTGCCTTCGACACGGGGAGTTCCGCTAATACGTGAAGAACAGAATACCTTATACGAGAGCGAATTTTATTTGGATTAAGGAACTTATGCCGGATCGTTTGAGGATTGTGCGCTTGGGGTGCGCGCGCGGCCTTTGCGATGAATCAACAATAATATCGTGTTGGATTTAATGGCCACTTGAGTGGCGTTTAATCAATCATTAACAATCAATAATTGCGTATAGGCAATTACAAGCTGAATTTTTATCTTGTCAACCAACCCGATACATGTGTTTGATTCAGAGTAAAAATTGGTGGCGGCAAAATTAGCCAGAAGCCACACCCTGTAGCGAACTCGCTCGCGAGTTTTGGTATGAACGCGAAAAAATCCAACAAAAACAATTGTTTTCAATTGAGTAATTATATAGGCTTGGTTTCCAGTCGTAGTTTGTATCGTTTCTAATGAATCCTCCTCGGCGGGGGTAGGAGCACGGGCTCATCTTCAACCGCCAAGGCTGGAACCGAGCCTAGTAATTATACTAAAAAAACTAAAACACAATTTCGTCTGTGTGGCTATTCGCCGATAATCACGTCGCCTACTAAATATAAAAGAAATGTAAGAGTACAAAATGTTGCTGAAAATCATAGATTATTACAATCCATTATCATTATTATTATGGAGCAGTATATACATCTGTTTAGGAGAAATGTTACTCCGAATAATGACAGTTTCATACTTAGGCGATATTCACCATAAATAGAAGACTGGATAAGAAAAGCAATATTTCGGTTTAATTCAAACCATCATCAGGCTAGTGAAATACAAGTAGCGCGGGAGAACTTAAATACAACTAGATTATTTGAATAACAATAGGTCGCGGCTCGCTTTAAGGCCGGAGTTCATTAGAGGTTGTTTTGTTTTGATGTACAAGGCTTCTTTAAAAAGCAAAACATTCCAGTTATTATCAGTGTCCAGTGTCCTTACATTGTCCCGTATTGTGTTAAGATAATATTCCTTGATGTCAATAGAGCCACGGTCTGCGCTATCATTAGGAAAATTATGAAGTGCTAACAAATACTGAAATTTGTCACAGTTGTTGAGGTGATAGAAAACAGCGCTCTCGTTATTACGGGAATGCTCATATGTACGCTCATAAAGGGTGCGCTCTGTTTTACCAATATAGCTCGCATTACACATCGGGCAAGTAATCTGGTACACTATGTTAGATTTACTTAACAATGGCGTTTTATCTTTTGTATTTGTATGAAATGAAATTTTCCTAGTGTTAGGAATAACTTTAAAGTCAACATTCTTAGTGGTAAGGCAACGGCGGAGCTTACGGATGCAAGACTTCGTAAGGGTTTCGCCCTTTTTACCAATATAAGGCATGTTGACCCAGATAGTGCGTTTGGTGTTGGTCTCTTGGGCATGGCCGGCAGGAGGGGGGTTACTACCAAAAAGGGCGGATCTTGAAAACCGTTCAACAAGGCCTTCTGCTACGCGCTTGGGAAAATTATTCCAGGATACAAATTTTCTAACCATAGCTAACTGGGCATCTACCTTGCTACTGTCACAGATACGGTAGAGTCTATATAACATCTGTATGCTACAGTTCAATGCAACACAGGGCGCATAGCGTAACCTGTGAGCAATTAAGTGAAACTCGATTAAAAAATATATGATCAATTAAATTAAGTTTGGTGTCTCCGAACGAGTGAATACTACTACTAATATTATTATTATTATTATTATTATTATTATTATTATTATTATTATTATTATTATTATTTGTGATTATGATTAGTATAAATTGCTCAAGTGATTATAAGAATTTCCGCTCTGATTGGTCGAGAGGTTTGTTGTCTCCTGTCTTGATGTGATTATAACAAAGGATTGTGAGTGCGCGCACGAGTTTTGTTATGATCGTGGAAAAAAACCCAGGTTTTTTGTCTATAAACCTTATGAGTCACTTATTATTATGGCAATTATATTCGTCTCGGTGAGTATTCGCTCATAATCACGTCGCCTCCGGCTACTAATTGTTAATTTATTGTCATTATTACTGTTATTATTATTAGTGTACGGCAGATACTTAGAAAAAGACTTCTATACAAAAACGTGTCACATTTCTGCGACCAAAAGCATTATACAAGCATGCAAATTGACTGATTTTGCAGTTGTTGTTGAGTATCTCATCAAACTCTCGTCTTTCGCGTTCTTGCTTTTCCTTCTCGTCCTTGTCTCTCTGCTCTTTCTGTTTTCTCTGCCGTTTCCTCTCTCTCATGATGTCCAGCACACTCACAGGCTCGCCAGTGGACATGTCGCTCCATTTCATCTCACTCCTCGCTCCTCCTTCGCCACATAAGTCGCTCGCCCGCTTTTGACTTTGAATCCACTCCTGAAACAGCGCCTTTTGTTCTTGTTCAGTATTCTTCTCTGCCGGGAATTCCTTTCGGGGCGTTTTGTTCTTCAATTTGAAAATCGATTTCAGCGAATTCATGATAAATTACTAGTCAGCAAGCCTGCTGCTCAGTTCCAAGCCCAAAATATTAAAACCTGAAAAAACATTTTCCAGTCTGTTTTAGTGTTGCAAATGCGTCATAAGATATCACTCCTTAGCAAGCCGTTACTATGGTAACGGTTCTCCTCGTTATACACGAATTTCTCGTCTATTTTGTTGCTAACGCGTCGTTTTATGTCTTCAGAAAATATTTGCCTTTGCGACCGTTTTCTTTTATTCCCCTGAAACTCGTATCCAAGTTAGAAACAAATTTCGAAGATGGTCTATTAAAGGAGAACACTACAGAAACTGTCGTTTTTTGCGTCTAAGTGAAACCAGGTAGGCGTAAAACAACATTTTAGGTGTATTCACTAGCGGATCTAGGAGAGGGGGCAGGGGACCGGTGCTCCCTCTTGCAAGCGAAACTTTATAGGAAATACGGCTCCCCCCTTACAAGTGAAAATTTATAGGAAATACGGGAGCAAGTTTTGATGTTTGAAGCTTAATCTTTGTCACATGTTTTATTTAACGCTGCCCCCTCCTTCCGTGATGTGCCCCTCCTTACCAAATTTCGGGACCCACCACTGGTATTTATTATACCTTTTATTAAAGAGAGATTTTACAAGGACCTCGAGATACCATTTGCATACAAACCTTTCAAAAGATGCTGAAATCAAGCCAATTTTCTAATAGCCTGCGAGCAGAGGTTTGTTTCTGTCAGTATTTTATTAAGGCCGGTCTACACGATTCTTATTGCATTTGTCGTGCGATTTTTCTCGCGCGAGTTGCAATTCCAAATCTCTTGTGTAAACAAGATGCCAATCCGATGCGATTTCTTTCTCTCTTTTTTTCGAATCGCATCATGTTGAAAAGAGTTTCGAACATATTCGAAATCTCCGTCACATCACGCGACAAAAATCGGGCCAGACCGCGCCGAGTTGCACCTATTTTACATTAGTGATTTTGAGTTGACGCGTACGTGCGAGAAAAATCGCCGCGACTCGCGCCACAAATGTAAACGGGCCTTAAACTAGCATAGTTGTTCGCGCTTTCGCGTGTCTGGTATTTTCGCTGAAATCAAAACAACCACACGATATACCAGACATTTGAACAACTATGCTAGCTAATAAAAGACAGGGAAATGCCTCTGCTAGAAATCTATACTATCATTTACGGATAGTCTGTCTGGACTAACTACCCATAACTGACGAAAACCTCTCGTGTTTCCAAAATCCTTTCTATTTTCTGCAGACGTCCCACGACCGAATCTTGGCTGTCGAATCCTCGTCCAACGGAACTTGTCAAGAATATTACCTGCTGCCTTACGGGACTTGGGTGAATGGACAGTTGAAACCAGAAAAAAGGTACTGGGAAACAAGAGTGACAAGACTAATCATATACACCAGGCAGTAACCCGTCATCTTGAGAAATGTTGAAATTTAGTGTTCCAAGATGGTCACAGTTGAAAACTTGTCTGCAAACAATTTATTTCCAAATTTTTACCCCCCCCCCCCCAAAAAAAAATATATATATATATATATATATACTGATGAGCCCACAAAGGGCGAAACAGTACTGTCTGCAGATTGAGCCATATGTATATTTAAGCTCCTTAACTTTTTGTTTTGTTGAGCACTCTTTTTGAGATTGTGCCATTGCTTTTAGCATTATGCATAGCCCACTGCTTTGTAGTTTGAGCACTCTGGCATGACACAGTGAACCTCTTAATTTGCCTTGTTACATTGTTATCATAGCTGAGGTTCAGTCTCATTTTTCTCTTCTCTGTTCTGCACTGATGAGCCCACAAAGGGCGAAACAGTACTGTCTGCAGATTGAGCCATATGTATATATATAAATAACAATGATAATACTAATGGTTCGTCCCTTATCAACATCAACATTGCAGGCAATCAATAGCGCCCTTTGTTCTGTGAACTAATCAATCTCTGGTTGGCAAATAAATAGCAACAAATGATGTCAACCAGAACAATGAAATCTATTCCTAGAGCTGATTTCGTATGACTGTGAAAACTGACTGCCGCGACACGGGCGTCACGGTCGTGGCGCCGCACGGAACCTGGCCTGCTGTGTAGATACGGAATCAAATCGCGTAGTCGCGGCGCGGCATTGGTCACGGTCGCGACGCGTCAAAACTTTGTCGCAGCACTTTTCACAGTTATACGAATTCTGGTCAAGTTGTTTAATATACAGCACACCATTTCTCCACTTGCACAGGCTGCCTCCCTTGTTTACCACCTTTTGTTCTACGCTGAAGACAACACTACTCAACACATGGAAAAACTATTGTCTGGCCTCTACAAGGGTTGCCATGACGACGAACCCGAAGTCGTTTCCATGGTGATAAAGAGTGCAGAGCTTGCTGGGAGCTTTGTCGAACCCAGTGTGTTCTGTAAGCTAATACTTCCTCACCTCAAGAACACAGCCAGCAACTCAGCCTCTGGTCTAACGAGTTGTCTAATGGTGCTCGCCGCTCTTGTTAGAGGCAGTAACCCCGTGTTATTAGAAGCCAGTTTAGAGGTAAGAAATCCGAGAGTTTAATAGTACCCCGTTCACACGCAGTGATTTTGGCTGCGATTTCTTGGACGATCGGCGACGTCAGACTTGCGCGGTGTGAACGACCGGCGATTTGGCACAGCGATATTTGTCAGTTTGTAGGTGACTTGTAGAACATCGCACCCGCATCGCGCAGTGGAATTTAAATATTATTAGAGCGCCTGCGACATCGCAAGTGAAATCGCCATAATATCGCCTGCCGTTCACACCGTGCGATATGACATCGCCATCAAATCGGAGCTGAATTCGCGCCGTGTGGACGGGCCATAATACGGGAGTATTGCAGCCCTGGCCGAGATTCACATACCATGAGGGGACTTTCATCGCTATGGTTTACACTTTCGTCGCTATGGTTTACACTTGCGTCGCTATGGTTAACACTTGCGTCGCTATGGTTTACACTTGCGTCGCTATGATTAACACTTGCGTCGCTATGGTTTACACTTGCGTCGCTGTGGTTTACACTTGCGTCGCTATGGTTTACATTTGCGTCGCTATGGTTTACACTTGCGTCGCTGTGGTTTACACTTGCGTCGCTATGGTTTACATTTGCGTCGCTATGGTTTACACTTGCGTCGCTGTGGTTTACACTTGCGTCGCTATGGTTTACACTTGCGTCGCTATGGTTTACACTTGCCTTGCGCTTGCGTCCTGCCTCTTGCGCGTGTGTAAACCAGGCCTAAGAGTAACAATCTTGTATTAGCGTTTTTCCCATCAGCGTCAGGATAGCGTCTATTTGATGTGACATATTTTGATCGTTTTGTTTGTGTTTGTTTGCTAGCCGAGTGTTAAAGGGAGCCTGTCATGAAACGCGCATCAGCAAAACTAATTAGACCATCCTATCACATTCCTATTTAAGAATATGTAAAGTTTTCGAGGTTTCTAGCCTTCGCTGGCCATCGTTACTTGTTATTACGGGACGATACTTATTTGTTTTGAGATGCGCAGAACAACTGTGCAGTTGCGTGACAGGCTTGCGTGACCAGCTGTTGTCATTCATATGGATTGTCAGTGCTTTTATTGTACGACTGTGACGTCATTTTACCATATAAGGTCACAACTGAGTTTAGATATATTACACGATTGAAAACGGTATTACACTGTAGCAAACAGGTAACGAACTGGTTTTCGCGCGCAGTTGAATCGCTGCCAATCGTGTTTTCTAGTGAATCTTGAAAAGAAAAAAAATATTTTTGTTCTTAGTACAATACATAATTCCTGTTTTTCATTCGTTTTTTTTTTTCATCTAATACGGGAGGATATTTACTCGTTTCTCGCATTTTTCCTCACCCCCCTGCGGGGCTCGGAAAAATACGTAAAACACAACTCGTAAAATATCCGCCCGTATATATTACGTATAAGCGTCACCCTTTCCGATTTTTACTAGATGAGATGAACAGCTATGTACAGGCTAAACGTTCTACCTACAATATGATCCATCACTTTCGTACCCAGACGTTATGTGTTTACGGTGATTCCTCTATTGTTTTGGAGCTGTAGGGCCTAGGAATGAGTACTATGACACGGAGTCAGAAACATATAACTTAGTTGAAACATGTAACGTCGAACCAAGCTGTGGATTATTCATGGCAAGTTTATGACAATATTTGGTCAATAATGAACTCTCGACTGCTAACCCAAGCAGGTTTTCTCTTCATAATATTTCATTTTTCGTTTAAGGCTACTGTCAACCTTCGAGGGAATTTTTTTTTCTGTTTTTCTTTTTTCGGCTGAACTTAAAGTTTGTGTCATAATCTAGCAACTCGTAAAAAGAAAAATACAAAGAAGTAGTGTTTTCATGCGTAAAAACGAGAATAATGATTCATTTCGTCGGAGCATTTACTAACTCAGCCGACTTTAATCCTTTAATCCTGTTTACATATGACACAGGCTCCCCGCTGATTGCGCGCGAAAACATAATCCGGGACTCATTAGCATATTTACGCACATTTCCTTCAAACATCGAACTACAAGTTAAACGCGAACAACTCAACTTTCAATCTCACGAATTTCAACCATTAATACAACGTTTTGCAGTATTGTACATTTCTGATTCGTCTTGGTGGCTTTCGCGATTGGCCATGTCTCTGCATGCTCTTTAAGAGTATCCGCAAAATGCGTTCCGTCAAGTTGAAGTAAATAGATTCGATATTTCCAAAGAAGCTAGATAATCTGATCGTTCTCGCTACTCGAGCTCGCGTTCCCTGAACATGCAGATTTCCATGTGATTTACATCGGGCCGCTGTGACCGCTGCTGTCTTTTGTTTTCCTCCCTTGGCCTTTTTCCTCTTTGTTGGAGAGTTTTTAGTCTTCCTACTTTGATTTGCAGCGCTTGATTTGCATCGGTTTGATTTTGGCTTTGCCATTCCATTATCCTGATAAGTCGAGGCTTAAAACGATATAAACAATGCTCTTATTTTGAAGAGGCGCTTGAGCGTTTTAGCGTTACGGGAAAACCAATTTATATTTTAAGCGATACCAATATAAATCTCCTCCGAGCAAATACGTGCAAATATTCGCAAAAATTCCTAAGTTGTCTACAGAGTTTTGCCTTGATACCAACAATTGATAAGCCAACGAGAGTTCGCAATAACTCGGCTACGCTAATTGACAATATTTTTACCAATAAGATTGATGATTATTTTGCTAGTGGGAATGTTGTCTCTGACATTACGGACCACTTTTCTCAATTTCTTATACTTCAATCATTTGTTCAACCGATTCAGCCCCCCAAAATTATCTGGCGTGATTATTCTAAATTCTCAGAGGAAACCTTCTTACAAGAATTATCGCAGTTTGACTGGGAGATGTTGTTTACAGGTGATGATATCAATAGGCATTTCTCTACTTTCTATAATAAACTAAATAAATTAACAAATAAGCATGCCCCACTCTGTACATTATCCAAAAGAAAAACCAAGCAGCTGCGCAAGCCCTGGATCACGCAAGGTCTAAAAAAATCAATTAAGATAAAAAATGCGCTCTTTTTTTCTGGGGACCAGGACAAATATAAATACTATAGAAATAAGATTACTGTTCTCACGAGAATAAGTAAAAGGAATTATTATCATATTTTTTTTGAGCTTAATATAAATAATATGAAAAAGACCTGGGAAGGCATTAACAATTTAATAAATAGAAAAATTAAATGTAAAACAGTTATTAACAAAATGAAGCGCATAGATAACAATTCAATTTCTTCTGATCACTCTGAAATGCCAAATATTTTAAATAAGCACTTCGCCACAGTTGGGCATACTCTTGCAGCTAAAATACCTCCTCCCTCTTCACATTTTTCAAACTATATGCCACCAAGGCTTTCGAGCGCAGGCTCCTTTGTTTTTACACCAGTGTTGCCTTGTGAAATCAAGGATGAAATCTGTTCCCTTCCTCTCAACAAAGCAGCGGGCTTATATTCTACCCCAGTGAGAATTCTTAAGTCTGCTTGTCATCTCCTTTCTTTGCCATTGGCAACAATGATAAATAAGTCTGTTCAAATGGGAATATATCCTGCTAAATTAAAACATGCAAAAATAATACCTGTGTATAAAACAGATGATATTAGTGATCCCAATAATTATAGGCCCATATCTTTATTGTCTATCTTTAACAGAATCTTTGAAAAGATTATGTGTAATCGTCTCCGAGTCTTTCTTGATAAACATGAAATTTTGTATCATTCACAATATGGCTTTCGTAATAACCACTCTACTGAACACGCTCTCATTGATATTGTCTCCAAAATTCAAAGTAACATTGATAAGAAACTGTACTCTTGTGGCGTCTTCATAGATCTAAAGAAAGCCTTCGACACGGTTGACTATGCAATTTTACTGTCCAAACTTGAGCACTATGGCATAAGAGGAATTATCAATACCTGGTTCTTCTCTTACCTCACAAACAGATACCAGACCACTCAAGTAGGATGTGATATATCTAAAAAGGAGCTGTGTCGCTGTGGTGTACCACAAGGGTCGGTCCTTGGACCACTTCTCTTTCTTATTTATATAAATGATATATATATGACTTCTGACAAATTCTATTTTTATTTGTTTGCTGATGACGCAAATCTGCTTTATGCAAATAGTAATTTAAAAATTCTTGAAGGAACCGTTAATGTCGAACTTTCTAAAGTCAGTACCTGGCTAATGGCAAACAAATTAACTTTAAATGTCCAAAAATCAAATTATGTTATTTTTCATCCCCACCAAAGACATGCTGGCTATAATGTTAAAATAAACATTTTTGATAATAACGTGGGTCATAATGTAATATTAGAAAGAAAAAACTATGCCAAATACCTCGGAGTGCTTATAGACTCTAAACTGACTTGGCAAGACCACATTACTTATATCTCTACTAAAGTTAGTAAAGCAGTTGGCATCATCTCTAGGCTAAGGCATTTTGTTCCCACTAATACCCTTCTTAATATTTATCGTTCTCTAATTCAACCCTATCTTTTATATGGCCTCACTGTGTGGGGACAAGCAGCACAAACTCATTTGGATAAACTTTTGGTCTTACAGAAAAGGGCAATGCGCTCGATTTTCTTTGCTCCTTTTAGGACACATGCTGTTCTTTCTTTAAACCTTCTTCCCTTAAATTTCTTGTACTTTAAATCAATATCTTTAATTATGCACGATGTGGCTAATGATGCATTACCTGTAAATATTTCCAGTCTGTTTACAAATTCTTCAAAAACTCATAATTATAATACTAGATTTGCCTCATCTGGCAACTTTCAAATAAAATATTCAAGAACAAATTATATTTTAAAGTCGATACCTAGAATTGGTGCCAAGGTGTGGAACAGCATTCCTTTAAGCATTCGTTCGCTCCCAAAACAAAAATTTAAAAAAAACGCTTCATCTTCAATTAATATCTATTCTTGCTGAGGAGAATAATTATATTGATATGGCAACACTGATAAACAATATGAAAAAATTTTGATGCTTGATTTTACGTAATTCCTACTTTCTCTTTTGAAATACTAAATCCTGTTGTTCAACTCTTTTTTCTCTTTTTATGTGTCTTCCATTTTTCTTTTTTCTCAAATAGTTATTATATATATATATTTCCTGCCCGCCTAGATTAGCTTTGCTACCTGCGGGTTTGGTAATGTTAATTGTATTTTGTAAATAGAAATAAACTTGAACTTGAACTTGAACTCTTGAAATTCGAGATCGGAAGAGCTTTCCCGCGAACTTTCCTGGCCCAACGGGGCGCTTCGTTCTCATTGGTTATCAGTTGACATCTGCTTGACGTTTGTTTGCTGTCCACTTGAGAAGCCAGGAAAGCTTCTACGAGCCGTAACTCTTTAGTAGTTTTAGATCAGATTACCAACATAAAACTGAATTATGCGCATAGAGGGAAATGATGGATTCGTTTGAAACTTGGCCAATTGCTAGTTTAAACATTGATCTCTAAAACCGTGTGGGGCTTTAAAGAAATATTGCTTTGTTGCGATGCAAATGCGCCGTAAGTAAAGGAATGTAAGCAATTTTTACTCTTTCGACTTTAGCCTTTGATAAATCATAAACTAAGTATAATATTGACAAATCCCCACACGGTTTGACAGCCCTATGAGTGCTGATGGACATGATGCAGTTTTTGGGCTAAAAGAAACGCGTTCACTATGCGCATAATTCATTTTTTTAGAGCGCGTCGGAAACTCATTGCGCGGAGCCTAGCGTAAAAGGTTTTAAAAGAGAAGAAATAAAAATAGCATATTTGGAAACTACTACTATTGAGCTTTAAAATGGTATATAGTTTATATATATAATTGTGTTTGCGCGCGCGAGGGATTTTTTTTTAGCGAAGGGCACCTTCGAAGGTTTACAGTCGCCTTAAGGTTACAGGATACATTCGCGGCCTTCTATTTGCGAAATTTTCGAAAATCACAGTTCTTCCTCATCAAGGCCTGATCTTTACTCTCTCGAAAAAAAATTCTTGAAAACTTAAAAGCAGCGTGAGAAATGTATAGAAAACTAGAAATGCCCGAGAAATATGTCTTTCAATACAGGCGAGATAATCCTTTAATCCTATTGTGATGTCTACTCCGTTCAGCACACATCATTAGCATTTTCGCGTAACATACGGGACATTTAGGTGACTGTTATGGTCAGCCATATTTTGTCACACATTGTTGTTATCTGGTTTAGTGTATAAGTGTCGTGTAGAAGCGATTTTTCTGAAAACTCTCTATTCCCAATCATGGGGAAGCGAAAAAAGCTTAACCGCAGTCCTTGGGCTTCAAAGCGTGCGAAAGGAGCCAAAAAAAAAAACAAATATTTAAGCTTTCAGGAGAACATGAAATAACAACTCACTCTGTCTGACAAAGGCTCATGTTCGATCAACCCAATCCAAGGAATGCTGACGAAGAACAGCGGACAGAAGATCCACCAATTGCATCAAGTTCGATGGATATAAAGAATCGTCTGAAAGCCAAAGCGATTTGTCTTTGTCGTTTTCTCGGCGCGCGCCTTTGCTTTGGTTTCGCTTTTCCCTTTTCAAAGTATGGGCACTTCTTAGAACTCGGTTTTGGACGCGGCTCAACCATACCGTTTGATTTCGAATTCCAAGACGATAATAAATGTTCGCTTTGACAATTTAATACAAGAGACCGGAGAGAAGCCTCATTATCTATTCCGCGCGAAAAAGTATGTCCTTGCTGGCACACCGGGGGTGCCTGCCGTGATTGGCTGAAAGTGAAGTGCGTGATGACAAATTCGTCACTAATCCCTCTTATGTTTACACAACTTTAGAAGCACAAAACTCGCCTTTAAGATTTCGCTAAATCTAGTGCATAAATGCTTTGATAGATCAACAGGTTTTAAACGGAATGCTTTGAAATTTTGCTATGAGATAGATAAATTGTTGGGGAGCAAAAGTGTGTCGGGCTTTTTTGAATTTCGCAGTATTTCAAAAATTATTTATCACGATAGGGTCCCAGTTAACTATTAAACACAAGATCAACTTGATCGTTCGATCATTCCTAAACAAAGCCTTCAATTGAAAAAGCCCGACACACTTTTAGAGACAACAATGTGGTGATTGATATTGCGCAGTCAGATTTGCCAAGCCTGTAAACTGCCGCGGCCTATCAAAGCGTTTATCAGGGGCGGTCGAAAACGCGGTTTTTGCTGTGCGCCGTAAATAATTTTCATGAAACTGCTACAAAAGCTTAACAGCAGATAAATTTCACATTTTATCTTTAAAATGATGTATTGGTTATGGCGATGCGATGAATATTTGCGCCGCGACAAGGTTTTGAAAACGCACACCCAGCGAATGTATCCTGTAACCTTAAATAAAGTAGAGCAACAGTGGTAAGTGATAATATGATAACATTTAACATCTTGACGTCTTGCAACAACATTATTTTCAAAATCTGTTCAATTGTTTATTCTGCGAATATTCCGCAGCTTGGCACTAAAGCAATGTGTGTTTGTTACACGTTTCAACTCACTTATATGTTTCTGACGGAGTGTAATGAATTGCCTACGCATAACCCTCTGTGCGTCCTGTTAAAATTATCCTTGCGCCACCTAAAAAAGGAGGTTTTTAAAGGGGTTCCATAGCGTTTTAGAGATTTCCCTTTAATCAAGTGACCATGTGCTCCCAGTGTTGACCTATTTCTGTCTCATTACCCAGTCCATCTGTGAGGCCCTTTCTTATAATGACGTCTGCAGCACCGAACAGTTGTCATGCCAACGTCACCTCCTGACGTCTGTGCACGCGATCCTTGACAAGTCTGGTCAGCAGTGTCTACCATTTAGCTATGCTCTGTACAGAGTGATAATGCATGTCATGGCATTGAGTGATGGGTCGCTGGAAGAGCAGGTTTGTGTTCGGCTGATAAATGGAGGGACGGGCTGATGAATAAGTGGACGGGCGGGCTGACGGGTAAATGGACGGGCGGGCTGACGGGTAAATGGACGGACGGACTGAAGGATATACAGACGGGCGGACTGACGGGTAAATGGACGGACGGACTGAAGGATATACAGACGGGCGGACTGACGGGTAAATGGACGGACGGACTGAAGGATATACAGACGGGCGGACTGACGGGTAAATGGACGGACGGACTGACGGGTAAATGGACGGACGGACTGAAGGATATACAGACGGGCGGACTGACGGGTAAATGGACAAACGGACTGACGGATAAAGAGAGGGACGGACTGACGGATATACAGACGGGCGGACTGACGGGTAAATGGACGAACGGACTGACGGATATACAGACGGGCGGACTGACGGGTAAATGGACAAACGGACTGACGGATAAAGAGAGGGACGGACTGACGGATATACAGACGGGCGGACTGACGCCTAAATGGACAAACGGACTGATGTATAGAGAGAGGGACGGACTGACGGATATACAGACGGGCGGACTGACGGGTAAATGGACGGACGGACTGACGAATAAAAAGAGGGACGGACTAACGGATATATAGACGGGCGGACTGACGGGTAAATGGACGGGCGGACTGACGGGTAAATGGACGGACGGACTGATGGATATATATACGGGCGGACTGACGGGTAAGTGGACTAGCGGACTTTAATAAAGATTGTGTTTGTTCTGTTCTTATTAGAACGAGACTATTAGTATCGGCAGTTCTGTGTAGTATAAAAGATATATAAGATATATAATTTGGGTAGAAATATATCAAATACAAGAAAGAGTGTTTCATTAGCATTTCAAACCACCGAACAGCGGGTTGTAAACACGAGGCCATGTTTTATAACGTACTTTCAGGTAATTCCTTTTCAAACGCATCGTTATTATCGAGCAAAAAGGAAGAACATCTCGAACATTTATTGAAATCGATATCACGCATACATACCTGCTTCACGCTTATGATGTTCTTTGTTTGAGCTCGTGTCAGCCACTCCTTAGTTTACGTTCGATATCACGCATACAAACCTACTTCACGCTTATGATGTTCTTTGTTTCAGCTCGTGTCAGCCACTCCTTAGTTTACGTTCGATATCACGATACATACCTACTTCACGCTTATGATGTTCTTTGTTTGAGCTCGTGTCAGCCAATCCTTAGTTTACGTTCGATATCACGATACATACCTACTTCACGCTTATGATGTTCTTTGTTTGAGCTCGTGTCAGCCACTCCTTTGTTTACGTTCGATATCACGCATAGAAACCTACTTCACGCTTATGATGTTCTTTGTTTGAGCTCGTGTCAGCCACTCCTTAGTTTACGTTCGATATCACGATACATACCTACTTCACGCTTATGATGTTCTTTGTTTGAGCTCGTGTCAGCCACTCCTTAGTTTACGTTCGATATCACGCATAGAAACCTACTTCACGCTTATGATGTTCTTTGTTTGAGCTCGTGTCAGCCACTCCTTTGTTTACGTTCGATATCACGCATACAAACCTACTTCACGCTTATGATGTTCTTTGTTTGAGCTCGTGTCAGCCACTCCTTTGTTTACGTTCGATATCACACATACAAACCTACTTCACGCTTATGATGTTCTTTGTTTGAGCTCGTGTCAGCCACTCCTTTGTTTACGTTCGATATCACACATACAAACCTACTTCACGCTTATGATGTTCTTTGTTTGAGCTCGTGTCAGCCACTCCTTTGTTTACGTTCGATATCACGCATACAAACCTACTTCACGCTTATGATGTTCTTTGTTTGAGCTCGTGTCAGCCACTCCTTTGTTTACGTTCGATATCACACATACAAACCTACTTCACGCTTATGATGTTCTTTGTTTGAGCTCTCGTGTCAGCCACTCCTTAGTTTACGTTCGATACCACGCATACAAACCTACTTCACGCTTATGATGTTCTTTGTTTGAGCTCGTGTCAGCCACTCCTTAGTTTACGTTCGATATCACGATACATACCTACTTCACGCTTATGATGTTCTTTGTTTGAGCTCGTGTCAGCCACTCCTTAGTTTACGTTCGATATCACGCATACAAACCTACTTCACGCTTATGATGTTCTTTGTTTGAGCTCTCGTGTCAGCCACTCCTTAGTTTACGTTCGATATCACGCATACAAACCTACTTCACGCTTATGATGTTCTTTGTTTGAGCTCGTGTCAGCCACTCCTTTGTTTACGTTCGATATCACGATACATACCTACTTCACGCTTATGATGTTCTTTGTTTGAGCTCGTGTCAGCCACTCCTTTGTTTACGTTCGATATCAGAAGACGAATTGTGTATAGAAATCTCTTAATAATAGTTAAAAACAAAGTTTCAGATTTGATTTACCAAATTCAATCGAGAACATTGCTGTACATTCTCTTAATCAGCCGATGGAATAGACCTTTTTCCAAAATGGCCGCCGGAAATTCAAATGGATTTTTGTTAAAAATGAACACCAGCACTAGAACACACATCACTTTAGTAAAACTACAAAATTTCGCTGCAGTCCATCCAATATCTTCCGAGAAAACGAAAGTTCAAAATGTGCAAATTTACAGACGTTTGTATGACTGGGGGTATGCGTCATACCCCCAGTCATACAAATCTCTGTAAAAGTTTCAATTTTCAGACTCTGCTTTCTCAGCCAACATTGGCATTTGGCAAAACGAAAATTTAAAGTATTACTAATGCGAGGATACTCTTTCTAGTGCCAGTATTTGATTTTCAGTCAGTTTAATTTTAAGACTTGTGAATTTGCGGCGGCTATTTTGGAAAAAGGTCTATTGGATGCTTTCTCCGACTTGGTATGTTGCTATGCTGTCAAAATGGTGGCTGGCACATGCTCTTTAATGAGTCCGAGAATACGTTTTCCAAAAAATAAGTAAAGTAAAAAAGTAGTAAATTGATGTTTATAGTGGTAAAGTGCACTTAGCTAGCCAGCTATTTCACAGACACTTCTTCGCCGTCTGCACTTTACAAACAAAAGCGACCAGAGCAAAACGGAGAAACATCGCTGCCTTCCGGCTGTTTGTGGATGTCTCATACCGTTGATATGTTGTATTTCAGGTCTCGTCAGCCATGCAAAAACTCGCTGCTCTTCACGGGATGAGTAATATAGCTGGACTATACACAACACATAGCAAGCAGCTACTGGAACAATTAAAGGTGTGCACCCTAGCTGTCTGTATTATTTTAATTTCTGGTGTGTCATTAGACCAATGTCGATATATTAAAATCCTTACTTCAGGCGGAGGCTCAGGGGAATAACAAAAGAAATCGCTTCAGCATCTAAAAATGGATAATTTACTTCTTTTCTTTATTCCCCCTGAGCCTCGTATCCAAGCTTGATAGACGCAAGCACAAGGTGAACACAACGTCTCTATTTACCTGCTTTGCGTTCGCTTGATAGACGCAAGCACAAGGTGAACACAACGTCTCTATTTACCTGCTTTGCGTTCGCTTGATAGACGCAAGCACAAGGTGAACGCAACGTCTCTATTTACCTGCTTTGCGTTCGCTTATAGACGCAAGCACAAGGTGAACACAACGTCTCTATTTACCTGCTTTGCGTTCGCTTATAGACGCAAGCACAAGGTGAACACAACGTCTCTATTTACCTGCTTTGCGTTCGCTTATAGACGCAAGCACAAGGTGAACGCAACGTCTCTATTTACCTGCTTTGCGTTCGCTTATAGACGCAAGCACAAGGTGAACGCAACGTCTCTATTTTCCTGCTTTGCGTTCGCTTGATAGACGCAAGCATAAGGTGAACACAACGTCTCTAGTTACCTGCTTTGCGTTCGCTTAAAGACGCAAGCACAAGGTGAACACAACGTCTCTATTTACCTGCTTTGCGTTCGCTTATAGACGCAAGCACAAGGTGAACACAACATCTCTATTTACCTGCTTTGCGTTCGCTTATAGACGCAAGCACAAGGTGAACGCAACGTCTCTATTTACCTGCTTTGCGTTCGCTTATAGACGCAAGCACAAGGTGAACGCAACGTCTCTATTTACCTGCTTTGCGTTCGCTTATAGACGCAAGCACAAGGTGAACACAACGTCTCTATTTACCTGCTTTGCGTTCGCTTGATAGACGCAAGCACAAGGTGAACACGACGTCTCTATTTACCTGCTTTGCGTTCGCTTATAGACGCAAGCACAAGGTGAACACAACGTCTCTATTTACCTGCTTTGCGTTCGCTTATAGACGCAAGCACAAGGTGAACACAACGTCTCTATTTACCTGCTTTGCGTTCGCTTGATAGACGCAAGCACAAGGTGAACACGACGTCTCTATTTACCTGCTTTGCGTTTGCTTGATAGACGCAAGCACAAGGTGAACACGACGTCTCTATTTACCTGCTTTGCGTTTGCTTGATAGACGCAAGCACAAGGTGAACACAACGTCTCTATTTACCTGCTTTGCGTTCGCTTATAGACGCAAGGACAAGGTGAACGCAACGTCTCTATTTACCTGCTTTGCGTTCGCTTATAGACGCAAGCACAAGGTGAACACAACGTCTCTATTTACCTGCTTTGCGTTCGCTTATAGACGCAAGCACAAGGTGAACACAACGTCTCTATTTACCTGCTTTGCGTTCGCTTATAGACGCAAGCACAAGGTGAACACAACGTCTCTATTTACCTGCTTTGCGTTCGCTTATAGACGCAAGCACAAACTGAACACAACGTCTCTATTTACCTGCTTTGCTTTCGCTTATAGACGCAAGCACAAGGTGAACGCAACGTCTCTATTTACCTGCTTTGCGTTCGCTTATAGACGCAAGCACAAGGTGAACGCAACGTCTCTATTTACCTGCTTTGCGTTCGCTTATAGACGCAAGCACAAGGTGAACGCAACGTCTCTATTTACCTGCTTTGCGTTCGCTTATAGACGCAAGCACAAGGTGAACGCAACGTCTCTATTTACCTGCTTTGCGTTCGCTTATAGACGCAAGCACAAGGTGAACACAACGTCTCTATTTACCTGCTTTGCGTTCGCTTATAGACGCAAGCACAAGGTGAGCACAACGTCTCTATTTACCTGCTTTGCGTTCGCTTATAGACGCAAGCACAAGGTGAACGCAACGTCTCTATTTACCTGCTTTGCGTTCGCTTATAGACGCAAGCACAAGGTGAACACAACGTCTCTATTTACCTGCTTTGCGTTCGCTTATAGACGCAAGCACAAGGTGAACACAACGTCTCTATTTACCTGCTTTGCGTTCGCTGATAGACGCAAGCACAAGGTGAAGACAACGTCTCTATTTACCTACTTTGCGTTCGCTTATAGACGCAAGCACAAGGTGAACACAACGTCTCTATTTACCTGCTTTGCGTTCGCTTATAGACGCAAGCACGAGGTGAACACAACGTCTCTATTTACCTGCTTTGCGTTCGCTTATAGACGCAAGCACAAGGTGAACGCAACGTCTCTATTTACCTGCTTTGCGTTCGCTTATAGACGCAAGCACAAGGTGAACACAACGTCTCTATTTACCTGCTTTGCGTTCGCTTATAGACGCAAGCACAAGGTGAACACAACGTCTCTATTTACCTGCTTTGCGTTCGCTTATAGACGCAAGCACAAGGTGAACACAACGTCTCTATTTACCTGCTTTGCGTTCGCTTATAGACGCAAGCACAAGGTGAACACAACGTCTCTATTTACCTGCTTTGCGTTCGCTTATAGACGCAAGCACAAACTGAACACAACGTCTCTATTTACCTGCTTTGCTTTCGCTTATAGACGCAAGCACAAGGTGAACGCAACGTCTCTATTTACCTGCTTTGCGTTCGCTTATAGACGCAAGCACAAGGTGAACGCAACGTCTCTATTTACCTGCTTTGCGTTCGCTTATAGACGCAAGCACAAGGTGAACGCAACGTCTCTATTTACCTGCTTTGCGTTCGCTTATAGACGCAAGCACAAGGTGAACGCAACGTCTCTATTTACCTGCTTTGCGTTCGCTTATAGACGCAAGCACAAGGTGAACACAACGTCTCTATTTACCTGCTTTGCGTTCGCTTATAGACGCAAGCACAAGGTGAGCACAACGTCTCTATTTACCTGCTTTGCGTTCGCTTATAGACGCAAGCACAAGGTGAACGCAACGTCTCTATTTACCTGCTTTGCGTTCGCTTATAGACGCAAGCACAAGGTGAACACAACGTCTCTATTTACCTGCTTTGCGTTCGCTTATAGACGCAAGCACAAGGTGAACACAACGTCTCTATTTACCTGCTTTGCGTTCGCTGATAGACGCAAGCACAAGGTGAAGACAACGTCTCTATTTACCTACTTTGCGTTCGCTTATAGACGCAAGCACAAGGTGAACACAACGTCTCTATTTACCTGCTTTGCGTTCGCTTATAGACGCAAGCACGAGGTGAACACAACGTCTCTATTTACCTGCTTTGCGTTCGCTTATAGACGCAAGCACAAGGTGAACGCAACGTCTCTATTTACCTGCTTTGCGTTCGCTTATAGACGCAAGCACAAGGTGAACACAACGTCTCTATTTACCTGCTTTGCGTTCGCTTATAGACGCAAGCACAAGGTGAACACAACGTCTCTATTTACCTGCTTTGCGTTCGCTTATAGACGCAAGCACAAGGTGAACACAACGTCTCTATTTACCTGCTTTGCGTTCGCTGATAGACGCAAGCACAAGGTGAACACAACGTCTCTATTTACCTGCTTTGCGTTCGCTGATAGACGCAAGCACAAGGTGAACACAACGTCTCTATTTACCTGCTTTGCGTTCGCTTATAGACGCAAGCACAAGGTGAACGCAACGTCTCTATTTTCCTGCTTTGCGTTCGCTTGATAGACGCAAGCACAAGGTGAACACAACGTCTCTATTTACGTGCTTTGCGTTCGCTTATAGACACAAGCACAAGGTGAACGCAACGTCTCTATTTACCTGCTTTGGGTTCGCTTATAGACGCAAGCACAAGGTGAACACAACGTCTCTATTTACCTGCTTTGCGTTCGCTTGATAGACGCAAGCACAAGGTGAACACGACGTCTCTATTTACCAGCTTTGCGTTCGCTTATAGACGCAAGCACAAGGTGAACACAACGTCTCTATTTACCTGCTTTGCGTTCGCTTATAGACCCAAGCACAAGGTGAACGCAACGTCTCTATTTACCTGCTTTGCGTTCGCTTATAGACGCAAGCACAAGGTGAACGCAACGTCTCTATTTACCTGCTTTGCGTTCGCTTATAGACGCAAGCACAAGGTGAACGCAACGTCTCTATTTTCCTGCTTTGCGTTCGCTTGATAGACGCAAGCACAAGGTGAACACAACGTCTCTATTTACCTGCTTTGCGTTCGCTTATAGACGCAAGCACAAGGTGAACACAACGTCTCTATTTACCTGCTTTGCGTTCGCTGATAGACGCAAGCACAAGGTGAAGACAACGTCTCTATTTACCTGCTTTGCGTTCGCTTATAGACCCAAGCACAAGGTGAACACAACGTCTCTATTTACCTGCTTTGCGTTCGCTTATAGACGCAAGCACGAGGTGAACACAACGTCTCTATTTACCTGCTTTGCGTTCGCTTATAGACGCAAGCACAAGGTGAACGCAACGTCTCTATTTACCTGCTTTGCGTTCGCTTATAGACGCAAGCACAAGGTGAACACAACGTCTCTATTTACCTGCTTTGCGTTCGCTTATAGACGCAAGCACAAGGTGAACACAACGTCTCTATTTACCTGCTTTGCGTTCGCTTATAGACGCAAGCACAAGGTGAACACAACGTCTCTATTTACCTGCTTTGCGTTCGCTGATAGACGCAAGCACAAGGTGAACACAACGTCTCTATTTACCTGCTTTGCGTTCGCTTATAGACGCAAGCACAAGGTGAACACAACGTCTCTATTTACCTGCTTTGCGTTCGCTGATAGACGCAAGCACAAGGTGAACACAACGTCTCTATTTACCTGCTTTGCGTTCGCTTATAGACGCAAGCACAAGGTGAACGCAACGTCTCTATTTTCCTGCTTTGCGTTCGCTTGATAGACGCAAGCACAAGGTGAACACAACGTCTCTATTTACGTGCTTTGCGTTCGCTTATAGACACAAGCACAAGGTGAACGCAACGTCTCTATTTACCTGCTTTGGGTTCGCTTATAGACGCAAGCACAAGGTGAACACAACGTCTCTATTTACCTGCTTTGCGTTCGCTTGATAGACGCAAGCACAAGGTGAACACGACGTCTCTATTTACCAGCTTTGCGTTCGCTTATAGACGCAAGCACAAGGTGAACACAACGTCTCTATTTACCTGCTTTGCGTTCGCTTATAGACCCAAGCACAAGGTGAACGCAACGTCTCTATTTACCTGCTTTGCGTTCGCTTATAGACGCAAGCACAAGGTGAACGCAACGTCTCTATTTACCTGCTTTGCGTTCGCTTATAGACGCAAGCACAAGGTGAACGCAACGTCTCTATTTTCCTGCTTTGCGTTCGCTTGATAGACGCAAGCACAAGGTGAACACAACGTCTCTATTTACCTGCTTTGCGTTCGCTTATAGACGCAAGCACAAGGTGAACGCAACGTCGTAATTTCTTGCGCTTGCGATCGTGTGTGAATTACATAAGGAAAAAGTTTGATATCCTTGTGCTTTCGCTTCCGTTCGTGTGTAAACCAGCCTCAACGTTGGACCGAGCGCTGAGTTAGTGAAGTTGTAGCATTCGTTACCCTGCTTGTCATATTCATCGAGTTGAACACTGTGCCATCTCTCACCACAGGAATCCCACAATACGTGGCTAAGTAGCTCCCCCGAACGACTGTTATTTGACGTGCTGTTGACGCAGGCCGGTGACGTCACAGGACTACTGATTGACGACGCCATCCTCATGTTCAATACATGTTTTAACGTCAACAAAGACGCTGAGTTGAGGCTAAGGTTAGACGATTTGTTTTCTTTTTTTTTTTTTCAAAAGCAAGCAATTGTGTCTTAAGCCTGGTGCACACTTGCGACATAACGACATAAGAAAATATCACGCGAACATAATTTAGTGGTTTGAAAACGTTGAAGTCGAGAAAAAACGGCATAGGATTGCTTTGGTAAGGTAATCTAATAATGTTCCATGGAAAATATTGATTATTTTGATTATTTTGATTATTTTCCCGTACTTTTTCGTTGCAACATAACGTCCTTATGTTGCTAGTGTGCACCGAGCTTTACAGTTAAAACCGTTGCATCAAATCGCAACCCACGTTTTCAAAACATCAAATTATGTTTTGATCTTTTACTTTGCTGTTCCGCCAATCAAGCTATCTGAGCCAATGGAACTCTTGCTCTGTTTCGCCTAGTGCAAGCAACTGGCTTCCCTCTGAGCTAGACCAGACAACGTCGCGACGAGTCTGATCGGCTCACATGATTTGACTGACGGAACAGCAGAGCCAAAAACATATCGATTGTTTTGAAAACGCGGGTCGCGATGCAACAGCAGTCCCTGAATTAAACACCTAAATAAATGCGAGCTTTTGTAAAACCTTTGAGTGAGATAAAAAGCAATTGTGTCTTACAGCTAAAAGCGTTGCATCGCATCACGACCCACGTTTTCAAAACAACGGTTTTACCGCTTCTTCAGAATTATGAAAACCGCAGTAAACTGGAGCAAAATATTAAACTCTTTGTTTTTAACAGAATGTTCTCATTGCTGTCTCGACTTGTGATGAGCGCATCCCAGCCGTACTTTGCGCCCTACAGCGTCACCATGGTAACTGACATGATCATACCAAACTGCGTGTGGCAGCCGGGCAGGTAAGTGCGGGCTCAGATCTGTATTAGGGATAAGGTTCCATAAATAAGTAAAGAAGACTATGCAGCTGCATTATTCGACTCCGACTTTAAATTTGTATGTAAGTCATCCTCCCCAGATCACTTATATCATGACTTGACTTTAGCCTAATAACCAAACCAAACCAAACCTAGAGCGGATTTCACATGACTGTCAATATTTGTTAAGTAATTGCGATTGCTTTGCGTTCTCATTCGCTACTCGTTTTTCTCAGCCAGTCAAATTCTATAGGTAAATCCATTACCCGACTCAGGAATTCTACACTAAATCTCGAGTCGCGCAGCGACAAGGGCAATGTCGATTTTTCAAGTGAGATTTAGTGTGGAATTCCTGAGTCGGGTAATGGATTTTCTTTGAATCCCATGCCGGAGGTTTTATTGATTTAATAATTTACAAAAAAAGGCTTTACGCGCGCCTAGGAAGCCATTGCCAAACTGTTTCAATTTCAGGAAAATGCAACTTAAATCTTGGTAACGAAAGCGTCTTCGTTGACGAAAAGACGTTTCATACAGTGTTTGACAGAGTTTAAAAACTTTAGAAAGTAATTGTTCTCGCTTGATAAATTGTAAATTTGTCGTGTTGAAATTCAATTTCGTGAGTGTAATGTGTTTTCATTGAATTCTACTTTTGCAGCGTGTAATTCCACAAAAAAGCTCCCTCGATTTCAGCCAATCAGCGCGCGCGATAGAGTCATAGCATGGGATGCTGTAGTAAATACAATGTGTAATTACTTAGTAATTGGTTTGGCTTGCAATTGGCTAAGAAAAAAGCCATTTTGGAGCAAGTCGTGATTGATTCTGATTGGCTAGTGATTGCTCAATTGCAATTGTTTTCACGACAGTCAAGGGATTCCGCTCTATTATTTTGGCTGTCCATTAGTTTTTCTGAAGTTTTTTACAACGCCAATTCGTGCCACTGCTCCTTTACGTAGATTTAGTTTTTGTCTCCAATTTTTTTTGTAGCTCGCCAAGAGAATGATTTCCATGTCAAGAAAATCAAAGCATGTTGCACTGAATGGTGTTCAACACTAAATAATGACTTGTTAATTGTGCTTTTCGTTACTATATTTTTAGGACGGCAGGGGCTGTGAGAGCAGCAGCAATATCGTGCCTATGGGCCGTATTACAGAAGGGGCTTCTAAGCAATGACCAAGCACAATCCGTCATGAAAGGGCTACTGACACAGGTATCCCGAACGTCAGTCAGCCACTCCGTCCTTTGTTGTTGTTTTCATTCGAATTAGTATATATAATAGGACTCCATGCTGTCCAATTAAGAAAAAATTGGATGATTCAGAGGAACTCCAAAATTGGACGAGGCCGCAGGCCGAGTCCAATTTGGAGTTCCGAGGAATCATCCAATTTTTTCTTAATTGGACAGCATGGAGTCCTGTTATTTATTAATTATATAACATCCATGTTCAAAACCAAACTGTCCAATTTGAGGTGCGAACTGTCCAATTAGAGCGCGCGCGATCCAATTTAAAAATAATTGGACGATTCAAGAAAAATCGATCTGCCGGCACAATGGGATTTCGAGCTGGCTATATAATTAGAAGACGAATTACGTGTAGAAATCTAGAAATAACCATCCGCATCCAAGGTTTTATACTTGATTTAAAGAGCCCGTGTCAGCCACTCCTTTGTTATTATTTTTGTTCGATATTAGAGGACGAATCGAATTACTTGCAGAAATCTCTAAATCAATATTTAAAGAATAAAGTTTTAGATTTGATTTACCAAATTCAGTCGAGAAGATTGCTCTATATTATCTAAATCAGTCGATGGAAATAGATGCTTTCTCCGAAGTGGTATGTTGCTATGCTGTCAAACTGGCGGCTGGCACAGGCACATTTAATGAATTCGATGGAAAATACGTCATTATATTACCCAAATCAGCCGATGGAAATGGATTCTTTCTCTGACTCGGTATGTTGCTAGGCTGACAAAATGGCGGCTGACTGAAAGATAATCATTTGAGTTTGTTTTCTTCAGTTGAACACGTGTTTGGATGACCATAATGAGACCACGCGACTTGTATCTTGTAAAGCCATGCAGAAACTCCTCGTGTCCTGTAAGGGCAGTTTTGACGGTAAGCTACTGTGCAAGGAAATACTATATTCTCACGAAATAAGATATGGGAAAGGAGGCCTGGCGGTGCAAAAGATGGCAAGTGGAAAGGGAGGGAGGGGTGGTGGAGTAATAAAAACCAAAAGGCAGCACCAGGCCGCACAATGAGTCCATGGGCGCCATTCAGCGCTTGTTCTCAAACCAACTGACATATACTAATAACTTCATATGTTACACATGTCAACTGATGATAAAAAGAGAGACTAACGGAGTTATTATTGCCAACCTTTCGGACTCTTTATTCAGTCCTTCTTCAAGGCGGTTACCGAAACGTTGGCAATAATAACTCCGTTAGTCTCTCTTTCTTTTATCATTTAACTTATCTTCGGAGAGACCAGCATCCTTAAGGATCCGGGAGCGTCGCTGTTTTGTTTTTTTCTCATCTTTTATATACATGTCAACTGATGGAACCCAGTGAGAAAAGTGAAAGCAATCAAACAGACAGACAGACAAACAAACTTGAAAGAAGCAAACAATTACACAAACATACAACGAAACATGAACTATACATACAAGCATGCACGTAAACAGAATTAGTATGTTTTTAAATTTTCATCGACAATTCATATGTATAGAGATTTAAGTAGCGCTCCGTCTAAGAACTATATCGAAAACAATAGGGCCGCGGAAACAGTGGTCGTCTTGTGATGCTCACACTCGATTTTCTTCTTGAACCAACGAAATGCTCGGAAATATCCAGAAGACCTATTCGGAAAGGATTCAGCACTGCAAACGAAGTATTTCGCTACAAAAACGGTGAAGAACAAATTTCAACCAGTCAGAAGGCCAGGACTTGTTGACCAAGCCAATTAGTTTTTTAGAAATTTAACAATTTAAAAATTTACACAAAGCATACCTCAAATTCCCGATAGCCGTTCACGCTATCGTTCCTAGACGGAGCGCTAGCACGACGTACATGTAAACCAGCCTAGTGGCTGTTTAGTTACTCTCGTGGATAAATAAAGATTGAAAAAAAAAATAACAAATAAACATGAAAGAAGCAATCAGTTAAGCAAGCACATGCACAAACAAACACGGTAACCAAGAAAAACAACAACAGATAACTGTCACTATTGTCTCCCTTTCCCATGTCTAGCCTGCGAAAACCGACTCAACTTAGTGCTCCTCGAAAGAGACACCCGCAGAGGTGTCTTTGCGCTCAAGCCAGACATTCCATACTGATGACGCATTTTGACCACGATCTGAGCAAAATAATTACTTGGCCAATTCAACTTTGTTGCATCTTTCTTCGTGTTATTTGAATTCCTTACTATAAAAAACTTTGTGTGTTGTACAACTTAAATATCAAAGAGTTAAATTGGCAACGTAACACTTTTGACTAGATTTGGGTCAAAATACGTCATCGGTATGGAATGTTTGGCTTGAGCGCGCTGACGCCTCTTTGCGTGTCTCTTTCGAGCGCAAAGTGTTGTCGGCTATCGTACACTGCCATATCTATGATGCTTACGCATTTTGTCGGGTGAAGAAAAGTTATCAAAGACGAAAGTGAATTTACTCAGAGAAAGCTAGGAATGCTCCTATTAATTTACCATTGTGTGCCTGCGTACACGCTCCGTTTCATTGTATTCCTGCTTTGTTATTTACAGGTGATTTGCTTCACACGATATATCCCGAACTTCTCAAGCGAATGGATGACAACAGTGACGAGGTTAGACGGGTTGCCACCAGGACACTGCTAGCGTATTTCCAGTGAGTAGTTACAAACAAACGAATAGACGGACGGGCAGACAAAAAAAGGAAATAGTAGACCCGTAACGTGTCGAAGACCTTTAGAGATCCCAGGGGAGGGGGACGTCAGGTGGGTAGGGTCCTCGACCCCACGGTGTGGGGAAAAAATGTGATCAGCCAGAGTCTTCCACCACCTGCTAAAGCGGGTGTGGCTGTGGAGACGACAGTGTAGCTTGCAGTAAAACATTTGGGGACGAAGCTAGAGAAATCAAGGGACTACAAAAACAGATACGTACAAGCAACCAGAAAAACCGACAGGACACACTAGTACGACGATTAAACATGAACAAAACCAAAAAATAAAGGAACCCGAGCCAAATAGCAAGGAATCATTGGTAACTGTGCCCCAATGCCACCTATAGAGCGGTTTTCACATGACTGTCGTGAAAGTAAACGCAATTGTGCAATCACTAGCCAATCAGAAACAAGAGTAATTACAACTTACTGCTGAATGGTTTCCTGCCCAGCCAATCAGGAGCCGAACCAATTGGCTAGTAATTCCTTGCTTGTAATTAGTTCGCAATTTGATTGGTTGATAGAAATAAGCAGCCAATGAGAAAGCAAACCAATTGCAAACACGACGGTCATGTGAAATCCGCTCTAATGTATCAGGCAATTGTAACCTCAATTTCTTTAAATTGGTACCGGTTTTTTTTGTGTTTATCCAGAGCGTTTCCTGCCTCGTACGACGAGGACCTGTACAAGTTCCATCTTCAAGCGATATTCAAAGGATTATTGATTCATCTTGACGATCCTACACCCACAATACAAGTAAGAGTTCTTGATGATAGGTGGAGAACCCCGTGTTGTCAGACTTGTAGATATGCCAAACACAGAAACAAGTTACCTGTGTGATCAGTACATACAAGAGTGAGCGCAAGGGAACGCAACGTCTCCATTTTCTTGCGCTTGCGTCTGTGCTTGAGTTCGTGTGTGAACCAGCCCTTAGAGACCCGTTAGTACTTGAGTTCGTGTGTGAACCAGCCCTTAGAGACCCGTTAGTGCTTGAGTTCGTGTGTAGACCAGCCCTTAGAGACCCGTTAGTGCTTGAGTTCGTGTGTGAACCAGCCCTTAGAGACCCGTTAGTGCTTGAGTTCGTGTGTGAACCAGCCCTTAGAGACCCGTTAGTGCTTGAGTTCGTGTGTAAACCAGCCCTTAGAGACCCGTTAGTGCTTGAGTTCGTGTGTAAACCAGCCCTTAGAGACCCGCTAGTGCTTGAGTTCGTGTGTAAACCAGCCCTTAGAGACCCGCTAGTGCTTGAGTTCGTGTGTGAACCAGCCCTTAGAGACCCGTTAGTGCTTGAGTTCGTGTGTAAACCAGCCCTTAGAGACCCGTTAGTGCTTGAGTTCGTGTGTGAACCAGCCCTTAGAGACCCGTTAGTGCTTGAGTTCGTGTGTAAACCAGCCCTTAGAGACCCGCTAGTGCTTGAGTTCGTGTGTGAACCAGCCCTTAGAGACCCGTTAGTGCTTGAGTTCGTGTGTAAACCAGCCCTTAGAGACCCGTTAGTGCTTGAGTTCGTGTGTAGACCAGCCCTTAGAGACCCGTTAGTGCTTGAGTTCGTGTGTGAACCAGCCCTTAGAGACCCGTTAGTGCTTGAGTTCGTGTGTGAACCAGCCCTTAGAGACCCGTTAGTGCTTGAGTTCGTGTGTGAACCAGCCCTTAGAGACCCGTTAGTGCTTGAGTTCGTGTGTGAACAAGCCCTTAGAGACCCGTTAGTGCTTGAGTTCGTGTGTGAACCAGCCCTTAGAGACCCGTTAGTGCTTGAGTTCGTGTGTGAACCAGCCCTTAGAGACCCGTTAGTGCTTGAGTTCGTGTGTAAACCATCCATTAGGGACCCGTTAGTGCTTGAGTTCGTGTGTAAACCAGCCCTTAGAGACCCGTTAGTGCTTGAGTTCGTGTGTGAACCAGCCCTTAGAGACCCGTTAGTGCTTGAGTTCGTGTGTGAACCAGCCCTTAGAGACCCGTTAGTGCTTGAGTTCGTGTGTGAACCAGCCCTTAGAGACCCGTTAGTGCTTGAGTTCGTGTGTGAACCAGCCCTTAGAGACCCGTTAGTGCCTGAGTTCGTGTGTGAACCAGCCCTTAGAGACCCGTTAGTGCTTGAGTTCGTGTGTGAACCAGCCCTTAGAGACCCGTTAGTGCTTGAGTTCGTGTGTAAACCAGCCCTTAGAGACCCGTTAATGCTTGCGTTCGTGTGTAAACCAGCCCTTAGAGACCCGCTAGTGCTTGAGTTCGTGTGTAGACCAGCCCTTAGAGACCCGTTAGTGCTTGAGTTCGTGTGTGAACCAGCCCTTAGAGACCCGTTAGTGCTTGAGTTCGTGTGTAAACCAGCCCTTAGAGACCCGTTAGTGCTTGAGTTCGTGTGTGAACCAGCCCTTAGAGACCCGTTAGTGCTTGAGTTCGTGTGTGAACCAGCCCTTAGAGACCCGTTAGTGCTTGAGTTCGTGTGTGAACCAGCCCTTAGAGACCCGTTAGTGCTTGAGTTCGTGTGTAAACCAGCCCTTAGAGACCCGTTAGTGCTTGAGTTCGTGTGTAAACCATCCATTAGGGACCCGTTAGTGCTTGAGTTCGTGTGTAAACCAGCCCTTAGAGACCCGTTAGTGCTTGAGTTCGTGTGTGAACCAGCCCTTAGAGACCCGTTAGTGCTTGAGTTCGTGTGTGAACCAGCCCTTAGAGACCCGTTAGTGCTTGAGTTCGTGTGTGAACCAGCCCTTAGAGACCCGTTAGTGCTTGAGTTCGTGTGTGAACCAGCCCTTAGAGACCCGTTAGTGCTTGAGTTCGTGTGTGAACCAGCCCTTAGAGACCCGTTAGTGCTTGAGTTCGTGTGTGAACCAGCCCTTAGAGACCCGTTAGTGCTTGAGTTCGTGTGTGAACCAGCCCTTAGAGACCCGTTAGTGCTTGAGTTCGTGTGTAGACCAGCCCTTAGAGACCCGTTAGTACTTGAGTTCGTGTGTAGACCAGCCCTTAGAGACCCGTTAGTACTTGAGTTCGTGTGTGAACCAGCCCTTAGAGACCCGTTAGTGCTTGAGTTCGTGTGTGAACCAGCCCTTAGAGACCCGTTAGTACTTGAGTTCGTGTGTGAACCAGCCCTTAGAGACCCGTTAGTGCTTGAGTTCGTGTGTGAACCAGCCCTTAGAGACCCGTTAGTGCTTGAGTTCGTGTGTGAACCAGCCCTTAGAGACCCGTTAGTGCTTGAGTTCGTGTGTAGACCATACCTTAGAGACCCGTTAGTACTTGAGTTCGTGTTTGAACCAGCCCTTAGAGACCCGTTAGTGCTTGAGTTCGTTAATGGAGGCTTTGTATATCAAGAGGCCTACTTAGTGCAGTCGACTGGGTTTTCGTCGCGACGGTGAAACAGGACAGAGACCTGAGAAAATACACCAAAATGCGATTAGAAAATTTTAAAAGTCACATGAGTATTTATACTAAAACTAGAAGTAATCTTAGATTAGGAAGTGCGTTCGTTTTGTCACCAATCTATGAACACTGGTTTGTTGCGCGAAGGCTAGCCGTGAGAAGCCTGGGCACACGAAAGCGAGGCTAATTGCACGAATTTCGATCAAAGAATCTTGGCATACGCGAATAGGTTGCGTGTCGAAACGCAACAATTAGTCGCCTCTGGCACCGTAAATATCGGTGAATAGTCACCTCTACTTCTCGGTGACTATTCGCCGATATTTACGTCGCCAACTGTTAAATATTAAAATCCTTAGCGTCTATCAGAGAAAGGCTTGTGATTGGCTGTTTTTTTTTTCCCTGTCTTTTTTTTCCCCGTCACTTTTGGCCCGCGCGTGCGACACTGGAATATTGGTGCGGGTTGTTCAAAGGTGGATTAAATTTAAACCAGGTTTAGTTCTGAACAAAACCATCGAGTCACCATGGTAATTAATACTGTATTAGTGCTTAAACCACTTTCGAGCAACCGGACCCTGAGCTCAGAATTTGAAGATTGACAGGTTATTTTCTGGTAATTCTTTACAAAAAAGGGGGCACGTAGCTGAGGTGTATCTGTGATTATTATTTTGTATCATTGCGTACATCTGAAACTACTTTTCATGTGAATTTTCTTTTAATTTAGGAAACTGTCCTAGCCGCTCTCAAGCAAGCGGCCCAAGTCAGCCCGGAGATCATGAGAGAACAGCTTGTAGCCGTCAAACACAAGCATCGAGTCAGCAGGTATAGAGCGCAAACGTGCCAGAGTCGCGCCGTTCCAATACAGAACAATGGAAAGGTTCTGTTATAAAAGTCTAATGAAGCGGCATCCTTTGAAAAAGGAAAGGTTCTACAGAGGCTCGACATTTGTGCTAGGCCTTAGCCAATCAGAAGCGAAACCCACTCAACAACCAACCAATCAGGAGGCGAAGTGATTACAACTTGCGTTTAGTCGTGACCCGATGAAAAAGTGACGATTGCAGGGCTAAACGCAAGTAATCGTTTCTTTGGTTTTTGTTTGCAGTCTGATTGGCTGCGCGAGAGACGCGATGCTCAGCCATTCGAAACGCAAAGAGAACACAAAAACAAAGTAAATCTGTTTTACTTTCGACACTCATACGGAATCCGCTCTATTATAGACCAAGTCTATAAGACAAATAACAGCTCGCGATTTACGCGGAAGCTATGTCTAAAATTGTATCTAAGTCTATAAGACAAAGACTAGTGCGGCTTTCAGATAAGTATGTATACCTTGCGTTTAGTTTTCGACACTCCTCTGAAATCCGTCTGAGTGATAGTGGTTTTACTTGACTTGCGATTGGCTGCCTTGGAAACCATTTCAGGGGCGTAGCCAGCACTTATGAGAGGGGGGGTTCCACAATTGAAAAAAATTAAAAACTCCACATAGATCTCGGGGAAAAACTAGCGTTTGAAGAAATTTGCTACATTTTATTGGAGCTTTAATTTGTTGTCTATTAAATATTTACAATTTTAGTAGTAAGTCGGTCCAGAACAGAGGCGAGGGGGGTTCCGCTGCGGGAGAGGGTGGTTCCGGAACCCCTGGAATCCCTGCATTTAGCAGCAACTTGTAATTTCTCTCGTATTTTTATTTTTTTTTGCTCTGTAGGTACTGTGATGAACTGTCCAAACATATCGACTCGCTACAGATCGGTGAGGGGTCGTGACAGGCGAATAGCGCAGGTGTTAGACGACAACGCGGCTTTGATCACCCGTGACTCTCGCGGGAATTACCCGTAACTCGAACCCGTGTTACTTGAATTACCTGTGACTCGTGCATGGATAACCCCTGGTTGTGCTGGCGTTACCCGTGACCCGTGAGTTGTCTCTCTCGCCTGTACTGTGCCCGTACTGTGCCCAAGCATGCCCACCCGAGACTCGTGGCTGCGTTACCCGTGACTCGTATTTGCGTTACGAGTGATTCTTGCTCGAGTTACCTGTCGCTCGTGCCCGTACTGTGCCTGATTCACGAGGCATGCTTTGGTTACCCGTAACTCGTGGTTCGTGACACATTAGGTGTGGTTCCGTTACCTGTGACCCGTGGTTGCGTGACCCTGTGAGTCGTACTTGTGTTACGCGTGTCCCATGCCCGTGTTTCTCGATTCAAAAGCGTTGTCGGAAGCCTCACGCGCCCACACCGCAACGTTGTCTGGGTAGGCAGCCTTGAATAGACTCACAGACTCACTGTTTGAGTACGCGTGCTACTAGTTAACTACTGGACGTCACTAGCTTGAAACAAAGCTCTGTTTTGTAGAATTTAGCGACCAGACCAGTGAGGTATCATCAAAATGGGATAGTTTTTTGAGGGGGCGCGTAGATAATCTCGACAACCTTTATAAGCCTCGTTGGACTTAATTTCTTGTTCAGTGCGCATGCGATTTTACTCCGAATCTTTTGTTTAACTCCTTATGCAAGTGCAGTGCCCGAGAAAAACAAACAGACAGCGAGACTTAGAGCCTGTTCACATTGGGGACCCCGGATAGATCGGTGGGGTTACTCACCTTTCCATTTAAACACTCTTATTTGTTTTGCTTGTGTTCACATGAAAGGATGGGGAACCCACGTAGGCGGGCAACCCGTCGGGGGTGTTTTTCCATCTGAACTATCAACCCCGGGGTGCTGGGGTAAGGTCGCGCTAACGTCTGTTTCTCAAATTGTTTGGAATACAACCTACTTTGAATCAATAAAAAGGATAACATGAAGTTAAAAAAACAAAGTGAACAAATTTGGAGATCATAGCAAGATGATTTTTGGAACGACCGTTAATCTATGTCTAGCCGGCATTTTTATTTTCGCCAGCTGACCACAGCACCCCGGGTCATGTGAATGCTCATATTTTTCAACCTCGCTAAGCTGGGGATACCCCAGCTACCCGGGGTCCCCCACCTTATTCACACTCAATCGTAAGACCCTTACGATCGCGCTTAGGATTACGACGTCTACGGTGCTAGTGTGAACCAATCTTTACGATGTATTATTGACATCTTTATTTACCACATCAGAAAAATCAAAACAAAGCCTGACGGCGGCAAATACATTTGCAAATGCATTTTTTCTGTTACGGAGAAGAAGACTTTCACGCACTTTACCGCCATTTTCATAATTCTGCGAGCTCTACGCCAGATAACAAACCGTGGTTTGGCTTCCGTCAATCAAACTAGTGAACAGCACTGGGTGATTTCACGCAGGACTGCAATTTAATGTAAAGGCCCATTTACACGCTACGATTTGTCGGGCCGATTGTCAGACGGTGCATTCACACGCTGCGATTAGTCGGGCCTCTGCTTTGATCTGCGAAATGAAAAATCGGGCCTGACAACAAAAATTTGTTGAATCGCATCAGATTTTTAGAAGTCGGGCCGACACCGAATGAACGTAAACAAAATCTGGCCCGACAAATCGGCGCGTGTAAATGGCCCTTAAGTTTTAATGGACGGAAGCCAATGCAACGTCTGGCGGTCGGAAAATGTAAGTTCGCAGATTCATCAAAATAGCAGTAAATATTGCCTTGCCGTCCATGTCGTGCAAGCAAGACCAATAAGGATGGAAGAGAACTTTTACAATCTAGGACATATATTAACAGTGGTATTTGGAACTTGTGTGAAATGTAATTTAAACCTACCATAACTTATATAAAACGAACAGTTACATATTAAAAAGTCAATTTCAAGGTGATACAGCTATGACCTTTATTTTACTCCCATATTTGTAAGAGTGGTAGGTCAAGAACGTAACGAACTTTCATACAACGTTCAAACCGGATACAGGGCGATACAGGAGGATACAGGTGGATACCGGAGGATACAGGGCGATACAGGAGGATACAGGGCGATATAGGGGGATACAGGGCGATACAGGAGGATACATGGCGATACAGGAGGATACATGGCGATACAGGAGGTTACAAGAGGATACAGGGCGATGCAGGAGGATACAGGGCGATACAGGAGAATACAGGGCGATACAGGATACAGGGCGATACAGGATGATACTGGGCGATATAGTGTGATTCAGGGCTATACAGGAGGATACAGAGCGATACAATAGGATACAGGAGGATACCAGGCAACATGCATGTGTGTTTCGGTGCACTTCAGATATCATCTGTTTCGGTACACTTCACATATCATATGTGAAGTACCTACCCGAATCTTGCCGCTGACCAAAAGATGACGGGCTCTGGATACGAGATTGTAATAAGCGTAGTTGGAGTTTTAAATTTCGTGTTCAGTGCGCATGCGATTTTAGTCCGAAGTTAAACAAAAGATTCGAACTAAAATCGCATGCGCACTGAACACGAAATTCAAACTCCAACTAGGCTTATTACGGCGTTACATGCAGGATCTCTGTTAGATAACAGCTCTGTGAAATTTTACTAAATGCAGTCAGAGAAAAGTTACATTTTATATACTTTTATAAAATATAGTAAATTTGCCCTCGAAGACGTGCGTCTGTTATTGCATAGCTAATTTCAAAATTCACCTTTTGAAAGACGGATTGAATAGCGCTATTTGTTGGTCGGGCGGGAGTTGCGAATGGAATGAGAGGGCAGTGAGGAACGTGGAAAAATCGGTCATCTATGACTGCCATGCTGGATAAGCCAAGTAAGAGAAGTTGCGGGCTAACGCTACGTGGTAACTGGTTGGGAATCACAAAACACCGAGTTTGGAATCGAGTCCGAGTTGGAGTTGGATACCGAATTGGAATTCGAGTTGGAATTCGAGTTGGAATCCGAGTCGGAATCCGAGTTCGGTCTGTCATGCTGGCCGACAATTTGATTAATCCACTATTTGACAAAAGATAGGGCTTTAAGTGTATATATTTTTTTATTCCTTGCCTTCGCCGTGAGCTAAGTCGCAAGGAACAACTCAAAGCGTATTTTGAACTTTAAATCCAGAAGGACTAATGAATATTGCTGAGTTCGTAAATCGTATAAATCGGATGCATATTGGCAGTCTAATAAGAGCACATTGATATTACCTCACTTTCATGGTCATTTTTTTGGCTCTAACCTTGTACTGCAATTTTCGCTCGCACAATATTGTCTTCAAACTTGAATGACAAAAAAAAACGAAGGTCGAATGACCCCAAATCCGAAATTTCAGAAAAAACTCCTGAAGATTTTTCGCACAGGAGGGACTTTTTTAAAAATACCACTGCTCAAAAATAAATTCAAACAAATAGTTAAAAGCACCAATAGTCGAGGTTTAACATATCCAGAGCTCAGAAATATCCGACCATTTTTGACGCGACGCGAGCGAGTTAAAAAATGTTTGAAATACGCGTTTCATTTTGTGGGAGTCACCTTAAGCGAGTTTGATCACCAACTCGGGTCCAAAAGGCGGGTTATTGAAAAAAAATTCAACAATATATTTATAGCAAATGAATTACTCTACAGTAGAACCCTGATTTTACGATCCTCGATCTAACGTTATCCACGATTTTACGATATCATTTCTGGGTCCCGGCAAAAAATAAAAATCAGATAAAACAGAACGCCGATCTAACGATACTCGGTCCAACGATATTCTCGATTTTACGATGGTAATCAGTTGGGACCCAAGCGTCAATGTGTTCCCGCTACAACAATATAGAAAAAATCAAAGGGCTCTATGAGCCAACTCATTCATGAATTTGGAATTAGTGAATGGATAATTTTTCAAATGTTGAAATACTCCCTGGGGAAGACTCCCCTATTTTTGGGGCAGCCTCTGGTACCTTTTAGGGGGTAAAATTTAGCCTGGGTAGCCTTGAGGCCTGCACTATTTCCGGTTTTTGCTCACCCTGACTACCTCCCCTTCCCTTTTACAGCCGCTACGCAGGCTAGGTAAAATTTGAAAACTTAGATAGGTACCTCTTAGAGGCCCCTTCTAGCAAATGAAGCAAATCACACTTGTTGGTGGCCTGAATTTCAGACATATTTTCCCTTATAATATGAAAGACAATTAGGAGCACCCCTGCAAAAAATAGGGGAGTCTCCCCCCTAGGAGAATACTGGGTACAGGCATGTGGTCTGTTCTCATCAGTAGCCACATGGAAGATATTGGCAATTCAAGAAAACGTCTCTGATTTTTTCCAAATGTTGTTGTATCCTACCTTTGAAAGAGACCTCCAGTTGGTTTACCCCTAGCATGGGCATGACAAGCATACACATGACCTCACAATCCAATAGTGCTTGCAGATTGATTTTTCTTGAATTTTGCTGAAGTATCCAATTATCTTTAAATTGGATAGTGCCCCGAATATTTTGAAATTGGATAGTTTAAGTTTTGTATGAATGCTATATCATTGATAAATAAAAAGACTCCATGCTTGTTCAATTAAGAAAAAAATGAATATAAAAATTCCTAGAAACACCAATGAAATTGGATTCGGTCTACAGCCTCGTCCAATTTTGGTGTTCCCGATCCTCTTAACTTGTCACTCAATTTTTTCTTAATTGTTCAGCATGGAGTCCTAATCTTATATATACTCGAAAATGACGAAATCTGAAATGTTACAAGTAAAAATTACGTGAAAACCATGATCCGCAGGCTTTTTTGAAACCGTAAAATCGCAAGAATTAGGATAACACAAAACAATGCATTTTATCCATGAAAATAGTTGATGCTTTTAAATACCATTCTCTTGCAACCTGAATTTGTATACCTAAACAAAAACAGGGATGCTGAGTATATACTTTCCTCCTAGTACTTTGAGCCTCCATTATAATGCTACAATAACTTATAAATTATAACATTATAAGCCTTTAAAATGCAGCGAATTTATTTCGAAAGAAATCCGAATCAATTAGAAGAAATATGGCGTTGTACTCCAAGTATAAAAATAAAGCTTCTCTATTTCTCTTTCCAAATATTTTAAACAGATTTTACCTTAAATTATCTGTGCTGCAAGAAGCAATAGCGAGCTTGTCCGTCCACCTTTATCACGTTAAAGATGTAGTGCGTACTCTCATTTCTTCAATTAGCTTTCTTCATTTGACTTTTTGTAAATTCTTTGGTGTTAATAAATACTTGAACCTGGAAAGTACTTGAAAATCGTTCTCGCTTCCGGCCTCCATATTCAAAATACCCATGATGCTTTGTCGTCTAGATGCTTTGTCGTCTTTGACCCAGATAAATTGGAGAGCTTTGCTATCTTTCGCTGTTTGGCGCAATGTGTTGAGCGTCAGGTTGCAAAATGAAAGGTTACGGGTTCGACTAAGGCTGGGCGCGCATGATGATTTCTTTTTCTTTTATTACGGCGGGTATTACGAATCGTGCAAGTGTCGCTAGATTACAATCGCTAGAAATCGCTAGAAATTGCTTGAAGTAAAATCGGATCGAAATTGTGCTAACGCAGAATCGTGCTAACGCAGAAGTCCCACATCATACCAATACTCCTTCATTTGCGCTGCGCGCGCATGAATGAGTAATTAAGTAGAACAGGAAGTTTAGCAATCATACTAGTCCGTGGGCCAGGAGTCGAAACCCTCCCCCCCCCCCCCCCTAGGGGAATTTTGCTAACACATATCATTCGAAAGCTTAGCCCGAGGGTAGTCTAAAACCGTTGTTTGCACTTTTGAAGTGGAAGCGTTTCCAGCTGATCTGAGATCGTGACGTCACATGACGTCACGGAAAAACTGGGTTATCACCTTGCCCGCGAAGCTTTTCAGCGGTATCACCCATACATACATACATACATACACTTTATTTCAACACGGTAAAAATCATCAGTTACATACAGTATTTCAAATAAAAACAAAAATACAAACTGGTTTACATGATTGCCGTGCATGGGAGCCCAATTTAGAACAACTTGCTCAATTTCGATTTAAAATAGCTAAGTGACTCGCAGGATCGCATCAACTGGGGAAGATCGTTCCAGACCTTCGCGCCACTATAGCTAAAACTTCGTTTGCAGTACTCAGTTTTAGGCTTAGGGAGGTATAATTTTCGCTCAAAATTTCGTAAATTGTAAGACATGCTGCGAGGAGTAAACTGGTTTTGCAGGTATGAGGGAGCAAGACCATGAAGAGATTTGAACATAAGCACTGCTTTCTGTTTGTGTCGACGCACTGAGAGGGTGTCCCAGTGCAGTGTTTCTCGCAAGTCGGCAGAGCGCGTCTCATAGTTTGCTCTCATGATTACTCTCGCAGCACGATTTTGTAATTTTTGGACCTTATCAGCCAGGTGGTTGCTAAGCCCATCCCATACCAAACTACAATAATCTAGGTAGGGTAATATCAGGGCTTTATAAACTTGTACTGCAACGTCCTGTGTGATATAAGGTCTAACACGCTTCAGGGCACCTATTGCAGAAGAAACTTTTTACTCAATTCGCTAATGTATTCCCCCCAGGAGAGTCGATCATCAATAATAAGACCGAGTGATTTGGTATGATTGACCCTCCGGATTGGATTACCGTCAATAGCAGCACATATTTCAGATGTCCCTTCCGCTTGAAGCTTCTGCCGGGAGCCTATGATCATAAACTCTGTCTTAGCTATATTAAGACTCAATTTGTTTGCTTTAAGCCAAATGGCCAAGTTCTGAAGTTCGATGTTTAGAATTGGCTCGAGTTGATCAAGGCTCCCAGCAGCAGAGCTAATATTAGTATCGTCTGCAAACATTTTGGCTGAAGCTGACGCCAGACAATTTGGGAGATCGTTTATGTATAATAGGAACAATAATGGACCGATTATACTCCCTTGTGGCACGCCGCAGCTCAAAGTGCTCGCACCTGATAGTGCTCCATTGACGAAACACCTTTGGGCTCTATTGCTGAGGTATGAGCGGAACCAGCACAATGATCTCATGTCAAGACCATAGCTTGATAACTTGTTCAATAAGATGGTGTGATCTATTGTATCAAACGCCTTCCTAAGGTCGATAAAAATGACCCCATTAATAAGGCCGTTGTCAATATTAATTGACCATTCGTTAGTTGCCTCAAGAAGTGCAGTTAACGTGCTATGCAATGATCGAAAGCCAGACTGACAAGAGACCAAAAGCTGGTTCACGCTCAGATACTCATAGAATTGGTTGTAAACTAGTCGCTCAAAGATTTTTGAGATCGCAGAAGTAACAGAAATCGGACGATAATTATTTAAATCAGACTTGCAGCCTTTTTTCAAAATGGGCGTCACTTTTGCAAGTTTCCACTCAATAGGAAAAATTGCTGTCTCGACAGAACACTTAAAGATAACAGAAAGAGAAGGGCCTACTATCTCTGCCGCTATTTTGAGAAGCTTACAGGGAATTTTATCCAAACCTGTGGCTTTCTTTTCGTTAATTTCGGATATAAGCTTAATTACGGACTTAGTAGATGGCGCCTTCAAAGAGAACGACTTATCTGTACCTTTAAGATATGATTCAGGTCTTGTAGTTGACTCCGGAATTTCCTTCGAAAGGTTAGGTCCAATGTTTACGAAGTATTCGTTAAAAACATCAGCCATTTCCTGTGGGGCACTTATCTTTCTCTCTTCAACTTTGATTTCAGAAATATTCTGTTCTGTACACTTTCGCGAACATAGATCATTAAGTAAGCCCCATGTTTTTCGAGGATTTCCTCTGCTGGCCTCCAGGTTTTCCTGGAAGTACATTCTTTTTGCATTTTTAATGGCGTTGTTAGTTTCGTTCTTTGATGTTTGAACACTGTCCAATCATTAATACTCTGACTAGCAACCGCCTTCTTTTAAAGTAATTCCGTTTGTGTATTTACGTGAAAGCTCCTCGGTAAGCCATGGGGACTTCTTATGTCTTACACGTTTACTTTTAAGAGGCGCATATTTGTCAACGCTCCCCATAAAGAGTGTTCGCCAGGTGGTCCACATATCATTAGGATTATCACCCGATCCAACACTTTCCCATTGTTTTGTTTTAAGGTCGTTGAGAAAAGCCTCCCTATTGAAATTTTTATATTGGCGACATTCTATAGTTTTGTGTACGCCTGAACGCTGATAATTGGTTTTGCGAGTCACATAAACCAGAGAATGCCACGATATACCGAGGTGTATCACGCCTGAACTCGTAATTTTATCGGGACAGTTTGTAATACAAACGTCAATTAAAGACTGGGAGGTAGGCGTGAAGTGCGTTGGCTCAGTTATTAATTGACTCAAACCGTAAATATCTAGGATATTTAGGAGCGTTGAGGCGTCACGATTATAGGTCTGACCATCGCCAGGGAGGAGATTCGAGTTCAGATCTCCTAACAAATACAGCTCCTTGTCCTCAGCATCAATTTTGTCAATTAATTTTTCAAATTCGCTATATACACTAGAGTGAGAATTAGGAGGTCTGTACCATGTACTAATAAGATATGGTTTGGAGTGAGGCTTGGTTATTTCAACAACAAGACTTTCGAGTTCTTCGCATGCCAGGTCATGACGAACATGATAATTCAGATTACTGCGCAAATATATGCATAGGCTCTCATGCTCAAGGAAAATAATGGCGGACTTCGAAGGGAGAAAAAAGCCCATCCTTTTCTCTGGCTTCGGAGGTCCACATTTCTAAAGTGATTGTCCTAGTTTTCACTCAAAATGCTTACTTAGTAGCAGAGTTTTATGAATGAAAGAAGAATCCAACTTTTAACTTGCGGTTTGTTGATTTTTGGCTGGTTTATTTTCTGGCTACCATTCGTTCCGCACCCGATACCCGCCGACACTACGATAAACTTCCAGTTACTGCTTACAAAGCCAACTCTAAAAGCCCTGACATAGAGCTTACACGCTTGGCAAGGAGGTAATGGCTTCTTCATAGAAGGAATTGATAAAAACAGCGTACTATATCTTGTCGAGAGCCCTGTTTTCTATACGAGATTCCTAGGAGTTATGACGCGAGGATGACGTTCGAACAATGAAGGAATGAATGTCCGAAACATTGGCGTTAATCCTGCTTCTGGTTGGTCTTTGTCTTTATATATAAAGCAAGCAAGCAACCCTCAAAAATGGCACACTTCTGTACCTACAGCTTAAACAAAATGTTTTTTACTTCGTTTATGGCTGTTAAACTTGTTTCTAAAAGCCAGAAAAGGAAAACACACAGCGAAGAGGCCTTATCAAAATTGTAACCCTGAACAAAGCAAAATTAGACACGAAGGCAGCACTTTCTAGTCAATTATTAGAAAAATGATAATGACCCCTGTACAATGTTTGTACTGTCACTGTGTTTACATGTAAATGAGACACTAATCAATCAAAGGAAGTAAACAAACCAGTCACCATACAAACACTTTATTTCAGAAACAAATACAAATCAATATTAAGCCTGAAATAAATGCTGATTATGGCTTCACTAGCAGTGTCGGGAATGGTTTCATTGTCATTTACCTATTTACTAAGCAAAAGAATATTGAGTAAATATCCGAAACCTGATTAATGTTTTTACTGTGCTTTGCTATGCCATGTGAAGCAAATGGTGTTATGGTTGTTATAACTGTGGAGTTTTTAATATTCATGAACCAAAGGCACGGATGGCAGTGACGTCTCAGGATTTGTTACATCTACCTGATAACATGAAAACAAGACAAATCAGGCAAATAAATAATAAGAATAATAATTATAACATTACAAAGCCCAGATGATCTGGAAAATTGACAGGGCTTTGTAATTAATAACAGAGCAATGTTTGCATATTTTCCTGATTTGCCCAAAAATTAGTTGAATTTTGAAAGCTACTTTGCTTTTATTTAGATTTTGATAATCCTTAGAAAAAACAAGAAGAACTGCAAACGTTTTTCCTTTTCCAAAAAATGCCTATAGGCCCCTCAGACACTGCATTCCGTGAAACTGTAGCTAAGGCTACCAAAGAATGTATTATTTTTTTTAGGCTGTGCCAAGCAGCCAGCAATTAGCCATGTTCTTTCGGGCTGTAAGTATAGCCTTCTTGGATTTTATATGAATCAAAATCTGACACTACCATAGAACTTGAAATTAAAAGACTTTTTGCAGTCACAGTAAGGATGGCATAGCTGGGAGGCTTTGCAAATGATTTCAAATTTGCTAATTGGGGGTTTTGGGGGTGTGTACATCCCTTATACTTGTCCAAAAATCTTCATACATTGGAAATAATAATAATAATAATCAACTTTCTTTCAAGAGAGTAGTATTCATTCTTCACCCTTATTCTATTAAATGTATCAGTTAATTCCAGTAGTGACCATGCCCATTTGTCATTTTTTAGAAAGAAATATGGTTCATAAAAACCATCCCTCCTGCATTTATCACATTATAAACCACGGAAATGCTCGTTTTATTGCTTAAGTATGTTCCCTGTATTTTCAACTTTTAAGGGCTGGTTCACGGTCATCATAGCAACAGAAAAAAAAACATATTAGAAAATTGGCCATAATTTATATCACAGAGAAAATTTGGATGAATTTGTTTACAACAAAAATGCACTCACATTCCACTGCTTGGGCCGTCACAATGATCAGACCCTTCCCTGCTTAGCAGAGGCCACTTCTATGTTGTTTTGTGTCTTGAACTAGCTTCTTTTGCGCAGTTGAAACACACAAGAAATCATAAAAATTAAAAGTAAAAAGAAACGCGCAAGATAAAAAGTAGCCTCTACTCGCAGGGAATTCAGACTCCAACCAAAGTTAACCCTGGTTGCTACAGACAACATATTCGAAGAAATATTCCGCTCTTCGAGACAGACATTTATCCTTTTTAAAGGAAAAACTTACATTGTATTGTAGTAGTCAGTAAGTAAGTATAGGCGTAGCCTTGGCTCAGAAGTTCGGCTGGACGCACTGAGAAATAATGGTTCAATCACTGCAGCACCACTCCTTGAGGCTGATCATGATACCAATAACAATCTCAAAGTCTCCCCGGATCATCGAAGATGATTTCCAGAGCTTCTTGCTCTTCTGGTTTCACATTGTTTTGTACACAAAATCACTCGGAAGTTCTCCCTGTCAATCTCGACCTATCCAATCTCAGCTGTTTTTGAAGACAACAACAGAAATTTGCAGCGTGGCATCACGCAAAAGTCCTGTGACTCATTCAGGCCTTGTCGAGATCCACAGCATACGAAATGAAGTCGCTCAGACGGCAGAAAACAGTAAAAAGAGAAACTCAATAAGCGAAAAACTGATCTCCCCTTCGAATTCTGAGTCCCACCATCTTGCAGGCCAGGTTACCAAGGGTGATCACAGGCTTCCCAGGATCATTGAGCGAACTTTAGAGTTGATAGTTTGCAGTTTTATAGTGTCGCTGTGTGAAGTTTGACTGAGTAGTCGATAAGCGCTAAAATATGAGTATCTACGAAAAATAAAAAAGTTTGAAAAATACCCTTATTTAGTCCTTTAGTACTCCAATAAATCACTACTTGCGTTTATTCGGTCAGAAATACACTTTTAAGCGAGTTTTAGCCAATTTTATTGTCACCTCTCACACTACTATATGTTCTGGAAGGCCGCAAACTGCAAAATTTAGAACGCTCAGCGATCCAAAAATTTCCCTCGATTTTTCCCAAAAATCATCGTCACTTGCTCAAACAAACCTCGCATAATAAAAGTAAAACTATTCAGCTTTGTTGTTTACCTTTCTCGTGGAAATCAAACCCTCTCTGGCTGATATAAATGGGGAATCTTTTCAGCCTCGTCCATTCGTCCTGAGAGCAATGGCGGCCCCGTCAGTAAATCCGTTCCAAAACACAAACCGTTGAGACATTTTTTCTCCAGTCGAGGGGTGGGCCAGACATTGTCTCCGGCTCTAGTCACTTCCCGTCCTAGACCCGGTAAAATGTTTTTGCGCGTGATCATTGGATTTGAATCAATCAAGTCTATCTCGCCGGTCACGCATTCGCGCGCAACAAAAGTTTTACCGGGTCTAGGACGGGAAGTGACTAGAGCCTGAGACAATGTCTGGCCCACCCCTCGACTGGAGAAAAAATGTCTCAACGGTTTGTGTTTTGGAACGGGATTTACTGGCGGGGCCGCCATTGCTCTCAGGACGAATGGACGAGGCTGAAAAGATTCTCCATTTATATCAGCCAGAGAGGGTTTGATTTCCACGAGAAAGGTAAACAACAAAGCTGAATAGTTTTACTTTCATTATGCGAGGTTTGTTTGAGCAAGCAACGATGATTTTTGGAAAAAATCGAGGGAAATGTTTGGATCGCTGAGCGTTCTGAATTTTGCAGTTTGCGGCCTTCCAGAACATATAGTAGTGTGAGAGGTGACAATAAAATTGGCTAAAACTCGCTTAAAAGTGTATTTCTGACCGAATAAACGCAAGTAGTGATTTATTGGAGTACTAAAGGACTAAATAAGGGTATTTTTCAAACTTTTTTATTTTTCGTAGATACTCATATTCTTAGCGCTTATCGAACTCAGTCAAACTTCACACAGCGACACTATAAAACTGCAAACTATCAACTCTAAAGTTCGCTCAATGATCCTGGGAAGCCTGTGGGGTGATAACCCAGTTTTTCAAACTCCCTCGATTCTGATTGGCTAATATTTTTTCTCGGATCAGCTGGTTAGGAGTTACGGCGCATTTTACATTTGAGCTTCAAAACCACAGGGTACCCACGTCGTAATGTTGCGAAAAAAACAAATATAATGCTTTGCATTCGATTCAAACTCAAATAGAATGTGCCGCCTGTCGCGATATAGCCTTCAAGCCATGTTTACGTTGAAAAAGTGTGTTCGAAGGCATTGAAATAGGTGCATTTGGCAATATTGCATTCCACAGGATACCCGCGTCGCACGGTTTTAAGAAAATAGAAATACGCATATCAAGATAACAGTGTCGTCTTTTAAGTGATCGAGCGGGTTTCCTGTGGTGTCTTGTCTACCTTGTTTACAGGTTCTTGACCGTGAAAAACACAGTGGAAAATGTACATAACATCTTTTCTCGAGTTTGTCTGAGTTCTGGTTGAGTTTTAAGCTTTCTAGGCCAATAAAAATAGTGAAAAAACAAACATAGTTTGCAGATATTTCCTTATAGGGAGTTGAAGAAAGTCGACACTTTTTCAAGGGAACTATCTTGATATGGACTTTATAGCCTGAGTATCAGGCGGAATTTTATTTGTCCGTGAGAAAATGAATGAACTATATACAACATTGTTGCTAACAACTACAAATGGCTAACTCAATCAACATTTTCGCGTAGAAATGTCGGAAAGCTGGAAAGGAGAACCATGTCTGTGCCCTTCTCGCCTGTTAGCAAAATGGAATCTTGTTATTTCCTAATAATTGTTTCGTGGTTGCTGTAATGAAAAATAAATTTTACATTATGCGAAAACACTACCTGTGATGCACTTTGTTACTCTATGTGCAAAATCTCACAAGAGCTGGATCGTAGCCCTCGCGTTTCCAACTAATGCACTTTTGGAGAGCATGGTAGCCATCAGCCATCCGAAGGAACTCGCAATCCGCAGTGCTTTGGACTTTTCGAAGCGAATCTCACTTCACTCTGTATATAAGGGACCAGCAAAAGACTCGGATGATATCTGAACATGCTAAGCAATCCAAAAGAAAAGTTTCATCACTCCAAGCAAGAATTTCGCGTAGCAAGAATTTCCCGTCAGCAAAGCACACCATATCGGAACGTAGCGCAACTTTTGACTTATTGTGGTACATATGAGCTGCATTATTTAAAAAAAAAAACCAGACACGCAAGTGCGTATTGGTAAGGGGAGAGGCCAAAACATCCGTACTTCTGTGGGTGCCCAATTTGGGGGGGTGGGGTAGGTGCCGGAGCCACCTACCTCTCACAGCTGAAGTTTAGAGCAAGTATCTCCTTAAATAAAATATATATTAAAAAGGTGTATGCTCCAACGCTTTCCTCGCAGCGACAGGAGTCCATATGTGCAATAAAATTAGGTACCCCTAGATCATGCTCTGAGAAAATTACGTCTGAAAAGGGGGTATTGGGTACCTAAGGGGGTAGATGCCGGTACCCACCACCTCCCCTGAACAAATTGGGCACCATTCGAGTACAAGTGTTTTGGCCTCTTCCCTAAGCAGCTAGCTATACTTTCCTGTCACAATCTAAAAGTCGCAATACTGATAGAAATATATATCCAGCACATTCGAGAGCATGAGAACACTCGACAGAACTTTTAGTATTCTTTTCCGTACTACGGCATAGAAGTGAACATCAAATCCCAAAGCATAACGCCAAATTATTGTATTTCAATACCATGAACAGGGGGTAGTTATTAATTCTTCGGAGTAAGCGATCACCGCTACCAACTTATTCAAGCTATCCGCGTGCATAATGCTCAAATCCAGATCTGGCGATTACAAGCGGGCTAAGACGACAAAATGGCTCCGGGGAAGCAACCAAGTCTTGCGTGGAAAGTCTTACGTTGGAGAGTGCGGCGAGCCCAGCGGCCCGAAAACGGCTCCGATACATAATAATGAAGAACAAACATGGATGGCATGATATACCTCGTGGCGCAAATATGCGTTTGCTACTGCTGAGACTCTATTTTATGTATATCTAGGACAGGGAACGCGTGATAATCATGTAGGGCCAAAGACTTTCCTGCTGTTTTGACAGTTATGAGACGTGGGTACCCTGTGCTTTATATTCAATGAAAAACCTACTTTTGAAGACTTTTGAATGCTTTTATTAAGACCTTTCCTAGCAAAATAGTGCATTTCGGCTGTTATTATGCAAAATATGTGATATACAGTGTTTTTGATGTAATACAGGTATTTTATTCGTATATTTCGCAACATCACGACGTGGGTACCCTGTGGTTTGAAGCTCAAATGTAAAATGCGCCGGTAACTCCTAAACGCTTCCACTTCAAAAGTGCAAACAACCGGTTTTAGACTACCCTCGGGCTAAGCTTTCGAATGATATGTGTTAGCAAAATTCCCCTGGGGGGGGGGGGGGGGGGGGGGTTCGACTCCTGGCCCACGGACTTCCAAACCAAAAGCTGTATTCACACTAGAGACGAGTTTCCCGTCTGAGACGAGTTTCTCGCCTTGAATATGGTTCCCTGTTGTTCGTGATCACGTGAAAACAATTTTTTTGAAGGAGAACGTTTAGACAGATAACAAGCAAGTGTTTCTGAGCAGAATTAACATAAAGCAGGAACTTTTTCTGATGAGAAACTCGTCTCAGACGAGTTTCCGTCTCTAGTGTGTATACGGCTAATGTCATATGAGTGGTATCCTCGTCTTACAATAAATATCTTTTCATAAAGTGAATCTCGCAGCATTACAATGACTAATGCAATACAGTCAGTCTTTTTTCATAGATTTAATAGTGATCCATGGCCAAGCGTAAATTTGTTCCTGTAATATGATGCACCAGAAACATATAAGCGAGTTATGTTTCTGGATACAACAATTTTACGCATATTATGCAAAAAACATCTATTTTATTTGAGGAATAGTGAATTGATTTTTTTTCAAACTCGGTATCCAACTCGGTATCCAACTCGGAGTCCAACTCGGTATCCAGCTCTAACTCGAAGTCGATTCCGAACTCGGGGTTTCTGTTCTTCCCGGTCAATTTATAAGTCATGGTATTGATAGCGGAACTCCCGTGGAGCACCATAGGGCCGTGTGAAAATTTAAGAAAAGGATTAAGTAACCCATCCAGTTGGGACATGGCTAAAAGGGATGGCTCAGAAGGACCTGATTAATAATAACTAATTTCATTAAAATCTATTGTTTTCTCTCTGCATTATATCAACGAATACCACAATCTAAGTGTCTCAGCAAAAAAACGAGCGGCTTTTTTTGTCAGGAGGGAAATTATCAGGGGTAATTTCTTATACTCGCTAAATGGACACACTGCAATATTTTTAATAATGCTGTCTGGATTTGGAAACGGACAGCATTATTAAAAATATTAGCGGAGCTCCAGCAAGCGGAGCACCATACCTAAGGAAAAACCGTATACCATCGAGTTGATTTGAAACGTCACGGGTAATTAAATTCATTTTTTCATTTCATTGATGACGCCATGCCCAACTGATTAGTGCGTTGAAAAGCAATTACCCCATAGATAATTGTGTCAAAGTTTGGTTGCCGTAGGTGTTTCCTTTCGCGAGATATAATTTGTTTTTCTTTTTCTGTATATAATATAGTGTCCGCCGTCCGCCGTCCGTGTACACATGCGATCCCTGTGTTATTCCTTTAGAATTTAATATCTCGAAAAGGGTAAAACGTGACTAAACCATTCTTGGAGAGAATTATTGCCCCCGCAGGGTTTTGGCCCAGAGGCCAAAACCCGAGGAGGCATTATAGAATCCCCCGCGTAAAGAGAAAATATAAGGGTATATGGTACATATGGCAGAAAAAATCTCGATCCGTCGGAGCAGGGCCCGCAAAAGGTCTTGGGTAACGTTTATGATTGGATGATCAGATCACGTGACTCGCAAAGGGCCCGCAAAAGGTCTTGGGTAACGTTTATGATTGGATGACCAGATCACGTGACTCGCAGCGTGGGTTTGAGACCTCTACTGTTGTCACTGGCGGACAATAAAAATTCTAAACATTCACAACAAACTGGTCGTGACATTTAATAAATCACCAAAAACTCTAAGGAGACGCTCAGCCGAAGTCAGTCAGTGCAATCCATAGTTCAGAATTAGCAAATGTTGAGCTGCTGTGGCTGTGTAAACTTGAATGTTCACAAAGCTAAGAGCTCTAAACCTCATAATAGTAGTAAAGCATTCAAAATGGTTGCTATTGTGCTTAGCAATAGGTGCGCTACGAAAGAATGTGATAATTTACCGACAAGATTTCCTTTTATAAGTTCACAAAACTCAGAAAGAGGACTTTAGAATTATTATATTTTTTTGCATCAGCACAAGGGAGAAGTAGGCGTTTTTGTCTTCGTCCGATTTGTGCACTGTCTGCTGTCTAATGGTTGCCTCTAAAGTATACTAAGTAGGTTAAAATATTACCTTTGTTGACCGGAAATCTGGCAAGGGCGGAACGCGTTTTTTAGTTCTGTTAAATTAAGTTCTATTATAAGCTCTTTAGCAGCTTTAGGTGATAGCTGGTATAAAAACGCAGATATAGTAGGGAGCAGCGATTGAAAAAGAGCAAAAGCAGAGAAGTCGCGAAGCAGAGACAGCCAACGAGAGTCTTGTGTTCTGTTCTCCGTTGTAAGTATTTCCGGAAAGATCAATTGGCTTTAAGCTTTCAAGTATTCATATTCATAGAGTTTTCAAACAAGATTTTTGTGCGCAAGTGTTTCTGAGTAAGAATGTGTATTAATAGTCGTTTTGGAATTGTGACACAATAGTTTTCAGAAGAATTTTCGGTATTTCGCTACAGTTTCGTAAGAGTTTTGACGGCTTTTCGCACTTTTGGTTAGAATTGTTTGTAGAGTTTCGGCTTATAGAATTTCACATGTATCTTAACGGTTTTGTAATACAACTGACAAACTCCAACAAGCTGATAACGGTGGATTCGCGTGTTGTCTGAAACAGCTGTAAAAATGTTAATTGAATACTTATTACATCTGCAGTTTAAAAAGCACGGGGGCAGCTCTAGTGAGAACTATTACTAGTATAGAGAGCAAGGGGCACATAATGTCTGGCTGACGTGACATGACGTCACTACCAATGCCGTGAAACTACTTTTGGCGGGAAATGTCGAGATCCGGCGGGCGCGCCTGCTCATCTGGGGGACTGGGGACTTTTATTTTGAAAAGCATTTTTCTTCGGCAGATCAGAACAGAAGCGACATTATTATTTCTCTTTGCTTAGTAAGCTCGTTCCCATTGCTAGTATATTTTACCATTTACCTGTGCTGAGGTTAGAATTCTGAGCTTTTTCGTATGCATTTTACAATCAAAGGGAGATGTAGTCAAGCGGGATTAACTGGGAAGGAAAATGACGTGAAAGAAATACGGCGAATTTTGACAAGTTTGAAAGCATATTTTATCGCTCGTCAGTTTTCTGGGCCGTGTCACAGAAATGGATTCAACAAAGCTTAAATTATATCAATATTTCCAGATGTCGGTATGGATATTAATGGCAAAGGACAAGGCTGTAGAAAAGACTAAATGAGGACTCGTGGCTGTCTTGCCGAAGGCATGAACCTTTTATTACTTTGGTTGCTAGAAGAAGAAGTGCTGTTGATTTTATGCCTTACTAATACTTACTAGTATGAATTGCTGATACCACGAAATCCACTATACCTCGAGGTTTGGATTTGAAGTTCGTCTTTGGGATTTGAAGTCCAAGGAGGAACGTTGAAATGGAATATGTTTTTGTGAAATCCAATGCGGACCTCGTGCAAGATTTGGCCTTTTCTCATGAACGAGTGAGAAGTTCAATCGGCGTAACAAAAACTCATCTTGATTTAATAAATAAGACTTTTATACTTCCCCGTCTATAAGACGTAGAGTACAGTAGAAACGCTTCTGATTTTGAAGCCATTTACGACAGCAATGGGAGGAGAAACTGACTGGGCATGAATCACTGAAAAGCTCCTGGATTTAACTTAACTTAACTTACATAAGCTTAAACTTGTGTGGAAAGCATGAGCAACACAACTGAATTCTACAATTTAAGGTACTGGAAGTGTTTAAATTTCTGTTTTTAGATATTTACATTGAATGGGTAAAGCAAAAATTATAGATGATAGAGACTTGGAATGACAACAATTAAAATAGCTTATATTGAATTTAGTTTGGATATAATTAGTCTATAATTGTGTTCACTCCAAAGTCTGACATGAGAAATCTTATTATCCCCATTAATGGTAACCTGCATGGGTTTGGGGAATTGTTTTTTCCTCTGAAGCCTTCAAGATTAAGAATGGTTCTAATTTAATTCTTACTGGGATTAAAAGTCACCTGCTAGAAGTCCCATGTTCCCCCCTCCCTTTTTTTAAATTCCTGGATCAACTCCTGCAAAATACCAGTCTAGGTTTGAGAAATAGCCCTTTAACTACAAAGAGATCATGATGGTAGGCTTTATGGACCTACCATGAAAGTGAATGGAAATGGGAATTTGACAATCTTGTGGGGGTCACACCCAGAACACAGACACACAAAAAAAAACAATCAGATTCAGTGCTCTTTTCTCAAGGTCCCGGATTTCACTCCTGGGTTTTGGCAACATAAGTTCATGGATTTAGGAAATGATCAGCAGACTGATTGGATTTGAGAGTAGAATGGACAAGTATATTGGAAGAATTCACTGTTACGATGTACATAATGAGTTCTAGTTATTCTGATTGTTACACAGTATTTTGTAATTTTAGGCCTCAAGGCAACCAGAAATGCATGAAAATTTGTGAATAATTTTTGTACTCACTGAAAAAATGTCTTGAAAAACACCCCAAACCCACCAGCTATGCAGATGGGGCATCCCATAGCCAGAAATTCTCAAAAGGGGTAGGCAGGCTTTTTTGTTGCTATTTCATCTATACATTTAGAATGTTTCCCATACTTTACAGTATTTTTTAGCTGTGCTCCTAGAGGCTATTAAGGATATTAATATTATGTCAGTATACAATATAGATAAGTCAGTCAGGAGCATACTAGTGGAGCCATTCAAAATTTGTTATTAGAAAAACAGTAATGAAATACATAAAAAAATGCTTTCCTATCACTATGTTTGCATGCAATGATGATCTAAAAAGCATTTATAAATACGTTATCAAGCTTTCACAAAATCAGATGCAGTTATTGAAGTTATGATATCAGACTACAAAATATATTTTTCTAAACCTTGATACCTTTTTTCATTTATTATAATCACTAGGAGCTCCGCTTTTAGGCAGTGCCTAAATCTATATATTATCGTGCTAACGTAGGAGTGATCAAGTGAGTGAGTGAGTGAGTGACATCGAGCCACCACGATAACTCGTTGGCTGTTGCTACGCAACCAGCCACGAGTTAAAAATCTAGGACATTATTTTGGTTACTCCGGACAATTTAAATGTGTTTTTGACCTACAGTTCTAGTGTTTTTTTTCTGTTCACGATGGACACAAATTAAGCGTGCGAGAGTCCCTCTCCCAACACAATCATTAGTTTAAAAAAAAACTAATTATTGTCCTTTTCCACCAGATTCCGCGTACCCATCTCAAATTTGGAGAGTGTCGCAAGTTTGAAGAAGGCCGAATGAGATGCCAAAATGAGAAAGTGGAGGTGGAGTCTCAGGGTGTTCTAAGAATGCCGTGTCTCGAGGAACAGGTAGCGAGCCGTAAAGAGCTCAAAACAAGAAATTAAAACTATATTCTTGAATGCGTCATCAATGTTATTATTTCTTTCGCGAGAATAATAACTGATCGTATTGAAATTCTAATATATAGATTTAGGCACTGCCTAAAAGCGGAGCTCCTAGTGATTATAATAAATGAAAAAAGGTATCAAGGTTTAGAACATATATTTTGTAGTCTGATATCATAACTTCAATAACTGCATCTGATTTTGTGAAAGCTTGATAACGTATTTATAAATGCTTTTTAGATCATCATTGCATGCAAACATAGTGATAGGAAAGCATTTTTTTATGTATTTCATTACTGTTTTTCTAATAACAAATTTTGAATGGCTCCACTAGTATGCTCCTGACTGACTTATCTATATTGTATACTGACATAATATTAATATCCTTAATAGCCTCTAGGAGCACAGCCAAAAAATACTGTAAAGTATGGGAAACATTCTAAATGTATAGATGAAATAGCAACAAAAAAGCCTGCCTACCCCTTTTGAGAATTTCTGGCTATGGGATGCCCCATCTGCATAGCTGGTGGGTTTGGGGTGTTTTTCAAGACATTTTTTCAGTGAGTACAAAAATTATTCACAAATTTTCATGCATTTCTGGTTGCCTTGAGGCCTAAAATTACAAAATACTGTGTAACAATCAGAATAACTAGAACTCATTATGTACATCGTAACAGTGAATTCTTCCAATATACTTGTCCATTCTACTCTCAAATCCAATCAGTCTGCTGATCATTTCCTAAATCCATGAACTTATGTTGCCAAAACCCAGGAGTGAAATCCGGGACCTTGAGAAAAGAGCACTGAATCTGATTGTTTTTTTTTTGTGTGTGTGTTCTGGGTGTGACCCCCACAAGATTGTCAAATTCCCATTTCCATTCACTTTCATGGTAGGTCCATAAAGCCTACCATCATGATCTCTTTGTAGTTAAAGGGCTATTTCTCAAACCTAGACTGGTATTTTGCAGGAGTTGATCCAGGAATTTAAAAAAAGGGAGGGGGGAACATGGGACTTCTAGCAGGTGACTTTTAATCCCAGTAAGAATTAAATTAGAACCATTCTTAATCTTGAAGGCTTCAGAGGAAAAACAATTCCCCAAACCCATGCAGGTTACCATTAATGGGGATAATAAGATTTCTCATGTCAGACTTTGGAGTGAACACAATTATAGACTAATTATATCCAAACTAAATTCAATATAAGCTATTTTAATTGTTGTCATTCCAAGTCTCTATCATCTATAATTTTTGCTTTACCCATTCAATGTAAATATCTAAAAACAGAAATTTAAACACTTCCAGTACCTTAAATTGTAGAATTCAGTTGTGTTGCTCATGCTTTCCACACAAGTTTAAGCTTATGTAAGTTAAGTTAAGTTAACTCCAGGAGCTTTTCAGTGATTCATGCCCAGTCAGTTTCTCCTCCATTGCTGTCGTAAATGGCTTCAAAATCAGAAGCGTTTCTACTGTACTCTACGTCTTATAGACGGGGAAGTATAAAAGTCTTATTTATTAAATCAAGATGAGTTTTTGTTACGCCGATTGAACTTCTCACTCGTTCATGAGAAAAGGCCAAATCTTGCACGAGGTCCGCATTGGATTTCACAAAAACATATTCCATTTCAACGTTCCTCCTTGGACTTCAAATCCCAAAGACGAACTTCAAATCCAAACCTCGAGGTATAGTGGATTTCGTGGTATCAGCAATTCATACTAGTAAGTATTAGTAAGGCATAAAATCAACAGCACTTCTTCTTCTAGCAACCAAAGTAATAAAAGGTTCATGCCTTCGGCAAGACAGCCACGAGTCCCTCATTTAGTCTTTTCTACAGCCTTGTCCTTTGCCATTAATATCCATACCGACATCTGGAAATATTGATATAATTTAAGCTTTGTTGAATCCATTTCTGTGACACGGCCCAGAAAACTGACGAGCGATAAAATATGCTTTCAAACTTGTCAAAATTCGCCGTATTTCTTTCACGTCATTTTCCTTCCGAGTTAATCCCGCTTGACTACATCTCCCTTTGATTGTAAAATGCATACGAAAAAGCTCAGAATTTTAACCTCAGCACAGGTAAATGGTAAAATATACTAGCAATGGGAACGAGCTTACTAAGCAAAGAGAAATAATAATGTCGCTTCTGTTCTGATCTGCCGAAGAAAAATGTTTTTCAAAATAAAAGTCCCCAGTCCCCCAGATGAGCAGGCGCGCCCGCCGGATCTCGACATTTCCCGCCAAAAGTAGTTTCACGGCATTGGTAGTGACGTCATGTCACGTCAGCCAGACATTATGTGCCCCTTGCTCTCTATATAATTCTCTCCAAGAATGGTTTAGTCACGTTTTACCCTTTCGAGATATTAAATTCTAAAGGAATAACACAGGGATCCCATGTGTACACGGACGGCGGACGGGGGACGGCGGACACTAGAGCAGATTTCGTATGACTGTGAAAAGTGCCGCGGTACGGCGCGGTACTGTCGCGGTGGCGGTGCGGAACCTGGCCTGCTGTAGATCGAATTAAATCGCCAATGAAAATCGCGGAGTCGCGGTACGGTCACGGTCGCGGCGCGGAACAACTTTGTTTGCGGTACTTTTCACAGTCATACGAAATCTGCTCTATAGGTTTTTATACAGAAAAAAAGAAAACAAATTATATCTCGCGAAAGGAAACACCTACGGCAACCAACTTTGACACAATTATCTATGGGGTAATTGCTTTTCAACGCACTAATCAGTTGGGCATGGCGTCATCAATGAAATGAAAAAATGAATTTAATTACCCGTGACGTTTCAAAATCAACTCCATGGTATACGGTTTTTCCTTAGGTATGGTGCTCCGCTTGCGCGGGCCTTTGGCCCGCGCTAGACTGCTTGCAGCCCCTTCTTTGGCGAACGTCCGTAAATCGAGAATAAAGTCCTAGTCCTACATTGTAGTTTGTTTGCGCACTCGTATTTCAAGCTCACGAGAGAGTCTAGGTGTCGGATAACAAGTAGCGCCACGGGGGAGAAAGCGCCTAAAGAAGGGACTGCGGACATTCCTTTCAAAAAAGAGAATTGTCAGTGGAATTTCAGCTGAAAGATCTGATTGGCTGAGGGCGCTATTTCATGCTGATTGTCTGTCAGCGGTACACTAATAAACACTTTAGGTGGATTTGAGGCGAATAATCACTAACCACACTTGACCTTTAGACTTGTTTACGCAATGACAGCGATCTCGAGTACGTTTTGAAAGAAGAGCAGCTAATTAACAATTAGACCTCAAGGCCGAATGTGCTATGATGAATAGACCATGAGGCCGAAGGCCAAATGGTCTATTGATATCATAGCACATGAGGACGAGAGGTCTAATTGTTTTAGTATAAACCAACTAGTTGGTCGGTTTGGCAATGAATTCCATTATTTTATGTTGAAAAAATCAAGTTTTCTTGCAAAGAAAGGTGGTGGTTTTGCCAGGCACGGTCTATCACTAATAGACCATTAGTAGCTCAGCCAATCAGAATGCAGGATTTGTAATAGACCATTAGTTGGTTTATACTAAAGGCAGTTATAGCGAGTCTGCTCGAGGGACAAGACGTGTTGTTAGCCGTTTTGCCTACGGGCTTGGTAAAAGCTACATGTATCAGCTCTTTTTATGCGGTGCACGAAAGCTGGTACCTGATAAAGGGAAGCAAGTCCCTCTGATATTCGTTATTTTCTCCGCTGAAATCGATAGTGACTGATCAGCTAAATGACTTAGAAGATGTAGGCGTTACTGGCAGGGCTCTACCTCATGAAGATATATTCGACCAACTAGATATACATTGCGCGCGAAGCTCTAAATTTATTATCGCTTGCCTTCGCCGCTCGCATAATGTATCAGTCAATTCCAGCGGTGACCATCCCCCCCCCCCCCCCCGGGACACCGTGGGGCATTTGCGCACCACTGCCTTCCCTGGGGTGGGGAATTTTGAAAATTTTGCTGGCCCCAGGGTCGGGAATTGTTTTTCCCCGGGGGAGGGGGTGGGGAATTTTCTCATCTCAAGCGCGTCGGGCTTTGCGAACTACAACACCAGTTACAATAACTATCGTTTGACAGTCCCAGTTACAGAAAATAGCGCCACATAAATATAATGCAGAGCATGGCCGTATACACCACGTTTGGGGAAGACACATTTGCACATTTTGCAGTTAAAGTGCATATGAAACGAAATCTTTTATTGGATCTCTGGATGGATCATTGTTAGACAAACATCCTGACCAAGTTTGAGAAAGATTTGATAAATAGCCGCGAAGCTATGCGCTTGCAAAGTCACGAGTTTTGTGGCTAGCTAATTTGCATGCGAGCAATGTAATTTAACGCATCATTTTGTTGCTTCTATGCAAAACCGGTTGGTTAGGTAGATAAAAATGTTTTCCTTGAGCTGTCTTAATTTGAATTCCCTGCTGCATGTCTGAAGGGCAGAAAAAAACAAATTCGTCATTTTCTTTAATCTCGACTTTGAGTGTAGAAACAAAATTACGTCACGAAACAGTGTCATCTGATATCCTGAATGCCTAATGTGCTAGCCAAAGATCACAGCAAAATACGTGGCTTCGAACTGTCATAACTTCGCAGCATTTTACCGAAATTCTTTTAAACTTGCAGTACTTACTTCTTTAGAAACGATGTGTTGAATAATGTAAAAACTGATTTCGTTTCATATGCACTTTAACGTCTCTATAGAGAAGAAACAGATTTCGCAATTTTCTCAGTGGAAAAACATAAAAATGAATTGACACTATAAAGAGTTCCAATTTCGCAAAAAGTCAAGTAACATATCTGTGAAATAGTTGCTCTGCAAATAGAATTAAGGTAAATTTCGCATTGAGACATTCCGGAGACAATTTGCAGAAATGGCTACAACGGCGAATGGCCTAGGAATGTCTACCGATATTGCACCTTAGTTTCACTTCTTTATTTATATTTTGTCTCACTTTCAGTGAAATGAGAACTCGTTCAAAGACGAGAAAACTAAAGTACATTTACTGAAACGAATTATAAATGCTCGGACAGTATAAATGGAGTTGAAGTTTTTGTTGTGAAGCTTTGTCACGCAGAGTCGATGGAATCTTACCGTCTTTTTCTCGTCCGGGGGTGGGGCATTTTCCCTTTTTGTGTTCCGCCGTGGGGTATTTTGCATTTTTGCTAGCCCGGGGGTGGGGAATTTTCAGTTTTATTTTTAGAAATGACTAAAATCCCGGGGTTGCCCGGGGGGGGGCATGGTCAGCGCTGGAATTGACTGATACATAAAACGCAAAACAACAGTGAAATTTGACATGCCGCGGCTTTAATATGAAACTAGGACCGCACCTGGATTCATAGAAATGATTGACAGATTTGGCACTTATGTGTCATCGGTTCTATTCAGGGATTATTCAGCGTTCAGGGTGAGAATGATTTTTTGACAGCACAAAACTCTCTTTTTTGAAAGGAATGTCCGCAGTCTCTTCTTTTGGCGCTATCTCGCGCCTTCGGCGCTCGCTCGCGCCTCCGGCACTCACGCCATCGTCGCGCCTTCGGCGCTCCTCTGGCGAGTCTCGCGCCTTCGGCGCTCACGTGCTCCCTTTCCCTTTCTCTCGATTTACGGACGTTCGCCAAAGAAGAGACTGCAAGCAGTCTAGCCCGCGCTGGAGCTCCGCTATTAGCATAATTTATGCTGAAGTCATCCATCCAACGGGACCCTCGAGTTGCGGGACCATGCGAACTATCTGCGGGACATGGGGACCCTCGAGTTGCGGGACCATACGAGCTATCTGCGGGACATAGCGTGACTAAAACTCAACCGAACTCCCTCTCTATACCTTCGCCAACGGATTAGGTCTCATTGCCACTAAATTTTTCCATGTGGGGTGTTACCTATCTTTGCAGAAAAACTGGTTTGTTTCAAATCGGTACTTTTTTTAGTAATCTTAAAAACCTTCACTGTGTAAGGATTTTGATCCGTGCAAACCCAGGTGCAGGGGGTTACAAAACGTGGGAAATGAAAAATACACTACCAATGACGTCATTAGCGCATGCGCAAAGATGAATTGGTTTAAAACGTTACTGTCTAGTTATTTTAAAACCTACATTTAACGAGGACCTTCATGAAACAAAGCCAAAGTACCTTATGAATGCAGGGGGGTGTCTAATTCACATTTCCCAGCAATCCCAGTCCTATTTCAGTGCATAATCTGCACACGAAAATAGAAACGCCATTCCCCCGAGGCAACTTAACAGCAAGAAGACAATACAACGCGCGGGTCTCCTGCTTGGGGCACCAATTCATGGTAAAAACAAGGAATAACGACCGACCTGCTCCCCCTAACCCTTCTGCTATACCACAGGAAACCCAAACCTAGCAATATATAGCGGGGGAGATCTGGGTTCTAGAATGCTGCGATCACACTTCGTTCGTTCTTTTCGCGGAAATTCGACTGATTATGATGGCTGTTCTCAATATCCCAAGAATATAGAAGGAATAACCAAGTCCACACTCGTGAACTCAAAAGCGATATTATCAAGTGGATCTGATCGTGTTTGCAGTTTGGACAAAGACAGAAAAACGTAGCACCTCAGCAAGGTAATCTCACGTCCTCCCGAAACTATTGCTTTTCGTCTTTCGAAAACATTCAATCTGCACCAAGTCAGACTCCTTTGGGAGTCTGTATTGGCGGTTATGACAGTGGACTGTTTTATCGCCTAAAGCTACGGATAGCACTATTAGAATCCTTGAAATCACACAGCAGAACAAAGGTAGGCGTGTCAAACATCGTATTGGATCAGCAATTTCGGGCATTTTATGAAGTATTACTTAACAATTAGACCTCAAGGCCGAATGTGCTATGATGAATAGACCATGAGGCCGAAGGCCGAATGTCTATGATATCATAGCATGCACATGAGGACGAGAGGTCTAATGTTTTAGTATAAACCAACTAGTTGGTCGGTTTTGGCAATGAATGCCATTATTTTATGTTGAAAAAATCAAGTTTTCTTGCAAAGAAAGGTGGTGGTTTTGCCAGGCACGGTCTATCACTAATAGACCATTAGTAGCTCAGCCAATCAGAATGCAGGATTTGTAATAGACCATTAGTTGGTTTATACTAACATCGGATAGCATATGAGTTGTGTATGTCAATACAAACAAATGCAAACATATTTAAGGTTATTCCCCTGTTTTGCACGGCGCACGCTGTTCTGCGCACGGACGCGCGATCAATTCGTTCGAAAATGACGCAATCGAGCGCGCGCGCGCAAACTAAATATCCCCATTTGAGCGAGAAACACCAGAAAAAGTCGCTTTTTGGGATATTGTGCGAACACAAGATTGGGCACCCCAATTTTTTATTTTACCATTTTGATAAGACTATCATTCCCCTGTATAAAAAAGTTTAAAGAAATTTCCACGACAAGTTTTTGAGCTATCGTCATAAAAGCCTCAAAATGAGACACCAAAGACTCTCAAATTATCACGAGCGGTGCGCACATTTTTGCACATTTCAAGAGTAGCGTCAACACACATAGAAAGTTAAACATTCTAATGTTCGTCCTAGGTAGTGAAGCATCCAACAGTTCTGTTCAAACTTGCAAGCGAACTGGATTGCTTCATTAGTGAGCGTTTTATCACAATTTCTTGTTTCACGTATTCCTTCACAAAATAGCCCTCAGACACACTAAAATGGGGTATGTTTGCGCCATCACAGTTTCTAAACGAGCATGGGCACCCCCTCTTTTTATTTCATATTTTCATTCCTTATATACTAAATAGTAAATAGACAAATTAAGAAAAAAATTCTACGACAAGTTTATTTCAGGGGAATTACCTTAACTGAATACAAGGATCATGAGCCAATGGGCGACCTCTGAAAATTACAGTGGCTTGAACATATGAATTTTATTTCTCATGTTAAAAACAATAATATGTTACTCTTGCTGTACTTGTCAAGGTATCCTTCTTGTCTCTCGAAAATAAGACTCATATCTTCACGCCTCTATTTACATGTAGTATCCTCTATAAGATTACAGTGGTACCTCTATTAAGCAGCCATCTTTGGGACCGAACCAAGTGGCCGCTAAATGGAGGTACTTGTGGCTGCTTAGAGACCGGTCGTAATTTGCATGCAGGTGAAAAGGTAGGGTCATAATTTTTTACGCAAAAGGCCGTAGCACTTATAGGGAAAACAACTTAAGGGAATAGGGAAAAAAATCCCGATTTTCCCCAATTAATCCTTAAAATTCCCCATTTTGCACCCTCCCGTACGAAAACGTCAGGCCTTTCGTAGATCTTACGCGGGTCTTCATTATGTCTACACAGTCAAGGTGTAGGCCAAATGGGGTAAATTTCAAGTCTGCAAGACTGCCGTCCGCCTCCAGAAGACATCACAGGAAATTTGTATTTCGATATCCGCTCATTGACTACAGGTTTACCTGCCGCACGTCCAGAAAAGGTCTTTTTTGAAGACATTTCTCAGTTTCACGACACAACTATGATGGCATACTTCATCACCTTAGATTTGAAGCTAATTGAAACTGCAACAAACCTTTTTGAAAACATTAGATTAACATTGGACTGGCTTGTTATGTTTGACTGCAATTGGTGTTTCGGTTGACCTTAAAATAATCTTCTGCAGTTCTGTTTTGAAAGTCGTTGCGCCAGCGGCCGACGCAGTTATGATCCGACAAGGTCGCGCAAAAATGATCTACGCACATGATGAAGAGTCCAGCGATTCAATGTTTTCTTCGCCCATGTTCTCCCTTTCTGGATCGTATCACGCCCGCCGTATACTCAGCAACATATAAGGTGTCTTGGTCTACATTTTCTACGTCTGACAGACTTCAGTGAATGAGGTATTAGCTCATTTAACTAGTCGCTAATTTTTAGATCGCGTAAATAAACGTAGCGTTGATAGCTGATATGTACAACTCGTTTTGAGAGGCATGCTCCTAGATTGATGGCGTGACTAAAACTATGCAAACTGATATTTGAACGCAATCGATTGGTTGTCTCGGTATACTGAAATCCATCTTGATTTTGAGTTTTGGCGCTCCCTTTACTCCTCAGTTGAAAAGATCACAACATGCCTATGCCAAGGAAGCATTTGTCTCTTATCGGATTTCTCTAAGCGATGCCTTGGAAACTCGCCCTGTACAAGCAGAGGACAAACAAGAGTTAAAGCTAAGGAGCAATTCATCCTGCTCTTCAGGATAGGAACTAAACACTTTGATAGAGGTACTTTTGACGCGTGTGCCAAAAGAAGAGAGTGGGGATGTGCAGTATAATCAAAGCTATAGCTATCGCCAACTCGTGGGTAATGAAGAGTGAAGAGGACAGGGCGGGGAAGGCTCTCATATTGAATAGGTGGGGTTGCTCATTAAAAAAAATGATGAAAAAATCCAGGGGTGGGGGGGGACTCCAATATTTTTCGGGCGGGGGGAGCTCGTCGTAGTGCCTTTGAGGGGTAAAATTTGAAAACTTAGGTACCAGTTAGGGGTCCGTTCTTGCAAATCACGCTTGTCTGAAGCCTGAATTCAGACGTATTTTCGCTCTCAAAAAAACACAAGAGAAAATTACGAGGGAAAAATCGTCTTGTTGGTACCTTTTGGGGGTAAAATCGAAGTTCCCGACGAGCACCCCCGCCCCAAAAACATGGGAGAAACCCCCCCCCCCCCCCCCCCCCCCCGGGAAAAAATAACATTCTGTCTGTGGAGACGGACGGGTATAAGCCAGTTCCAATGTTTACATTTTAATCCAGCAGAGTTAAAAATTAATTATTGCTGAATATTAAAATCGGGCGTTTCAATCCACAGTAATGTATGAGCTAATTGGAGCTTCAGTGCTCCCAACTTTTGGCGCGATTTTGAAAGCTGGATTTTTCCTTGAAAGTGAAAAAAACCCGGCCTCAAAGTATTTCAATATTGTTCTCGAGAACATCATTTTTTTTTTCATCTAAAGGATTTTAAAAAAGAAAAAGAAGAAATGTGTTGACCTTCAAGGTTGAACTTGGCGGACGTCTGGGGCCCGAGTAGCATACAAATCAACTATATGCCCGACAAAAGTCATGTTATTATCATTATTATCACTACACAAGGCCAAATAATACAAGCATGATGTTCGTCCAGCCTAATTGAATACTGTAAGCTTAGATAAAGGCAAAAAATCGTATCGTTCACAATTATTTCGCCCGTTGAGATTACAAACTTAGGTTAATCTGTTAATACATGAAACAAAAAGAATCACAACTTTTAAAAGCACATAAAAATCTACTCTGCTAGCAGGGTAACAAGAATCCCAAAAGACAATACAATTGAAAACATGGCAAATGTTTTTTAACTGCTTTTTGTAGGCTAGTTACTTCTAGTCAGCTCGCCATCCCTCCCGTCCTCGAAACGAAAGCACACCAAAAAAAAAAAAAAACAGATAAATTCAACCAATATCTCCGGAGCCCTCCATTTTTCATCGGTGTTCTGTCCGTGGTTGTTGAATTAAGTATTGTTTCACTTGTTTCCCAGACTGATAGCGAGTTTATGTTTTGGTTCCACATATTTTCTTTTCTAGTAAACAACTTGTTCGCCTTCGCTTCGAACATGAGACTAAGCTTGTTGTTGTTGAGGTTTCTGCTCACCGGTGTGATTTGGCGATGAATCGCTTCTTAATTCCTGTCAGAGTACCGCGCGTGGTGATAATAATGAGTCATAACCACTACTAAGATTCCAAAAAATATTTTATAACCTTCGGCGTGACAACAGTCTAGCAATGGCGAGAGTGCGGCAGCTGGCAGATTCTCGGCACTTTAAAACACGAGTCTCGTAGTAAGAGTAATTTCAAGCCGCGAACTGAAACCGTTGACGGGATACGATTCATTGGCAAATTCATTAGCATCACAACAACAATGTTCGATGAGTAAAAGTCGTGATTTTCGGCTTTAGGGAAGAGTGAACAGTTAACTTGCGAGACAGTGAACTGAGTGAACCTGAAGTTTGTCGGCGAAGTTTGGGAGATTCGTATCTCACGTTCATGAGCATTCACATCGGAGATTCGTATCTCACGGTCATGAGAGCATACACATCGGTCGAATATTGTTCGAATTCGTACATAGTCAACTTAAGATTAATTTTAAGCCTTTCAAAACACAGTGAACTTGTGAGAGATTATGAGACAGAGAACCTTCGCTGGGACGTTTGACACATATAAATCAGTTTTTCCTGAGTGATTACGTCACGAAGTCCCCGTGGCGCAGTTGGTTAGCGCGTGACTCGGCAATCTTTTAAAGTTAAGCACGATCCGGCAGGGTTAGTATTTGGATGGGTGACCGAGAGCAAAGTGGATGGGGGAGCGAAAAGATAAGCGAATGTTTCGAGGGAGGGGTAGGTATAAACACATAGCTAAACAAATAATCAATTATGCTAATTATGCTAATGTAAAAAGTTTACACCGGAGTGAGTGACATCGGGTCCCCTACAACTCGGGGTTACCATAGTACCCACGAGTTAAAAATCGGAGGTGAGATTATCTAGTTTGTTTGGTAGTTCTGAAGCTCTATATGTGACTTGTGCTGTCTCTAAACATATTGGGCTCATTAAATTTCTATTAAAGAACGGAACACATTCCGCAGCACAGGATATTATTCTCTGTTTATCGTTGCATGTTCAGGCCAGGTTGTAATATCACTTCATAGTTGATATAAGAAAGATGGGTAATCTTTGAAATTTCGAATGCTCTTCCTAGCCAAACGGAAACTATATGTGGATATGAGAGGCAAACGTGAAGTAAATAAATTTGAAGCCGTTTTTAGTCATGCTAAAAGTTTATCTTTGCGTGTTTAGGTCATGTTTTGAGGTCTTATCTCAAAATTAATTTCCCTCGGGCGCCTGTGGTCTTTGAAATCGAACGGTTTGAGTGACAGCTTAGTGGCGAACAGGCTCCATGCCCGTTAGATAAAGCTACAGGTGATCCAAGCTAAAAGCAAGGAAATTTCTAAATAGTAAAGATTTACTGAAAAATGAAAATAATTGTTTGGATTGAAATAAAAAATTGGCTTTCTACTCGTTTTCTTTTTATAGGCTTTGCTATGGCGATTTCATTGGTATCTCAAGTGTTTTTGTGGTTGATTTTATACCTACCCTGGCGTTATAATAAATTAACAATTTTCAAAACTATACTCTTCATAAAGTCCATTTGCTTTTTAGCTTGGATCGCCTGTCTTTAAACAGATAGTAGATTATATTTTTCGCAGTTCGTTGTAAATGCCGTGATAACTGAGTGGCGATTCATATGCTATTTTGAGACGTGAGTACGAGAATGGCACAAAGTTAATCAACATCAATATAACTAACGGCGCTCCTTTTAATTTATTTTCAGCTACATTAGCGCCGCCGCGACTAAGTGGAATGTCCCTCCACCTAGTTCCTTTACCAAGACATTGTCAAATAAGTGTGGTTCCGCGGAACGGGCATTACGCTCACGGATGAAGAAAACCGGAAATTAGCTAAGTCTGTTACGGACATAGCTGCTAAACGCAGGCGTGTGTATGAACATTGAACCTGATGCACTGTTAGGACAGAATGACAAAATGTTGATGAAATATCATACATATTGTAGCTACATTTACCACTGTTTATAATGTTTCTGTTAAGAGGAAATTTTTGCAACCGGATATTATTCTCTGTTTATCGTTGCGTGTTCAAGGTCACGTTGTCGGTTCTTTGATGATAACGATACATGCAGAGGATTAATCTCTTGTAATTTCTAATGCGGTTCACAGCCAAACGAACATAATGTAGACATAAAGACAGAAATCAAGTAAACTATTTCTAGCATTTGTTTCAAGTCATGCCAAGCAACTTAATGTGTTAACAGCAATTTGTCTGTAGTTTAATCTAATTGCAGGTCAGTAACAGATATCTGCAGTGTCGAGTGCGCTTGCATCAAGATAAAATCTTATCTCCAATGTCTCCAAAAGTCTGCAGGAGATATGCAGAAAACACATGCCATATCGTTTACACACTAGATTACTTGATAACCCGCTAAGCACACGCTCAAACGTTTCTATCTGCAATGTATGCAATTCGGCTAATTTATCCAGGCGACCAGCAGCAATTCTGCAAGTCTACAGCTATGAACAATACAATGAGAAGTTAAGCTCAACTGCAGGTATGTTTTGGCTTAAATTAAGGCCTGTGAACGGCCTGCCATTTTCGTACGGGCTGCATATCAAATGTAAAGGTTTGCAATGACAATCAGGACCAAACAGCGATGTCGTGACGGGTCATGCAGGCGAAACGATAATTAGGGACTATTTTACTGGTGAAGACGTGCTACTAGCTTATGGATCGATTAGACAACGCCTTGATTATAGAACGACTCTCACGAACTGACCACCGAAACCAAATGTGAACTATTCGCAACTCTCGGACTAACAATCAACGAAATCAAATACTCGAAACCATACAAGAACACATCTATTTAACACCGTAAACTGAAAGTAAAACGTAACAAAAAAGGTCTTAAAAGCTAATAACTATACAAGATTAAGGCTAATATAACAAGCAATAATATACAAGCATAAATCAGATAAATAATCAAGTATCATACATAGGCTAACGAACAACAGACTATAACTAACGAAAATCTAATGCAATCCAAATACGAAGTAACTTGACTATAACTAATCGAAACTAAGCGAAAGCGACTAAACGTAGGCGCATACTAAGATTTTAGTGCGTAATGCTAATGACTCTAAGCGAGCGTAAAATGGCTAAAGTAAGGCGAGCAATTCCATAATAACCAAACTTCGCTAAAAAACTAATAAACTTGCGCGAATAGTGACTAAAAACGCATTCCTAATAGCGCAACTAAAACTAAATAATATAACAATAAAGATCACTTACATATCGGTCCCAAAGGGTATCCAAAAGGTAACTTTACCAAGTGCCAAGCGATTTAACCACAACCTTCCTTGAATCTACAACGACTACTGACTAAACGGGCTAAATGCACAAGGTAATATTCCGAAATGGGACGTGAGGGCGGTAAATACCTGAGCTATAATGTAATCACAGAATCAATATACTTTGGCACAAAAGCGAGGCCTTAATAAAACCGCAATTAAGATAACAAGATAACAAATAATACTCGATCAATAAAAGGAAGTGAGAGCATCCTTTACACTCCCCCCGAAATACTGAATGTATTTCACTAATTCAATGTTCATAAATCAATGTTCAACAAACAATGTTCATAATACTATACTAAACTATACTACTGTTACCGTAATGGCTCCTCCGTTGGGATCTTTCCCGGTCTCATTAGCACTCATCTCCACGCAGCAGTACTACCACCTTTTGCACGGGACGTTCCAGGTACCGTAGTTGGTTGATCCGCTTTCCTTTGCTGTCCAGAGAGCCGTCCGCAAGGGCTAACTGGACCGTACGTACATGCCCATCAGCACTGTGGTTGACAGCGGAGACGCGCGCAAGCTGCCATGACTTCGCGATGCGTTGTCGACCTTGATGATGACTATGTCGTTGACTGCGACATCTCTCCGTGGCTTGGTCCACTTTTGGCGCTGGCTCTGACAGCGCATTGCCTTGCCAATTGCTTCGCCAGAACGCAGAGAGGCAATCTCTTGCTTGAACGCCTTAGCCTGTGTTGCCTTAATTATAACGTTCTCAGCTTCTTCAAGATCGCTAACCGACACTTCTAACTTGACTTTCTGACCGCGTTTTCTTGCTTTGGCGCGCCACAGTCTAGCGACTCGAATCCTCAGTGCGATAGCTCGTTTTGCGCGATACCAATCAGAGAATTTACTCAACTGGCTTACCAGATTATCTTCGGGTTCAGACTCAGCGGCTGTTGCCATGACAACTGCTTTCCTGGCGTTGGGATCATTTGCGTCTATGAGATCCTGCTCGCTGCTTTGCTGGTACTTACTTGGCCATTGACTTTCGTCTTGCCATAGGAATTCGGGGCCTGTTAGCCAACTGGAAGACTGGAGCTCTTCAGCCTTGAGTCCACGAGAGGCGTGGTCAGCGGGGTTGTCTTTCGTATCGACATACCGCCATTGGTGTTTGTCAGTGACGTCTTGGATCTGCTGAACACGGTTTGCTACGAATGTGTGGAATCTTCTACTCTCGTTAGCGATATAACCCATGACTACCTTGCTATCAGTCCAGAAGGTCTCTTTAACATCGTCTAGCTCTAGCTCCCTCTTGAGTTGTTGACTTAACTTCACGCTTGCTGTCGCTGCGGTCAGCTCCAGTCTAGGGACGGTGACTTCTTTAAGGGGGGTGACTCTTGACTTACCAAGCACCAGTGAGCAGTGAATGTCTCCTCGCTCGTTGACCAGTCGTAGATAGCTGCATTGCCCATACCCCTTGGTGCTTGCATCCGAGAAGTGGTGAAGCTCTGTTACTACTGCGGTACCAAAGTCTCGAGGCTTGTAGCAGCGCGGGATGGTGATGCTGCATAGCTGCTGCAGGTCTTGTTTCCATTGCTCCCACTCGGCCTTGATCGGTTTGGGAATGGTGTCATCCCAGCCAAGTGGCTTACGGTCTTCTTGCTCACGGTCTACTGGCTTGCGGTCTAGTGGCTTGCGGCATAAACTCTTGCAGGATCGATTTGCCTTTTAGTAACAGCGGTGCTACAAATCCTAGAGGGTCGAAGATAGAGCTGACTGTCGACAAAATGCCACGCCTCGTGCATGGTTTGTCTTGGAGTTGGATCCGAAACTGAAAGGCGTCCGACTCTACACACCATTGTACTCCTAAAGTGCGTTCTATTGGAGCGAATCGAGATCTAGATCAAGCTTCTTAACGCCTTCAGCGCGATCGCACTCAGGAATACTTCTAAGGACATTCTTGTCGTTGCTTACGAATTTATGCAAATTAAACCCTCCTCGCTTGCACATTTCTTTAACTGAGATGATCAAATCAGTGGCTTCGTTGACGGTAGCGCAGCTCTTTAGCCCGTCGTCAACATAAAAATCTTTGCTTATAAATTGCGCGGCTGCGGTGCCCAGATCTGCTTCATTGTCTTGCGCAGCTCTCTTAAGCGCGAAGTTCGCGCAACCTGGCGACGATGTTGCGCCAAATAAATGTACTGTCATACGGTACTCTACTGGCTCTTTGCTAGTGTCTCCTCCCTCCCACCAGAGAAAGCGCAAATAATCTCTGTGCTCTTCCGTTACTCGCACCTGATAGAACATGGACTCGATATCACAGGTAAATGCGATTGGCTCTTTTCGAAATCGACACAGGACTCCCACTAAGTTGTTTGTGAGGTCTGGACCCTGGAGTAGGTACTTGTTTAGAGACTCTCCCTTATATTCAAATGCACAATTAAACACAGATCTTACGGTTCGTTTCTTTGCGTGTCTTATACCGTGATGTGGGATTCTCCAGATGGACCCCTCCTCCCCCCGCTGCTCACCTGGTGCGCTAGCCACCTTCTCTGCATAGCCATTGGTGATAACCTTCTCCATGAAGGCGACGTAATCTTCTTTGTACTCTGGATCTGAGGAGAACTTGCGCTTCAAATGCATCAGATGGCGCATCACAATTTCGCGATTATCAGGGAACTTTACGTTGGGTTGCTTAAAGGGGAGAGGGAGCTGATAGTGCCCGTCTTTATGCTGGGTTATGCCATTTTCTGCGATATCAAGGAAGCGCCTATCCTCCCTTGATAGTCCTAGTGACGACAAATCTTTGTTCTCAGAGAAGTCCTGCTCAAACCAACGACGGATCTCCGCGGGATTTATGATTTCTTTAGTTTCGCTTTGCAGGACAAAACTGACTGTGTCGTTTGATTGGGGGATAATTTCACGAGTAATGATCCGGTTACAGGCTGAGACTTCATCTTCTTCCCCACCCTCTGTTATTTCGACAGGACCCAGAATCCCCCAACCCAGAATGGTACGTACCGCATAAGGCTTGTCGCCGCCTCCTTGGACAACTTCCTTCGGCTTGAGTGCGCGCGGACAATTGCAACCAATCAAAAGTCCGACTTCCACGTCTTCTTCGTATGGTGCTATCTTATCTTTGATTTTCTTCAGGTGTGACCATCGGTCGGCGTTCTGGGGTGTGGGAATCTGGTCCCGCCGATGAGGGATGTCGTTCCTCGAGTATGTTTTGGGGAGGTCCAGTTCCACTTGCTTGTCTGGCCTTTGCACCACGAGACCCTCTACCCTTTCTACCGTGATCCTCTCTCTCCCAAGCATGGTGTTGAGTTGGAGTGTCGTGCCATTCCCCGTTACTCCAAGGCGCTCCATTACGCTGAGTTGGAGTGTCGTGCCATTCCCCGTTACTCCAAGGCGCTCCATTACGCTGGACTTGATGAAGGTAGTGTCACTGCCATCGTCCAGTAACGCATATACCTTTACCTGCGTCTCGGGTGTATCTTTATGGTGCAGCCAGACTGGGAGGATCATGCAATTTGTCTTTATTTCTCCGGACCCTGCAGAACTACCGTTTGTAATGGCCGTGTTCACACTTCTTGCCTCTTCCTTGGGCGTTTGTGGCGCTGCGGGCTCGTTCTCCTCTGTTGGAGGCCTAGGATAGTGAAGTGGGGTAGGGTGGCGACGTCCACACTCGCTACACGTGCATCTGTTCTTGCAATCTCTTGATCTATGGCCGCTTTCTAGACAGCCAAAACAGATGCCACTTTTTTGCACAAAATCCTTTCGCTGCTCTATGGACTTTTCCAAAAGCTTTTTGCATTTTTCAAGGCTGTGCGAATTGGTTTTGCACAGGAGACATGAGAAGGAAGACTGATCTTTAGCCGGTCCACTAGGGGGCTTACTAGGGGGCACCTGTTTTGCGCCTGTAGCCATGCTATGACTGATTGCGCCGCCGCTACTTGGTTTGCCAGTTTGGCGCTTTGGGGTATTAGGCTTTTCTTTGTCTGCGGACGCCTTTTTTCTCAGACTCTTAAGCGCTTCGGGGGAAAAGATGGGGTCGTTGGCAAGTTCAGCTTCTTCTTGCACGAACTTCACCATGTCATGAAAATTGACCAATCCGGCGTGTTTCTTCTGATATTCATGTGCCTGACGACACCACTTAACCCCGAATATGATGGCAACTTAGCGCTTATCTCCTTGAGAAACTGAGTTGAATTTAATTCATCTAGCGAGCGCATAACCCTCATGGCCTCTTCACAGCGAACAAGAAAATCAGAAAATTCCTGTAGTGCTGCGGTACTTCCATCCGCAATCTGCGGCCAATCCCTTAGGCGCGATTTAAATGCCTCGGCGACATGAACTTGGTTGCCGAACCTCTGCTCTAAAACTTGGCGAGCCTCTTTGTAGCCGTTCTCCGAACTTAGGGAGAGATAGCCTTTCACTATTTCATTAGCTTTCCCCGCGGTATATTTGTTTAGGAAAAATAATTTGTCGCGCTCTGAGGAAACCTTGCTAATGATTATTGCGTCGAACGCACTAATGAATGCCGGAAAGTCAAAGGCATTTCCACTAAAAACAGGGGGCTCCTGAACGGGTAGCGAGCTGATTCTTTGGTGATCGGCTATTAGTGCGGTCATTTCAGTTTGTTTTTTCTGAAGACTTATCAGCTCGCTAATGATGTCCGTCCCTATCCCCTGGTTATGTTGCGATGGCAACGGTGTCGTGACGTCTGGACCGGATGTTTGCTCTACTTCAATCCTAACTTCCGGTTTACAATCGTGCTTAACTTTGCATTTAACTTCAAGTGGGTTCGGCTTAACATCGGGCTTTTGCTCAACTGGGTCTGGTTTAACTTCGGGCTTTTGCTCAACTGGGTCTGGCTTAACTTCGGGGACTTCGGGCCTTTGCTCCCTTTCCAAATTGTCAAAAACCCCTTCCTCGGCCTGACTTATGGCGAGATCTCTTTCTATTAGGAAACGCCTGTATTCAATCTCTTTATCGAAAAATGCCAGCTCGGCCTTTAACCTCGCCGATCTTGTTTTAACGTCGATCTTACGTGACCGAGTCGAAGACCCTGATCGATTGCTCCCAGCGGAACGACGAGAAGTGACCGACCGTCGATCACTTTGATCAAGTTTATCTATCTGACGACAGAGTTTAATGCGATATTGCATATAATCCCTTTCGCGCATATCGAACCAATCGTGAGAGGCCTGCCTTTCCTCCTCGCTCTCTAAGAGCTCCGCGTACTCGTGATGCGCGGCGTTAAATTGTTCTTTAATATTATCAATATTGTCTCTCTCCGTCTCTAACTCAATCTTCGATAGAACGTTGAGTGAGGAAAGCACTTCATTCATTCGATGACATAAGTTCCTGAAAACTCGCATCTTATCTTTATCACGCGTCTCCAATTGATAAGCGCGCCCTCTTTCTGTCAATGTTTTTTCACGTTCGCTTCTTCGAACTTCCGCCGGCTCTTGCGGCAACGAGGCGGGCAACGAGGCTTCCGTTGCCTCGTCTTCTACAAATTCCTGAGCATCCGAATGACTCATATTTTAAGATTGTTTCTTTACTGTTCGGCACACCAAAACCAATGGATCTAATGGCGATATTTTACTGTAAAGGTTTGCAATGACAATCAGGACCAAACAGCGATGTCGTGACGGGTCATGCAGGCGAAACGATAATTAGGGACTATTTTACTGGTGAAGACGTGCTACTAGCTTATGGATCGATTAGACAACGCCTTGATTATAGAACGACTCTCACGAACTGACCACCGAAACCAAATGTGAACTATTCGCAACTCTCGGACTAACAATCAACGAAATCAAATACTCGAAACCATACAAGAACACATCTATTTAACACCGTAAACTGAAAGTAAAACGTAACAAAAAAGGTCTTAAAAGCTAATAACTATACAAGATTAAGGCTAATATAACAAGCAATAATATACAAGCATAAATCAGATAAATAATCAAGTATCATACATAGGCTAACGAACAACAGACTATAACTAACGAAAATCTAATGCAATCCAAATACGAAGTAACTTGACTATAACTAATCGAAAACTAAGCGAAAGCGACTAAACGTAGGCGCATACTAAGATTTTAGTGCGTAATGCTAAATGACTCTAAGCGAGCGTAAAATGGCTAAAGTAAAGGCGAGCAATTCCATAATAACCAAAACTTCGCTAAAAAACTAATAAACTTGCGCGAATAGTGACTAAAAACGCATTCCTAATAGCGCAACTAAAACTAAATAATATAACAATAAAGATCACTTACATATCGGTCCCAAAGGGTATCCAAAAGGTAACTTTACCAAGTGCCAAGCGATTTAACCACAACCTTCCTTGAATCTACAACGACTACTGACTAAACGGGCTAAATGCACAAGGTAATATTCCGAAATGGGACGTGAGGGCGGTAAATACCTGAGCTATAATGTAATCACAGAATCAATATACTTTGGCACAAAAGCGAGGCCTTAATAAAACCGCAATTAAGATAACAAGATAACAAATAATTACTCGATCAATAAAAGGAAGTGAGAGCATCCTTTACATCAAAGTTCTCCCAAACATGCGGTAATTTCACATGCTGGGCTCTAAATTTTCAGGCAAGAGAATTTCAACTTTTCCTAAAAGCTGACTACTGAGTTGTTGATATGTTGTCAATCAAAAACAGAGAAAACTTACTGCCAGTTTTCCTACATTTTTAACCCCCCTAAATTCATGGTCTTTATGAACTTCTGCAGTTGATAGCATTTTTTGATCATGACCAGGGTCAAGTGATCATGAGAACTGCTGCCCTAGCAACAAAGTTTCTCTCCTATCTCTGTTAATTTTCAAGGTAGTTTGCATTAAAGAGATGCTATATTGAAGAAATCAATGCACTGTAAAGAAAATGTGATTTGTATTTTCAGAATAGGATGATGTTTTCTGTTCTCCAAAGTTCAGTCCCAGAAAAGACAACAATGGTGCACGTCCCTGTAAATTGGTTGTCATGGAAACATCAACTGTCAAAATGTTGCTAGTACTAGAATCAACATTGATGTAAAGTTTTGTTGGTGTAGCTATTTTTGTTTTTGAGATTGCACCCAAAATGCTAGCAAAAAAATGCTAAAATGCAAAATGCTACAAAAAGCCAAACCCAATTCAAGTCTGATTGACTAACACCAGGGGCGTAGCCAGGGGGGCCAGGCCCCCCCCTTTCTCGGAAATTTTCCCATACATTTACTGTATTTGCTGGAGAAAATTTGAGCATTTTCGTCCCATGTTTTCACTATCCCCCCCCCCCCCCCTTCAGAAATTTCTGGCTTCGCCGCTGAACACAATGTATTTGTCATGCTCTGCTTTAAATAACACTGTATGAGAACTAAACTGTATAATTGCAGTTGTTGCAAAACTAAGCAATGATGTTCAGTGATATCATACAGTGTGCTTCTGACCCATTTTGAAACACTTGAACATAAATTATATGCTACTTTGTAGTTGATCATTCTAAGCAACAGGGAAAACATTCAGGTAGTTGTAACTCAAGCTAATACATGTGTCAAATACTGCACAGCAATGCATTTTTGTATCTCACAAATCCAGGTGACAAAGAACTACAAAAACAGTGTGACATGTTCCCAAAAATTTTTTTGTAATGGTATTTTGAGGGGCTACATCATTTTGGTGTCAGTTAGAGGTCAAATTTGTTTTCTCGTTGAGCATTCTGCCCCAAAAGATGGGAGCCTTCCATCTTTCCCCCTTAAAGGTGGTTCTGTGGGCTATGTCAAATTCTTTTTAAACGACTAATTTCCAAAAGATTTTTTAAAGGAAAACAGCCACGAGTTGGCCTATGGCATGCCTTTGATTAGAAAAAGCATTCAGCTTTTAGATAAAGAACATTATAGGCTATTTTGATCTGTCATCAAGAGGATGGGATTGGATTGAGATTTGAATCATTTTTGATTTTGTTGTCAGGAAAGCGGCCGGCAAAATTGCGCCAGCCAGGTTTAATATTTAAAAAAACTCTTTCAAAACTTGAAAGATTGGAGAACCTATTTGTTATGGAAACCTTGTCATTCACGTTTCGTGAAAGTGTACAACTTGAATGATGAAAGTCTAGTCAAATTTTAAAGCCGCACACTTGGAACAGTGAAATAGAGGTATTAGTTCTAATCCATGCAGTCGTGAATCATTTACGTTCGAAAATACAAGATTGGCAAAATAACTTGCCGTATCTACTATCGCCTCTGCATTACGCAGCGTTTCTCCCCTGAAAGAGCACTGCGTCAGGAAATTCCTCCATCATCATCCGAATCGCTCTGCATTTTGCGGCCGGTCAATGGGTCAATCCAACAAATGTTGAGCAACGAAGTAATTCTAGCCCAGGCAAATTATTTTAAAACAATAGAGAGCCAATGAAAAGTTGACATTCTACAGCCTTCTTTATTTATTTTACAATTGATTCAAATTGCACAATAAACTTTCAAAAGCAATTATCTATTCGTTCCGCCTATCTATTCAACGCAATTATCCCTTTGACTATCTGACAATTGGCAAACAATAAACACTGTCAAAACCTGTCAACTTCATCAACAATACTGATTCCCTGTGATTATCCTATTAATTCTGCGGCCAATGAAAAGCTGTCAAACTTACAACTTTATTTATTATTGTGATTTCTTTTGAAAATCTGACAATAATCAAAACCAAACCCTGATTAGCAATCTAATTTGAACTTTTTGCCAATATTATACTAGAGAGAAAACAATGCATTTTAATAAGATTAGTTGTTATATAGCGAGTGCTCACTCCAACCGAGCGCGCGCTCTTATTGGCTAAATCAAGGTCACGTGGTGAAGTACAAATCAAATATTCCCCGATCAGTCAATAATTCGAAAAATTATTGACCGGTCGGGGGATATTGCTTTCGCGCGTCGCGTTTGAGAGCGGGTAAAAAGAGAAAGTTTATTGTAAACACGCGAGTCTTTTTAAAAACCTTTGCTAATTTGATAAGTTTTTGCTAATGCAAGAAAATTGTGTTGTTTATGAGTGTTTTCCCTTTACATGATGCAGTCGCGCGCAAACTTCTCCTTTCATTCTTGAAATACATTTGTTTTGAATTAATAATTGCAGTATATTTTCTGCTATATAACAAAACACTTTTAAGTCTTAAAATGAGTAGTCATTAAAATGAGTAGTCATTAAAATGAGTAGTCATTAAAATGACTACTCCCTCGGGAAACACCAGTTTTGTTTCCCTCGACTTCGTCTCGGGAAACATCGAGATTTCTCGGGAAACAAAACTGATGTTTCCCTCGGGAGCAGTCATTAAGTGTATATTATTATAAAAGATAATCACTTCGGCACACAGCATTCGTTGAAATATTGCTGTATGCCTTCACGGTAGAACGATATCCGGAACAATATCGTATTTTTCAAGAGAAGACGATTGACACGATCTCGTTCCGGAACTAATCCTGCTGTTATTGAGAAGGCGCTTAATTTACCATCCAATGATAGGAGGCCCCGATCGAAGCTCCGCCTTTGGGACTGACGTTTTTGATTGATAAAACTGAGAATCCTAGTGAGTGTCCCCAGGGTGAAGTTTCCGCAAGAAACAAAGCAAGACTAGAATCACTGAGGCAAAACGAACTACCACTAACATCCAAAATACGACTGAATTTGGCTCGAGAACACGGAAACAGGGTAGCTCTCTGGAGGCTTTCCTCTCTCAAGGAATATGGCGGACACAGTGCTGCTTGGATAAATGACGGGCTTTGTAGTTGTGCAATTTATCAGTTAGTAGAAGAAACTGAATTAACACAACATCGAGAAGGCCATGGCTTAGGATACAAATATCATTATAAAACTAAAATGTAAATAGCACAAAGTCAAATACCATCCCCCTCCCCACATCAGCTAATATTTGCCAATATTATACTAGAGAGAAAACAATGCATTTTAATAAGATTAGTTATTATAAAAGATAATCACTTCGGCACACAGCATTCGTTAAAATATTGCTGTTGGCTTCGGGCTGCGCCCTCAGCCAACAGCAATATTTCAACGAATGCTGTATGCCTTCACGGTAGAACGATAAGTTCCGGAACAATATCGTATTTTTCAAGAGGAGACGATTGACACGATCTCGTTCCGGAACTAATCCTGCTGCTATTGAGAAGGCGCTTAATTTACCATCCAATGATAGGAGGCCCCGATCGAAGCTCCGCCTTTGGGACTGACGTTTTTGATTGATAAAACTGAGAATCCTAGTGAGTGTCCCCAGGGTGAAGTTTCCGCAAGAAATAAAGCAAGACTAGAATCACTGAGGCAAAACGAACTACCACTAACATCCAAAATACGACTTAATTTGGCTCGAAAACACGGAAACAGGGTAGCTCTCTGGAGGCTTTCCTCTCTCAAGGAATATGGCGGACACAGTGCTGCTTGGATAAATGACGGGCTTTGTAGTGTTGTGCAATTTATCAGTTAGTAGGAGAAACTGAATTAACACAACATCGAGAAGGCCATGGCTTAGGGTACAAATATCATTATAAAACTAAAATGTAAATAGCACAAAGTCAAATACCATCCCCCTCCCCGCATCCCGCTAACAGGAGAGAGTGGGTTGGTTGAAACTACGAGCTAAATACAGCCACGCAGCATGCAAAACTGATTATCACAGCGGGCGAGCTACTTATCTGTGGTTCCCCCGTGTAAGAACCTGGAACAACTCACAAGCTGCGTCACAATAGCTTCCTTTGTTTAGTACAACGAATCATGATGAAAGGATAGCTGAACACAATGGTGTCCTCTGGGAATGGTTCTTACACCGCGGATTACCCTATCTGTGTTATGCGATGTACATGATTGGTTATAAGACACGCGCACGTCAAAAAGGTTCAAATTTGAAGTCCTCTCGCTCTAACTAACTGCTAACAAAATGGCGGTGTGTTTGCGTGATTTGTGTGTTTATGGTCGCTGTGCTCTTCTATTTGGGGTTGTACTCGTTCTGCTGTCCATGGAAAAAGTAAACTCAAAACTTCCGATCGAATGCTACGATAGCAGGTGGCGAGCTCAGCGCTGTATGCCGGTGTTTGTAAATGCAGCGTTTGGCAAGCGAGTCATCTCAAATAATACGTGCGGACATCCACCAGAGACCTTCTACGTCCAAACTGGCTCTTGGGAGATTCGAAAGACGCGTCAATTATGCGATGCATCGATTCCAAAGCAGGCTCATCCCGCGCTGAAAATCACCGATATCAATGATGATACAAACAGGACGTGGTGGCAGTCAAAAACATTGAATGAAAACTCATCTCCTGTAACTCTTGAGCTCGACCTCGGCAAATCTTACGATGTTTCCTACATCAGAATCCGTTTTAAATCACCAAGACCCGAAAGTTAAGCATGGCGATCTACAAGAAAACAACCCCGCAATCCAAATGGGTTCCATATCAGTACTTTTCAAAAGCGTGTAACAAGACACATAAGGTCCCTAACAATGGGATTATAGACCCTAGAAACCAGCAAGAAGCCTTATGCACGGATGAATTCTCTGACATAAGGCCTGTAAGCGGCGGAATCGTGGAGTTCTCTGCCCTAGAAAGCCGGCCCGGTGCTTACAACCTCGATAACACACCGGCTTTGCAAGAGTGGGTCACTGCTGTTGCGATCAAGATTGTTCTACGCCGCATGAATAAATTTGGAGACGAAGTATTCGGGGATCCTAACATCTTGAGGAGCTACTTTTACGCTATTGTGGATCTATCTATTGGCGGGAGATGCAAATGTAATGGACATGCTTCTGAATGCAATAACACGAGACTAAGGGACGGATCGTCGAGACTGCAATGTAAATGCCAACATAACACAGAGGGGGTCGACTGCGAGAGGTGTCAGCCGCTCTTCAATGACCGACCCTGGGCACGGGCTTCGTCCAGAAACGCCAATGAGTGTGTCCGTAAGTACAATATATTGCTCCGATTTGATGTATTGTTGCCAAATTCCGAAATTTAGGCACTGCCTAAAAACGGAGCTCCTGATAACAACTGGACAATTTCATTTTTGCTTGCACAACCCCTTTTTTATTAAGATTATTACATATATATATGTGTGTAAATACACACGTTATCGGCACTGACGATAGAGGTATACTAAACCCCGAGTTAGGATTTCGACTTGGATTTTCGTGTTGGATTTGGATTTTTGTGACCTGTTACGAGTTAATAATAATAATAATTTATATAGCGCCTACATATATATGTTCTAGGCGCTTTACATCCATTAAAAAACAATAATAACAATATGAAATATAATAAAAAAAACACTAAAACAATAAAAATAGTAAAATCATGGTTATAATAAAAAATAAAAATTTTCGACTAAAATTATCCGTATAAAACTACAATTACAATTGATACGCCTGCTTGAAAAGATGGGCCTGAAGAAATGATTTAAAAGTTGAAACAGAGTCGGCACAGCGGATCGAGTTAAGATTTCGAGTTGGATTTCGAGTTGGATTTTCGCTGATGGATTTTCGCGTTGATGTCTGGAAAATGGAAAATACATCCAGGAGTCAAAACGCTTTATAAAATAATTAAGATAGTACGCGCGCTCTGATTGGTCGAGAGCCGTGTTTGCATTTCCCTGTGCAAACACAGTTGTGACGTCGCCCACTGGGAGCTTCGGACCGGTAATTTGACTAAAAGCTTTTAGAAAAAAATAACATGTTTTAGGCAAAATCATTATTACTTGGACATACATTTGATAAAGCACATTGAATTTACATAAAGCATTAAATTCGTGAAATAACATTGTTTTCGCTTCTTTACCTGAGCTGAGTTTGGCACACAGTTCGACAGTCACAAGTTCAGTCTCGTTCTGCAGATTTTGAAAAAAATACTTCCAAAAACTAATCCTGGATCCTGTTTGACAAGACCAGAAGGTACAAATAAGTGGATTCCTTCCTTCTTTTCCATGCTTGCCGTAAATAAAGCGTTAAGGTATGAGTATACCTTTGAGGGGTCTCGCGGGGAAAAAATTTGTATCGCGTCACAATTTACACCACAAACGTCGTTCATATATCATTTTAAAGCTAAAAGATTGGTCTATCTGATGAATACTTTTGTTTTCATTATATTGTACATGAACATATATTTTGTTAGCTCTAAAGAAAAAACGACCGACTTTCTTTAAAAAGTTCCATCTTCTTCCAATTAAATTGCACAGCTCCAAATATAAGCAAAATCTATTCTTTAGAAGGCGATCTAAAAATGACATTCGTTGCTTAAAATGGAGGCTTTTTCCTTTCAAAACACAAAATAATTACGATAGGAGGTGAACAGAAGACTTAAGTACAGAAGCCGGTGTTTTACATACGTGTGTTGGCCCAGTTTCTTCGTGTGTGGGATTTTTGATTTTCCTTTTAAAACATATTTTATGCTAATTTTTGTGTTAGCATTGCCAAAAATATCTGTTTTCAACCTTTTTTACGTGATATTTCCGCAAATATGTAAAATATCAATAATCCCGCACACCTTTTTTCAGATCGCACTCTAAGGAATACATTTTGCAGAAATCTGGAGCCTGCGGCTCGTGTTTCCACTGATCTGCTCTCGAATTCTCCCAACCACATCTCGGTTTGCATAAGCCTGTGCAGTCACGGGAACTGTGTTTTATTTGTTAAGTGATATTCTTACTAATACTAGAACAAACTTTACAGTTAAACATGAATTTGTTGTTGTTTACTGAGTAATGCATGTAACTGGTGCTGCCAAAGCAAAGGAGAGTAAATATCTAATGAATCGACTGAACAGAAAAACGAAAGCGCTGCGCTAGTCTCCTACGCAGCCCGTGTTTTGTGTCGGTCACGCAACGCACGCCAACGCCAACTTCGCCTAAATTGTAAATACCACTTGACCAGTCGCCGTATAGTTGTATCAATTCACCTGGAATGCCGTGATTAAAAGCCCAGCTAGCAGAGCCGCGTCGGAAAGAGTGACCACTAAATTTATCAGCGCACTGTGCACCGGAAGCACGAAGTGCTATGCGAAATTCCGAAATAAAACGCTCTTTGCTAAGTGTAATCACTACTGGAACAGAAACATATGACAAACCTATGACAAACATGTGAAAAATATATTAAAAACATATGACATATGAGAAAAACATATGACAGGCGTACGTTTTCAAAATCGAGAGTTCGGAAGGATTTTCGAGGAACAGGCTTCTAGACTTGGGGAATATATGACAATCCAAGAGAACATATGACATGTATATGACAACAAGCCTTTTATATATGACAGAAAAAGCGCTAGCCTGTGGCAACATATGACAGGAATTGAATCATATGACAAAGATGCAATTCATATGTTTCACTTTTGGGTGTCATATGTATCTCTTTATGACAGAACTCGAGAACTCGTTACCACGGCCGAACATATGACAAAAACTGGTCTAGGGTATGTCATATATCAACCTCAACATATGACTCAGTCAGACACATATGACAAAAAGTAAAAAAAGATACAAGTGCAAACATATGACAGAGGTCTGAAATAGTAGGATATTTGACTCCACCAAGGCACATAAGACACAATAGCAGAATAGCCATTCAACTACTTGACAATTTAAAATATGACACGCTGGTACATTATAACCAAAGGCAAATGCACATACCAAGTATAACACAGAAGATCACTGTTGTCACATTTTGAAGAGAACATATGACTAATTTCAAACGAATTCCTTTAGTTCGAGAAATTGGAGATAACTCAAATAATAGAAAAGTGCTTAAGTCGATAATTTCAATTGCAAATATAAGTAAAAAGGATTCACAGCGTAGCATGCAAATATCAATGCATAAACTGCTGCTTACAGGCGTCACTTGCACTTTGACCGAGCGAAACCTGGTTCGAGCTGAGGTCACTTCTGATTGGCCAATTCGCAATTTTCGTGCTGAACCCGCTAAAATATAGCAACGGTATCGTGCTACAACATGGCTTGGAGTGTGTCTCCGATCTTGCTCAATTCTGGATGGCAAATGTCCTGTCGCTTTTACGCTATGCTGATCATCGCTTTGTTCAAGCGTTACTGTACTGTATTCTCAAAGTACTACAGGGAAAAGGCCTAACTTCAATCAAGCGGTGAGTTGAAAGTGATTGCAACATTTACTGTGTGATTGGTTTCATGAATTGGCTGATTTTAAGCTAGAGCCCTATTATCTTTTGAGAAAAGAAGCATGATGTTGAAGCATTAGGTAAAACTTTGGCATTTCGTATACATTTTGATTAAATGATTCCTGCTTAAACTGGCTAATTCTCGCCCTCAACAAGAAGCGGAGAAGCGAGCGTTTGTGGATTTTAGATTTTAATTATAAACACGCCAAACACGTCAACTTCTGCTGTGTCCAAACAGCTAAAGCTGATATTACAGCCTACTATTATGAGATTTAGATCGCCCTTTCACCAATGTAGTCAACTGAACTGAAAACCGAACTTTGTGTTGCTTTTTCAGTTCGATTTAACAACGTTTATAGAGGAATTTGGTGGCTTTGTGTGTTTTAGTTTGCCGGAAGTCACGTTACGTTTAGAGGATTGAGTTTAATTAAACCTGGGGTTACTAAAATCTATTCTAAGAGCTAAAGTTGAAGACAAGATAGTTTTTTTGCAGCGCTAACTGTACAATGAGGTTAACTCTTGTGTGTATAAAGCCATGTGCTTTGTCTTTGCAAGAAGAATCAGGCCGGTCATGTCATAAAGCTGAGACAATTAAAAAATATCTTCCGATTCGGTGGATATTAACTCGGGTAATTTAACTCTTTTATCACACGCGCCGCTCCGATTTAGTTTTGTTCGGGATTCATTGTTTAAAACAGCTAGAAAATTATCGTTTGTATCGTTTCTCTTTAAATTAATTCCTGTTACGAAATTTCGGGAAAAGTTGTTCTGTGTTTACAGTGTTATTTACAGAAGACTGTAAATTAACAGAATATTGAGCTCATCAACACCCGCTTCCGGTCTAAGCTATAAAATGTAGAGATTAAGCAGGGCTAGGCTTGGAAATAGCCGATGTTACATGATCGTCAGTAAGAAACGTAAAAGTAATTAATGGCTTTGAGAGTTGTGTAAGTGGGACATTTCAAGTAGTGCGTAAAATTGCAAATAGAGGGCTAGTAACTGTTTTGTAGCATGTTATATATAAATGAAAGTAGTCGGCTTGTAAGCAAGGCAGAGATACGGACTTGAGATACGTTATTTCACACTACATGATGATAAGTTATCCCTGTCTAATGCCGAAAGTACGTCGCTTTCTTGTAAAGGTGTAAGATCAAGGACTTAAAACCATTATCACACACTTTCATATGTTTGTCACATGTTGGCCGTCATATGTTGGGCTGAAACATATGACATCCATATATGAAATGTCATATATTTGTCATATGCTCGTTGCCTTGATTTGTCATATGTTATTCATATGTAGGATTGAAGTCAAATATGATCCATACATATGAAAAACATACAAAAAGGACACAATCATATGTTATCAAAACTTCAGATTTTCATGTACTCAATTTCATATGTTTGTCATATATAATTCATATATTTGTCATATGCTGTTCATTGCCATTGTCCTTTCATATGTTTGTCATATGTTTTTAGAGTCATATGTTTTCGTGTTGGTATGTCATATGTTTGTCATATGTGTAGCACTGTGTTCCTGACATATGAAAACGACACGTTCATATGTTTGAAAAAGTGTAGCAGACATATGACAACCATATTACAAACATATGAATAACATGTGAATACTGTGTGAATAACATATGAAATTTCATATGTTTGTCATATAAGATTCATATGCTTGTCATATGTTTGATTTCCAGTAGTGAATATGCCCGTCGGGCCGCGGTAATAAAATCACAGGCTGAGCAAGCGTGCGGGTACCAGGCGAACCATACGCTCATATGCGGCGACAGGACAGTGTGGGGAGCCATAATAAATGATAGTCTATTTTCTAAAAGAAATGGAATTGCTTGCTTGCAGATGCTTTATTAGTGAAGCTGAGGATCTAATAAATAACTTATTGTTCACGAGATACTGTCTTTTATTACAGAGGTGGTATGAATAAACTATGTATTATTTCCAAAAGTTCCGTAGGTGGTTTTAAGGTTAATGTTGTGCCGCCTTGCAGTGCTCTGCTATCTAAATGTTTGATTTTGAAATCATTGATTTTGAATACTTACTTGTTAACTCCCTCCCCCCCCACACTTCTATGTTAAACAAACTTAAACTTAATATGTAACTCCCCCTCTCCCTTCCTGAGATATAATCTTTTTTCTTTTACGATATCAGTGACCATGCCGTTGTACCCCCCCCCCCCCCCCCTTGCTACTTATACAACTTCACCCAAGTTTGGTTGCCTAAGGTTCATCCCTTCCCGAGACATATCAAGAAAACATTGTCGTCTTTCTTGAGATCGAGCGGGCTTCCTGTGGTGTCTTGTCTACCTTGTTTCCAGGTTGTTGACCGTGAAAAACACAGTGGAAAATGCACATAACATATTTTCTCGAGTGTATTTGAGTTCTGGTTGAGTTTGAAGTATTCTACGTCAATACAAATAGTGAAAAACTTACTGTGACTCCAAATATGGTATACAGATACTTCTTTATAAGGAAGTTGAAGAAAGTCGACAATTTTTAAGGGAATTTTCTTGATATGTATAGTATTTTTCTCCTAGGATGACGTCATACCACGTGACCATACAGTTGCACCCCTCTTGCCACTTAGATAACTTACCCCTCCCCCCTTCCTGAGATATGATTAAGTAAACGGAGAAGGGTCTTGGGTTACCTGTGAGGGCGCGCAGACACGGACGCGTCACCGATACCCAAATAGGAATACCGCTGAACCATGAACATTGAAGTCGATTGTATACCGGAGTTCTACTTTGAGCTATTTTGTATGCTTCCTGCGATACCTAAGGTGCTTCTCTCTGCGGCCTTCGGCCGCCAAGGAGCTCCGCTTTAATAATAGCTGTAATACCTTCTCTATTACCTTTAACTCTAAACCCCTAAACGTTTTAGAAATATTTGCAACCTACATACTTGCATAGTTTACTGCGATTTTCATAATTCTGCGAACTCTACACCGACCAACAAACCGCGGTTTGGCTTCCGTCAATCAAACGAGTGAACAACTCTCGGTGATTTCACGGAGACTTTGATAGATCTTGTGAATCTCATAGGGGCTAGATAGGCTTTAAAACAGAATGTTTCACTGTTAAATACAAACCAAACTCAGAAAACATGCGCGGGCTTGACTTAAAAGGTTTGATTGACGGAAGCCAAAACGCAGTTTGACGTCCGAAAATGTCAAGTGGGAGTTCGCAGAATTATGAAAATTGCAGTAACAATGAAAATATCTCTATTTATAATTCCCTTTCCATTCTACTTCAGTTTGCAATTGTAACGGTCTAGCAAACAGCTGCGTGTTTAACGAGACACTCTACTACCAGACGGGACACGGCGGGCGATGCCAAAACTGCCGACAGAACACCGATGGACCGAACTGTGAGCGATGCAAGACGAACTTCTTCCGACAGTGCGACTCGGAGCCATGTGTGTCGTGCAAATGTAACCCCGCCGGCTCGACCTCGCTTCAGTGCAACCGTGCGGGACAGTGCACGTGTAAATCGGGCGTGACAGGATCTAAATGTGGCCAGTGTCAGCCCAAGTATTCGGCTGGATGCAGGTACGTGTTTCCTAGATAGAGCGGGCTTCAGTTGAGTGTCGAAAAGTATTTGTATTTGCGCTTACTTCACAATGGTCACTCATTTCTCTCAACCAATGTTGGACTTGAGCTTGAATTTTCTTTCATGGGAACCTTCCTATCACACCAAAATAAGGACTGGAAGCAGCGAGGTGGTACTCAATACCGTCACATGCGAGTTTTGCGACGCATTTTTCTTTACTTATAACGTTTTGCATTTGGCTACTTTGTACTATCGTTTATAGAGAAAGACTGGAAGCAGCGAGGTGGTGTACACTTAGAAAATGCGCCATTTGTTGCAGTTAAAATCAATTTTTAAAGCATCGGTTTGCAGTAAGCTCATTCTCTAAGGCATAAGTCTATGCACCTAATACTCAACTTTCCCTGGAAAAATAATATTTGTGAAAAAGAGTTTTTTAGGATCGAACATTTATATTTTTGATGACGTCATCGATGACGTCATGTCACGTGACCTTGGTAGTGCACCCCCCTTGCGTCCAAAACAACTTTACACAAGTTTGGTCACCTAGCGATGTTGCCTTCTTGAGATATTGACTTTTCTAGTTTTGATGACGTCATCGATGACGTCATGTCACGTGACCTTGGTAGTGCACCCCCCTTGCGTCCAAATAACTTTACCCAAGTTTGGTCACCTATCGATGTTGCCTTCTTGAGATATTGACTTTTCTAGTTTTGATGACGTCATCGATGACGTCATGTCACGTGACCTTGGTAGTGCACCCCCCTTGCGTCCAAAATAACTTTACCCAAGTTTGGTCACCTAGCGATGTTGACTCCTTGAGATATTGACTTTTCTAGTTTTGATGACGTCATCGATGACGTCTTGTCACGTGACCTTGGTAGTGCACCTCCCTTGCGTCCAAAATAACTTTACCCAAGTTTGGACACCTAGCGATGTTGCCTTCTTGAGATATTGACTTTTCTAGTTTCGATGACGTCATCGACGACGTCATGCCACGTGACCTTGGTGGTGCACTCCCCTTACCTCCAAAATAACTTTACCCAAGTTTGGTCACCTAGCGATGTTGCCTTCTTGAGATATTGACTTTCTAGTTTTGATGAGGTCATCGATGACGTCATGTCACGTGACCTTGGTAGTGCACCCCCCTTGCCTCCAGAATAACTTTACCCAAGTTTGGTCACCTATCGATGTTGCCTGCTTGAGATATTGACTTTTCTAGTTTCGATGACGTCATTCCGGACGAACGAACGAACGAACGAACGAACGAACGAACGAACGAACGCACAAACCGGAAGTCCATGACAGAATCGTTGGATGCATATACACTTTTTTTGTTCCTTTTTCTCCTGCATGTAGCTATGGGGCTCCGCTCGCGGGCGCCTTCGGCTCGCGGGAGCTCCGCTACAACGCAAAATTTGCCATAAATCGAAGTTCCAATCCTAAATGAAATAAATTATATGGTATTCTTCGATATTATTAGTGAAACGTCTTTGCCATTTTCGTGTCCCAAAAATTTGATAATTTTAGCGTATTTCAGGTTTTTTAGATTTATTGTCAAAATAAGCAACGCCGCAATGAAACAAACTGAGCCAACAGTGGTCTATAGATTTTTATGTCGAAATGTGACATTCTGACTGAGATCAAAAATAAGTGCTTGGAAATATAAAATTTCGAAGTTTATGCTCGATTGGTGGGTAAGGGGGTCTTCGAGGTTAAAATTGTATGTATACTATCATGAGTTACGTTTTCTTCTGAATTCAGCAATGGCTTTTCTATGGCAGCATATCGTGGTGTTCAAGCTGCATGCTATCATCGTCGCTTGAAACAAGTCCGTAACACTGTTCGTAACATGGCTTAAAAGTGGAGTCAGAACGTGCCCTGTCGACATTTCGTTTGTTGCACACATAACACTAGAACTTACCGTAAATATTTTGATTACAAAATAAAGGAAAAAGAAAAGTGCGAGCTGAAAACTTCGCGCAATCATGTCAACTCAGACTAAAACAATGAAAATTGGCAATGGTAGCGCCCGTAATCACATTAAATTGGTCAGCGGATTCGTGCATGCGCAGTACAAAAGTCCCTGCTACTTCGTGAAGCTTCTAAAATTGGTATAATAATGCGAAAGTGCTAAATAAATCGATACTCGGCTCACGCGTGCAATGCAATTTATTATGAGACATTGCGGCTGTCAACACTGTATTAGGAATTTTCACTAATGCTGTAATTTGATACCCTTGCATCTTTTGCATCTTTGCATCTTTTGCATCTTTGCATCTTTGCATCTTTGCATCTCTGCATCTCTGCATCTTGCATCTTGAAATAGTGCAAGCCTAAAAATCTATAGACCACAGTTGGCTCAATTTGTTTCATTGCGGCGTTGCTTATTTGACAATAAATCTAAAAAACCTGAAATACGCTAAAATTATCAAATTTTTGGGACACGAAAATGGCAAAGACGTTTTCACTAATAATATCGAAGAAGATGCATATATTGAAGAAAATACCATATAATATATTTCATTTAGGATTGGAACTTCGATTTATGGCAAATTTTGTGTTGTATGTTTTAACCATGAAGAAATAAGTAAAAATATTTTTACACCAGACGCTGAACGTGTGACGCTGGGACATGCAAATTTGCACAAAAACAGATATATTTATAATGATTTTTCGATCCTGAAAAACGTTTTCGCAAAAATTATTTTTCCAGGGAAAGTTGAGTATTAGGTGCATAGACTTGTGCTTAGAGAATGATCTTACTGCAAACCGATGCTTTAAAAAGTGATTTTAACTGCAAAATTTGGCACATTGTCTAAATGTACACCCTCGCTGCTTCCAGTCAAGGCAATGAACAAATCTCCTCTGATTATCCGTGGTATGTCCTCTTATATACCACAGAATGACGTAATAAAGTGGTCAAAATGTTGTGGACTCACGAGGCGCAGCCGAGGACATACCACAGAAAAACAGAGGACACTTGTTTTATACCACAACAAAAAGGCAAAAATAAATACAAAAACAGTAGCGCGCGCGGTTGTTTTTATCGCGCGCGCTGATGGCGCGTTTTGTGGTAATTAACAATTATTCCTCGAGCCGGAATGGGCTCTGCGTCAATAGCCCATGAGGCCGAAAGCTGAATGGGCTATTGACTCAGAGACCATGAGGGCGAGAGGAATAATTGTTTTAGTCAAATCACACTAGTAGGTCAATTTGTATTGCCAAAAAGTTTTTTTGTCCGGTCATTTGCCATTATTTGGCTTTCAAATCCGACACATTTCGCTACTAGTAGGCTATAACTTATGGCCTACTAGTAGCTCAACCAATCAAAACGCAGCATTGATAACGGACTATTAGTGTGATTTGACTAAATACTTTTATGTACCTACGACTGAGAGCCAATCAAAATTCGAGAAACGCGCGCGTTGTTATGTAATATGTAGCAACCTTTTAAGTAACAATATTTTGGCCAGGCATTGATCGAATCTCTAAAATAGACAAAAATAAGAGTGTGTCGATTCCATAAGGGTGGTTTTCACAACAGCGCAATAACCGCTGCTCTCCAAGTTTACATTGCAGACTCAACTCAGGGAAAAGCACTGTTGAGTATCACGAATTTGTAATCAAATAGCGCTCTATTTCTATTTCTCGTTTGTTTTGTTTTTATTCTGAAATCGGGAAGGATAAAATAAAACGTTTATTCAGCTGACTGTATATTGCAAATAAAAATTGTTTGATTTTAGGATCTGTGGACCTTCATCTGCGACTGTTTAAACTGGGTCAGACTGAAATTCAGACTGCAAGTGCAAGAAAAATGACGTTTTTGTTTAGCAATCGTAACGATTTCCTTTTTTATCCTATCAGTTTACCTGATACTTCGGGGCCTTCCAGTGGAATTACATCAAATGGAAAGATGTCATAGTTTTGGGTTGAGAAATAAAAGTTCTACACTATGCAGATACATAAATTTTGCTTGAAAAACCTGGTCACACTGTTTTAGTATAATAAAAAAAAATGACCAAAACATGTTGATTAGTTTGTGTGATAACCTTATTAGAAAATGTCCGGACAAGTTTCACCATAACCTATCCTGGAATTCAATTGATTTGACTACTGATGATTTACAACCCCAGATTTTGTATCTAACCAAGCTGGGATTTTGTCAAACAATGTGTAAATACCCCCAGACTGAAGGGTACCCACCCTGGAAATACAAGCTCAGTTTTCACCACCCTTCCGTGGGATTAAATGGTGGGTTATGACCATGAAAAGGATGAGACTCCAAATTGGTGAACTTTTTATTGTGCTATTAGTATAACTAACAGAGTATTCTGACAAGTTCTGTAATAGTGGAACCTGGGCAGTTGACAAAATTACACCTGTTGACAACATTGGGTTTTGAGGTGGCAACATAATTTTCACAAGAAAAATTGAATCAAAGAGGATTTTGATACAGCACTATGATGTTCTTCTGAGCAGTAAACTATCTGTAGTGAAACTCTTAAAAGGAGCCCCTGCTATAGTTCTACTTCTGAAAATCAATCGATGAAATGCTCTCGTAATACTGTAACATCTAACATGTTGCATCCCTGAACCACCAGCACTTGTGCTAGAAATTGCTATTTGGTTGCAGGATGCAGTTGTTTTGTGTCATCCAGACAAGAATGGCATTATGTTCCTTTTGTGAATTGGGCATATACATGTACACCTACACCTTCGGAACCTGTAACAAACAATGCACAACAAGTTACTTCTGAATGTCCTACCCTCTATTATATCTTTTATCAGGTGCTTCTAAAAAACTTTCCCTTTTAATACATAGTAACTAGGAGAAGTGAAATGAAATTTGTATTATTACAGTCACACAGGTTGTTCTCTTTGCTCTTAACACTGATGGACAACACTGATAGACAACTTTGGTATCAAATTGCAATTTCTCGTGAGCAACATTAATTCGCCACATGTCTGAGCACTGGAGGTGCAAACCATAATTATTACATGATTGACACCTTTTCTATTGTTATTCAAGACTCTTTATTTTACTTAAATCCCTATGAATTAATACATTCTTAAAGAACGGGGAGGGCTTGAAGTTTCAGCAGGGAAGATTGGGGCTATTATTGAATAATTAGTCATAAATGACCCGCATTATAAATGCGCGGGTCTTTATGGAACAATTGATTCTCATAAATGACCCGGCGCATTTATAATGAGGAGCAATTATGACTAATTAGAGAAATAAAGCCCACCCCTTCTGATGCTGAAACACATTTACAGCTAAATGATAAATACTACAAAGTTGTTTGCTAGGTTAAATTGAAAATAAATATATTTGAAAAAAAAAATGTAATTACTAGCTTTAACTGAATAGTGTGTCTCTAAATTGCAAATTGGCGATTCTTTCTACTTTTCTACTAAATTTAACTATAATTAATATGGAATAAGTAGATGTTATAGGTAACCTTGCTAGCCGGTTCCATTTCTGCTTCACGCTCAAACAAACTGTGAAAGAAATAGAAATAAAAATAATTAGAACATTGAGCTCATAAGAATACATTTGCACAACACATTTTAAATTTCTTTCGTCAATACATTTTACCAGTTTGTCAAATTAAGGATGGACCTCGTACGTCGCAGCATCAACGGCACACAGGTCTAATATGTTCAAGTTAGTCATGCAATTTAAATTCACGAGACCGGTCCATTTCAACTGTTATAATAAAACGAATTACTATAAATAAGAACTTTAGTTAAACTTACCATGTCGTTCCCAATCGCCAACTACAGGACACTTTGAAATGTATTATCTCTTGAACAGCTTAAAACCACACAGTGAGTGCCGAGTTCTTCGCGCGCATAATGCACCCTTTTAGTCTTGAGACCTCAAGCGTTGTTTTTTCCTCCGAAACTCGTTCTCAGTCGCCAACTTAGAACTACTAGTTCAGCACTCAAGCACTGACTCCTACAAAATGACGACCTAAAATCGCGAAAAACAGGTGTTTTGATTTCTTTTGTTGTTTGGTACAAAAAGAAGTACTTCCATTGGTCGTTTAAAAATGAATGCATGAAAGCAATAGCCAAAACACTTCTGTTTGTAGTCTCCCAACCACCAACCACTCTAGGGTTCTCTAGGGATATATTCTTTAATTTAATGAAACGGGGGCTTTAGAATGCAAACAAATCTATTGTGAAAGGCACCCGTCTCTGCAGTGAAATTGCCACGCAAAATACACGTTATTACGAGAAGTTGAAAAGAAAAAAGACATTCAAGGCATCACAGATTTCCCAGCCAACACTGACGACAATAGCTTTCAAAACATTTTTCATCCTTTTGTTCCGATACGACTTAAACCTCAGGGGATATCCCTCTACTGGAAAAAATAAAGATCCCTGGTTGATTTATATGGTTAAAAATCGCTTATTTGACGAAGTATTTTCGATTTTTTAATTGTTAATGCGCTCCACCCGATAGTAAAATCACCTTAGATCATGTAATAAGTCAGTTAAATACCTCGGTCTTCGGCAATATGGCATATAAATACCTCGGGCCTACGTCCCTCGGTATTTATATGCCATATTGCCTCAGCCCTCGGTATTTAACTCTACTTGAACGTTTTTGGAAACAAAATATTTCAAGTTCTGGTACAATATCGTGAAGACAGATACAAAAGATTTTTTGGAATTTGATTCAAGCAAGTTGTCCATCAATGTTGCTAGGCAATATTGCAAAATTGTAGGGAAGAGAACATCTCGTTTCACTGTAACATGATCTACAATTTCCACTCATAAGTCAAATGGTTTATCAAAAAATCCAATTTCTCACAAAATTTATTTTTAAATTCAGTAAGTATACACAACTAGCAGTTCTTTTTTATACCAGCTCAGATCTCAATTTATTTTGCTTTCTGGGCAAACAAACTGAGCACTTCAGTTCTTGCAACAGCTATTTCAGTGAAAATATTTCTAAGGAGCATGCCCAAGCATAGGTGTCCTGTAGGTGAACACACCAAAAAATCCTTAACTTCCCCATTATTTCCAAAAAATTAGCACCACACAATGAAGACATATAGAATGTAGTTTTGTTTTCGAGAGATACTTCAGTGGCACAACGCGCAGTTTTCGAAAAATGTTCAATTAATTAATATTCATGAGACAACATTTTCAAGCAGATTTTAGAACTCGAGTGAAGACCCGATTTTGCTGCCGATCTCAAGGAAATCAAATGGTTTCATTTAAACTGGGTCCTAGAAACTGCGTGTGACTTATTTCCAGATCTAATATTCCCCGTGAGGAAAGTGGGAGTCCAAGAACAACAACCACTGAAACTCATATGCGTAACTGTCGAACCAAAAACACATAATTTCCCCCATTTTCTGTTTCATCCCCGTTAGATAAACGAATTTCAAAATGATAGTACTTCCATTTTTCACTGACAACTCTGTGGCACAACGACTAGATTTTGAAAGCACATTCTGGCAAGATGATAAGAAATCGGCCTTTTGCATTACAGCAAGGAAGCTCAACGAAAGATTCCACAAAACCCCTTGGTGCGATTTCTCAAAGAGAGACCTACATAAGCCAACAGTAATTAAAAGCTTACCTTGGCGGATAATTTGACACTTCACCTTTCAGCTGCTGGCAGAAAGTTAACTTGGGAATTCCACCACAGATCACAGACATCCGCCATATTAAATCGAAATCCTTGAATAGAGCTGCTTTGCCGAAGCGAATAGCGTAGCAATCTCAAGCTCAAACTGCTCAAAATTCATTCCCCAAGTACAAGTATTGTTTCTGTTGAACTCCGTTTGTGGTTTACATTACTTATTCCCGCATAAAAATGGAGAAATTAACTCGGTCCACGCGACAACAAACCAGCATTTGCTCAGCTGAAGACAAATCAGGCCGTGCATCTGAAGGTCCCTGCTGGTTTTCACTAGCAACATAAGCATAAGCATAAGGGTCAAACTAACTATTTTCTTTAGTGCGGTTTTCACTACGACATAAGCGTGAGCATAAGGATCAAAGGCTTCAGTTCATCTTATGCTTACGTCGCTCATGTCGTACAAAACAACCCCAAAGGCAACTTGACACTCGTACCTAGAGCTCCTCAGTTCGTCATCTCGCGGGGGGATGCTCTTGTGACAGCCATTGACGCATGCGCGACATTTCATACAGAGCCCTTCAGAGCAAAACTTGGCCACACTGTCAGTCTTTGTAACTCCTGTTCAAAAAGGATCTTCGTTCTCTTCCTAAATAAGCTAAATGATTCAAAATATAGTTTTTGTAGTGAGGTGTTAAAAAAACGGCAATTTTCGTCTACACTTTTGCCCAATAACAAATGGGCACAGCCAAACGAAAACAGATTCGTATTTTGTAAAATTTCTATTTGAAAATTTTTAAACAAATATTTATCATGCTACTCAGTTTTTGCTTCAAATTTCGTGGGTCATGGACCCAACTACCTCTTAACGAAAATCGATTCCAGAAATATGAAGAACCAACAGAAGTCTGAAACAAAATATCTAACCAAGAGCAAATGGCAGCGAGCTGAATTTTCACTTTTTACTCAAAATGTATTGGATTTGGGTCACGTGACCCAGTTAGTGCAAGTATAATGGGAACTCTCAAATTGTTTTGCATTTTTCTCAAAAGTACGAGATTCTGTATAAGATAATATATAGATTTAGCCACTGGCTAAAAGCGGAGCTCTCGGTTATAAAATTTTCTGTGCGAATGAAAGGGATTCCCATGTGTACATGGTTTATACTATAGGCTTTTTAAGAAAAAAATGTCTCTTGATATGTATACAACAGTGTTTTCTTCGGTATGTTGCTGCATTGGCACAATGCAAATACAGGGACGAAAATAAGCATCCTTTCAAGTGAGATGAAAACCTCCTTCAGAAAAATTAAGGTATTAATTCCTCCAAATGGAATGATTCAAAAGTGCAATAAATAGACTACACTACAAAAGTTTGGTTGTTTTAGAGTCTTCCCTTCACGAGGTATTAATTTTTCAGGCATAGATGACGTCATCGCTGACGTCATATCACGTAACCAACTCATTTCGCTCACCTAGTGACATAAACTACACTTCAAAAGTTTGGTTGTTTTAGAATCTTCCCTTCACGAGATATTAATTTTTCAAGCATAGATGACGTCATCGATGACGTCACATCACGTGACCACTTCATTTCGCTGATCTGATGATCTAGACTACACTACCAAAGTTTGGTTGTTTTAGAGTCTTCCCTTCACGAGATATTAATTTTCAAGCCTAGATGACGTCATCGATGACGTCAGATCACGTGACCACTTCATTTCGCTCATCTGGTGACCTAGACTACACTAATCAAGTTTGGTTCTTTTAGAGTCTTCCCTTCACAAGATATTAATTTTTCAATCATTGATGACGTCATCGATGACGTCACATCACGTGTCCGTGTTACAGCACCCCCCTTGTGGCATAGACAAAATATCCCAAGTATGGTTGTCCTAGCATGTTCCCTTGAGGAGATATAATTTTTCTTTGCGTACCACAGGGTTCCCATGTGTACACGGACGGCGGCGGACGGACACCGGACGGCGGACACTATAGGTTTAATACCAGAGAAATAAAGAAAAAAACATATCTCCCGAAGGGAAGCTTCTATAGAAGCCAAACTTGGACAAACTTTCAAAGACCACAAGAGGAACTCTGCACCAAAGCCACGTGCCCTTTCGTCATCAATGACGTCATCAAAATGATCCATAATGCCCGTGACGTTAAAAAATCAACTCGATAGTATACGTTTTTACCTTAGGTTTGGTGCTCCGCTCGGCCCGCGCTGGAGCTCCGCTATGAAATTGTAAAGTTGTAAATTAATGTAAAGGTTAAAACACTTACTGGAAATAATATATAGATTTAGCCACTGGCTAAAAGCGGAGCTCCCAACCATCATATGGAATGAAAGATGTCAGAAGAAGCAGTAGTTGTTGTATGAAAAATAGGTTTATTTTATCTAGACTAATTTTATTTATCAATCCACAATATTTAACAATTAGACCTCAAGGCCGAATGTGCTATGATGAATAGACCATGAGGCCGAAGGCCGAATGGTCTATTGATATCATAGCACATGAGGACGAGAGGTTTAATAATAATAATATATAAAATTTATATAGCGCTATTTCTTAAAAAAATCCAAGAGCGCTTTACATTTCTTAGTTTAACAATATTAAGAATATACAGGTTGTTTTAGTATAAACCAACTAGTTGGTCGGTTTTGGCAATGAATTTCATTATTTTATGTTGAAAAAATCAAGTTTTCTTGCAAAGAAAGGTGGTGGTTTTGCCAGGCACGGTCTATCACTAATAGACCATTAGTAGCTCAGCCAATCAGAATGCAGGATTTGTAATAGACCATTAATTGGTTTATACTAAAACAAGATAGTGGATGTGATCTCATATGATAAAGCTGTACTTTACATTATAAACAGTGACCTTGCAGGTTTAAGTTCTTTTTATGCACCTAGCCAAAGTTAAAATACTTTTGCCACCTCCCTTATATTATATACTATAAAAAGAATGATGCCCCCTATACCACACACTCAACAAAAAATGATAGGAGAAATGACAGTGCAAAAACCTAACAATAAGAAACAGGGAGAGAGACGTGCTTGCAAGCATAGTGCATTTATTTTTTACTTAAAAATATCTCAATAAAAATGAAATGAAAATGAAAAAGTTTAGTATTGGATGATTTGCCAGACTTCACACTTTCAAGACGTCAATTTGTTGTTGTTCAAAAATCAAGGCCTGCGATCTTTTAGCGTACCCCTTGGTATAAAAAAGCAAAACACAAAGTGTAAATCTATGCAGGTGTGTTAATAACGGTAATTGACCTGTGAGTGGAGTGCAATTTGGTCAGAAATCATACATGTGATTTCAAAAAGCGCGAGGTCGATTTGAAATCACAAGTATGATTTGTGACCAAAATTCGCCCCACTCGAGTCAATTACCACTTTATTATATCAATGTTGAAATCAAGTCCATAGAAAATATTTTTCGAACCAAATGAAGGGAAATAACCAAACTTTTAAATGCAGCGCATGCTAGAAGTAGAACATTCTGCTCGCGCAATGTCAAAAATCTTAAATCAGGTCAATTTATCTAAATTGACCTGCTGAGAGCCAATCAGATTGCAGAACACGCGTGTGATTTTAACATGGATATAATAAGGCTTAACATGGGGCTTATGCACTCGTACAAATGTCTCATGACAGTCAGCTTTGTTGTTCCATCCTTAAGATTCTTGTTGCCAGAGCAACCAAATTTCTATTGCATCATTTGATGATGTGAAATGTTGCCATAGTAACAAACAATCCCTGTCTATCACAGTTATATTGGGCAGGTGGCATGCCTTTTAAAAAAGACAAAACATTTTGAGGAACAGCATAACTAATAAAAAGGTAGGTATTGTTCATCATCTTGGGGAGTAGGGATTCATCATCTTGGGGAGTAGGGAAAAAACTTGCTCCTGTTTCACATGAAAAAAAAAATGCACCAAGTTATCTTGGTGTTGTGGCTAACACATGCAGCATGCACAACAAATAAAGTTGGCCCTACCCCAGAGACAGACAGTTTACATGGAGCTGATGGCTATCCTAGCTACAGAGATACCATATCTCCCAACCAGAGTTGTCTCGGTCACATGTGAATTGGGGATTGTATAGCAGGGATGTCAACTCTCCAGGTTTTGCCAGGAGTCTCCCATTTTTTTACCTCATCTCCGGGTCTCCCGGCTTTTAAAGGCCCATCACCATCCAAGAGAATTTGCGGACTCTTACCCAATCAGAGCACCCGAAAAACAATGGATCAATTTGAAAACAAAAGAAAACTTGGCGCAAAGGCTCCCGGTTGGTGATGGGCCTTTAAGTAAAATCTCCCAATTTTCTTTGAAAAATGCTATAGCTTTTTTTTTGCTTCTGGTCAGCAAAATTTTGACATATTTAGGTATTTTCCTGTGTCAAAAGCCCTATATTTTGGTATCTCAAGGTTTTTCGAGCGACAGGGTTGACGTAACTCAGTATAGAAACTTGTCCAACCACCTTAAATGGTTTGCCATGACAACAAATTGTCATTATTTTAAATATGGCTGGCACAAATAAAGTAGACTGCCAGGTTTGGTTGCCTCAGCTGTCCCTCAACAGCAAAATATTATTTTGATCTGCATATAAGCCCCCATTGTGCTTGTCAAGCCTTTACATACCGAGTACAACAATCAATTTCTGTCGCTTAAATTTCCTTTGATAGCTGCACAAAAATTTCAGGGCATCTGACAGGGTGCAGAAATTTTTTGGAAATTGTGCGGAAATTTCAGGGCAAAATGTGCGGAAGAAAAGGCAAATTGTGCAGAAAAAGATTGTGCGGAAATTTAAATGCCTCTAAAACAAATTTAATTCACCTTTTAAAACAATTTCAGAGTTTAAATATGGTCTACCATTATGTATACACATTAAAAGATGCTTTTGCACACAAAAGCTTTGATAAAACAGGGGGGAAAATGTTAAAAGTCAACTTAGCTTAAGCTTAAATGTACGAGAAATAGGCTAAATCACTTACTGGATTTCTGATAATAACACCTCTGAAACGGGTCTAATTCGCCTCTAAAACAATTTATACATACTGAAAGTTGCACTCCAAGGGCATTTTTGTACTAAAAAGGCAAGAGGGCAAGTTTTTGGACAGAAATTTGACGAGAAACTCTCATCGAGCTCTCGTTTTTTGAAAACAAGGGCCCAGGCTAATTTGTTCACCAGGAAAGCTGGTGCAGGGAAAGCTCTCAAGGTGCGGAAATGACCAAATTGTGCGGATCCCCACCACCGCACCCTGTCAGATGCCCTGTAGGTACAGTAAAAATTTTAAGGTCTTGCCTTTTCTCCCCAAGCATACTGATAAATAGTGAACAAATCAGGTCTTGGATCCTATTTTGGGACCAGGGGCTCAAAAGTATAAAGATGATGATGGGGGGGGGGGGGGGGGGGGGGGGGAGGGGGAGGGAGCTAAGGCAGGCATCTAGCCAGCAAGTGAACAGTGGGTGTATCCTCAACATAGGAATCCAGTGAAGCTTAATGATTGCACCCCACAAAATACAATACTGGGGTATTTAATAGCAAAACAGCAGAAATATCAGATTTGAAGAAATACAGCATTTACTTTCTGTCACACCGGAGAGACTTGCCGAGCTCGACGCTTTGCTCGCTTCGTGGGTTTCGCGTAGTTCTTGTACTAAACGTGAACTTCAGTCACTGATAGGAAAGCTTAGTTTTGTTTCCAAATGTGTTCGTCAGAGTCGTTTGTTTATTACTCGTTTATTGGATTTATTACGGTCCGTTTCGCGTCCAAGTCATCATATTACTCTCAAATCTGAATTTCGCAAGGACATTGTCTGGTGGCAGCGGTTTTTACGTGCATATAATGGGGTCAGTGTTATTCCCGCATCGGTTTGGTCACCTGTAGACTCAATATTTGCCACGGACGCCTGCCTCACCGGTTGTGGTGGCTGGACTCTAGATCAATATTTTCATGTCGCCTTCCGGATTGGGTTTTGACGCGTTTTCCTGCAATTCATCAGCTCGAGGCTCTGGCTATCTTGGTAGCGGTTCGACTGTGGGGATCTCGTTGGCGGGGTTTGCGTATTCTGGTATATTGTGACAACATGGCAGTAGTGTCCGCGCTAAACTCTGGTCGCGTGCGTGATCCGTTACTCGCTGCCTGTCTACGGGAACTCTGGTTTCATATCTCGATCTTGGACTTCGAATTGCGAGCCGTCTATCTCGATACTGGTTCGAACAGGAGGGCAGACCTATTATCGCGCTGGCATTTAGGATGTTCTTACGCGAACGAATTTCTCAAGGATCCTTCCAATGGTTCTTTGACTGCGATTGGCGTGGAGGCGTCGCTTTTCCAGTTTGTTAGTCTAATTTAGTTTGTTTCTTTCAAGTTTCTCAGCTCCAACACCTACGAAGTGCTCTGCGTGTGACAAGAACAGCCGCTTACGCTGCAGCAACTCATAAAAATCACAGAACTCAATGGCGGACTTATTATCCTTTTGTATATATTTTCAATAAGTACCATTGCCAGCCTCGCTAGACACTGTTTGCTTATTTTGTCAATTTCTCAGTCAGACTTTTACACCTAATTCGGTTCGTAATTATCTTAGTGGGGTTAAGTTTTTGCATATTGCTCTAGGATATCAATTTCCGTTTTCGCAATCTTTTGAGTTGCGAGTCACACTGAGGGGAATAGATCGTCAGGCCGCGCATATACCTAGTCAGGCTCCGCCTGTTACTGTGGCAATTTTGAAAAGTATAGTAGTGGGATATGATTCGGTCCCGAATGCGGTTGCCTTTTCGTGTGCGTTTTTGTTTTCCTTCTTCTTGTTCGCTCGTATTTCAAACATTGTTTCTCCTGCGTCGGAGAGTTTCAGCGCTGCCAAGCATCTATGTCGGGGGGATATCTCCCTCACGTCCGATGGTTTAGTGGTTTCGTTTAAGGTTACTGAGAACCTTCGCGCACGTTGTTCGAAAAAAAATCATACACGTCCTTAGTTTAACCAAAATATGTCAACCTATATATCGTTGGAAAGCTTATAGAATGGACTAGCGGGTATGGCAAAAATAAATTACTTATTGATACCTTTTATTTTTTTAAAGCATTGATTAAATATTTTGGTGTGCTATTTTCACGAGCTAACGCTGTCGAACTGCTGGACCATGACTCCCAAGTAACACATTGTTTTAATCCTTAAAGGTGTTTCTCAAAAACCGTGTCTGCGATTTTTTAAATTTTGTTTAGTTCAACAGTTATGAATTTTTAAAATTTTTAGAGCGTGAAAATTCCACAAAATTTGACCTTCGAAATTTAAAAGTTCGATAACTTTTGAGCAAAGCAAAATTTTAAGAAACGCAGACACAGTTCTTGAGAAACACCTTTAAGGATTAAAACAATGTGTTACTTGGGAGTCAAGGTCTAGCAGTTCGTCAGCGTTATCTCTTGAAACTCTCACAGCCGAATTTTTAATAAAACCTTAAAAAAATTTGTAATTATGAAAAAAATAATTCTTTTTGCCATAGTTCGCTCCGTTCGTGCCCCGTTCAGATGTTTTTGCGCATGAAAGAACTTCTTCCTGCGCATCCGGCATCTCCTGCCTTCGCTTTTCGTGCCTCGGACGGGCGGCTTCGTCCTATTACCAAATCATTGTTCGTGGATGTTTTTCGGCAGCGTCTAGCTGCGAGTGGGATTGCGGATCCTCACTCGTTTCGTGGGCACTCGTTTCGTCGGGGCGGGACACATTACGCTTTTAGTCTCGGACTCCGGGGGAACTTATTCAGGTTTTCGGGGACTGGAAATCCGACGCTTACAAAGGATATTTGAATTTAGATATGCCTGCGAGGCGGCAGCTGGCCTTAGTAGTAGCTCATAGTATTGTTAATTTTCTCGCTTACGGCACTCTCTTTTGTTTGGGGTGGTTTGGTGGGCAGAGGCGTTATTTCTCTTTCGGATAGTTCTGTAGTTATTTCTGATTCGCTTCTTTTGAGAAATAAAATCCTCTCTTATGCCAAACAAAATAGAGTGTTGTGTTGTTATTCAATTGGAACAGGGTAATTGTGTTATTTTGAGCTAGCTTAAATGTTTAATTACACTGTTGGTTATTGGATTAGTATAGTGTTACAGGTTGTGTGACGTTAGAGGTTAAATGAGTTAGCGTATCAGCTTGCAATTCCTTTAGTCAGTTGGCTTGTGTAGCTTGTGATCTCGAGTATCGCTCTATTATTCCTTTCCCCCCACTCCCACCCTTTTGTCTGATTTCGCAGGTGGGCAGAGGCGTTATTTCTCTTTCGGATAGTTCTGTAGTTATTCTGATTCGCTTCTTTGAGAAATAAACTCCTCTCTTATGCCAAACAAAATAGAGTGTTGTGTTGTTATTCAATTGGAACAGGGTAATTTTGCACTAGTTTGTCAAGTGTTTTGAATCCCCTAAAATATCTGGTAACCTATTAAGTCGTCAAAAAGTCTCTGCAGTTGCAAATTTTGTCATGACTAAATTTACTTAATGTGTGTTTCCAAAAAATATCCATCCCCCCTATGGAAGGGATTGGAAATTCCAGAGGGGTGGGGGGGTCAATTTACTTGATCTTTTCCATACCAACACTGCATTTTTTTCCGAAATTCCAGAGGGGAAGGGGGAAGGGGGGTCATTTTTTCAACACCCTTCTGTGGGGGGGGGGGGGGGGGGTATGGATATTTTTTGGAAACACAAAATCAAATATATTTGAGAATTAAATAAATTTAGTCTTTCCAAATTTTGCAGCTGCAGAGACTTTTTCAGAGCTGACAAGATAACCAAATATTGATACCGTCGGTTGCAGCTACCCGTCTACACACACGTCAAAAACATGTTCTGTCGGCACGCGAAACTTCAAAGTTTTGACAGTGAAACTTGGATGTTTTGACGGCCAAACTTGAACGTTTTTAACACAATATTCGGGTCCGCACTTCTCGTTTCAATAACAAACATTGAAAAAAGCTAATATTCTGGTAACTTCACAGTTTTTCTGGTCAAAAGAAATAAATCAACTGAAAGTTTTACCTTTTTCCACTCACGAGCGTCACCAAAGCTTCACGCTTGGGCGGGCAAACTTTGAAGTTCAACTGTCAAAACTTCGAAGTTTCACGTGGCGACAGAACATGTTTTTGTCGAGCGTGTAGACGGGTAGATGCAACCGACGGTAACTTGATTAATGTATTGCTTGGCATGTGTGCCATGTCAGGATAAGCATGTTCTCAGCAATAACTTTCATGATTTGTTCAGGACAATATTATCTTGGTGGAAACATGCATTATCTGAACAATTTTGTCACCACTGAAACAAAATAATCCCAGCAAATTGAACACTGTGGGACACTTTGTCAAGGTGAAGACACCTGAAAATATCTTTCCTACAAGTGGAATAATTTTACACAGGCACTCATTACCGGTATGCAATCATTATGTTTGTCGGGGGAGAGAAACAAGTGGACTTTTTTCCCTATATTTTAAGATTCTCCGGCATGTAGTCCCCCAAAAATTAGCATTCCCCCCAACTGATCATCAGAGAAATAATTATGAGACATTTTACTAGGATTCCAGGCAATTGTGGCTACAAGTGGCCAAAAAAACAGTTACTGAAACACTTAGAAGCTCTTGGCTTGATTGCGGTTTGTTTGGAAGAACTATAAAATATGCCATAACAACTAGTAAAAATTGAAGAAATAACATTTCAAAGTTCATCACCTTGGACTACTACAATAGGGAAACTCTATGTCGTCAACCATGCAATTCTATAAAAATCGTCAGCTGTATATTGTAAATAAACTGAAATTGACTTTCCTTGTTTGCCATCTAGATTTCATAATGGAAATAACATGAGTTACTATACTTGCATGCAGACCCTACAAAAAGATTAAGGGTGTTAAATCATTAAGCCGCAAAGTCTAAAGTGTTCCAAATAATTGCATGGGTGGAGCAATTTTGGGGTCATCTCCAGTGTAAGAACCATTCCCTGAGGACACCTTTGTTTAGTCACTATTTAATCATGATTGGTTCAACCTTCGTTCTACCAAACAAAGAAAGCTTTGTGACGCAGCTGGTGAGTTCTTACACTGGAGATGAGCCCAATTTTGGATGGAGCAAGTTTCATGTTCACAAGATGCCCATAAAAGAATCTTATGGTACTCTAATTTTCACCTAATTGCACTTGAAATACTGAAAATGGAGGTTTCGGGGGAAAATTGAGAAAATAAGAATGAGAAATAAAAGCAAAAGAATTTCAGTTTGAGGGGGCATTTGCTCCCCCTGAGAAAATTTTGAAAAACTTGGAACAAGATACTCCTATTCTGTCTGTTTCATTTTCTTCATCTCTTTCTAAAATTCCATAGCCTATAGAATTTTAGAGAGAGATGAAGAACATGAAACAAAGACAGAAACATAACAAGGGCTATATTGATACTGAGCCAACAAATATGGGAAAACGTGAGTGTCTTTATGTGCACTCTGCTAACTTTTTATTCCGGCCTTGCTGAGCAAGGAAAATTTCTTGATAATTCACATTTCGATTGACAACAAACCGATCACTCACTCAGAATCCAAAACAAATTTAACCACATGTTGAAGGTTTTATCTTCAAGAGATAAAAGATAGGCGTTATCAGTGTCAATAGAATAAGTAATTCTATAATTCAATGAAAGACCAATACACAGTTGAAAGTCTGATCATCTTTTGACTGTTCTAATACCGAGGAATCAAATCTCCTTTGGACTCGTCCAGCATACAGTCATTGAAAATCATGTAAACGGGTACAAAACATTCTTAACCAAAGTGTCTTAGCAGTTTTAGTCCACCTCATAAGCTTTTATTTCGCCCATTTCACTGAGGAAAATAAGCTTACCGAATGTTTGTCCAACTGCAGGGAACAGTGAGTTTCCAATCCCCACCGCAACCATATATCCGTAACTGGTGATAAACGTTTTAGTTCCTGTGACTTCAGCTTTCCTGACACTTTCGTATTCAGTGGAGAAGTAGAACATGCGTGTTTTAACAGAATTGCAGCCTGTAATTTTTCCTCGTGTGTTAGTGCTTGTGTACAACTAGAACTATTTTGCCGCGTCGTGTCACGTGTAGTGGTCTGAACAATAGAAACTTGTTTCCACTATTTCCGCTTCCTGTAAAGTAAAGTGACTGTGATTTCCGGTGATTAAACAGAGATGAGATCCAACAAGTTATTTTTGGGACCAGGGGCTCAAAAGTATAATGTCTTATTTTTTACTATACCGTGCATGGTTTCGAGGCGTCGACGCTACTCGTGAGGAGTTGTGTCGTTCAAGATGGTAACGGAAACTTTGTTTTACAAAATGATCATTGTTAGTCCCCATCAGCTCGAGGAGAGCCGAACATTTGTGTTTTTATGGCTCACTGAAGGTCTGAACGAGACCGTTTCCTCCTCGACTATCGAGTATCTTGTATAGATATGATGGTTACCTTCTTTCTGCTCTGATTTGCCCGGCTTTTTCCCGGTCGCTGTTTCTAGCTCTGGTCGGCTCCAGTTTGTTTTGGCGTTTCTTTCTGCTTTTCTGATAATACGACCCATTTTATTTGTATTCGACGGATTTCTCTTCACGTTGTTTATACTTTGTGGCATAATTATTTATAGCATGGTACTCCAGTTAGTTGTCTTTTCTTCTAGTCCTTGAAACTCCGACTGGGAGAGAATTTCAGGAGCAAGCCGGCAAACTTTCATGCACGTTAAATTTCAACAACCCCCCTTCCCTTGACAACGCGACGTACCCTCCCCCTGTTAGCTGAGCATGCTATTGTGACGTCAGCGATCACGGCCACGTTACACATCCGGGACTGCCAAGACGTCCAAAATTTGGATCGACCCCTAGCAATTTCCACAGGTTACCCAATACTACGAAATGCTGTATTTACAGTATCTGACTTCATTTTGACGCTGTTTTCTTAGGTATGGTGCTCCGCTATCATGAACGTATTTGTATAAGATACTAGCTCCCATGCGCCGAATAACATGTTGGCTCTTCATTGTGATTGACAGGTGTCAAGACGGTTACTATGGTGACCCGATGGGTCTCCGTGGCCCGGCCACCATGTGCCAGAAGTGCAACTGTAGCGGGAATATCGATCCTAACGCTATAGGATCATGTGACCAAGACACTGGCGACTGTCTCAAGTGTATTCACAACACGCGTAATGGCCCTTTCAAACAGTGTGAGCTCTGTGCTGTGGGTTACTATGGCAATGCTACCCAGTATCCCAAACCTCAGTGCAAACGTAAGTGGTCTCTTTCTCGTTATTTGTATCATTCTGATTATTGGCGGCCATCGACTTGACGTGACAGTAGACCCGCCACCCGCATTTAACCAATCAGAGCAGGTCAATGTATGTGGCATTGTTTTGTTTTTTACAAAACAAATGCCGCGGTCGCTTTCTGACCACAAGCCTTCTCGATTTCTCGGGGTTTACTTTTAAAGGAAACGAGGGAGGGTTAATGTTTCACGCAAGGCACTGTCTCCACGACGTCACATAACCGTAATTATTATACGAATGTGACGTCATTTTACCATATAAGGTACAAATTGAGTACAGATATGGAGCCGTTACACGGCAAAAACCGTAATACATGATTGAGAGCCGTATTACACTGTAGCAAACCGGTTACGAACCCGATTTTGCGCGCACAGTTGTATAGCTTCCCGATGGTGTGCTAGTGAAAACATCTCCGTTTTCTAGCGAATCTTGAAAAGAGGATGAAATATTTTCGTTCGTCGCATAATAAATGACTCATTAGATGTTTTTTTCGCGCAATACTGGCGGACATTGTCCACAACTCGTCAAATATCCGCCCGTATTACATAAAAAAACCTCTAATAAGATATATGTATTCAAACTAGGTCATGACGTCGTCAACCACTTCGTCAACTGTCGGGCGGAAATACGTCACCAACAATGTCTAGCAACAGACGTTCGGTTCCTGTTTTGGTTAAAACGTTGTATAGGAGACGTTTGAGTCACATTGTATCGATGTAGTTTCATCAGCCGTAGATATCATAAATACCCTGACCGAACAAGTCGTTTTTGACACGCTCACGGCCAAAACCAAATTGGAAGTTTTCACCTTATTTGGAAGTGACGCTGGATCCCCTCATTAATTTTTTGCCCGATCAAGACACTGAACTTTGAGCGATAACTTCCAGATATTTTACTGACAGTCCTAATATGAAAGACTTCACTCCTAGTTAAGGACTCCTGGTCATAAGATGCTAAAAATAGCACAATATACAGTGTTAGCAGACAGTCCTGATGTGAAAGATAATCGCTCCTAGTAATGGACTCATAAGATGCTAAAAATAGCACATAATCTACAGAGTCCAACAACCTTTGTGGCACTAGTTTTGATGTGTTTCAGTTTGACAGGCCACCAGGTCTTTCCATTTCCTGCGTTGCAGACGTACCAGGAAGAGCTTGATTGCGTGAGGACTTGACATTTCGGCGATGTAGTAATCGTCAGGGATAGTATTCATAGGTTTATCGTCAAATCCTACAGTCTTTTGCCATACGGATGGCGGTGCATCTGACCAAACTATCGGTGGAATTGCCCAGCGCGGTTCTGACCCCGCGTGCTTATTTGGAGGCTGTTGAATCTGATGAGTAATGTGCGGCAATTGGTTGTGAGATTCCCCGCCCTTTCTCGTGGTACTGTTTACTGTAGCATACGCTTTGCAACTACCAAAAATGTCGGCCAGCACTTGCTTCCTTGCTGGGGTATCAGGCTTGTTATCTACCAAGATGTAACTGTATGCCTTTTCTGTTTCTTGGAGATAAGCGTTCATAAAGTGTTCCCGATTTTTATCAAATATTCGTTCAGCTACAATCCCTATTTGCTTCCGGTCGCCGGGACTTCGAAACATTGCTAAGTACTGAGCATTGCGACTAATGACGGTGTTGAACTTTCCTTCGGAAACAAGTTTTGTAACAACAGAACTACACTAGCGTTTCTGTGGCGACCCTGAGTAAACAGGCGAGCGACCAGTCCACTATCTGAAGCTTCCGTCATCAAGTCGTCCAAATAATAATGTTGTTAAATTCGAGATTTATTTCATTGAGATCGTTGGAAAAGTTGGGAAGCCCTCGCTCGAAACGGATGGAGTCACCCAGAAATATCTTCATCTGATTATATAATTCTTGCCATTGATTATAATACCAATATATCTGCATTGTTTTCTTGTTTTCGTAAAAGATTCTGTCTTTTTCTAAGATCTGGCACACAAAAAATGTTTTTCCACTTTGACTTGGGCCAACGAGTAAGAGTGAGAACGTGTGACGAAATTTAAAAGCGGGATAAGGTTCCGTCTTCAAGAATGGTGCTTCGCTCGGACCAATTCGGCCTTGGTTCGCTGTTCCTCTTTTTCTGATACGAGAGAATTGATTGACCGTTGAAGATGTAGCTTGTGCTGTAGCACGTGGCTTGACTGAAGGGGTGGATTTAAATTTTGTTGAGACAATACAAGACGATAGACGTTTGCCGCTCTGACAGATCCAATATCATAGTAGTGCGCGCCAAGAGAAAACTCAGGTCTCTTGTAATCCTTAAATGATAACTGCACGACACGGATGATGGTTTTACCGACCTTTCTACCAAAGAACTTCTCAACGCATACAGCTGTGTTTATCAAGTGATGTAACTTAGTAAAAAGTCAAAGAGTGCAGACGAGAAAATTATCAAAATGGTTCCCTCGTGTGCATCAAGAGTTCATAATTAAGAGTGAACAACTCCGATACAGTATTCGTAAGAGATCCTTTGCACAGACCTAGTTATTTTTAGAACTGTTTTTCTCGCTGAATTATAATTCTATTGTTTTTGTAGCCAATCAAATTCATTTCATCAGTAGCTCATTAAAGCTTTGGTATTTACAACCGCTCAACCAATACGCACGCTCTTGCAAGACTATATTCTTTAATTAGGTCTATTGTTTTATGCATTTTGTTGTTCTCTGTGCGTGACTTTAGAAGACTAAGTACCAATCTAAAAATAACTAGGTTTGTCTAAAGGTTCTCTCACGCCCTATTATCATGTTGTACACTCTTATTTATGTACTCTTGTGTGCATCGATAATAGGTCATAATAGCGCATGGGATTTCTTTGCTTTGTTTTATATTTTGTTAACATAAAAACGAAACCATCGATAATAAACAAAAACCGGGTCACACTCCTGTCATCTGGTAGCATGTGCGCTGCTCGGTCAACGTGCGCTTATTTTGCACGGGCGGGCTGCGAACCGCAAGAATTTTACCATACTTGCGTTGTTGTATATGGGGTTATCACAAAAAACAGGGCTCATACATCAGTAGAGTATAAATACGCATTTCAAAATTATATTGTCGCTTTTATGACTGCAATATTTGCCTCGAAAAAGGCGAATTAAAACGAGCCTAAATGAAAAACAGAAGACCATACGTGTGGGTTTCCTGTGGTTATCGTATGTCACGCGCGCTGTGCTCACACGTTGTTGTCATCCGACTTGATGGTATAAGGACTGAGTTTGCTGGCTTTATTTGGCTCCCATCGCCTCGAAATATGAACAGAATCGATCTTACGTCCTTTCAAGAACTTTATGAACTGAAGGAGGATCACCGGAAATAAGCCAGGAAAACCTCTTGAGCAAGGTTCGATTTCGGGTCAATTGTTTTCCCTGTCATCCCGCTGTCAACGGAGTCGTTCGATGGCCATGCTAAGACCAATTTTCAGCTGCAAACTCACGCTCGTGGAAACTTCTGAACTGTAAGTAAGATCAAGCGTAATAAACATGTTCTTGCATTCATTTGTTAAGATTAAGATTAAGGTTTAGGTTTATTACAAAGCCAGGAATACGTGATCGAGATGTGTCTGGAAGATGTCTCCAAATGGGCTCACTCGTAGGCGTGCTAAAACTTTTCATTTTGCCTGGCCCAAAAATATTATTTGACAAATACGGACCTTATGCATTGCTCTAGGGAATGGCAATTTCAAATCAACTGATTTCCGGGTTACATCGGAGAAATAAGCCCTCGAAATTCAGCCCCGAAACCAAGGTGAACAAATTAAAAATAATTAAAAAATCCGTAAAATATTCAGTATTTTCCTTATTGATTTCAAATTCCTCTCAGAATGGCAAGCATTGTCTATTCTTTTGATTTAATGTAGTTATCCTTTGATTGTTAAGCGCGAGCGTTAGAATTTCGTTGACTTTTGAGGTCACGGTAGAAAAGGCAAAACCGGGCCTCAAAATCGGCAGTCAGCTGAGTGATTCAACTCGGCCCCCGTTCTCCTAAAATATTTATCTGATCGAACTAAATTCCCACAGAAGTTAAAGATCCACTATAGGTAGAGATAGACGAAGTTTGAGCGATTTTGCAAATTTTTGAATTTCGCGAGTTGGTCGATATTTACAGACAAGCGCTCTTAAAAGGTAAGTACGATTTGTCACCGCAAACCTCTTTTTTAGAAATGGAGTAACGAGTCGAAATGTATATTTAAGCGTTCCGTTTTTGTGTATAGTAAACATTGGGCTGTGTATAGTAAACATCTAAACAAAGCCTTTAAGGAGCCCAGGAAATACGCTACCTCAACTATGTATGAAAGCTCCTATTGATGGGCTACTGAGTCTCTAGGTTGTTATTGCGCGCCGAAAATATATTTATGACGAAATTATTATTATTCACGTATGTGAAACGCGGCCCAAATGACTACTTTCTATGCTTGTAACGTCGAGCTCACGTCTACTACCATTTTCGTTCAACCCTGAAGCGTGACGATTTTTTCGCGTAGGTTTTCGTTTCAAACGTACACGCTTTGTCGAGAAGTTGTCGCGTCTAGGGCACGCTGGTAATGGGGGACGCTTTGTCAAACGATTCCTTGTCGGATGATAACTCACTTAGTATTTTGTTGATCGCTAGAGGTATGTTCTTAATTATAGATGGGGGTGGTTGCTCTCTTCATATACACACACAAAGGCGTGTTGTTGGGTTTAGAGAAGGGCTCGTACTTTCCATTGTTTAGATTTAAAGTGACATCAAGGAAATTGACGATTTTTCTATTTGCCTCAATGGTGATTTTAAGTCCATTGTCCGCGAACACCTTGCATATCTGTTTCTTGATTGCCTCAATCATATATATATAGTGGTTTCAATAAAGTTTGTCACCCCAAAGACTAAAGCCTACAAGCTGTCGGCGCCAAGCATTGTGGGTCATTCGTGCTTTAATAACAAATATTCTCCATGAGTCAAAAATGCCGCGCGCGATGAGCGAAGTCGACCTTTAACGTCGTTCCGAATTCGAGTGAGAGAATTGCACTGGCATCTAAAAATGTGCATTTTTAAGAGCGAATGTCTGATAAAAATTTCAGCCAAAGCTCAGCAAAATTTGACATTTCACGGTCACAACCCAAAATCTAATTTCCCTCAAAATTGTTTGGATGATACAATTAGCATTCTGTGAGTTTATTTTGCTCAAAGAGTTCGCTTCTCAAAAAAATCATGAAATAAAGACACTTACAATTATGATAATTGTACTTCGTTCCAATCGAATGCTCAATTGAAATTTTATTTTGGGCGCCTAGAAAGCTTTCTGATCGAAGATGTATTACTAATTATTAATAAGCACGTCTTTTGAATTTGTACGCGAGCGTTCCGATAATTTACGTTCATTATACCTTCGAAGGTGTAGGATGACTAGCAAAAAACGGACGGACGGAAAACAGAATAGAATTTGCGAAATATTTCTTTCTTTAGACATTTGTTCTACAGAATATTCCAGCGGAGTTTCAGTAGTTCGGGTCCCATGCAATCATCTCACAAATACCCCGTCAGTATTTGATTTCCTCCTTGACAAAGGAAAAGCGTGAAAAGTAAAATGTACGCAGTACTGTCGTTCACGTTTAAAATAAAGTTCTTGCGCCCTCCAATTTGAGATTTGAAGTGCACTATAAATTAAAAATCGCGCTTTCCCAACACGCGCGTAAATCAAATTGAATTTTGATTAGCACGTGAGACAACAAATGACTCACAATGCTTGGCGCCGACAGCTTGTAGGCTTTAGTCTTTTGGGTGACAAACTTTATTGAAACCACGGGGACGTCGGAAGTTGCCCATCCTCAGTGCAGGGCTCACAATACTAACCACAGGCCTCAATTTAAACCAGCATTAGCTGAACTTGACCAGCCTGTATAAATATTGATAATTATACATACATAATAAAATACATACATACATCAAACACCAAAAACAACCTGTTAGGCGTTCTCACGCCTGGCGGTCTACAGCCCCGCACTTTCAAGTGTACTAGAAAATGCACAACGTGTGATCATGTCGTTTCCACCACCCGGATCCTCGGCCCTAGCGGCGAGTCTTTTAACATCACGGATCACTTTGATTGTACCACCTCCAACGTCATATATTGTATTACTTGCTCCCTTTGCCGCATGATCTATATAGGACAAACCGGTCAAATGCTTTCTACGCGCTTTTGCCAGCACCAGTGGCCCGACACTTCAATCTTCCCGGTCACACTAAGGATCATATGACTGCTTCGGTGTTTCTCTTCACAACGGGTCTAATCATTCTCGCTTCCAGAAAGAGAATAGACTTATTCTTTCATTGGGTTGCCGATCACCCCACGGAATTAATGAATTTTTCTCTTATATCTAGTTTTCTACATCTCATCATATTCCCTCTTTCTTTACTTTTATCACTAGTTTGCGATTTCAATGGCCCATGGCATCCTTCGTTATTCTTAACCAATTATCACCTTTAGTCATTCGAATGTTTATCTGTTGCCTAGCAACGGCTCTACATTACTATATAAACAGCCCCACTCCCTCTGTTTTCTCTCCTTGCTCCGACGAAGGGCTAACATCATCATCATCATCAAGCTCTATTAAGAAACGGTATCATTGAACAATGCTCTTCCAGTGAGCCGCGTATAAAAAACTATCTACTATCTACCTACCACTAAATACAAGATAACTTATCAAATACTACGATACTACCTACATCTACTGAATATATTTAAGAAAAACTACAGTTGATAGAAATTATCTTTAAAAGATTTAAAATTTGGCTGATTTCTTAAATCAGATGGAAGGCTATTCCACAAAACTGCTCCTCTATAGCTGAATGCTCGTTTACCAGCTTCAGTACGGGGTCTCGGAATAAAGATTTTATTTGAACTTCCTCTCAAATTATGAGAATGGACATCGGTTGTTGAATCAAACATTGTTGAAATCCCTTCGGATAAAGACCGTTCATACACTTGTAAACACTCGCTGCGAGCAGTTTTGACCGCCTATTTTCAAGAGTTTCCCACCCGAGGTCCTGTAAAATATTGGTAGATCTAATATTGTAGTCTTCACATGAGGTTATCACACGCGCGGCTCTATTTTGTAGCTTTTGAAGCCTGTCACATTGACATAGCCCCATGCACCCCCAGACTTCGCAGCAATATTCTAGGTAGGGCTCTATAAGGGCATCATACATTTGATGGAGGGTTTGACGAGGCACGAGATGGCGGACCCTTTTCAAGGCCCCAATACCCGCAGAGACCTTGTTACACAAAGAATCAGTATGGGTACGCCAGCTCAGTGTCTCATCAATCTCAACGCCAAGATATTTGTATGACGTCACCCTTTCAATTTCCTTGTTGTCAATAGACACAGTAAAATTATGGTTCAAGTTGTTTATTTTGTAGCGGCTACCGATAATAGAATATTTAGTCTTTTTGACGTTAAGAGTAAGTTTGTTTGAGTGTAGCCACTTTCTGTATTTTTTTAAGGTCGTCATTCAACTTGGACTCTAATGACAATGGATCTGAGGAAGAGGTGGTTAGACTCGTATCGTCAGCGTACATCTCCACTTTCGATGATAATTCACATTGTTCAATGTCGTTGATATAAACAAGAAATAAAAGAGGTCCAAGTACGGAACCTTGAGGAACCCCACAGATTATATCTAAATAACTAGATTGTGTCCCATTGACAAAAGTACTTTGCTTTCGATTCGATAAATAAGATTTAAACCATCTAAGAGAGAGTGAGTCAACACCATAAAGTTGAAGTTTTCTCAATAAGATCTCATGATTTACTGTGTCAAAAGCTTTTTTTAAGTCAAGGAAAAGTGCCCCATTTAATAGACCATTATCAATATTTAAATACCAGTTGTTAGTGGCCTCAATCAAGGCAGTAACAGTTGAGTGTAGCGGCCGAAAACCGTGCTGAGATTCGGCAAGCAGGTTGTTGACAGTAAGATAATCATAAAGCTGATTGAAAATTATTTTCTCAATAACTTTACTAACAACGGGTAATATTGATATTGGTCTATAATTATTTGCATCAGATTTGCTATCATCTTTATAAACTGGTAGCACATTTGCTACTTTCCATTTCTCTGGGAACACTCCACTCCTTATTGAAAGATTTATAATGTTGGTCAAAGAAGGAACTACAATATCTGTCGCCTCCCTTATTAACCTACTAGATATCCCATCAAGGCCAGTAGCCTTATTAAGAGCTAACGATTTTATCAGCCGATGGAATTCTCCCCTATTTGTTTCAACAAGAGAGAAGCTAGATATTGATGGTTTTATAAAAACCTCAAAGCTATTACCAGTTTCAGGTATGCTGTTTGCTAATTTCGGGCCAATCTGTGTAAAATGAGAATTAAGAGCGCCACTAATATCAGCTGGGTTTGAACTACATGAGTCATCATCTATAATATTACTGATCTCTGTGGCACGAGGATTTCGTCCCATAATCATATTAATACCTTTCCATGTTTTTCTCATGTCACCCATATTTTCTTCAAAATAACGCCTATAAAACTCAGCTTTAGCCTTCTTTATACTAATGGTAACATTATGATGTGCAAATTTATAATTGATCCAATTAGCCTCGGTTTTATTTATATTTGCCACCCTTTTTAGTTTATCCCATTCGAATATCGATTTCTTTAGCTCAGGGGTTAGCCAGGGGGCATGGTTATTTCTAATTTTTCTGCTCTTCTTTGGGGCATGAATATCACAAATTTTCAGAAACATATTTGACCATAACTCCCATGCACTGTTAGGATTAACTTCATAATCAACAAGGTGCCATGGGGCCAAGCTGAGATCAGAACGAAACAAATCTCCATCGATATTTCTGAATTGCCTACTCTCCACAATCAGTGGAGGTCGTTTTGTCATACAAAACTTACGAACAGCAAAAATCAGAGAATGGTCGCTTATGCCAATGTGACAGACACCAGACTGCATAAATAATTCACTGTTTTTTGTAATAAACAAATCAATTTTACTGGCTGTTTTTTTCTGTAATACGAGTTGGCTCATGGATAAGTTGATGCTATTGATAGAGATTGCAAATATCTAATAATTTCTTTGTATGAGATTCCAAGGGGGAGGCGCCCACATTGCAATTTAAATCTCCAATAATATTCACTTCTAACCCTAGAGTCTCGATACGTTCAATAATGAAATCTGACGTTTCTCCAGGGGGAACTCATTAGGCCAAATCTAATCAATAGCAGTCACGCTCCGAAAATAGCAATTGTCTGTTAAAGTCCCTATGGAACAAAAAGAGTTGCGACGATTAACGTTTTCTTTGTTCGATGATTAGAGTCGGCCTACTGTGTTCCCCCTGGCAAAATGCGAGATTTCATTGCCATTCATAAACAAGACAGCTTCAAATCTGCGTGCATGACCAGAGGGCGAACGCCGTAAAGTTAACAATTTTCTTCTATATCAAATAAGCACGTATGATGTTCAAACTTGTTACTAAGTATTACCAATGCCACAAAGCTTCTCGTCTATATACATCTTAGCAAGAAATAATACGTAATAACGACACATTTTAACTCGACATTCTTGTAATAAATTCATTGCGCTTTCACAATTTCTTTCCTCGGTAGATAATGTTCGAATATTTTAGTAGTTCATGGAATTTGCAATCGGACCTTCGGTAAAGTTTAATACATTACTATACAACATAGTGCCGGCGGAAGAGCCCAAAATAATGAATTTTTGGAGCACTATTAATATTAAATTCAAGCCAACCAGAATCAGCGTTCTAATTTGGCCATAGTTGACCATAACTGACGATATTTTTATTGCCGCGTTTCTGTTCTGACGAATTTTCTGTAACTTCGCTTGATTTGAGATTACTACAACTGGAATCGATTCCTGGAATTTCAGCCAAAAAAACCGGCAATTTTTTTTTCTAGTACGACCGGCATATGAAATTTGGGCCTCACAAAAATTTAGATTGTGACTTCTAAAAATGTTTTCAAGGAGATCGGTTCCCAGCAGCATATTTATACATCTTTAAAGTAGGATTTGAAAAAAGAATTATAACAATAGAGGAAAAGACACAGAAGTTATAACCTTGCGTTTGGAGACGCAGATTTGCGCTCTAGACACAGTTGGGTGCATTTTCAATTTAGAATGAGTCACCTTAATGAAAAATAAACCAGACTCAGAACAACCAGCTACCACGACTCGTATAGCGCCCGAAGCCCAATTATCGACACTGACTCGGAAAAATAAATTAGATTTCAATAATAAGTGACAATTCTGTTCTCTGGCAGCCGCTTGTGGTCAGCAACAACGACCGATAAATACTGGTCTTGGCGTTAGAGCTGTTCCCCATTCGTGGCCGTGGCAAGGCTCCCTGCGACTTGATGGCAAGCACACCTGCGGTGCCACGTTGATTGGTCCTCAGTCGGCGATCACATCAGCAGCTTGCGTCGACGATGAAAATATCGTGAACAGATATTCCATGACGTTAGGTATGTTTTCTGACAAATTGCCTTCTTTATCGTCCTCGTGATCCTAAGTCAATAAAAAAAATGAATAGAAAAAAAAATGGCGATTTCGCGAATAATCACGAATAAAAAAACTTTTTTCTACAATAACATCTAGTTGTACTTCTCTTGAAATCTGCAAAAATATAGGGATTTGAGCGCTTTTTAGTGTTCTCTCGCTTACTATCCGCCGGGAGTACAAGTAAATATTTTCACAGCTTTGTAGATTTTCTGACGTCATTTCGATCGACTCGGAGTACATCAACGGGGCCCGAGCAACTCCGAGTCGGCCGAAATTACGTCACCTAGACACCAATTCGCCTTTGTCACACGGCAGCCATCTTGGATTTTTTCTTACAGAAATGACTATGCGCGGGCGAGCTTACACGCTTGGCCTCGCTTTCATGCCAGCTTCGCTGTATTAGAAAATCCAAGATGGCTGCCGTGTGACAAAGGCGAATTAGGGGCAGTCATACGATGAATGGCAAAGCTGCGTTGCTTGTATTCCCGGCGGGACTGGATCTTTCGCCGAAATATTTGGCTGATAATTAGTTAAATATGTAAGTACGTAAAATGATTTGAGGATATATTTAAAATTTATGTGTAAAATTTTGTGATATTAAACAAACAGCCGAGTCGATCTGTCGGTTTGGCCAAATTGTGTTTCCTGCCTGGTTGAATTATATTGAATTGGAAGTGAGAGAACACTAAAAAGTCGGGGGTGGAAGATGAATTATGAATTATGAATTATGGCTTTAAAATGGTTGGGAATTATGAATTATGGGATTCAATTTTAAAGGAATTATGAATTAGGAAGATGTTCAAAAGAATGAATTATATGAATCTCCGATTATTATTCTAAAACGTCTTCAAGCACTCAAGCCCGACTCAAGCCGTGTAGTAGTGCCTCTAGTGCTACCACCCCAGGGGGGTACTCGGATATCAAAATGACGGGGGGGTCCGACGTATTTTTTTGGGTATGAAATTTGTAGTAAAAGTATTTTTTGGGTTGAAAATTTCACCAAGTATTTTCTTGGGGTTGAAAAATTCGTGGGTATTTTTGGGGGGTTGAAACGTGAAGTTGATGATCAAGATACTGCACTTACTTAAGCGGAAGCTATTTCCAGGAAACATAATGGGACCGGCCATCATGTGTATGCTGGTATCCTTTTAGGCTAAAAACATTGGGTATTTTTGGGGGTATGGAATTTTGGGAGCAGGTATTTTTTTGGGTATAAAATTTATGGCTCAGGTATTTTTTGGGGTATAAAATTTGGAGCTCCGTCGGACCCCCCGTCATTTTTATATCCAAGTACCCTCCTGGGGCTACCACAGCCCCTGGTCGTCACGCGACACCTTGCAGGGGTCAATTGAGGGGTCGATGTTGGCTTTCACGTGTAATTTATTATTGAATACATGTCATTGACTGTTGTCTGGTACATGCACGTTGTTGGCCCCTTCACCTCCTTGTCGGAGTGCTACTGTGCACCAACCCTCGGGTACGCTATTTATCGCTGACGCTGCGACAAACCAAATTATCATGTGCAGTTTGCACTGTCCTGCGACATTGGCAGTAGTAGCGGGAGAAAGTGTTGCTGGTTTTCGCGATGGAAAGAACCATCTTGACTATGCATGTATGGCAATTTACTGTTTGTGTGTGAGAGCGGTAATTCTGCTATAAGAATTGTAGATGTCTCCCGTCTTCTTTCTCGGAAAAAGAGTGATGCACTGCTGGGGGAGACCACATCAACAACAGAAAGCTTAGACGAGGATCAAGCAGAAGACAGTATTCCCATCCCGTCAAAGTGCACAGTGACGGCCACTATCAATCTTGCAACCACTGGTCAACAACTGCAACATCCGTTTTCGACATGTCTAGGTCGCAAACTTATGCAGGAATATCCTGACCTTTATGTGGGGGACATTGGTACCAAGGTCATTTTTAAGATTACTGATCTTGCTATCAACAGCAGAGTGACGAAGGGAAGACTTCGGCAGTTTTTTCCTCCAAGCAAGGCATCAAGTACCATTGTTCCGACTGGGCTTGCGTATCTGAAAGAGCAAGTCATCGTTGCCAATGCCCAACAAGGGAAAGAGAGTATTATAGTACTCAACGCCAATAGAGGAACGGTTATTCGACAGATTACTTCACCATTCATCTCGTCGCCTTCAGGTCTGTGTATCTCAAACGACAAGGTTTTTGTATCAACCAGCAGTCATGTTATTGTCAAGCTTGATTTGCTAGGAGAGAACACGGACATCGTGGTAGTCTGCGGTCAAGTCAACAAACCAGGCAGTCAAGATGGAGTTTCATCATCTGCGATGCTGCAATCGCCTCATGGTATAGCCACTATGGGATCTAGTCTCTTCATCTGCGACACCGGCAACGGAAGTATCAGACTTGTTTCCAGTGCTATCCCCCTAAAGAGATTTTCTTCCGTTCTCTACCCCTATGCTGAGCTTTTTAACTTGGACCACTACAGAGGCCAACCGAGAAAGACGTTCACAGAGGCACTGGATGTGATAGACGGTGTTGTTGAGTTTTTCTTCGCCTGGGGCGAGCAAACGCGGCAGCGAACCGGGCGGTCATCAACACAGGGTACTGACCAAATAGTGCCATACTGCACCCGTCGGTCGTTTCTCCTCATTCACGAGAGCTTAGGACGGCTTACGAACTTAACTGAATGCTGACAGTCTCCTGCCAGACGTTAGGCTAACCTCCATGGTGACCCTGATGGTGGAAAATTTCTTTTTGCTTATGCGAAAACAAAATCCCATGCCCTCACAGCTTGACTACGGCATTCGACGGACGTGTTGCGTAAGAGAACTTGTGAAAAGGATGTATCGTGGTCAGTTTAGCTATTTCACCGGACCCAAGAGCTACTACCAGACAAAGTGATAGATGCTTGCCCACCGACAAGCATGGCTCAACTGCAGCAAGAAATGGAAAACCTTTCTCTGGATGACAAGAACGAACTGCGTGATTTCACAACCTCTTATGGTCTAAGCGTCAGGCAATACACCGTTCGCGACAAGAGCAAGGAAAATACGGGGTGTTTGCCCTATGCACTTTCTTTTACTGAAGAAGCACGGGAGCCAGGGCAGAACGTGTCTATTGCAACTATTCTGGGTGAGTCAAGAACATTGCAGGATCATCCCACGTATAGCGTTTTGTTTGCCACATATGATGTTGTCGCCATTAGACATGCGAGAAAAAGAGAAGTTTTTAGTTTTTTTCTTGCAGTTCTCCTTAAGGATGTACTTCTTAAGAATACGTCCGGAAATGAAATGGAGTTTGCTGAGGACAGTATTCATATCCTTTGACTGGATAGCAGCCCGGAAGATCGTCTCGTCTTTACTGAAGCTTACAATGACTGTAAGAACTCGCCGTATTCTAGTTTTTAGTTTTTTTCTTGCAGTTCTCCTTAAGGATGTACTTCTTAAGAATACATCCAGAAATGAAATGGAGTTTGCTGAGGACAGTATTCATATCCTTTGACTGGATAGCAGCCCGGAAGATCGTCTCGTCTTTACTGAAGCTTAAAATGACTGTAAGAACTCGCCGTATTCTATCGTACATAAGGTCACTGTTGTCACGGATCAAGATTCCTCGGGGATGAAACTGTACAGCTTGCCGCAAGAAGAAGCTGACCGAATCGAGCGTCGACTCCAAGGCGGACCTGACAGCGACATCGAAAGCGAGAACGACACAGGAGACGAGAGTGAGGACGTCGACGACGGGAGAGTTCCGTATCGTACACGAACAGGCCGTTCAGCGACACGACTGATTCGACTGATTATTTAACCTTCTGTTTCTGTGATATAAGCCTTTTGTAATGAGGGATGGGATTGGCTTGGACCTAAAGTTTCACGGGTCACGCATCATTGAGCACAGAGGATAGAAAGCAGCCTTTTCGAAGCCTTTGTTGAACTGAATAAATATCAATCACACTGTATATATAATGTGCATATCGATGAATATAGCTTATATAGAAGTACGTTTAACATTGAAATGTTTTGTTGGCACGATCTTGGCAGTGTTAATCCAGCTAGAGAATCGATAATAACTTTTTCTATAAATTATTTGCGTCGCATTTACGCTGCTCGATATGAACTGGGCATGTGCCTGTACACCTGTGTACTTTGCAGGGATAATTTCATAAGTTAGTGTTAAATATAAAAACCTGAAAAAATTAAAAGAATTATGAATTATGGATGAAATGACCAAATGAATTATGAATTATTTGAAAAAAATGAGCTTGAATAATGAATTATGGCTTGCAAATAATTCATCTTCCATCCCCGATAAAAAGGGCCCAAATCCCCATAATTTTTGCAGATTTTAAGAGAAGTACAACTAGATATTATTGTAGAACACTTCTTTATTAAATTTCCATCGTTTACTTTTCTCGTCATGATTTACATGTCCATACATTCTCAGTATTTTACCGTTTGAGCGGTTTTCACACAAATCATTAGCCTGCGGAGCCTTATGATTTTACAAAGAATTTCCGACATGGCAGGAATTTCCGAAGGGGGGGCCGGATAGTGAAAACATTGGACGAAAATGCTCAAATTTTGTCCAGCAAATACAGTAAATGTATGAGAAAAGTTTCGAGATGAGGGGGGTCCCGGCCCCCCCTGGACCCCCCTGGCTACGCCCCTGCATGGGAATGTTGTCCCATTGCCGAGTTCCATATATTAAGGGTCCTGCGTACGAACCCTTGATATTACGATAGTCAAAACAAAACCCACCTTTAGTCAGGGGGCCCGCCTTGGCCCCCTGACTACTAAGAAAGAGAACATCTACAACACATGTATCTTAGTATAATTTGTTTTTCTGTTTTTGATTTTCACTTTTTCACTTAGAAAAATGAAAATATGTTTAAAAAATATTTTCTACGAACTTAAGTTGAACAAGAAAACCCAAAAAAGATAAGTGAAAATCAAATAATAACAAAAAACGTGTATTTTAGTGTATTTCGTTTTTCAATTTTCAAATTTAAATTTCAAATAAAATGAAAAAATCATAAAAATCAATTTGTATTTGTCTTGCTTGCTATGACTAGCAGGCTACGGCAAAAATAAATCACTTTTTAACAAATATAATTTTTTTAAAGGTTTTATTAAAAATGTGGATGCGGTGTGACACTTTCAAGAGCTACCCCTGCAGAACTGCTTGACCTTGACTCCCAAGAAACACATTGTTTTAATCCTTAAAGGTGTTTATGTAAAACCATGTCTGCGTTTTTTTAAATTTTGTATAGTTCAAAAGTTATGAATTTTTTAAATTTCTAGAGCGTGAAAATTCTATAAACTTTGACCTTGGAAATTTAAAAGTTCCAGTGATTTCTAAACTGTTACAAACTCTCCAACTCATTAATCCAATTCTCTGTCATACGCAGTCCCTTACGACATGAAACTCGGCAATGAGCGAATTAGTACCACCCTGCCTAAATAGAACCTTATACAATATATGCTTCAATCATCCTACGCTACTTTCACGGGTCTTCGCGATGGGTGCTACGAAAAACACTTTCTAGGCCTCTAGCTACATCATCATTTACAAAAGTTTATAAAATAGCTAAGATAGTACGCGCACTGTGATTGGTTGGAGAGCTGTGCATTCTCACATTATAAACGCACGGCAGATACAAAGCTATTTTATAAAAGCAATTAGAAAATAACACCTATGTTGTATTGTAAATGTGCGCATTCTGATTGGTTAAAAAGCGTGTTTGTAAGAGACCTGAGAAACACGATTGTCACGCAACGCTGTCGCGCGTGTGTATGTTGTTTTCTAAAAGCAATAAAAATACTTTCTGCGTGCCCTCTGATTTCTTACAAACACTCGGGGAATGTTGGTCGAACTGATAAAACTTGAAAGACACTCGCCTTTCCTCGTGTCTTTCAAGTTTTGATCATGAGTTCTCCCAACATCCCCTCGTGTTTGTAAGAAAGCAGAGAGCACGCGGAAAGCACTTTTATTGCTTAATAAAAAACGGAATTCTGTGATTTATAATGTGAGAAACGCACTTGATGCTGGAAAAACACTTGAAAACTTTTCTCGTATTTTTCCAGCATCCCTCGTGCGTTTCTGACATTATAAACCACGGAAATCCGCTTTTTATTTCTTAAATAGTCTTCATCATATATCGACTCTCTAGAGAAAAACAAACATTATCTGGCACAGATAATGGCATTTATCTGAGCACGTATCTTTTCATACTGTCAGTTGGTAGACAAGCTGGCGCGCGGGCTGTCAGTGGGAAAATACCAAGCAATTGTTTTAGCCAATCAAGGCAGAGCACTCACGTGGTTCCATTCCTGTATGTATCGGCTTCAGTTCAAGGTTTTTTCAGGCGAGTATAGTCTCTCTTATTTGAGATGCTGTTTAGCATCACATTATCTGGTTGCATGCTATTCACATGAACCTGTTGCTGTTTCGTCGTTCATGATCCGTAGTTTCTTTACGGTTTCGTTATTGGGAATCAAAACTTCCCTACTCTCAGAAATTACATTCTGCCCGTTTAATTCATCTATTGTGGGTTTGTGTCCCCTTCAAGTCCCGACGATTTCAGGACAGCGTGCAGTCTTAGCGAGACAGCCACTTGATTCGAGCAATCGCTCTGCACTATGAGTTCACGGGGCAGCTGTTTGTGCCACCAGTTTCGGGTACTTTGTTCCCTGTGTTTTTCCGCTTCATTTGTTCTCGTTTGGTGCTTTGTGAGAGATTTGTTTTCCATTTCGTTATCAAATAAATATTAGTTTCATCAGATTTGCTTATCAAATACAAGAAATGTGAAGGAAGGCTATCAAGCGTATTTGAGCTTAAATTCTGAATTCTGTTGTATCAGGGACTGGGTAATCAGTAGACGATTGCATCAAATTGATCTTTCTATAATTTCTTTGAATATAAGATTTCATCTGTTTCTATAATCCTCATTCAATTTCATTTTGATTTGTAAATTCCGTGTCATTGGTTTTAAGCCTCGTGTAGATACGAGTAAATTTGATCTTAAAGGTTAAATGCGAGCGATCAGTTCTCTCGTGTGGTATTGAATTCCAAAAAACAAAACAAGAAGCTTTATTCCTTTAAACACCTTCTAAGGCACGTTAGGATATACGAGATACATAAACAGATCATTATGAAACCTACAAAAAGTGTCTATGTATTTGTAGTTTGTGCAGTGCTAACGTAGCATGCGAGGGGCGGTGATTATGTGCACTAGTTCCGTAGACGTGATTTTACCCGGTTCCCCACTCCTGATTGTGTAATTGCCCGCCGTTTTAGTGCACTGTACTTTACGGTTTATGCCGTATCCTTGCGGGCCTGGGAGTTTTATTGCAGCCAGAACCCGTGTTGAGCGTGCAACCCGTCCACCGGCCTCCTTGAGTGGCCAACTGCGCTGGGTCTGGTGTTTTGCTTTTTGGGAACACGGCTTGTGTATACGCGTCTTCTGGTTAGCACCGCCCTTGGCCTCTGCTCGACTCTGCTCGATTGCCTATTCTAATCGTTAGCAATTAACTTGGGCTCAAGCGAATACAAAATTGTCTTACTTCACTACTATACAGCGTACTGAATTTACATGCCGGGCCGCATCTAATTTGGGATTTGCGGTTTAATAGTATGTATCATGAATGCATGGGGCGCACGGATGCAGATCGCTACAATGATATAAATTTGATATTCACGAAGCAATATGTAATCTCTGACGTGCACAGTTTGGTGACATTTTGACCTGATAATGCTTTGATTAATATTGTGTTTACAAATTCGACCGATTTCATTTGACCCAATTTTAGGCCCTGTTCGACCTATTATCGAGGAATTTCATCTCTGCACGTCCATGCCTTCCATCGCCAGAATATGCTATCGGTGCACTATCAACAAACTTTTGTTCTAGTACCTAATTAGCACGAGCTTCATATGTAACGCTATCATCTCTAGGCAACAATGTCTCTGGCTTAGTTTCTTAGGCGCTGCTATGCGGAAATTATTAATCTCGTCAAACTCATAGCGGTCAGCCACATTGGCTAGATCGATTTCCTAAGTAGGAAGCTATACGACCCATGAGGAGCTTAGCCCGGATAATTATTCTGGAAAATATGACGTAAGGGTGCATTGAATGCACCCTTACTCTCGAGAAGGTGTGATAATCCTTCACACGAAAACGAGCGGCTTTTGCTTATGTGCTCTCTCTTTGTCAACAAGGGTTTATTCATACACAAACAGTGATTGAATTACATCCATAGACATAGACATGTCGTGCTTATTGTTTTACTCATAATTTTAAACTTTTCTTTACTTTGTTTAAACACCAAAATGCGGAATATACACAGTAGAGCATTTACTAGATCGGCATTCTCTCGTTCAAAATTCATATTACTAACAACAAAACAGCGATGCGTTTCCTATATGAGATTTATTCTTTTAGGGAGTCAAGGGAGTCTCATTATAAGGAGGACGAGGGAAGCCGTGGATCAATTGAAAGAACTGGAATTAGCAACAGGAGAGCATGCACACCCATGTGTCGGAACTCTCTAATAACAACAACTATTGCGAGGGTCCAGTTTCGCGAGAGATCGAAGTTATCTTGGGGCCGGATTGGCAAAACGGAACACAAAAAGTAGAAAAAAACAGTGTAGTACTGTGAAACATTGCCGGAAAAGGGCCTGAAGGTGCAGCAGTAGTAACAGCTTATTTACTGAAACACGATATTTTATTTCAGTAATCATAGTCAAATTTTGATACCACGGATAAACTAGTGATATCTGACAAACTTGTTTTGAAATCAGGCCGGGAAAGTTAAGAAATTTGGAACCACAGATAAACTCTAGTATCCAAGTGATCAGGCAGGGAAAATTATGAAATTTTAATGCCACGGATAAACTAGTATCCAAGTGATGTCCTACAAAGTTGTTTTGAAATCAGGCCGGGAAGTTACGAAATTTTGATACCACGGATAAACTAGTATCCAAGTGATATCCAAAAAACTTGTTTTAAAATCAGGCAGGGAAAGTTACGAAATTTGATACCACGGATAAACTAGAGTATCCAAGTGATATCCCAAAACTTGTTCTGAAATCAGGCCGGGAAAGTTATGAAATTTTAATATCACGGATAAACTAGTATCCAAGTGATATCCAAAAAACTTGTTTTAAAATCAGGCAGGGAAATTTATGAAATTTTGATACCACGGATAAACTAGTATCCAAGTGATATCCGACAAACTTGCTTTAAAATCAGGCCGGGAAAGTTATGAAATTTTAATATCACGGATAAAACTAGTATCCAAGTGATATCCAAAAAACTTGTTTTAAAATCAGGCAGGGAAAGTTACGAAATTTTGATACCACGGATAAACTAGAGTATCCAAGTGATATCCCAAAAACTTGTTCTGAAATCAGGCCGGGAAATTTATGAAATTTTAATATCACGGATAAACTAGTATCCAAGTGATATCCAAAAACTTGTTTTAAAATCAGGCAGGGAAAGTTATGTAATTTTGATACCACGGATAAACTAGTATCCAAGTGATATCCGACAAACTTGCTTTAAAATCAGGCCGGGAAAGTTATGAAATTTTAATATAACGGATAAACTAGTATCCAAGTGATATCCCAAAAAACTTGTTTTAAAATCAGGCAGGGAAAGTTACAAAATTTTGATACCACGGGTAAACTAGAGTATCCAAGTGATATCCCAAAAACTTGGTCTAAAATCAGGCCGGGAAAGTTATGAAATTTTAATATCACGGATAAACTAGTATCCAAGTGATATCCAAAAAACTTGTTTTAAAATCAGGCAGGGAAAGTTATGAAATTTTGATACCACGGATAAACTAGTATCCAAGTGATATCCGACAAACTTGCTTTAAAATCAGGCCGGGAAAGTTATGAAATTTTAATATCACGGATAAACTAGTATCCAAGTGATATCCAAAAACTTGTTTTAAAATCAGGCAGGGAAAGTTATGAAATTTTGATACCACGGATAAACTAGTATCCAAGTGATATCCGACAAACTTGCTTTAAAATCAGGCCGGGAAAGTTATGAAATTTTAATATCACGGATAAACTAGTATCCAAGTGATATCCAAAAAAACTTGTTTTAAAATCAGGCAGGGAAAGTTATGAAATTTTGATACCATGGATAAACTAGTATCCAAGTGATATCCGACAAACTTGCTTTAAAATCAGGCCGGGAAAGTTATGAAATTTTAATATCACGGATAAACTAGTATCCAAGTGATATCCAAAAACTTGTTTTAAAATCAGGCAGGGAAAGTTACGAAATTTTGATACCACGGATAAACTAGAGTATCCAAGTGATATCCCAAAAACTTGTTCTGAAATCAGGCCGGGAAAGTTATGAAATTTTAATATCACGGATAAACTAGTATCCAAGTGATATCCAAAAAACTTTTTTTAAATCAGGCCGGGAAAGTTACGAAAGTTGGATACCACGGATAAACTCTAGTATCCAAGTGATATCCAACAAACTTGTTTTACAATCAGGCAGGGAAAGTTATGAAATTTTGATACCACGGATAAAGTATTGATATCCTGCAAACTTGTTTTGAAATCAGGCCGGGAAAGTTTCGAAATTTTGATACCACGGATAAACTAGTATCCAAGTGATATCCAACAAACATAATTTAAAATAAGGCTGGGTTCGAAAGGTATGCAATTTTGATACCACGGATAAACTAGTATCCAAGTGATATCCAACAAACTTGTTTTAAAATCAGGCCGGGAAAGGTATGCAATTTTGATACCACGGATAAACTAGTATCCAAGTGATATCCAACAAACTTGTTTTGATATCAGTTACCGTAAATTTTGATACAACAGATAAAGTAGTAAGTTCGTCTTTCAAGCGCTTTATTTTCCTCTTCAGAGCTATTTCGTTTGTCGATTTACCGCCAAAATGTTTAGCCGCCATTTGATCATGATATGACCCCGATATGACCCGTATTACAGCTCGTAATATAAACCGCTTTGAATTGTGGATGGAGTTGGAGAACTGCAGTTACGTCTCTCTGTCGAATAAGACCGGCACAGATTATTTCAACTTAAGTCTTCGGTTGTTTGTTTACGAGTCTTGACTGCATGAATTGAAGACCACCATAACGATCCGGGCAGCAATTCTATTTCAGAGCATGCTTGATATGCTCCACTGGACAATGAGATTTACCGCCTATTCCTTGAAATACCACCTTTCTAGCTCTCTTCAAATTCTCAAACAAAGTCATATCCTAAATCCCGAGAACAATGAAGGTTTATTCATTTGAGTATATTATACTGCAAAGTAAAATCAACATTTTGGCGCGAAATTGATCGCTGTATGTTGCAAAAGCCGCATTAGTAGTACAGAAAACATAACTTCCTGCCCTTTATACAAATTGCAAAGACAAAAACCTTTCCCTCCGAATAACAACTTGAGTTTGCCAGGTAAACGTGACTACCAGTGCCTGTTATTTTCCCGAGTAGCAGCAAACCAGCGTGGTATTATAAAGATAACAAAGCTGTGTTTAGTATACAAATACTTCTCTATAGTGGTCTCCCGGGGTAGCTCTACAACTGCTTGTGACACAACAGGACTCATGATCAGTTCGCTGCTTAGAAAATCGAAGAAAGCTGGCTATTCGTGGACAAGAATGGGTCACAGCTCTCCTATGCTTGTGTTCGAGCGCGCAATAGTGCGTAGTTTCCGCTGTGACCTTTGCGGATGCTAATTGATGTTTACCAGCAAATGTCAATAAAAACCAGGCAGTGACTTGGCAGGGATTAACACCTTTCTCAAGTGGTGGGGGCGCATTTTTTACTTGCCCAAAGCTCCTCATGATTGCGTGATTCCCGGTAAACGATCAGGTTTAATTTCAACAGTTTTTCGAAACTCATTCAGTAATAAATTGTATATGTCGCCTACGGGAGTTTTACATGACCTCTGCTCTATGTAAATTTTGGTGCTCGTAAATGGCATTTTTCATTATTTTGTTTGGTCTCGCGGGTTTTTGGAGCACTAGAGTGAACTTCCTAGACCATCGAGACGGATTTCATTTACATGCGGTTGGTATACACAAATGTTATCGCAGTCTGCGAGGGGCGGTACTTGCGTTTGGCGCTCTAGACACCATTATTAGTCCGCGCTCCTTAATGAACCATTTGCCTACCTGTACTGGGTACCAGTACATTACTAGAGCTGGGTGCCAGCTCAATATTTATATGCAGGCCTACAGTGCTGGGTGCCAGCACATTACTAGAGCTGGGTACCAGCTCGATATTTATATGCAGGCCTGCAGTACTGGGTGCCAGTACATTACTGGAGCTGGGTGCCAGCTCGATATTTATATGCAGGCCTGCAGTACTGGGTGCCAGTACATTACTGGAGCTGGGTGCCAGCTCGATATTTCTATCGGCCAACAGAACCCGTATAGCGTGCAACCCGACAACCGGCTTCCTTGCGTAGCCAACTGCGCTGGGTTTCTTGTTGCGCTTTTCTATCTAGAGCGCGGGCCTGTTTGACAATTTGTGTGTGTGTGTGTGTGTGTGTCTATGCGCGGGCATTTGTCGCCCCTTGCCCCCTGCCAACCTACATGAGTATGTGTTTCCATCAGATATGTTTTAAATGTTTATTTGTTTTCTTTTTTGTTGTTGTTGTTTGCTTATTAATAATATATTTGGTTCTGGATTTTAGACGGTTTAGAACGCATCACTGGAAATAAATCTATTTTGCTCCTATCTGAGCATCAGGCATTCTTTTAACATGTTCTCAAAATTTGGGTGAATTTCAGGCTCAACGTCCTTAAAAAAGGTTCTTTCAAAAAAAGTACGTTTTTAGAGTATTTCCCGCCCGGGAACGGATATCAGTGCCATTAACAGAAATACAATCATAACAATCATACATAGATAAAAACCTGGAAGTTTTTAGGAAAAATTCATTAGGAGTTGAAGAATGTGCATTTTAAGAAGACTTAGCAAGGCAATGTCACTTCTAGAACACCAAATTTTGCCAGCGAGTCTTTGATTGCTTCTGCTTCATGGGCAACTCTATTATACTGTTATAAAGTATTGGGGCATTATATAGTATGTCGCATTTTATTACTCATAATTTTCCTGTCATTATTTTGTTCAAGTTACATCGTAAACTCCAACCAGGCCAGTAGATGGCCCCACACACCTCCTGGGATTTCCAGTACACAACCCGCTGGCTAGTGATCGGGAGGATCCGAACCGACAACATGCAGAACAGAGTGTGCACCAGTGCTGGCAATCACATCCACTGTGAGAGATCAAGTCTGCGGTCCTTTCCGGTCCAAATGGCTGCTGACACAGGCTCTTTATTCAGATTGTATACAGTGCTGCTGGCTCTGACCCGGCTCTGACCTATCTTATGACGACCTATCTACTAATGAAGTCCAGACGGGCGCCTCTTCGGTTATCGCGACGAACGCAAAAACTGTGAACATTTCGAGGGGCGGGTTAGGCTACGATCAGCAGATAGCCCTTGTAAGGGCAGGACATTCTATTTTTATTTCAACTTGGTTGTGTCGACACCCCTACCGCATTATGCAAAGGAAGCTCAATGGTTTTCCAGCGATACTGGAGATTTCAATCTCAAGTATCTTACCTGGTGAAAGCCGCGAAGATCACTTGACATAACATTAAATGCTGACCTCCCGCCGCGGGTCGTTTCCCGCTCACCGGAAGTGCGCCTCTCTTTCCTTAACTTTTCACAGATCTCATACAAGCTTCATTTGTCTTCACGGGTACGTCAAAGTCACAGTCTTTAATTTCCATTTAAAGACAAACACTGATCTGCATTTCCTTTCCGCATTTAATCACCATATCGTCGCAGCTACAAACGAATTTCACGATACCATTTATCCTGTCGGGGGATCTGGTGTGCCTTGGTCCCGACCCAGGTTTCCTATGACTGATTTTCCCAAAGGGTTTTTTCTACTATAGGTTTTTCTGGCCTCCCTGGCACTCCAGTAATAGTATCGGTGTCTTTGATGTTTTCAAGTCAGAGTTGCTACAACAGATCCTCTCGTCTAGGCAAGGAGCAGTTCTCAACTATTTCACAATTCTTGGACTGTGACACTTCATTGCCGGCAATGTTTTCAATTCGCTTTTCCAGGCCTGTCATCACAAAGGGCAGTCATGGGCTGCTTTGCTGACGTCAGTGCTTAATCAATAACACCTAGTGCGTTCGAGTTATCAGCTATATTTTGACGACAACATAATGAAGAAAGCAACTGAAGGGTGGACAGTCATGGGCTGTACTCGGAGGTTGCGTGTCTCGGTCGAGCTCTCTCTCTGCGCCTGGGTGGGGTGGCCACAGATCTGTGGCTTGTGGCGGTTTTTTCTTCCCCACCTTTTGCTGAAGTGATTCAGTTAGTGCTGTAATCCAATTTACATAATTTACGAGTTGAAAAATAAACGTCACATCTAGTGGCCGAAAAATCCCAACCGTGCGAGTACGTGTTTTGGTCTTCCTCCCTTCAGCAAAACGTAGCACGGCGCATAGCAGAGCTCGCACCTTCCGATTTTCCATATATCTTGCTGAGAGAAGTGCTGAGATAAAAACAAACATTATCTGGCACAGATAATGGCATTTATCTGAGCACGTATCTTTTCATACTGTCAGTTGGTAGACAAGCTGGCGCGCGGGCTGTCAGTGGGAAAATACCAAGCAATTGTTTTAGCCAATCAAGGCAGAGCACTCACGTGGTTCCATTCCTGTATGTATCGGCTGACTAGCATTTCAGTTAAGCTTATTCTTTGGAAGAAACAGCGACAGCCTCAACCAAAACTTCTTCAGTTCAAGGTTTTTTCCCACCGCCTCCCCAACCCCAGCCCACTTGTATTGATCTTGTCTTGTCAACATTGTTTCGAAGCGAGTCCGCAAGGTTGAGTATAGTATATATGTGTATAGGCTAGATAATGTGGGTGGCGGTTTTTTCTTCCCCACCTTTTGCTGAAGTGATTCAGTTAGTGCTGTAATCCAATTTACATAATTTACGAGTTGAAAAATAAACGTCACATCTAGTGGCCGAAAAATCCCAACCGTGCGAGTACGTGTTTTGGTCTTCCTCCCTTCATCAAAACGTAGCACGGCGCATAGCAGAGCTCGCACCTTCCGATTTTCCATATATCTTGCTGAGAGAAGTGCTGAGATAAATGCTTGTTCTGTGTTTTAAAAGGTGCCCATGCCCGTAGTGGTGATGGTCGGACGTTCAATGTCTCTAAAATCTACCGAAAGGATTGGATAGCTCTAGTGCAGCTTGCAACACCAGCAGCTTATAACGACACTGCAGTGTGTTTTCCTCCAAGTGGAAAGTGGACAATGTATGAAGAGTAAATGCTACATCACAGGTAATTGGAGGAACTTCCTTTTATTTCTTTCAGCTTCTGTGTTGTTCAGTGCCGTCTGTAGAAGCCCTAAATGTAATAACTGGCCCTAAGTGTAATAAAGGCCCCAAGTGTAATAAGAAATGGCCCTAAGTGTAATAAAGGCCCCAAATGTAATAAAAATTGGCCCTAAGTGTAATAAAGGCCCCAAACGTAATAAAAAGTGGCCCTAAGTGTAATAATGGCAATGATCATACAAACTGGCAGGGTAGCAAATTTTGTAAGTTCCCTAGAACAGGGATACAAGAACTAAGTTGCAGGTTTAAAGTAAGCTTGTCAAAGACAGCACACACCTAGTCTCGTGTTCCATGAGTACCCCGAAGCCGATACTTAATATCACAAAAGCCCGCGGTGTTTGCTTCATATTAGACCCCGATGCGATAGACATATCCGTCCTACTTGGAGTGACAAATACGGTATTTTGGGACTTTAAAAAGATGCTGCTCAATAGAGGATCGCCGCTTAATTGAGGTTTCACTGTAATATATTGATATAACAACGCTGACTTATTCCAACTAGGACGTTGTATGGTCATTGCCATTAATTACACTTAGGGCCACTTTTTATTACACTTGGGGCCTTTATTACAGTTAGGGCCAATTTTTATTAGATTTGGGGCCTTTATTACACTTAGGGCCATTTTTTGTTACACTTGGAGCCTTTCTTTTTTTTTTTCTTTTTTTTTTAACATTTTTATTGACGATGTAAAGTTTGTACATCTTTTACATATACACACTTACATATACGGTAAACGCAACCTAATAATAATAAATAATAATAATAAAATAAAATAAACAAAAACAAATAAATAATAAAAGGGAAAAAAGAGGGGCTGGCATACAACTACTAGGGGTTGGTCACTCAACCAGACTCAATATTAGATTCCACTTACTGGTATGAAAACTCAATTTATTTTTATCTCTCGCTACTTGTGACTCAATTTGATACGTTTTTTTCAACCTTACAATAAATCCTGTTATGTTCAATGGTTGTTTTTTTTGTTTACATTGATATATGAAGTACTTGGCTTCCAAAAGCAAATAGTTAATCAACACGCTTCGTTCCTCATCAAGGTCGAACAAGCCTATGACAACATTCTTTAAATTTAACTGTAGGTTAACCGAGCAAAATTGCTTCACAAGATCTTGAAAATTTTTCCAAAAACAGGTGATTAACGAGCAATGGAACAGAAAGTGTTCTAGTGTTTCAACATCCTTTTTGCAGAAGAAACACATAGGAGACTCTGTTAGCTTGAATTTGAAAAGCTTATCATTAGTATAAAGAATCCGGTGTAAAATTTTGAATTGGAATTCTCTCAGCCTCATGTCAATAGTGATTTTGAAAGGTAGAGTAAAAAATTTTTCCCAATTAAGCTCTGAGCCAAGAAGATATTCATATTTGGAACATGAAGTAGGTTTTTGTACATCACGTAAAATAAAGAAGTTGTACACTTTAGCTGATGTGAGTTTACAAACATCGTAGAGTTCGTCTTTATATTGAACAAACAATGTGTCCACGGGCGTGTTAGCAACTTCTTTAAGAATTAATTTTCCTTCTCTTAAAATGCACGTCCAGTTGCTAGGCAAACACTTATATAATTGGAATAACAGAAAGACCTCTAAAGGAGTTAAGGAATACTTTAAGGAATTTGCACCTGTAAATACTGGGTTGCCATTAATATCGAATAAATCACCAACTTTATTAAAACCCTTAGAAAGAAGTTGGGAATAATAAACAGATCTTTTCTCAATGATAATAAATCTATTATTCCAAAGTGTTTGTTTACAAATCTCCTCAAGGCTTTCAGGTTTATAAGCAAACAAACACTGCCACGACTTTAAACATTGTTTATAAAATTCTGGAATCCACCCTAACGAAAGTTTGTGAAAGTCGAAATTACATTGAAATAGGAATCTCCCACCCACTGATTTTAAATAAAAGTCAAGGAAAATCCTCCAACCCGAGTTATCACCATTTAAGTATTTCTTAACACACATGATTCTTTGGGCCTCCATCATAGACTTGATATCAACCATTTTAAGACCCCCATTTTCAATAGCGTTAATTATAACTGACCTTTTGAGCCTTTCTTACACTTAGGGCCAGTTATTACATTTAGGGCTTCTACACCGCCGAACACGGCGCGCGTGAGTTTTCATAACCAACATGGTCTCGTAAATGAGGATTATCGTCAATTGTTAAATGGTCTTGAAATGAGGATTATCATCATGAGGTCGTCTAATGTGCGAACCTCTCTTAGCTAGCCCCGAACCTTTTTGGGCAAGCCATTGGAAAAAAAAACATTAAAAACTAGAAAAAATATCAGACATGTAATCTGATGGTCATTTTCAAGATACCAAGGATTAAAATATTCCACTCTTAGTCAAACAAAAAAATGCAAAAAGCAAACAAATCTCAGCTCCTTTAAAATTATCAATACCATGGCTCAAATTGGTTACTACGTAGCTTTAGCCAACTTCTCTTACTCAGTTGATCGGCCTTTATCCAGAATGGTAGGCAGTCATGGAGATTGACCGATTTTTCCACGCTCCTCACTCCCCCTTCAATTCCATTCGCAACTCCCGCCCAACCGACTTTATAGCGATTTTGATTCCGTCTTTCAAAAGATGAATTTTGAAATGACTACACAATTACAGCCGCACGCTGTTAATATATATCTTATGATAGTTATATATTCTCACTGGGTCCCATTGTACTATATAAGTTATGGGAGGAGGAGGCCTGGCGTCGCTTACCTGACACTCTGCAAGCAGGAAGCACCCGCTCACTACCTAGCCCTCACCATAACCGTGACTAACTAACCCATAACTCAGAACTAACCCACAACTCAGAACTATTCCCCAGCTCAGAACCATCCCACAACCTTGCAGACCTTGAATGTCCCGGCGCATAACCCGAAACTATCTCCCTGACTCAGAGCTGCCCAACAACTCAGAACTATCCCATAACTCAGAAATATCCTAGCATCTCGGAACTATCCCACAACACTATCACTGTCATACGCACTTGAGAGGACTGGGTGGAGCCGAGCGCGGGCTAGCTGTGGGTTATATAGCGTGGTTGCTAAAGCAAAATCAATATTTTCTTGGAGGGAAGTCGTCATAGGTTAAGGCGTGACAATATTTACAGATTGTGTGCGGCTAAACGAAAGTGACACAAGCAAGACAGTTCCCAGTTTTATACATGACACCCTACAACTTATAGTCTCCCCAAAACTCAGCCCTCAGTGCGTAGTAGTTGGATGGGGTTACTGGGTTTGGGGCTGCACCCCTGCCGACATACTGCCCATTAACATAAGCCTATGTACATAAGGAGCTATACGCTGCGAGGCAAAAGGGAACAGTCCCAATCCCAGCAAACCCATAATGCCCCGTCCGAAGACACGGCACTGGTCGGATTCCAGTTGTCCGGAGGGACAAAAGGAATCGCGATTTCCCAGAGGACATTCGATAGCCTCTCCAGGATTGCTTGGAACGGGGGGATGCGACCCATAAAAATGCCCTAAGCAGAAGATTTATGCGAATAAATAAAATAAAATAGGGGCTGCGCTCCACTGATAAATACGAAGGGGCCGCTGCGTTATTAGTAAATAATTATAAATTTTATTTGTGCGCACGGCAACAGAGCAGTACAGTGCGTGTACCTCCCAGTGTAGATAGCGAAACGACGAACACGGGTTCAATTTACCACTATTTTATTCTGCAGTGTTAAGTGTAGCTTTTTATACATTTCAAGGCAAAGATAATAATCATATTTTCACAATTATCACTCCCTTTTGTCTAGTATTGTCAATCTCCAAATTACATAATTACTATTCCGTACCGTCTAATTACAAAGCTCCTTTTAAACGGATAAAGCGAGGTCCACGCAGTCGCTTTGTAATTAACAAGCATTGTAAATACGCTTGACGCGATCCAACCCGTCTAACACCAGAAAATTATTTTAAAAATGCTTAGCGAGGTCATCCCAGTCGCTATAGAAAATTCTCAAGAAATGTTGGCGGGGTCACCCCAGTCGCCTTCAACACTAAAAAATTGTGCAAAAATTGTAGCGAGGTCACCCCAGTCGCTGTGTATGAAAATGCTCAAGAAATTTTAGCGAAATATTACCGCCAGATATTGTAGCGAGATATTACCGAGGCAGCGTGACAAGATGGCGGCAGTGATGAATGGCCGAGAGAGAAGTGTGCTCAAACACGCGGCCAAGTTGCCTTCAGGGCTGCGAAGCGACGGAGACCTCTGGTAGAAGAGCTTATGGTTCGGAATCCGGGACCGCTTTGGACCTGTAAAATAAATAAAAGATTTTGCACTTGAGTAAAACGGCATGGAGGCAAAAACCAGCATAATTAAATAAGCTTCACGCCTGCAATGTTGGAATACCGGAACTAAAATTACAGACGCCGCCAAGGGAATAGCAGACTGGATTGCTGGCAGGAGGAATAAATAAGTGCAGACGATGAAAACTTGTAGCCTTTAATTGTAGAATGGTTGCGAAGTCTTGTGAAGGGAAAAGAGCAGATTGAGTCGGACCGGAGAGACGCTTGTTGTCAAACCAAGTGAGACTGAGATGATATGCTAATGAGTTAATACCTTATATATGCACTGCTGGGGCCAATAAGAATAGTTGATAAAATGTAACTTTCTCTGATGCGAGCCTATTGGCGAGCCCCGGCTATTTAAGGCGAGTCTTTGGAAAACTTATTGAAAACTTGAAAAAAATCTCATTTCAAGAAGGGTTATGGTCAACCATTTTGCCATCTTGCCTTATTGAGTTTTCATTATTTAATACAAAAATGGCAAGAAATATATCAAAAGGCTCGGGGCTTGGTGGCTCGCAAAATAGCAACCCCCTAATCATTATGGTGGCGTGGTTATTTGACTGCGCAAGTGCCCCACATGGTTGTAAGTTGAAGTAGTACACTTGAGCAGGTGGGAAATTTGTATAGAGCATGCGCTCGTCAAAATGAGGCCAGACTTGTGAGTTTATGCTAGAGTAGACAACTTCGCATTCCCGTGCGGTGCGGGCAGCAGGTGGGAAATTTGTACAGAGCATGCGCTCGTCGTTGAACGTCCAGAAGTAAACTAAGCCCAATTTCATGCCGAGTAAAGGTATAGGTGGCCCTCAAAATATACAAAGACATTTTTTTTCAGCCGATTCGAAACTAGCAAAAATCAGGCACATTTTAAACGTCGAACTTTAATTCTGTCGTGCTAAATTGATTTGGTTTATTAGCCAGTAAAAACAAGTAGTTTCGATACAAGTGATTTAATGAGGTTAATAAAGGCTGTCTGGTGAATTGAGAAGATCCCAGCCCTCGTTTTAGGAGCGCTGGAAGGATTACAAATTGTAATTTAGCGCAGTAGCACTGCGGTAAAACTTTTGTTGCGCGCGAATGCGTGACCGGCGAGATAGACTTGATTGATTCAAATCCAACGATCACGCGCAAAAACGTTTTACCGGGTCTAGGACGGAAAGTGCCTAGAGCCTGAGACAATGTCTGGCCCACCCCTCGACGAGAGAAAAAAAATGTCTCAACGGTTTGTGTTTTGTCACGGACTTTACTGGTGGGGCCGCCAATCCTCTCAGGACGAATGCACGATGCTGAAAAGGTTCGCCATTTATATCATTCAGAGGGGGTTTGATTTCCACAAACAAGGTAAACAAGAAGCTGAATAGTTGTACTTTTATTATGCGAAGTTTGTTTGAGCAAGCAACGATAATTTTTGGGAAAAAATCGAGGGAAATTTGTGGATCGCTGAGCGTTCGGAATTTTGCAGTTTGTAGCCTTCCAGAACATATAGTAGTGTGAGAGGTGACAATAAAATTGGTTAAACTCGCTTAAAAGTGTATTTCTGACCGAATAAATGCTAGTAGTGATTTATTATAGTACTAAAGGACTAGATAAGGGTATTTTAAGGGTACTTTTTTTATTTTTCGTAGGTACTCATATTTTAGCGCTCATCGAACTCAGTCAAACTTCACACAGCGACACTATAAAACTGCAAACTATCAACTCTAAGTTCGCTCAATGATCCTGGGAAGCCTATGGTTTCATACTCAGATCTTGGACTTGTATTCGTACCTAGTTCCCGGCAGATGTTGCGAGTAAAAATATATACTATGAACATATAACAGAAACTAGCTTTTGCACCAGAACCAAACTTTAAACCGACCTAGTTTTCAAGTTTCATCGGCTGAAAAAATAATATTGGTATATTTTGAGGGCCGTTTATACCTTCACTCGACATGAAATCAAGCTTTGTTCTTCTCCTCCTTCTTTGTTCTATCATGCGAAACTTCTTTTGTTAGGCGGTCTTTACCGCAAAAATAAATCCGTGCCAATGTAATAAAACAAAGAAGTAGTTTACCCGGAGCATGAAAATTTGCCAGGAATGCGACGTTTGCGCAAACTCGCAAGCCTGCCCTCTTGGCTGCGCCCGTATTGATTTGTCAGCGTCGACAAATTTCCCACAATGCTTAATGCTGTATGCAGTACTATTCTCACTTGGTTCCAACAGTGCTTATATAAGCTATCAACTCATTAGCATATACTTTGTCAGTTTGTTCGAGATCTCGGGGCCAAGATGGCGTCCCTGGTAGGGAGCTTCCATAATGGTCTCATTGTGCTCATCCCTAGGCCTGGTGGGGCTAAAAGCCAGTTCTTTACCCACCCACCCACCCTCATTTTGCAGTTGTCTCATTGTGCTCATCCCTTAGGCCTGGTGGGGCCAGAAGCCACCCTCCCGCGTTTTTGCAGTTGCCATCTTGAGCTCCGCCAGGTCTCCTTCCCATAACTTATATAAAGCACAATGGGACCAAGTGAGAATAAGTACTGTCGTTCACGTGCCCTGGGACAACAAATGACTCACAAGGCTTGGCGCCGACAGCTTGTAGGCTTTAGTCTTTTGAGTGACAAACTTTATTGAAACCACTGTATACATTGCTTCTATTTATGTTTTTAATAAAACGAGGATAATACTAATATCGTCTTGCCCGTATAAAGTTAGCATTTTTAACCCTTGTTGGATAACGATAACGAATGTCAATGTGTATCCCTTCTTTATAGGTTGGGGAAGCATGTATAGGCAAAGTGTGATCGGCTCAAGACTGGAGGATTACTTGAGGCAATACCGTGTTTATGCTTACGAATGCGGTGACAACTTTGTCTGTGCGTCGAGTTACTCGTTTTTGCAAAAAATGAGAGCGGTATTCAAAATACACACCAATATGTGTATGGGCGACATCGGGGGTCCCCTGGTGTGCAAGGAGAATAAGAAATGGAAGCTGAGAGGTATTTATACCAGGGTAGCTGCCCATGACTGCAATGACAACCCGTACGGCGTCTTTACGCGTATTACTCCTGCTAAGATAAAGTGGATTAAAAGGAAAATGAAAAATTAGAATTAGCAACCCTCTTGAACCCCATTAAACCCGGCCCACATCGAATAAGGTACGTTTTTTCTTTGGATCGCGCAGCCAATATAACAATCCACTACCCATGACTGAAATACTTGTGGGTACAAAAATTGGTAAGATCGGAGTTAGTTTCACGTGACAATCGTGCCGCGTCTGTTTTTCCTTTAGACCGAATTTTCGTAGCCCTAAATATCGAGGTAAGATGATTATACATGCGGCTTTTATCTTCTTATTGCATTGACCCTCCTTTTCGAAATCGCAAAAGAAATAGTTTATTGTGATAAAAAGCATATTGATATTGTTTTTTACAAATTAATATGATACTCAAATACTAACTCCAATCTCTCCAATTTTTGTACCGACGTCCGACATGGATTTCAGTCTATGAGTAATAGGACATTGATTTCAGTCTGTGATGTGTAATGGAGGGCTGTTTTGTGTTATAGTGGCTGCGTGATACAAATCAACCTGTCTTGATATGAGAGGCTCCAAACCTGTATGGTATGAGGGTAAAATTGCTCATGGTAGCTCCATAGTCTAGTGCGAGAAGGGGTTTGTTTGCAGCCAAAAATAATTTTCTAATTAGCGTATCTACAAGGCATTTCACGGGGAATTTCTGTAGAAACCCGTTCATGGGAAAAGCTGAATTCCCAATGGTAGAAACATGGGAAGTGCTCGGATTTCCCATGGCGATTCAAATGTACTCCGAACACTTCCCATGCGTGCTTCCTTGGGAAATTTTGTTTTCACATGATTGGTTTCTCCAGAAATTCCCTGTGTTTGCTGCATAGTTTACGATTTGTGATGTTAACAGCTTGGTCGAAAACAAATCTGCCATGAAGTATATCGGTCGATCATCATGCAAATCATGGACAACAACAACCGAAGGTTGAGATTTATGTTAAACGCTGCTGGAGAAATGGTGTTTTGCTGACGTTTCGAACGTTAGCCCTTTGTCAAAGGAAGAAGGGCTAACGCTCGAAACGTCAGCAGAACACCATTTCTCCACGGCGTTTAACACAAATCTCAACCTTTGGTTGTTGTTGTCCACGTTTACGTCCCCGCCGACGCAGATCGCCTAGTTTTCCCGTAAAACTAGACTTACCATCATGCAAATCAGTACCGTCGCCATTACAAGAGCTTTTCAGGCAGAGCTTTTCATGATCATACGGAGTTTTGACTTTTGACATGTGCAGCTGGGAAGCCAGCAAACAGATATAATGTAGAATTCATTTTGGTTGACGTAAATAACAATATCCAACAAGATAGCGGAATACGCGCCTCCAAATATTCTAGTAAAACCTAATTAGAAAGTGATTTCTAATTAGGGAGTGCACACAAGCTCCTTCTACATAGATTAACACAAAAATGCCGTAATCGAGAAGAAAATTGATTTACTTATACTAATAGAGCCTTTTTCAAAATGGCCGCCGCAAAATTCACATGTCTGAAAATTAAACTGACTGAAATCAAATACTTGCTCTAGAAAGAGTATCTTATGCGCCAAATACGCCAAATGCCATGCTCGGCTGAGAAGGCAGAGCCTGGAAATTAAAAATTTTACAGAGATTTGTCTGATTGGGGATAGCCCCAGTGATACAATGTCTGTAAATTTTCAATGTTTCAAATTTCGTTTTTTTTCGGAAGATATTGGATATAATGAATCAAAATTTTGTAATTTTACAAACGTGATGATCGATTTGAATTTTCGGCGGCCATTTTGGAAAAGCGTTCCCAGTGGGATACGTCATCAACCTCGATCTGCCCCATCCATCCTAATATCAAAGAAATCTCGTGAACGTATGTAGAAAAATTTGACCCCTGGTGTAAGACAAGTATTGTCTATACTGCCCAGTTATTACGGCTTGATCAAGGTTGAGGCTACCCTAAGCTATGTTTTATTCACCTTGTCATATATCTAGAAGATGCTGGGTATCTATAGGAGGTCACCTCTCGTTCACTTTAGTTTTATTTGACCCCCGGGGTAAGACAAGTAGTGTCTATACTGCCCAGTTATTATGGTTTGATCAAGGTTGAGGCTACCCAAAGCTATTTTTTATTCACTTTGTCTGTCATATATTTAGAAGATGATGGATATCTATAGGAGGTCACCTCTCGTGCACGTTGTTAGTTAGATCATTGACCCCTGGGGTAAGACAAGTGTTGTCTAAACTGCCCAGTTATTATGGCTTGGTCAAGGCCAGGTGGGGACCACCCAACGCCTTTTTTATTCACTATCAGTCTATCATATATTTAGAAGATGATGGATATCTATAGGAGGTCACCTCTCGTGCACGTTGTTAGTTAGATCATTGACCCCTGGGGTAAGACAAGTGTTGTCTATACTGCCCAGTTATTATGGCTTGGTCAAGGCCAGGTGGGGACCACCCAACGCCTTTTGTTTTCAATTCATTTTATCTACCAATATCATGGTATCAATATCATGAAGGCGCTAAAGCAAGCGTTGGTCGGAGACGAGTCGACTCGCCACCCAAATGTTGTTATTGCTGAGCGACTACGTCAACCGGGACATCACGTATAAAAAGTTTTGTCATTCTGAGATTCAAACCATTTTAAGTTAAACTGAATAAACGTGAACTACGTATGTCGATGAGCAATAATTAAGTGCTTTGAAGTGACTTCTGCTCATACATACGTTTCACAATACGCTAAGTTAAGATGCATGAGCTGTTCTCAAGAAAGTCAAGATCTATAGTTGTCATTATCGCTTACTTTTTTCATATGCTTTGCTCAGCCTTTTTGGAAATGATCGAATATGTTCAGTTGCCATATTCTTGGTGTTCAGATGACGTCATCAAAATCCTAACTTTGAAACTATGGCCTCTGTGAAACTGTGCTTTTTAGACCGGTTACAGTTCCCCAATAGGAGTCTTCGCACCAAAATTAATCGCATTCCCGGCTATCGGTGCATTCGCAACACTAGTCAGACTTCTTTAGACATTGATTTCGTGCCATATTAATTCAGGTAATTCCCCCGTTTCGAACATTTGGTGAAAGCAAGCATGCTAAATAAGTGCAAATTAATCCCATTTTGGACAGTGCTAGCTCATATTGTGGCCTTACATTTGGTAATTTGGCCTCCATTGGAGTCCTTCCGGAGGTGAACACCAAGAATTGGGCAAAATCTAACAGTAAAATGGCTTTCACGTTTCGTGACAAGTCAATATCAGACAATAAAATGTAACCTCCCAGCAAACGCCGCGCAAAAGTATTAAGGAATTGCAACGTTTTCTTCCTTTCTGAGTGACGTTCGGAGATCGTCACTAATGATAACCAATTATAATTTGATATACTTTTTAATTAGGTACTTTTATATTTTTCCCTCGGAATCGAGTTTGTGGGCATTTTCCATGACGACCACAAAAGCTACAAAGGCTTGCTTTATGCACCATCATTATTAGATTTCGGTAGACATTATTCTCTCACATGCTGATATGTTAGTGCTAGAATATGAGTATGTTTTCATTAATTATACTAGTACGTAGAAAGCTTTGATGTTGTTAAGACAATAAACATGGCGCCAGCCCCACAACTGTCTGGTTTACTCGTAGTGCCAACAGAATCGTTAACATTACATAAACCCGTTGTTGCATCGCGACCCACGATTTCAAATACAAGTATTTTTTTTTTGCTCGGAGCGAGCGGAAAGCAAGTCTAATCTTGCTGCTTTGCACGTTTCTTTGCACGTTGGTTTGCATTTCAGTCATTTACAAACACACTACAGTCGATATTGCACTGGAATCTTATTTGCCGTGAAAATTCGGCGTGGGTTACCTGTGGTTACCTGTGGCACGCTGCGCACGACGTTCATAGCGGAGGGTACTGAAGGGTACTAAAGCATACCAAGCGCACAGCCAGGTCTAATGCGCAGCCGGAGTTTGACCGCGCAACAAGCCTCCTCCAGACAGACGGATTTGGTCGAATGATTGTTTTAAGGGTTACGCGTGCCAGGAACACTTCGAAGGTTTTCGTGAAGTCTGCTCCAGCAGAGTGGTCGACAACGACCAAGGTTACTAGTGAAGATTTTGACTAGGCACGCTCACGCGAAGTGCATAGTGACATCACTGTCTCCATGAGAAATTATCTACAGGAAAACGGTCACCTAAATTAATTACACAGGCGTTTATTCAAATAACCACAACAGAAAAACACCCGGAGAGAGTTAGATATTTCAACGAATGTAGATTTTTCAATGACGAGGATATAAATATTGTAGTTTATGAAAGAAAATTTCAAAATAGCACCAAAATTGTTGATTCACAACAAACAAACCACACAATTTATCTCCGGAATGTATTCGGGCTAAAACTGTCATGCAGTAATATTTTTTTCTAGTATAACATCTAGTACAAAACCCGAAAGCCAGGCATGTTTTAAAAAGCGTTGCAGTAAACGTTTTATCAACATATTTAAATTTCATTGAAAGAAACATTGTCCGACTTCCGTGACGTTAATGTTTCAGTTGTGAACAGAATATGCTCGATCAACAAGAATTTAAATCCATCCTGTGATCAAATTAGTCCCTTTCTATTGTCATTTTTTTACATTTAAGTGCATGTTACTATATATAGAGCAATTTTCTTAACAAACTAAGAAAATGCTATCCATGCAGTTTACTGTTTTCGTCGTTCTTAGTATTCCTGAATTCGAATGGTGACTGCGGAACGCGGTGACACTCAGTTCAGCAATACTCCCAATTGGGCCCATTCGCCACTAGACTTTGCCATTCGGCAAACCGGGAGCCATTGGACCAATATTGCTTTGCTTGTATTTTTGACTTCCGTATTCGTCCCCAGAATGCTTATTTAACAAGAACGGAAGTTGACCGTCTCCGGCCAGTTTCGTAGCTCAAAGATCACAATGTTCCTTTTACAATATTACGTCCCTCAATGATGTTGCGCTCGCTTCGCCGCCCGCGTAACCATTCGAGGCCTGGGAACTAGAATGTAACTGGTAGGCCCCTCCAGTGATTGCCGATCGGGGCGATTCGAGGCAGTTCGCGGTATTTATTGCTATTTCTTCCAATTTCGTGATTTCAAAGCAATTTGAAACCAGAAAAAAACATAATTTAAAACCAGAATTTATCAAGGAATAGTAGAATATATGATGACATAATATATAGTCAAAACACTGTGAAGACGCTTTAAGAAATCGGTTACATATTGTCTAACCATGTATTTATCCTCGTTCTCAAAACACCAGGAAAGCGCTTTCACTCGTTTTCAAAACACTATCAAGACGCTTTAAGTAATCCGTACATATTGTCTAACCATATATTTATCCTCGTTCTCAAAACTCCAGGAAAGCACCTTCACTCGTTTTCAAAACAATGTCAAGACGCTTTCAGAAATCGGTTACATATTGTCTAACCATATATTTATCCTCGTTCTCAAAACACCAGGAAAGCGCTTTCACTCGTTTCAAAATACTGTGAAGACGCTTTAAGAAATCGGTTACATATTGTCTAACCATATATTTATACTCGTTCTCAAAGCACCAGGAAAGCGCTTTCACTCGTTCTAGGAAACGCCTTCACTCGTTCGCAAAACGGACTGTCTTTAATATTCATGATTTCCACTAAGGACTGTGGACTGCGGTGACACTCAGTTCAGTGTTTGCATCGTCTGTAATATTCATGAATTTGACTGGGGACTGTGGGGTTTACTGTTTCTTGGCACAAAGTTTACCCTCCTTGCCAAGGTGTTCTTATCGACAGCAGAGCGCGTACTATATCACTGCCGGCGGACAAATTGCAAGAAATTAGGGCGATGTTGAGACATTTTGCGGGGAAGTCTAAGGCGACGAAGCGCGAGTTGCAGCAATTGGCAGGGAAGCTAAAGCCTAGTTTCCATATAGTCTTATCTGTCGTATCAGTCAACCGTGAAACAAAAGAATAATTTCAATTTCCATTGTTTCACGGTCGACTGATGCGACAGATAAGACTATATGGAAAACCAGCCTTTTATTGGGCTTCGTGGGTTGTTTATGGCGGTAGGACGTTTCTCAGGCGCATTATTGATTTCATGTCTGCCATTCAAGAGCCTCATTTCACTCGAGATTTTACCAGCACATTGCGTGCGGATATAGGCACGATGGTGGCACGGATGGCGGCACGATTTTTTGGACACGTTTAATGGCAAGGTTTCTTTTTCGAGGACCTGCCTGTAGACTCTATTTTCACGGACGCTTCAGATTTAGGCGCAGGCGCGTGTTACGACACTGACATTGTTCAGGTAGACTGGGCTTCGGACATGCCTGAGTGTGTAAATTTACACATTAATCTGAAGGAAGTTATGGCCGTGGTGCTTGCGGCGCGCGGCAGCAACTGCAGAATACCCGTCCCCTCAGAAGCCACTTGGGAGACAGTGTCACCACAGTCCGCAGTCAAATTCATGAATATTAAAGACGATGTAAGTCCCCAGTCAAATTCATGAATATTAAATAACGATCTAAGTCCTGGAGCAACTCCAAAAGCGTGTCAAACCAATCACGGCATTCTTTATAGCGCTGTTCACGCTGACGTCATCCATTGTTATTAATGTGCCAACCAGACATTGATTGGTTCACAGAACAAAGGGCGCTATTTAATCTACGGTTGGCACAGCATTAGAATAGAAATGTTGATAAACAGTGAATAGCGCTATACGTCTCGCCAACGATAAGGAAATCGTCTAAATAAACTACCACTGCACCGAAACCGCGCCTCTGCATCATACGCCGCACTGCTTGAGTTATCAGCCTATTAAAAATTTCAGGTGGGCGCCGAGCCCGGGGGGTTACTTGGCTTAATATAGGGTGGGTATGTGCCGCTGCGAATTTTAAATGCGGACCCCGTTCTAAAACGATTTCTTGAAGAAAAGCTATCTTTAACTTAGTTGTTCATAATTAATGACACCTGTAAATCAAAATTGTTGTTGCTTACATGCTACGGTTTTATCTGTGAATGTTAAAGCTTTGTGAATTCTTTACATTTAATAAAACAATACGTGACTGCCGGGTCGCTTCCTTAAAGATTTTACTTTGTGGTCTTCATTATCATACCCCGTTCTAGTGGACGGTTCCTAAACCTGTACCCCGTTCTATCGGCTGGAGGAAGAAAGCGGGACCTTGTTTGGCGGCACATACCCGTATAGCTCTTGTAAGGGAGTATTCCCCCCCCCCTCCCCGGGGCGCCGAGCACCGAACGCTAGTTTGCTGTCATGCATGTATGTGTCGCGCTGCTCGCCTCTTAAACGCCACTTACACCCCATGGCCTGATAGGAGAGAGGATGAACAGGAACTGAGCGATAAGCACTCTTAAGATCTATTTTTGCCATGTAGTAATGCGGCTTGATAAGCCAGATAGCCTCGTCAAAAGTCTGAAATCTAAAATTATCATTTGTCATATAATCGTTAGCTGCTCTCCCTGGTGGACGACTGCAATCATGAATAATGCGATATTCATTAGTTCCCGGCTTCGGGATGGCCCCGAAAGCGCTTACAATAGTTGGTTTGCTACTCGTAATTATATAACTGCCCTTTTTTATCTGTTGCTTGATTTGCTGCTCGATTATAGGCCTCATCGCCGGCTTAGTGGCTGAGCGATAGAGGATGCATAATTTCAGTTCAGAAGTGAAACAAAACCCTCCATTCAGGCTATCAGAACTCTGTACTGGACAGCATTCAGCTTAACGTACTTTCTTGCAAAAACCTCTTATGACATCAAGCTTTCAAATGCCAGGTAAGATAAGAAGAGTACAAATACTCATGTCTAGATATAGCCCCAATATTGCGCCCTGTAATAAATGTAAGCATCTGAGCCATCTAGATTTAGTCGAGGACATCGCGCGCCTGCCAAGAACTCGATTCCGATTTGCTTTCACAGGAACATAAAAGGGTACTAGAGCTGTCGTTATAAACCAAAAAGTGGGACTTAGCCGTGTTTTTTATAGAAATAGGAGGCCATGTTTAGTTTTACACCACTTTGTGCATTCACTGATTTCAGGAAATCGGTAAAATTTATTGAAAGAAAACGATACCAAGAAGAAAGCTGAATAGTTGTTTTATTGGCTGGCAAAAAATGACACTAATCGGGGAACGTTTTATGACTAAACTCGGTGTCTAAACTTTCCTGTTATTTTGCCTTTGAATAGGTGTATGCCACCTTAAGGTCAAGAGGGTGAGGGAATAAAGAAGTATTTAGTCATTGTTTGTTAGCAGCCAATGCGAATTCATCGTGTTTACATGCTGGGTGTGCCTTCCACAACCTGCACGAATGCAAGCATGTTCGTAAGTGCAGTTATTAAACCGGCAACCCTGTGCAGAGTTGTACTGCCTACATACAAAGTTGCCTGACGCTGAGCGAGTGGAGCGGTTAGGAGTAGCGTTAGCAGTATTTCCGTTAGCATTGCGGGAAAACACATTGCGGGATACCAGAGGTTTTAAGTAAATGGTCGATAAATGCTGAGCGTCGCTAGCCCATCGAAATTTGTGCGCGGCCTGTAAACGACGATATTCGTCGTCATACTCAACTACCCCTTTCCATTCAAAGCGCTGGCCAAATTCTAAGATTTTTATCGTGTACGCAATGTAATCAGGCAGTGACGCTAAATCTAACTCCCCTGACATTAAAAGTTCATACATAATGCGCTGATTGGCGATTCCCCACATTCGCTAGCTTAGGTTTTGCAGACGCGCTCTTGATCACGAGCTCAGTTTCACCGACAGTAGAAATCACTCGTCTTCCTCGTGATTTCCATAGAGATGGTCCACAATTTTAAAGTATTTTATACCTTTTGCTGGTCGTAGGTAAATGGACGGATCCTGGTCCACGCGAGGTAGGCTTGTCGCACCATGGCCCGCTTTCCCGTCGTCTCCCTGATTTTTCGCGCCCAAAATTGCCAAGTCCCCCATGTCCAGCCCTGCGACGTCAAATAGCTGCCCCGTAGCTGCCGCTATTGTAGGGTCCTTTTTAAGCGCCTGTAGTGTTACATTGTCCTCTGCCAACTGGTTTGACTTTTCCAGGTTTGCCTTTTCTATTTCCAACTCGCCAAGCTTCCCCGCTAGTGTTTCTAAATTTTCCTCGTCCTCAACTCCTGGCTCCTTTTTCATCGCAACCCCCTCCGCCGCTTCTTCCTTGCTTCTCAGGTCATATGACATTTTCGTCATTTTTTGAGCCATTGTAGAACTGAAGTATAGTTTAGGGGCTAGAAACAACTCACAAGTTAAAAGCGCACGCAAGATAGAACAACTGAGGTCTTAACATCGCAACCCGAGTACAAATACAGTCCATCGCATACCGCAGAAATGCCGCTAAACCCACCCATTTCCTTTGGCGCATTAATGATACATTCTTAATTGCGGTCTTACATGATACTGAGCGGAACACGTACATTATAGCACTATTCATAACACTCATAATCATATGCGAATTTGAAATATGCTATAACAATGCAGTCTTTTCGTCTAAGTGAGAATTTTTCACGTTGATTACGTAAGAACTTTGTAATAAATAGTGGGAGGATCTGTTAATTCCACTCACACTCAGTTTTCCAGCGGAACGAGGAACGGTTCACTCTCGTTTCTTTTTGGCGGTACGACCCTCGCAATGGCAGAGCCAGTACAACATCCGAACCCAGATTTGCCGGCGGCTGCAGAAGCCGCACCGCAAGTGAATGAACCGGCGCCCGAACTACCGCAGCCAGCCGAGCAAGAAGCAGCAGCAGCTCCTGTAGCTAATCAACAGGAACTTGAGGTGGTTATTCTATCATAACGATTGTAATGACATGCGTTCCTTTTACTCTTCTTTAGAAACCACGAACCGCTTGGTGGAGAATGACGAGACAAGGTAGAACAACCCAAACCGCCAATGAACGAAAATTAGAATCGCTGGACGAGTGTTGTTCGTAAAATGATGATTTGATGGAAATCGAATGCTGATTACGTACGGGAGAAAGCGCAAGAATTGTACTACACTGTTCGTAAAATGATGATTCGATGGAAATCGAATGCTGATTACGGACGGGAGAAAGCGCAAGAATTGTACTACATTGTTCGTAAATGATGATTCGGTGGAAATCGAATGCTGATTACGGACGGGAGAAAGCGCAATGAATGTAGCGTTTTGTTCGTAAAATGATGATTCGATGGAAATCGAATGCTGATTACGGACGGGAGAAAGCGCAATGAATGTAGTGTTTTGTTCGTAAAATGACGATTCGATGGAAATCGAATGCTGATTACGGACGGGAGAAAGCGCAAGAATTGTACTACATTGTTCGTAAAATGATGATTCGGTGGAAACCGAATGCTGATTACGGACGGGAGAAAGCGCAATGAATGTAGTGTTTTGTTCGTAAAATGATGATTCGATGGAAATCGAATGCTGATTACAGATAGGGAAAAGCGAGCTATAACGCTTTGTTCGTAAAATGATGGTTCGATAGAATTCGAATGCTGATTACGGACGGGAAGAAAACAAAGAGTTGTATTGCACTATTCATAAAATGTTGGCTCGATGGACATCGAATATAAATAAGGAGGGTAAACAAAGAGAGTTTTATGGCTTTGCTTCGTTGAATAAACTGAAGTATTGCTTTGTTTACCGGGGTTGATGCAATCAAACTCTGATTGCAGCGTCAATTAGACAAAAGAGACAATGCATTGATTTGTTCTAAAGAGGCAGCCCGACTATGCAAATTGGATCTTGGTTTAAGTAAGCAAGAGAAGGCATGGCTATAATTCAGCCACTTAAAACCAATGAGTTTTAATTTTGCAGCCGATACTTTAATGCTGGAAGTGACTTATGTGTGTATCTGTTATTGTTCTTGTAGAAACTAAAGGACGAAGTGAGGGCGCTGAGGGAATCCCTTGAATCTGTGACTAAAGCGTCGGTGGAAGCGGTAGTGAAACGGATCTTAACTTACACAGCACGGCCGATAACCGAATTTAACAAATATGAGGCGCTCGAGATGCTGGAAACCCTTCAAAACACGGCCAGTGATAAGCGGCATGAGAAAAGTAACTACTATCGCCTCGTACACCAGACTGCACGAAGTAACATAGAAGTACCGAAGTCGCAATTTCACAGCCTTATCTCCCGCCTCATTGGGGAGAAGGACCAAGAAAAGATCTTGGACATTGAGGCGAAAGTGGCAAAAGCGTATCGCCTGCAGTCCACTTCCCGGCGTGGTAATAGTAACTACCGGCCCCCACCATACAGGAGACCACAAGGGCGTGGTGCTCCACTTGATATGTCACAAGTGAGATGTTTTGCATGCGGCAAGTTTGGGCACTTCAAGGCTAATTGTCCTATAGAAAAAACTAAAGATAATAGAGCTAAAAAGGACTCACAATAAACTATTTTTCAAGTTACGGTACGACATGGCCTACTTGAGTATAAGACTGGTAAATAGTCTATCTAGCCACTGTATTGTAAGTCGGCTTTACAAATAAATTTGCTTGATTATTGAGAGCAGCTTGTCTGTCTTTCCCGAAGTCACATTGGGATAACAGTTTTGAAAAAGGGTTATCTAGTTTTCTGAAACCCCCTTAGCAAATGCGCTAGGTCAGAGCTGTTATTTCATTGTCGACTTGGCGGGGTTGTGGTTGCCCCTTAAACCCCAATTTTGCTATAGTTAGTACAAAAGTTGATTATTGTTTTGCTCCTATAGAAAATTACATGGACTTGGGAGAAGAATAGAGATTTTGAATACCAGATCGAGTCCCTTTGTAACGATAAAAGCAGTGATTCAATAACATGGGTCGACTGGTCTGGAAACCCCGCCAAGTTTGCCAATGAAATAACAGCCATTGACAAGAAGGTAAAACTCGTGGAGGAAGGGGAAGCCTGTGGTAAATTATCGGACTTAGTCTTCCGCAACCCAGATTCTTTCAAGGCAGGAGAGTTGCATAACAATTACCCCTACTGGATAGAAATTTTTCACCGAAGCTCCTTTGCAAAACAGGGAGAGATACTTCAATGGATACGTAACAAGGTTTCAATTGCACCTTATTTTCGTCGCTTTAAAGGAAACTTTAAAGGGAGTCATTATGATTCAGACAGACCACCAGCAAAAACATTAAGAAATAACATGTCTTGCAAGCCATTTTCGAAGTTCGTCCAAACAACACTCGTTAGTCGCGTCAAATGTGGTGCAATATCCATTCTTGGTAAAGTGGGTGTGGTTGATCCACCGCACATCATTCTGCTGTTGACAATAGAGCCCACCAAGCCCAGACTCTGCCACGACGCACGTTATCTCAATTTATGGATGTGTGATATGCCATTTTCCCTGGATTCTGTCACAGATCTTCCGCGATATGTACAGAAAGGTAATTACCAGACGGTGCTGGATGACAAATCAGGCTATGATGACATCTTGCTCACTGAAGAAAGTCGCACCTTTTTTGGAATTCAATGGGGAGGATGGTACTTCACGTACAATACCCTCCCCTTTGGGTGGAAAATCTCGCCCTATATCTATCATACCACAGGACTCCTCGCATCTAACTTTTTCCGATCAATTGGTATACCCTGTTCCCTGTACATTGATGACAGGCATAATGGGGAACTCCAAGTTCCGCTTGATAAGGGTGAATATTGCACCCTAGAGGGCAGTGATGTACGTCACCAGGCAGCTGCAGAATCGGCGGTGTTTCTAGTGGCTTATCATCTCGTAAGACTTGGTTACTTTTGGGCCTCGCCAAATCCGTCTTAGTCCCTCGAAAGACGGTTCCATACCTTGGTTTCCTCTCCGATTCTGCGAGGGAAGTTTTCCATCTGAAACCTGAGAAGAAACAAAACTTTCTTACTTTGATTCGGGAAATACTTGAAAAGCCCTTTGTCACAGTGAAAACCTTGCAACGCGTGGTTGGAAAGTGTGTGTCGTTCAGCCTTGCTGTGCCAGCAGCCAAACTGTTCACAAGAGAAATGAATTCCGCCATCTCAAGAGGCCAGATGACCCCACAGAAATCTGTGCCAGTAACAGGAAAACTACGGGAGGAGATAGCACACTGGATGTTCCTGGATAATTGGGACGATCCCTTACCGTGGAGGGAGGAACGTCACGTAAGGGTGGTGTTGGCCACGGATGCTTCTAACTCTGGTTGGGGTGGATCCGTCATAGCCCCGTTTAACGGCCAGGTTTCAGACTACTGGACTGACGATCAGAGGCACTGGGAAATATCTATTAAGGAGGCTATAGCAGTAGACAAGGTGCTGTCGTCGTTTGCAGCACAATTGCAAAACACGAGAGTGGATGCGCAAGTCGACAACAAAGCGGTTGTGGATGCCTGGAACAACCAAAGGGAAGAAGCTCACAGCTCAATGCTGCCTAAAAGCGCTGTTTTTCACAACGGTACGACTGAATATCTCACTACACATGTCATATATACCATCTGGTGAGAACCCGGCTGATGCGCCTTCTCGTCGTCTCTCAGTCTTCGACAATAAGCTATCAGCGCAAGTTTGGGATTATGTCCAGAAAGAATTCGGGGGAGATGATGGCCACTCTAGTGATCTTATGTCTCTTGATTCCAATGTGATGAAAGACAAGACGGGCAAAAATCTCCCACATTTTACGCCAGTACCCTCACCGGAGTCCTCAGGAGTAAACTTGTTTGCGCAAGATCTTTTACAGCACACTGCTATAATGTCACACCCTTATGTTTTCCCCCCCGTCTATATTAGTTGGATCAGTGCTGAGATTCTTGAGGGGCTATAACAAACCCTTTACGCTTGTCGTTATGGATACCTATCCCAGGAAATATTGGTGGCCTATCGTTGTCGGGAAAGCAGTGAAGGCACGAAAGCTGGCCTCAAGGGGGGATACAAATGCTCTGTTGGTTCCCACTAAACAAGGTTGGGTGCCCCACACAAGCATCCCTGGTGATCTCTGGGCGTTTGCCGTGCGTTTCTAAGAAGCATGAACTCTTGTTTATTAATAACGTTAACTGCATGTCGTTACAACAAAGACTAGTTGAATGAGATATATAATAAGAATCCAATAGTAAAGCTAAGGGCGACACATAAAAGAGAGAATCTGAAATGTATGTGTGTTGATATGAACAAATAATGAAAATAAATCAATTGTAACGGAGAATAAGATATGCGTGTATTTTCTCTTCCCTTTGTATAGGAACTCCGGGTGGTAGCCAAACTATTCATAGCCTCCGTCAGATGCCCCGTTTGCCAGCACCCGAATGATTGTGACTTCCGTTTCTGTCAGCGGTGTGGCTACAACCGAAAGATCCTAAAAGCTGCTACGATTGGAGATATATCTGTTGATCTAGATGCCATTGACGCGCGCGTTCAACAACTGTTAAATTATGACAAAGCAACTAGCTATGCGAAACAGAAAGATTCACTGCAGAAGGAACTCGAAGGTTTTCTTTCAGCTTTACCAGGGTGTGTCACACTTGCTACTGTCTCACCACGTGACCTTTGTCGTTTTTTAGTGTACAAAGACAAAAGTGGAAGAACACAGGTTCACCACAATAGCTGTAGTTTCATGGGTCAACGTGGGAAACACACTTGCGGATGCCCTATGAGATTGTCCTACAAGACAGTGGATTCATACATTGGGAAGTTGAGAGCAATTTTTCACGCAAACGGTAGGGACGGAGAATGGGACAGACGCCTTGGACTGGGTAATCCAGCTGCAGATAAGCTCGTCAAGGACTACCTCCGTTTGGTAACAGCTGAGCAATTACAGGCAAGGGTAACACCGAAACAAGCAACGCCCTTCTTGTGGACAAACTGACACGATTATCAGAGCACTTGCAAAGATCCCTGGGAAAAGCGAAAACCAATATTGAGCGTTTCATTATAGCTCGTGATCAGGCATATTTCAAGGCGGCGTTTTTCAGTGGTGATCGGCCTGGTGACCTAGGTCAAGTGAAAACACCTGAAATCCTACGATTTCCAAACGATGATGGGTTTTTATTTAATCACGTGTGGGGAAAAACGTTAAGAGACGGAGACCAGAATGTGTTCGGAGTCCGCAGGAACCCACAATCGGCGATTTGCCCTATAAGAGGGATAGAGCTGTATATGGACGTAGCAAGGCAAATTGGTATCAACCTTACTACCAGTTATTTGTTCCGTCCAACGACATCCAATAACGGGGTGAGGGATGCGCCCTTGACTTCATCTACTGCAGACGCCCGTTTGAAGTTTTACTTGAAAGAAATGAAAGCTGACGAAGGGGAGACGCTACATGGTTTTAGATCGGGCTGTGCGATTACTTTGGCTCTGACAGGCGCGGATCTTTCGGAAATTATGGAACATGTTGGCTGGGCGAGACGCCACACGGCATTATACTACCTACAATTGGCCAAGGTTTTAAATCCCAGTGGGGCCTCAGCCAAGTTGGCGGAAACGTCTGATGAGGTTGCTAGTCCGTGGAGGGATGCAAACCAACTTAAGAAGTTTGTTTGTGCATTCCCTGTTGATAACCCCAGAAGAGAGCTCGTCCTGTGTGAAATAACATGATCCCAGGATTCTTACAATGTGTTACAAAGAAATTAATGTCATAACAATTATGCTCTTTGATTTTCCCATCCTGTTTGTTTGTTTTATTTTTGGAGTATTGAGAATGGGTAATGAAGAAAGGGGGCTCCAAAAGAGGAGTGGTAGCTATTGTCCGCGGTAGTTAGGTGTCATCCCTGAAAGGGAGACAGATGGCGAGGGAATGCTGGTCAATCATTATTTCCATACCTTATTTCAACTGAGTATGAATGGGAGTGTTATGAAATAGAATACTATTCATAACACTCATAATCATATGCGAATTTGAAATATGCTATAACAATGCAGTCTTTTCGTCTAAGTGAGAATTTTTCACGTTGATTACGTAAGAACTTTGTAATAAATAGTGGGAGGATCTGTTAATTCCACTCACACTCAGTTTTCCAGCGGAACGAGGAGAGGGAACGGCCCACCCTCCCATCCCACATTGCTCGGGTCGTACTGCGACCCTTATCTCCCTAAGCCAAGCTGTTCCAGCTTGGCTTAGTCCGCTGGTCAATCATTATTTCCATACCTTATTTCAACTGAGTATGAATGGGAGTGTTATGAAATAGAATACTATCTGCAATCTAGCTTTAAACCTTTATTAAGGAGGCTGCCTACATTTTTTTTCTGCCCTCAACACCCAATCTTTGTATGCCTGCTGTTCAGGCTCAAAAACCTGTACCAGTCTGAATTTTCACATGGTTACCCTGGAGGGTTTGAACTTTATTGTAGTGTGCATTTTATTGTGATCGGAGTTGCTATAGCAACGTTATAACCACACCCTTGTTTATAATTAGCAGCCATCAGACGCGTTGCGCGACCTAAACTTTTAAAATGACACCCCTCGCACTAATCCCTGAGTAGCTAACATTAATCACAGCAAGTTTGGAGAGAATTCATTGGGCCGATTTTATGTTACTCGAACGGACATGTCAAAGTTAATTATGCCGCAAAGTATTTCTTTGAAAAATAATGGCTAATATCTGCGGAATTAAGAAATCCTTGCCGCCCGAATAATCTACAAACCCAAGGCAATGTGCCAGCCAATTTTCACTTCTTAGAATGCTTCCGACTTTGTTTAGCATGTGTTCAAGGAAACTGCAAAATTTGAGAAATTGTATTATAAATCTTCCGTTTGTTATAAAACTTACACTTTTCGCCTCTGACACAAATCTCATATGTAAAAGTTTTTGATACTTCCGTAAATTATTCTTGAATATACACCAAAGAAAACCTCCAAGTCTTGAGTTCATTGAAGTATTTTAAGGCACCGAGAAAAAATGCTAAACTTCACTACTCTTTCGGTTTGCTCGAGCCGGTTTTTGTCATTGTACTTTGTTTTCACCTGTCGTAGCTTTGACGTCGGTTTCCCAGCCAACTACATTCCAACATGGGAATCAAACATTGCGTCTACGGCTCAATGATTTCTCCGCGCAGTTTGCCGTCACGCTTGCTAGGGAAGCGGCAAAGCGTATTAGAGATTTTCTATCATGTTTTTTTCCGAGAAAATCGAAAAAGAGGAAGGCAGAAGAACTGATAAATTGGAGAGCGAGTGGTTGCCAGCCAGACAGTAGCGCGAGGTTAAAGACAAAGAGTTAGAAAGCTCAGCATTATCAAGTTTAATAACGTTCATAATAAATGTTGTTGGATTGTTATTCGCTTCGCTTTGAGAGTATGAATGTTGAGCCATGAAACTACAACACGCTGGAATGTAGTTCGCTTCACTGATTACAGGGAAAACCACGTGAAAGGTACAACAGGTGAAAACAAAGTACAATGACAAAAACCGGCTCGAGCAAACCGAAAGAGTAGTGAAGTTTAGCATTTTTTCTCGGTGCCTTAAAATACTTCAATGAACTGAAGACTTGGAGGTTATCTTTGGTGTATATTCAAGAATAATTTACGGAAGTATCAAAAACTTTTACATATGAGATTTGTGTCAGAGGCGAAAATTTTATAACAAACGGAAGATTTATAATATAATTTCTCAAATTTTGCAGTTTCCTTGAACACATGCCAAACAAAATCGGAAACATTCTAAGAAGTGAAATTTGGCTGGTACATTGCCTTGAGTTTGTAGATTATTCGGGCGGCAAGGATTTCTTAATTCCGCAGATATTAGCCATTCTTTTTCAAGGAAATATTTGTGGCATAAATAGCTTTGCCATTTTGGAGCCTGAAAAAGTCCGTTCGAATAACATAAAACCGGCCCAATGAATTCTCTCCAAACTTGCTGCGATTAATGCTAGCTACTCAGGGATTAGCGTGAGGGGTGTCATGTTAAAAGTTTATGTCGCGCAGCGCGTCTGATGACTGCGTATTATAAACAAGGGTGTGGTTGTAACGTTGCTACAGCAACTCCGATCACAACAAATGCACACCACAACAAAGTTCAAACCCTCCAGGGTAATCATGTGAAAGTTCAGACCGGTACAGGTTTTTGAGCCTGAACAGCAGGCAAACAAAGTTTGGTGGTGGAGAGCAGAAAAAAATTGTAGGCAGCCTCCTTAATCTAGCGAATAAAAAAAACCGATGTGACACTTCCTAGAATAGATGTTACGAAATTTTGTGCCCGTCCCTTTTTGTTTGGTTGAAAATGCAATGATCCCGCCTCCCCTAAGAGGCATGCATCCGCAAGGAAAATTTTCAATTTAAAATCACAAGATCAGATGTTTTGTTTTGTGCGTGTGACCAAGGGTCTAAAAAATGAGATGGACCTATGTAAGAGTCTCCGTAAAATCCTTAGACTCTTGACCTTGTGAGGCAAGACCCGTAAAAACCCGAGAAACAACTCACGCCAATTCCAGATATTGTTCTTGTAATTAAACAGAAGATCCTTGTACATCCGTGGTTATAATATATATTCGATGTGAAACTCCGTAGAAACAATAGATATATCCGTCTAATACAAAGAACTAACGAATTTGACGAGGTGACAAACTCGTGCGGGATTGTCTTGCCTCCCTGACAATGCGCCCGCGCGGGCTTATGGGGGACCACAGGAATCCCGTAACAACCAAATGCTCAAGTAGCATTGACAACCAACGTTAAGTACAAAGGGTACAGAATTGGGTCTTTGCTTCTGATGGTAGATCTGAAAGACAGACAGACAGAGAGACAGACAGAACTGGAAACAACTGATTGAAATCTCTGTCTCCAGCGGCGTAGCCAGAAGGGAGGGGCACAGAGGGCCGCGGCATCCCCTTTCTCGGGAGATTTTCCCATACATTTACTGTATTTCCTGGAGGAAATTTGAAAATGTTTGTCCCATGTTTTCACTATCCGCCCCCCCCCCCCCCCCCTCCCAACTAAAATTCCTGGCTACGCCCTTGGTCTTTAATCTCTTATGAATGTACAATTAAAGATGGTCATTTACGAAAATGCATAAAAAATATGAAGTGGGCATAGTTTGCTAGTAGGTCGCCCTTAGTTATAGTTTTCAGTTCATAGAGCATGACTGTGAAATGTGCCGCGAAAGAGTTGTTCCGCGCCGCGACCGTACCGCGAAATCGAATACGCGTTTTTTTTCCGTATCTTCAGCAGGCAAAGTTCCATACCGCCACCGCGACAGTACCGCGCCATGTCACGGTACTTTTTTTTTACTCTATCTAGAGTCCATACGGCTGCCAATATAAGAAACACAGCAACGCTCACATATTAGAAGGCTCTCATGCCCCTTTACAAGACGTATTTATGATATGTATTGTTCAGCATGCGTAAGTGAAGAAGGTGATTATATAAGAAGTTCTGAAGGAGTGTGATTGTTGGAGTACGAAGCGTTTTCGGTTCATTCCATTTACATGTATTGTTGCTTCTTTCTGTTTGATTAATACTAGCCTCCTCCGCAGGCGTCTATCGTGGATCGGAGAAATCGCTTGGCGGATAATATCGCTAAAAACTACGGATTTCGTTGCCGTGTTGAAAAAAACGGAAATTGCCCGCAAGAAAAGGCGTGTCTCCGTCACCCGTCACCCCCACGCTTAATTTTTTTGTACACCACAGGTAGCCCGCCCTACTTTAGCACACTTTTTCTCCGGTTCCATTGTTTTTAGCGATTTCTCCGATCCAACAGACCCCTGCGGAGGAGGCTAGATTAATATATAGAGAATAATACATGACGCTCACTCGTTAGATATCAAAATCTGAACACTCGAAGATAAATTTCATCTCCAAGCGTCTATTATTGTTCTGTTATGTATTGCTCCACGGTCATTTTTTGGCTCTATCGTGTACTGCAATTTTCGCTCGTAGAATGTGATGTGCTTACCGAAACAAAATCTCGTCGCGTCGCAATTTATGCTATGGCAATCAGTTATCGTTTTAAAGCTAAAAAATGTTCTTTCCTTTGAAGTTGTTCAGTTTAGTGAAGTTTAATTTTTCTTGTATTTTTGAGACCCCGAATAAAAACTACCTTGTTTGGTTGAGAAGTCCCACACCATTATTGTTTTGTTGTACAATTTCACACTTTGTCGGATTTTAGTCTTGGAGAAATGAACTGCATAACCGTGTAAGCGAGTTTCGATATTTTGTATATTTACGAAAATATTAGATCGCGAAGTTGAAAGTCGTATTTTTTTACAATTTGTGGCCGCAAAATTTATCATATATTATTTTTGAAGTAAAAAATATTTCCCTCACACGGTTTTTTAGGTGGTATGATTTTCCTAACGACACATAAAATTTAACGCCGATATCTCTAATCGTGCGGGTGAGGAGCTGGACCTAAAATTTTAAGTACTAGAAAAAGCGTGTAAAGTTAATTCTATAACATGTTGCACTCCGAATTCACTAATTGGTCTTGCCCATAAATACTCAAAATCCAAAGTCATTTAAAGAAAAATATTCAGCGGGAAAGGTACCTAATATATGGGTGTCCTATCCATATATGGGTATAGACCCCCCACAAGGGTATATCACGCCACCAACTAGGCGGCCATTGAGCTTTGCTAATGTAACAACACGAGAAATAATAAATGTGAAAATAAACATCTTTAATCATAGTACAACATCACAGCTGTGAAGTAACATAACACTTGAGCAGGAGCATGGATCACAAGTTCCATCTGGAAATAAGAAGGAAAATTAACATTGGCAAGATAGTCAAACCCTGGGACAAGACATGACAAACATGACAGATGGGGGACAAGACATGACCGACAGGGGACAAGACATGACAAACATGACAGAAGGGGGACAAGACATGACAAACATGACAGACGGAGGACAAGACATGACAAACATGACAGACGGGGGACAAGACATGACAAACATGACAGATGGGGATGGGGGACAAAACACGACTATCATGACAGACGGGGGACGAGACGTGACAAACATGATAGATGGGGGACAAGACATGACAAACATGACAGAGTTCAGATACACACAACTGAGCTGGACATACAATAGACTGATGACAACTACATGACAAATGGACTTATGACATCCGAACATACGAGAAATCCATTCACTGACTTACTGACCACATTACAGAGACAGATCGATGAATTTACTTCAAATACAGACCGAGACGTATGTGATGCTACCAAACACATTAGCATATTTCATCCCACCACCACAGCCTACCAACAGCCACACTCCCCATTCCACGACCACTTCACCTGTCTCCGCTACTACAAACTCGTCACCACTGATCTACCCAAATTTTCGCTCCCTGAATCAAACAACAAACCTGGACATACAGCAGATCAAAGCCACATTAAACCAAGTTCTGAAAAATCAAACACTTATAATGTCTCTTCTGTTAAACAATCAACTAAGCGCACCTCAACCCATCCACACTACCCCATCTCCAGCACCATCCACCTCGCATCTTCTTCCATCATCAACTGCAACACATCAACCCACCAGCTCTGGCCAGCCAAGAAAGAAGGATCCCATCAACCGGCACCCTAGTGTTACGAAGCTACTGGACGTCTTCACAGAAGAAGAGGTTGTTGGGCGATCTGTTACATCAAGGGGGATAACCCCACCTCTTGATCCAATGAAACTGGAAAAAGGAAAACACCTCTATTTCGCAGAACATCCCGTAGATGATAAGGAGAAGAAATGGAAGAAGTGTTTAGTAAAGAAGTTTACTAAACACTACTTTACTAAAGTTAAGAAGTTTTAAAATTTTAATGCACAATGCTTCCTTGCTATGATGCAAAATATCCTCTACTATGGCCACTTGTCCCTAAGCGATATAGTGTTTCCTTACATGCTTCGTCTTAACAGTTTCAATCGTAATATATAGATTTAGCCACTTGCTAAAAGCGGAGCTCCCGGTTGTGTACATGGTTTGTCACTATAATAATCTTTTAAGAAAAAAAATGTGCAGTATACAGAGATACAGATGAAAATAAGCACGACCTGTCAAAGGTAAAACAAAATTTAGGTACTAACCCCTCACAATGGAATAATTCTAACAAGGCACAAAAGTGTAATCAAGAGAAAAGCTTTTCTTTGTCATGAGCTGTTTTAATATTACACATTTACATACCATATATGTACCATATTATAACATGTTCAGTGTATTTTTATTAAAATGTGTCACCCCAGAAAATATCCAACATGAATAAGCAGAGAAATTCAGAATACTGTAGTTGGTTGCCAATTTTGGTATTTTTACTGATCCTTCTGTGTAAAATTATTGGAAATTCCAATTGTAAGTGAAGGAACATTTTTTTGTCTTGAGTGATGGGGAGTGGGGGTAGGGAGGCACAAGGGAGGGCCAAGCTTTTCAGGGGAGGGTTATTCTCCTAGTTCATAACTTAAACTACTATTTATATATACACTTGATTTCATTGTAACGCTTAGCGATTTGAACGAGTGTTGAAGAGCCAAATTGTCACGGAGCTAAACAACTTTTCGTGCAAAACAGCGTCGGGGTTTGGAACTGTTTTACTGATCGTGTAAAGTCCACAGAGACCACGGAAAATCAGCTAGATTTACGGTGATTTAATAGACGATAACGAACGTAAACTGAAATACAATGCATAATCAACTAATTACTAGAATTGCTGAGGAAATTACAAAGGTGAGAGAATCAAATATAGGACATTCCTATCATAGTTTCGAATTTATAACAAGCTATTCCTAAGAGCTAAAAGGCATAAAATCATACAAATCATACATATGAGCATAAAACATTCAAATACTGATAAATGGTAACCAATAATAACGATAAACCAATGCTGAGCGATTTACTAGAATAACTAATAATTTGGGCGTGCTTGCGGGAATACCACTGCAAGCGATATATGAAATCGCTCTAAAAGCTAGAAGCTGTAGCTAAAAAGGCTGTATATGCAATAGGCGTAAACCTAAGGCGAGGTAAAAGCAAAAACTAGTTAAAATTATAGAGGGAAATTATCCCAACAAGGCTAGGGCGTTGTTACGCGAAGTCAGGAACAATAGAGCCTTGTGAAAACTAAACACACTGAGATGACTAAAATCTCAAAAAACTTACAGAAAATAGATTGAACACTAGTATTAGAAGGTACTGTATAATATGGAGTCGTACTTACACATCGGTTCCGGGCTTGAAATCAAGACATCAAAGGTAAATTCCAATAATAGTCCAGTATTTTACGCTAAAAATATGCCTAACCCGGAACAAATTCGCACAAAAGAAATTTGAACGGTTTTAGACTCCAAATTTATCAGTGAATAACATATCAAAAGTCCCCAAAAATCCCAGCATGGGAACATCCCGAAAACGAAGTTCAGTTGGAGGTACTAGATGCCATATTTTGACAGCATGGAAACGAGGCTGACCAAGAACCTTTCCGAATTGCGACTTTACGAGCCAGAATAGTGCTCAAATTTGTAAAAGTGATAAATGTATGCACTAGTATCATTATATAACAAATTTCCGCGATAATAAGAAAGATTTCCGTGGAACTTGTATTAAAAGCAGAAAATCGCCGAGTGCGGTAATTTCTTTGTAGATTCAGATCGCTACAACATTAGAAATTTGCTCTTACAAGTGTAAGTGTAGCAGAGCACAATCTTTTATACAAACAAAGTTAAGAATAAAATATCTTAAATGCTAAGAATTGTTTGGAGAAAAAACTAGCACGAGAAACTAAAATTTATATTGTGAATACTCGGCCTGGCGCCGGAAGATGTTCCGAAATGTCTGAAATGAGCGGATCTCGAGTTCATGTGGCGCGTTGTACTTCATGAGGTCAGGGGCATAGCCAGGGGAGGTTCCAGGGGTTCCGGAACCCCTCCTCTCCCGCAGCGGAACCCCCCTCGCCTCTGTTCTGGACCGACTTACTACTAAAATTGTAAATATTTACTAGACAACAAATAAAAGCTCCAATAAAATGTAGCAAATTTCTTCAAACGCTAGTTTTTCCCCGAGATCTATGTGGAGTTTTTATTTTTTTTTAATTTTGGAACCCCCCTCTCATAAGTGCTGGCTACGCCCCTGTGAGGTGCATGTTTAAAACACATTGGAAATACCTCTGTGTTGATTGACTACCAGCTGAGTTCATTATTTCGAAAGCGAGCTGCTATTATCAGGATTCGCGAGCAGCTATGTGAACGAAATATAGTTCATGTCACCAGGGGCGGATTTAGACTATTGCAACGGTAGCAAATGCTACAGTCAGATTTCAGGGAGTTTTTATTTTTGTTTTGTCATTTATTGACATAAAACACAACTGCACTACAGTCAGACTAGAGAGGAAAACGAGAGGAGACGAGTTTCTCGCCTTGAATATGGTTCCCTGTTCTTCTGTGATCACGAAGAAAGAAGAAAGTTTAGACAGATAACAAGCAAGTGTTTCTGAGTAGAATTGGCATAAGACAGGAACTTTTTCTAACGAGAAACTCGTGTCAGACGAGTTTTCCGTCTCTAGTGTGAATACAGCTATTTACGGTGGCCCATAAGGGACATGCGTGTTTATTTTCGCAACCCAACATTATTTTTTGTTAGCCCAGCTTTCTTTTTTCAGCCCAGCTTTTTTTATTCAGCCCAGCTTATTTTTATTCAGCCCAGCTTTTTTCTTCTCAGCCCAGCTTTTTTTTCTTCAGCCCAGCTTTTTTTTTCTTCAGCCCAGCTTTTTTCTTCTCAGCCCAGCTTTTTTTTCTCAGCCCAGCTTTTTTTCTTCAGCTCAGCTTTTTTCTATTGAATAATTGCTGGATAAACTTTATTCCGTAGATCTAAATGATTAGCCGTATTCACACTTTCTCGTCAGAAAAAGTTCCTGCTTAATGTCAATTCTGCTCAGAAACATTGCTTGTTAACTGTCTAAACTTTCTCCTTCAAAAAAATTGTTTTCACTCAGTAACTTAAGGCCTGGGTGGAAGCCAAATCCAAAATGGCGGACGTAAAACTGAGGGGGGTAGTCTATCTCTAAACGAATGCCTCTGAGGGATCCAATCAATTTGCATTTCCATACCTTTGGTCATTCTCGATCATTTTCACCAATGTTGGTCTCTATGGCAACAAATGTATGACCTCTGACCTTAAATATAATTTCTTGGAAAATGGTCTCTGCATTCGATGGGGATAAGTTAAATCGTTCCTCTGAGCGTGTGATGGTGTTTGTTATCTAGTGTAGATTATTGATCTAACGAGGCTGGCTGGAAATGTTGTTTCGAATAGCTATATTTGCGATGATGTAATATGATACCTGTCATTTTCTTAAAATGAGGATAACTTGGACAGCGCGCCTCGTTGGAATGGTAATGTACTCCCGACACTGGTCATAATAAGACCCATTGGGAAACCATTGGTATGATCCCCGTCGAATGCAGAGAACTGAAACAAAATTGTGCGTTTGTCACGCTCTAACAAGTCACGCAACCCGTTGACATGGTAACCAAATACATCAAATGAAACGTCTCACCGGGTAGAGCAACCTTAACGACAAACATTCTACGCAATACATTTAATCTACCCTAGGGAATTTTTTTCAGTGTTTTTCGCATTTTTGTGAAAAGCACCCATGCCTTAATATACCTGAGCACGTGATCACAGAAGAACAGGGGACCATATTCAAGGCGAGAAACTCGTCTCAGACCGGGAACTCGTCTCTAGTGTGAATAAAGCTATACATTGATTTTTTTCAAAAAACCGATTGCAATTATACACAATGATTTACCTTATTAACTAATTTACGCAATGATCTCGAGATGCGTTATATAATGGTTGCCTTTCTGTTTTATTAATATTATTAATTCTAGTTTTGGTTTAGAGGCATAAATTTTCGTTTCTTTTTTGCGCGCGACCCGCTGCTGGACAGCGCAGGACCAAATATGGGTATGCCGAGATGCGTAGCCAAACACAGATTACAGTCGTACTGGTCTTTTTTCACAAGTAATCAATCCTCGTTCCTCGGAAACTCAAGAATGATTGTCCTGAAGTTTACCAACAGGTATCCTCCGTGTGATCGAGCGGATAGGACTTGTCAGTTTCCGACCGCAACCAAAGGCTTTCAGCAAAGAAAAAAGTGTAGAATATGCGGAATGTGGTGACGGAGCTGGGCCGAATCAGACTATGTCAAAACATGTTTCTTCTGCATGCAGTGCTGGGCTGCGACACGTCTTGCCCAGGCTGCGTCACTCAAGACATTCGACGAACCTGGTTTCCGAGGCCAAGCCAAGGTGCCCCAGCAACTGCAGACAAGATATCTTGAGATACGAAGAGCGGGAGAGAATGTCCTGGTCCTGTTATATGGAGGCAGGACAGGAGAAAGCCTTGATGCACTGCGCTACCGGAGATAATATGAGAAGGTGGCCACCAAAGAACATCAAATGCAGCCCCAAAACCTTTCACCTTCTTTAGCCGATGACAACGGATCTGCCGGCCGCGCCGCTCAAACGCTTCTAGAAATGATTAGGTGCAACTGGACCGACCGATTGAACCGACTGTGGCACCATGCGGTGCAGCTGCAGGAAACACGGCCTGGAATGTTCTCCGGCATGTGGCCAGTGACGTGGGTACAGTGTGTACCAACAGCAGTTGTATAGATGATGACGAAGATAAGAGTGAACTATTAAAGAACAAATCCCGGGGGAGAGACTCCCATATGTCGTCGGGCGGGGCCGGGTGCTTGTCAGGAATTTAACGAATGCAACCCTAAAAGATACCAATCTAGGCGTGGTCAACCAGAATTTTAACCCATAAAAGATACCATTTTCTCAATTCCAGCCACGATAGCACAAGAAACAACGGATGGGCCTACATGCACTGGCGTCTCGTACTTTCCCCGCGAACACCCTACAAGATACCATTTTCTGGGAAAATTAGCGTTTTTTCGTCTTATACCCTAAAAGATACCTGGAACCCGAATTTTAAAAAAATAAAATGCATACATTATTTTTTTAACTTAATCATGAGCGCTTTCTAAAAATAGCTTATGCGCATTGTACGTATGTCTGCAATGCAAGCGGTCGCACATGTTAAAACATGTTAAAGTTCCAAACATTGCGGACTGTCAAGGGAGTTCAAAGTGCTCACTTTTTCACATTTTGATAAGAATAAAATGAGATTAGCTTAGTCTTACAGTGAACCGCCACCAATTTGTTTATTATCAGTAGTTTTATTAATGGTTTGTATTAGTATTTTTATCACTCTAGCTCAAGTAGTATAGCTCATTTAAGTAGTATAGTTCATTTAGTATAGATCATTTGCATAGAAGAGCCTCTTTGGAGTTGTTCCGCGTAAGAAGGTCAGAGATGCAAATGAAGTGAGCCTTTTGTTTCCAATTGATTCTGGTCAACCGGAAACAAAAGGCTCGCTTTATTTGCATTTCTAAGGTTCCTACGCGAAACAACTATTTACGACATTAGCCTCATACTTTCCAGCCTCCGAAAGCGCGAGCGATGTCTTGCAACTATAACAGTTTATTTTGTGCGGTACGCACCTGAGACACTGCTTATAGGCTCAAAATTTATTTATTGAGATCGGCAGATTACGATCGACGTCTGAATCCGAGTCGGGCCTAATGTATTTGGGTGATACACAAATAGACAATTATGTTTGGCACGACAGGGGCGCAACGTATGAAGAAAACTCACACCCGTACACTGAAACCCCTCTTTGTTAATATGGAACTAATGAGATAATGTGAACCTGCTCTATATCGCCTTCACATAAGTTAAATGTACATGTGTATATGATGTAGTAGATGTATTGTAACCCTGAAAAAGTCATCATGAGCAATACATCATGAGCTTTTGTCATGGGTAAATTACTCGAATTTGATAGCCCGCACATACTGATTCGCATTGTTTGTTTTTTAGTCGTTTTGGGGAGACTAAATGAAATTTTGATTTAAACGAACGTTTCGTGTCACAAGGATTTGCTTTTCATTAAAAAATTCCGGGTTTTAAAGTGTAAAAAGTCGGGGGAAAATGCACTTCCGGTTCTAGCCTCGTTTTCATGCTGTAAGAAGAAACCTCGTAAACGTTTTCCTAAATTTCGGGCTGTTCCCGTGCCGGAATTTTGGGGACTTTTAGTATGTTCATCTATACGTTCTTTCTGAAAGATTTCTGAAGAGAAAGCTTTTGTGCGAATTTGTTCCGGGTCAAACCCTAAAATTACTGGACTATAAACACAATCCTTTTCTGATAAAACTGTACTGAACTACTGGCGAAGTGCCTTGTAAACTGTACAAACACGCGTAAAGCTATGACAGATTGCTAAGCAAATAATGAACAAAACATATACCAAGGTGAGGAGAGGTTTGCATCTTTCCTAGACCCCTGCAGATGGGGGGGAGAAGATGTTTTCCCTAAAAATGCAAGGCAGGGCCAAAACTTATTAAAAACAGAGCTGAAATTCCAGTCCTCTCACCCACCCCCTTGAAAAAAAACTACCTTCCATGTGAGCAAAACCAACCATGGGAGATGAGTATTTGATTATCTGGCATTCTGTGGACCTTCCAGGAAATATCCATCCCCTCCCAAGGAATGGTGTTGAAAAGTACCCCCCCCCCCCCCCCCCCCCAAAAAAAAAGTATTTGTATGCAAAAAGTCAGGAAAGTTGACCCCCCAATTTCCAGAAGTGTCCCCAGGGTGAAGTTTCAGCAACAAACAGAGCATCCTATGAGGTCGACCAGGAGCAAGTATAAACGAACTACCATTGAAAGAACCAAATACAACTTCAAACTTGGTTCGAAAAACTTCACCCTGGGACCAGGGTATTAGTGAAAAGCGATGTCTAAACCAAACTGTGTTAGCAATGTGCAATTACAACTAAGGGACTGGTCATAAATTATAGGGGAGGGCTGGTGCATTTCTATTTTGGTCTACATGTTTTTGGAAACCCTCCTGACAAGATGCAGGAAAAATGTGGGCCCTCCCAAATGTGGTGACATATCTAATGGTGACCCTCCCCCATCATTCACTGGATCTAGATATTGCTAAGAAGACATTTTTATTAGTTTTTGAAATCTATTTTCGTGTTATAATAGCAGTGCAAGATTCGATATGTCTTTCGTTTAGGGAAAAAAAGAATCCGAAAGTTACTTCATCTGTACGTATGTTTTACATAAAAAATACTCACAAATATCCTAAACTTCAACAGACTATTTCTCAATTACAGTGCTGCGCGCCGAACCGTTGCCAGCTGGGCAAAGTTTTTGATTAGTTTTTGACAACTTTCGGGCTTTTTTAGCCAATCGCGTTGCGCGATTTCGGAGGCGGGGCTCATAGCGTATCAATCGTGGATCAGGCGGCATTTGGTACAGAAGCGATAATGGCGCGGTACCAAGTGAAAGTACAGTACGGTGAGGCAAAATTTTCAACCTTTCTTTTGAAAGATGTTACCTATGAGGGTCTCCTCAGCAGCATCAAGCGCCACTGCTCTACTCTTGCGCATTTGGACGACAATATGATCCGTTGTCGCTACAAAGACGAAGACGGGGACTTGGTAAACGTTTCCGAGAATGACAGATTCGCGTTCGCCGAAATGTTGAGAACAGCTCGAGAACTCAAGGACCACGACACAAAGAAAATATTCATTCAAGCAAACGAACTAGATTCCCCCAAGCCCAGCAAACAGGCTTCCAAAAGAAAGTTCGACTGTTTAGATGTGACTCCGTCGTCAAGCTCAAGCAGCGATAATTTGCAGCCCAGACAGCTCGCATTTCGCACACCGACCGCACAAGGCGAATCTACGAGAAATAAATCCGCGTCAACATCATTCGGAACAGAAATCCCAAAGAATCAACAGTCACCTCTGGACTTGAAACAACAGGAATTGTCCGAGAATCTTATGGTTTTGAGTATACAATTGCAAACAGCGAAAGAAGAACTACAGAAACTCAAAGAACAGGACACAAACTTCATGTCTCTCTCGGGAATTAGAGGTCGGCTTTGTACTGTTTGCCATCTCGGATCTCATACCAAAACCACATGCAAAACCAACCCTGCTTAGATATCAATATTTGCAAAGTACGCGAGAAACATCCAGAGGAAAAGGCCAAAATACAAGTGCTTCAATCGGAAATTAAACGCTCGAGAAGCAGTTTACCGACGAGGAAGCCAACGTGAAAAGCCTTGTGAGTGCGCGAGAAAGAGCCAAGACTTCATTCTTCGCCGTAATGCGACCACGATTGCGCTCACAGAATCTTATGAAATATGGTAGCGGCAAACGAATTGATCTGGATCGTGACCTTTTGGTCTTACAGAAGGCGCTAAACAACAGAATTCCCAGTTGGACTGATGATGAAGACCGGAAGTTGCCGCAGATCATTTCCCAATACCAGAACAGTCAGTTGACAGCACTGATGCCGCTCGATTACAATTTGTAATCTTGGTGGACTGATATTTAAGTTTTATCTACATGTAAGAACGTTGACATTTGTCTATTGCCTCTACTAAAACTAGTGATGAATGCAATTTTATTGTGTGATGAGATTTCCAGTAAATGTTTTGCGCTAACAGTTAACAATTGTTTGTATAGTGATTTTCGGTCCTCAAATGCTTGTAAAACCAGGAACTATTACAAGAAATAGTATTGTTACTTCTCGAGAGTTTGAGATGCTAGGTTCTAGTCATGCTATTTACACGCTAGCTACAATCGTTGCGTTGATTTCAGAGCTTGCAGAACTGAGAGCCTGTACACAGGCTACAACGAAGGCAGCTAAAATTTACCGTAATATCAGAACAAAACACAATTATTTCAAGTGCCGTTACTTTAGTAACCCTTCATGCTGTAACTTGAGGTTTTCAACAACATGATAAATAAAACCTGCTCGTTGAGTTCAGTAATATCCGCTATACCTAAAGTATGCATGCGAATTCTGGGGGGAAATGCAACGTATGGCGTCTCCAATTGCAATCTTTGTTTCATGTTCTGCCAACAGTTGGTAGCGCCGTAAATATGCCTTTATTTGGTTGAAGCAAAGCTCGCAGGTGTTGAAATCTGGGAATAAGGGGGTTGGAAAAGCAGCGTTACTCCGAAATCTACAAACATTCCCCTAAGCACGGGCTCAACTAATCTGCCATGGTGAAAACCGCAATTGTCCATAACAACACAATCGCCACGCTCGAGAACTGCGCTTCCATCATTTTTTTTTATCCAAAGAAGGGCTTCATCGAAAAATTCGAGTAATTCAATTCCATTCGAGGGCCCATCTAAAATATTGAAAAAGTCAGGACCGTAGATTGAATGCAGCAGGTTTATCGTATAGGTTGCGTTGAACGCGTACCGTTGAAACTCAAATGCGGGTTCGCCGATCAAAGCGCTGCCAAAATGTCGATTTCCTGAGGTTTTGATCACGCTGGATTCATCAAAAAAATGTAGCTGCGTTGGATGGAAGTTGGAAACGGCGGTGAGATAATCATCTACTTTTCGCGTGACTTCGTCTGAAGTCGATTCCTTCGGAATAGCAGTAATTCTCTTTCTTGTCATCATGTGCGCCTTTCTTGAAACCTTGTTTATCTGCGAGACGCTAGGCAAATCGTGAGGGTGGCAAACTCCATCCAGTAGCAACCTTTCTTTGATTTCACTGCCATAGACACTAGGTTTGTAAGTCTCTCTACCTCTATATATTCTGACACAACAGGATCGATTTTGTAGCCTGGTTGAATGCGTTTTGGCGCTCTCAAAGACGTATTCGCATCATTATTCTTCGTTTGCAACTGACGTCACTAATACGTTCTGGTGGATGATTAACAAAAGATATGTAATCAGCGTCCATTGTGGTACCAGCAGTCATGCATTACGTGCATTGTCTTTTGATTCTCTAGAGATTGGTTGAAAACCAAGAATAACGCCTTATTACATTCTCAACATATGTATGACTCACGCGAACATCTCTAGAAATTTGACGGATACTATTTCCATCGTGATATAGGTCCAGAACTCTGTCTCTGAACATTGTAGGTAAGGGTCGACCGTTGTCGAAAATCCCGCCATTTGCGTTCTGCCGTAGCTGAACGTCCGCTAAAAAGAAAGTCAAAACAAAACAAAAACTTATTATCTTTGAACTCGAATGAACCAGACTAAAAGTATCTTCGTAAAATATGTGAACATCTTTGAACTTACACAAATTATGGAAGGCCATGAAGAATTAGAATAATATAGATCAGTCTCATAGCGCGCGAACAGGGTTTAAAAAGTCCCCGAGTCGGTGTCCCTTTGAGACTCGCGAAGTTGTCAAAAACCTGTCAAAAACTTGTCAAAAACTTTGTCTCGCTGGCAACGGTTCAGCGCGCAGCACTGTAATCATAAATACACACAAGAGAAATTTTAAAATTCTGACTCCACCAATACTTTTTGGATAGATAAAGTAGGGCAGAGAGTTACTATTAGAGTATCTTGTACAATTGAAATATTGGTGGAGTAAGAATTTTAAAATTTCTCTTGTGTGTGTATTTATGTTTTACATACATCTGTACATTATGTTGCTAAAATCCCAGATAATAATTATCTTGCCAAGTTGAGTGTTACAGTGTTATTGGTAAATCTAGAGATCCTCTTACAGGGCCGTAGCATTATTAACACACGCCTAAATCGAGGAATGCTCACTGGCACTTAGAATTTTTTTCTAAACAAGCGCTCACCTACAGAAGTGAAAAAAGAATTATGAAAATCATCAGGGTTCGAACCTGTAACTCTCCATTTACTATACCCTAACAGCCTAACCACTACGCTACGAGTGAATTCGCTGGTTCGGACAGCTCGTTTTATTGATTGCGTACCTTAATAGTATTAATTTTTAATAGAACGAGGCATATACTATAAAAATATACTAAAACGATGTATTAACCCTTATCCTGACTAGTAGTCTTGATAGTTCAGATATTTTGAATGTTTTTAGGTCAATTTGAAGTAATATTATCAAAAATATCGTTAAATTATTCATGGTGAGCATTCCTCCATTTAGGAATGACGCATTATTAGCCTCCACTCAAAACTGGGAGGGGGGAGACAACATATAAACAACTTAAGTCAGCTTTTAGGGAAAGTTTAAACTCTCTGTGCATGATGCGCGCCAAAAATTTAGAGCCCAGCATGTGAAATTACTGCATGTTTGGGGGAACTGACTGGGGAAAACTGTGGGGCACAGGCCTCCCTGACCCTATAAAAAAACAAAAATACAAAATTTTTTGATCCTCCTTTTTAAGCTGCATAAAAATTACAGGCCCTCCCCATATTTCCACCAGTCCTCCCCTCTCCCTCTAATGTAACTGTCTTGCACAGTGAAATGCAAACATATACACATGGGTTATCACCAAGAAAAAAACAATCAGAGGGCACAATATCACACACACTAGGATGTAATCGGGCTCGGCCGACGGCCTCACCTGATTCCACCTGTCTTGACATGCATTATGCATCAAGGCTAATGAAGGTTCATGCTAAAAACATTCCTATTTTTGTTTTTTCCTATTGTTCTAATACTGGTATACCTTTTTACTAAGAAGCCCACTAACATATTATCATAAGGTTTTATGTATCCACTCTAAATAGTAGACAGTGCCAATTCAATAACTTCTGCTATGCACAAGAAACCCTTAAGCCTAGTTTCCATATTGTCTTTTCTGTCGTATCACTGTCAACTGTGAAACAAAAGAATATTCCAATTTTCATTGTTTCACGGTAGACTGATGAGACAGATACGACAGATAAAACTATATGGAAACTAGGCTTAAGTAAACAACTTCAGTACCATAAGTCAATGTCCTGTCGCCGAGGATCCAAGGCGCAGCAAAGAGAACGGCTCCATCACCATCTTCTCAAGTAAAGTAAAGTAGTTTTGATTGCCAGCCAAATGTACAGCAACAGCAGGGATCAGCAGCGAGCAGAGGTTTTCTTGTGTGTCGCTCGATACAATACAGTACGTTTTTCAGCGTTTTTATTCATCTGTGAATCAGGATAATATGTTATTCTTTATGTAATATGACAGGCGTTTGTTTAATTCACTTTTCCTTAGCTACCTCGTGGTTCTTGTTTTGATTTCGAGAAATGCCACTGAGCGTGCAAAAACCTAATGTTTTTCTCAACACACAACGGCTCAAGCAATAGTTATTAGAAAGTTAACCCTATGGGCTTTTTTTGACCATCTGTGACTGGGGGGGGGGGGGGGGGGCTAATTCGGCCCCCCTCTATATCTCTGGAACCACTGGGGCTATGATCATCAAACTTTCACACAATGACCATGAGCCTTAGACAAATCACCACACCAGTTTTTGTCACGTGGGAGCAAAAAGTGACGTCACAATGACGTCATTCTCAATGTTTTATCAATTTTTAAGTAATTTCAATTAACCTCCAAAAACTTGGTAGATTATACTCTAAAAGCCAAATAATTAACATCAAGATAATGTAAATGTAATAATTTGTGACATTAACACATAAATTTTATCAAATTTGCGTCATAATGACGACTTTTGAAAATATTGTTCGCCATCTTGGATCCGCCATCTTGGATTTCATTTAATTTCCATTTGACTCTTCAGATAAATACTCAATGAGAAAAAAAAGGTCAAAATGTACAAAATACTCATCAAAGAAGTGTTTGACATTCAAAAAGTTGAATTAAAATGATATTTGTGAATCCCAGAGCTAGTTTTAGACCATGTTAAAATGAACAAAATCCCCCTACCCTTCCCCCCAAAGATTTGTGTCAAAAATTAATTAGCCTGTACATAAATTACTAATGAGTACAAGCTCCGATAGTAACCTTTTTTAACTGGTCTCATTGTGCTAATGTTAAGTTATGGGAAGGAGACCTGGCGAGCCTAGTGATTGCGTGGAAACGAAACTGGGGGAGGGTGGGTGGGAACAGCGAAAAGGGACCGCCAGGCCCCAGGAGCACAACGAGATGAAAAACACAAAATAACTTAGCAGGACGGTAGAAGCGCCCGGCCTGCACGAGTAGAGCCAACAAGTGAATACTAATGAGTAGCACCTCGGCAGGTGTAAAGTACAGGTCACAGGTCGCAGGTCACAGGTCGCAGGTCACAGGTCACAGGTCACAGGTCGCAGGTCGCAGGTCGCAGGTCACAGGTCGCAGGTCACAGGTCGCAGGTAGTTTTAGGAAGGTAGATTGACTTTTATAAAAATAACACCCCTCTCTACATCCTGTTCTCTTTCAAATGCGATGTTTATTACAATAATGTGCAGTTGGCGACTGCAGGGAGCCCACGAGACTTATCTCGACAGGGCTTCGGATCACAGGTCATATTTTTATTACTCATATAAAAATACAAATGAACTTCTCTTTGTACTTTTGCTCGAAGATCGTTCGCAATGCTGTATCGCCACGTACTTTTGGCAATTGGTTGTCATTCATTTTTACGCACTAATATCTACAAATATCTACATGATGTCAGCCTAGCAACATACCGAGACAGAAAGCATCCATTTCCATCGGCTGATTTAGGGAATGTATTGCAATATTTCTGATTGAATTCGGTGAAAAGAGTAATAAAACTTTGTTTAAAGAAGACTATTTCAAGATGTCTACATGTAATTCATGGTCTGGTATCGACTGAAAACAACAACAAAAGAGTGGCTCACTAGGACTGCACTTTAACAGTGCAGGATAATTAGACACATGGTGCATTTAATGAGAATTGTAATAATACATAAATAAAAAATAAGACTACATCAATAAAGGGAAGAACTATGTTTATTCCAGATAAACATGGATACACAAATATCAAGGACTTCAAAATTTCTGCTGTCGTCGCAACGTCCATCGTATGTAAATGTATAACTAACTCAGTTTCAGACAAACGAAATACAGTAAAACCCCGCTATAAGAACCTGAATTTGAAGAACCTGTAAGGCTAGAATTATCATGTGTAAAAACGCATGTTTCCTAATTTATTTTAGGCTAAAATTCTAGGTTCTTATACGCGGTCACTTACCAAAATATAACATGTTTTTCTTCAACAACGCACTCAGTTCAGTGTTTCAAAAAATATTTACAAACGAATACAAAATTGACTTACCAAATGAAGCCAAGATGGCATTGTCTTTTAGTATAATCTGTAATGTTAACAACATAAGAAGATCTTCTTCAGCGCACTCAGTTCAATGTTCAATGTTTCAAATAAATCTTACAAACGAGATGGCATTTTCTTAACTTGTTCTTGGTGTAATCTGTAATATTGACAATATAACATTTTTCAACAACGAATACGAAATTGACTTACCAAATGAAGTCAAGATGACATTGTCTTAACTTTTTTTAGTATAATCTGTAATGTTAACAACATAACATGTTGTTCTTCAACGCACTCAGTTCAATGTTCAATGTTTCAAAAATCTTACAAACGATTTTTTTATAAAAGTCAATCTACCTTCTTAAAAGTGCCTGTGACCTGTGACCTGTGACCTGCGACCTGTACTTTACACCTGCCGGTAGCACCTTACATTTGCACTAATGAGGACCAGTTAAAATAGTAACCTTTTTTAACTGGTCTCATTGTGCTAATGTTAAGTTATGGGAAGGAGACCTGGCTTCGCCCCTATGAAGCTATAAAGCTAGGCCCAAAATGCGCTGGGCCCAACAGCGGAGACAGGAGCGGAACCCATAACACAAATATCTCCAAAGCACGACTGTTATCTGATGGACATTCGGTACCAGCGCGCGCGCGGTCAAAACAGTTGCTATGGGTTGTAATTACATAGCAACCAAAATGGCGGAAAGTTTGAAAAACAAAACAAGGTGTTTCAATTTCGCGCCAGCATTTCCAAGTTAATCGCCGAAGAGGTGAGTTGACAGCATAAATAAAGACCTACATTGTTTTGGATGTTGGAAAGTAATTTTAATTTTAGCATCGCTTACATTTAGCTATCAAAAATATCAGTAAACGACAAAAAAATGTTGCGCGATACGAAGCTACAACCCGAGAAAAAACACCAAAGACTCGCCTGGCTTTCAACTCTCGCGAACTTTTCTGAATCAAAAGCAGCATCTTAGGTTATAAAGAACATGTTCAAGGGCTGAAAAACGAAGTTTCTCCATTGCCGGATTTTTAACCACGCTGTGGTGATTTTGTGACGAGGCGTAGTGCAACACTATCGGGGAAGTAAAAACATGTTGCGAATAATAAAACTTTCTTGTTTTAGATGGATCCAACCACCATTTCAAGTATTCACCTTGGTTTTTTGCCCAGATGCTGTCGTGTTTGTGGTATTTACAGTGGAGACAAGAGCAGTAAACGGTTTTATGCTGTTAACCCGTTAAAATCCGATCTAACTCGTGCTTTCAACGTAAATTTTGACAAAGACGTCGACACCGTCCACCCTCAAAATGTCTGTCACAGCTGTCATTGTGTCTGCACCCAGGGCGGTCCTACTCGTGCCGTATATAACTGGGTTGCCCATAGCGGTGACAGCTGACAGCTGCGTAGTGTGCACAGATATTGAACGGCAAAAGAAAGGCGGCAGGCCAAGCCGAAACGAAGATCTGGGCGTCCCCGTGAAAAATCCGATGTTAAAGAAAACCGGTCGGGCGAAGTTTCAATTTCCAAAACAAGCATACCAGAGAAAATCCTCAAAAACTTGCCAAGCATTGAGCGATTTATTAACCCTTCAGAATTTATACAGTGCTCTGTGTGCCGCGAAATCTTGGAAAAGCCAGTGCAGACCCCATGTGAACATGTGTTTTGCGTTTCCTGCATTTCTGAATGGCTGAAGTGTAACTCAAATCACGCGACCTATCCCATCTGTAAAGCAACCCTGTCGGCAGAGGTGCTAAGTAAAGCCCCACGATTAGTTCTGTCTGCCCTCTGTTCAGCTCTTGTAAGATGCTCCATGTGCAAAGTCCAGTTTCGACTAGACCTCCTTGCAGCGCACGAGGCGGACTGCAGAAATTCTAGAGACATCAAGCGATACCCCTCTGTCGACTGCCGAGGAAAGGCTTACTACAATCCTAATCAAAAGAAAGATGCACACAACAGGCTCTTCGCAGGTTATTCTGAAAACTGTTGGGACGGTAAGTGTTTTCTTTTTTAGTTCATCGAAAGCGCGACAAGTCAAAGAAAGACATAGGGCCATTCCATTTTTTAGCCCCACTTCCCTACAGCAGAAGTTTTCCGGGGGGGATAACAAAATGGCCTTTTCCGATGGGGTCAAAGTGAAAAAAGTCTCTTCTGTAGGTTTTTTGCGAGGGGGTACAATAAGGAAAAGCCTCTTCCGTGGGGTTTTCCGAGGGGGTGCGATCAGGGGAGGGGGACACACACCCCTGCTTTGCACTCCGCCTGTAGCCCTGGAAAATGCCTGTGGTTTGTACCTTACTTTGCTGTCCATGCCGTAACAAATAAGCCCTATGGCAGCGGATATCTCTTACAATCACATAATAGTAGTATATGGTATGGATATGAGCACCGGAAGTAATCCCTGTCAAAGTGATGTGGATATGACACCGGAAGTAAAATTTCAAAAGTGTTGTGGATTGACACTCACGTGGTCGGCGATTGACACTAGCAACCACGTGGTCGGGGATCCACACTACAAACCACGTGGTCGGGGATATGAGTTGCTGATATGAGTCACTAATTATGAGTCACTAACCACGTGGTCGGGGATCCAGCGCAGCACGTTTCTAGCGCAGCACTTTATAACACATCACTTTATGATACATCACTTTATGATACATCACTTATGATACATCACTTATGATACATCACTTTATAACACAGCACTTTATAACACAGCGCTTTATAACACAGCGCTTTATGATACATCACTTTATGATACATCACTTTATGATACATCACTTTATGATACATCACTTATGATACATCACTTATGATACATCACTTATGATACATCACTTTATGATACATCACTTTATGATACATCACTTATGATACATCACTTATGATACATCACTTATGATACATCACTTATGATACATCACTTATGATACATCACTTATGATACATCACTTTATCTATAAAAGCTAGTGTGTGAGCGCTGTGAGGTATTCACAAAGATGCGCGGAACTCAGCAGTTTGAGCAAGAATGGAAGTTACAATGGGAGATGGAGCATTTTACTCGAAGTTTGATGCACTATTGTGTACATTATAATGGTCGTATTGGATGTCCATTCTTATTGACGAGCCATTTGAAGCCAAAAGATTATGTGATTTTGCTTGGGGAGGTGTTTCTTGCCGATTTTGTATCGGTAGGGTGTCTTCATGGTTTATCTTGTCATCGATGCATCAAGAACGTTGTGTCAAAGCTTGAGGTCCTGCGTATGGAGAGAGTGAACGTGGAAGAAGAGAAAACATTGTTCATGGGTCAAGCAAGAAATGGCATGCTCAAGAGATGTATTATGGGGATCGTACGTTGTACCTGTTCCGTTTAGCGGATTACGTGGCGCGATGGGTTCTACGTCAAGGTGAAGCAGCTGAGACAGAGTACTGTAAGAGAGTGAGAAAAGTGAAGGAGGAAGAAGGAGGAGGTGAAGAAGAGATTAAGGACATTCCTTTTGTGGCAGCGGATTTGTGGAAAGAAGTGGTGAAGTTAGCCAAGACAGCTGTGTGTTACGTCGAGGATGAATTTGGCGGTATGACTGTGGAACACGTTGATGGTGATAGACGTACGAGATCCTTGAAGTTGGAGAACAGTTTCAAAGCATGATTGGAAGTGCATCCGAAGCGATGGCGATACGGGAGCGTCTTAAACTGAAAGAGTCACATCAAAACAAGATGCGTAAATACAATCAGAGTTGGACGAAGAGTGGCGAAACTGTGATGAGTCAGTTGGTGACAGGGATCTTTTACGAGGTGTGTGATAATTTGGCGCATCCCTTATGGAGAGAAGCGTACCAGAAACGTCACGGTACTAATCCAGACTTGAGCTCATGGCTCACCTACTTTAAGGGAGATGACAAAAATGTGTATTTGTGGGATGACTTCTCACCGGAGCTCCTACAGCAACTGCAAAAGGCTATATCTCCACGTATGATTGTACTTGGCCTACTGAAAGAGTTACATCGATTGGGTTGTCGTGTTGTACGTCATACCAGCTCAATTCGTCGCGCCGGTATGGACACGTTAACAGCGTTGATGACCCAAGGGCATAACATGCTTCGTGTCAAGATGGAGGAATGGTACAAGATGGCCTGTATAAGACACGAGAAGGAGGAGGAGGAAAAGGTGAAACTACCGCTGACCTACCCTGAGAAAGAGGACGTCGAGGGAATGGATGATCGTAGAGTGTATCTTGCTACGTTATCACGTACGATCGTCGCCAATGCACATTTTACCTTCGTGGGTGGGTTTACACCGTCATCACCTCAATCCTTTGGTGGATTTGCAACATCACCGGTCGACAAAAAGAAAGTGGAATGGAGTAAAGTGACCAAGGAGAACTGGGGACGATACTTGCGCGAAGCTATGAAGGAAGTGGTCTACGTGTACGATGATGTAGCAGGGGGATGGGGTAAGGGGTATACCATTCAATCGCTGCGTATAACCCTGTTTTCAGCCACACCCCAGTACGAGCATCTGATCGTGGATACGCGCAAGGTGTTTGACAGTCAGTATACAGATCCACGCAAGGCGTATCTCATGCGCAGGGATGGTACCTTCTGGAAGAACTTGTACACTCACGATGGACACCTCGTGGACAAAGAGTGGAGTAAATACATTTATCCTGTCGGGATGGACTTTTGAAGACGTCCTATTGATGGACTCTTTTGAGGGGATACCCACCCACCTCCCCCACATATTTTTATAGCGGGTTTACCACCGAGGAAACAGAGGAGACCCTTTAAACATGGATCCACCAATCAGAGTACAGTATTTTGATGACGTCATTCAGAAAGTGTATATAAAAGAGTGCGCTGAAGCCGATCATCTTCACTTTCGCAAAAGCTCTCGACACGTTACAAGAAGAAGAAGAAGAAGAAGAGATATTTTATGGACAGTTTCTTAACGTCGCTTGCAAAAGCATTCGGGACAGCACTTGGGACAACTCTAGGTATTGGCCTAGGGTGTACAATTCTATTCTCGCAAGCAGCGCCTGCTGCACAGCCAATTCAAGATGAAGAATTTTCCAGTCTATTTTCGCAAGCAGCGGAATTAATTAATAATGATGACCACAGCCTACCCAACAACATGGAAGAACAGAGAGAAGAATCAGAATGAGTGCGCGGAGAGTACATTAGAGGATATCCAGGCAATACTTGACTTTGATGGTTACTTCGTCAAGAAAGAATTTTGGTGCAAGGAGGCAGGAATTATCTTTGATGACGAGAATGTCAAGGGACAGCACTTTACGTTTCCGATCAAATTTAAAGAACTAAAAGATGCAAAGGACTTTGCAGGTGCCAAGAAAGCTTATATGATACACCGTCTTCGATTTGACTCCACGTGGAAGCATTCGTTACCCTACACGGAACTGGATCAAGTGGTACAAGACTGGTACAAGAAAGACCTTAAGTCCAATGGAACTATCGCGTACAAGGGAGGATGTCACGAGAAGCGATTGCTGGACAAACTCAATATTCCCAATGTCAATTTGGAGGATTATGGGTGCCCCAAATTTGATGTTATTTTCAATCAATATGCTCAAGAGGATGATATGAACTTTTATATGTCATCTACAAGTTGTGGTTTTCACGTATTTCTACCCTTTGCAAGCGCTGTCCATTGCCCACGTGTTGAAGTGGCCGTATTCTGGAAGTGGCTCAAGCAAATACGATACAAGGTGTAAGAACTCTTTTTTTATTAATAATACAAGGACATTACTGTTATAAACTTCTTGTAATAATAAAAGTTATTGAGAGCATAACACTGTCTCTTTTTTCTTAAAACGGTTGCCATTCTCGGAGGGGTCGAGGCTTTCTTCTTGGTAAACTAGTTCAGCGTCTTCGCGGTGTCCCGGATGGTGGTGTTGGTAAACGCTTTGTTTTTGGAGTAGCAGGTGTCTTGGAAGGAGGAGAAGGTAAAACCAAATCCTCTTCTTCAATGTCATCATCATATTCTTCTTGTTGCTGCTGTTTCATCCTTTTTAGTAAAGATAATGGGCTTTTGTCTTTTACTTGTCTTGTTAGCCGGTTGTAACGTTGTAGAATTTGATCGTAACGTTGTACTTTGACGTCAGGAGGAAGTGAAGTGTCATTCAAGATGGCTTGCATTTCTCCATCCAGTCGTGGCAGTACACGGTATTGGGGTGCCGTTTCCACTTTTTGCTTGGTACGCAGCATGTTTACTAAATAATCATGAACCATAGCCATACGATGAGCTCCACCTTTTGCTGATGTTGACATGATGACGTCTTGAAAACAACTGACGTAAATGTCTTGTTTAACAACACTTTATATTTTAGAGATGAGCTTGTTGGCAATTTTCGGTAGAAATATCGATGCCAATCCACCAAGAAGAGCAGGTAATAAAAATCCTCCTCGTTGACGCACCAACATGGCTTTCCGGCTTTTTCTGGAGAGTTTCCGATCGGCCAACTTGCGTAACTGATGCTTGTGTTTCTTCAGTTGTTGTATCCGGGCTAATGACATCGGTACGTTGCCACGCAACAAGTTCATAGCCACTTCACTCAGCGAGTTGATTTGATCAGGAGTAGCATTGACAATGAGTCGTTGGCGTGTCTTCCCTCTGGTACGATGCAAGAGCTGGAGAAAATCTGCGTTCCTTCTCAGTCGCTGAGACATGATGAACTGATGATGATCCACTTAGACACGGGTATTGATGCACTACGAACAAGGCGTTGATCTCACGAGGCTCTCTCAGCTCTTGCCATGGTGAATGGTTGTACCCAAATGACGTGATTCTGGATCGTCTCCTTCTTTTTATTGCTTTCCATCAGTGTAGACGTACATGGGAAACTCTTTAGGAAGAATATGAGATCGTAAACGACATTGTTCTGGTGTCATTGGATGAAAATCCAACATTAGGTAACCATGAGGTTCTTCGGTGGCTTGATGAAAGGCATCCATCACGTAAGGAACACGTCCAGGAAACGCTTGTTGAGCTAACATCTGTACGCCTAAACGATCTCTTGGATTCTTGAACAACACGATGTAATGCGTGTTGAGTGAAATGGTACGTGCGTGCTTATTGGGTGGAAACAAGTTCTGTGTTAAAAACAACGTGGTGATGTTGTGATGATGGGATTCCTGTGTAAACACGCGTACCACACGATCCATTTGATCCATTAAATCGTCCATCACCAAAAGGCCTGGAGTATCGTGAGGACCAAACAAGTCGGTGACGTTGTCTGGGAGTCCTTGATGAAAGGTCACACCCAGGTTCCGTTGAATAGATGTAAACAATGGTTGCCATTCGCCGTAACAATACACAATTTTTTGAAATTGTTTGTTGAACGCAAGAGCTACTTGTTGAAGCAATTGGTGTGTAAACGTGGTTTTACCCGATTGACTTGGACCCACCACCAAAATGCTACACGGACAACGAAAACGACGATCGTCCATGCTGACGTCTAGATTCCATATGAACCTTTGCCTACATCTACACCTTACTATATACCCAACAACAACAACATTTGGTGATGAAACATCATTTATTATAACTTTAACATGCGTAACAAAGAGCGCTGAACAAGAGCGCATTGACGACTACGCTAAGGATTACAAGGTACTTGTCGTCGTTGTAAAAATCGATCACGCACAAAGGTGCAAACATTCTGATCGTTCCATTGTAAATTTGGTGTAAACATAGCAGCTACTGTTCCATGACGTTTGCCACGTACACGGTTCCACAAGAAGAACAAACAATGTTGTCCACATACGTCAGAGTCCATGGCTTGAATCCTACGAGTGTTGTGCACGAGTTGTGGACGTAACTTGCAAAAGTTCGTAATGGCTTGACCATACACTTGTGGAGGAAATCCAAAACTGTCCCAGAATTCACACGTCTCAGGTGTAAAGTACACGGCTAAGCAATGAGATCCTGGACGATCGCTTGGATCCACGTTCATGATGTAGGCTTGATTGGGAAATGGTACTTTGGTCGGTAGCAAATCAGATGGAAACACGCCACCAAAACTGGGTTTAACTTGGGATCGTTGTGTACGAGCAGTTCTAACTGATCCGTGTTCATCCTTGAATGTCGTAAATCACTTGACCTAATTGGTCCACTTCAATGGTGTTGTTGAACTCGCCGTAGACGACAATGTTCACCTGATCGGTGGCACTCCCAAATGTCAGGTACAGGTCAACGTTGCCTTTATATTGAGGTTGAAAGTACTCTGACGAGGCATTGCCTGCTGGTGTAAAGTCGTAGGCAAACAATGCATAACCAGCCTTGAACTCGTCGAACGTAAGGTTGAGTCCTTGTCCTCGGTAGGTACCACACACGTTATCGAACAACATGTGGTACAAATCTATATCCTTGTCATCAGCGGTAGACAGTGTTCCATAGGGGGTCTCTTGTCCATCCACGGTTACTTTGATTGTCGACAAATCAAACTTTTGGAAATTGAATGGATTCTTCCCTTTGTCGCCATGTAGGCAGCATTTTCAACCATCCCTAAAATCATACGCTTAGGAACGAGTCCTTGGAACAAGTCTCCTTCATAATGGGTCAAGGATCCAGTACCAATTTGCCGGGTCTTCACAATGGCTGACGTCACAGGGTACTTGGCTGTACGTGCATTCGATCCTGTCATGAGTTCACGTTGGTTTAACTTGACGCTAGGGGCTGGAGTCACGTGGTACATGCGTAGGATAAAGTCCTCGATGACGATCTTTTCGGTACCTAACTCCGACATCAGACAGAAGGCTGTATCATGCATATCAAACTTGATTTTCATCTCGGTGTTGTCCAGAAGGTAACGTCCTGAGTGAAAGAGATCACAAAACAAGGGGCCTTCCATGCAGAATTTTTGTCCAGTTTTAGTACGAGCTGCACGTTCCTTGAGTCCGGGATTCTTATTAACGGCTGTAGCGGCATGATCAACTTGGTCCATGGATCCACTGTCTTTTTTCCACATGGCACATTCCAGATACGATTCTTGAGCTTCTTTAGGATAATTCAACAACGTCTCGATGAAGGCACGATACGCATACGTGTCGGTTTGCAAGGTGACGGCTTGATCGTTCAGTTTCACAGTCACTTGTTGGATCATCGAATGAAGAAAGTTGTTGACAGGTCCCACTTTAACGCTTGCGGCAATTGCTGTATCATCAGCTTTGGTGATCTTCGCCACGACACGGAAATGAGTCTTTTTCAAATCAATCATTGTAGGACCCCTACGAATGATGAACTGATAATACTTGGCCCCTTTGTCCGTGGGTGAATACTCAACGTATCGGCCTGATGTCACAGCCACATCTGTTGGTGGTACCGTAAACAAGTCCATGCCTGGATTGGCAGCAGCAAGTGAAGCAGTATGAACACTCATGTTGACGATAAGGAGCTCTTGACAGTAGTTGAGGTAATGTCCAACTGATTAGAAGGCATGAATGTCCAAGTCTTTTATAACTCCTCAATCGAAAATGTCCTTGGTATGACGACGACGACGCTTAGCCATGGTCTTAGGTTGACGACGACGACGTTTCAGACGGGCACCACCCATTTGTGGTATACCTCGCGTAGCGAGTTCCGCTAGTTTCCGTATACCTTTTGTAGCGAGTTCCCAAGAGGGCAAGTGAGGAGCAAAGTCTCTTCCCAGGGAACTTAATACACCGCCGACACCACCTATACCAAATCCCATTTGTACTGGCACAGGGTACCCATGGAAAACTCCATTTCCTTCTTGTAGATGACGTGGAAAATAGGTAAAGGGTCCTTTTCCTGTTTGTGATTTAGACGGTAGAGCAGCAAGAGCACCACGAGCCATATTCAACATATCGTTGTACCACACCATATCTTCTTCTTCTAGGCAAATCGCACACGACGCAAATGTAGTGTTACCTGTACGGCGCCTGCTTGAAATGGCACGGTTTCGCCTGTGTCGTCGGTTATATGGATACGGATCTTGTTGATGATTTGAGTACGTAGTGGCAAGTAGTAGGGATTGAGAAAGTTTCGTTCCACAGGGAATCCAGGTTCTCCTTCAGGAACAAAGTTACGCAACAAATTGTTGGCATCACTTCCCATCACAATATGCGAGTCCACAACATTAGTGTACACGTAAAAGCTTTGGAACGGATGTACATCTGCTCGTTCACGTACGCTGGAGGTGAAGGTCTGTAGTCCGCTAGCATTCTTTTTGTCGGCTACAAATATATACCATTTTCCTACAGTTTCATCAGTTACCCCAAAGAGACGAGCAATACCATGGGACTTCCCGAGTTCAAGTTCAGTGATTGAACCAACTGTATCAAATCCCAAAGCCATTGCTAATCGTGGCCGTAGTAGTAGCATCATTTCATTGGTTAACTTGATCGTGGTCATGTTCTCTTTATAATTGTATTTGAACTCAATCTTATTGTGATTGGTTTCGTCTGGCCGTAATCTACGTTGTTGCTCATGCTTGTTAAATTTGTTAGTAACTCTCTTCATGCCTTTCACAATATCTTCCAGCTTGGTGTACTTTCCTGTGGGTAACGTGTATTTTGTCCATAGTTCGTTAGGGTTGACCACGTGAGTGGAAAGAACCCATATGTCAAGATCTTCTTTTGCAGCAAACTCCACGAATGAGGATAGATGATGTTGGTAAGGGCCATTTCCCATGATCCTTCGCGCAAATCGATAGGATATTTGGTTCGTAGGGTGTAATCCCCAATGGTGTTGTTGGGAAGGGCATCTTCGATAGCATTGCTTGCCAGCGTAATCACTTGGTCCGCTCTGTCAGACATCCTGAGGCAACTGATGTCTTTGATGGTATATCACACGATTTTATGCACTTGACTTGCTAGGATCCAACTGTCGTACTTGTCAGGCCAGCCACGCCAATGGACCAAATACTCTTCTTGACGTCCTTTCCCACGGCTCTTGACAATTTTATCGATACGAAAGACATCTTTTTGTTCATCCATGCTGACTTTCTGCAATTCTTGTTCGTAAAATTGTCCTTCCAACAACGAACCGTCGTATTCGCGTATTCGATACGCATAGGGATCCCGGGCCGTCATCCGATAGGCAATCGTAAACACTTCTTCCGTCCAGTTGGGTAAATACCCTTTTGCAAACACGTGTTTGACTTTACTTATACGTACTAAATCTCCCACTTGAAATTTAGGTTTTAGCTTCTTCTTCTTCTGAGCCTTCTTCTGGTACAAGGTATGCCATACGTCTTGAGCATTGGCTAACGTGACGTCAGCAGGGGCACGACGAATGCTTCGATGATACGAATGATTGTAATTGTTCATCAGTTGCGGAAGCACGTCAATGTAACGTACTGTCTCTTTGTAGGTGAACCATCGCCACATCCATGTTTTTAACGTACGATTAAATCGTTCGACGACAGAGGCTTTGGTTTCGCTCTTGGTGGTAAAGTGATGGATGTTTTTCGATTTGAGAAACGCTTGAAAGTTTCGATTTAAGAACTCGGACCCATCATCCGTCTGCAATTTCTCAGGCACACGACCTTCCTTGAATATTTTCTGAAACGCCTTGATCAAACTGAGTCCCGTCTTGTTCTTCAAGGGTACTGCCCATGCGTACTTGCTTAACACGTCAATGACGGTTAATATGTAGTTGTAGCCATTATTTTTGGTTCTGTACGCTTGCATGTCACACAAGTCCGCTTGCCATTGTTCGTCGATACCTTGGACGACCACACGATTGCGTAGAAAACGACGACGATACGGTTTATGGAGTGTATATGACGGTTGAGACCGTATCCAAGCTAAGACTGTGCTCTTTTTTATGCCTTTTGAGCGCATAGCCCTTGCCAGTTTGGCAACACCTCCAAAGCAGCAACATTGTTTGGGTCGTAATAGGCTTGCTGGAGTAGACGTTCGATATTCTTCTTCTTCTTCTGTGCTACGGTCTGCTTGGGTTTCCTGGGTGCCATCGACTGCCACAATACGACCACCACAACACGCTAGCATACAACGTATACGTTTCAATAAGTTACGGCACGTTAGTATGGGACGGTCTTTAAAACATACCATCCTTAGCGGTGTTCAACACCAAATGATTAGTCCAATGCTGGGTCATTCCCCTTTATAGACAAAAATCACACTATTTGGGTTTTATAAGTTCTTTATTACATAACTTTATATATACACTGCTTAAAAGTCTTATTAAAGTCCATATAATATCCATAAGGGTATACGTCTGTTGTACACGAAGGTTAACAAAGTTCAAAGTCCATAATACCCATAAGGGTAAGTGTACATGCCACGTCGTACACGTTTGTTGTACACGACCTTGAAGGACTTGGTTTCTGATACGGTATGCAACGTACGGGTCGTCACATTGCGTCGAATGGTGTGGGGATGGTCACTTGACGCACAGGGTTCCCATGACCCTCCAACAATTCCACCATGCTATCCAAATTCACTGTTTCTGTGGTACCTAGATTCATGCGTAGTCCTTTGACTTTGCACACGGTCTTGCCATGGTTGGTCTTGTACCCATAACTCTTGGGTCCTGTGGCCACATAGTGCACGATGTGTTCTTCTGGATCAAGTTCGCTGGTTAGTTCTCCCAAGTAATCGCCAAGTGGTGGTTTCCATTGACCAGGACGCCACGTAAAGATGACACTGTCTGTATCGTGGTACAAACATCGTTCCCCCAAACCATCCATGACGTCATACAACTTGAGACGCGCATACGCTGTGGTGTAAGCAGCAAAGACAACGTTGGTGTGTGCTTTCGTCTTCAGAAACTTCTCTGCCATCTTGTAGTGAATCTGCACCATTTCCTCGTTCACGATCAACACATCACTCACTTCGATGCTGTCGTCTGTCATCAGATCGAAGTACTTTTCTGGACTTTTCACGTACTCGGTACGTCTCCGATTCGATTGCTCGCCAAACTTCCCCCACATGCAATTCAGGAACATTTTGGCGACAGAGCGAAGACCTGGATTCTTCTCGATACGTTCACGATCCAATCGAATGCCTTGATGTTCTTCATACTGTTCCACGTACCGGACCTTGTCTTCTTCCGTCTCGCACCAACTTGGCCATCCTGAAGCTTCTTGCTTGTACTTGAGAAACGTCTTGATGTACTCTTCGAACAAGCGTTCCCATTGAGCCCAGTGCCACACCTCACACACTTTCATCACTTTATACCCTTTCTCCAGAGCTTTGAACAGTTCCACATGCGGCCACGTGCCGGTAAAAGCGCGTTCTTCCTCAGTGTGCGTGCATGGATGATCTTGGTTCTCTTCTTGAGCACAGGTGTAACACAAGGGAAACATCAGCTTGTCGTTGATGCGTACGGGAAGCACTTCCACCCAAGTAAACATCCTTGGGTGGAAGGACACGTACTTTCATCAATCCGCGATACAGGTGCAGGTCTTGTTGGATCTCGTCGTTCACCAGAACTTCTGGATGTCCCACAGGGTACTCACACGTGACATTCACGTACCGGTACAACGACGTGAAATCCTAATAGTGGAGTTGCTCGTCATCCTTGGCTTCGCATCGTAAACGGATTGCATTGGAACGTCCACCAAAGAAACTCTCTCGGGGCTCCAAGGGCTTGCACTTCTCCACGTCACCGACCATCGCTTGTATCCTAGGGGTTGCTGACAGTTCACGATCAAACTCACATTCCCACACTTCCACGAGGTGGTAACCAGCCCGAGTAATAAAAGTGCGCACGTTGCACGTGTCATGGTAGAGATCACCCATAGTAGTGCCAGAGAAAGGATTCTTCGTGTCCTTCGTGTAGCACTTGGGACATCCGTGATAGAGACATCCATGGTATTGGTACACGGTATGAGTACTCTCGGCATACCCGTCGACCTTGTACCGTCCAACCTTGAATTCCCCTTCGCTCGTGCCAGCGTGACAAATATGCACTTCTTCAATGATGTGCCTGTACTCGAGCCACTGTAATGCTTTGAGCGAGTGCACGTCGCGTCCACGGTATCCTTGAGCAGGAATCACAGCAACGGTGTTGGCCTTGAGAAATTTGGTGCGCAAAATAAGACTGCACATCGATGCAATGGTGACCGATGTGTGAAACGGATGGACGTCACCCGTTGCCATGGTAAGCTTGTCAAAGGCCAACACAGCTTTCTTCAGCACTTCAACGTCTTGATGACAATAAGACGCCAGTTCTTCTTGGAAATTGAACACGGCACCACGTGCGACTTCGTTCTCGTACCACGTGCTTAACGCATCAGCATCTTTCTTCGTCATGTTTTCAATGCCATAATACTTGAGATCAGGCATAGGTCCCACGTACGTTTGGTTCTCTGGGGTGTTGAAGAAATGTGGAAAGTCGCCTTTGCGCACCTCTTGATCAAATCCCATAGCTTTGGGAAGTTGACGCAATGCCATCTGGAGATAATTCAACGTGCACTTCATACTGATCTTGAGATCTGGGAGTCCAAGCATCGTGATCTTTCCTCCATTAAAAATAACAGTAGGCTTGAATGCATTCTTGAACAAGTACTCCAAGATAGGATAGGCATCGTACCCTTTAAAGTTGTGTGCCAAACACGTGTATCCTGCATTGCTTCCACCAAACAACCATTGACAAAACTCGTCCAGAGCTTGTTCCCCTTGGAAACCACGTTTACGCAATCCGCACGTTTCACAATTAGGATGTGAGTCTAAGGGTAGATCACGACAGTCCTCACACAGTTTCTGGACACCCACAAAATTGACCCGATGTTGCATGCCCAGGGGTTGAGCCTCAAAATCAAAGATGATGAGCCGCAATTGATCCTCCTCGTTCTTCTTCCGTCCTGTCACTGCTGCTGCTCCTACGGGAACATAACACAAGTGATCCTTGTCGACCATCTTTTTGCAGACGTGACATACGTATTCACCACACTTGTGAGGTTTGCCTTCCCGTCTCTTGTCTAAGACATCCACCGTCGTAAGACATTCTTCACACTTGTGTATCTTCTGACACTGCGACCATTTCTCTTGATTATTCGCGGGACCATGTTTTTTCACGCGACGATGGTTGTCAAAACATTGCTGGGAAAGGAAGTAACGGTGACAGTCGGTACAATGTTGCCAGTTCCGTCGTATGGCATCATCATCTTCTGGGTCACTCGGGGGAGAACAGTTCTCTTCACCACAGCAACGACATCGGATATTGCACTTGTGCGTGTCACGACTTGTGTATCCCTTGTTACATTTGGTACAGAAGTAGTTTCTTCCCAGGAGACCTGGCATGCTAGTGATAAAATGGTAATGGCCTTCTTTATGGTACAAGTACAAATGATATTTAGGATCCTCCAAATCACCTTGCCAAATAATGCCATTCATATGTTCTCTAGACACGACGTAGAGCTTAATCCCTTGTGGAGCCAAATACGTTTGGAACTTTTCAGTTCTTCAAGACCACACGCTCCTTCAGGGACGTCAGCTTGTTGGTGCAGTTCTTTCGCTTTTTTAAGCTGAGCCAGATTATCTCTGTTTCTTGACCACTGTCTATACATGTTCTTATACTCCTGTGTTGTTCCGGTATGGAAGGCGATTCCAATCGCGATCGCACGTGCAGCACAAAGATTATCCTGATTACGTACTGGTACAATAGATCTTTTCATCTTCGTCCATGCCTTCGGATCCGCACAATCCGCACTTCTTAGAGTGCTTTTTCTTCTCACCAGCTTGGTCATCGTCGTCATCATCATCGTCATCATCATCATCAACAGTAGTATAGTCATCATCATCATATCCACCATGACCACCACGGGGTGTACGTGCTCGTATCACGTGCAACTGAAACAGGCCATTGAGAACAAATTCCTCGTTAGATTGCACAATGGTTTCAATCTGTCCCATAATCCTTTGCGGTGTCAACTGTTCCCGTAGCATAAACGGTAACGATATGGGATTCTTCAGAGCTGGAGCATTCAACGTCACGCGAGCAAAGTCCTTTTTAGGTACACCTTTGAGCGTTTCTTCTAGCACACTGTCAAGAACACGTTCTACATCTTGCATGGCTTCTTGTACAGTTGCTCGTAGAGGAAGATTGATGTTTAAATCATAATCAGAACAATCGGTTTTCAGCTTACGCGAACGACGACTGTGGACTTCATTCAATTGGTACGAAATATCATCCTCCTCCTCCTCCTCCTCCTCCTCCTGCTCATCATGGGTACGCTTGACACCTCTTCCAATTTGATTGTCAACATCTTCTGGTGGTGACGGTGACGACAGTGGTGATGGTTGATTGTTAACATCTTCTGGTGGTGACGGTGACGGCAGTGATGGCAGTGGTGATGGTTGATTGTCAACATCTTGGGGTGGCGACGGTGGTGGTGATGGCTGTGGTGTTTGTGGTCTATCGGTAGTCAAATGCTGTTGATGTAGCTCTACCAAACTTTGTGCCATATCAATCTCGTCTTGCATCTCACAATCGATAAAATCATCAACAAATCCTTCCTCTTCTACTTCAACCTCTGGTGGTGGTGGTGGTGGTGGTGGTGGTGGTGGTGGCGGTGACGGTTGGTCATTCAAATACCGCTCAAAGAGCTCTGCAAAACTTTGTGCCATAAAAACGTTACCATCATCTTGCATGATCCAATCGATAACATCGATAGCATTTTCTTCCTCTTGTACTTCCACCTGTGAAGACGAAGGTGGATGGTCTTGAGCATTCAAATACTGCTTTTCCACACTTTGTGGAACCTTAGTAGCATCATCTTGCTGGATCCAATCATTAGAATGTCCTTCCTCTTCTACTTCCACCTGTGGTGATGGTGGTGGTGGCGGTGGTAGTTCTCCCAACTCAAACTGATCTATCCAAGTAGGTTGTTGTTCCTCCTTCAAATCATACAATTCCCTCTGTTCTTCTTCCAACATATCTCCGAGAGATGTTTCTTGTTCTCTCGCCGCCATTACTTCTTCTTCTTCTTTTTCCATCATTTTCTTCAATATTCGGAGTGCTTCTTCTATTTCATCTTCCTCACTTATTCCTGACATCTTTCTTCTTCCTCCTCCTACAACGATGAGCAGAGGAAGACTGTGATCTCAAACTGAGTTCTCGCCTTTTATAATAGCGGAATGACGTCATCAGATCGAAATCCCTGTAATTTGATTGGTGCGTTAAGCACGCATTCTGATTGGCTGAAATCCAAATTCTAGCCTTCTGATTGGTGGATTTCGATCCAAAAATTGACCTTTGGACTCTGATGACCTTTGATGACCTTGAGCCTGTTTCCTTGGGCGTCCGAATCAAAATACTCAAATGTGATTTGTGGATTTCGATCCGCTGATAAATTGACCTTTGGACTTTGACCTTTGGATTCTAACCTTTGGACTCTGACCTTTGAACATCGGATCGAAATCCCTGTTATTTGATTGGTGCGTTAAGCGCGCAATCTGATTGGTTGCGTGATTCTAGCCTTCTGATTGGTGGATTTCGATCCGTTGATAAATTGACCTTTGGACTCTGATGACCTTTGGACTCTGACCTTTGAACATCGGATCGAAATCCCTGTAATTTGATTGGTGCGTTAAGCACGCAATCTGATTGGCTAAAATCCTAATTCTAGCCCTCTGATTGGTGGATTTCGATCCAAAAATTGACCTTTGGACTCTGATGACCTTCGATGACCTTGATCCTGTTTCCTCGGTGGTAAGCATTAAAATCTGATTGAGGGCTTCGAACCACCAAATTGACCTTTGGACCCTAATGTCTAACCTTATCCTCCTCATAGGACACTAGGACAAGTAGGACGCTAGGACAGATAGGACACTAGGACAGATAGGACACTACTAGGACAAGTAGGATACTAGGACAAGTAGGACACTAGGACAGATAGGACACTAGGACAAGTAGGACACTAGGACAGATAGGACACTAGAACAGATAGGACGCTAGGACAGATAGGACACTAGGACACTACTAGGACAAGTAGGACACTACTAGGACACTACTAGGACACTACTAGGACACTAGGACAAGTAGGACACTACTAGGACACTACTAGGACAAGTAGGACAGATAGGACACTAGGACACTACTAGGACAAGTAGGACACTAGGACACTACTAGGACACTACTAGGACAAGTAGGACAGATAGGACAAATAGGACACTAGGACAGATAGGACACTAGGACTCTACTATGACACTACTAGGACAAGTAGGACACTAGGACACTACTAGGACACTACTAGGACAGATAGGACACTAGGGCGCTAGGACTGGTAGGACACATAGGATAATTTCCGAACATATCCGAAGACCTCCGAACACTTTCCGAACACTTCCGAAGATCACCCGAACACTTTCGAAGGTCTTCCGAAGACCTTCCGAACACTCGAAGACCTTCCGAAGACTTTCCGAACACTTCCGAAGGCCTTCCGAACACTTTCCGAAGATCACCCGAACACTTTCCGAACACTTCCGAACAGTTTCCGAACACTTCCGAAGATCACCCGAACACTTTCCGAATGTCTTCCGAAGACATTCCGAACACTTCCGAAGACCTTCCGAGCACTTCCGAAGATCACCCGAACACTTTCCGAATGTCTTCCGAAGACATTCCGAACACTTCCGAAGACCTTCCGAGCACTTCCGAATACTTTCCGAAGTTCTTCCGAGCACTTCCCGAAGACCTCCCGAGCACTTTCCGAAGACCTTCCGAACACTTCCGAAGATCACCCAAACACTTCCCGAAGGTCTTCCGAAGACCGTCCGAAGACCTTCCGAAGACCTTCCGAGCACTTCCGAAGACCTTCCGAACACTTCCGAACACTTCCGAAGACCTTCCGAGCACTTCCGAAGACCTTCCGAACACTTCCCGAAGATCTTCCGATCGAAATTATACTTTAGGTTACATATTATTTATGAATTTATAATTAGTCTACCAACCTGACTACGAAGCTTCCATTCTTTGCTCAAACTGAGTTCCACGCATCTTTGTGAATACCTCACAGCGCTCACACACTAGCTTTTATAGATAAAGTGCTGTATCATAAAGTGCTGTATCATAAGTGATGTATCATAAGTGATGTATCATAAGTGATGTATCATAAGTGATGTATCATAAGTGATGTATCATAAGTGATGCATGGGGCAGAATGAGTGGACATGTCGATATGCAAATGATATGCATATCGAATTATCTCACGCTCTGTGCCCGCGAACTTCGATTCAATGCTCGTGAAATACAAAGGAAACGCGTGAAAACAGCTCACTTCCATGGGTAAAGTAAACATTTCCTCAAAATCTAGTGTCTTACTAAAAAATGTAACGGCGGATTTCGATAGCAGAAATGTTGATCTACAAATCTATATCTTCCGTTTAGCATTTGATGAAAAATTGGACTGCGCAGTTGATTTCAAAGTTCGTGTATTTTTAAGCCATTTTGTGTGAGATCGTAGTTTCAAAGTAGATTTGTGCAAAACTTTCAATAAACTTCGAAAAATGTAACGCCGGTAAAGGCTTCTTCTTTCTGTATATTCAATTATAAGATCAAAATTGGAACTTGGAAGTTTTACGTCGACTGCGCAAGTTAGTTTGTTTAGCAGTAATAAGCTAATTCCCTAATTGATATGCATCTCGACGGAAAATTAAGCTGCTTCGTATTCATATCGGATAGCTCGATTCATGGCCTTATTTACTCCCGTGGGAGAAACTAACTTCTTAAGCTCCGCCCTCGAAACTCTGAACGAAATAGGCGCCACCTATAAATTCCTAGTTAAGCTTCGTCGATTTACTGGCGGGTTTTTTAAGGATTCGTTTTTAAAGATACCGCAAAATGAGTTATTCACTAAACTTAGGAAAGGGTAGATCATGGTTATAATGAAACTGTCGGATCATTTGTTATGAAGTTCGCAGTAATATAAGTCTTTCGCCATTTCCAGTTCTTATGAGGCGCATCAACAAAAGTTAGAGAAAATAGAAAAACACGAGCGAAGCAAGCTTTAATTTGATACAAAACACTTAGTATTAAATAGTGGCAGTGAGAGTTTGCGACGCGGAAAAAAGAAATGGCAGTAAAGCCGCTTAAAACATTCGCTGTTTTCTACGCCGTGTTTAAAATCGCATCAGTAAAATGTGCACATTAGAAATCTGAGTTAAACAAGCAATTAAGCTTTAATTTTGTAGGAGAAAATGTGCTAGGGATATCCGCTGCAAAAAAAAAGAGACTGCCTGAGACGAGAGATTTGAGAGCCTGAGGTGTGAGATTTAGCGGTTCTAGAAGAGACAATGCACCCTTTTGTTCTCCGCGCTCTCTTTTTTCAGTCTTTTGTTTCTCAATTTCTTTGAGTTCTTAATTAATGCAAGCACGACACAGTCATAAGAGAAATATCTTTAGTATGCGACCATCGTTCGTGTTAGCTACGACTATAAAGGATTTGAGGTGAATTTAAGCAATGGCGTCGCGAAAATGTTGCACCATGCTATTACCGATCATCGTTCAAGTATGTTACAGACGATAGACTGCAAGAGTTATTCAGGTAAGAAACGACACTAGATTAATCACGCACATAGGCAGACTCTTTGCAAACGTATGAACTATTGTTGATCACACCAATTTACGCAGTTTTACATGTTTTACCCAGTCTAGTGCGCTTTTGAAAATAACGACAGTTTTAAGCGTCTTTGCCGGCATTTTGTTCTTCGAACTCGTAACGCACGTGTATTTCAACTAAACATACTCCAGGACTTGCTTTACTGTATCTGCGGCGTTCATTCGCGCTAACACACAGCATTTGAATCTTGTTCTTCGCGGTTTTCAATGTCTTACCATGTTTATAGATGCGCTTTAAAACTTTTCAGTAGCCAAAAGGGAAGTTTGCATAACTTGGATTTCTCTCTAACCGGTCAAATGGCAAGTAAGAAAAACCTCTTGTCAATCATTTTTCTTGATTGACACTTTCTCGAACAGATCTAGATTTTCGGAGGTTTTTCGGAGTAACCGAGTCTTATCCGAGGTTACGATTCATTGACTGCCCCCAGGGAGCCATCAAACCGGCGGCCAATCAGATGCCTTTTAGGTAGAACATGAATTTTAATCAGTTAGAGTTAATGAGGCGGTCAGATGTCCCTGATTGTATAGCAATTCTGCCCCATGGTATCATAAGTGATGTATCATAAGTGATGTATCATAAGTGATGTATCATAAGTGATGTATCATAAACTGATGTATCATAAAGTGATGTATCATAAATTGATGTATCATAAAGTGATGTATCATAAAGTGATGTGTTATAAAGTGATGTATCATAAAGTGATGTATCATAAGTGATGTATCATAAGTGATGTATCATAAGTGATGTATCATAAAGTGATGTATCATCTGCGCTAGAAACGTGCTGCGCTGGATCCCCGACCACGTGGTTAGTGACTCATAATTAGTGACTCATATCAGCAACTCATATCCCCGACCACGTGGTTTGTAGTGTGGATCCCCGACCACGTGGTTGCTAGTGTCAATCGCCGACCACGTGAGTGTCAATCCACAACACTTTTGAAATTTTACTTCCGGTTTCATATCCACATCACTTTGACAGGGATTACTTCCGGTGCTCATATCCATACCATATACTACTCATAATCCTATACTGTACATTTCATAGCATTAATGTGTAAGTCAAATGCAAATGCTCGGCCCAGATTCTGGACTCCTTACCCTTCTTTATACCAATACCAAAGCCTTTCGGTACCCATTTCTTACTTATACCAAGCCTGAAAACCCTACCCCTTTAGGGCCGAGCATCCCCGTTTAGTCCCCCGGGGGGCTAATATATAGCATAGACTGTGTACCAATAATGGTATGTAGATAAAATTGATAAAATATTGATTGTAAAGACGTTTCGTTGCTACTGCCACTTCAGTGTAACGCATATCTTATCCGTCATCCGTTTAACATTTAAGCGCTTTACAATCAATATTTTATACATTTTATTTAAAGCATTAAATATATATTTTCACTAAAATAATATCAAATCTGTAATTTGGGATTCAAGAAAAAAACATCACTCGACTGTTAATTCCACAGTAAAATGAATTTCCCATTTGAACGAAATTAATTTCTGACATTTTCTCATCTAATCCTTTTCGATTTTCATCCTTCTATTAGCCCTTGCATCTGTCACATGTGTCTGTGCCACGTACAACTAGCTGCAAGACGGTGCAACGTAGAGCTTTAGCTGTTGAGCAGTTTGGGCAAAACATCAGTGGTGGAGAAAATGATGATATCCAGAGGCAGAGGAAAGCGGAGTTACAAAGAATGGGCGAAGAAGAACGACAAAAGTTTGCCAGGGAGGCTGGTCTGAGAATACATGTATCTGAAGAAGAGGGCCTGGCGATGAAAGCAGACTTGGGAATACCCTGGAACAAATTAAGACAACTAAGAAAGTTAGTATTTGATAAAGGCAATCAATCATTTTTCAAAGAGGGGAGGGGTGGGAAAAAAAGAGAAATCTAATTTACCACAATAGAATGATACATGTACCTGAAGGAAATACACATAAAACTTGGTGCCAACAAAAATATTGTAACAGACTGGTTATATCATGCATTTCCATACATATTATTTTTCTTAAGTGTTACAATTTAACTCATTTGGCAGGTCAGCTGTTTGCAATTCACTGGACCTCAAGGCAGGAATAACTATAATTTAGGATGTGGATTTTTTTATTGGCCTTATAGTAGCACCACAGTTGGTTTCCAATGAGAGTTACTTTTTTTCCTATTTTATTTTAAAGATGGCTCACAAGCTTTGGAGTGCAGTTAGCTAGCGAGAAGAAGCAGCGTGAACTGTCTGAGCAACAAAAACTTACCAATGTTTATGCTGAGCACATGCCATTCATGTTCAACAAGAGTGGAGGTGGGACAGAGATCCGTCTAGCTGTATGTTCACAAGTTGAGGACCTTACAGCCTTGGTCTATGGGCATCTTGAACAGAACATGATGTAAGTTAGGGGGATTATATAAAGTGACCCTTTATGGAAGGGGGTGGGGGTCAACAAATAAATTGTTATATTTATTTGTACATTAATATTTTAATTTTAGGCACAGAAATCTAACCTGGCACAATGGTATAATACCTGATCAGGAGATATGGATTAAGTTCGGTGGTGACAAAGGTGGGGGCACATTTAAGCTGATGTTTGTGACAACATTTGAGGCACCAGACAATGATCACAACATGGAACTTGGCGTGCAGAGGTACATGTGGGATATTGAAGATCTGGAGAAGCAAACATGGAGGTTAGTGATACAAACATTATGTAAGCTTATTAGTTATGTTATGCATTTTAACAAACTGAATGATCAAGGGTTCGAGTCACAAGTTTGTCACAGGTTAGCAAATGCCATTGTATACTCAAATAATGGCTTGCTTCATTTTTTTTTCTGCACAAGTGTTGATGAATGCATTCTGGAATACCCCCTCCTAAACATTCCACAGTCAGACTAGGTTGGTCTAAAATAGTTTATTAACAATAAAGTTCCTACAGATGTACCCTAACATCCTATGATTTTTGGCCTTTTTAAATATTCCTGCATTGAAAAAATGCTATAATTTTTTTTCAGACAAAGAAATCAAGCTCTTCATGGCATCATATCGATCTTCCTTCCCTAAAGCAACAGTTATTCCAAAGATGCACATCCTGGAAGACCATGTAGTCCAATGGATTAAGATGTACAACACTGGATTTGGTTTGTTTGGTAGGACTTTTAGGTAGAACATGAATTTTAATCAGTTAGAGTTAATGAGGCGGTCAGATGTCCCTGATTGTATAGCAATTCTGCCCCATGGTATCATAAGTGATGTATCATAAGTGATGTATCATAAGTGATGTATCATAAGTGATGTATCATAAACTGATGTATCATAAAGTGATGTATCATAAAGTGATGTATCATAAAGTGATGTATCATAAAGTGATGTGTTATAAAGTGATGTATCATAAAGTGATGTATCATAAGTGATGTATCATAAGTGATGTATCATAAAGTGATGTATCATCTGCGCTAGAAACGTGCTGCGCTGGATCCCCGACCACGTGGTTAGTGACTCATAATTAGTGACTCATATCAGCAACTCATATCCCCGACCACGTGGTTTGTAGTGTGGATCCCCGACCACGTGGTTGCTAGTGTCAATCGCCGACCACGTGAGTGTCAATCCACAACACTTTTGAAATTTTACTTCCGGTTTCATATCCACATCACTTTGACAGGGATTACTTCCGGTGCTCATATCCATACCATATACTACTCATAATCCTATACTGTACATTTCATAGCATTAATGTGTAAGTCAAATGCAAATGCTCGGCCCAGATTCTGGTTTGTCACAGGTTAGCAAATGCCATTGTATACTCAAATAATGGCTTGCTTCATTTTTTTTCTGCACAAGTGTTGATGAATGCATTCTGGAATACCCCCTCCTAAACATTCCACAGTCAGACTAGGTTGGTCTAAAATAGTTTATTAACAATAAAGTTCCTACAGATGTACCCTAACATCCTATGATTTTTGGCCTTTTTAAATATTCCTGCATTGAAAAAATGCTATAATTTTTTTTCAGACAAAGAAATCAAGCTCTTCATGGCATCATATCGATCTTCCTTCCCTAAAGCAACAGTTATTCCAAAGATGCACATCCTGGAAGACCATGTAGTCCAATGGATTAAGATGTACAACACTGGATTTGGTTTGTTTGGGGAACAAGGCATTGAGTGCATTCACCACCAGTTCAACAAAATGAAAGCAGATTATGCTGGCGTGAGAAATGACAAAGATCAGGCAAAGTGGATAATGGAGGAACATCATCGGTGATGCCATCCAGAAAATATATCCCACACTCCAACAACAAAAAGAAGAAAGAAATTAGTTGAAGAGTAACAAAGATTCATTTAAGGCACTGTCATGTACACCAATTCTGAGAGCAAAACATAATGTGCAACTTCCAGAAAAATCCATACCCCACCACAGTCAGGAATTGGAAATCCCAGAGGGACGTTGGTCAATTTACCTGACATTCCAGAGGGTTAAGCTGTTATTTTTCATACAAATATTGCAATTCCAGAGGGTGTATATTTGCCTTTGTCACACGGCAGCCATCTTGGATTTTTATAATACAGCGAAACAGGCATGAAAGCGAGGCCAGGCATGTTAGCTCACCCACGCATAGTCTTCTTTGTAAGAAAAAATTCAAGATGGCTGCTGTGTGACAAAGGCGAATGTGGTGTATATGTCTGGGGGAGAAGGGCATGGGGTCTTTAAGAGCATTCTTTCTATGTAATGCAGTAATAATCTTGCCAAAGAAAACCCGGCGTAACAAATCGATAGAAATCTATCATCGAAAACTGATCGATAAATCGATATTTGTCGATCAGATTGACCGATCATTATCGATTAGTATCGGGAATCGATAAAAATCGATAGTCACAGCCATCCCCGTCAGATCGATAAAAATCGATATCACTTGATATATAAGTATAACATAACACTGTTCCAGTCAAAGATAAACGTTATTTAAATTTATTGTGTCTCGAGCAAGAACGCAGCAGACGAGCAGCAAACTATAACATGCTAGACAAAGATCCGAGAAGTGGACTACCCATACCCCATACCCTGGGGAGAGGCCGAAACTCTGCCCACCAACGTTTGCGTTGTTTCTCGGAAACTCAGATCTCTAATTCTTTGGACCTCGAGCCTCTGGTTTCCAGGGTGAACTATTAGAGGCATCTTTTCAAAGAATCGATACATTAAACAATCCTGTGCTTGTCGATACAAATCAATGAAAATCGATATAATTATTGAAAAATCGATAATCACAACAGAGCTAGCGATCAATTTTTATCGATTGTCGATAAAATCAATCGATTAAACTCGATTAGTATCGACAAATATAGATTTTATTTGGGTATCGATTTATCGATTTGTTACGCCGGGAAGAAAATCATGAAAAAAATTGATATATATATGTTTCACAGAGAAGCAGCAAACTAAATTGGCTACCAAGTGGGATTTCATAGTTACCCTTTAAGGTGACTCATTCGAAATTCAAAATGCACCCAACTGTGTCTAGAGCGCAAATCTGCGTCGTCAAACTAACGGCTATAACTTTTGTGTCTTTTCCTCTATTGTTATAATTATTTTTTCAAATCCTACTTTACTGATGTATAAATATGCTACTGGGAACCGATCTTCTTGAAAACATTTTTGGAAGTCACAATCTAAATTTTTGTGAGGCCCTAATTTCATATTCCGGTCGTACTAGAAAAAAATTTTGCCGGTTTTTTTGGCTGAAATTCCAGGAATCGATTCCAGTTGTAGTGATCTCAAATCAAGTGAAGTTACAGAAAATTCGTCGGAACAGAAACGCGGTAATAAAAATACCGTCAGTTATGGTCAACTTTTGCCATATTAGAACGCTGATTCTGCTTGGCTTGAATTGAATTTTAATAGTGCTCCGAAAACTCATTATTTGGGCTCTTCCACTGGCACTATGTTGTATAGTAATGTATTAAACTTTACCGAAGGTCAGATTGTAAATACCATGAAATACTAAAATGTTCGAACATTATCTACTGAGGAAAGAAATTGTGAAAGCGCAATGAATTTATTACAAGAATGTCGAGTTAAAATGTGTTGTTATTACGTATTATTTCTTGCTAAGATGTATATAGACGAGAAGCTTGTGGCATTGGTAATATTTCCATTTCCAGCCGATAAATGAAGATAATACAAAGCAAAAGCGACTCCGAATAACATGTTAAACAGAAGTGCAATATTTCGGTTTTACTTCAAACCATTATCAAGCAAGACTAAACGCAGTGGAGGGACTAGAACAATACAAGCTCTTTTGTGGCCTTGATACCATTGTTCAGAGAAGGCACGCATTTCTTAATTAGCAAAGATTCCAGGAAGCACAGTTCAACAAAGTTCGTATTAATCGCGAGAATGTTGGTGTTTGAAATTACAGTGCTACGAGTAAATGCTGCGGTATTTACAATAGGCTGTTTGTTTTTGATAGCTTCTGGCAAATTATGTAGATCTACTAAATATTTAAAAGCCTGACAATTAACAAGGTGACAATGCACAGCCGAATGCTCTTCAGTAGAGTGCTCTTCTAGCCTAGTAATTAAGCAACGGTCTGTTTTGCCAATGTACATTTCATTACAAGCGGGGCAAACAAAGCGGTATATAACATGTGACTTAAGGTTTTCGGGAGAGGGGTCTTTGGCGGAGCAGTACATAACAACTTTCTTTGTCTTAAATATGATTTTCAAGTTTACATTAGGGACGAGCCACCGCTTTAGTTTCTTTAGTAATCTATGGGCAATCCTTTCTCCTTCACGACCTGCGTACGGAATATGGATCCAGACAGTTTTGTCATCCGGGTTAGGCGGGGTCTTGGGACGACGAGGGTGTTGGCGGGCGGCATAAGATTTAACAAGTGCAGAGGCCACGCGTTTAGGGAAACCATTCCACGACAGGAAATTTCTGATGGTTGAAGTCTGCTTAGTAAGTAGCGCTCCTGTAGAACAGATCCGCGAGGCACGGTTGTAGAGACACCTGGCCCAAGCTGTTTTCCGCCACCAGGGTTCAAAACTGTCGAAGGCGACATATTGCCCGGTATTAGTGTCTTTCCGAAAAACGTCTATAGTTGTCCGGTCAATTGCAAGGTCTAGAAAGTGGACATTACCATCGGGAAAGGTGTCTACTGTAAAGTTAAGGTTGTTGTGGAAACTATTTAGTGCTTTTAGAATTATCTACATAATTTGCCAGAAGCTATCAAAAACAAACAGCCTATTGTAAATACCGCAGCATTTACTCGTAGCACTGTAATTTCAAACACCAACATTCTCGCGATTAATACGAACTTTGTTGAACTGTGCTTCCTGGAATCTTTGCTAATTAAGAAATGCGTGCCTTCTCTGAACAATGGTATCAAGGCCACAAAAGAGCTTGTATTGTTCTAGTCCCTCCACTGCGTTTAGTCTTGCTTGATAATGGTTTGAAGTAAAACCGAAATATTGCACTTCTGTTTAACATGTTATTCGGAGTCGCTTTTGCTTTGGTAATATTTAGTAAGCAAGTTTGAACATCTTGCGTGCTTATTTGATATAGAAGAAAATTGTTAAAGTTACGGCGGTCGCCCTCTGGTCATGCACGCAGATTTGAAGCTGTCTTGTTTATGAATGGTAATGAAATCTCGCATTTTGCCAGGGGGACACAGTAGGCCAACTCTAATCATCGAACAAAGAAAACGTTTATCGTCGACTCTTTTTTTGTTCCATAGGGACTTAACAGACAATTGCTATTTTCGGAGCGTGACTGCTATTGATTAGATTTGGCTTAATGAGCTCCCCCTGGAAAAACTTCAGATTTCATTATCGTTCATAAACAAGAGAGCTCCAAATCTGCGTGCAAAACCAGAGGGCGAATGTCGTAACTTTGTAATTTTCTTCTATGCCAAATAAGCAAATATAATGGTCAAACCGGGTTACTAAGTTTTACCAATGCCACAAACTTCTCGTCTATATAAATCTTAGCAAGAAATAATACCTAATAACGACACATTTTAATGCGACATTCTTGTAATAAATTCATTGGTCTTTCACAATTTCTTTCCTCGGTAGATAATGTTCAAACATTTTAGTAGTTCATGTAATATTTAAAAGCCGACTATGAGGACTTGACGGGATTTCAAAGTCCGCGCAATTAGTTCCAGTCCGAGGCGAAGCCGAGGACTGGAACTAATTGCGTGGGCTTTGAAATCCCGTCAAGTCCGAATAGGAGGCTTTTGAATTACTTCAAATACTCAATAATTATTCATGACCTAATTAGCCAACACAGAGGGAAAACGATCAAAGTTGAAACATCTCCATTTATTTATTTTTAATTCCTTGGTCATTTGAAATACTCAGCCTGTGACATAATTTTCAATCACCAACCCCTCTGTACCCTACCCAAACAGGATTTATCAATATAATTATATTTTTTTACTTGTGAAACTTGAATTACGTCACTAGTCATGCGCACAAATGAAAAGGTCAAGATTGTTTCCACAAAGCCTGTCCCACATGAATTAAAGTTGGCGGCGCACATGCATATTGTCTGGTACAAGATCCTTTCTATTCTACATTTCCGAGAGAGGAGACCTGTGTCTTCTCACGGAACGTTTCTACAGTCTGCCTTTGTACGGCGTAGACTGAATAGTGCAAAAAAATTCGACGGGGAGAGGACCTTGAAATGATGAACTTGGATTGCGTCACTAGTCATGCGCAGAAGTGAAAAGATTAAGAGTGTTCCAAAAACCTGTCCCACATGGAGATTGGCGGCGCACATTCATATAGTCTGGAACAAGATCCTTTGTATTTTACTTCTCCGATAGAGGAAACGCGTGTCTTCTCACGGTACAGTTTCTACAGTCTGCCATTGCATGGCGCAAAGACTGACTAGTACAAAAACATTTCGATGGCGAGTGCCTTGAAATTATGAACTTGGATTGCGTCACTAGTCATGCGCAGAAGTGAAAAGATCAAGAGTGTTTCCATAAAGCCTGTCCCACATGGAGGTTGGCGGCGCACAAGCATATAGTCTCCGACCAAAATTCTTTGTATTGACTTCTCTGAGAGAGGAGACTTTTGTCTTCTCACGGAGTGGTTCCTACGGTCTGCCTTTGCACTGCGCAAAGACTGACTAGTAGAAAAACTTTTCGAGGGCGAGGACCTTGAAATTATGACTATTCATAGTTCAAAGGTCCTTGGATCTAGAAAACATTTCTAGATCCAAGGACCTTTGAACTATGAATATTCATAGTTCAAAGGTCCTTGGACCTTGAAAAGTTTTCAAGTCCCACTTGCAGTATCTTCCTGGGATTTCAAGGTACTGCACGTGGTACAAAATGAGAGCTCTGGTTGGCTGATTAGGTCATGAATAATTAATGAGTATTTGAAGGTATTTGAAATCGGACCCTCGATAAAGTTTAATACATTGCTATTCTCATTGCGTATAATTAATTAGAATGGCGAAAGATCGATTAAAATCATCACCACGTGACCAAAGGGGATCACATGACCACGCTAGTACTTAATCCTGCGTTCCTGCCATCTTATCATTCTGCCTTCGACCAGTTTGACATAAAGTTCGAGAGTGAAGTTTGATCGCCAGTATTGCCACTGAGTTGCAGCACCATTATTCCCTAGAAGAGCGGAGTTTTGTCATACTGTATGCTGTACGGATCTTCATACTACAGAGAGAAAGCGAGATTTTTGCCATCCTGGAAATGTTTACCTCGAGTCTCCCGATCTTGCGAAGCAAAACTCATAAGTATGTTAACAAGTTAAGTTTACTGCACTACTGTTCAGTTTTACCCTGAAGTGATTTATATGCTACCTTTGTATCTAATGGTCCTACTTCCATGCCTTGCTTATACAACGCTTGTACAAGTTTATACTGTATCTGTCGGTAATTTCTAGTCCATTGCTACTCGTTCGGATTTGCATATTTCTTCATGCGTATAACACGCAGAGTTCGCTTCCCGTCGCATTCCTTCGCCGTTTAACTTTAGTCATCTCCTGCCTGTAGTTTTCATCCCTTGTATTTTTAAAATGTCCTTCTTTCTTGCTAACTTTTACTTTGTATTTTTAGGTACCATGGTAGTTAATATTCTCTGCCTCCCCGGATACACAGTAATAATATGAATTCAATAAACTGTACTTGTTAATTGTTCTTTGACTGCATTATGTTTGCTTTATAACCATTATGTATCTTACATAATCTTCCAGCACTTTTTAAATCGGCCGGCTCATTTTCTACGCCGGGATGCCATCCAGCCTTACAATTTCTAAGGTTTGGGCCGGTGTAAATTTTCTACCGGGTTGTTAGCCAGCCTCCAATTTCATCAAGGACTGGGCCGGCAATAATTTTTATGGTGCCGGGTTCTTATCCTGCCTTAGCAATTTCTAGTAAGGCTAGGACCGGTGTAATTTTTATACCGGGTTGTTAGCCAGACTTCAATTTCTTCAAAAGTCTGGGCCAGCACTAATTTTCTTGTGCCGGGTTCGTTATCCTACCTTACCAATTTCTAGTAAGGCTAGGGCAGGTGTAATTTTTATACCGGGTTGTTAGCCAGACTTCAATTTGTTCAAAAATCTGGGCCAGCACTAATTTTCTTTTGCTGGGTTGTTATCCAGCCTTAACAATTTCTAGTAAGGCTAGGGCCGGTGGAATTTTTATACCGGGTTGTTAGCCAGACTTCAATTTCTTAAAGTCTGGGCCAGCACTAATTTTCTTGTGCCGGGTTGTTATCCAGCCTTAACAATTTCTAGTAAGGCTAGGGCCGGTGGAATTTTTTATACCGGGTTGTTAGACAGACTTCGATTTCTTAAAGTCTGGGCCAGCACTAATTTTCTTCTGGCGGGTTGTTATCCAGCCTTAACAATTTCTAGTAAGGCTAGGGCCGGTGGAATTTTTATACCGGGTTGTTAGACAAACTTCAATTTCTTAATGCCTGGGCCAGCACTAATTTTCTTGTGCCGGGTTGTTATCCAGCCTTAACAATTTCTAGTAAGGCTATGGCCGGTGGAATGTTTTATACCGGGTTGTTAGCCAGACTTCAATTTCTTCAAAAGTCTGGGCCAGCACTAATTTTCTTGTGCCTGGTTGTTATCCTGCCTTAAAATTTCTAGTAAGGCTAGGTGTAGTGTAACTTCTGTTGACCAAAGCTTGAGCCAGCTTTGATTTTTCTATGCCGGGTTGTTTGATAAAATACAAATAAAATGAAATGAAATGTTTTAAACTTGATCCCTCAAAGATATTATGAATTTAGTATTTATAGGTATGTCAATCATATTTTCGGTCATTTCGGACTTCAGACTTGCACCCCACTGGTTCTAAGATTGGGCTGACTTAAGCCGTATCTCCGTTTCGGCGGGGCTTTCTTGGTTCCAGTGGCGTGTAGGCCTGCCTTCCAACACACCAATTATATTTTCCCTTAGTACAGAAGTATACTCAGCTCCCATTGTTCCAAAAGGCAATTACAATTGATTGTATAACGGATTATGTCCTATATGATTATGAGCTGATTACTTATTGCAATTTGTAAGGCAGGCCTACTTACGCCACTGGACCAAGATAAGCCCGCACTCGAGGGCCATAAGTTAGAAACCTACTTGTATCGTTACTATGAAAGTCTTGTGAAATAAAGTTTCTTGTATTGTATTCTATTATAGGAAATCATCATATCCTCGGTAACAGTAGTAAAATCTTGTATACTTGACTGACATTTCAGTTTTCTGTATGGAGGTGATTATACTGCTAAGGACTGTGCACTTCTCCTCAACTTCGCATTAAAAAAATGTATGTCACAGTAAATGTATCAAAATCACACTCTTTCCACTTATCTAAAGTCGTAAGGATATTTTTGCAGGTGACAAGTCCCCGTTTCTATTTATCATTTTATTTCTCTCGGCCAAACTAGTAATAGTCCAATTTACCTGGTAGACCCGGTAAACAAACTCATTGGATTCAAGGAGATGGGCTCAAAAAGGGGATCCCATGACGTTTTCTCTCTCCCATTTTGTATTGACTATTTGCGCTTCTCGAGGTATTTTGCGCTTATTTGAGGATAAAGCCCTGAAAATTTCGGGACAGTTGGTATAGGTACACAGCCACTTTGTTGTTTAAGTACAGCCAAGTTCTCATATGCCAAGTTTCATGTTGCGTAGTTACCGGGCTTGTAGTCACGTGTTGGTACAAACTCTATAATGACAATCCCAACATTCGAGTAATTTCCCTGACACACGCGCACCAACGTGATTGTTATTATTTATTTTTGTACCTCATGACACCATTCTTCATCTGTATATCGATCCAGTTTCTAGCAGTAAAGGTGGCTATGAACTCGCTTTCAAGCTGATATTGACATTTTTTTTATTTTCAAAATTTTGATTCTCAACAAAATTAGCTAAAATTTGTAATTTAATTAATTAATTTGCGCCGGGGAGCACCCTTTACTTTTGGAAGAGGGCTTTTTCGTGGTATACTCCCGATTGAATTAATATTTTGTAACAAAGCTTCATGAATTTCACGAAGGAATTGCCACTGCAATTCCTTCCGCTTTATTAGAAAAAAAATATATATGTTGCCATGAAAACCAGCTTCACCTCGGCATGTAATAAAGTTTTGACCTCCTAGGGTCTGCATCCGCCACTGCTTCTTAAACTTGTCAACTCTCATTATGAAGATGTGACATCCTTATTAGCATCGCAATCCCCTTAGTACTCGTGATTTTCCCAATAATACGCATTCGGGCCATCACCGAAAAAAAAAAATTACATATATATTATTTTTAAGAATCCTAAATATCACGAGGCAACGGCTCTCACTAAGGAACGTTCCAAAATTTAAAACTGGACGAACATTAACTAGCTGTTAATTATACTCTTTTTGAGTATATTCAATTTCAAATCTTTATGAAGCTGTAAAGGTGATTTTATACATTCACATATCTCATTTTATATAGGAGCCATACCTTTAAGTTTAATCGTATTTCTTTTACAATTTGCAGCTCATACTAGAGACTCGCTGCAGTCGTTTAGGCAATATTTAGCAAGCGCATGCCAAAGAGGAAACAAGCAAAACGCGGGTTTAGTGAAATTAATGACGTCATTTATAAGGGGCGTTTTCTTTCAAAGCCAACGGACTTCAACTTCAACTTTATTATATATATATATTTTTTAAATATTACGAAGACAGCACACCACCTGCAAATAGCATAGCTAGTCGAGGCAGGCGGTGAGAGGACAAAGAAGCAGAGAGACGAAGCGTAAAAACGTGAAAAAAAAAGAAGAAAATTCGAGACAGTTTATAATAGAAGTAAAAGTTTTCTATGTTTTTTGGGGGGGTATTTATTTTCACAGTTTATTTTCAAAAACTCTCTTGAAAAAAACAAAACATGCTACGTATATTCGAACAAAAACAAGGAACTAGAAAGGCCGAAACTTATTTGTTTACAAATGAATAGTTTGTTATTTACATAAAAATATAATTCAAAGAGTTGACAAAGACGACAGTGAGATTTGAAAGTCGGTATTATGTGGCAGAGACTTAAAGGGTTTTGGACCTGACTCGCCATCGTCACATTCTCGTTACATTCCGACTCTATGCTTTCCATGCTTCGACTATGCCCGATGCAGAGGTTCTTCAGTTCTTAAGATGAAGAACTTGCTTATAAGATTTCGGCGGTCTTATGGACGTTGAGGCCGGTGAGTGATCAAAGAGCTTGCTCATAAGGAAAACAAGACATATGAAGCACGTTTTATATAGTACCTTCTACGGCTTGGACTAGATATAGAGTGCTCTACATGCGTAACCAACGGACCTATCAATCAGATTATCGAGCATACAGTATATTTGTGCAAGGTCTCCACTGGCAACAGAAAATTTCTTAAGAGCAAAGAGACGCCCATGTCTTTCTACAAACAGCAACTACATCGCAGTCGTAAGCCCAGCTGATGCCCTGAGAAACGTAGACCGCAGACACTTAGTAGGTTGAGGCGCATATTACTAGAAAGCTAAACTTATGTACTCCATATTCTATATAACCTTATAATATAACGAAGGCAGTTTAGAGGTGCAGAACGATTATATCATCGAATATGGCCAAGGACGAAACATTCTCATTTTACGAATTTTTCTACGCGTCTCTCTCAACACCTAAACGGACTGGAACAAGATTGTTCCATCATGCCCAAATTAATCCTATAATTAATTACTCGCCCTTCATGGTACCTACTAGCCTTGCTTTAATCTTACTAGCTACACCTGCAAGGGTGCTTGGGGCTCATACGCGTGCAGAAAATACTTTTGCCAATATCTCAAATAAGAAAATAGAGCAACGAAAGTTTGCTCGTCAATGTTAATTCCGCAGTACTAGCAAAATTTTGGATAATTGATGTTTCCATGGCAACCAAATTAAAGGGACCCACCCCATATTTTTCCTAATGTGGGACTTAACAACAAGATGCAAAATGGGGAACAGAAAAACCTCAATGTATTATTTTCCTTTACTGGGTTGATTCCTTCAACATATCTTCTTCTTAAGGCAAACCACCTGCATAATTAACAGAAACAGTTCTTTTCGATCTATCACGTAACCCTGGACAAAATAAACAAGATGTTATCAACTGCAAAAATTCATGAAGATTAGGAATCTAGGGTTAAAAGTTCGACCATAAGTTTTCCCCGTTTTTGATCGAAAGTTAATTGTAAACGATACTTAGCTACAGATAAAATGATGTTTCCATAGCAACCAAATATAAACATTTAATGCTGGTGACGTTTTACTCATACAAGTTCCACCTCTGTAACTATTGTCCTAATAATATAGTTGTTTGCAAAATTGCTGAGAAGCTTACTCATTGACGCCCAAATCTGTCACCTACAGTTCTGACTGTAACTGCAATACTGATAGTATAATAATAAATGGGTCCCGGAGCGTCATGCCAAGTTTCAACATCTTGCATCTTATTGGGCTGTCCCAAAAAATTGCCATACCTCCCCCTATATCGAGGAACTGCCTATTTTCAAAAATTGTTCTACCCCTGTGGAAATTCCATACTTTCTACAACCCGTTGGAAATTTGAAGCAACCACTGTGGAAATTCAAAATCTGCAAATAAATGCCCACGTAAATTTTGGAATAAAATAAATGGCCCTGTGGAAATTTTAGGGTCAAAATTTATGGCACCTGGATGAAACACTAAACACTATTAGCCCGGTGGAAATTCCAGTTCCTCGATAGTGAGGTAATAACAGATATAAAATGAAACAGCCCATATAAAACATACTTAACTCTGGAACTAGGCATGGATTACTGGTTAGTTTACCAAGGCAGCCACACACCGTTCTAATCGGCCGTTGCCTAGCCACACACTGGGGACATTTTCGTAAATTGAAAGGCTACGCTTTTGCTCAATTGACTACTACTTTTACCACAACATATGCTCTCCTTACTCAGACTATATCTGCTGTTATATTATTTCGTCTAGTATGAGTCATGATTATTATTCGATTAGCAAATCATACTCTCATTGACAAACGATAACACCATCGTTAATCATTTACTTCATTCTACTATAAAACATCTAGTCCATTGATGATGTTTTAAGTTACAGAATTGGCTGGTCCCGATAGTTTGCATATAATAGTGGATTAAATTTTGTTCTCTAATATTGTTTGTACACACCGTCAGGTCATTTTGCCATTTTACTGAATAAGCATCCATAAGCAGTCTTGCACTGCTCTTGCTCTTTACCCCTTTAATCTCTTTCGTTAAAAAAAAAAAAAAAAAACAAGCACATCTGAAACAGCTTCAATGATATATGCCTTGGGACGGACAAGATGAGACGTCAGTTATTATAGGTGTGGGAATTATGTGGAACATTTAGATTTTTGCTATAACTATCCTAATAAGCCAGACAAGCTCACGGCATGGCATTCATGCTGTAATCCCTTTTAGTTATGGGAATGAAGTTTTGAATTAGGTTTGGGATGTTTTAGGTATGGGATGTTTATGGTATTGGTATGGGTAGTTTGGTATTGGATACCACCAGAGGGCGTGGTAACGTATTTGAAGACTTGGGCAAGCCTAGCCGAAGGTAGCTCGCCCCTCTCTCCATATCTTCTTAATTAGCTCTGGAGCCATTGTATTAATTCTAGCAATGAGAATATTATACTATTCTCATTGCGTATAATTAATTAGAATGGCGAAAGATCGATTAAAATCATCACCACGTGACCAAAGGGGATCACATGACCACGCTAGTACTTAATCCTGCGTTCCTGCCATCTTATCATTCTGCCTTCGACCAGTTTGACATAAAGTTCGAGAGTGAAGTTTGATCGCCCCTCCCACCTCCCGAATAATGGTGCTGCAACGCCACACCCACAACTCTATTGCAGGACCCCGTCCTGCACCTAGCCTCCAGAGCTCGCCCCTCTCTCCATATCTTCTTAATTAGCTCTGGAGCCATTGTATTAATTCTAGCAATGAGAATATTATACTATACAACATAGTGCCGAGGGAAGAGCCCAAAAAAATGAGTTTTCGGAGCACTATTAAAATTCAATTCAAGCCAACCAGAATCAGCGTTCTATTTTGGTCACAGTTGACCATAACTGACGGTATTTTTATTACCGCGTTTCTGTTCCGACGAATTTTCTGTAACTTCGCTTGATTCGAGATCACTACAACTGGAATCGACTCCTGAAATTTCAGCCAAAAAAACCGGCAAATTTTTTTTCTAGTACGACCGGAATATGAAATTAGGGCCTAACAAAAATTTAGATTGTGACTTCTAAAAATGTTTTCAAGAAGATCGGTTTCCAGTAGCATATTTATACATCATTAAAGTAGGATTTGAAAAAATAATTATAACAATAGAGGGAAAGACACAAAAGTTATAGCCGTTAGTTTGACGACGCAGATTTGCGCTCTAGACACAGTTGGGTGCATTTTGAATTTCGAATGAGTCACCTTAATTAAATAAATCCACAGAGTCAATTTGCTCAAAAATTCAAGTACGATTGAACGTTCGTTCGACTAGAGAGAGACGACGCTGTCCCGAGTGTTCATGTAAGCTTCTAGGGATGCTCTAGAATACAAAATTTATAGAAAAAAAAATTCGGCAGCCCAGAGAATACTTTAGATGGTCAGCTAAAGAGGTATACATTACAAATTGTGCTTACCTGAGTGAAGAAAAACTTCCATTCCAAGGTAAAGCCCACAGAGAAGCCAAAGTAAAATCCAACCGTTTTCTTAGGCGCCATGTTTGCAACCGACACGTGCCGACGAAAAACCATTCAGTTCTTGATAAAAGTCGGGTTTTAAAATCCTGCATTCTCATCAGTCTAACAAAAAGAACATCTGCAATGCACTTATCGATGTTTCAGAAATCAAGAACGAAACTACGTGAGAAATAATGAGTGTTTGAAACAGTGACTAGATAGTGACACGACAAACTCATGGTCAAACAATTTCCCGCCTCGTTTTCGTGCAGACACCGCGCGTTAGAAGCAAGTATAGGGAACTGGTACCGAGTGTCCAGCGACAGGGGCTCTGAAACAGTCGTGAAAGAAACGTTACTACACTTCCCAAAAAACTCCCATCGCCCAATACTAAAACTCCCTATACACAAAACTCCCATTACTCAAAACTCCCATCACCCAAAACTCCCAATGCTCACAACTTGATAAAGTAAACGCTGAGCCATGGGGTCGACGATCAGCTGCGCTGAATAACGATATAGTTTATAAAAAATCGCATAAGACACCAACATAGAACCTGAACTGACAGACTTAAACTATACATAGCAAACAAGGAGAGACGTAAGGGACAAAAATCCAATAGCTTGGGCCTGCAATAGCTCCAGCCGACCGTCGACCCCAGGCCCGGAACAAGTCCCGGGTGATGTGAGAGCCAAGAGCAGACTCCCCGAGTCATCCGGTACATGAACAAACTGCTCTGTGATTGGCTACTCGTGTTTGCATAACATTTTTTGGAAATATGCATTAATAGACTAGAACATGTGAATTGAAACTACAGATACATTATACACACCTGCATTATCGTTCCAGTTGTGCGTTATAAATTTATTCTTGCTTGTTATTATAATATGCCTTGGGAGTTATCTTTGTCTGTGCCATAAAAAATCAGGTCCCACTTGATTTCGACCAGCCTGCTCGCCCGTACACACACTGCCGAGGTAGAATCATACCCAGTCGTCCATAAGAGGGACGCAAAGGACTGCGGAAAGGATGACAGGCAAAGGTTGGTATCTATGTTTACACACTCACAGCAGCCGAGCCGCAGCAGCCTAGTGTACTTCTACCCATTACTGGTCACCCAGTACCTTGTTTGCCAGTACCTAGTTGCAAGGATATCTATGCTCACAGCATAGTTGGAAAAGGGGACTAGCCGCTTTGTTGCACAAAGTGCTTCTGTACTTCTACCCAGTACGGCTAACCCAGTACCTACAATCCGGGACAGAGTTGTTGTCGCGTATGTATAACGTTTTCAATAAACAGGGGTTCTATGTACCACTCGGGTCCCCCCATCTTCCCTGCCCCTCCCCCCAGTACAATGTTGCTTGCCACCGGCTCTCATCCTCGCAATTTGAGCACTACTACCAACATTGAAACGGGGGAAAGGGGAGTTCCAGTGATATTGTCTTAGGAAGAAACAAAATTTACTAGGGATGGGTAACCCAAAATCGGCTATTTTTGATGGACGCGACAACTAATTTTGTCCGGGATTGTAGTTGCGACCGTTACAAGAGTTGCTAGCGTTGCAGAGAGTTGTTAAAGGATATATCTGCTTACACTCGCAGCCTAGTTGCAAACGAGGCCTACTCAGCCACCTAGTTGCAAAGTGACTATCTATAATCTGCCCAGTACATAGTTGCAACCGTTACAAGAGTTGCACACGTTTTATTTACTGATTCGCTGTTGCTTTCACTCAAATCTCACATGTGTAAAGCTGAAGATAGATTATAAATATCAAAGAACTACTCATAAAATCTAACACGTACAAATGGTAAACAAACCTTATGCGGCTCTAAGAAGGCTTCTTAGGGTTTCATGCTGAACAAAACGTGATGTTTTCTTGTACATTTTCAATCGAACAAACTGAATCGACAGAAAACTCTGACAAGACAATTTCTAACCTTTGCGTCTCGCGACACTAAAGCGCGCGAAAACTAGGCAGCGCGCGAAAACTAGGCAGAGCGGGAAATGGGCTGGCCACAGCCACATGCGTAGGTGGCAATTAATGCTACTTAATAATTCAAAGTATTCTCTCCTCAGATATTTATATTGAAATGTATGTGAAATGGCCATGTGAAATTAAACCGTATTTCACATGGTATTTCACATGTTAACCATGTGAAATGATGGTGTGAAATGGATGTGAACTGGGCTGATCCTTTTCACATCATAAAGACATGTGAAATTCATGTGAAATTTCTGGGGCTATATGGAAGGTTGTGAAATTCAGAGATTCGATGCAGACCTGCAGCTGCGCATTAACACTAGAACATCATTCTAAAAAATACCTGTGTATGTACTGGAGCATTGTTGCTGTTTTATCATAGAAATTATTTATAACAGTTCCACAGTCTAATGTTAAAAAGCATAAGATAGGAGAACAATAAAAGCGTCACACTGTAGAAGTTGAGAAAATTTTATGTGAAATACTTTTTGCAATATGTGAAAAAAAACAAATTACACTGCAACGACTTTGCCACTTCTGGAAATTAAAACTTGTTTGCTTTATAAAATCACTGGTAAAGGCATAGTGTCATGATATGATGATCGTTTATTTTCAGAGTTTTACATAATAGGTATGCATCGGAAACGCGTGATTGTGCATTTCTCCGTTTCGATTTCTAGGGGGTGGTTACTGATACGGAGTAGCATTAGTGCTATTCTGTGTTTGACATTTCGAATCTGGAGGTAATCATCGAACTTTATACTCAGTTTTGAACATTCTAAAAGTTCTTAGTTTATTCCTCTGGTTGTCATTTTTTCTAACATCATCATTAACTTCAGAGATCCATTTTTGAAATTTCACATTTTCTATTTTTTTCTCAGCAAGTTATTTCCCTCTGATATATTCGAAAATTGTAAGAGACGTCCAAAACAGAGCCTGCATAGTATTTCTTCAAATTTTCTCCTCATTTGTCTCAAGGAGGCCTGGGTCAGAAAACGCATAACGAGCTAGCAGGGTATCATCACTGTGGCAGCCTCACTGCCCCCCCTCCCCCGGCATCAGAAGTGTTTGTCGTTATTTAGAACATACAACATACTTTACTGTAAGTACTTCAAAAAGGCTAGTCTATAACAATTTACAAACGAAAACTATACGGTGGGATAACAAAGGAAATTACTGAAATAAGTAATACAAAATCGAAATCTATATACAATATACATTTAACAATTGTGAATTATTGACCCAAAAAGTGGGCAGTAGCTTTTTATTTATTTTTTATTTTTAAACAATTCACTACTTATTTTTTTTTCTTAGTGCAAAGAAATTTGCACCGTGCTATAAGATGACTGTATGATGATTGTATGTATTGATTGTATGTAAATATGCGGTATCCAAACAACTTGGAATTTTCTACCTTCCCTCAGACCTACACACAAATATAAATTTTAGTTTTATTAACAAAGAAGCTGACATATGCATATGGTAAGAACCCAAGCGATAGCGTTTCAACGTGGATTATAGATACGGTCCGTCTTTATCGGCATCGTCATCCAAATAATTCTGGGCTAATTTGGGCTTCTTTGGGGGTAATAGCCGCTGAAGGTGGTTGTGTCAAGGTCGGTTCTGGAACGGTCGGTGTCGGGGGAACAAAGGATGCCTTGGGATGATGGTAACGGGTGATGATAACGTGATACTTAAGGGGGTAGTGTAGGTAGGTGTTGTTACTGGTGGTTCTTCGCCCATTGGTGGGTTGTGACTTTTGCTTGGTGCTTCATTCGCAGCAAATCGCTTTGAAGCTGCGTGTATCGTATGACTTTTTCACCTTCATTCATAGTTCATAGACTGTGTAGGATGTCATCCATTTTGTTGTGTCGTTCTCTCATGCGCCACTTTTCAGGAGAAATATCCATATTTTGATAACTAAGAAATTTTAAAAGCTCCTCGCTTTTCTGATGGTTAAGTCAAATGGCGGCAACTTAACCATTTACCAATGGCACGTGGCCCTGTAGCCGACATAGTGCTGTATCTCGTTAAGAAGCAAACAAAGAAACAAGTAAACTTCCACTATGTTGCGGCTTGAGAATCGTAAACTCTCCTTTTTATCTAGAATCTCGTGGTCAAAACTAGCTGCAACATTTTTTTGCCTTTAATAGCTTCGCAGTTGGCGCAATCTATCAGCTGATACACCCCGCGCAAAATCCCCCCCCCCTAAACAACAATTTTTAAGTCCTCGTTTGCGTGTAATTTCTACAGTTTTAAAGTGCCTAAAGTAGGCTAGTGCGCATACATTACTTCGTTACTTCACTCGATAGATAACCACACTTGGATGAACAAGTGCTGAGTCACGTGGTATAACGTTGCAAGGCTATCTCTTCATGTACAATGGCAACCTTTTTGTCTCGTTAAAAAAATATTTAACCGGGAGCTCCGCTTTTAGCCAGTGGCTAAATCTATATATTAGCGGAGCTCCTGCATAGGAAAAAACGTATAGTATACTATCGAGTTGATTTTTGAACGTCACGGGCATTATGGATCATTTTGATGACGTCATTGATGACGTAAGGGCATGTGACCTTGGTGTAGAGTTCCTCTTATGGTCTTTGAAACTTTGTCCAAGTTTGGCTTCTAAAGAAGCTACCCTTCGGGAGATATGATTTTTTCTTTATTTTTCTGGTATTAAACCTATAGCGTACGCCATCCGTCCGTCCGTCGTCCGTCCGTCCGTGTACACATGGGAACCCTGTGGTATACAAAAGAAAAAATCATATCTCCTCAAGGGAACATGCTAAGACAACCATACTTGGTATATTTTGTCTATGCCACAAGGGGGGTGGTGTAACCCGGACACGTGATGTGACGTCATCGATGACGTCATCAGTGATTGAAAAATGAATATCTCGTGAAGGGAAGACTCTAAAACAACCAAACTTGGGTAGTGTAGTCTAGGCCACCAGATGAGCGAAATGAAGTGGTCACGTGATGTGACGTCATCGATGACGTCATCTATGCTTGAAAAAGAAATATCTCGTGAAGGGAAGACTCTAAGACAACAAAACTTGGGTAGTGTAGTCTAGGCCACCAGATGAGCGAAATGAAGTGGTCACGTGGTGTGACGTCATCGATGACGTCATCTATGCTTGAAAAATCAATATCTCGTGAAGGGAAGACTCTAAAACAACCAAACTTGGGTAGTGTAGTCTAGGCCACCAGATGAGCGAAATGAGGTGGTCACGTGATATGACGTCATCGATGACGTCATCTATGCTTGAAAAAACATTATCTCGTGAAGGAAAGACTCTAAGACAACAAAACTTGGGTAGTCTAGTCTAGGCCACCAGATGAGCAAAATGAGGTGGTCACGTGATATGACGTCATCGATGACGTCATGTATGCTTGAAAAATCAATATCTCGTGAAGGGAAGACTCTAAAACAACCAAACTTTGGTACTGTAGTCTAGGTCACCAGATGAGCGAAATGAGGTGGTCACGTGATGTGACGTCATCGATGACGTCATCTATGCTTGAAAAATGAATATCTCGTGAAGGGAAGACTCTAAAGCAACCATGTAAACCATGTACACATGGGAATCCCTTTCATTCACACAGAAAAATGTATAACCAGGAGCTCCGCTTTTAGCCAGTGGCTAAATCTATATATTACAATTTTACGTTCAAAACTTGTGACATTCATTGTTCCGAGATTGAAAAGAAGCTAGATTACATAAGTCTGATTGCCCTATTACAAGGTGCTAAATGCAATAAAGATGTAAACTACTGTGATGAAATTACTAACTTATTGTTATGATTTTTAATTGCTTTCTAGAAACAATAGAGTTTCTAATTTCTAATTATCTAGTTTCTAATTATCATTACTCTATTAGTGGAGCTCCTGCGCGAGCGGAGCACCATACATAAGAAAAAGTGGTATCACATATATAACCATCAAGTCGCTTTTGAGTGGTTTGAGACATTTTGGCATATTTTTATGACGTAATCAGTGACGTCATATCACGTGACTTTGATGTTAGATAGCGATCAACCTAAAGGCAACCTTTGTCAAGTTTGTTCGTTATTGGAGCTGTTTTTCCGGAGATATGATTTTTTCTTTTCTTTCCTGAATAAAACCTAATAGTGGTGATTCCGTGTGTTTGTTTGTCCGTCCGTAACATAGGTATCCCAATTCTAGAAAAGTCAATATCTTAAGAAGGCAACATCACTAGGACACCAAACTTGGGTAAAATTATCTTGGAGGCAAGGGGGATGCACCACCAAGGTCACGTGGTATGACGTCATCGATGACGTCATCAAAACTAGAAAAGTCAATATCTCAAGAAGACAACATCGCTAGGTCACCAAACTTTGGTAAAATTATATTGGAAGCAAGCGGGATGCACCACCAAGGCCACGTGGCATGACGTCATCGATGACGTCATCAAAACTAGAAAAGTCAATATCTCAAGAAGACAACATCGCTAGGTCACCAAACTTGGGTAAAATTATCTTGGAAGCAAGGGGGATGCACCACCAAGGTCACGTGGCATGACGTCATCGAGGAACATGAGGAAAAGAGACCAACCTGACCTGCTCTGGGTCAAAACTTGTATTGTTTTGCCATCATCCACATCCTTTGACAGTTTGCTGACCAGTTTTTGAGCCCACTGTCTGTGCACAAATAATTATGCAAGCAACCCAAGGTTGTGGACAGCGGCAAAACAAAGGGAGTATCAACCCAGGGCAGAGAAAAGAAGCCTCTGCTAGCAGGGGAGCGTAAGTGCCTCACAATGATTATGATAAAGCATCCTCACTAAGTAATAAGAAACATAAAACATCTGATGCTTACAGTGTTTCTAGTGATCCTGGGGACCAAGACTTGGTGGAACTAGCATTCAAATAAGGCTTGATCTATAATAAGCATCTTCTGATTTTCCTTCAATAGGAATAAGGTCAAGGAAGTCCTGTGAGTTCAGAAAATGCAGATCACGATCCTGGTAATATGTGCATTGGACTACTTGTTAGCGTAGAACCATTTAGTATAATATAAGGCCTTTTATCATCTGCAGTTGCTCTTTATTAACTCCAGTGACTCACCACTCATCAGAATGCCTGTACACAACTGAATATACCAGCTATCATTTAGTGTAGGGTTAGAATCATGATAGATTTGAGGTCAATCCCAAAACATTGTTTGTTAATTATTGCTGTGTGAGATTTTAACAGCGAAAGCCCATTCTGAAATGCCTTTTTTTATCATGCAGGACAGGGAGTAACAGTTCAACTGAAATCATACATTTCTTATCTCAGATACTGTATAAATAATGAAAAATCAAAAAACCAAGAAATATCAAGGGTCCTCTACCAAAAAGAAGCTGAAAATAACCACTTAGTTTCACTAGTATACGAAATGCAGGAGGAGCTAGAGCAAATAGGAATTTTGATTTAATGTGGAACATTCACCTCCCCTTCGGGGGATAGTTGTTAATAATTGTATACTATTACTTTATAGTATTACAGAATCAACAAAAGGGACCTTGAAAACAAAATTAATAAATATCTTTAAAAATGTTCAATTAAGTATAGTACATCACCTTGAAATAACAAAAGATTGCTTTGGGAATTGATCTTCGAAACCATTGTTTGGTGGTTACTCAAGCAAAGAATTACATCTGCCCTTCAGCTATCCAAAGCCTAAGGCAACGAAATGGAAGTCCAGTAGCTTTCATGGAATTAGTTATAAAAACCTTGCAACAACAACAACAATGCAACATTTTTGTTTGTTAATTTATGCTTACAAATTCCCTGACTGATTATCATGGCATACAAACTTGATGTTGATACTCTGAATCACATGGGGCTTTATCATATTTTTTCAGGGGCACTTGCATACAACAGTACTGAGGTAGTTGTATCAAAAGCATTTAGAAAATCCTCAAGCAGCCAGGTGCAGTTGCACAAACATTTGGTTCCAGCTTGCCGATATCTTAAAATAAAAGTTACTAGAGCCAAAAGCAAGAATGCTCTGATCCCAATTGTAGCTAATAGCCTTTTGGAATATGAATATGTGAGTTTAGTGGATGGTGCAGACACCGACAAAATTGCACCATGTGATGTGATCTTGAGCAAGGATAAAGACATTCTTAGTGACCTAAAAGAATATAATAGCCTAAAATTAAATCAAGACTAGACTTTTAACAGCTCAGGCAGTGCGTCCCTGGTGCCAGAGATGAGTAATTCTAAGTTTGTCCTTTTTAAGGAGATTCACATGGTGCGATTTCAGCTGCATTTTGAGGTGTGACTTTAGCGACGATTGTAGATTGTAGATTGTCATATCGCAGTGGTCATGAATAGCTGAGGTTTCCTCCCTTCGATTTTACTGGCTTGTTGCTGATCTGAAGAAATCTCACCCATATTGCAGTGGAATTTGAACATGTTCAAAACGCCTGTGACATCGCAAGTGAAATCTCCATAAAGATTGCTGATCGTTCAGACCACGCAATATGACATCGTCATGGGATTGCCACAGAAGTCACACCAAGAAATTCCAGCAGAAATCGTGCCATAAGAACGGCGCTTTAGTCTTTTTGACTATGTGCTTAATTGATGAAGTCATGAATTTAAAAAATTAATAAGTAATGCAAATTTACCATAAGTATGACGATATGGGGATTAGTCAAAGCACACTTTGTATTTCACAGGCAGAAATGTTTGGTGTTGCCCAGAGGAGTTATGCCAGGGAAGACTAGGAGGGCGAACTGCAGGAAGTACATTAATATCCATTGTGATTGGACGGATTTTTTATCGGCAAGAATGCTCTGCACATTAATATCCATTGTGATTGGACGGATTTTTTGTCGGCAAGAATGCTCTGATTTAAAAATTCCACAAGGAGATACCTTACATCAGTCATGGGTATTAGCTCTAGTTAATGCAATTGTAGATGGAAATATTTTGTATGATAAGCATTTTGGCTGTAGTGATCAGGACGTGTATAAGCAAATGTTAGTGGAGAGTAATAGTCAGGGGACTTTGAAACAGCAGCGTAAGAGAATTCATAAGCGCCACTCGGGTAAACGCGTGATTATCATTCTTATTTGTCATTTTCCAAGGAGTCGGTATTTTTCTTTTGCCGTAAGGAAGGTCTCGAGTTTGCTTTCAGTTTTGCATTTCAAACAATCATAGAATATAGTTGAGATACATACCTGTACTCTATTGAAATTACCTTTTTTTTTTAGATAAACCGGAAGTCGCGGATCGTAATGCATTGTGGTCTAGCTTCGGTAAAAACGGAATCTATGCCACACAATGCATTGCAATCCACGACTTCCGGTTAATTCCAAAAAGGCCTTTGGGTATCAATGATGACTGACAATCGAAAGTACTGTAAGGCGCTGATCTGTAATACTACCATGACACGAAGACTGTGCATACATGCAACTGCGTAGCACGCGAGTAGCTAGGATGCTCTCACCTGTTCCTAGCACACACAACCTTACGTGTACACGGGTTGTATTTGTTATACATCTTTACTTACATCTTTAGATCACAATAATGGATGACATAAAATCATAAAATTTTTAGCTCCTCAAAAATATTTGGCCTACTGTAAGAAGTTTTTAGAAATGGGGATTCCAAAAATTGGAACTGAATACAAATGAAAGCAGCAAAGTTACAACATTTTAAAGTTTTGACACAATTTTCCAAAAAAAATTGTATTTATGATATGTTTTGAGAGCAAAAAATATTTTGTGTCATTCGTACTCATACTAGATGCTCCGAAATACAAAACTTGTGTTAGTGGGGTGCCAGGTTATGACTTGACACCGGCCCTATTAGGCATAAACTTCTTGTCCGAAAACAAATTACACAAGACAAGATTGATGGCAGAACACGTTGATATTCAGACTTTAATGCTAGCCCACAGGGCCTGTTCACTTTACAATAGTGTAAATTGCTTATTGTTGTTGTTGTTTATGCCAGTATCAAGCAAGAAGCAACAAATTACACAAGACAAGATTGATGGCAGAACATGTTGGTATTCAGACTTTAATGCTAGCCCACAGGGCCTGTTCTCTTTACAATAGTGTAAATTGCTTATTGTTGTTGTTTATGCCAGTATCAAGCAAGAAGCTGATTATCAAATCACAGAACCATTTTGTGGCCCTTGAAATGCTGACACATAGTGATGTCACTTGGACTTTCAAAGTGTTTTTCTCTTTGTATAAGGTGGATACATTTAAGTGTATAGCAATAAACTATCACAACTTATAAAATTTGTAGTTTTGTATCTGGTGTGTAACCATTTCAATTCTGGAGTATCTAATTTCCAGATTCGAAGTTTTAGGAGGGAATCTGAAAAAGAAATCTAATAATTTATACCAGTTAGAATACTTTTTATATTTGTATTTGAATATTTAGAAAATGGGATTTGAAAATCTGTAGCGCAGCATTCCCAAGTGTACAATTTTAGGAACTAGTCATTGTACTCGCTTTCTCGTGCATGCTTTCCAATGGAGCTAGAGCATCATGGGACTATTTAACAAGGCGCTTGTAAAACTACTCAGACAGAAAAGCAAAGTTCGCCCATCGCAAAATTTCTTTTTACTGAATCAATGTACAATACAACAAGTACTGAATTTTGTTATTGTGAAATCCAGAATAAACAATGTCAAAACAATTGAAATCACCGAAATCCGGCTCGGACTTATGGCCTCACCTGACTTTCCACTTGTTTTGACGTTGTTTTATTCTGGATATCACAAAAACCTCATCCAATAATTGCATATATCCCAAGTGTGGGATTCTTATTTTCCCATAATGATGAAACTGGAAATTCCCGAATGTAGATAACAATTTTGGGAACGTAGTGATCCCAATTCTGGGATTTATAAATTCCCAACAAAAATTCCCATAGTGATAAAATTCCCATTGTTCCAAGTATGGGATTTATAAATTCCCAACTAAAAAAGTCCCATGCTGATTAAACCAGAAATTCCCAAATGTAAGATAATCAATTTGGGAAACATAAAAGTCCCAAGTGTGGGATTTATAAATTCCCATCAAAAATTGCCATATTAATGAAACCAGAAATTCCCAAACAGGATAGCAATTTTGGGAACATAATAATCCCAAGTATGGAATTTGTAATTCCCCCCCAAAAAAATTCCACATTGATGAAACCAAAATTCCCAAATGTAAGATAACAATTTGGGGAACTTTATAGTCCCAAGTACGGGATTTATAAATTCCCTACAAAATCTACTTGGGAACAGTCTCACTTTCCCAAAATGTTTCAAAATGGGAATTTGTTAGGAATACCCAACAAAATTCCCAAATTGGGAATCCGGATTTTTTTCCTGTGCAAAACTACCTTGGTTGAAATTTGCAACCACAAACGTGGAAGGGGGAAGAAGTCTTGGACGGATTTTCGAGTGACCAATTAGAAGCTGTCATCGTAAACCACACAATTTCCTCTTTTTGTTTGGGGCTTTTTTGCCTTGTCTTCTGATGGGTCCATTGGCAACGTGGAGTCGAGATCCTTTCCATCACTCTTGACCGCCATTTTGTCTTCACTGCTTGTGTCGATCTTAACCGCGTTCTTCATCTGGCTTATCTTTTCTTGAGCTTTGAACTAACTGGCGACATGGAATGAAATGACTCGATCAGATAGGGCTTCGTATTTAAACCCTTTGACAACAATAGGAAGGTAAAAATAATCTATGACATCATCATCCGCCTATCAGAGCACTGAAAAGAACAATACGTTGCTAAAAATACCCCATGACGTCATCATCCTCCAATCAGATCACAGAAGAGAACAATAAGTTGGTAAATATAACCCATGACGTCATCATTCATTCCACCGAAAAATACAAAAGCATTCCAGTGTTAATCCTGGTATTGATTCCCTTTGTTTTTCTTAATCCCTACTTGACAAAAGCCTTCCGGTGGATAATCCTGGTATTATTTCCCCTTACGGACTACCAGATAAGCAGTTAAAAAAGCTGCAACGTGTCATGAATGCCAGTGCGCGGCTAATTTTCTGTGCTCAGAAATTTGGCCACATTACTCCAATTCTAAAAGAGTTACATTGGTTACCTGTCTGCTCTCGCATAGATTTTAAAATACTTCTAGTTACTTTTAAGATACTAAATGGAATGGCCCCTAAATATCTTGGTGAGCTTATATATTTGCAAGCTCCATCCTCATATAACTTGAGTCGTAATCACCAAGGGCCATTGCTAGTAAGACCCTCTAGTGTGACAAAGGTTAATATATATAGATTTAGCCACTGGCTAAAAGCGGAGCTCCCGGTACATATTTTTTTTGGGCCGTTGCTAGGGAAAATTATAAGTCCTGCAAAAGATTCATCACGTGACAGAAAAAATGATTTTCTAATTTTGATGACATCATGCAACGTGACCTCAGTGGTGCACCCTCCTTGCCTCTAATAAGTGCACTCAAGTTTGGTCGCCTAGCAATGTTACCTTCGCGAGTTATTGACTTTTCTAGTTTTGATGACGTCATCGATTACGTCATACAACGTGACCTTGGTAGTGCACCCCATTGCCTCCAAAATAACTTCACCCAAGTTTGGTCAACTAGCGATGTTGCCTTCTCGAGATATTGACTTTTCTAGTTTTGATGACGTCATCGATGACGTCATGTCACGTGACCTTGATGGTGCCCCCCCCCCCCCCCTTGCCTCCAAAACAACTTTACCCAGGTTTGGTCACCTAGTGTAGCCACCAAAATCGTTATTTGTTGTTTTGTGGTTCGGTCGGAATTCGGCTATTGTTCGTACTGTGTCGTTAGTCGGGAGTTACTCGTTGTGACGTCATGTATCCCTTCACGTTTTGAATTTAGTATTTCGTTAACTGTCATGGCGTTCGTGTACAGTCGGTAAGTTAACATTTGTTTAAGTGAATTTCGTTTTATTTACGCCATTTTGGTCCATTAGTTTAACTCTATGTTCTATGTATTTTGTTCTATGTATTTTGTAGCAAACCTCATCTCATCAGTCAATAAATAAAATTGTTGTGAGTTTACGAATACGACATGGCAGTTATACCTAGCGATGTTGCCTTCTTGAGATATTGACTTTTCTAGTTTTGATGACGTCATGCCGGACGAACGAACGCACAAACCGGAAGTCCATGACAGAATCGTTCGATGCATATACACTTTTCTTTTGTTCTTTTTCTCCTGCATGTAGCTATGGGCCTCAGGTATGGGGCTCCGCTACGCGGGCGCCTGCGGGAGCTCCGCTACAATTGGTGACCGCAGTTTCAGTGTAGCGGCGCCCCGGCTATGGAACAGCCTGCCCGTAGAGGCTCGAACGGCCAGTAATATAAACTCATTTAAGCGTTTAGTGAAGACGTTTCTTTTTAGCCAATCGTATTTTATCGTTTTAGCTTTCGTATTATTTATTTACTATTTATTTATTATTTTTTTGGTTATTTATTCATTTTAATTTATTTTTATTATTTTTTAAAATATTTATTAGGTTTATTGGAAAGTATAGTTCTATATTATTGTATCTCGTTCAATATTATTATTTATTTTACGACTGTGAGTGCAGATATGGAGCCGTATTACACGGTTGAAAGCCGTATTACACTGTAGGAAACCGGTTCCGAACCGGTTTTACGCGCACTTGAATGGCTTCCCGATCGTGTGCTAGTACGTTTTCTATTGAATCTTGGAAAAAAGAAAATGTTTTTTGTTCGTCGTATAATAAATAACTCATTAGATGTTTTTTCATGTAATACTGGCGGACATTTTACTCGTTGCTCGCATTTTTCCTCAACCCTACGAGGTTCGGAATACGTCCACAACTAGTAAAATATCCACCCGTATTACATGAAAAAGCATCTAATAAGATATATACGATTTTTATTATTATAAGCGCATGTGATTATATTTATAGATACTTGCGCTATATAAGGAATAAATATTATTATTATCGTTTTGTACACAATAGGCCATGACGTCATCAGAGATAATTTATTCCCCCGCAAAATTAGTATTCCCCCGCAAAAAAACAACAGGATAATTAGGTGGCTACTACTGACATGCCAAATCTGCAAGATACCATTTAAATGGGATAGCCAGCAATTCATGGTAGGGAATTTCCCAGCAAGAAACCTGCCCTTGAGTTTTTCCATCCTGTGTGCTGTGGCTTCAGTCAAGAAAGTGCTCCTGGTGCTGAAACACATGGGAGTGTTGGCCTACCAGTATCCAACGTATTATTATCATCAGCGACATCTGTTGGTTTCCGCCGTTGTCAAATATTGGTGTGGTTATCAGGACCGGGTCCTGGAACCCACTCGAGCATTACGACACAAGGGCGTGTGATTGGCTGTTGTACAGATACTTACCTGTATAAGAACGATGTGTATGATATATCCCATTGTATAACAAAAAATTGAATAAGTCCCAAATTTTGCCGAGTGGCCAATAGAGTCATGTCTGCCATCACTGCAAGCACCGCTTCCATCCCATTCAGGTCTGCCAGCGAATGTTTTGATCGCATCCCATTATCTGATCGAGCAGAAGATGTCGCTAGAACAGTAGCCTTTCTGCGCGAGGTTAACATGGTGTCCAAAATTGGCCGGAAATTAGCCCAAAAATCAATTGCCCAAATTAATTCGCCTGAAACTTACCAGTCCGGGGTTCCAGGATGTTTTTGCAAGTAGAACACTGCAATTTGAGTACGCCTGTGGAAAAAATGCTAAAATGCAAACATAATTTGAATTGATTTCAGGCACACTGATTTTATCCTACCTCAAGAACAAAGTGAAGACAGACCTATTGCACATGGTGATCATATGTACAATTATCATAGGTGAAAACTTAGGCTAGTACTTTCCGATGCAATAAAAGAGGGTGACGGAGACAGGCTATACGATTTCTATAGATTTGCTCTCCTACTCTTGTATCTTGTCAAGCTAGCTTGAATGCAGTCTGAGAAGGCTGCCTACAATCTGAAGTGGAACAGATTCTATAACAAGCACGGACTCAAAGATGGCAACATTCCCCTAAATCTTCGTATGGAACATATTGTAGTGTATCAGCACTCTAGTATCACATAACGGATGACGTGATTGCTTATGATTATTTGTAGTAAGGTCATGGCGCATGCCATAAGCTTTAGATATGTAATTAAAGATCAGTCTATATTCACGAACCAAAGCGCGTGGTTGTGTTCACTTTATGCGAGCGAGAGATATACTAAACATATGAATAAAGTAGTCAAGACCATGTGGAAGTCACTGGGCTCAAACATAAATGAAGCTTCTGCAGAGAGAATTGCAAACACTGTCGAGCCACTTAATAATTGATTCCATTGACAAAGACTGTGGTCGCACATCCTCATGGATTTCAAGGTAACCCCGAGGCTGCTGTCACCCAAGTCACTGCTGATTTAATGCAACTCAGAGCCTTCCAATATCAAAGTGGCAGATTGGGACACCCATAGCATTCATTCTAAATATTTTTCTGAGAAATTAATGCGAAGAAAGATGTACAGGCCATTATGAACATCTATTATGTTAAAGAATCAATATGGTCTGCAAATTTTGTGAATATTCAAAATCAATCAAAATGAAAAAAAAAAACAATAAATTTGGTCATGCCTTCTAATAGCATTTTCATATGATACTAAAATGCCATGTTTTTCCTTTGCAATCACAAGGGAGACAGGTTTTTACATTAGTTTTTATTTACAAATTCCAAATATTGTATGCTCTAAGAAGCAAGAGAGCTGCATTCTTTAGGAAGACTTATGTAGTTTTTTAAGTACACTGATTATGCTATGCAACAAATATTAGTTGAAATATATTCTTGAACACGATTTCTAATGTCATACCTGTAAGTTTAAATGGGTCTCTTAAGTTGAAAGTAGCCTCAAAAGGTCAGCTTTGTTCAGAAAACTCTCTTTTAGACTTCTGTGCTAATCGATGTGATTCTGACGAATTTATTGAAATAAATAATCTCTATTTTGTAGAATTTGCAACTATGTACAAAATTGTAAATAAGAAGTTTACAAAGCAGGCTGATAATGTTATACCACGGGCTTTTCCTACGTACTCCCCAAATCCAAATTTCTCACTTTATTGTAAATATCAGTTAATACGATACAAGCCATGGAAAATATCACAAGATCATGCTTGGAATAACGTAGAGTCAAGAAATGAAAATTTTATCCAACAATGGCAAGAATTTCTAAAAACAAAATATGCACAAAAAGTTGTGCCAAATTGGTTTGACAAACTTCAAGAAGTTATCAAAAGCCTTAAGGATATAAATGATGTATCGTACACTTTGGAAAATAACATTCGTGAGGAATGGATGATCTTATCTGATCTTCATACACAATTATTCAAATTATTCATCAGATGGATCAAATAAGCAATATAACTGGAGCCAGGACAGTAGCACCTGCACTGATCAACAGATTGGTGAAATGCCAACATGGTTGAAAACAAAAAACATAGGAGACAAATTCAAATTTCCGACTAGGTTGTCCTGGTACCACAGACAACAAGAAACATAACGACTAGTACCTTTAACGTTCCTCCTAGCCCCTGATGACGGGGATTGTTGAAGGTACAATGCTATAAAATGGCAAATTAGCAGCAAACATAGCAGACTCCATACCCTTTCGAGACCATACTACGGATATAAGCTGACGGAGCATGCGCGGAAGAAACGTAGTCGGCACGCATTAATTACTGGTACTGGACTGGATTGGAACCGGACGGCGATACTGACACAGGGCCATACACACACATAACTATTATAAACAAATTAAACTATAAACAACTAAAAGTAAAATAAAATTAGAATTGCCTAGAATTACCACAGAATCGAGCCAAATCCAATTGTTAACCTTCTAAATAATTTTCAGATTGATGATGACACGCTGCTAGAAGCAAGCTTATGTTTGGAAGAAAAAGAAAAAGAGAGAAGCAAAGGAGCAGCACAAAAAAGATAAGAGAAAGAACAAGAGGAACTTAAAACTGCTCTCTGTATTAGACGGAACAACATAATGAAAAAGGAAACAGAAACAAGCAAGAAGATTTATATGTTACAACAGGAATTAATTAATGCAAGGAGGCAATTAAGTGTGCTCACTGCACAAAAAACAAGAATTGATATGGCAATAGCCAATACTTTTAAAAAAGGCTAAATTTGACTTCCAAGTCTCCCATTAATTTCAAACCCTTAAATTTCAGCAATCTTAAATTTCAACAACCTTATATTTCAATAATCCTTGAGAATTCAAAATTTGTATATTTCAAAACATAATAGCAGATCAATAAATAAATGTAACATGTTTATCATACAGAATTTTGGAACCTAATAGATCCAGGAGGTAGAATTAGCAAATCATAAGGTACTACAGTACTTACATTTCATGCAAAGATGGAAATAAAACTCAAATAGATTATATAGCCTCTTTATCTTAAAAGATCGTCAATATACCAATACATGTATTTTCCGCTGGTATTTCAGATACAACAAGAAAACAGCCCGTCACTTCGTGACGCTAGAAGACTCAACCTGAGTTCCCCCTTCCATAAACTGCTGATTTACATTACATTACTAATGACCTCCCTTCAAGAAAGACTCCCAGCCGCATGCCGAAATAAATGAAGTGAGCCCCAGAGCCTTTTTTGTATGTTTTGCACTGGTCTCCCTGATTTTGGTGGAGAAATGACGCACGTGTGTCGTGTGAGTCAGTACGGCTCTCAAATCTGTCTAAGTCCGAAGAAGCCGCTAAAATTGAAAACGCCTATTACACAGAAAAACCATTTGACTTCGGAATTGTTTGTATGCTTATTATATCTCAGTAAGGGAAGAGAAGAAACAGGTAACGTAAAATTGTTATATAAGAAATTTTTAGTTTATCATAGGTTTTTTAGAGAATTTCATTCATGGCTTAGCGTGCGCTCTGTAGGCAGTGGCAGTGGTGTAAGTTTGTTCAAACTTGAATGAAAATTTTTCTCAGCTCAAATCTTTCGAATTAAAATCATCCCTGCACATAATAGTAAGTAATCTGTAATAGAACCATTTAGTTTTGAATGTCTATAGTGCTTTCGGCTGAGGGAAATGAGGTCTTTTTTAGTTTATTTAGGAGATTTCAACATGGCCGTGATGGCGGCTTTGTCCCTCGCTGAAAAAATCGCTTGAATTAGAACTTAGCCAAAGGTGAATCTTTTCCAACAAAAACACGCCCACTTGAGAGATTTCCTTCTTCTCTTCGGGCGTTTGTCCTTCGTTTTGCGATACAGCGTAAGGATTTACACTTTGAGAATATTATTCAGGGCTTTGCACGTGGCTTTGCTTTGTGTAAATTTGTCACTCATTTCGCCTTAGCGCGTGAACAGGAAAGCAAGGCACTGGCCGTGTACGTTTGTTCAAGCTGAAATGTATTTTCCATTGTTTTCGATAGTATGATGCAATCAGTCATTCAGAAATGTTGGTATGTATGGAGTTATGCAACTTGTTGTTGTAAACTAACAAGTTTTTGGGTTTATATAGGAGAAAGAAGAATTTGAGTTCATTCCAGGTTTCAGGTTTTCACGGCACGCGGTTCCGGTTACGCTAAATTTTTGTTATGTCACTCAAGGATAATTTTGATTTTAATTCGGAAACTCAGGAACCTGTTACGTTGCAGCCTACTGCAGGTTGTTCTCGTTCTCCTACTGATGACGTATTCGAAAAGTTCAAGTCGTACATAGACACAAAACTAGATCAGAGAATTCCTAAACCTCTAATAGATGAAGCTGATTCTTTTCCTGATTCTGACGCAAAGAAATTTAAGAGAGAAACAGAAGCTAACAAGCTCAAATATACTGGGAATCAGAAGCAATTTCGTTTCAATGCCCAGATAGAAGATTACAATGAGTTTACTCTCAAGTTATTAGCAGAGAACAAAGTTGATGAGGCTAAGATTTCTGTAAAGTCTACTTTGGGACTTGTTCATAAGAGACAAAAACTGATTAAGTTAGCTGATAAGAGCGACGCTGGTTGGTTAGTCGTCAAAGAATATGAACAGGAGGAGCTCGCCGACGATTCAGATGATGAAAAACGAAACAAGAAGGCCCAGGATAAAGCAGCCAGGTCCAAGAGGCAGTCGCAATCAAAGGCGAACGAGTTACGCAAAAAACTCCGTGTGGATAGCCCTTCTACTGTTAGTAGCAGCAGCCGTTTTGGAGATCAGGCAGAGCGGCAGCTTTTTCGAGGTAATATGTTTTCAACGAGTTTAAATTTTTCATTCGGCCCTTTCTTTAATTCCATAGCTTGTTCATACCTGAACCAAGCTGTCAAACGTTTAAAAAACGTATATTGGTGTTGTCTTTTATTGAAAGTCATACGAGAAGGAAAGAGAAAATATTTTTCATTCGGATGAAGTGCTGAAGGAGAATGAAAATGTATTTTCCATTGTTTTCGATAGTATGATGCAATCAGTCATTCAGAAATGTTGGTATGTATGGAGTTATGCAACTTGTTGTTGTAAACTAACAAGTTTTGGGGTTTATATAGGAGAAAGAAGAATTTGAGTTCATTCCAGGTTTCAGGTTTTCACGGCACGCGGTTCCGGCTACGCTAAATTTTATGTTTCCTAAAATGTTGTTTTTTTTTTTTTTTCGCTCTCTTATTTATGTTTTGCATTTTTGTAGGCTTTAGAAGAGCTAGAACCAATGACGTATGCTTCTCCTGCGGCTATAAGGGCCACTGGTCGGATGAATGCAGGAAACGCCCCGTTGTTAATTCCACCTATCGATACAGTGAATATGGTGACAAGTCAGGGGAGCCAGAAAACCAGGATACTATGGACAATATTGAGAGTCAAGTATTTGAGGTACAATTCTTTGATGATGAGATTGAGGAGGACTTAAAGAATACTTAGAATTTTGGAAAAGAATTGAGGCACCTGATTTCATTATCTCTACCATTCGAGATGGTTACAAGATTCCGTTCCTCCATACTCCACCGAGCTTTCATTCTAAGAATAATAAGTCTGCACTTTCACACAAAGATTTCGTCGTTGAAGCTATACAAGAACTTTTAGAAGGTGATAGAATTTCTGAAGTTCATGCAAATGTTTTAAAGAACATTAATCCTTTGTCTGTTTCAATACAAGCATGCGGAAAGTGTTTGTATAAATCCAAATACGAAGATTACAAGAAAGCTTTTGAATTTTTTCACTCAGGAACATTTGCTGTCAATTTTGATCTGAAGAGTGGGTACCATCATCTAGACATTTTTCCCGAACATCGCCCATATTTGGGATTTGCTTGATTTTTCCTAATGGGGAAACACGCTATTTTATGTTCAATGTTTTGGCGTTTGGAATTTCATCTGCTCCATATATTTTTACGAAATTGCTTAAACCACTAGTTAAATTATGGAGGAACAGAGGTTTGAACTGTGTTGTCTACTTGGACGATGGATTTTGGATTGAAGATTCTTATGAAAAGGCATGTCATGCTTCACATCATTTACGAGGAGATTTGCTAGCGGCTGGTTTTGTTATTAATGATGCTAAAAGTACTTGGGACCCTGTCCAGGAAATTGATTGGCTCGGAATAACTTGGCATTGTTTAGAAGGTTCTATTTCAATCAAGCAAAGGAGGATTACAAAAGCAACTAATATTATGAATATAGAGGATATTACATGGCCGCGCGGAGATACGAATTTTATCTTCGAGTGTTGAAAATTTATCTCACGAGTGAGCGCAGCGAACGAGTGAGATAAATTTTTAACACGAGAAGATAAAATTCGTATCTCCAAGCGGTCATGTAATGTTCTGTTTATTATATAAACATCAATGAAGATATCAAGTTTTCGCGCGGGAGATCACCTGGTATTTCATTGGTGTTTACTAGTGATGTTTCGGCTAGAGAACTTTCCTCGTTCGTAGGATCTATCATTTCTATGAGTCCGGTCTTGGGTCGATTATCTAACATAATGACCAGACATTGTCAAATTTCTATTGCTTCGGCACAGAGCTGGGACGCTCGTTTTTCTTTGGACGAATATTGTTTAACGGAAATTCAGTTCTGGCATGAGAAACTTGATTCATTGAACTCTAAACATTGCTCTCCGCGTACTATGACATACAGTAAGATAGTATTTTCAGATGCTAGCGATTTTGCTTGTGGTGCTTTAATGAGAGGAGATCAATTATTGGAAAGTCATAGAATGCTCACACAAGAGGAGAGCCAACTATCTTCGACTCATCGTGAGCTTCTTGCTATTCAGTACTGTTTACAAGCTTTTGGTGATAGACTTTTCGATTCGCACGTGAAATGGTACACAGACAATCAATCTACCGCTCGTATAAGAGAAGTCGGGAGCATGAAGTTGTATTTACATAAATTAGCCTACAACATATTCTCCTATTGCATGGACCATAACATTGATTTGTTTGTACAATGGATCCCAAGAGAACTCAATTCTCAAGCTGATGCACTTAGAAAAATCAGGGACTGTGATGATTGGCAATTATCTGATTCGTGTTTCAACGTGTTAGAACATTTGTGGGGTCCGCATACTGTGGATTGCTTTGCCAGTTTCTACAACAAGAAAATTGATCGTTACTTCTCAAGGTTTTGGAATCCTGGTACTTCGGGAGTAGATGCTTTTTTCCAACAATGGGAAGGAGAAAACTGCCTTGTCGTTCCACCAGTTAGTTTTATTAGCAAAGTTTTGAATTTGTTAGTACGCAACATGTATCAATCACATTAGTTGTTCCTGCATGGCCATCTGCCAGTTTTTGGCCATTATTATGGTTTAAATATTCTAGTTTCATTCGTGGCTGTCGTTATTTTGTCGGGAGAGAAGCTTGTATTCATGGCAGAAATGAAAGGTCTGTCATTGGCTCTAGTAACTGGAATGGAAATATCGTTGCATGTAGAATAATTACATAATGTTAATTATTAGACTATTCTATTGATTTAATAGCGAAGTCGAGTGACACATTCGTCGAAATAGATGCTAAGAGCCGATTGGCAAATTGTAGGGGCGAAGTCGAGTGACACATTCGCTGCATCGAAATTGATGCTAAGAACCGATTGGTTAAATTATAGGAGCGAAGTCGAGTGACAGAGTGACACATTCGATGCATCGAAATTGATGCTAAGAGCTGATTGGCAAATTGTACTAGCGAAGTCGAGTGACACATTCGCTGTATAGAAAATAATGAGTGTTTGGATGCATGGCAGTTCCGCATTTTTAAGAAATCTGAAGATTTGCGTAGTATTAACCATCTAGCTCTTTATCTGTCCTATTTAGTAGATAAAGGGAAAGTAAGCATAGCTAGTATGGCTCATTCTGCGTTAAAATGGGTTCACAGTTTTTTACCAATTGCAACCAATCCGTTGGACTCTAGTATCTGTCACAATTTAGTGCAAGCTGAGAAACGATCTAGATCTAAGCCCATTGAAAAGAAAGAACCTATCTCGCCAGCTGTTATTAAGGATATTGTGACATACTATGCTAAGGATCACGCATCTCTGAAAGATTTAAGGATTGCTACAACTTGTGTGTTGTCATTCGCGGGACTTTTTCGTTCCAAAGAAGTTCTTAACATAAGGGCATCACAGATTACCGTTTTTCCAGATTATATTACAGTATTTGTACCAGAAAGTAAGAATGACAGTTTCAGAGAAGGACAACATGTATTTATTCATAAGTCGGATAAAATAACATGCCCTTATAAAATGTTATTACGTTATGTCAAGAGTGCAAATATTGATATTAATTCATCTTCTGAATATATATTTAGGAATTTATCGTATTGTAAGTCTATTGACAAGTATAAATTAGGGAATCGTAAAATGTCATATACATCATTCGAGAATGTTTTAAGACGTGTCTTAAAGCTCTAGGTGAAAATGCTGATATATTTGGATTACACAGTTTCCGTTCTGGTGGTGCAACGTCTATTGTCCAAAATATGCCCAATTGTCCATCAAGAGAGCGTCTACTTAAACTTCATGGTCGTTGAAAATCAGATTTAGCTAAGGATATGTATGTAAAAGAGACTGTTGCACAGAGGTTGGCTGTTGCAAGTAGTACTGGCATTTAAACGATAATCTGTATCAGGCTTAGCGTATTATGTTAAATAAATCAAACGTGCCTTGTTCATACCTGAACCAAGCTGTCAAACGTTTAAAAAACGTATATTGGTGTTGTCTTTTATTGAAAGTCATACGAGAAGGAAAGAGAAAATATTTTTCATTCGGATGAAGTGCTGAAGGAGAATGAAAAGAAATTTTTTCTCAACTTAAAGCTTTCGAATAACAATTATCCCTGCACATTCCTGACAGTAATCTGTGACAGAACCATTTAGGTCTGAATGACTATGGTGCTTTCGGCTGTGCGAACTGAGTTCTTTTTTAGTTTCTGTGGGAGAAACGGAGAAACGGCGGCGATGGCAGCTTTGTCCCTCGCTTAAAAAATCGCTTGAATAAGAACTTAGCCCAGGGTGAATCTTTTCCAACTAAAACACGCTCACTTGAAGGTTTTCCACCTCCTCTGCAGGTTTGTGAACTTCTTTTGGCGACACAGCTTCAGGCCTAAGCGGAGTGAGTGCGAACGATTTAGCCAATCAGAAACGTTTGCGCAGACAACCCGATTATAATAGTATAGATAGTCGTTAGCTCCTTTTGTTCTCAGAGTACTTAAGGCCTTGCGTTAGAATTTCAGACCACTTCACGCTCATTTACCAACGTGTTAGTATTCAGTGGAAATTTCTTCAGCAGTCTAGTTTAACCTCCCCCCCCATCCCCCCCCCCCCCCCACACACAGCGCAGAAATATTTAATTTACGAACTTCATTATTTTTCTTTTTTGCCTGATACTGCTTTCTTGTTTTTTGATAGGTTTTAGAGATTCTGGGCGAAGGACTAGATTCCCCGGTTCTGCGTCCCAGTCCTCACACCACAGGTCAAGTGTCTACTGTAAGGGATTCTTTTCCAACTCGCCACCTGTACCAATCAGCTTCTCCAATAAACACTGTGTTCTGATTAAGGATGATATCGAAGAAATTAAACAGGTACTTTGTATCGAATAGAATTTTCGAAGCAGAATTGAGCCTTTCAGAAGTTTTTGCACAATCAAGTCAAGGACTTTCTCCGCAGAAATGCTGAGTATTGGAAATTAATTGGTTCATCCCAGTTCATCTTAAGTGTTATTCAACATGGTACAGATTACCATTAAGCTCTTATCCGGAACATATATTATTGGTTAACAACAAATCTGCCACTAAGCAGGCCGAATTATTGTTTGATTTTGTTCATGAGTTATCAATCCGTTTTTTGTTAGCGCCTAAGCAAATGGCAAAAAGAGACTGATTCTAGAGTTAAGAGTCTCGAGAAGTGTCAAGTATGAAGATTGAATAACTGCAATCAACTTTTTTTCGCTAGGTTCACATATAGCTACCACCTCATTGACATTTAACATTACATGAGCATCAACAGTTTCTTGGCGTTGCTTAGACATGTTTAACGAGACCGGAACCACTAGTATTATGTCTTCTTGGTGCTGCATACCCGCCCTATATATTTACTAGTCGCTTAAACATTGGTGTCACTTAAGCATTTGATGGTTGGGGTATTGCCAAAGGCTATGGTTAGTGTTGCGAAGAAGCTGATATTGTTCGTACTGACGTCCTACTGGTTTTGTCAATGACGAGGAGTCTTCGTGGGACCCTATCGAGTATAATGTATGGTTGGTATTGTTCTGGAATAACTTGAACGGTACAATTAGTTTCTTTAAAATGCCCTTAATTAACGCAGGGGCTAGATTAGTGGATATCTTGCATAACAGTGCGCACATTGGCTTCATTTACGAGGCATATTATTTCTATGAGTGCAGTTACAGGCGATATAATATGCTGTATCATGACCAGGTACTGCGTTATAACCTCACTTACCGCTCAACACTGGGATTCTATCGTTTTAATGGATCAGTATTTCTTTTTAGATGAGCTCTATTTTTGGACAACAATATCGTCCTTGTTAGATCCAAATACTGTTTTTTTCTTTGGATGAGAAGCCTAGTAGATTTCTTTTCTCTGACGTTAGCGACACAGAGTGAGTTTCAGTTTATTAATTTTAATGAAAATATATTTTGCCACAGGCAGTGGGATATTGATGAGTCTCAGGAGTTCGACTTGGAGAGACGTTGTGGCCATTATTTCTTTGCGGCCATTTTCCAAAGTAATGTACAACACCCGAGTCGTTTGGTATACTGACAACCAAGCAGTATCTCGTTTGTCCAGGTCGGAAGTATGAAGCTTGAGTTACATAGCATGGCTATTGACATTTTCAGTTTTTGTCTCGATCATTCTTCTGGATACCTAGGAGCCTTGACCAGAAAGCAGATGCTAATAGCCGTTACATCGATTACGATGATTGGCCGATTTTGGATTCATTTTTTGAAGAAATTGAGGACCTATGAGGACCACATAGCGTGGACTGCTTCGCAAACTACGATAAAACTAAGACGCCTAAAATTATATTCACATTTTTTGGAAACCTAACCCTAAGCAGGAGTGGGCTGTTTTTACCCAAGATCTTGAGTGCGATAATTGCCTTCTAGATCCCCCTGTTGTTATCAGGCCTGTAGCCAGAAAAAAACATCGTTACCGAGGCAGAGTGAGCCAGATTTCCAGAAAAAAAAAATATAAAAAAAAATAAATAAATAAAAAATATAAATCGTTATTCATTGTTCTTCCAATTATGAAGCAGGAAGTTAAACTGTAGTTTATCGTTAACAAATATTTTTTACCGAGGCGAGTGCCTCAATCGCCTCATGCTGGCTATGAATCTGGTTATTGTTCCTAGAGTCTTAGAGTGCTGAGATATGTCAATTCAGAAATGCTGAGATATGTCAATTCAGAAATGTTGTGGTACGCTTGTTGTACTTCTGTGACTTCAGCACCATTTTAGCCCCTGTTAACATATACATTCGGACAATTGTTTTGGGTCATATTATTCGTCCTGCTAAGGGGTCTATAGAGCATGGCAGAAATCCCAACAGTCTCCTCGGCTAAAAGAGATTCTATGGCTACATTCTGGCGGTTAGATTGCAATTTTATTAGTATCTAGGGTCTGTCAATTTCTTGCTCTTTATAAGCTTCATGTTCAGTGGCGGAGTACCTCTATCGGATATAGTTTGGCCGCGGTGCGGTGCGCATGTGTGCGTAACTGAAAGGACGCGTTATTTTCTAGTCCGAGAAATAGTTTGACTTTTTGCCTTAGAATGCCTCCTAAAGCGACAGAATCAGTAAAATCACTGAAAAAAGTAACAACGATCTTAGGATGCAATTACAGGCCGCAAGGAGTGATATACAAAAGCTTGAAAGCAGAATTCAAGTACACGAAGAAAACCTTGACCAAGGAGAACATCATGGCGGCGCTTCTTGTTCCCTGAATGCTGAAGCTGAAAAAAGCCTAAACTTTCTTGGTCAGGAGTATGATGAAAACAAGCAGGAGCTTTCTAGAATCAGGTCTCAATTAAATGATATTGAGGATAGATTGGAGGAAATGGAAGACACCGTCGAAGAAATGCAAGAGTACAGCTACTCATTTAACATCAAGCTTCTAGGGATCCCCCAACGGAGTTCCACTGAAAACGCTGAGCAGACAAGTAGATTGTGTGTGAATCTCTTTAACGCGATGGGGGCCAAGGTATCGATAAATTATCTCGACATCGCTCATCGGGTACCACATCGAAACGCAAGTAAAGAAGGCCCGAAGCCGATCGTTTGTAAATTTACCCGAAGACTGGCCAGGAATCGGGTAATGGCTTTGAGAAAAGAGGTAGGTAAAGTTAGCCCTAGTAATGTAGGGATGGCTGCAGATGTGAACTTATCAGGCGCCAGACTAGTACATCACCTTACGCCTCGACTCCAGAAGTTATATGCTGATGCGAATGATTTCAAGTCACGATACGAATATGCTTTTTGCTGGGCCAAGAGTACCACAATATTTCTCCGAAAAGAAGCCGACGATTCTGTCATCAAAGTCAGGAATACAGGTGATCTAGCAAAGTTAGCTCAGCGGGAGCAAGCAATGTTAGTATAAGTTCACTTTATTACTCGAACACTTAGTGTACATGTAATAGAAATGGCTAACTCTAATGTAATCAAACACAATAAGAATTTATTCCGTGAACTTCCTTATTTTAATCTAAGTATTACGCATTGGCATGGCCAGTTCAACAATTTATTACCAGATAGTACTCTCCCATCAAAAAGATATTTAGAACGGCTGCCCAGCTTACACGATATCGATCTGTTTAGTCTAAATGTCGACCAGAATGATGGCTCAGATTGTTCAAACCTTCGCGCCATCAGATGTAAATATTACTCGCGTCATAGTTTTACTCAACTCAAAAGTAAATTAAGTCCACAAGCCGCTCCTGGTCGATTTTCTCTGATTCATAATAATCTAAGAAGTCTGAAAAGTAACCTTGAAGATTTCCAAACCCATCTTTTGAATGAACTTGATTTTCCATTTAGCGTTATTGGTGTAACCGAAACAAGAATAAGAAATGCAAATTTTACTGATTTTAACCCAACAATAATTGGTTATAACTTTGAATTTGTACCAACGCCTCTTTCAGCGGGAGGCGTTGGTATGTACATTGACTGCGACCTAAGTTACACAATAGTTGAAAAAAATCACAAACGAGGCGTTTCAAGCCTTGTGGATCGAAATACATTTCCCAAACAAAGCTAATATTGTCTGTGGTGTTTTGTATCGTCAACATAACTCGCCTGAACAATTTCAGAAATATTTTGAAGAAACTATGGAAAAACTTAGCGCAACGGGCAAGACGATTTACATAATGTCTGATACTAATATAAATCTTTTGCATGCCACTTCGTGCAATTATGCACAACATTTTTTGTTTTCCCTGCATAGCTTAAGCCTATTGCCAACTATTGACAAGCCAACGCGTGTACACAATAACTCCTTTTCATTAGTTGATAATATCTTTACAAACAATTTACAAGATGAGGTAGTCAGTGGTAATGTGATCTCGGACATAAGCGACCACTCTACGCAATTCTGTTTTACGCGCTCAATCATTGAACGCGACAAAACAAACAAAGTTTTAATACGTGACTACTCGAATTATTCAGATGAATATTTTTTGAATGATGTATCGCGCGTAGACTGGTTGGGTGTGGTGCCTGAAAATAAAAGGAATATCGACAAATTGTTCTCAAGATTTTATAATAAACTAAATAAGCTGGTCGATAAACATGCCCCTCTTAAACCAGCTTCTAAACGTAAAGTAAAATCGTTCTCAAAACCCTGGATTACAAAGGGGATTCAAAAATCAATCAAAATAAAAAATAGGCTTTATCGACGGGTAACACTGCTTTGTATAAACGCTACAGAAATAAGATCCTGACTCTTACGCGCCTCAGTAAAAAATTTTATTTTATAACTACTTTCAAGAAAATATCAAAAACATGAAGAGAACTTGGGAAGGCATAAATAATTTAATTAATCATAAAAAGAAAAAAAAGGAGAACCATAAATGCAATAAAAAGATCGACTAATGGCGATTTATCCCATGACTCATTTGAACAGACTAACATATTAAATTCTCATTTCGCCCATATTGGCCAGAAACTGGCCTCTGACATTCAAAGTGGTAAGAAGAAATTTTCGGACTATCTACCGATAACAGGTTTTAGTGGTTCCTTTATTTTTCAACCCGTACTTCCAACAGAAATCGAGGTCGAAATTATGGTAGCACCTTTGAACAAAGCTCACGGCATATATTCCTGCCCCACCCGTTTACTTAAGTGCGCAAGACATATTTTAGCCAATCACCGCTTACGATTTGCCTTTTCGCGCCGTACTGCAGTTTAGTGGTTTTCTCCCGTTCACAATGTTTTTTTTTCCTCGAGTTTTTCAGTGAAGTCGCTGGGATATAAAATATATAAACCCCTTCTTGGCTTGCTGTAATATCGGCGGATAATGTCCGCGGATGAAAAATGGTCCTCAAAATTTCACAGTGCCCTCGAAGCTTCGCTTCTCGGCCAACTATTCATTTTTCGTACCATTTTTCATCCTTTGACATTATGCGCCGATATTACAGCCGCCAGAAGGGGTTTATTTAGTAAATATAGGAGAAACTCAAAAATATAGGAAATATAGGGCCGGTTGAAGGCCTGTATGCCATTCATCATTTCAAAAAGGAACATGACCATCACCAGCAATGACAGGCCCAGGCTTTAGGGACCTTAAGCAACCACTGGAGGCAGCCGGTTGGACATCAACCGGAAGTAAAAGCGCACTGCGTTCAACTAATTTGCATATCCTCGTGGCGTCCACCTGACGTCGACCTGACGTTGTGGCGGTGAAAAAGGTGGGTTTGACCGCCACCACTGAACAGCGTTTTCTTTTTCAATTTTCGCCAACAAAACTGCAGAGAACTACCTTCAAAGTATCTCAGATATAATTGCAAGTGTTGCAAATTACTGTTCAAGTGCATATTCACTTATAGAGCTGTGTTTTACAGAGAAAAAAACAGTCATGGAATCTTGTGACTCTGGCAGTTCGGCAAATGAGTCCGTGCAAAAGTCGAAAAGAAGCGGGTGAGTTCATAAAGTCTATCAAGCAAAAACTTTAAATCAAAAGTTGTTTTCTTTAACTCTGTTTCCTAGAAAGAGAGATCTAAAATGTTTTCTCGGTACTGAAGATAAAAGAAATAATATTTAGGGGCTTCTCTTAGTAGTAAAATTCGCGCATAAAAGCCTTAAGAAAGAACATGGGAAACGGAATTCTTATTGGGAAACAATTTCATATCATTGTATTTCTGCTACTTTTCTCATTGGAATTTCTTCTCGTATAGATCGATCATGGAATGGTCGGATGTTCATAATCTATTGCTGTCGAGGGAAATCCGAGCATCTAAACCATGGCTCTACAAACCAAGAACGAGCGAGAGTGGAAAGGTGTGGGCAGGCATAGTTGATCGGCTAAATTCGTGCACAACGGCGAACTTCTCTGTCACCAGAAAGAGTGTACAGGAGCATTTCAAATTGGTGTTAGATTGGTTCAAAGCTAAGAGAAGGATGGAAGCAAAGCTAAGTGGCGTCAATGTGGAGGACAGCGAGTTGGACATTTGTCTGGAAGAGATAGCTGAAAAACGGGATGAGGCAAAGAGACGTGACTTCCAAACTTACAACGCAAGCAAAAAGAATGCTGCGGCAGATAAAGCAGCGGGCGAGGAAATCAGGAAAAAAGCTTGCGAAAAGTTAGGGGAGACCTCTAAGAGAAAGTCACCTGAATCAGAACCCAAGACCAAGAAGAAAAGAAGAAGTGGTAATAAGACGCTGGAATTTCTGAGGGAAAAGCTTGTTGTCAGGCAAACAGAGGCAGAGCAACAGAGAAAAGCCCAAGAGGAGCTGGTGGCGTCTCAAAAACAGCAACAAGAACAACAGCTACAGATGATGGCTTTTATGCAGCAGCAAAATACAGCCATGCTACAGATTCTATCGAAGCTTAGCAATGACAAAAAGGACTAGAGGGTTTCACTCATGTTTTGGCTCCACTCTTGTTTAGAATTTGGTATTTGATAGCTGCCTCTTCCAGTTCTAGTTATTGCAGTAGTTTTGTATACTAAGTAGTACTTCAGATAGTTTTCAGCTTGCCATGCCATGTATTTCTTAGCAGTTTTATACTAGTGCTTCAGATAGTTTTCAGCTTGCCATGCCATGTATTTCACAGTTTTATACTAGTTAGGGGCACCCAATGACCATTTCGGTAAAGTATCTGTTCGGATGGTGCAATGAGAACTGAAACTTTCGCTTCAGAATTTCAAGCTTCAACTTTCGTATATCGATTCTAAGATCCCCTGGATTATTAGAATTGCACAAAAAGGTGAAATTTTACTATTTTGGGGGGATTTTTGCCCTTGAAAAGGTCACCTAAAATTTTCTGATAGAGTTTCTCCCCTGGCATTTTCGGAAGACTTGATTTCAATCCCTAAAATTTTCGCAACTCAAAATTTTCAGCTATGAAATCCGAACAGATATAAAATTTCTTCCCTTTGGGCACATCATGCTCAAAGGGATTAATTGCCTGACTGACGTGTGACGTCACATGCGTATAAAAGGGCATGCTCATTAGTTTAAGTTAGATAGAGTAGAGTCAGAGAGACAACAACAAATAGCGTGAACTTCTTAAACTTTTATTAGAGTATAGTCGCGTGTGCCAAGGACCATCATCCAGCATAAAAAGTATTCACATGCAGCCGATGTTTGCGGCTTTATGTGTGGTAATTGGCCATGGATTGGTCACATTTGCGCTACCTGCTGGCGGAGGGGAACGCCTTCAAGTGCAGCCTCCAACAGCTACTAGTACTCGCCACCACGGAAAGAACTGGGGATTACGACATGGTCTATTTTCCTACGGTTCCTCTGGATTTTACGGCTGGGCATTTCCAAACTCCTACCTCTTCCTTCTCATCGTGGTTACGACTTTCATTCTTGGTGTGATCTTGCCTCTGAGTTTCAATCCGTTGACAATCGAGACTTTGTTTTTGAACCGCATCATTGTCGTGACTTTACTTGTGAGCGGATCGAGACAATGACCTTCTACCTTATTGATAATCGAGACTTGCGCGATATTTCGGATGATATATTTCTTGGCGTTCCCTTGGCTCTGAGTTTTCTATCTTGACAATCGAGACTGTTTTTGAACCGCATCGTTGTCGTGACTTTACTTGTGCGCGGGATCGAGACTATGACTTTCTATCTTAATATTGATAATCGCGACTTGCACGATATTCCGGATGATATATTGGCGTGCTCTTGCCTCTGAGTTTTTCTATATTGAAAGTGGAGACTTTGGTTTTTGAATCGGATCATTGCCGTGACTTTACTTGTGTGCGGAATCGCAACTACGACTTGGTACCTTATTAATAATCAAGACCTGCACGATATTCCGGATACATGACGAGCTTAGGCGGCCTTAACTTTACGCCTCCACATCTCTCCAGGGGCGCTTATCCCTGCCAGTCATATCAAGTGCGTTGTTGACATTATCTGGCAAATATCAATTAGCGGCAGTGTAATCTCAAGATGCTTGCTGGCCTGTTTGTTTTTATTCAGGTATTACTTTGAGTACCGACGCCAAGAAAGAAAGATCGGGGCCGACACGGACGTGTGTCAGCTCGGGCTGCCGCTGTGATTGAACACGCGAAAAAAAAAAAAAGTATTTAATGGCTACAGATGGTGTAAAATTTTGCAACAAGGCTTAGTAAAGATTGGATAAGATTTTCGCGTTTGTAGCAATTTTGTAGCAATTTCGGCTTGTTCCGGTCAACCCGAGCTGCACCAAATGTTTCCGCGAAAATTTCAATTGAGACTGAAACGCCACTGCTGTTTTTCTTTTATTGTTTATGCCGGGTACTAAAGCAATGTAGGTTTGTAATACACGTTTCAACTCGCTTTTATGTTTCTGATATGTTTTATTTCAACAGTACATGTAATTCTTTGGTTATACTCGAGAAAGTAAAGAAATCCTAACTATATCTCGGGTCTAAAAAACTAAATCGAAACAAAGTTCGGCAGCGTTCAATGATTTCTTGAAAGTTTTTACACATTAAAATGTATTTCTGTAATCCTGTAATCTCTTCACTCACAAAATGTGAACCTTCCCAACAAAAGGCGAACACAAAGTTTACCAAAGTCACTGCTGTGATACATGTCCGGCCAACAAGTTATCTCAAGTTCTCGAGTCGCCCTGCCGTGTCCTTTGCCGATCACTATGTTACTCATAGATGTGATCCTGGTACTGCTATTTTTCCCTGCTCTCGCAAAAGCGGCTTGCAAAGCGTCTACCGGATCTTCGGTATTGTTATCGTCGATTTCACACATCCCATGCCAGGAAGCTTTCAGTTTCATCTCTTGTGCGCATTCGGATGTTGCCACTATCAAATTATCCACATCGAAGGTTTTATAGCTGATTTTCATCGCTTCGTCTCTGAGAATTGGCGATCGCCAGTGATGCGTTCGCACAACTTTGTTAGGGGCAGATATTTTCAGAGCGGCTTTGAAATGCTGGAGATATTTAGTTGGGAGAAAACCGAACTCAAGCTTGATCCATTTTCTGTAAGCACACCAAATAAAAAACATCATTCGCAGGCAAAATATTATTTTTCCTGGGACATAGTAATTTCACATTAGCTTTGCTTCTTGGATGGAGAGCATTATTTATCTGCAGAACAAGACTTTCTAACCATGGTAAATAGCTTTGGTACCAGTGCGAGCGTTTTGCAGCCGTCGACTCGGGGCGACCTCTACAATTTCTCCTTCCTCGTTGCTAAAACTGATGCGCGGCCTGCGATTTGTGTTATGAACACCATAATGCTTTGTGAGGGCCATGACTGTACTAAACCGCTTCCCACAAACGTCACAGTGGACGTGATATTGCAATGTTTTGCGCTTCACACTCGGCATGACGGAAGAACTCACTAAACGAGTGTACACGTGCAGCTAACCGACGCCAAGCATTGTGGTACTCCTGTGTGTTGTGCGGTATACCTGTGTACTCGTCACTAGGCTCCCTCTACATGTGTGCGTTTGTTTATATCTTACGATCGAGCAGCGAAGTACAAGGTTAAATTTTAAACTCTGTTTACTTTAATAAACAACCAAGCGGCAATTTCGAATATGTGGTTCAAGGGAATGCTTTTATTCGAGGTTGGCTGGCCTAAGGATCGGACGGAGATGGCAATATGTCTTCAAGCTCGGGAGAATGGCCGCTAACAAGAGTCACGTCTACATTATTACAAAACGTTTTTGTGGTGTTAAACCTTCTTATTTTGTAGCAAGTGATATATTTCGAGTTTTTGAAGGAGAGATTTGCTTCGTTGACTCTTCCGACTTGAACGTGTTGAACTCAACTCCATTCCTCAAAAGAGAGAAAATCTACGTCGCCACGACATTCGGCATTTGCGTTGGCCTTCTAAGGCAAAAGAACATTCCTGCTGAAGGTTTCCTTCGTTGCTCAGAGCAGTTTCAAGCCATCAGGGATTCTATTAACTCGAAGGAACTTGATTAGGCGGGAAGCGTTTAGGCGGGAAAACTTTAGGCGGGAATCTGCCAAGTGAGGACCAATATCCCTCTCAGCCCACTTGTTCTTCGCCTCATCCGGCTCATGCCTCTCCACCTAACAGTCCTTGTACTCCCTCTACTTCAAGTCCTTCAAGCTCAGCCTCATCTTCGCCAAACTCATCCAGCAGCTCAATCAAGGAAATTTCAACAAGTCCTTTGGGTCCAATCACAAAGAGAAAGCAAATTTCTGCCATTTGCCATGAAGTTTTGAAGGCCTTACTTCTAGAATGCCAAAACCAAGGTGAATATCTTCCTGATGTTATTGGAAACTCCATTCTGAACGGGGAGGATGAAGACAAAACAAGCGACAAAACAGAGATGCTTTCAGAGTGTTTAGAGATAGTCATGAACGCCAAAGGTGACAAGGAAAGTCTAGTTGCTGCAGTCAGTCCAGGCACTTATCTTCGTATAATGAAGGGCATGAGGGTACCAGACTGGGTACTGTTATTATTCAAGTTGAAGTCTGAGGTTCCTGACGATGCTTGGCAAACCCTTCTGAATCTAACAAGGCTTGGGAGAAGTGGTGTAATTTTAGACTTGTAACTTAAAGCACAATACTGTTAGTCAACCAAACCTTTGAATGAGGCTATTCCCGGCTAGGCTTTGTTACTTTGAAGTGGCCTTGGCTAACAAACAAAAACTAAAACAGATTTTGCACAAGCAATACAGATATTTAAAAATAGCATTGGCTTGCAGGGAATATTTATTGTTATATATATATATATATTTTTCAATTTCAGAGTAACATTGACTCGCCAGTGATCCTCACAAAGAATGACATCAAGGCACTAAAATCGCTGACATTTTCAATAGTGAAGACAACATTTAAACTGAGCAGGCTGGAGGATGCACCATTCCATGCCTTTAATGTACACCTAGAACCAGTGCTTGTGTGGGCGATAAGGTAACAGCGACTACATGGTGCCAACAATCAGAGTCTTGAATTTAACATCAAGATTGATGGACGCCCCTAGGAGGTACTATTGTACAGCTATGATAAACCAGACCTGTAGCCAGGATGTTTTATTAGAGGGCACCAATGAATGGGTTGCCGGTTCCCAGTCCCTCGCTCACTTTTCTGGTTCGCGCAAGGGCTTGTGGGATCGCCAGGGGGCAAACAAACCCAACCACGCTTGATCGAATACAGCTTCTATTAAAACGATTCCATCCTTCAACTGTATGCTGTTTTCTTCGAAGATGTTGAGTAATAAACCTCATCGAAAAGAATTAGTCGTCTATGGTGATGGAAATTGTTTCTACCGTGCTATTTCCTTGTGGAACGACACCGGGACTGACAAAAATCACGGAGCAATAAGGGCCCTTATAAACCAGGTAATGGCGAGATATCCCGAAAAGTTTGAGCCGTTTCTTTTTCAAGCAAGTTCCATAGACGCTCATTTAACACTAAGTTCTCGATCTGGAACTTGGGCAGAGACCGTAGATATTGTTGCTTGTGCAACTATTTTGCAAAGGGACATTTTTGTCTTCTCTGTGAGACAAGATAAATGGAATCGTTTTCATCCCGTGTTAAGTTTGAATGTGACGTCGCCGCTTCTGAATGCCAAAGCTTGCAAGTGCCCTATTACTCTCATGTTGCATGATGGAAACCCTAACACTTCTCATTTTAATCTCCTTGTCCCTATTGGAAATTGCTGTAGAACTCCAGCCCCTTCAAATGTTTCACAAAGTGAGAAAAAGTCCTAGGCTTCTGTATTAAAGAGTTCGAAAAACAGCAATGAATCATCCACGCTTATATGTCATCCTAATGTTACTCCAAAATTGTCTACAGCATCAGATTATTCAACTAAACCATCAACAAGACTTCCAGCCTCTTCAAATGTATCATCCAGCAATGCTACTCCAAAATCATCTTTCCCTGGAATTAAAGCTCATGCTACTTCAAAGTTATCTACAACCTCAAATTATTCATCTAAACCACTAAGAACTCCAGCCTCTTCAAATGTATCACCTAGTACTAAAGCTACTCCAAAATCATCTGCCTTCAGAGATCAAACTCATGCTAGTACAAACTTGTTTTCCTCAAATTATTCATCTAAACCATCAAAAGTAAAAGACAACCTACCTCCCCAGTAAAGCAATCAGCTACATACCAGGTTGCTTCAAAAAATAAGTCTCGTTTTTCAAAACAATCATCAACTGCAAAAAAATCTAATAAAAGTGAAAAGAAAATTACCACCAATGTTAATCAAGCCACTACAAAACTACCCAATGAACAATCCTTTCAAACGGCCAATCAACTTTATAACAATGTGGAGCCTGCAAATCAACCTTGTGCTTCAAACTTAGTGAAACAACCAGATGTAAACCCTGCTGAGGGCCCCAAACCAGCTAATGCTAATATTGCTACAACTATCCAGGGATCACCAGCATTTGAAGAAATGATAACCAAGGAGTTAAAAGAATACCTTCAAAAAAGAGGTGTTACAGTTTCTGGCTACAAAAAGGCAGATCTCCTCATATTAGCTCGTGCAGCTTCTGGCATGAATTTGGACACCGACCCAAATTTTGAAAAAGAATCAATAACTGAATGTGTTAATCGCCGGTTAACATTGCCGGCTGGTACAGTGGTATCTGACCCATTTGCTATGACTGGGTTGTCAAATGACTTTTCGAAAGTTCCTCCATTTGGCCTGATGGATATTTTTAACCACCTCATTTTGAGCAATGCTGATTATGACAAGGAAAAACTAGCCTCTTTTCGATCCTTTGATGAATACACCCTCTTTCAAGATGGTTATGTCAGAAGCCTTCGTTTAAAATATGTTAAAGACAAGGATGATGCAATATTTACAGTAATAGTTGGTGAGGTAATCCCAACTCAGAAAGAACTCACCCAAGAGGGAACAAAGCACTATAAACTTTGGTTTACTCTCCAACCCAATGGATCTATTTATTCAGCATTCTGTAGGTGTAAAGGTGGAGCAGACCAGGGTTGTCGACATCTTGGCGCTGCACTCTTTGAGCTTGACAACTTCCTTTCGAATTCTAGAAATTCTGTTACCTCTATGCCTGCCTACTGGAATCCCAAACCAACTCCCTCTCACAAGCCTGCTACCTTCAAAGAAATGAAAATTTCCCATTCTATTCCCAAAAAAGGAAAACGAAAGGTTACCCTTATGATGATTCATGGATAGACTCTTTCGATCCAAGACCCAAAAGGCATCGATCTGACACAACCCAGACATCCAAGGCACTATTTGCAGAAAAACTTGCAGAAATTGATCCTACTGCAGCTATTCTACAGTTTCTGCCATGTCCCACCACTCCAAAAATATCTTCTGAACAAGGAATTATAAATTCTGTATCTGAGTTTAGTAATGAGAGACAATGTCAGTCAAAGGTTCTGCATATAAATGATGTCCTATCCATGTCTATATTATCAAAAGCTGAGGCCTTTGTAAAGGACAGAAACATTTCTTCAAACAATGCTCAAGAGCATGCTAAAGAATTTATTAAAACACTATCTTTGACAAAGGATGAAAGACATATGATAAACAAGTCCACTATTGGTCAGAGAAATAACAATAATTGGTTTGAAATGAGAAACTATATGGTAACAGCAACAAAAGTTAAACCTATTTATACAAGGCAAAAAACTCTTGATAAAAAAAAAAAAGAAACAGATGTGACAACCACAATAAATAATTTTCTTTCTAAACAAATGCCCAGTGTGAAAGCTCCAATCCCAGCTCAATATGGCATAGATAAAGAAAAGGAAGCAAAAGAAAGTTACCTGAAGTTGTTAGAAAAGATTCACAGTGGCTTGAGTGCGGAAGAAACTGGTCTGCTTGTGAGCAAAGATCATAGCTGGATTGGGGCAAGTCTGGATGGCATACGCAAATGCAAATGTTGCAAATCTAGAGTACTGGAAATCAAATGTCCCTATAATGGAAGAGACCTTGATCCGAAGGAAGCTTTCCTAGCAGACAAGTGGGGGGACGGTTAAACACTGACACTGGTAAACTGGAATTAAAACCCACTCACAGCTATTATTACCAAGTACAGCCACAAATGGCTGTTTCAGAATTACAATCATGTGACTTTATCATTTACACAAATAAGGGAATATTGGTTGTTGAAATTGACTTTGACAAAACTTTTTGGGAAGGAGTAATAGACAAAGTATCAATTTTTTATGAAAATCAGATAGTTCCTCGCCTGCTGTTAACACTAAAATCAAACATACCTGCATCACAAAATGAACTGTTCAACAGAATTAGTGGTGCAAATAACTGTCCGTCAAGTCAAGACTCTTTAAAAGCAGAAAATGTTTCAAGTCAAGACTCATCAAAAGGAGAAATGTTTCAAGTCAAGACTCATCAAAAGGAGAAAAAGTTTCAAGTCAAGACTCTTCAAAAGGAGAAAATGTTTCAAGTCAAGACTCTTCAAAAGGAGAAAATGTTTCAAGTCAAGACTCATCAGAAGGGGGAAATGTTTCAAGTCAAGACTCATCAAAAGGAGGGTGTCCTGAGATCAACATTAACACCTCTAAGCTCACAGAATTCTTGATAAAAGATGAGACAAAAATGAAATTAGAAAATTTCATAAGCAGTGGATGTTGTAATCTTAGACATTTTTCACCCTCAAGGGTCTCTATGGAAGTCACAGAAACACTTGGCAGGCTAGATGATACATTTCAGAGTGAAATTCTGGCTGAGTTATGTATAGTTTTTCCAAACCTTTTCCAAAAGACAGGTTACAATGTATCAAAGGGAATATCTGTTCTTTATGAGTTGATAAGACTGTACATGGAAACGGTGCAGGAGTAAAATAGCTCTCACTATAGTAGTCAGGACAATAAATCTATGAATTAATTTAAAGGATCTGTCTCACCCTGCCCATAATGCATTGCTTTGTTTTTTTTCACCTGATTCATTACCATCACAAACTCTGACTAAATGCAAAGGAATTCTACTGGAATTCCACTATTGCAAGTTTTCTTGCACTTATACAGTAAAGTGCATTATGGGCAGGGTGAGACGGATCATTTCATTGATATAATTAAAAATACAATTACTCACAGTTGCCATTCAGTTTTGCCTGTCTTCTGTCTAAATAAACTCCTTCACAACGGGTCTAATCATTCTAGCTTCCAGAAAGAGAATAGACTTATTCTTTCACTCGGTTGCCGATCACCCCACGGCATCAATGAATTTTTCTCTTATATCTAGTTTTCTACCGTACATCTCATCATATTTCCTCTTTCTTTACTTTTATCACTAGTTTGCGATTTCAATGGCCCATGGCATCCTTTGTTATTCTTAACCAATTATCACCTTTAGTCATTCCGAATGTTTATCTGTTGCCTAGCAACGGCTCTACATTTACTTTATATACAGCCCCACTCCCTCTGTTTTCTCTCTTTGCTCCGACGAAGGGCTAACGCTCGAAACGTCCGCAAAACACCATTTTTCCACGGCGTTTAACATAAATCTCAACCTTTGGTTGTTGTTGTTCATGTTCACGCGGACCACCTAGTTTTCCCGTAAAACTAGTCATACCATTATCCTTGATAAGTTATTTCATCTCACAGTTGAATTTCACTTGAAACAAAATGATGCCAAACTCATATGTTTCTGAACAAATTAAATACTGCAAAAATATTAGTTCACTTGTCTAAGCAGTTGTCTTTGTTTGCAAGTTTGACAATGCAGCACATACATATATGATTCTGTCCAACATGGTTTAAGGACAAGTAGAATAATCCCTGACAGTATACGGAATTGTTTAAGCTTCAGTATGTATCTTTCAACATGAGATCTTAATGAAGCAACACGTCGAGTATGTGTAGTTTCACTGGCTGATAATCTGGGACCATGGCAAAATGCTGGAGATACAAGATGTACTTTCTTAAAAGTCAGGAGGTCACGGATCAAAAAACCCTTGTCAGCCATTACACCATCTCCTTCCTCTAATATATTAACCAAACCAGTGGCTTTAACAATTTCTTTGTCTGATACCATACCAGTCCACAATGGTGGAACAAAAGAAATAATTCCATTTGGGGTAATTCCAATCAATAATTTAGCAGTGTTCCTATGTTTATAACTGCTCCAGGTAACCTTCTGGCTCGATGGTAGTTTAGGTTTTTGAATGTAGAACTCTGCGCAATCAATAATTATACGTAAATTAGGATATTTGTTGTATCTCTTAGGCATTGATTTCCTGATTTCTTCCCTCTCTGGCCATGGGACCAAGAATGAAAGTTCTTCAGATAAAAATGTAATCCATGTGGTGAATATTCTTGAAACCTGACCACTAGAAATTCCAAATGTATCTGCAAAGAACAGAACACCAAAGTTTTTCCTTGTTCTCACTAATGTAAGAATGAATTCATCCCTCAATGGAAGCATCCTGGCTACACCTCTTGTTTTCCTTTTTGATGGTACAGTTGTATCAACAGAGCCCTTCCAATACCTCATAGACTTGGCTTTCTCTTCAATAAACCCAAACACTAAATCAAACTTTTCTCGTGATAACCCTGTATACCTGTAGCAATTCGCTTCACAAGTTGCCTGTTCAATAAATAGATTTCTTTTCAGTTCACGTATATCGCCTGTCTTACAGGATTTATCATTGTTTTGAACTTTTTCTTTGACGTTTCTTCTACTTCTTCTATTTCTAGTCGAGGTTCGCTCGCACTCACAGCCTCTGTAAACAAGTCATTTTCGAGGACCTGCTTCTTCGCTGAGGGATCCTCATTAAGTTCAATAGGAGCCTGCTTCCGTTTGCGTTTTCCAGGCTTTGCAGCTGACGTCGATATATTTGTTCTCTCCTTCGGCGGTGGTCTTCCCTTTTTATTTTGGTCTTGGTTATAACCCTTCAAGTGAAGTGTCGGCTTCCAGCAACTATCATTTCGGTAGCCAGCGGCAAAGTGGTTGGAGCACACCTTAGTGCTCATAGAAACCTTGAACCCACCCCTTGGTATTTTATCGTCCCAAGCAGACCTTTCTTTTTCATTCCGAGGAGAAAAAAACTCAGCACACCAACGTGAGGGAGCTTGATTGCCTCTCAGGATATCGACGGTCGTTGTCGCAGCCAAACACAGCACATCGATCGCCACCACCCATCACAGCTTGTCTAACTTAAACTAGTAGTGCATACACTAGGAGTACTGAAAAATATTGCCGAGAATAATCTGTGAAAGAGGTTAAAGGAGTGTGCTTCAACTTCGAGTTCTGAGCTTCCCGAAGAAGGGTTTGTTTGCCCCCAGGCGATCCCATAAGACCTTGCGCCAGGCGGAAAAAATGCGAGGGACTGGGAACCGGCAACTTATTCATTGACAGAAAATGGAGCAAAAGTCCTTCCCCACCTGGCTCATGGGGAGGGGATACACATCCTCTGCACCCCACAGGCTATGGGCCTGAGAAACTCTTTCCATTCACTCATAATTTTGTTAATATAAAACCTCCTGCCTTATCTTTTTTTTCAGGAAAGAATCAGGTTGCTGTTGGGATAAAAGCTCAGAGAGTGCTTTGTCTGTGTATCCAGTTTCTATTGCTAACTGCAAGGAGAACAGGTAAAAATTGATTGATAAATGTGTGTTATATTACTAAACTGTGGGGCTTACATTTATAACTTGCAAAATACCCACCCTATTACATAAAAAAATGTCTAATAAACTATATGTAACCTATGATTTTTTTCTTCTTATGAAGGGATAATCTGATTGAACTGCTTGTTAACCTGAACAAGCAGAAGGAGATCATTAAGCAAACTGGCTTGACTGTTGATGGCCAACATTACACTATCAAATTCACAGGTACCTTACTATAGTAATGTAAAAGAGTCATAGCTACAGTATGATGGAGGCTTATTATATAGGTAATTTACATTCCATAAGATAAAAATACACTCCAAAGATAACAATCAAAATCTAAAGAACAGAGATTTTTGAATATTATTTTATGTGAATACTCATCAAAATTGTACTGCCTCAGAGCTACATTATATATTATAACTTTGGCGAGTATTGTGGCGTATAATCCGGGCTGTAATGAACATTTTGGCAGGCTCTGATATATTAGAGCCGCCAAGTCAATCTGTGTTATGATTCTCGCCATAAATTCTCGCTTTTGTACTCAATGCTCTCCAAAGTCATACTAATAGTAATAGCAACCCTTGCTGCACTCGGGCTAAAATGAGCCTGAGTCGGGCCCAAAACATATTTACGCCTGCAAACATCAACTATATTGTTATAATAACAGTATAAGTGAGATTGTCAGTCCTGAATTATCACCATTGTAATTTGCATTACCGTAACTGTCGACTACAAGGCTCTGTGCCTACTTCTTCAAAAGAAAGATAACAAAGACTTCAAGCTTGCAGGAAAAGGTCTTGATGTTGAGTGCTTTCTGTGATGCAATAAGGGTAAGAAATTTGTGTTTTTTGGTCCTCTTGAAGGTAATTTTATTTTATTTTATTGGAATGCTCCTCAGATTCTGATGGGGAGCTGGGGCATGATAAGACTAACATGTTCACACAAACATGTTCACACATGAACATAAGAGGGCAGATACTTATGCCATTTTGTTTTGTTGATAGACTGCACCTGAGGCATAATTTGTTTATTGCCTCTTTAATGCTCTAATGCATAATATCCAAGTGAGAATGTTTTGTAGCAACATGAAACCCTTACTGCTACAGTACAATTTAGAAAGACATATCCTCTCCTGCTTTAGTTTTATTGAGTTTCCCCAGAAACATATAACTTAGTTGAAACATGTAACGGCGAACCAAGCTATGGATTATTCGTGGCCAGTTTATGACCATATTTGGTCAATAATGAACTCTCGACTGCTAACCCAAGCAGGTTTTCTCTTCATAATATTTCATTTTTCGTTCAAATAAAGTAGAGCAACAGTGGTAAGGGATAATATACTAACATTTAGCATCTTGAAGTCTTGCAACAACATTATTTTTAAAATCTGTTCAATTGTTTATTCTGCGAATGTTCCGCAGCTTGGCACTAAAGCAATGTATGGTTGTTACAGTGTCGTTTCAACTCACTTATATGTTTCTAAGATCTAAGCCCAATATTGGCCTGTTCTATGGGAATCAGACTGAATGATGTTCTTTTTTTTCTTTTATCTGTCCTCTCTGCTTAATAAATTGGTGTGAGAAGGTGTGGATGACAACTTTCGCACAGTGAGGCTGGATTGATTTGTCACCAAGGAACTCACATCAGAAATATACTCTGGCATTGGGATAAAAATGACCCCCTTACAGTGGCCAAATTAACTGTGCGTGGGGTTTGAATGTGACCCCTGCCCTAAAACTGTGCCTCAGATTACCAATTCAATAGTTATTACTTATTACTTATTAATCAATTTTTTTGACACTCAATGAAAAATGCCATCAACATTCTTATTTTATAGTTCCGACACCTTTTACAGTGCTTAATGTGCTATTTAATAGGAAAAGGCAATTTGATAATATGAAAAAATGTTGGCATATTTTTTTACTCCTTAATCAGATCGCATGGTGTCCGGGATGACCTGACATTTTTGTTAGAAGAAGACCTCAGTACGATAAACCTGTGCGTCCTTCATGGTGAAATGAGGAATTTGGAACAGCTCATAGGATCCCTTGGGCTGTTCTGTCACCGTGTAGGAACACTAGATCTATTGAATGAGGCATTGGCAGAGTATGGTCCAGAGAGCTCTAGAGGGTATCCACGAGTGACCACTAAGTTAAAACCTGGCCAGCACACTGAAATCGACAGGAAAAACATCAAAGTCGCTTCATTCTCTGGTGAGATTTGAAAATAATACATAGATTTAGGCAATGCCTAAAAGCGGAGCTCGAATCATTACTGACATACAAGCATTACTGTCATCGCGGTATCGACTTTTTTAGTTTTGATGACGTCATCGATGACGTCATACCGCATGACCTTGGTGGTGCTCACCCTTTCCACCAAATGACTTTACCCAAGTTTGGTCACCTAGCGATGTTACCTTCTTGAAATATTGACTTCTCTAGTTTTGATGACGTCATAGATGACGTCATTCCACGTGACCTTGGTGGTGCACCCCCCTTGCCTCCAGGATAACTTTACCCAAGTTTGGTTACCTAGCGATGTTACCTTCTTGAAATATTGACTTCTCTAGTTTTGATGACGTCATCGATGACGTCATGCCACGTGACCTTGGTGGTGCACCACCCTTGCCTCCAGGATAACTTTACCCAAGTTTGGTCACCTAGCGATGTTACCTTCTTGAAATATTGAATTCTCTAGTTTTGATGACGTCATCGATGACGTCATGCAACGTGACCTTGGTGGTGCACCCCCCTTGCCTCCAGGATAACTTTACCCAAGTTTGGTCACCTAGCGATGTTACCTTCTTGAAATATTGACTTCTCTAGTTTTGATGACGTCATCGATGACGTCATCCCACTTGACCTTGGTGGTGCACCCCACTTACCTCCAAGACAACTTTACCCAAGTTTGGTCACCTAGCGATGTTACCTTCTTAAGATATTGACTTCTCTAGTTTTGATGACGTCATCGATGACGTCATCCCACTTGACCTTGGTGGTGCACCCCCCTTACCTCCAAGATAACTTTACCCAAGTTTGGTCACCTATAGCGATGTTACCTTTTTAAGATATTGACTTCTCTAGTTTTGATGACGTCATCGATTACGTCATGCGGCGTGACGTAGGTGATGCACCCCGTTGCTTCTAACATAACTTAAAATAACCCAATGTTGGTCAACTAGCGCCGGGCCGGAGCTCCGTTAAAACTAAACACGAAGGCGACAAAAATAGAAGCGCGCGCGTGTGCGTTCTTGCCTATTTTCCCGCCTAAAATTGGGATGCCTGTGTGGCCGAGCGGACACACAAACAAACACACACACGGAATTACACTATACGTTTTATTCAGGAATGAAAGGAAAAAAATCATATCTCCAGTTGGAAAGCTCCAATGACGACCAAACTTGGCAAAAGTTGTCTTTAGGTTCATACCTGTCTATTGTCAAAGTCACGTGATATGACGTCACTGTTTACGTCATTGAAAATGACAAAAACATCTGAAACCACTCAAAAGCGACTTGATGGTTATACGTCTGAATTCTGATACCACTTTTCCTTATGTATGGTGCTCCCGCTCAGGAGCTCCGCTAAAATCCTCATAAAAATCAATATGTCATGCTGGTATTGACTTAAAGGCCCATCATCAACCGGTATTTGCGCCCTATCTTCTTTTGTCTTCAAACTGATCTATTGTTGTTCTGCTGCTCTGATAGGCTAATAGACCACAAAACCTCTAGGTTGATGATGGGCCTTTAAGAGCGAATGTCTGAGAAAATCGAGCAAAGTGCGGACACAACTCAAATTCTAATCTACCCTCAAAAAGTGTCTATAAGATCGCTTGTATGATACAAGTAACATGCTGGCCTTTATTTTTTCCAAAACGGCAGAGTTTAAGAATTATTCGAGAAATTCGATTTCGCCGCCGTGGTGACCCAAAAACACCTTCAAAACAGTGCACTTCGAAAACGTTCTCCTATTTGTTTGTTTCGAATCGCACACCGAGGAAACTTCACGGGTAACAAATACAATGGGTATTTCTTAGAGTGAAGCTAAATTTCTGAATAAATCTTAACCTTTTGACATCAAACATGTACGTCTAACAAACAGGTTGTCGCATTGGGGTATTTTCACTAAGTTTCTTAAATGTCTATTTTATCTACTGGCAAATCCCAAATCCATCGAAACCTCCAAATTCCTAAAGGTAAAAGGTTATTCTAGGTAAATATAGCAAAACCAGCTGGGGTTATTTCGCCAGAGCTTCATAATATTTAGATGAATTTTGAGTTCACAGGCGTACTTCAGGTTTCTGTTGACATTCCGATCAACACGCTTGAGTTGTTTTCAAGAGAAATCTCCACTATTTTAACCATCATTACGAATAAAATTACTAGGATTTACCTTGTAATTGTCTCATATTCGGTTTTCTTGTAGTTGGCTTCTGCATTCTTCAAAATGAGCCAAGTTTATATCTGCTTCACGCGCTTGCCGTACACTTGTTACTGTAAAAGAGAAGCTCAATTGTCCAAATGTTTCAATCCAACTAAATTATTCGAATGAAAAACCCGAAATATCAGTACCTGAATGGTTTACCAGGGCTTTGGGTGCGAAGTTGGGCCTTTGCTTTCCCTGGTATTTACTCCAAAGCGCTCTGCGAAACTCGTGGAAGACACAAGAGACGACGCGCTTGCTACACTTTCTGTCACGTTTGCCTTGCGTGACCTCTAACCCGATGAGCCTTATTTGGGACTTGTTGATCACCGTCACGTCACACAGCCGTCACATCTCACTCGTGGCATCCACTATGAGATTCGCACAGCACTTCGCTGAGCTTTGCAGTAATACCAGGAAAAGACTTAGCACCCACAGCCATGCTAAACCATTCAGGTACTGATATTTCGGGTTTTTCATTGGAATAATTTAGTTGGATTGAAACATTTGAACAATTTAGCTTCTCTTTTACAGTAACAAGTGTACGGGAAGCGCGTGAAGGAGATACAAACTTGGCTCATTTTGAAGAATGCAGAAGCCAACTACAAGAAAACCGAATAGGAGACAATTACAAGGTAAATCCTAGTAATTTTATTTGTAATGATGGTTACAATAGTGGAGATTTCTCTGAAAACAACTCAAGCGTATTGATCGGAATGTCAACAGAAACCTGAAGTACGCCTGTGAACTCAAAATTCATCTAAATATTATGAAGCCCTGGCGAAATAACCCCAGCTGGTTTTGCTTTATTTACCTAGAATAACCTTTTACCTTTAGGAATTTGGAGGTTTCGGTGGATTTGGGATTTGCCAGTAGATAAAATAGACATTTTAGAAACTTAGTGAAAATACCCCAATGCGACACCCTGTTTGTTTAGACGTACATGTTTGATGTCAAAAGGTTAAGATTTATCCAGAACTTTAGCTTCATTCTAAGAAATACCCATTGTATTTGTTACCCGTGAAGTTTCCTGCCTCTGCGATTCGAAACAAACAAATAAGATAACTTTTTCGAAGTGCACTGTTTTGAGGGTGTTTTTGGGTCACCACGGCGGCGAAATCGAATTTCTCGAATAATTCTTAAACTCTGTCATTTTGGACAAAATAAAACCCAGCATGTTACTTTTATCATCCAAGCGATCTTATAGACACTTTTTGAGGGTAGGTTAGAATTTGAGTTGTGTCCGCGAATGTCAAATTTTGCTCGATTTTCTCAGACATTCGCTCTTAAGGCCCAAAAGGGAAGTCATACCCCTCCATATACTTTACTTTGACTGTGGAGTACTGTTAATTATAAGTGTGGCTTGCAAAATTGTTACATGTATTGTAGCATAAAAATATTTATTAATATTATTTGCAAATATGTTTTAGGTACTGCTACTATTTTAGGCCTTATGTTAGATTTGATGAGTCAAGAGTGTTAGAGTCCTCTAGTGAAACAGAGGCAAAACGGTTATTTAAATTTTTTTGACTTTTTCTTTTTCTGAATGTCTGTTGTCTATTATGCAAATACAGAAAATGCAAATATAATAATAAATAGAGGTGCTTTAACCTTCCATTTTCAGGATGCACAGGGAGGCAGATTCTAAACAACATTGTTCAGATCGTGCGACAAGCCCTCCCAATTCAGAAGGTTATGGATTCATTCAAGGACTGCCCTGGTGCTGCTAGAAGCACTATACTTGATTATGCTACCTTCTTTGAGGAACGAATAATTGTGAGTATTTGCGGGTTTATTAAACCTTTGAATTGCTCGTAAGATTCTAGACAGTGGGCAGTTTGTTAGAGATTATGGGGACCACCAGGAGTCTGTACAGCTCAGTGATGAGAAAGGTGGGTTTAGCTGATATTTGGAACATGTGCTCTTCCTAACACGTGAAGATTTTTCATCTTCCTTTTTTACATCTTTCTAATTAATGCGTTTTCGTAGAATTGAATGACTACCTGAAAGGGCTAGAAAGCACGTGGAAACGCAGGAAGGAGGATGTTATTCTAAAGTTTAAACGCCTTAGCAACAGTGCACCACATCCCTCAAAAAGAAAAAAAGGAAAGGGAATAAAGAAGAAGGTAGATGATTCCGAGTTCCCTGCTTATGCTGCCGAGCTGCAAATTGAGTTCTTTGTAAAGGTAACTGTTTTGCACTCAGCCCCCTTTTCATGAGCTGCAAGCTTGATTCCAGTATAGAGAATGTTTTACATTCCCTCTGACCATAAACTTGTACTACTTTCCAATTGTTACAAATTGCAGGTGCTCCTTGATTGGAGGGAAATTGCCATTGTTTAAGAGATAAAGTTTTTGAAGAGGATGATGATGTACATATAGACATACATGACATTAAGGTATCTGTACACAGGTTTTACACCTCTATTCTCTATGCCTTCTCCAATCACATATAATTGAATATAACTAATCACTTTCTTGTAACATTTAATTTTAACTCGCCAAAGCGGAAGTCCTTGCTGTTGTTAAGATAACACATCTTTTTGCAACAGGCTGCTAAGATGGCGCAACTTTTGGCAGTGACGGAAGCTTTTAGGAAGTTTACAAACAAATCATCTTTCGTCCTTCTTTAATGTGTTTTCATTGATATTTCAAGGAACTAACAAGGTGCTAATCAAGGAAATGTAAAGTCCTTGCTGTTGTTAAGATGGCACATCTTTTGGCAACAGGCTGCTAAGATGACATCTTTTGGCAGTGACATAAAGCTTTTCCGTGAACGTTTACCTTTTAATTCAGTTATTAACAGCATCTCGTCCATAAATGTACTTATTCTTCTTATCAATTTTCTCTGAACTATTTTGATATGGATGATATTTTTAATGATTGATTTATATTTTATTGTAATTTGTAAGCGAACGTCCTTGCTGTTGTTAAGATGACACATCTTTTGGCAACAGGCTGCTAAGATGGCACATCTTTTGGCAGTGACAGAAGCCTATTCATCAAGTTTCTTTTGTATGGGGTAAGAATGCATTAACTATTTCAATGTTCATTGGATAGCATTGTTTGTATAGTTGTAGTTTGCTGTTTTGCAGTGTAAAGAGTGGGGATTTCCGCTAAGAAAGCTCTTTGGCGTGCATCTGGGAACAGGTGATTATGGTCACATGACCATAGACCACAACGGTATGCTTCTCCGTAGATTTCGTTCCTTGAACAAGTATTCAGGACAGGGTTTCGAAGCCTCCCATAAGTTGCACAGACGTCTGTTCTCCAAAGCAACAAACCACGATGCCTCGGGACCAGGACAGTCGTGTATGTATGTTTTTAATGTACAACATCGATTTACTTCCACTTTTGTTATTTTTCTCTGTTCCCCATATCCAGAGAATCTTTACTGCAAAAATGAGTGGTTGTACTAAGCGGTTTATTGACCCAAAAAGCTAAGCTCAAGGCCGCTCGACGGAGAATACTGCACAATTTCTAATGTTATTGGTTGTTACTTCTAACCTTGACGTTAAACGTTTTGGTAGTTAGTTGTCAATGCTCTTATGATACATACTAGGATAGACGTTTTGTTTTCAGGCGTAAATACTTTAGTCATCCAAAATATTGTTTTCGTGATTTCGTGCCCTAGTAACAATACTGTGGTTGATGGGATATTTAAGTTGATTTTCCATATTATCTCTCAACAGTGGAACAGATACTCACTCATTGGTACGCTACACACATGTTGAACCTACGCTACATGTTCCGCGAGGCATCAGGCTGCATTAATGCTGGTAATTATTTTGTTCGTGCATATGCTACTATCTTTTCGCTAGGGCGTTCTTTCACGGAACAAAGTCTGCCACATAGTTACTATGTATGACATTATATCCGCAGGAAAGAGGGATTTCACATTTCGGGGTTGTCGCTGGAAGAAAGGCGAACACGCCATGTGGTCAGAAGAAGAGAAAGGATGGGTGGTAAAGATCGACAGCCTGTTCACTGAAATCTTTGGGCCCGACTTCCTCGCATATAAGTATGACAAGCAGACGGGGACAAAGGTTGACCGCTCTTGCACGTCTGCTCTCCTCCAGTACGATCACGCTGACTGGGAGGGAAGTTATGCGGCAGCAGTCTACCATGTCCGCAAGAGAAGGAGGAAGGGGTCAAATACCTCCCCAAATCTAGCAAATGGACCCGTAGTCTCGACTCGGAAACCAGTACCAGGAGCTGGACCGACAGCACCAAACGGCACCCCATCAGCTTACTCCCAAAAGCCATCAACTGGGTCTACCATCCAGCTACCTGTCGGAGCTAGGGTGTCTAATTGCCCAGCACCATCAATAGGTTCCACTCAGACTGTCACCAATCCTACGGGCTCAAGCGCGCCCCTGCAGCCATTGGCAACTTCGTGTGGTACCACGTTGGGGAGGCTCTGTCTCGGTGAATGGCCAGAGAGTTTACATGAGTAATACTTGTCCAGTAGATAACTGGCTCGTCTTGTATGACTCGGCATTTACCAGAAACAAGATGCTGAAAAGCGCCTCCATTGGCCTTAATCTGCAGAAGTTACTCAACCTGTATCACGAGGAGAAATTTAGTGATGCGAAATGGTTGCTTGCAGGATCAATGGACTTTCAGTGTCGCAGAGCCAAACAGTTAACTTTCACGGGAATGAGTATTCGCTTTTCTTGAAACACTTCACCTATCTCCATAGCTACAGTGTCAGTCACCTCACTGTCCGTCACCTGACACGGAAAGAGTGTGCTCTTCACTAGTCGAGCTGTCTAGCCCAGACAAAGTGTCACGGACAATGCGGAGAGAGGTTTCCTGTTGTACCAGCGAAAGAGGCAGATGTCGTATACATGGATATCGATAAATTAACTGGGTAACTATTTGATTTGTTGATTCTGAGTACCTCTGCTACTTCGCAAGTAAAATTCAGTTTTTATGTGAAAACGCGTTTTAACATGTAACACTTCTTTGGTGAAAATGCCCGAGAAAATCTTACTACTATAATGCTTTACAAAAAATGGCCTACTTTTGAAGCCGTCTGTGCGTCGAAATATTATTCTTGGGTTGCATGTGACGTCACTGGGGGCCATCCTGGTGGTATAGAACAAAAGAAGGTTCATTAGTTCCCTTTGTTCAGGGCACCAGCATGGCCGCCGCGCTTTTGTAGATTACTTCACAAAGGAATGGTTGCAACCCAAGAATGGCAACCCTACTCGATTATTAGAAACCGCCCTCCTAAGAGCTGCCCCTTTCACATCTTTGTTTTTCAAGATCTCCTATCCCTTACTGCGGCGGTGTACGACTTCACAGCCCTAAAGTCTTCACTGACGGTTATCCAGTTCTGCTCCCAGTTGCCGTGGATGTCCCGTCCCGTGATAGGAATCTGACAAGGCTCCAGGAACTACCACAGACAATCTTGGGACCAAAATACAGGTACAGATCTATTACCATTCAACGGCGGTGTTGTACATTAAACCATTTACAGTTTTGACCTTGGGGTGCTCTCCTCTTTGAAAATGAAAATCTAAACGGTTAATGATTACCATAGTGATAATGTTTAATTGTTTAATTGACGTCATATTGTAACGTATTTAAAACCTTGACGGGGTCACGTAACTCAGTCATAATCTCTACGTGTTGCTAGCCGCCCGAATATTTCTCGTTAACACACCTCAGCATGGCTGCGTCTCATGGACAAACTCAAGTTAGGCGTTCTTCACGTCTCGCCTCTAGGCACCACCCCGAAGACCGGGAGCTTGCTATCGCTGTTTCAGAGATAGCAAAACTCAAAAGGGAACTGGACTCATCAAGCCATTCACAGCAGGCAAGCACTCCACCCCCGACCACAAGCTCTCTTCAAGTTCCCAGCTCGCTATCTCCGGTCGCTCCAACAGTAGCAGACGAGTTGCGCCTGGCTCAGCACCAGTACGACAAGCTAGCCTTGGAACTGGAGGTGCTTCAATTGAAACAAGCGGAGGACTTGTCATAGCCGCCCTCAGCAGCAAACGGGAATGGCGAGACAGCCCCAAAAGATCGCCGAAAACGCATCATCGACTGGCCCCACGAGTTTTCCCCCACAGGTGCGCCCTCCGAGTTCGAGAAGCTCGACATGGCAGACTTCTTGGCGGGTTTCATCGCAATGATAAAGCCATAGGACACCCGGCGAAAAGACGCCATGTTGGAGCTCCTCGAGCTCCTTATGATCAAAGCTTCCAGCTACACCTGGAAGAGCGTGCGCAGCTTTTACATGCGAATTGCAAAGCAAGTAGAGTTGCGTCGTCTGGAATTTAGCGAGTTCGCGGCGATTCGGGATATGGCGATCACTTTCTTCCGCCGCTCTGACCTTCGCCAGCACCCGACAACCAAAGCAAATCACAATTTTAGCAATCAGGGCAACTCCGGATCATTTGCGAATGACCGCGCTCCTCAATCTAAAGGCTGCCGCCAATGGAACTACACCGGAGCTTGCCCTTGCGACAACACAGCGCAAACCTACGCAAATGCACACAAGTGTCGTGTGTGCACCAAGGCACATCCCATGCTTCAATGTCCTAAGAGGCGAGCTCAGATTCCGGATCATAACTTCGACTCACAGGATGCGTGACTGTATGTCGACGCCTCTCACCTTCGCGAGGATTTGCACGATCTAAACTCGGACTCGTCCACGGATTTTCCCACAGCGGACACAAACAATAAACACTCTACCAGCCTTCAACCAGCTTTTATTACGACAGCTATTATACAACATATGTTGGCTTCAAAGTATAATCTCCCGAACGCCTTCGGAGCCCAACTTACTGTTTCCACACCCTTACATTTACATGCATGGGAGTATTACTTGAACGACTATCAAGACTCGCAAGTGGCTTTGTTTTTGCGGTATGGCTGGCCGATTAATTACTCGGCCGACCAGTTACCAGTTTCTACGATGCACAACCATCCGTCAGCCGATCAATACCGCGAACATGTTCACAAGTATATTGTCACGGAAATCAAATACGGTGCCATAGCAGGCCCGTTCTCTGTTAACCCTCTGGATATACCATTTATTTGCTCGCCCCTCCAAACTGTACCTAAACGGGACTCGCACACCCGACGAGTTGTGATGGATTTAAGTTTCCCAAGGGGTCATTCAGTAAATAGTGGCATCGATTCCGACAAATATCTTGACGAACCTTACAAACTACGCCTACCAGGCATTGACCGACTTTGTCAGTTCATTGTTACGCACGGAAAGGGCTGTTTACTTTACAAGAAAGACCTTAAACGTGCTTATCGTCAGATACCGGTAGACCCGCGAGATTACAACTTATTGGGGTTTTCTTTCGAGGGAGACTTATACTTTGATCTACGGTGCCCTTTTGGTTTGCGATCGAGCGCACTCTGTTGCCAGCGCACGACTTCTGCCGTTATTTACATCTTTAAACAGTTCGGGTATACCGCAGACGTGTACTTAGACGATTTTTACGGCGCGGATACATCGTCACAAGCTCGACAAGCTTTTGACACCCTACAGTTTATTTTCGACGAACTAGGGCTTCAGTCCTCACCGGAAAAAAGACTATCAACCTTCTACTACCATGATCTGTCTCGGCATCGAATTTGATTCTTATGAAATGTCAATGCGCGTACCACAGCAAAGGCTGCAGGACTTGCAGACTGAACTGGATCTATGGAAACCACTTTCTCAATATTCTAAACGTGAGCTTCAATCGTTGCTCGGGCGCTTATCATTTGTCACCGCTTGTGTCAAGGCAGGTCGCATTTTCATGTCTCGTTTGTTAAATAATCTTCGGAATTTCCCTAGCAATCGCCGTTATGCGACTATAACACACGATATGCAATTGGATCTGTCTTGGTGGCGTAGATTTCTCCCTAAGTTTAATGGTGTGTCAATCATCAAGCAGGACATTTGGGATTTTGAGGATTTGCATTTTACTACCGATGCGTGCATGAGTGCTGGGGGTGCAACTTGTTTAGATCAGGCTATACATTTCCCATTTCCCTCTTTCCTGACTCAAGCAGCTCAACGCATATCTGCTTTGGAACTTTGCGTGATCGTCGTGGCGGCTAGGGTGTGGGCACCATTCCTAGCGGGTCGGCAGGTTATCGCTTCCTGCGACAATCAGGCGGCGGTCTTTACAATCCACTCTGGTCGGTCGCGCACGAGATCCTTTCATGCAACGATGTTTACGACAACTATGGTTCACGGCTGCAAGTTACGATTTCGAGCTCCACGCCTCGTTTATTCCCGGCGAACACAACTCACTTGCGGACGCGCTCAGTAGATGGCACTTAGGCAACACTTATAGAACCATTTTCCGTAATCAATCTCAGGCACGCGGCGTAACTTACACCCTAAAAGAGGTGCCTGATAGCGCGTTTATCTTTCAGGTAGCTTAACTAGTTTTAATTGTTTATTCTTCGTATCTTTCCTAGGTTTGTCAAGCTGTCCCGAAGATCTTGATATTTTTAGAAAGAAGTTAATTAACATGGCATTTGCTAAATCGACAATGGTCAACAGACATTCACACTTGAAAAGCTATTTAGCATATTGTGATAATTTCCGTACACGTCCTTTTCCCGCAGACGCGGTAAACGTTTCTCGTTATGTCGCCTTTTTGGTCTCTAACGGCCGCAAGCTCGGTACAATACAAAACCACCTCTCAAGCATCAAACATTTCCATCAAATTCGCGGTTTTGCCTTAGATTGGGACACGGATTACTTTCTCCGGCTTATGCTCATGGGCGCTAAGCGTTATCTAGGAAATTCGGTAAACAGAAAGCGAGCGTTCACCCCGCTCATGTTACGTGCAATGGTCTCTCATTTGGATTTCACCAAACCTTTGCATGCGGCGATGTGGGCTCTTTTTCTGGTTGCCTTTTACTCCTTTTTACGAAAATCGAACCTAGTCATTTCGTCGCGTCCACCCTTCACTAAAGTGCTACGACGCTGCGATCTGACATTTACAGAGGGCGGGGCATACTTGCGGGTTGCCGCCACAAAAACTATTCAGTTTTCGGAACGCGCGCTTGTCATCCCTTTGCCATCAATACCAGACTCTATTCTTTGCCCCATTAGGGCCCTTCGCAACCATCTCTATTACAATCAACTCTCACCGGACGCTTCCCTGTTTTCGGCCTTTCAGGGTGGTTCATGCGAACCACAACCTATCAAATATGCGCAATTTTCACGCTTCATCAAGCTTTTAGTTGGTCATTTAGGCCTAGATCACACATTATTTTCAGCTCACAGTTTTCGCCGAGGTGGTGCAACGTTTGCTTTTGATTGCGGTTTGCCTTCTGAATTGATCAAAAGTCATGGCGACTGGCAAAGCGATGCTTATCTAGTGTATCTCGAAATGACCGATCAACAGAAGCGAGCGGCTGTCACCAAAATGGCACGCAACATCCGAGAGCAAGGCCTCTAACTTTCCCGCCACCTAAAGATATATCTCTCATTTTTTGTTTACGTTTATTCCATTGTTCTTCCATCCCTCTACACATTTATCCTTCCTCGTTTGGGTTTGGGTGCCGGAGATTTATTGTTATTAGATGTTTTTCTATCTCGTCGATGGAACAATAAAAACTCCGTTTATATCCCAAACTCGCCTCATCCTTGTGTAGCGGTATGAGTAGAACAATTGGTTAATGATTACCATAGTGATAATGTTTAATTGTTTGAATGACGTCATATTGTAACGTATTTAAGACCTTGACGGGGTCACGTAACTCAGTCATAATCTCTACGTGTTGCTACCCTTAACCCTCCCACCCGTAAAGTGCCGGAGATTTATTGTTATTAGATGTTTTTCTGTCTCGTCGATGGAACAATAAAAACTCCGTTTATATCCCAAACTCGCCTCATCCTTGTGTAGCGGTATGGGTAGAACAATTGAACCTTATTAAACCACCTTTAATTATGTTTAAAGCGATGGCCCTATCCAAACTCGAAATCCCGGTTCTCTGGCAAATTTTTATGTGTTTTAGTGTTATCCAAGCCTTGTTTCTCGTATTCCGCCGAGTAAACTTCGCATATAACGCGCATATAACGCATCCCGTCTAAATTCTTAATCCCGTGTCCCTCTTTATTTATTTTCGGTTTCTCGTATCCCGACTAAAAAAATTGCCGAACTCCGTATCATAAAAAAATCTCCATTGTAGTCCCTCATATTTGTTTAAGCTCAACATTTTTTAACCAAACAGGTATGAACTCTGCGGAGTCACATTGTGGACAGCAGCTGGCACGGGACATTACACATGTCTGGTTAAGATGGCTGACGACTGGTGCTTTTATGATGGACTTGTGGGAGCCCTTACTCCTAGCACGGTGGTACCAAAGGGATATAGCCTGTCCTATTGTTTATATGCATTAATGTGTTAATAATTTGTACAGTTATTAAGTAGAATTTCAGTTGTACTCTATAGGTTACTGGCATCGAGAGAGAAATCAGAGGAAATATTAAACTTGCGAGTAAAATAGAAAGCGAAAATGGGTTCGGGTTGTCTAATGCATAAAAAAAAACAGTTTGAGCGCCTCAAAACATGTAGGTCCCCTTCCGCAAAGTCTACAGTCTATACAGTTCGAATAGTCGGGTGGCTCTATTTGTCCTAGAAATCAATTGCAACTAATTTTCTCACAAGGGATGTGTGCGAAGCTTAGATTGGCGGTGGACCGAGGGGCTCTGGGGACGAGAATATAGTAGGGTATAGTAGAGTATAGTCGTGACAATACATTAGAGGAAAAGATCGCCATGCGGCGAAATAGAAAGAAGAGAAATCGGGCTGAGAGGAGAGAGGCTCGAGAGACAGAGCACAAAGAAGCAGCAGAACAATTAGAGCAAGAGAAAGGAGTCCTGGACAAGCAAGTAAAGACCTACAAATATCTCTCAAAGATGTATTACGACCGCATGAAAGGAATCAAAGAGAGCTCTACGCAGCCCGTAGTGAAAAAGGTACGTTTATTATACGAATTCACCGCAGTGTTTGATGCCAACATCTCTACATGAACAATGTAAATACACGTTTGTTTACTCTTGCCCAATACCGTCAGACAAACTCGATTAGAATGTTATAAAAGACAGCCGTTATACCATTCTAATCAGGAGTGCGGGAACCATTACTGAAACATATATAATGCAATATGATAATAGTCCATTCTTCTGTTTATTGCAGATCTGTGTGGATAAACTGGCTGGCCATGAAGTCGATAGACAACTTCTACACGCCCCCAAGAACATTACTGGACAACCCCACGCTGTGCAGCTAGGAATCGGATCGTATGGATGCTGCGATAAAATGTTCTTAAAGGGTCTTCCGGTAGCTGTAAAGACTTTCCACTCCACAGTGCCCTTAAGTGAAGTGAAGCGCGAAGCAGAATTTATGTTACAGCTAAGCCACCCTAACTTCGCTCTCTTGGTCGGCGTTTACTTATCCTCGAGGCCTTATCTGTTGATATCTAAGCTTTACGAAATTCATGGCCGCCCCTACACACTCTACGCAGCTATTCATAGCAAAACGTTGTTACGTGTTTTCATTTTCATCAATTAATATTTCGTGGAAATTCCGCAACAAGAATTTAGAGCCGCTAAATCATTGAATTTTCGACTTGTTTCCAAATTATTTTCAAAACATACTAAGATTCTGCAGTACCAAGAAATTCGGCAGATTTTTTAGCAAACTTGGAGACATTTTCCCAGAAAACCACTGTTAGGAAAACGACACCTTTGAAAAAGATGAAGCTTCAAAAACATTTTTTAACTCCGCGAAGTCCAAGCCGTTTGACGCGCGAGTGAGGAGTTATGTGCAAAACAGCCGCAGTAGTTTGATATTTGGTTTAATATTGAAACATACTAAATTCGGGATAAATTAGTTTCGCGGGCGTAGATATCGGCCCGAATCGGGTCCGCGAAAGTCTTCTTTTAGCCCGTAAAATACGCTACTATGCCCAACAAAGTTATTAAAATAGTTGTTTATATTCGATTTGTGTCATTCTCTGTGTGGAGCATTCTCTCGGTCTTTTGGTACCAGTGAATTGCACCATGTATAGCAGAACAAATAATAACAGCGTGAACTTTAACTGCTCTCTTTAAATTAATCCGTATGTCAACAGCCGCTCTTGGTACCTACCCGAGGTGTTTACTTATATACTTTAAGGCAATTAACGCCTCCTTTGAGGGAAAATGTCGAGGTCGGTTGAACCGACCTCGATGTAATTTGCATACAAAAAATTCGCTAGACTAAGCTCGTCATGGATATTTATTTGCGTGATCGTGCTTCTGAGTTTTCCTATCTCCGGGACTTTCTTTTTGAATCGCATAGTTGTCGTGACTTTACTTGATAATCGAGACTCGCACGATATTACTAACATTACTGTTTCCGGGAAGGCGATCATTTTCTTTTAATAGCTCGTGGAGAAAGGACATGGTTTCGTTAATTATCGAGACTTGCACGATATTCCGGATTAGATATTTATTTGCGTGATCGTGCTTCTCAGTTTTCCTATCTTCGGGACTTTATTTTGAATCGCATCGTTGTCGTGACTTTACTTGATACTCGAGACTCGCACGATATTACTAACATTACTGTTTCTGGGAAGGCGATCATTTTCTTTTCATAGCTCGTGGAGAAAGGACATGGTTTCGTCGCATTGACGCTGAGTGTTGGCCGACAAGTCGCAAGCAGGGGTTTTACCACGACATGTCGTCAGTTGCCCAACTCTTCCTTCTTATCATCGTGATCGACAGTTCATTCTTTGCACGATAGTGCCTCTAGTTTTTCTATCTTGACACTTGGGACTTCGTTTTTGAACCGCATAGTTGTCGTGTTTTATTTTTACTTGTAGGATCAAGACTATGAGTTGCATGCATTTGATAACCGAGACTGCTCGAAATTCCCGATGTGACATTGGCGCATTTCTATGTTCGTGACATTAATTGTGCGCCAGTTAGTGATAGTGTTTCTGTGTTTTTGTGTTCGAGGCAAGAGCCAGCTGCTGTTCGTAACTCTTCTGTTATTTAGAGCATGGTGTGCAGCGAGACTTGATGTCTCCTTCCAGTGATAACATGATAACGCACTGTTTGTGTTTCCGACAGCTGTTGATACACCACATATTTGACGTTTGTGACAGTTTTTCAGGTTTCTCTGAAATCATCTTACTTCACTGTTCGTCATTACTGTTAACGTGTCCCCTTTATTTCGGTGTTTCGTCTTACCATTGACAGGTGGAGTGTGTTACGGTGTACACTCCTCTGGCGTTCGTGACTTTCCCGTCAGGGTATTAAAGAAAGTTTGTCTACTGTGTTGATTATCGGGCGTGCCGTTTGAATCGCCACCTTTTCAGGATGGTTGTGTGGCGTCTCCGCACTGCATTGCAAACTCTTGCTACGCGTGACTCTGATGGGCGCAGGATCATTATTAATATCAGTTGGTCGTGTGGTCGGTCCGTTAATGACGGCATTAGCGTTCGTCTTTCTGAGACAGGAAACTGACTTGTGTTCCCTTACTGTTGGATGTCATGGGGAGCAATACTTTCTATGGGATCAGGATGTCCATTGTATAACCGTGACTTTTTGTGGATCGGCAGGATTATTTTGGAATAACTCATATTATGTTAATACTGTGTTCATTATGGGCCTGCGATCCGCTGCACTTGACTTGTCAGCGTTGTACCAGTTGTACTCGCGTGTCTTGGATACACTCCTATTTTGACGTTATCGGTGTTTCGATAGCACAGGCCGCCTTTATCTGATTTAATTTTTCAGTGCTTGGAGAATAGGAACTCGGCCTAAAAGTACTCTTCCTCGAAGGACAGCGAGTTATTGATCATGAATGAAACATGGTATGGACGACGTGGCGGACCTGTCTTACAAAAACGTTGCTTAAAACAAAAACAGTGTTTCGTTGGGTACTCATCCTTGTGTATTGTGTCAGAGATGTGCTCCACAGTCGAGTTTTTATTTGCCGGCCTTCTCTACCGACGCGTGTTTAACTTGTGTGGGCTATTGGCCTGACTAGTTGCTTTTACAAGACGTTCCTCGCATCTTTCTCTATAGTAAAATTCCTTGGAGTTGTTGACTATTGCCGGGGTCGTACATCTTATAAAACTCTGGGGTCATCTGAGGTTCTGGCTGGTTGTTCGCTACGATCACTCGACGAGGTTGCTGTGACGGTGTTGACCTCGTGGGTCATCCTGTCGTGACGCATTGTCATCTGCTTACGGGAGATATGCTTCCTCGCGGTATCCTCCAACTTTGAACTAAATTTGGTACATCCAATCACGGTACTGGACGTCCCCTCCAGACGGGACTTTACGTCAACCGCTACTCAGCTGGGCGCTACGCGCAACGTTGTGGGCTATTTTGCAGCGAGCGTGACACTCGCCCATTTCAGTCTTCGAACATTTAGTTCAGGACTCAGTTGAGTTCTTATTGTTTAGTTTAGTTTAGTTTAACTTTATTTCCACAGACATATATATCTAAGATACATAACTGTTTTTACTACATTTTAGTGGGACACACTGTGCAATTCTGGGAGTCGTACTCTTCGGCCTCCTTTTATTATAAATTCTTTAGTGGGGTCCAGTTACATTTTGTTCCATAGCCTTCTCACTTTCTATCATATCAACATATTCAGGGAAGCGCAGATTACATATTCTTTCTTGCCTATTTCGGGTTTATGTACAGTACCTGCTAGTCTCGGGTCGCGCTGCTTTTTGGTGGAGTTTCTCCGTCATCTTTGTGCTACCGCCGGTAGTTCAGACGTACAGCTATCGCAGGCATTCTTTTCGACGCGGTGATGCCACTTGGTCATTTACTTTGGGATGCCCAGTGAAATCATACACCGACTGGTAACGTGATGCTTTTAAAAAAGCCTTATTTAGGAGACTTTCTCTCTTGTTCTCCTTTTTTTTGTCTATTTTTTTTTGTTTTTTTTTTGTTTCTTTTCGTTTTTTGGCCGCGTGGTTTGGTGGCAGAGAGGTTTATTGTTGGTAGATTCGACTTTGTATTTCATCTTGATAATAAACTTCTCTTTGTGCCAAAAAGCTAAAGTGTGTGTTGCCTCCCACACGATCAGTTGGGAATTTCTTCCCTTTGGGCACATGCTCAAAGGGATTAATTGCCTGACTGACGTGTGACGTCACATGCGTATAAAAGGGGAATGCTCATTAGTTTAAGTTAGATAGAGTAGAGTCAAAGAGACAACAACAAATAGCGTGAACTTCTTAAAATTTTATTCCCGCCCTCCCACCCGGGGATATATCTTGTAAAGGGTGGCAGAGAGGTTTATTGTTGGTAGATTCGAGAGGGTTGTCCAATACACACGACCTGGGCCAATTGGTCAAGTGGCCTTGACGGGTGGACAAACTGGAAGCCAAGTGGACAGCATGTAACTGAATAATTACTCTTCCTATGGTGAAAGTATTGAGGGGGAGGGGTGGTCTATGATAATCATGAACAGGTTATATAGGCACGTTTTGAGAACGAAGAAAATGTGAAAGGGCATATTCCAGTGGAAGGGTGTCAAGTACTTTGGTAAATGCCCTAAATAACTGCAAGTACAAAGTTGAGGGGGAGGGGTGGTCTATGATAATCGTGAACTGCCCTATGTAACTGCAAGTACCAGTACCATGGGACTTGAGACTGGAGGTATACCCCTTGCCAATTGGCAACCAATGGTCAAAATTTGCCATGTCGTGACAATTGAGGGGGAGGGGTGGTCTATGATAATCATGAACTGCCCTATGTAACTGCAAGTACCATGGGACTTGCGATTGGAGGTATACCCCTTGCCAATTGACGACCAATGGTCAAAATTTGCCATGTTGTGAAAGTTGAGGGGGAGGGGTGGTCTCTGATAATCATGAACTGCCCTATGTAACTGCAAGTACCATGGGACTTGAGATTGGAGGTATACCCCTTGCCAATTGGCAACCAATGGTCAAAATTTGCCATGTCGTGACAATTGAGGGGGAGGGGTGGTCTATGATAATCATGAACTGCCCTATGTAACTGCAAGTACCATGGGACTTGCGATTGGAGGTATACCCCTTGCCAATTGGCGACCAATGGTCAAAATTTGCCATGTCATGAAAGTTGAGGGGGAGGGGCGGTCTATGATAATCATGAACTGCCCTATGTAACTGCAAGTACCATGGGACTTGAGATTGGAGGTATACCCCTTGCCAATTGGCGACCAATGGTCAAAATTTGCCATGTCGTGAAAATTGAGGGGAGGGGTGGTCTAAGATAATCATGAACTGCCCTATGTAATGATAATCATGAACTGCCCTATGTAACTGCAAGTACCATGGGACTTGAGATTGGAGGTATACCCCTTGCCAATTGGCGACCAATGGTCAAAATTTGCCATGTCGTGAAAATTGAGGGGGAGGGGTGGTCTATGATAACCACAGCGGGCCTGTACGCGCGCCGAAGCGGCACGTTCGCCGAGACTTGAGTCGCGGTCAGCGGTTGTATATTTCTGTGATAGTAGCAAGATGGCGGCGCGTTCGAACACGGAGCAGTGCAAATGAAGGATGTTTGATCAATCTTTATGTTGAGTTCAACCGTTATACCCTGCCCAAGATGAGGACTTTTGCAAGAAAAAGCTTCAGGGGACGTTGTTGTCGAGGAACAAAGCATTTGCTTTACAAATTCTCTTGAATTTCAACAAACGAGTTCGACTCGTGTAAAAGTTCGCTTCCACGTCTCCTATTATCGTCTTCCTCTTTAAATTCCTTTCCAAATTTCGAGCGTACTTTTCGTCAAAAGCGATTATTATGGCTTACAAGAACTGCCTGATGTTTCTGCGAGGATCGCGATTGACATATTTCAAGATGCGAGAACGCTGCTCGGTCATGGAGTGTAACAAGAGTTTGTCAAAAATTGATTTAAAAAACTAACACAATGAAGAACTGCACTGTTGAATGGGGCCTTGATATTTGACAAGGGACAGGGTCATGGACACATGGAGATTTGTATGCATTCTGCATTACGGGAACTTGTCACAGTCTGACACATCTAAAGCATATCAGTCTACAATGACAGAAAAAGAATATCAGGATTGCCAGAGGAAAATTGACTGCCTTTGTGTTATGGTGCCTAGATTTCACAACCTGTAAGAGGCTATATCTTAGAGCTTAGACCTTCTATAAAAGCTTTCATTAATACTAGAAGATAGGCCAATAACATTTTAGGTAAAATGAAACAAAAACTACAGTATAAAAAAATCAAGGACTTCCCATAATGTCTTCTTGAATAATAAAAAATACTAAAAATACTATAACACCTGGAAGCTCAAGAATACTTATGTCTGAACTTGCATACATTCTAAACTCCACTTGCTTACATGCATGCTCACAGTTTCTTGCCATGTGACATGAGTGAAGCTTGGGATAACTCTAGTACCATCCAGTTTAGATATTATTTCACCCTCACTGTGGCAACTATATCTGTCATGGAAAAAATCTCTGCCTCTTTTTTGAGGGGGATATCTGGCAGGACAGTATTGTAAGCAAGTTGGTATTTTTGATTTTGACATAAATTCTGTTTGCTTATATTGTCTCCTAATTTAATAAGGTAGAAAAATGGAAATATTTTATTCTCTATTTTAAACAAATGCATTATTGACAACAAATACATCATTTTTTGACTGTTAGCATATGAAAATGAGCCAGCGGTGAAATGTTTTCAAAGTAGCTGATCAAACTCTGGTGACTAGGTGCCAGCTTTTTGCACTTGTTAGAATTTATGATATACTTGTAGGAGAATATTATGTAGATGACAAAAACCAAAGAAAGTCACCACTGGTAAAATGGATGGCTTCAGGCTTTGAAGGATTTAATAAAACTTTTCACCCACCTATGGGACAGTTGACTGTCATGTCAGTGCTCTTCTGCACTTATCAGGGAACTAATTTATTTAACTGGCACTTGCTAGTCTTTCATGGAATTCCCAAAGCATTAATACAATGGTCCTTTATCTGTAAAACTAGTCCCAGGAGAAGTTTACAAATTGCAGTTTTGCCATTCAAATTTGAATTAATTAGCTCTATAGCAGCATGTTACAATTCTGTCAAACAAAATGTTACTGATTTAAAAATGAGGTCCTATGTTTTGCCCCCTGTTCCAAGCTGGCCATAATAGTTTATGACTGAAATAGCAGACCTAATCACCTGAAAGCAGTAAATGACACAATATGTTATTTTTTCTTCTTCAAGTAGGATTTAGCTACTATGTATTCTTCACAAGCTTTCTACTACTCAAGGTCAGCTGTCTCGTTTTTGGAAATTGCACTGTAGATAACAAGGAATTAAGTGACTGATGTAAAAATCTTGATGTTACCTTACAAGATCTAGTAAACCTGACTTCCTTTTTAAATGGCCTGAATGCTTTGAAAATTATATTTATCAATCTGACACATGAAATATATAGGTCATAACTGTAATATAGTCTCTGTGTGATTGATGTTGTATTTTCTATCCTGTACTTACAGAATCCTGCACTGTATATTTGAGTTAAAAAAATGAGTGAAACAATATGCTTTTGTTTACCCCAAAGCAACTAAGAGGAGAAGTTCCATTAAGCTGAAAGGAATGATTTTCAGTACAAAGGAGGCCACATTCTTACATACTGTGTTTTTCCCCTGCATATTTTTCTATGCTTAAATTCAGTGACACTTGTGTCTATCAAAATGTTTCTGTACTTACAGAATCCTGCACTGTATATTTCAATTTTTAAAAAGAAGTGGCACAAAAGTAAAAAAGATGGAGAATTATCAGGCATTCAAATGGGACTGGATAAGAAAATAAGGCATGTCTGTCATTTTAAAATATTAGGTAATAAGCATTGAAACATTTTCATAGACACAAGTGTCACTGAATTTAAACATAGAAAAAATATGCAGGGGGAAAAATACACAGTATAAGTAAGACTTTGGCCTCCTTTGTACTGAAAATCATTCCTTTCAGTTAAATGGGAGCTTCTCCTTTTAGTTACTTTTGGGATAAACAAAAGCATAACTTCATGTGGAAGTGTCAGAACATAAGTTTATTAGCTTACCTTCTGAATGATTGGGAAATTGGATTTACACTTTGATTTTCATTTCTGATAAATTATGCTTTTCTAGATGCTGTTCAGACTTCTGACTTGAGTTAAGCTTAAAAGCATTCCACTATGACTATACATTCTGAATTCTGATCGGAAAAAATGATTTATCAAACTGCAGTGGACTATAATTTCAGTTTCTTTGAGCTGTAAAGCTGTTTGAGCAATTTTGGAGATGCAATTTTGGAGGGTGTAGACGAAACGAAACGCGCGGTTTGACCCGCCGCTCGGATGTGAATTAAAAGAGCCAAATTTTCTAACAATTTTTACAATCGCTTAGAGTAGTGAATGGAGAAAAGGAAAATTAATTTAAGTACTGCATACTAGAAGGAGGATTATTAACTCGAAATATCTTCAACTAATCTGTTAAGCGAAGCAGAAAGATGTCTTAAAGCTTACAACCGACACAAAAATAAAAACACATGGCTCTGCAGTGAAAAACCCGCGAAAAAGACAGAAGAATCAGGAGGAATGTTTTTGATATTTCTGCGTTCAGTTCTTACCTCTTCTAGCCTAGACTCTTCCTTCTGAAGTAAGCCCTAATTAATTCACATCTACCATCATTATCTTGCTGAACTGGAAGTATTCCATTCGCTTCGCTGCCATGCCCTCCAAAAATTCTTCTAGCTCCGTAAGATTTTCCCATTTCATAACACCTGACCAACTTATTCTGAGCGATATTTTCGTCCAAAACACAGATTTCTAAAGAACTAGAAAGTGTCTCGCGCGAAATTAAAACAGAAATTTAAAAAACAAAAATCATAGCGTTTTGGTTTGAAGACTCAACAACGCACTAAGCATGAACTCAAAAGGATTAATAACGCCATGGAAAAAGTAGCCCAAGGGTCAAAATAGCTGCTGACGACTATGTTCTGTGTTTTTCGAATTTTGACTCTTTCCAGTAGAGCAGAAATCTGCCTTCTTTTTTCCGAAGCCCGTCATGTTTGGTATCAGAACAAAGCTGCTTCCTTCGGCCATAGCTTCCCGCCTTCCGATCTTTTCTTCGGTAAACAACGAGTGAGAAACGAGCTGCCGAAGTGGATGGTCGGATGAAATCGCAAATTAGTCACCAGGCTACCAAAAAGCCCTCACGTCCGAGGCCGAAAGCTGCCACGATTTAGCGTGCCGTTTTGTAGCGCGCGCAGGCCCGCCGTGAACCATGAACTGCCCTATGTAACTGCAAGTACCATGGGACTAGAGATTGGAGGTATACCCCTTGCCAATTGGTGACCAATGGTCAAAATTTGCCATGTCGTGAAAATTGAGGGAAAAGGGTGGTCTATGATAACCATGAACTGCCCTATGTAACTGCAAGTACCATGGGACTTGAGATTGGAGGTATACCCCTTGCCAATTGGCAACCAATGTTCAAAATTTGCCATGTCGTGAAAATTGAGGGGGAGGGTGGTCTAAGATAATCATGAACTGCCCTATGTAACTGCAAGTACCATGGGACTTGAGATTGGAGGTACCCCTTGCCAATTGCCGACCAATGGTCAAAATTTGCCATGTTGTGAAAATTGAGGGGAAGGGGTGGTCTATGATAATCATGAACTGCCCTATGTAACTGCAAGTACCATGGGACTTGAGATTGGAGGTATACCCCTTGCCAATTGGCGACCAATGGTCAAAATTTGCCATGTCGTGAAAGTTGAGGGGGAGGGGCGGTCTATGATAATCATGAACTGCCCTATGTAACTGCAAGTACCATGGGACTTGAGATTGGAGGTATACCCCTTGCCAATTGGCGACCAATGGTCAAAATTTGCCATGTCGTGAAAATTGAGGGGGAGGGCTCGTCTATGATAACCATGAACTGCCCTATGTAATGATAATCATGAACTGCCCTATGTAACTGCAAGTACCATGGGACTTGAGATTGGAGGTACCCTTGCCAATTGCCGACCAATGGTCAAAATTTGCCATGTTGTGAAAATTGAGGGGGAGGGGTGGTCTATGATAACCATGAACTGCCCTATGTAACTGCAAGTACCATTGGACTTGAGATTGGAGGTATACCCCTTGCCAATTGGCGACCATGGTCAAAATTTGCCATGTCGTGACAATTGAGGGGGAGGGGTGGTCTATGATAATCATGAACTGCCCTATGTAACTGCAAGTACCATGGGACTTGAGATTGGAGGTATACCCCTTGCCAATTGGCGACCAATGGTCAAAATTTGCCATGTCGTGAAAGTTGAGGGGGAGGGGCGGTCTATGATAATAATGAACTACCCTATGTAACTGCAAGTACCATAGGACTTGAGATTGGAGGTATACCCCTTGCCAATTGGCGACCAATGGTCAAAATTTGCCATGTCGTGAAAATTGAGGGGGAGGGGTGGTCTATGATAACCATGAACTGCCCTATGTAATGATAATCATGAACTGCCCTATGTAACTGCAAGTACCATGGGACTTGAGATTGGAGGTACCCCTTTCCAATTGGCGACCAATGGTCAAAATTTGCCATGTTGTGAAAATTGAGGGGGAGGGGTGGTCTACGATAACCATGAACTGCCCTATGTAACTGCAAGTACCATTGGACTTGAGATTGGATGTATAGCCCTTGCCAATTGGCAACCAATGGTCAAAATTTGCCATGTCGTGACAATTGAGGGAGAGGGGTGGTCTATGATAATCATGAACTGCCCTATGTAACTGCAAGTACCATGGGACTTGAGATTGGAGGTATACCCCTTGCCAATTGCCGACCAATGGTCAAAATTTGCCATGTCGTGAAAATTGAGGGGGAGGGCTCGTCTATGATAACCATGAACTGCCCTATGTAATGATAATCATGAACTGCCCTATGTAACTGCAAGTACCATGGGACTTGAGATTGGAGGTACCCCTTGCCAATTGGCGACCAATGGTCAAAATTTGCCATGTTGTGAAAATTGAGGGGGAGGGGTGGTCTATGATAACCATGAACTGCCCTATGTAACTGCAAGTACCATTGGACTTGAGATTGGAGGTATAGCCCTTGCCAATTGGCAACCAATGGTCAAAATTTGCCATGTGACAATTGAGGGGGAGGGGTGGTCTATGATAATCATGAACTGCCCTATGTAACTGCAAGTACCATGGGACTTGAGATTGGAGGTATACCCCTTGCCAATTGGCGACCAATGGTCAAAATTTGCCATGTCGTGAAAGTTGAGGGGGAGGGGCGGTCTATGATAATCATGAACTGCCCTATGTAACTGCAAGTACCATAGGACTTGAGATTGGAGGTATACCCCTTGCCAATTGGCGACCAATGGTCAAAATTTGCCATGTCGTGAAAATTGAGGGGGAGGGCTCGTCTATGATAACCATGACTGCCCTATGTAACTGCAAGTACCATGGGACTTGAGACTGGAAGTATACCCCTTGCCAATTGGCAACCAATGGTCAAAATTTGCCATGTCGTGAAAATTGAGGGGGAGGGGTGGTCTAAGATAATCATGAACTGCCCTATGTAATGATAATCATGAAGTACCCTATGTAACTGCAAGTACCATGGGACTTGAGATTGGAGGTATACCCCTTGCCAATTGGCGATAAATGGTCAAAATTTGCCATGTCGCGAAAATTGAGGGGTAGGGGTGGTCTATGATAATCATGAACTGCCCTATGTAACTGCAAGTACCATGGGACTTGAGATTGGAGGTATACCCCTTGCCAATTGGCGACCAATGGTCAAAATTTGCCATGTCGTGAAAATTGAGGAGAGGGGTGGTCTAAGATAATCATGAACTGCCCTATGTAGCTGCAAGTACCATGGGACTTGAGATTGGAGGTATACCCCTTGCCAATTGGCGACCAATGGTCAAAATTTGCCATGTCATGAAAGTTGAGGGGGAGGGGCGGTCTATGATAATCATGAACTGCGCGATGTAACTGCAAGTACCATAGGACTTGAGATTGGAGGTATACCCCTTGCCAATTGGCGACCAATGGTCAAAATTTGCCATGTCGTGAAAATTGAGGGGGAGGGGTGGTCTATGATAATCATGAACTGCCCTATGTAACTGCAAGTACCATGGGACTTGAGATTGGAGGTATACCCCTTGCCAATTGGCGACCAATGGTCAAAATTTGCCATGTCGTGAAAATTGAGGGGAATTACAAAAATTACAGTGGAATACAAATTTACCACCAACTGGTGCGAGATAAAAATCAAGTACTGCCTTCCACCCTGCTTGGTACTCGCTCAAATATTTGTGGATACACATTATTCTTTGTGCTATAATCATTGATTCGATATTGACCATTTAAAGTCCTCCGTTCTTTAAAGACGTAATCATTACCGATCTCTTGACTTTGTCTCTGCGTCCTTTCTAAAGAAGACTGTACAGAAGGGCATTGATTTTTTAAAATAAATTCCTTTTTGCAGTACTCTAGTGACATGCGTTAGAGTAATTTTGGCACAATTTAAGATTTTAGTACCCGGATTCTTCCAATAAGAGTTAGCGAACGACAATTCCAGGATTTGAGGTACCCTTTTATGGATTTTTCTATTGCCTAAGTTTTCCTTCTTTAACAAATAGGCATTACTTGTAAAGAAAACCCCAAAAATTTTTACTCTTTTACATATGCGTTTTACCCTGAGATCATCCGGGGTTGTTTCCATTTTTCCCAATAAGAAAATGTCTGTTTTATCGCTATTGCTATCAGTCCTGAGAAGGATCCGAACATTTTGAGCATTTTCAAAACTTCAAAATAGGAATTCTTATTTTCAACGAATATCGTTAGATCGTCAGCAAAGAGTGCAAGTTTTATCTCGTATTCGTCGAATTATTTCTTATACAAATAGCTAACAACTCGATGGCCATAATGAACAGATCGGGCGAGAGGGGGTCACCTTGGCGAACCCCCCTCTCCACAGAGAAAAAGGGTGAGACGAAGCCGTTATTAAAAACACAGCTACTTTTCTAGTTTTGTTAAACATCTGAATCCATCTTATAGATGATTCGCCGAACCATGTGTTCAAGGAAACTGCAAAATTTGAGAAATTATATTATAAATCTTCCGTTATAAAACCTACACTTTTCGCCTCTGACACAAATCTCATATGTAAAAGTTTTTGATACTTCCGTAAAGTCTTGAGTTCATTGAAGTATTTTAAGGCACCGAGAAAAAATGCTAAACTTCACTACTCTTTCGGTTTGCTCGAGCCGGTTTTTGTCATTGTACTTTGTTTTCACCTGTCGTAGCTTTGACGTCGGTTTCCCAGCCAACTACATTCCAGCATGGGAATCAAACATTGTGTCTATGGCTCAATGATTTCTCCGCGCAGTTTGCCGTCACGCTTGCTAGGGAAGCGGCAAAGCGTATTAGAGATTTTCGATCATGTTTTTTCCGAGAAAATCGAAAAAGAGGAAGGCAGAAGAACTGATAAATTGGAGAGCGAGTGGTTGCCAGCCAGGCAGTGGCGGGAGGTTAAAGACAAAGAGTTAGAAAGCTCAGTATTATCAAGTTAACGTTCATAATAAATGTTGTTGGATTGTTATTCGCTACGCTTTGAGAGTATGAATGTTGACCCATGAAAACTACAACACGCTGGAATGTAGTTCGCTTCACTGATTACAGGGAAAACCACGTGAAAGCTACAACAGGTGAAAACAAAGTACAATGACAAAAACCGGCTCGAGCAAACCGAAAGAGTAGTGAAGTTTAGCATTTTTTCTCGGTGCCTTAAAATACTTCAATGAACTCAAGACTTGGAGGTTATCTTTGGTATATATTCAAGAATAATTTACCGAAGTATCAAAAACTTTTACATATGAGATTTGTGTCAGAGGCGAAAAGTGTAAGTTTTATAACAAACGGAAGATTTATAATATAATTTCTCAAATTTTGCAGTTTCCTTGAACACATGCCAAACAAAATCGGATTCTAAGAAGTGAAATTTGGCTGGTACATTGCCTTGGGTTTGTAGATTATTCGGGCGGCAAGGATTTCTTAATTCCGCAGATATTAGCCATTCTTTTTCAAGGAAATATTTGCGGCATAAATAGCTTTGCCATTTTGGAGCCTGAAAAAGTCCGTTTGAATAACATAAAACCGGCCCAATGAATTCCCTCCAAACTTGCTGTGATTAATGCTAGCTACTCAGGGATTAGTGTGAGGGGTGTCATATTAAAAGTTTAGGTCGCGCAACGCGTCTGATGGCTGCGTATTATAAGCAAGGGTGCGGTTATAAGGGTTGCTATAGCAACTGCGATCACAACAAAATGCACACTACAACAAAGTTCAAACCCTCCAGGGTAACCATGTGAAAGTTCAGACCGGTACAGGTTTTTGAGCCTGAACAGCAGGCAAACAAAGTTTGGTGGTGGAGAACAGAAAAAATTGTAGGCAGCCTCCTTAATATGGCAAAATTTGCTACTTGGTGGTACTATATTGAACATTTTTATAGCTAATTCTATTTGTATATGTTTAAATAAGTTCGTGCTTTTTATTAAAATTGAACATTTCTTTACGATTTCGAAAAGGACGGAAATGTAAGTATCAACATAATTTCCCCACACATTAGCTCTCCGCAAAAATCGTAGGGTTTTTTTGGAATTAAAATTTCACACATCTCTGACTGATCAATGTACAGTTGTCTTTAACGTTTCATATCAATTGAAATCCTCTCAACTATGGACGCAAACATTGTAAATATTGGATGGATTTCTGTAGTTTCTTCTTTGGGATTTGCTATTGTTCCCCGCTTGCACATAACATCACATTCCATTGCAGCACGCGTGACTTGTTCGCGCTTTGCTATTCTCCGAAATGCCCCCGACAAATAATAATTTTATAATTGGGGACCGTTCATTTTTTATCAGGGGGGGGGGGGGGGGGCTGGTGGAAATGAGGGGGGACCCTGTATTTTTTTGGGTGGCCCCCCCTTTCATGTCCGTATTTCTTTAGGTGGCCCCCCAAAATCCAATGTATTTTTTCTGATGCCCCCCCCCCATCTTATAAATGCTTGCCCTGCCAGATAGACTCTTGTCCGAGTGGTGCAGTCTCATTCTACTTAATAGCAGATCTGATCTCTTCTGTCAAAGCTAAGGAACCGATCCCCCCTCAGAACTATTAAACGTTTTCGTGAAATCCCCTCCAGTCCCCTTTTTGACCTAGTAGAAGACATTTTACAGAACGATTGGATGTGCATATTTCTTTCGTTGCGCGCAAAGCGCGCCCAACTTTTGATAATCGCATTTCATCAAGCCTCAGGAAAAGGGTATGAACATTCCGTTTTTTGTGTATAGTAAACAAAGCCTGTCAGGAGCCCAGGAATTAAATACGCTAACTATGATGAAAGCTCCTAGTGAAGGGCTCCTGAGCCTTTAGGTTATATTTTTTATGCGCGCAACTATGCGCCGCAAATGACGAACGTATTATTATCCATGTGCGTGAAGCGCGGCCCAAATGACGAATTTCTATGCTTGTAAGCAAACGTTGAACTCACGCTTACCCCCCCCCCCCCCCCCTTTTTGAGGCCGTATTTTTTTGGGTGGCCCCCCCCCCATTTCCACCAGCCCCCCCTCCCTGATAAAAAATGAGCGGTCCCTTGGTTTGCTTTCATTCTGTGGTACAATTTGGCAGCATCGAAGGATTTGTTAAAGTGCAACTGAAGGGAAAAAAGCCAACATTTTGAGCAAAATATACATCGTTGGAGGCTCACTTTCGCGAAAAAAAAACTGATTTCCTTCAATCCTAAATATTTTACGGATTTTTAAAATACACGATCTCGCCGCCATCTTGAAACACCAAGTTTCCCAGTCCCCGCACGGTAAAGTTTCGACATGGCGCGATAGGGTCACCATATATGGAGCTCTGCGGGGGAGGAAATTTTTTGTCACACTTCGTCGTGGAAACGTCGTGGAAACGTCTCTACACGATAAAAAGCATCGTCTTTAGAGTGCTTTCTCTCTCATCAAACTGCTTAAAACGTGAGTATTATTATCAAAATGTGTTATGAAGCATGTTATCTGCATTTGTGATTACTCTGAACTGGCAATCGGGAAGTTTGAGTAGATATTTTTAGCCTTTGATTCGTAGTGCGTGACTCAACATGACGCCATTGTCGCGAGTCATAGCAGTTTAATCTTGCATAAAATTGAGTCTATCTCGCTCATGATTGGGTCCATTTGGGTTTTAAGTGAATATTGATACTTGTATTAATATAAATCTAGACCGTACGTTTAGAGGGGGGTTCCGGCACTTAATGCGTATGCATGCACACTCCTAATGGGAGAGACCGGAATAGGAGGAATAACTTCAGCTACAATAGCACGTCCGTATTCCAGGTAGTGTGGGCGTAGCACGCTGTATATATAATAGTGCCCCAGGCAGGCACGCAGCACTCAATACTTTCATATAGCAGCAATAGCACTTGCATTTGACTTGTTTTAACAAGGTCAAGCAAAGATAGTGGTACGCTATGGGCCTAGAAAGCCCAAATTAGAAACTGTCACAATTCCACAATGGGTTGTTGCAAACACTAGAATTTTAAATGCACTGATAGAAGAGGGAAAACTCGCTTCTCCGTCGGAGTTGCAAAATTATTTTTCATATACAGTGAAAATAATGGAATTGGCCTCAAAATATGAATGGAAATCTATTTTGATATATGACAATGAGTTCCGCAAATTGCAAGCGATTTACAATTATTCGTGGAGTTTCGACTCCAACCACTTGCACACGGTATGCTTAACACCTCTTCAAAGGCTTTATAATAATACTAGTAATAACAACAATTCACAGGGCAACAGTAATAGATCCCCCCCCCCCCCCAGCTAATAACTACCGCTCCATGCCTATCGCTAATTATACGACGGACGGCCGTATCATCTGCCGCAACTTCAATTTCAAAGGTTGCTCGTTACCAAGCTGTAATTTTGCGCACGTGTGTAACCGGAAAGTAGCAGGGAAAGTAGCAGGGAAAGCCTGCGGGAAATTTCACACTGCACCGCCATCGCAATGACTCACGACTATTCCCGGTAACCCGCTTAACTGCAAACGCTGGCTTACCGAATTAACGCATGATGAAGACAAGCAATTCATTTCTAACGGCATTCTTCATGGACTCGACCCCTTGTGGAGCAAACTATCCGCGAGGAAATAGCACAAGGCAATTATGTTATCACGACAAACAAACCTACCGTAGTCAGCGCGCTCGGAGCTATTCCGAAACCAGACTCGGATGAAATACGGCTTATTCATGACTGTTCGCGGCCGGTTGGTCAGTAGCAAACGCAGTAAACGACTACATAACGAACGAGACCTTTAAATTCCAGACACTTGACGACGCAGTAAAATTATTACAACCATATTACTACATGGCAAAGGTTGACCTGAAGCATGCATACCGCTCAGTACCCATACATCCCGACAATTAAAAGGCGACTGGTTGTAAGTGGCGTTTTTCCGGAGACAAATACTACACTTATTTCTACGATTCTCGCCTCCCTTTCGGAGCGAGATCAAGTCCTAGCATATTTAATCGCATAACGCAATCGGTACGGCGTATGATGGCCCGCAAAGGCTTCGATGACGTCATTGTTTATCTTGATGATTTTCTTGTGATAGGAAACTCATACACGAAATGCAAACAAGCTTACGACACGCTTCTAGACTCTTAACAGGCCTCGGTTTTGAACTAAGCGCATGCAAACTAGTTCCACCGACACAGCGCTTAACTTTCTTAGGCATTGAACTCGACACGACAACATGTACAATGACACTCCCACAAGATAAGCTATCGGCTTTGCAACACACAGTGCAGGCATTTAAGAACAAACGACGTGCGAACAAACGCCAACTTCAGCGCTTGGCAGGCAAACTCAATTTCGCGTGCCGTGTAATTTTCGGTGGTCGCACCTTTTTACGGCGAATCATAGATACAATTAACGCGCTTTCACCCACTGGCAAGTGTCGCCTTCACGAGGAGTTTCACAAGGACATGGCGTGGTGGGTAGAATTTTTACAAGTTTTCAATGGCACACGCATGTTTTTAGACACGCTACCTACTGTAGATGTAAACACTGATGCTTGCCCAACGGCGGCAGGAGGATTTTTTCGGGGCGATTGGTTTTACCACACCTTCGAGTGCGATAGTCCACACTTGGCGCACATGCACATTAATCACAAGGAAACCCTAGCAATCATCTTAGCTGCGAAGCGTTGGGCTCACTCATGGTCCAACCAGCGCGTGATCATACACAGTGATAATCAAGCAGCAGTGTATATAATCAACAAAGGCACAACAGCGAATCGGCTTATTATGCACGAGTTGTGCGAACTGTTTTGGCTTTCTGCAGCTTATAATTTTCACATCTCAGCAGTGTATTTGGAGGGTGCGAAAAATACTTTAGCAGACTGTATTAGCCGCCTACATGACGCTCAACACCTCTTACACTTTCACCAACTGCTCTGTGCATGCTACAACAGCAACTATGTGGACTCTATGCCACTCCTTGCACACGTCTCCTTATGCTCTTGACTTGGTGTTTTCCAGATGCACTTCATCCCCAGCTAGCGGCAAAACTGGAAAGTGAGGTTCTCCTTTTTCGACGCCAGACTTATGCAGAATCCACTAAGGCGACTTACAAAACCCACAGGGACACATATCTGCGTTTCTGCCGATACATGGGATACTTCCCGGTACCTCTTCAACCTCAGCACCTGTTACAATACGCAGCCTTTTTAGCACACACACTGCAACCATCCTCTATCCGCAGCTACCTTAATATTATTGGAATCCTCCATAAGGAGTTCGGTCTGCCTAACCCGCTTCTTAATAACTGGCCGTTACAATCATTACTAACGGGGATTAAACGAGCTAAAGGCACGCCACCTAATCAAAAGCAACCTATAACTACTAACATGCTAACCCAGATACATGGCACGCTTGATTTTACTTCTAGCTTTGATTCCTCTTTTTGGGCAATCTGCTTAGTAGCCTTCTTTGGTATGTTTAGGAAATCACACTTACTTCCTAGCAACGCGACTAACTTTGATGCAAGCAAACAACTAACAAAAAGCGATTTTAAGATTCTTCACTGGGGCGCGCTTTTAACTATACGGTGGAGCAAGACTATCCAGTTCAGGGAACGAGTGGTAGAAATACCACTACCTCTAATTCCTCACAGCAAACTCTGCCCTGTTTCTGCAATAACGCATGCATTTTCTTTCACGAGTTTTACAGGTGCTACAAGCCAGGCCTTTAACTACTATGATAAGGCTGCACGTCGCACTCATTTATTCACCTATAATATATTCCTAGAGAAACTGCGCGCACATCTTTCAAAACTAAGCATAAACACTCGTCTCTTTGCTACTCATTCTTTCAGAAGAGGGGGTGCTAGTTTTTGTTATCAGTCTGGCGTCCCTCTAGAGCTTATCAAAGCCTTAGGGGACTGGCGCTCAGATGCTGTTCTTATTTACTTAACCATGCCATTAACGATACGGCTTCACACAGCCAACATGCTTTGCAAGTCCGTATTAAACAACACACAACACACACCGTAACACCACTTGGGTTTAGGAAATTCATTGTCATGAATACATTGTATGTAAATATTGAATACCTCTAGAAATATATATTGTATGAAATGTCTGTAAAAAGGTACATTATAATTATCAAATAAAGACTGCTGGAGTCCAACTCTTGTGTGATGGTTTAGATAGATAATAATTGATTTGAATGTCATGCAATACTCAAAAAGTTGACTAAATGCTAATGGACCCACGTTTCGACAAATACGGCGGTGTTGAAAAATGGCCGTAACGGCTACTTGATCGTCGTTGTGTTCGATCATCATGGCCAATGTTTACGTTGTTGGGCTCGTTTCAGAATGAATCATGAAAGGTGAAAAAAGTAAAAGATCCACGAAGAAAGCGGGGATACTCCGCACAAACCAGCGGCGAAGAAGAGTGTAAGAAGTACGAGGAGCGGTAGCAGGAGAAGCATAAACCTAAGCGGTAGCGATCGGCCAGAATCAGTAAGTGTTATAAGACGAAAGTTCGACGAAAGTGTGTGGAGCAAAATAAATTTTGTTCTGCGTTTCGTTGACTATTCGAAGCTGAAATATTTCCTTTGTTTTTATGTTAGGAGGACGAGTATCCACAGAGACTGTCAACCCCTAAACGAAGAGAAAAGATATCATGGTTTGACGAAGAAGATGGAGCTCTTCTTGATTTTATCTTCTCTCGCTCGTCGAGTGGCACACATTGGCCTGCCTACCGTGCGAACTCCCAATTCTGGTCGGATGCCGCTGCTCATGTCCAGGAATCAGCAGGGACAAGCCATAGGAGGACAGGTATTGTAGTTGAACATTGATATGTGGTTGGTATCAACTAATATTATATTCATGAATTATTTACACTGCAATGCTTTCTATTATTTCCAGACATGGAATAGATATTTTCTCAGTTTTGATTAAACTTATTTTTTGACAAAACATTCAACCAAATTATCAATTATTTTTTGTAGTTGACCAGCTGGAGAAAACACTGGTTTTCCATGAACAGCAACAGCTAACAGAGCAAACCCTAACCCTGAGGAGACTAGTGATCCATGTGCAGCTGATTCTGAAAGTGAGACTGAAAGTGATGTAGAAGACACTACTGAAGAGGAACCATCAGATTCTGACTATGCTCCAAGCACTGAAGACACAGAGGAAAAGGAAATTGAGGAGGGAAGCATGCCATATAAGATGTAAGCACACTAATGTATTTTGGCTACGACTTCATGAATTACACACTACAAGTCCTGCTATTCAGTCCTTTTGTTGGCTTATTCTATTGTTCCTGTTGTGTACTGGGTAGCTATTGTTATTGGCCTGGTATGTAAGACACCAAATTTGTTGGCCTGTATTTCCATAAACTCTTTGGTCAAAATATTCAAAATAGAGTACACTATTAATTAATACCACTTATTTGTACTAATGTCACTCAGATACATACCATAGTTAGCAATTCAAACTCTGAATACGAGATTTGACTCAGAATAAATAACTGGCAAGGAGTTTGGAATTAAAAATAACATTTTCAGCCCAAAATAAGCATTAGATAAGAATATTGGTAATTGGTTTTCCTCCTTGAAATTTTTTTTTATATCTGGGTGAATTTAGTATTTTATGTCTTCTGATACATCATTTTAGATGTACTCTATTTGAAATTCAGTAATGAATCTTTTTTGTTGCAGCCTCTCACTTTCAAGCAGTGACGGAAATCTCAGGTCTGAGCCCAAGCACATAGTGTTCCTGTCTCGCCTCCTATTGCTGTTTCAGTTCTGTCGTTTCTGTAAGTAGTCGAGCAGCCAGGACCAGAAAATTTGGGTTTTGTTCAACCCACGAGTCAGAAAAGGTTTGAACCCAGATTCTGATAGAGGAAGACGTACTGATTATCGCTAGGTAGTTTGTACTGTCAAATTGTGGTATAGGTGACGAGTTAACGGGGGTTTTCTGACAGCATGCCGGAGCTCAGCATGGAAACGAGGCTTGTATACAAGTGTCCTCTTTTCTCGTTTTCTTTGCGCAGTTATTGCAGGAAAATGTGAAATAATAATACATCTCATTAAAAGAAGTCAAATTAGATAATTACAAAATACAAACCCATCACGTGACATGTCACGTGACCCCCAAAAGCCCAAAATATCAGGAACAATGGCCCAGAAAACTAAATCCTCTCTTATAAAATAACATTTCTGTACTATACTCCTAGTGAACTCCTATTGTGGCAATCCAGCTTTGGTTGTAGGAAGAGTGTGATGACGTGTGGTTCTTTTCAACATGTCATGTCATCGTGGTAACCCACAACGTCATAATCGTGACTTCGGGTATTATGGCGGCCATCTTGGATCCGCCATCTTGGATTTTCCTACTATAACCTTCTCGTATAATTTTGACGCAAATATTGACCGGACCGAAAAAAGGATAAAGAAAAAATAAAGAAAAGCTTTAAACTACTACATTTGTTTTGAATTGTCCTTTTTTATTTAAATGAGCAAAGGGTTTTTTAACATTTCTTATTCTGAAATTCACAATTGTTTTCATTAAAATTTGTGAGTAACACTTGGGTCAGAGAAAAAGTAATAAAAAAGAACTTGTAACAATGTTTCCGAGGCTCAGCACAGCCTTTTCGCCATATAATATGGACCGGAGGTAGCAGTATCCCTGTGTAGCATCAAATTGAGGCTCGGTTCGGTGCTCGGACCTCTACTTTTTTTGATATTTATCAACGATATTTCTGCTAACCTTCAATCTGACTGCCTCCTCTATGCTGACGATACCTCCCTTTTTGATGTTGTTAATGATCCTAGTGCTACAGGCGCAAAGCTAAATACTGACCTGCAGAAAATTAGCCAATGGGCGAAGCGCTGGCTAGTTACGATTAATCCAACCAAAACTAAATGTATGACTTTTTCTGTAAAGCGTTTAAAACCTTTTCATCCTCGGCTCTTTTTTGATAGTAGTGAAGTGGATGAAGTGTCGCAGTACACTCACTTGGGCCTAACATTAACATGCAATTTGTCGTGGCGCGCTCATGTTTTAAAAATTTATGAAAAAGCTTGCAAAAGAACAAACATGCTGAAAGGTATTAAATTCAAGGTTTCGAGACTAACTCTCGATACTCTTTACAAAACTCTCATACGACCGGTCATGGAATATGCTGATGTGGTTTGGGATGGCTGCAACGAATTTGAAAGCGGTCTCCTCGAGCATGCGCAATATGAAGCTTCGAAAGTAGTCTCCGGTGCTATAAAAGGTACAAGCAGGCAACGCGTTCTTCAGGAAGTGGGATGGGAAGAAATGAGAATAAGAAGAAACATCCATAAACTGACGCTTTATTTCTAAATTGTGAATGATTCCTCCCCATCTTTCTTGAAAAGTCTTCTTCCTAGGCAGGTATTCGAACGAACCCAATACTCATTAAGAAATACAAGTAATTTTTCTACCTTTGCATGTCGTACTGAAAGATTTAAAAAGTCTTTTTTTCCGTCAACGACTGATTTGTGGAATGAAATTCCCTTACAAGTTCGAAGCTCTGATTGCTTAGCAGAATTTAAAAAAGCCTTGCAATCTTGCTCTTACTTGCCTGAACCAAACGTGCTTTTCAATCATGAAATAGATCGTTACTCTTCAGTTTTACACGCACGACTCCGCCTAAATGCGTGCGCTCTAAATTTCTACTTATTTAAAATTGGAAGCAAGCCTTCTCCTGCCTGTGCTTGCGGCTTTGATATAGAATCAATTAAGCACTACCTTCTATACTGCCCGATTTTTGCTACCCTAAGACAAAATTTGCTCATCTCAGCCAATCAGATTTTTGCCAGTTGGTGGGCGCGTATGTCTGATAACCAAAAAGTATCTGTGTTTTTATTTGGATCACACCTACTATCATTAGAGTATAATATGCAGTTATTTTCTCACGTGCAAACTTTCATTAAGAACTCAAATCGTTTTTCGCAATAATATGCTCTCCACCTACCGGCAAACTATATATTAAAACTTCCGCTGTACCGTGATATACAATGCTGTAAATAATTATGAGTAAGCCCCCTAGATGAGCCAGACGAGCTCTTGGGCAAACTCTAGAAAAATATGTTTAAATAAAAAAAACAATTGAGGCTAGCATCAGATCGAGGCTTTAACATCCAACATGGCGGCCCCCATGGTCGAACCTCTGTTGTCTCTGTAAGTATCAAGAATGCTGTTTTTTAGAATGTAGAATATTCTTTTATATCGAATAATAGAAAATGTAATACCCGAATGTATAATTAATTGTGCAACACAAATGTAACAGATCTAAAAAAACATTTCAGGTTGGATGGCTAGTAAACGAAAAAGTCCGGTGAGTGGCTTTGCTTTGCCATTGCCCCCAAATCCGAAAAGGCTCAGGTATTCCATCTCCAAATGCATCATTTGCCAAAGAGACTCACCTGATGATCTCCTAAGAAAAGGAAAGACTGAGTCTGTTCTGAAATTTGTGGACTCAGCTAGATCTCGTGTCGATGAAGTCTTTAAAAGAATAGGTGAAAGTGGTCTCGAACGTCTAACTGACTCTGAAGTGCTGTGGCACTCCTCCTGTTATGCATCCTATACAAGCAAGCGTAATATGAAGTATGCCTCTTCCAGTACCACTCTGGAATATGAAGACCAACCGATTCCTGAAACTGGGAGCAAAAAGAAGAGGCAAAGAACTGAATCACAGGTTGACTGGTAGAAGTGTTTCATATGTAAAAAGCGAACCTATAAGAAGTCGTCAGAGCTGATAAATGTGTCAACATTTGAAGCATGCCAAACGATCAGAAAAGCAGCAACCAACAATGGGGACGAGGAAATGAAGCATCTACTCGCTGTAAACGATGATCTAATCGCTGCAGAGGCGAAATACCACAAGAACTGCTACTCCCTATACACAACCAAGAAAAGTTACAAACATCAAGAGAGCAGCGATACCGCTAGTGAGACATCTTACGATAGCGCATTTAGTCAACTGGAAGAGGAATTAATTCCAGCATTAGAAGAGGGTCGAGCGTATGACATGGCGTCGCTGCTAACCAGATACCAGAACTTGCTGGAGGAAAAAGGAGTGTCAGCATCATATACCACACAGCACCTAAAAGAGCGGCTCAAGAAACGTTTTGCCGATGATATAGTGTTTTATCAACAGCAGGGGAAAGCCAAGGCCGAGCTTATCTACTCGGCGAAAGTCAATCTTCAAGACATCATCAATGCGTGGGCTCTTTCACAGGCTACAAAAGAGAAGGTAAGGGACGTGTCATTATTTAGCGGGACGTGTCATTATTTATTTTTGTGGGGAGGGTCCTATTTTTTCGCGTGTCTAAAGGAGTGAGAATGAACACTGGTCCAAATTTTTTCACTTCTATTCGGGGGAGGGTCCAAATTATTTTCAGCAACTTCTCTATCATTTGCATTTTTCTACTTAACTTCAATACATAATAACAAGTTCGCCGCGTGCATAAAGAATGAGAACTCACACAACGAAGACACAACCCTCGCGCCGTTTTATAAGCACAAGTGTATCTTGACGAGTGAAAATGAACACTCGCAAAAATACCTTGCAGTGATAGGCCTGCCGCGCAGCCCTATTAGAAGAACCCGATAAGCGTCAGTTCGACGTTACAAGCATAGAAACTCGCATTTGGGCAGCGCTTCACGAACACATGAATAATAATAATTTCGTCATTTGCGGCGGACATGAATAATATAACCTAGTGCAGCTCATCTCATCAATAGACGCTTTCATCTAACTTATGTAGTTGAGGTAGCATATTTCCTTGGATACTGAAAGGCTTTGTTTGCTATACATGAAAAACGTAATGTTCATCTACCCTTTCTCTGAGGCTTGATCAAAATTTGGGCGCGCATTGCGCGCAACGAAAGGCAACGAAAGAAAAATCTCCCCTCTTTCTGTCAAATGTCTTGTACTAGGTCAAATAGGGGACGGGGGAAGGGTCCTAATTTTTTTAACCTACGACTGGGGGAGGGCCACAATTTTGTTGTTATGTATTATTACTATTATTATTATTATTACCCTTTTGCGCTATAACTTCTGCTGTATTAACCTTTTTTAGGATGTCGACACGACAGATTGCAATCATGCTACGTGTTTAGCACGTGAAATAAGAGCCGATATAGTTAAGTGTGATGGCATAACTACTAGACCCTTAGATGTGAAAGATGTCGCCTTAGATGCTACACGAAAGTTTATTCCTGATAGTTTGTATTGGCTTATTCGGCTACTCGTCACTGGCGAAACCATCAAGGGAGATCCGCCAAGTCAATGCCGCAACATAACCAAAGAGCGACAGATCTTGAGCATGTGCCAGGATATTATCCATTGTTCAAGTAATGGTCGAGTAAAGACATCAAAACATGCAGGCCTAGCTATAACAGTACATCATCTGACATCTTCACGGCGTCTCATAACACTGCTCAACAAAATGGGACACTGTTGTTCCTATGACGAGATGCGAGCTATCGATACCAGCGCTGCTTTAGAGGCACTTGCTAAGGCTGAGCAGATCGGAACGGTTATTCCCTCTAACATATCAACTGGTACATTCATCCAACTGGCCGCTGACAATAATGATTTGAATGAAGAGACCTTGGATGGAAAGCACACAACACACGCGACCACAATGGTGGTATACCAGAAAAAGGTATTTGGTCCAGATCCCCCTCCAGTGCCTCTAGCGGATCACAGAGTCAAGCGACGTCTTTGCAATCAACTCCCGCAATATACGAAATACTTGAGTGTTCTGCGCATGGGCGGAGACCCACCGTGTCCACGTACATTGATCAAGTTGAAACAGATTGGTATGAAGATGGAAAGGACTGTTTCATCCAAGCAAGCCGAAGCGATGAAATGTGGCGACTAATGAGGATCAACCCCTCCAGTCTTCAAGATGTCCCGGAGCCAAGAGATACTCAGCCCACGCCAGGTTGGAGTGGCTTCAACGCCATGCTTTTCCCAGAATTGCCAAGAGAAAGTAAGGTCGGCTACTGTCCCATGATAGACGGACCATCAACTGAACACAGCACGGTGTACACGGTACTTAAGCATGCTCAAGCGTTAACATCAGCTGTGGGCCAACGCGATACCGTAGTAACGTTTGACCTGCTTATTTATATGAAAGCGAAGGAGATTCAGTGGAGATACCCGACGGAATTCTCTGATGTTGTCATAAGAATGGGTGGTTTTCATGTTGCCCTCAATTTCCTTTCACTCTTGGGCAAGAAATATCAGGACTCGGGACTAGAAGACCTTCTCATAGAATCTGGAGTTTATGCGGGAGGAACAACGTCGTCGTTGATGAAGGGCAAAGCGTATAACAGAGGAGTAACAGCACATAAGCTAACTTCCGAGGCCATGTTTCGCCTGATGTTTATGGCATTTGTAGATTCCAGACCCAGCACCGAGGACAACAGTTCAGATGAGGAAAGCATTTTGAATGTTATTAGTGATGCCGTTCGTACCGTCGAGCAGAAAGGCGATGTGCCAAAGAAAATGACACGGCTTGAAGGAGATATACGCGAGCTGACTGAGAACTTTGATGCCTTCAAGGAACAGGGCAGGACAGCGTGTAAGACATTTGCATTTTGGGAGCAGTACATCAATATGGTCAATGTTCTACTGCAGTTCATCAAAGCGGAACGGTCGGGGAATTGGATTTTATATCTTTCGGCTTTAGCCGAAATGACACCACACTTTTTCGCCATGGATAGGCCGAACTATGCTCGATGGCTACCAGTGTACATCGCTGACATGAAGCTACTGGAATCCAAGTACCCAGAGGTGCACGAGGAGTTTTTGGCTGGTAACTTCTCTGTAAGTAGAAGTGGCCAACCATTCTCCCAAGTCGCAATAGATATGGCTCTAGAGCAATCAATCAACGCAGATTCTAAGTCCAAAGGAGGGATAGTAGGGATTTCCCAAAGTCCTGCTGCACTCGACAGATGGTTCCTAACTGCACATGAGCGTGCCTCAGTCACAACAGCTCTCCAAGCAATGTACGGAGATGATGCAAATAATGAAGTAAGCACCAAATTACACGTGTCTTCATCGGATAATGTGTAGGTCTTACTGTATCTATTACATGCTTCATAGAATTATTATTTCTCTAATTTTAATTATGGTGCCAAACAAACTGTTTTGACATGATAACGAACGGTTACTTGTGTAAATACATACACGAGCTCATTACGTATCAAATATATTTACTTAATAGGTGACGCATAAGGAAGCAACTCCCAAGAGGGTCAAGCGAGATGAGGAAGACATCAAGAAGCTGATAAATTGCTTCACTGGTCTGATGATGAATCCATTCAGCTCTAACAAAGAGTGTCTTCTAAACTTCGCAACGGGTGTGGTATTACCTGAAGATGTTGCAGATTCTCTTCTTTCTAGTGAGGCAAAAGGCCGAGAGCAGATGTTAGCATTTGTGAAGGACAGGATCCAGTCCAACCGCGTCGGTTTCTGGGCCCCGATTCCTAACCTCAAAGTCCGAACCTTCAGTTCAGTAACCAAGAAGGTGAAAGTCAAGGCTGGAGACGAGAAAACGATAACTGTTAATGCTGATAGGGATCTTTTTGGGAGGCTTCTTATCGTTGCTAATGCTCGTCAAATCAATCTGAAAGAAGTTCTGACCTACGAGCTTTCGCCCATCCCATATGCACTCGCTCACCAAGATGGAACTTTAAGAAAGACCACGAAAAGCCACTTAGCAGTTATCCTAGAGAAGCTCGTTAATGTAGTCCCCCGCCCAGAATTGTTGCCGGAGAACACAATTTACATTATCGATGGAATGGCAGTGGTTCAGATGACCAAGGCTGCTCATGCCAGCACGTTTGGTGAATTGGCAACCAAGTACTTCTCCATCTTCACTTCCCCCTTGACCACACACAAGTGTAGATGCGTTCATCTTGTTTTTGATCAGTATCCAGATTCGTCTATCAAGGCTGGAGAGCGTTCAAGAAGGGGCTCATCGACTGCACTCGAAGTGCACATTGGGGGTCCCTCAACGCCAGTCCCGAAGCAATAGGATAAATACATATCGAACCCTGTCAACAAGAAGAATTTGTGCGACTTTCTGACCAAATCAATGTGCAGTCTTAAAGGGAACCTTCTAAGTAACACCAAACTTATAATCGGGGGTGGATACAAAGACGGGGAGCAATGCGTCCAGATCACGAGAACGTCCTTCTGGTATGAACGAGAGTTAAAGTCTGACCATGAAGAAGCGGACACCAGAATGTTACTTCATGCTAAGTATGCCGGGAACCACAGTCGAGGTTGTAATATTGTCATACAGTCACCTGACACTGACGTCCTTGTTCTAACCGCAGCCCACTTTCACGGAATCGCTTGCAAGGAGATGTGGTTCAAGACAGGTGTTAAAGATCGCCAACGTTTTGTCCCTGTACATGAGATATGCAAGCGTCTCGATGACAAAATGCTTGAGGCATTACCAGGTTTCCACTCTATCACTGGATGTGATACTACAAGCGCTCTTTCTGGGATGGGTAAGAAGAAGACATGGAAAGTTCTCATGAATAGCCAAAAGCATCAAGAAAGTCTTAGCTTGCTTGGGCAAGCTCCGGCAATAAACGACGAGACGGCAAAAAGTGCGAAGCATTTATATGCGACTTATACCCATCGTACAAGAGAAGTCCGAATGACGCAGATGAACTCCGGTATATCATGTTCTGTCAAAAGAAGCCAAAAATGAGATGCTACCACCGACCTCTGATGGCCTTAAACAACACATCGACCGTGCAAACTATCAGGCGTATATTTGGAAACGAAGTCTAGAAGCCATGCTCCAACTTCCGTCTCCAGAGGGACATGGCTGGTGCAAAGAGGATGGGCAGTTGGTGCCAAAAATGATGTCAAAGGATCCCGCACCTACCAGCTTGCTAGAGCTCACGACTTGCAAGTGCACTAAGAGATCGGAATGCACAATCGACTGCTCCTGTGTAGCTGCGGGCCTCTCTTGCACTGAAGCCTGTTCATGTATGGCAGATGAGACCTGCAAGAACCCCCATGGAGTAGATTGGGAGGAGGACAGCGATTCGGAAAGCGATGACGACTAACTGCAAAACGATTCATGAGCTCATGCCCTTTTCTTTTTCTTCTCGTTTCTTCTATCTAGTGCAGATGGGTGAGAACTACCGGGAGTGACGACTTTACGTGTAGATTTGTATTGAGATTGTACTTACATATTATTCATGCCGAATAAGAAAGCTTAGTGAGGAAATGTTACGTTTGCGAATATCATTTAACTTCACATCTTCAACAAGTAATTCCATAAGAATGCAATTGTTTAGAATCATATATAGTAAACATTTTTTGGTCATGTTTTCATGATCTACTGAATCTCCTGATGTCTAAGGAAAATCCAAGATGGCGGATCCAAGATGGCCGCCATAATACCCGAAGTCATGATTATGACGTTGTTGTGGGTTACCACGATGACACGATGACATGCCACACTAGGAGTTCACTAGGAGTATAGTACAGAAATGTTATTTTATTAGAGAGGATTTAGTTTTCTGGGCCATTGTTCCTGATATTTTGGGCTTTTGGGGGTCACGTGACATGTCACGTGATGGGTTTGTATTTTGTAATTATCTAATTTGACTTCTTTTAATGAGATGTATTATTATTTCACATTTTCCTGCAATAACTGCGCAAAGAAAACGAGAAAAGAGGACACTTGTATACAAGCCTCGTTTCCATGCTGAGCTCCGGCATGCTGTCAGAAAACCCCTGTTAACTCGTCACCTATACCACAATTTGACAGTACAAACTACCTAGCGATAATCAGTAGGTCTTCTTCTATCAGAATCTGGGTTCAAACCTTTTCTGACTCGTGGGTTGAACAAAACCCAAATTTTCTGGTCCTGGCTGCTCGACTCAAAGCAGAGGAACCTGCCATCACTGTACAGGAGAATGGGTCAGACGTCGTCATAACTGCAACATGCATAGACCCAAAGTGTGGTAAAGAGGATGTTTGGAGTGGTCAGCCCAGGATGCCTGGTACAAAGATGGCTGCAGGCAATTTCCTTCTTTGCATGGCCATATTGTTTGCAGGGAGTTCCATAGCCAAAGTTCAGTTGGTATTTAAGCAAATGGGGCTGGCATGCGTATCATCTAGATCATTCTACTATCATCAGAAGGTATGAAGTGTGGTTGTATTATTTATTGGAGAAATAGGATGGATCCACTACAGTGTTCTGTACATTTCAGTGCACTTGCTGTACCGTCCTTGTACAGCCTACATGAAGTTCAGTATGTATTGTTTTGCACACTTTTTTTTGCTTTTGTCAGACTAAGCTCTTCCCAACAATACACCTCTATTGGAAACAATACCAGGCCAACATTCTGCAGAAACTGAAAGACCTTGGAACTGGTATCATTCTTGCTGGTGACGGGAGGCATGACAGCATGGGCCATTGTGCCAAGTACTGTGCCTACACAATTTTTTGTTGTACTGTACCCTCCATCATTCATTTCGCACTTGTACAGGTAAGACTGTTAACCAGTGTAAGCTGGCGTTTCCATTTAATACAGGGGGACATCATGTTAAATCTAACTGGATTTACTAACTTACAAATACCAAGGGGCGAAGAAGGTGTCTGTTGTGCATGTGTCATAGAGCACACTGTGACCATGTGTATGACAGAGAAATCGCTAATTTGGGAAGCCTGTTTATGACAAAAAAAAATCGGAAAATGAATGTTCTTGCCATGACATGAAACTCAAAATTAAAAAAATTGGAAAAATAGTGTTGGGGCCTCAATAAAAAGTTACAAAACTTAAAGTAAATGTCCTTCTTTTCTCTCCTTATTGACAATTTTTTTTTGTTTTGCCCTTTAGAGGAATGAAGCTGGTAGCAGTCCTGGAATGGAATTCTTGGGCTTCCAGCGCTGCATGGAGTCTCTGCTAGGATGTGGAGTGCTAATATCAACATTCATCTCAGGCAGACACACACAGATAGCCGCCCATTTCAAAAATGTGTTAAAAACCATTACTCACTACTTTGATTTGTGGCATCTCAAGAAAAGTAAGTTACTAAAATATTTTCATAAAAGTATAATCATGTACATGCTTGCCATCCCTGAAAGCTCCAAAATGGGGAGATTGTGTGTGAAATACAACAGCTGTATGAGAAAATGGCAAAAAATGTACTTGAGATGTACAGTATTATATTAGAAAGTTTCAATTTTTCTCTTTGGAGACTAAGAGACAAATTAAACAATTTTATCTCCAACCTCAACCTCTATAGTGAATGAACATTCACACAAAACCCATTTCACATTCTAATTTTGTTTCCTTTTTTATAGAAATCAGGAAAGTATTGAGTAAGCTGACCAAAGAAAAAGGGAACGAGGGATTGGTTCCATGGGTAAAACCATGTGAGACCCATTTATATTGGAGTGCCACCACAACATCCAGCGGCAATGGTTCTGTAATCTGGGTTAAGTTTAAATCATTCCTTGGACACATAATCAACCGTCACAGTAACCTTGATGACCCAATTTTTAATAAATGTGCACATGGAGAGGACATTACTCAAAAAAAGTGGCTTGAAAAAGGTGTGTATTTTGTTAACTAACATGTTACATTATCTGAGCCTCTGGCAAGAATGGCTGATTGCATTTTTGTACCGCACTCCCTCAACTGGAATTTTCGCTCATGAAACAGACCCCCTCCCCTGAAATTTTCAACCTGAAAGGACCTCACCTGGAATTTCTGGAATTTGTTTTTCCTGGAATTATTTTTCTTTCGAAATACCCCTGAAAAATCACTTGGATAAACATTTTTGGATAAATTGTCCCTGGAAAGTCACCTTTTTTACCCCTCCCCCTTGGAATTTCCAGTCTCCAGAAACATTATAACTTGCAAACAGAAGATATGTAGGATATACATGGCAGCATTAAGATGTGAATTTTATCTTCAAGCGGTTTTTTTCAAAAATGTGAGCAGCAAGATAAATTTTTAATAATTTCTATACAATTTTGAAAACCTAATTATGATTTGCTAATATTTTTGCAGATGATGAAGTCTATGAAAAAGTATGCAAGGTATTGACAACAGACAGCTTGAGGAAAGGAATACAACAAGCATCCCCTTATGCCCAAACTGACTGCCTCGAGGGATTCCATTCTTGTTTAAATCAATTCGCCCCAAAAATGATAGGATACTCATATACTGGGATGTACTGCAGGTGAGGAAGTATTTTCATAATAAGTTTCTGAAACATTGGATTGTTGAATAATGCACTGCTAGTAGAAAATAACTTTTCAAGGAGTATAAAAAATAGCTTTTTTTCTCTTTCAAGCCTTCCCCTGGGTGAGGGTTCTCATGCTATTTGAGGTTCCAGGGGGTCGTTTCTCGAAACGCCCGAAAACTTTTCGAGCACGATAAATTACCCGAAAAGCGTGCGGATGACGAATTTTGCGTTTCTCGAAACTCCCGAGTTTTTCGCGCCCGATAAAATTGCGTCATTTTTCGCCCCTTGATAATGGGAGAAACCCCTCTCCCCTTAACTTTTTCGGGTTTTCGAAAATCCTCAGAATAGGGAAGAAAAATAATAAAATTAACTAACATTTTTCACTCCTTTGTGACTTTTTTTATCCCTCTAGTACCTGCGAAGTTGAATCAAATTCATTCTCTTGACAGCTCGCCTGTTAAATTTCACGAGGGGCTGTCAAACTTTTTTTGACTTTTTTTGACATGTTGTAAACAAAGTACCAATGCATCTACAAGAATTCGGTGCAAAATGCTTGCTTTTTCGCACATTTTATCTAATTTCTTGGCATTTATCGATGGAAATACCAACATGACGATACACTTTGTCCCCTGACAGCGACGAATCGATAAGTTTCCTATGTTTTCATTGTGTATTTATGCAGAGTATTCGCAAAGTTTGGAAATTATAATTTTGAGAGTTTTTGGGAGTTTCGAGAAACACTTTTCGTGACTCCTAAATCTCGCCCGAAAAACCACCCGAAATGTTTATCGGGCCCGAAAATATCGGGCGATTTCGAGAAGCGACCCCCAGGACTCTTGCCTTGCTCACTTTGTTGCTTTGCAACCTTCAAAAGGAGAGATAGATAGAGATTGACTCATGGGCAAATGAAGGCTTTCTGTTGTCATACCTGTTTAAAAAATTTTTTTAACGATTTTATGTATTCCATTTTGAATATCCAATTTTGCAGTCAGAGCAATGTACAGGGGCATAGCCAGGGGGGGCGGGGCCCCCTTTCTCGGGAGATTTTCCCATATATTTACTGTATTTGTTGGAGGAAAATTGAACATTTTAGTTCCATGTTTCCACTATCTGCCCCCCCCCCCCCTTCAGAAATTCCTGGCTACGCCGCTGAATGTAGTAGTATAGTTTATTCACACTTCTTATGGCAGCAGTGGCTGAATTACAATAAATCTAAATGATGAACAGTTTCGAATTCTCGAAAATGGTTGTGTTTTGACTCTTTGACAGCAGATTGTCTTCAACCCCTGGGGTCGGATCAGCTATCATGTTTCATCCTCTGATTTCCATTTTTGTGTATGTTCCATAGGCACATACTAGCTGCTCTATATTTTAATGAGAACTTGAATCGAGAGAGCAAGGTGAACAAGGATGGAACTACTAGGGTTTCAGTGAGATACCCTAAGTTCAAAAATGGGGAAGCTACTGTAAGGGAAGTCAGAGTTCCACAAAAGTTTGGTGAGTCATGTTCAATTTGCATGTGCTAGGAAATTTATAGCAAGATTGAACATCTTGTTGCTAAGTGTTTTTTTAGTGCTAAAACCAAGGAAGTGCATGCTTCACATGCTATTGTGTGTTTCCAAAAAAAATCCATACCCCCTTACGGAAGGAATTGGAAATTCCAGAGTGGTGGGGGGTCAATTTACATGATCTTTTCCATAGAAATACTGTATTTTTCTTTGTAAATTCCAGACGGGTGAGGGTGGGGGGGGGGGGGGGGGGGGGGGGGTCATTTCTCAACACCCTTCCGTGGGGGGTTATGGATATTTTTTGGAAACACACGATTTTGTAGTACCAAAATACTTGTTGACCATTCAAGGCTGCCCGTCACAAAACTAGACTAGCTCTGACTGGTTGACATGATTTAGTAGAAAGCAGGTATTAATTCAGACAGCACAGATTCAAATGGGGGAGTATATATCTAAATGGCAAACTGTTTGGGATAAAAATAAATTTTGGTTCTGTTGCTCTTGTTTTAAGACTACATAGAGGAGTTGTACCAGATGTTTCTAAAGACCAGCAAGGACGATCGTGCATCAGCCATGGAAGATTTACGGGCAGTTGTGCCTTCTCTTATAAATACCATGCTAGAAAAACAACCAAGGGAAGAGGCAATTCACAAATGAAAGAAGCGTCTGTCTATGGTGGTAAAAGATGTCCCTCCAACTGCACTACCTACTGGTATGCTATGGTAACCCTTTTTGGTCATTGACGTTTTATTCAAGCAATGGCAACTGTGTTTGGTTACGTACATTAAAGTGTACAATTTTTTAGGGGCAGGCAGGGGGACACTTGACATCTCCTAAAAACAAGTACAAGTCAGGTGTTTCTGTATCTGCGACAGCAGCATTTCATGAAAGTAACAAGTACTTATATCATTCTTGGAATGTTATTATCTTTTTCAGTTCCTGTACAAGCAACCCAACAAAGACGTAGAAGTGGTCAGCCAAACCGCTGTACTGTCTGCAAACACCCAATGAAGGGGCACAAAAATGTAAAGGATTGCCCAAGAAACCAAATCAGAAATTGAAATAAATAAAATACATACATTTCCAAGTAAATTTGGACACCACATACCAAAACTGGAAGATTTGCAATTGTGCCTTTCACCCCACTATTTGGCTATTCAATTACCAGCCGATCATTGTGTGGAGTCTTGCCGGTGTTTATCAACATTTTGTAAATCCTCCCTCCAATCCCCCCCCCCAAAAAAACAGCAATTATTATGTATATAATATTCTAGGGAATGTGCTTCTAACAGTGCCCTTTTGAAGTGTTTGGTTTTGAGGATATACCTAATCCAGCTAAGGCTTTTCAGAGTCAGAATTCAGGGCCTAATAGAAACACGCTGGGCTATAGTGTTATCATTTTTATAAGCATTATGCTTTTCAAATATTTTATATTTTATTCTGAGTTCTCGGTCAAGAGTTGTAACACTATTTTATTATTGCAGATGTATCAGATGATATTATAAAAATGAAAACAGAGAAATATAATGTGGTCTCTTTTTATAAAACAAAACCCCAAACATAGGGTGGAACCAAGAACTAGTCTATGTCATCACAGAGCTCCAAGTTGTGCATCTGCTGACTGAGTACCCCCCCCCACCCCCAGTGTGTAATTCCATAAAAGTCCACCACAAACCAAGTAGGGATTTTGTCAAGGGGCCATTCATTTACTGGATGTTTACCAAATAAATCCAATACCCAGGCAAAAACATACCTCGTCTTCCCCCTGGGATTTCCAATTCCCTCTGTGTTGGTGGTATGGCACTTCTCTGGAATAACACAATGGGAACAATAGTAGTAGGTTTTTTCCTAAATCTTTGGTGTTCATGGACTGTACGTTTACAAAACGTTTACATAACCAAAACTCTATCAACTCAAATAATTGGAGCTTCATTCTTGACTCCACATTGCTGCATTGTATCAGGATCTTAGCTCGCATCACTGTCTTTATCACCCAAGTCAAAACCAGTATAGTCTTCCTTCGCTTTAGCTGCAAAGGCCTCCCTTATAGCAGAGTAACAACAGGCAGGTAAAGGGATTCTTTTCTTACCAAGAAACCCATAAACAAGTCTGGAAAACTCTCTGTAGGCAACTGCTCGAAGAAACCTGAAAGTTAGGATCAAATACATGTTTTGTGAGCTTTGATTTGAAATTAGTCCGCGCCGGGTGAATTTTTGTTGAAATGGCAATGGAATAGTGGAAGACTTTTCTTACTTCTCTTCTGTGCCTGTTTGGCGATATTTCTGATGAAGCTTTGTATTGAACTTCTGGGCAGCCATTCGAAGGACCCATTTCTGCAAGCAAACGGGGCGAAAACCTGGGTGCTCTGTAATACACTGTAGGACTTGGCCAGGCTGAAGATCTTCCGCAACTATGTCGCTTTCCATTGCTTCCTTGCAGCCGTCGAGTTCAGCACAACAATAGCATTCGCTAATGTTTTGTAGGTGCGCGAGCTTGCAGTTCCCACATTTGCACCTACGTTCGAAGAAGATTCGAGTTTAGTATTCTAGTTTAAAAACCTCTCAATGAAACACTGCATCGACTCGAATTATTTTCAATCGATCTCGAATGATAGCCTTTTCATGCCCAACCATCAGTTCAACGAACATTATACTCTCACTGAATATCCTAAGCTAACTGATTCGAAACTCAAAAGTCACACCTCTAAACAACCACATATATCCAACTTGTGCACCGATAAAAAGCAAGAAGTGCAGCTTACTCACCATTCCCGGACATCTATAGTCAAGCCATCGAGACGCTTTGTCAGTTCCTCTTCTAATTCGCGTTTTGCTGCCTGTCTTGCGTTGTAATTTGCTAGCCACTCTTCGTCGGCAATCGGCTCGTCCTGATATGGAAGAAATTCGTTCTCCTCTTCGTCGTCTTCGTGTCGAGTGGTGGCCGCTCTTCCCGACAATTCAACCGAATCTGGTTCGTTCTCAACGTCGCTTAAATCACTTTCTGATTGGGATATTGAGCTTTCCTCGGATTCCGCGATGTCAGACAAATCCGAAGCGCTCATTTTCACTCAAGGCTAACGCAACACAAGCTAGACAAACAGAGCTTCGGGACAGAAAAGCGCATAAATAATGCAACAACAACTTTCGCGCAATGCGCCCGCGATACATTTCACTGATCAGCGACGTAGGTGTTTCAAGATGGCGGCGAGATCGTGTATTTTAAAAAATCCGTAAAATATTCAGGATTGAAGGAAATCGATTTTTTTTTCGCGAAAGTGAGCCTCCAACGATGTTTATTTTGGTTAAAATGGTGGCTTTTTCCCCTTCAGTTGCACTTTAAAATGCCTGGAAAGAGAAAATCTAAAATCAAAATTACTTCTGTTCTGATTATCGTCCGAGCATAAGTTAAACGTCAACAGAGAGAATACCCAAACCAGGTATGAGACGGTTTAAAGAGAAATTTGCTCAATTTAAACTTAAATTAATGTAATGCCTATGTTATTATGCTATGATAATCAGCTATATATCATTTTAAAGCTGAATATTGAAATATATATATCTCGTGAAGTTGTTTAGTTTATCGAAGTTTAATTTTTCTTGTATTTTTAAGATCCCGAACTAAAAACTACTTTGTTTACTTGAGAAGCTCCAGACCACTAGCGGTTTGTTGCACAATTTCACACTTTGTCGGATTTTAATCTCGGAGAAATGAACTGCAAAACTATGTCAGCGATTTTCGATATTTTGCATATTTACGAAAATATTAGGTTGCGAAGTTGAAAGTCGCATTTTTTTTACAGTTTGTGGCCGCAAAATTTATCATAAAATCTTTTTCAAGTAAAAAATAAAAACTCCCTTTCACAGGTTTTTAGTTTTGATCAATTTCTAACGACACAGAAAATCTGAGGCCGATATCTCAAATCGTGCAGGGTCAGGTGCTTCGCGAAAGTGAAAATTTGACCTAAAATTATAGTGCTAGAAAAAGCGTGTAAAGTTAATTAAATTACAGAAAATGAGTGGAGAGCAATACAAAAGAATGGGAAATTGAAGCCTAGGAAAACAGTTGACACGTCATTTGAGGTTTTAGAAATATACTTTAGGACTGTATCAAATGAATTTCGGGAAAAAAGTCTTTTTACGAATTTTTACAATTCACGAGACCTTAAAGTAGCAACGCATATTTTTGTAGGAGTCACCCTCCAAATCTCTGCCGAGGAGAGGAAAACCAGGAAAAGAAAAGTTGAAGAACACTGTGCAGCTATGAGGGCTAAAAAAATATAACAGATGATACTGATATGCCGACTACCGCTGGGACATTTGAGGTCTCCAATCTCCAGGGACCAGTATTGCGTTCTAGGTTGCCATACGAGAAGGTTAACGGCCTTGATCAATCTTATGTAGTAAATTTAGCAATGTTGACTGATTCAATAAAAAAATGTGAACATTATTGCAATAAAGATATCGCGTTAAAGAACGTATGCGAGGATGTGCGTTCCGAGGGGGTTCTACCGGTACTGAAAATAATATGCAACCACTGTGATAATGTTAAGTACAGTAAGGCCCGCCGAGAAGCACAGAACAGGAAAAAGGGGTCCAGCAACATTAGATGTGAACACCAGAGCAGGCTTGCGTTCTATACACGCGGGAGTTAGTCATACACATTATTCAGCTAAGCTGTCAATTATGGGTCTTCAGTCGCTCACCTCAACAAATCTAAAACATAGATAGCTCAGCAGCCAAAAACAGTACAATATTTCTATTGCTGAGGCCTATCCATTTTCACCAACATTATAGTTAGATGTTTTCTCCATCACCGGAAAAGCAATTTACTGTTTAGTCTTGTGACATGTCTTGTGACATCACTCCGAACTAAAAAAAATCACCAAATGTTAAGCTCGTCGAGTTTTATCACTGTACGAAAAATTTGCGTTTTGGGGGACAAGCCCAAAGCCCATTTAGAATCCCAGGCCTTACTATGCTTGAAAAATACGTAACCCCACCCCCTATCGAGGAAGCTGGAAATTCTACAGGGGTTGCTGTGTCTTTACCCTGGGATTTCTGAAAGGTATTCATTTGCAACTGTGGAATTCCCACAGGCCCACAAGAGAATGTTCCACATGGGTTGCTAAAAATTTCCACAGGGTTAGAGGAATTTTGGGGTATAGCTCAGTGCACACAGCCTTGTGTCATAGGCCTTATCACATTAATATTCAGTGATAATATCTAATAACGAGAAAATGAAACGCAGCATTGAATTCTACACATCATTATTAGTAAAACTGCAAAGTTTCAGAGAACTACTTAAAATGATTTGTCAAATCTTTGTATTCGGTCTTTAATTTTTTACATAGAAATGATTGTATGGGCAAATATGTCAAGTTGTAAGCATGTTTATTTTTAGTATTTTCCAGAAATTCAAATAAATATTTAACCATACTCCCATAGTCCATATTTTTCTCTCGACTTGGCGTATTTGCACATACATTCTGTGGTAAAAAGTATGAAGTTTTGAAAATTCATATCTCCGCCGGTATTTAAGCAATCTTAACAACATTTTGCAATTTTACTTATGGATGTGTAGAATTGAATACTAGTTTCTATTTGCTGATAACAGCTATTAAGCAATTATTGGATGAGGTTGAGCATGACATCGATAATTGTCAAGGCTGAGTTTTGTGTTATTTGCCAAAGCGAAGCTGATGTCATGTGAAAACTGAATCCACTAATTGTTTTATTATTCATTGTCTGACATAAATTCAATTTTTTGAGTCTAACACGTTGCAAAGCGAGCAGCCATCGTGAAAATTTTACACAAATTACCGCTGAAATCACTTGCAGGCTTGGTCCAATAACCTGTACATACATAACCATTTACGCTGAAAATAGCACTGGCTCGGTCCAATAACTTCTACAGACCAAGATATGGCCCGCTGAATACATAATTTTCTTTAACAAATCACTGTATTTTAGACACAGTTCAAAACTTTATGAACTGAACCAAAAATACAGTGATTTGTTAAAGAAAACTGTGTATTCAGCGAGCCATAGCTCGGTCACGTTGTAACCGATTTGCCTCTTTTTTTTTGGGGGGGGGGGGGGCTTTCGAAATCAAGGAACAAATATTGCTAAATCGAAAATTTTGCTTTTGTGACGTCATCACTTTAGGACTCTATATTAACATGATAAAGGCCTATGACACAAGGTTGTGTCATTATGATTATTATGCAAACCAGCGAACTCCATTGTGTCCTAGTGGTTAGAGTCTCGGGCTTAGAATGAGTAATACATTTTTTTATATTTGAAGTAAGTTTCTCAAACAAATATGGTGTTGTGATCATTCTAAGGCTTAGGAGCCATTCTGGTTTCAACCATTGGGATAAGAGTGACTTATATGACAACTATTACATTACACCAACCTGAGCTGAAGCTTACAAAACTACAACAGTGCACAAAGATGCCGATCCTGACAAACTTTTGTTCATACTTGTCATACTTGGTACAATGACCTTACAAACCCTTAGTAGGACTGCCATAACGATTGAGTTTTAAATGACTTACATCTCTATTTTTAAAGAAGGGCTGAGAGGTCCAAAGTCCTGTGCGATCGAGGTTTCCGATTATCCAATTCCAGGCTGTGTGGTCACAGAATGGGATAAAACATTGGTACCCGTGGTCACAGACTTCGAGTTTGTCGCATTCTCAACGAGCCCCATGAGAAAATGCATGTTTTGAAGGACCCAACATTAGTCCTGGCTGCTTCTTAGCTTTGAATTCTATATTTGCCTCGAATGTGAATTTGAGCAAACATGGTAGCAATTATGAAGTTTAGTTCTTGAGCAATTGTCAAGTAAAGTTAAAAGTTTGCTATAAATTTGCTACACTTTTAGAATGCGAATGTGTATGTTTGCATCATATACGCTGCATGTTTGTTTCATAGCAAATATGTTTCATATCATCACTGTTTGCTCCAGTTTTGCTCGACTAGTCAAATATGAAATATACCATACCGCGCAAATTCGATGCGAACGTTAAGCGAATTCAATGTTTGCTTCAAATGCGCTCTGCTAGCAACACTGTACGTCCGGTTAAGGTCTGATAATCCCACGTGACCTGGACAAGTATGACTTAGGTTTCCGCTCTGATCTAGTGACGGTTTGTATTCATTCGAATTTGACCGCCATCGAAGGCACGTAAATTGTCGCGTTTGCAAGGTTGTCCTCGCAACAAAAGTACGCCAGATGACTGCTTATTTCGCAAGCAATAGGACACTCACATGGCACTGCTTTGTAGCAATTCAGCGAAGGACAGGACGGTTATTTCACATGAGGTAAAAATGAACGGGTTTGTGTGCCACAGCAAATTATCTACTATATCTCACGCGAAGAGACTTTTTGCCTATTTTTGCAGCCGAAAATAGACACAATTCAATCGAAAATTGACAAAGTCAAAATGCTGCTAGTAATTTATAGGCTTTAATTTGAGTTGTTCCGTCAGAAAGCCTGAGAAAGTTATTCTAATCGATTCGATTTCTTCGCATTCGCCATGTTTGTTTGAGCTGCGCAGTTAGCAATAAACCGGGAAAGCTCTATCCAAGTATTTCTGCTTTATTTCTGTTCGCACAGCTCAAACTAAAGCCTATAAATTACTATCAGCAATTTAACTGAATCAGTTTGACAAAATTCCGGTGGAATTATTCTGAATTTTTGCAGCAACTCTTTATGCAAATTTCGGCTTCGTGTGAGAGTGTTGTTTAGATAAACGTCTATGTGAACGACCGCCCGGCATCCCACAAACTCGCTCTTTTTAACTTCAAATTACTGGACTACCACAGAAGTTTATCTAAGCCGGATCTTAGATTGACCAAAGATGGTACCGTTCGATTAGATTTCATTTTGCAAATAAATACTCGTTATCCCGTGAACTACGCTTCAATATGAACTGTGCAAACAATATGTAAACCGGGATGTAAACATGACATTCTCTATAAATTTGCCTTTGTGCAATCATAGTGCAAGCTAGTATTTGCATTACATTTGCTCACGGTCTAACATTGAACTTTTGCACACGAAAACATAAAGTAAACATAAAGCAAACGCGATTGCTGCAGTTATGTTTACCGCTAAGCAAAGTTGATGCGATTATGCGTGTTTGCATAACCTTTTTTAAACTGAGCAAATCTGATGTAAAAGCGGTCTTCGCCAAATTTGTATGATGGTAAATATGATGCGAATTCGAAAATTGCATTTGCGCAAATGTATGCGAAGATAAGCAAATATGGAATTCACTTCATTATCACTACTTTACACATGAGTGAATCCCTTTTTTCGTCCAGTGGTATATCCACATCACTATAGGTAACCTGATACCCCTAGTGCAACATAGCTATAGGGTACCTGACACCCTACATTCTTCACATTCCTGACCTCCGCCTCAACATTTCTGACTCTGACGTGACCTTTGACCTCCGCCACAAAATTAGTATTCCGCCACAAAAAAAAAAACAGGCTAATTCCATACCTACTATACTACCTTCAGGCTACATTATTATATTAATTGGCAACTGCAAACAGTATTTCTGCTGATGCAGGGTACATGCATGCACAGCTATACCAAATGTTTTCAACACCAGACCAGCAGTCACACCACACGCAATGTTCTCTTTTGTTTGACAGATATCTACTCTATGCTGTCATTTATCAAAATATACGAAGCTGGCAGAGATGATAATGATAGCATAAATCTGCCAGCTCCCAATGAAGATGGAAACACCAAACTGAAGGACCTCAAGGTCCTCAAGGCAGCCAGGTCTACCTAACTCAAGTTTTCCTTATAATTTGTAACTATGAATAAAAATATGGCCAGCTCATTACATTGTTGATTAAAAATGCAGAATTGCATGTTTCCCGAAATAAAGGACAAATATTGTGTTATCCCCCCAGCAAAGTAGCGAATAAAAAAGACCTTTTTTATTTGAAGGACAAGACAGGTTCGTTTGGAAAACTGCCGCCGGGCTGTCTCTTGCTGTAGCAAACAAGGTACATCCATTGAAACATGGTTATGCAAGTTGTGTTTCATTTCAGTTGCTTTTGTGCACCAAACTTGATTAAAAATCGAATCAAATCACAAAGTTTTTTTGGAACACACACAAACATCATGAAACACGGTTTAGGAAAACAATTAAAACTGAATCTTACATGTATATCATATCGTTTCAATAACCAATACATAGATTTTATTGACTTTAATTAGCCAAAGAGCAAGAGCACAAAAAAGAGAACCAAGAGGGAGGTTCTTAACGCAGGCCTAAATCATTTGTAATGTAATAGCCCATACATAGCTGAAAAGCTGTTTTTTATTCTTCTTGCTGTATCCTAAAAAAAAACCTGCAACAGGTCTTTTAATAACCAGTAGATATATTTTATTGATTTAAATTAGCCAAAGAGCAAGAGCACAACAAGAGAGAACAAAGAAAAGGTAGGTTCTTAACGCAGAACTAAATCATTTGTATTGTATTGTATACAATACAATAGTATTGTAATAGCACATACATACATACATATTTGAAATGAAAAGCTGTTTTTATTCTTCTTGCTGTAGCCTAAAAAAAGGAAAAAAGACCTGCAACAGCAGCGGGAATACCAAGGACAAAGTAAGGATTTTTTTATTACACATCTGATAAGGATTTGATTTTTTTAATGCCCTAAACTATAGCTGAATGCTTTTCTGAAAAACTTTTTGTATAGATACTTAGACGACTTCGAGTTCAACTAATTGCACGAGTGAGTTCAAAAAGTATCAAAATCGTCAACCTCGTCCCTGGTCTTGTGGGTAATTTTCAAGATGGCAATTGGTCGAGCACAAGATCCTGGGGGAGGCTGAGTCACATGATCACTGTTTGAGGACATGGGAAAGAGGTTGTCCTTTGTTTCGAAACCTCCCTCACGGTCTATTTCCAGAAAGGACGTACCTTTTAAACAGCAAAATAGCTGTATTCTTTTCTATTTCCATTTAATTTCAACTTATGTCTGTTTGTAATTTTTAGCCAAACAACAAGAAGACAGATGATCACAGCAGTTCCAAACTCCCCAAAGGCTGGACAGAAACGAGCGTAAACGAAAAGCTAATAATCGATTTGTTTGAACATTTGAATATTGAGACAAATCGAGTATTAGCCTTTCGTTTATATTATATTTACTGACATCCCTAGTGAACTCTTTGTGTCACCAAGAGAGGCTGGAATCGCGCTTCGTGGGATCAAGATCAAAAAATCCCCTGGGCCTGATGATATCCCAAACATCGTTCTCAAGCTGTTCGATTTCGAACTTGCTTCTGTTGTCGCTCATCTCTACAATGCGTCCCTGAGGGAAGGCTTTCCACCAGTGTTATTCAAGCGTGCAGATGTTAGACCGCTGCCCAAGGAGACACCCCCCCAAGACTATCGAAAATGACATTAGACCTGTGTCACTTACTAGTCAGTTAGCGAAAGTTATGGAAGGTTTCACACTTACCAGAATTGCACCCTCGATCATAAGTGATCTTGATCCCAACCAATTCGCAGTAGAAGGAAAATGTACAACCCATGCAATCGTATTTATTCTACATATAATCCTAGAATCCCTTGACAGGGGTGGTTGCGCGGCTAGGTTGTTCTTTGCGGATTTCCGCAAAGGATTTGACCTCATAGATCATAAGATTTTATTGAGCAAGCTAGCTAAGTATAACTTTCATAGTTGTTTACTAAGGTGGGTGACCTGTTTTCTCCAGGGTTTGTCCCAGTTTGTTACCATCTCATCTGTGACCTCTTCCCCCTTATTTCTGAATGGAGGTATTCCCCAGGGGACTAAAATTGGTCCGTTAAGCTGTTTGCCGTAATGGTTAATGACCTAGTGTCATCATGGTCTCCTCGAGCGAAGTTTGTTGACGACCTGACTATCGTAGAAATAGTGCCAAGGAATTAACCATCATTTCTCAATTTTATTGTTGAAGATATCAATCAGTATGCAATTGCCAACCATATGAAGCTCAACCGAGCCAAGTGTAAAGAGATGTCGGTTGACTTTCTTCAGTATAATAGCTGCGTGCCTCGTCCCATTGTCACCGGGAACGCTATTGTGGAGCACGTCGCGTCGTTTAAATTGCTCGGTGTTTACATCTCGCGCCATCTGACATGGGATGTACACGTTGACTTTTTACTGAAGAAAGTTAACAAGAGGCTGTACATATTAAGGGTTCTTAGGCGGAGCGGCGTACATGTCAGTGACATGATTAAGATCTATTGCACAGTCATCCGATCAGTCCTAGAGTATGCCTCTTCGGCGTTTGCAAGCCTGTCGGTGTCTCTGAGTCATGCCTTGGAATGCGTTCAAAAGCGCGCATTGTCCATCATGTTACCTGGTGTCCATTATCAGGAAGCATTGGAGCAAACTGGCCTTACTACACTAGAAGCCAGAAGGGAAGCAGCGTGCGTAAACTTTATGCAAAGCTTGAAGCCGGGTAACCCGCTGCTGCCCTTGTGTAGAGGGTTGGTGAGCAACTCAAATAGCCAGCAGTATAGCCTCAGGTCACGTAAATTACATAAGAAACCAGTGAATACTGTCCGTTTTCAGAATTTTGTATCGTATAAATACTTAGAATATAGTTATGTGTGAATGCGCAATGCTCCTGTAATCCAGCTGTAAGCTGCAATAGGTGCTTAATAAACTATTAATATTTTCTTACTATTATTACTCAAGTGAGAATAAGAATTTCTGCGTGCTTATTGGTCGAGATGTTTGTTTTCCCTTTATAGTATTGAAAGGATTTGGAGTGCCCACGCAAGTTTTCTTATTATCGTGAAAAATCCAACAAAACATTTTTTACCCTAAATACCTTCACTTCAGCAATTAGTCGTCTCAGGTTGCACGAATATCGGTGAATAGTCACCTCGACTTTGTCTTGGCAACTTATTATTAAATAATGGACTTTCAACGATGAAATAAATATGGGGGAGGGGTATTTCATTGTATTTGTTTTTGCCCAATAGGCAACAGAGGAGAATTATAAAAAAAATGAAGTAAAGAGAAGACGGAACAATTTTTCTTTAGTGACTCATAGTTTCACGCCGAAGCGATCTTCAGACTAAATGAAAATTTACATTTACAAGCTACTTGTTGCCGCGGATGCTTGAATTAACATGAATTTAATGGAGCTCTGTAGCACTAGCAGCTATTATTTTTCAGTTTTATTGATGACGCCAATGAAGCAGTAAATACAAAGATATATCAAGGTGTTTTGTAGTCTTCCTCGCAGCCCGTTGTTTGTGTCGGTCACGCAACGCTTCCCTCCCCACGAACGGCTGCTCACATTCGAATAAAAATAATTTGACAATCTTAACCAATCGGAATTCAGTTTCCATATCCGGGAACCTTTCGCGCCAAGAAAAACCGGCCAATCGTTTGCATCGTTTGTCTTAAAATTAAAATATGACGTTGTTCTCACATTCCTCTCAAAATCAAAATGGCGTCCCTCGAGGAAGGTTAACAATAAGCAATAAGGAAGGAAAGCAATAAGGTTTGTTACGGAACAGAACAAAGATATGAACAACAACAACCAAGGGTTGAGATTTATGTTAAACGCCGTGGAAAAATGGTGTTTTGCTGACGTTTCGAGCGTTAGCCCTTCGTCGGAGCAAAGAGGGAAAACTGAGGGAGTGGGGCTGTATATAAAGTAAATGTAGAGCCGTTGCTAGGCAACAGATAAACATTCGGAATGACTAAAGGCGATAATTGGTTAAGAATAACAAAGGATGCCATGGGCCATTGAAATCGCAAACTAGTGATAAAAGTAAAGAAAGAGGAAATATGATGAGATGTAGAAAACTAGGTATAAGAGAAAAATTCATTGATGCCGTGGGGTGATCGGCAACCGAGTGAAAGAATAAGTCTATTCTCTTTATGGAAGCGAGAATGATTAGACCCGTTGTGAAGAGAAACACCGCAAACAGTCATATGATCTCTAGTGTGACCGGGAAGATTGAAGTGTCGGGCCACTGGTTTGTTACGGTCATTTTTCCTCACATCATTGCGATGCTGGCAAAAGCGCGTAGAAAGCATTTGACCGGTTTGTCCTATATAGATCATGCGGCAAAGGGAGCAAGTAATACAATATATGACGTTGGCGGTGGTGCAATGAAAGTGATCTGTGATGTTAAAAGACTCGCCGTTAGGGCCGATGATCCGGGTGGTGGAAACGACATGATCACACGTTGTGCATTTTGATCTAGTACATTTGAAAGTGCCGGGTTGTAGACCGCCAGGCGTGAGAACGCCTCTAACAAGAGAATTGCGCAAGTTTCGGTCCCGCTTAAAAGAGAACAAAGGCGGCTTGGGGAAAATTGCGGCTGTTTCCGGGTCCCTTTGTAGGATCTTAAAGTTCCTGGACACAAAATGCTTGATTGCTAGGTTAGTAGGAGGAAAAGTAAGGGGGAAGGGAATCCTATCCTCTAGAGTGGGTTCTGATGGCTGCAAGGCTGTGGTTCTGTCGATCGAACGGGCGCGGCTGAGGGCGTTAGCGACGACATTGTCAGGGTAACGACGATTTCTGAAAAACTCGCTCATTTCGTCCGATTTAGCCATAAAATCGGCCTCCTCGCTGCACAAGCGACGGAGTCGGAGAAACTGGGAGAACGGGATAGCTGTCTTGACATGCGCGGGGTGCGATGAAGAGAACAACAGGTAACCATGAGAATCAGTAGGTTTGTAGTGAACCGAAGTAGCTAAGCGATCTCCGTTAATAGTAAGATTGTTATCTAAGAATGTGAGAGAGGTCTCCGAAATTTCCCATGTGAATTCGAGCGCTGGGTGAAAGTTGTTGACAAAAGAAATAAAGCGCTCGAGGTCAGGCTTAGGGCACGATGTAGCGCCAATGCAATCGTCAATATAGCGTCCGTAGAAATGAGGCGTGGGGCCATCGTATTGCTGAAAAATTAGGTCCTCGATGTAGCCAACGAAGAGGTTGGCGTAACTGGGTCCCATTTTAGTGCCCATGGCTACTCCATTGACTTGCTGATAAAAATCGCTTGAAAAAGAAAAGCAGTTAAGAGTGAGGACTAACTCAGCTAGTCTGAGTAGAGTGGCAGTGCTAGGTTCTAAGACACTCCTGCGGTCAAAGAAGTGTTTAAGGGCCTTTAGACCCTCGTCATTGGGAATGACTGTATACAAAGACTTAACATCCATAGTGAAGATAAACCTATGCGCACTATCGGCAGGAAAAGAAAAGTTATTGAAAATGTGGAGAGCATGGTTGGTGTCCTTAATATAAGAGGGAAGTGCTTTGACAAAAGGGGCCATCTGTTTGTCTAAATAGCTCGAAATGAGCTCTGTAGGACAATTACATGCAGAAACAATAGGGCGCCCCGGATTGTTGGCCTTGTGGATCTTGGGCAGAAAGTAGATATTAGACGTTCTAGGTGTAGTAACGATAAGATTGGTAGCAGTCTTAGGCAGCTCATGATCTGAGATAAGTTTCTTAATAGTTTGAGAAATAGTATTCTGGTTGGTGGTCGTGAGGTCTTTCTTAAGTTTAGAATAGAAGGTAGTGTCGGAGAGTTGGCGCGCGGCTTCCTGTTTGTACAGGTCGGTGCGCCAAACGACCACCGCGCCGCCTTTGTCGGCAGGCTTAATGACAACGTCTTTGCGCATGCGGAGAGATCTAAGAGCTGACATCTCTTCCCTAGAAAGGTTGCTGAAATTGAGTTTGCGGTTGAAATGTACGCGCTGTAGGTCCTGACGACATTTTCTAACAAAAAGATCAACGGCAGAAAATTGACCGTCGTTAGGAGTCCAGTGAGATGAGCTGGGTTTAAGCGCTTCAAAGTCGTCTTTCACAACCGGTTCTGAGTCCCTATCGTGAAAATGAGCTCTGAGTTTAACGCGACGGAGAAAACGTTTAGTATCTTGCCTAGCTGTAAATTCGTCTGCCTATTCGTCTGATATATTCGTGAATCTACCCACTTGCTTCGGGAAATCACTTCTATATCAAGCGCTGCCCGTTGTTTTTGATGCTCTTCGCTCGTCTCCTGGCCACATAGTTGTTGTTGTCAGTCCACTGATAAGTCTGATGGAGGATCAGGCGGAATACTTATCTAGTGTGGGTGTTAAGGCGCTAAATATCACCTCAGCCTCAGAGGATCTAGTGTGGGTGTTAAGGCGCTAAATATCACCTCAGCCTCAGAGGACGAGAAAGCTTCTGCTGAGAAAGGCGAGTACGCTATCGTGTACGGATCTCAAGAAGCGTGGCTAAAGAATGAACGTTGGAGGTCAATGTTACACAACGAGGTCTTCAACAAAAAGCTGTGTGCCATTGCCGTCGACGAAGCCCACGTTCTGAGACATTGGTAATTTCCGTTCATTTTAGAGACTCGAATAATATGTGACCAAAAATTTGATAACTTTAGAAAGGGAAAACTATTGGTTTTATTGAAAGTTTCGCATCGTTATTACTAATAATATTAGTAGTAACGTGTGTGAAAGATGGAAAGCTTACGCTTTCATGAGAAAAATAATAGATTGCAAAGGGGTTGATAATATAAATTCAAATTGACAAGCAATCGAACTTTAAGGTGGCTCCCGAGTATTTATTGCAGAAATAGACCTCAACTTCTAGCGTATGTTTGACCCTGAAAAAATCTTCCGATTTCCATAATTGTTCTCACAGAGCTTAAGCAACCTCTGCACTACCAAATGGTGTAGTTCATTTGATATATTAAGCTCGTCTGTTTGGGATATTTTAAATTTTCCAAAGGAGGTGTTTTTAGAATAATTGGTATAACTTGAAAATTCGACCGTGAATGATCTTATTACCAGCTAAAATCGCATCTATAGTAATAGGGGTTCACTCAGAGAAATGCCCAGGTCAGCTTTTCCCATGCGATTTAAGTTGTAAACGATGTAATAATTTACCTCTAAAAATGTATAATTCCGCTTCTATTTAGTGTGTCGAGCGCGGATACCAGAAAAGTAGGGGAGCTCTTCAGGATTATATCGGCTAATGTTCACTCTTAATTATATAAAAGAGAAAATAGAATCGAGTATCTACAGAAAGCGGTATTTAATAAACGAATGAGAGCAGCTTCTTGTCCAGAATGTGCTGTTGCTATAATATTCAATTCGAGCTCGAAATAACTAAATTGTTGGAATTGTTTCATAAGTTTCTTTCGTGAGAGGTAGAGTACAACCAACTGAGAAGACTTACCAAGTTTGGGCTCGTCTTTCCAATACTGTATTGAGAAACATTATCCAAAAGGAGTCAGTGTTTCGTTGCTCCAACACAAACGCCAAGAAAACCCACATGTTATGAGCGCAGTGTTCTCGCCTCAGTGCACTTCGCTAAATTCTTCACGTGCGACGCTTCTAGTCCCGAAGTAAGACAGGTTAATAACCGGTAGCTTTTCCGATCCCGCGGGTCGAGAAAGCGTCGCACGTGAAGTATTTAGCACCATGTGCACTGAGACGAGAACGCTGAGTTCATAAACATATGGGTTTTCTTGGCGTTGTGTTGGAGCGACGAAATACTGACTCCTTTTGGATAATGTTTCTCAACATAGTATTGGAAAGACGAGCCCAAACTTGGTAAGTCTTCTAAGTTGGTTGTGCTCTACCTCTCACGAAAGAAACTTGCGAAACAATTCCAGCAATTTAGGTATTTCGAGCTCGAATTGAATATTATAGCAACAGCACATTCTGGACAAGACGTTGCTCTCATTCGTTTATTAAATATCGCTTTCTGTAGATACTCGATTCTATTTTCTCTTTTATATAATTAAGAGTGAACATTAGCCGATATAATCCTGAAGAGCTTCCCTACTTTTCTGATATCCGCGCTCGGCACACTAAACAGAAGTGGAATAAGACATTTTTAGAGGTAAAATTATTACATCGTTTACAACTTTAAAGTCGCATGGGAAAAGCTGACCTGGGCATTTCTCTGAGTAAACCCTTGTTACCATGGATGCGATTTTAGCTGGTAATTAGATCATTCATTGTCGAATTTTCAAGTTATAACAATTATTCTAAAAACACCTCCTTTGGAAAATTTAAAATATCCTTAACAGACGAGCTTAATATATCAAATGAACTACACCATTTGGTAGTGCAGAGGTTGCTTAAGCTCTGTGAGAACAATTATGGAAATCGGAAGATTTTTTCAGGGTCAAACATACGCTAGAAGTTGAGGTCTATTTCTGCAATAAATACTCGGGAGCCACCTTAACTTAAGTCAAAATTTGGAATTAAGGCTAATTGACCCTGTAGTTTTTGTTGTTAAACAAAGCATGCATTTATTTAATCGGCTGTGAAGACTTTGTAACTAGCCAAATTTACTGCCTTATTGTAAAATTATTATTTTCCCCGATTACTGGGAACCGAGTAAGAAGTAAGTAAACTGTGTTTACAAGGATAATTTTTTAGGTTACATGTATCTGTAACAAATTTCTGCTATCTCAAATTCTCATAAGTATAATCATAAGCTAAACAGGAAAATCGTTGTTTGAATATTATACTAGGTTATTCAGAATTGCTTGGTTTGATTTAAAATATCCTATATTACAAGTATTAAGTCTGAATGAATTTTCTTTTGTTGAGACTTCACAGCATGAGTTCCCTGGCATATGCCCAAGCTACCCATTGTTGATTTTATACTGTATCATTAATGAACATAATATTTTTGCTTTCTTAGGGGCAAATCCACTAACAACAAAATGGCAGCTTTCAGAGAGGCATATGGCAGGTTGTATGAACTCCGGTCTTTGGCATCAGACAGGCCAATCCTTGCTTTAACAGCTACTGCTACCATGCAGACAAAGAACACCATTTTGGACATCCTTCAGATGAAAACCTATGAGAAAATCAAGGAAAGCCCCAACAAAGAAAACATAACATATGTTGTTCACTGCATGAAACGAGATGTGGAACATGAACAAAGTTTTGAGTGGCTTACAGGTGAATTAAGGGCAGATAAGCAAAACATTACAAATTTATTGCCAAACAATAAAACAGTGTAGTGTTTTGTATGCTGTTGTAAGGGGTCTGCTTGGTGATCACATTTTCACAACTGATGGTTCCCCCTGGTTGAAATGCTACACTCTTGCACCCCTGAAGCTAACAGGCAGTTTATTCTAGACTCTTTCCAGCAAGAATATGGAACTGTACGGCTTCTTGTCTCAACCATTGCTTTTGGGATGGGAGTCGACTGTAAAGGTGTGAAGCGAGTCATTCACTACGGCCCTTCTAAAAATTTGGAATCTTATATACAGGAAACTGGACGAGCAGGAAGAGATGGCAGCGACAGCACTGCATATTTAGTGTATCATGGCGTATTGTTAAGCCATGTTGATGTTGACATTAAGAACTTTGTTAAGACGAAGGAATGCAGAAGAAAGGAGCTTATGAAACATTTCCTTGCTGATGATGTTGGTGTAGAGCCACCACACAAGTGTTGTGACATATGTGCAAATAGCTGCAGTTGTGGTCAGATAGACTGCAAAAAGCATGCAAAATGGCCAGCAGATGAGAATGAGGATGCACCAGAAGTTGGAAGAAAAAGAGAGGCATCAGAGGAAAACAAGAAACTTGTTGAGGATGCCTTACGTGTTTACCACAAAACTTTAGTTGCACAACTTTTAAACACTACTGCCAATATAGAAATCAAGATTTTTACAGATATGCATCTCATGCTTGGATTTTCAGACCATCAGATTTCTCAAGTGTTAGAGAAGTTACCATTCATTTTTTCAATGAAAGATGTTGAACAATTTGTAGAAATCTGTGACAAACGCCATGCCCTTAAGGTGTTATCAGTCATCCAAAGTGTATTTCATGACACAGCATATGACAATTCAGATATTGTTAACACTGAGGATGAATCAAATTACTTTGACGAAGATTTCATGGATGAGGTGCTTCAAGATGATGAACTTTTCAACATGGTTGTTGATAATATCTCATTATCACAGTTGGATAATACAATGTCAGTGCTGCAGGGTGATGACACTCAGGATCAGGATACTGTATATCAGTGTTAAAGAATAGTTTTCCTACCCTCTCGGTCTTTTGAGACATCTCTTGAGTGTACTTGTGAGGAATATGCTGGATACAGGCACCAGCTAAAGGGGACAGACATTCAAAGTACTCCACAAGAATGCGGGATGTCAGGATGAGGTAGTTATGACTTTGACGCTGTTGATCCTGTAGAGATGGTAGGAACTTTAGGTTGCTGACATCAGGCAGGTAACGCTTTGGTTTTAAAGAGTCAAGCATTCCGCCTGACACTCTGTTCACTACCATTTGGTGATTTACCCAATGGAAGTCAGTGTTCTGTGAGTCCATTGTCATGTTGCGCCGCTGAACACTAACATCAATATTATCAAATGAGATTAACAAAGCCAGGATGGGATTTCTTTTAAGCTCAAACATCTCATTCCATGCAGTGTTTCCCTCCTGGGTTAACCTGGGTGCTGCATCATACTTCTCTTTTGCCTCTTTCAGCATTTCGTTTTCCTTGGTGATAAGTTGGTTCACTTCCTTGAGACGAGAATCATGGTCTTCACCAAGGGTGTCTAGTTTCCTTAGGATGCTGGTGTTTGAGCTTGTCAACTTCAGCTTATTAAACCTTGAAATAGTAGCCTTATAAAAGAAAAAAGTGTATTAATTTAGACTTCTTATGGCACTTAAAAAGCTTACTAATATAACTTTGTTGCATAGGACAGGGCAAAAATGGTTATTAAAGTATAATTTCCTCTAATTGGCTGTCGTGTGCCTATGAGAAAAGAGTTTTTTTTCGGAAGAGATTTGAAGTATTATTATATTAATACCTGTTTTTGAGGCTATAAGAACAATTACAAACGCATGCAGTTGGCGATGGGTTTATCAAGGGAAAAACTAAATGCAGGATCATTATCTAATGATAGCCTCTTTATTTAAAAAAAAGATCATAAGTATACCCAATACATTACAGGTTTCGGTGTAATACTAAGAAGCACCAATGGCATGGAGAATTTCCAACTAATAATATGGGCACAAATTTCCAACAAACAATACAGACAATAGAGCGGATTTCACATGACTGTCGTGAGTAATTCTCAATTACTTTGTAATTACTCCTATAGGTTTTGTTCAGGATTGGTGTAATTACTTTGCGATTGCTTTTACGACAGTCATGTGAAATCCGCTCTATGGATAAAATTTCCCCTTGATGCACTATAACAAATCTCAAAACAACCATTTTACGTGTCTCTTCCCTAGCACCCTAAATACAATAATATCCAGATAATCTTAACAATCCATGTAGCAGAGAAGTATTAACAGCAGGATCCCTACAGATGGCACTTGTAAACGCCCTAGTACGACCTAGTACACTCCTTGACGTAAGATTATAAATAATGATGCGCTCTCACAAAGAATAATTGATGGATGTTGTAAGTTAATATAATCCATACAACCGATGGCTGCTGTGACACAATTGTCGCAATGGCCACACGGATACTCCTCAAGATGTCCCCTCATATTTCCAAGGCACATAGTTACAGTTCACCAACCCGTAGGGTTGTAAGGCAGGTATCTTGTATAAAACTTGACTACAAGAACATGTCCCTACAAAGAAAAGTAAAATATAAATACCTTCACATGTCAATATGTATACAAATAAAATGATTTCAGCAGGATGACTATATGACAACAACATCTCAAAGATTTCAACAGTACAGTACTTCACAGAGCATAACAAGAATTAGTATATACTACACGGGAACCTCCATAGATCGCGCGTTTTGATTGGTTCGCTATCTCGGGATAATGCCACAATATTCCGAGATCGAAAGCATTATTCCGAGATTGAGAAGCCCGAGTGCAAGTGGTTCGGATATTTTTACTTTCTAAAGGAACTATCTGATTCGAAATGCAACGGAAAAATCCTTCTCAATTAACTTATGTGGTCTCTTTAGTTTTTCAAGATGAATCAGAGAGAGAATGTATTTCTTGAACTTCGAAAATGTGCTGTTCTTGTTTTTCAGTTCTTCGGAATCACAGAGATCGCTGATTCGTTCACGGCACTTTTGAGAGACGAATTACATTCACAACAACATATTAATTAAGGCAATTTTGTCGAAAACATATCTACTTTGCCGAACATTTACATGTACCTGTAGGTTAGAAAGGACAGTACATCGTAGAAGCCAGTCATTGAGTGCAGTTTAAGAGAGAATTTCAGTTAAGCTTACCGTCGACTTGTTGATTCGCTTGATCACGAGCCATCCGACATCAAACGTATTTAAAGTGGTCTCTCTTTTTATGAACAAGGTCTTCCTCGTTGTCCCAGAGTTTGAAGAGGTTAATTTCCCAAATTTCTGTTAATATTCCAAACGAATCTTGAATTTCTCTGCCACCAGGTTGAAAAATATAGTCATCCATCGGTGGTGAAATGGCGACCAAAGGCAAAGTGTTTTCAGCGAAGCAACTCTGCAGTTTCACAATCGATAATCCAAGGCACAAAATGCGAATTTATCCCTTGAATCCATCCTTGCAACCTTCTAAAAACTTAAATCGTTTATCGTAGTCGATATTAAGGTTTTAAAACAAGTGTTTTCTAGCGTTTTTGCTTCTCTAAAACAGCAGCAAGTTTCCACCATGTGTTCAGTAGCCGAATGCTTGTAGAGAAGTCTGACGTAATGTCGCGTGCGTGACAAACGTCACGCATACAGAAAGAGGCTACAAAATGTCGGCAAATGCCACATAGTGTCGTTCGGATATTTTTTGGAGTGTTCCCGTGTAGTATATACTAAAACAATTATTCTCCTCAGGCTCAGTGAATAGTGGCGAATAGTCCCCTCGACCTCCGGTGTCGGGGACTATTCGCCACTATTCACTTCGCCTTCGGCGAATAACTGTTAAGTATTCCACAATAGACCATAGGCAGTATAATACACGCAAGACCATAATATATAAAAGGAAGGGAGAAGCAAAATATTTCAACAGAGTTCAACAATATTACTCTACACTATTAAGTCACATCCCTCATCCAGATTTACACACATCTTACCATAGGAAAAGAATCACATAACATAACACCAAAGAGTACAAGACACACATGAGACCATAGGCATATAAAAGAAAGAATATACAGACACGTTGCCATCCAGGTATGGAAACAGAAATCAAGCATAAACAAGCTTACACAAAAGGAAGGGCACACATCTAGTATATACACACCAAACTTAACAGGATGGAAAAACGTTTTGCAATTAAGGGCAAAAGCCCTAGCTTGGTTCACGTTCTTTGTAAAACGCTATCTTGAAATACATCCAAACTGCGTGCGCCAAGAAAGAACAGACACCTACTCCAGAAACGTTATGTACAAAAGACATTCTTGTATTGACAATTTATATATACCGTTTCAGGGAAAGTTCGATAGTTAGATCAGGGCTTTATCGCAACCACAGGTAAAATAATTAAATTTCAGCACATTTCTAAACATGTTTGTTTCTAATACTTGAAATAAATATTTACCCATGCTCCCTAGCGCACAAAGCTTTGCTTTTTCCAGTTACAACGTATCCCGGAAACGTATATAAATATTGAACAATTTGTTTTGCCATCCATTTGAACCCCCTTCAAAAGACGGCATCAGTGAATTTATTCACGGGTAAATCAACTAGTTAACATTATAATTATTGAATTTAGGATGGCTGTTATATTATCAAACAAAAGCTGCAATCCGCGCAAAACTAGTTGACATACCATTTAGTAACGCTAATATATAGATTTAGGCACTGCCTAAAAGCAGAGCTCGAATCAATACATTACTGTCATCAAGGACTTACGTCATGTCACTTGAACTTGGTGGTGCACCCCCCTTGCCGCCAAAATAACTTTACCCAAGTTTCGTCACCTAGCGATGTTGCCTTCTTGAGATATTGGGCTTATCTCCGGTGTAATAACCTGTGAGTGCGCACGAACTGCGTCACAAAGCTTCCTTTGTTTGGTAGAACGAATCAGGATGAAATAAGAACTGAACACAAAGGTGTCCTCTGGGAATGGTTATTACACCGGAGTTAACCCAGATATTGACTTTTCTAGTCTTTATGACGTCATTCCGCACGAACGAACGGATACACAAACCGGTCATACAAGTCCATGACAGAATCGGTCGATGCATATACACTTGTTTTGTTCCTTCTTCTCCTGCATGTAGCTATGTGGCTCCGCTAAAAAATGCTCGCAAGAACGACTGAAGACAGGACAACATGTGCCTCACCCTCTCCCCCTGTGCAATGTTGCTATCCCAACTGCACCGTACAAAACTCCCCACAGGAAGATATCCCCACAGGAACAACATTGATTGGGAGGTGAAGATGGGGATAAAAGAGCTTGTTGGTGGGAGGCTCTCGTTAAGGAACCGAATTTTAAGAATAACGATTCAAACGTTGAGAACTGGGTGAGCAGTTTTGGCGAGGATTGTGGGTGGCTTCAGTTTTATTGTTTCAACTAAAAAATAACTGTTCCGGTGTTTTCATTTTCTAGGTGTAACTGATGATAAGAAATGTTTAATTTAGGGATACGGGCAGGTCTACCGGTGATACGGGCAGGTCTAGCACAAATCGCGTCGCAATTTGTGCTACGATAATCAGCTATATATTAGTTTAAAGATAAAATATTGCTCTATCTTATGAACTTTTTTAATTTATCGAAGTTTAAATTTTTCTTCTATTTTTAAGACCCCGAACTAAAAACTACCTTGTTTACTTGAGAAGCTCCAGACCACTAGGGGTTGTTGCACAATTTCACACTTTGTCGGATTTCAATCTCGGAGAAATGAACAGCGATTTTCGATATTTTGCATATTTACGAAAATATTAGGTCGCGGAGTTGAAAGTCGCATTTTTTACAGTTAGTGGCCGCAAAATTTGTCATAATTTTTTTTTCAAGAATAAAAAATTTCCCTTACACCGTTTTTAAGTTGTGATCATTTTCTAACGACACAGAAAATTTGAGGCCGATATTTTAAATCGTGTGGGGTCAGGAGCTTCGCGAAGGTGAAAATTGGACCTAAAATTAAAGTGCTAGAAAAAGCGTGTAAAGTTAATGAAATTACAGAAATTGAGTGGCTGGCAATACAAAAGAATGGGCAATCGAAGCCTAGGAAAATAGTTGACGCGTCATTTGAGGTTATAGAAATATCCTTGGACTGCATCAAATGAATTTCGGGAAAAAATCATTTTATGAATTTTTACATTTTTACCTTTCACGAGACCTAAAGTCAGAGTACTGCAGTCAATCAGATGACTCAATCAGATGACAGCGGTAGCTGCTCTACAAAGTATGGCGTCAGATCCCCGCCAAAAATCAACTTCCGTTTTTAACTTCGAAGTTATGTTTTCAACATCAAAGTTTTATATTTAAATGCTTTGTTTGTAATTCAAGTTAAACTTTTACATTCAAATTTGCTTCTCGAAGCTGAACGTTTGTTGTTTAAAGCGTCGGATCCCCGCCAAAAATCAACTTCTGTTTTTAACTTCGAAGTTTTATTTTCAACATCGAAGTTTTATACTTAAATACTTTGTTTGTAATTCAAGTTACGACTTTTACATTCAAAGCTTTTCGAAGCTTAACGTTTGTTGTTTTCGAGTCAACATCTATACTTAAGGTTACATAAATGTTATACTAAATAAATTCAACGTTCGAAAATGCGATATCGCTCGATTTTAGATTCGAACCTTTGATTCGATGATATTTGTACTCTCGGAAATGAATCTCACCCGTGCCCGCTGCAAACAACATTTAGTATGCGTTAGAAAGTTGTAGTTTTGTTTTAAACACAACGCTGGGCGGACGCATTGGGGCGGACTGGTGATTTTATTCCAAGGTTCAAGTTTTGAATTGAACTTCACGCATGGTTTCCTCCGAGCCATCGTAGCTTGAGCCTTCGCTTGTTTTGGTCAGCGGAGCGTGATTGCCATGCCCAATGCTGTTTTACCCAGCGTTCTTTGCGTTCTTTCCGGTGGAAAACCAGCGTGGTTAAAGCTTTCTCAAGCCAAGGTTATACTCTCTGGCTTTCCGTTTCACTGCTAAATTTCTCCAGTTTCGTATAGGATAAAAACATGAGCAACGCACAGAAAGAAATGCTGCGCCAAGTGGCAGAACAACTCCTGACGATTGCGAACGATGGTAAGTTTGATTTCAATGATAGCTATCACAAACTCCCAGCGCGTCACATCGCATCCCACACCTTAAATAAGTTATTCAGCTTGAGTAAAATACGCTAATTCTTAAAATCTATGTCTGTGTTTGAGAGATACATGAAATATATATATTATTCCTTGTAAAAGGGTGTTAGTTTTGTGACCATTCTCGGGAATTTAAGCCATTTCTTTGCGCGTAAGTAGAAAGTTCGCACCTCGCACACGTGCTCTGGGGGTTCGTTCTGGGTATCGTGTTGCAGGCCACAAAAAATGTTGTCTTGAAACCTGTGTCTATGTTTAAAAAGACAACTTCAATAAATATATACCACTTGAATGCTAGATGTTAAATTTGTGAATTTTTCATTGCTTTTCTACCCAAACCTAACCTTGGATTTCTGTGTTTGTATATAGAAGAAAGTTGTCACCTCCTACCGGTACTCACAGTTTCTAAAAGTTTATGGTCTTGTGGTTAAATTTTAAAAATGGAGGTTCAAAGAACACGTCCGACTCGGCCACTGAGGAAATTTTGTGTTTGCTAATCGAAACAGATACAACCATGGTATCAGTGCATATTGCAACTTTGTGTCTATTTTCCTGGAATTTTTCTGTTTGAATACTGTAATACATAAATGGTTTTGGTAAAATTGTCATGTCATTTATACAGGTGCTAGCACATCATCCACATCAACATCTGCTGGTGGCTCCTCACTTCCCAGTCCAGCTGGAAGCTCTGTTTTGCCTGGGCCAGCCACTGGTAGCTCATTGCCATCTGCATCCCACCTATTGCCTGGGACAGGCAGATTTAACGAATCACGAAATGAGCATTCAAGAGTGTTTAAATACACGAAAGGGAGTTCTAAGTATGCTGGAAAGGGAAAGGGAAAGATCCCATCTTGTACTTTAAAGTTTTGTTGTCTTGGACGAGTTGATGATAAAAAGCCACCAACCAGTGTCGCGTCCAGGACAGCATTGGCAAATTCCCACCTCGGGCCATCATCACTAGCATTAGAAATGAATGGCAACTCAGTTCACCATGCGCTATTGGAACGGTATCCAAAGCTATCACAAGCTGGAGGGTATGAGCTACTGCTTTACCAGAGAGGAGGTGCAGATCAAGGTTTCCACCAGCTCCCAATGCCTTACACCCCTTCTCGACTTAAAGAAGTTGTAAATGCAGCATGTATATACATAAGGCCTGTCGCGTTCCCAACTCGGCGTTGCACGATGGTGCGTCAAGTCCGGACCGCCAGCTCAACCACCGTTTTCGCAATAAGGACAGCGTTCCACTGATTTTGCGTTACTTTATTGCTGAGCCAATATTACAAATACAAGCGGTGAAATCTAAAAGAAATTAATGCTAAATCAGCTAAATTCTAAGCAACTAATTACAAGTTATTTACAAGTGGAAATCTCACAGAGAGTGAAAATACAACAGTAACTTACGTTTGTTGCTCTCTCCAAGGGTTTAGAAAAGAAAACTCCAGAAACTCCAATAACTCCTTCTAAACTCCTGTGAACTCCAAACTCCGCGTATTAACTTGTCGTGTAAAAACTAACTCCAAACTCCAATAACTGTAACTCCAACTGAAAGGGTGTGACTAAAACTACTAAAAACAAAGGCTCTTTAACTAAATTCCTAAGCGTAGCTAGCAAAAGGGGAAATTGCGTGCATATATGTGTTTGCGGATACCCAATAAAAACATCTAATGTAATCTATCAATCTAAGAAACATTGTCGTTACCGGCAAGAATAAGACCTTTTAAACTAGGTTCTAATAATAATGATCAAGTCCTTGATCAGTTCATTTCTTAACTAATTATTGAAAAACGATAAACTTGACACTCCTCGCCCAAGGATAACTCTCTATCCTTGCCTATACTACGGTATCTGTCCTTGGCGAGTTCTACTCTTGCTTGTCGTCACTCCGCGCAGGTAGCAGCAGGACGAGCTTGGCGATGGGGCGCATCATTGTCTTCTTCTTTCCGTCTTTGTAGACAGCTACGGAGGCTTTGCGCACCTTCCCGTCTTCGCTATGGAGGGCCTGTGTTACCCTTCCCATCAGCCAGTGGTTTCTGTGTTCTCCCTCATCGACCACTAGCACAATGTCTCCCTCTGTGATGTTTCGTTGTGGCTCTTGCCATTTCTTGCGTGTCTGGAGAGACTGTAAGTACTCTCTTTTCCATCTTGTCCAGAACTGGTCTGCCAGATATTGCACTTGCCTCCAGCGGCGTCGGGCGTAAAGATCAGCAGACACGAATGTACCTGCAAATGGTGGTATAGGTCTTGTCTTCATTGTCAGAAGCATACTAGGTGACAGAGGCTGTGGGTTGTCTATGTCGGAAGGAACTGCGGCGATGGGGCGAGCGTTAACTATTGCACACACTTCAGACATTAGCGTTACGAGTATCTCGTGGGTGAGACGGTTGCCTCCTAACTCGGCAAACATCGCATCTAGCACGCGTCGTACGGTTCCAATCTGCCGTTCACATACGCCTCCGAAATGACTTGCGTGTGGGGGATTGAACACCCACTCGCATCCTTGCTCCTTCATATACTTCTCTATGGATGTCTGATCCAGCTCTCCAAGTGATTCGGCTAGCTCCGATTTCCCGCCGATGAAATTTGTACCTCGGTCGCAGCGTACGAGGTTCGCTGGTCCCCTTAGTGCAAAGAATCGTCGCAGTGCGCAGATGAAAGCGCTGGCATCCATGGATTCGATTACTTCGATATGGACAGCTCGGCTACTCAGGCAGGTGAATAAGAGTGCCCAGCGCTTCGAGTTGACGACGCCTCCTCTCGTTTTCCGAGTCTGAACCATCCATGGACCACAGACATCAAACCCTACATTTGTGAACGCAGGCGCAACTTCGGTTCTATCGACTGGAAGATCAGCCATCTTCTGCCTGGTAGGTGGTGCTCGTAGCTTCTTGCAGGTGACGCAGTTGCTTAACTCCTTAGCTACGGCTCTGTGGGCGCCAATGACCCAGTATCCCGCCTGTCGTACTGCCCCGTGAGTGATCAACCGTCCCTGGTGGTGGATTGCTTGTGATAGTGACCAATCACGAGCTGGGAGATATGGCAATTCCTCGGCAGGATAGCTGGATGCTTTTCTCCATACTCTATCTGAGCGCGTCGCAGGCGGCCTCCTACGCGCAATATTCCCTCGGTGTCGATGAAGGGGTCTAAATCACGGAATTGGGACTCTGATCGGCCATGCTTCCTTGCGCGCTCTTGCTCACGTTCCGTGCCTTCAGCCTTGCTGCCGCCAAGATGTCGGTACAGACTGAGCTCGTTCGCAAACTCATGCTCTTGCACTGCTCGTATAATCATGGACATGGCCTGTTGCGCTTCTTTCACAGTTGGAGAGCGAAGAGCTTTCCTTGTGCGTGATATCGGTTTCCCGCGTGTGCGCTTGAACTCTTTTACCTTCACTATGAGGACAGCTATAGCGCGCTGTAGTGACGTGAGGCTAGAAAAGCGAGAGAATCTTTCGGCTCCTAGTCCTCCTCTCTTCTCTACATTAACCTTGAGCGTGGTGACCTCTTTGCGCACTTCAGGGTCGCTTGCGTTAGGTACTTGGATGTTGTCTAGCGCGGCAATGACTTCACGATTCTTCAGGAAATCAGGGCCGTTCAATCAGGCTGACTCCATTAGCTTTTCAGGGCGTACACCACGTGTCGCTTGGTCAGCGGGGTTGAGTTCACTCTCGATGTACCTCCATTGTCTGGGTTCTGAAAGATTACGAATCATCTGTACTCTGTTAGCAACATAAACATGAAATCGCCTCGAGTCATTGGTTATGTATCCTAGCACTACTTTCGAGTCAGTGTAAAATGTCACTTCAGTTATCTGTAGGTCGATTTCTTCAAGGACTTTGCGCACGGCTTGCGTCGCTAAAACAGCGCCGCATAGTTCGAGACGAGGAATGCTAGTGGAATGAACTGGGGCTACTTTAGCTTGACCGTACACGAAAGATACACTATTACAAATACAAGCGGTGAAATCTAAAAGAAATTAATGCTAAATCAGCTAAATTCTAAGCAACTAATTACAAGTTATTTACAAGTGGAAATCTCACAGAGAGTGAAAATACAACAGTAACTTACGTTTGTTGCTCTCTCCAAGGGTTTAGAAAAGAAAACTCCAGAAACTCCAATAACTCCTTCTAAACTCCTGTGAACTCCAAACTCCGCGTATTAACTTGTCGTGTAAAAACTAACTCCAAACTCCAATAACTGTAACTCCAACTGAAAGGGTGTGACTAAAACTACTAAAAACAAAGGCTCTTTAACTAAATTCCTAAGCGTAGCTAGCAAAAGGGGAAATTGCGTGCATATATGTGTTTGCGGATACCCAATAAAAACATCTAATGTAATCTATCAATCTAAGAAACATATTCTTGCCGGTAACGACAAAGACCTTTTAAACTAGGTTCTAATAATAATAATCAAGTCCTTGATCAGTTCATTTCTTAACTAATTATTGAAAAACGATAAACTTGACAAGGCCGCTACAGGTGAACCTGGTCAATCATGACCAGGTCACCTGTGCAGAAGATCAGGAAGATGAGGCTCTTACTTCATCGCAAAAGGTAAAGAGACATACATTTTATCATTTTTATCAGAGCTGCCAAATTGGTAGTGTGTGTGTGTTGGTGTGAGGAGGGGCTCACAAGAAAGTAATACATCACCCAATTGATAATTTGACAAGCTCCTCCCCAGCACCATCATCAATCTAAACGAGTCACATGTGAGCCACAGTCTGTTTTGTGGGATATCGAATCCATCATTCTTCCTATTAATTTCGCCATCAGTCCTAAAACCGCACATGAATCCTTCACTTCAGGAAAGTAGAAAAAAACAATCAGTCATTTATGGCGTCTGTGTTTTGATAAAACCATTGTTTTCAATGCATTCATTATATTGAACTTATTACAAGGTGACAAAACAGAAAAATGTATAATAAGAATATTTCCTTATCAACAGCCAGAGGTGCCTAAAGTAAAATGTATGAAATGTGACAAACTCATTGAGATGGACAAGCTTAGAAGCCATATGGAAGAGGACCACAGAGTAAGAAAAAGAAAGGTAAGAAACACTAAATACACCAGAGACATCAACCCTAGGACTTAAGAAATAAAGAGAAACCAAGAGAAAAGTGAGATGAAATAGAAAAAAAATTGATATCTCGAGAATGGAACAGCACTAAGTGACCAACGCCAGGATCACATGGTATATGTCCTCAATGACTTCATCACAGTTAGAAAAAATGATATCTCGGCAAGGGCAGATGCCAGACATAAATGAGAGGTATCCATGATTTCATCAAGGCACTCAATGTCTTTGATTTTTCCAATGGAAAATGGCAAAAATGTCTCGAGCCAGTATATCAATCAGGCTTTGGTGGAATAGTTTTTCAGTTTTTTACCCTTGCCTCCCTGGAAGTTTTTGTTGTTATACATTAACTGTATTTTTCCCAAATATTTTGTTATGTCTTTCAACAAGGATATCCAGATTTCTGCATTCTGAGGCATGCATTTAAAGGCCCTGGTTCTATGCCAGTTTTCCTTCAGTAAGGTGCTTCGCACTGTACAGGAGCCCTACTATGAAAACACAAAAAGACTCACTTGGTAATTGTCTGTCAACAGATTCTCGAAGATCTTTTCACTGAAATGTGAGTTCAGTTGAGAATATTGGCTGTTAATGAAAGGAAGGAAAATTATTTTTTTGTGTTGAAATTACTGCTGGTCATTGGACAATGTCTGGTCAAAATCAGCAAATATGATTTGGTCAGTCATAATGTTCGGGCAGTCCACTTTTGTTTTCTCTGTTTAAGTGTTTGGTGACAACTGAACAATATCAGAGAAATAATGTGAACTCTCCATTTATCTCTGAACACTAGCAGCAGATGATTTTTCGAAATAAGGTAACAAGAGATGGTGCAGAAAAAAATACAAATTCAATAATAATAATAATAATAATAATAATAATAATAATAATAATGAATATAATCTTTATTGATAAAACTATAAGATTCAAGCTATTTACAAAAAATATATTAAAATATTGATAATATGATTTTTAAAGAAATTTGTATTTACAAATAATAATAATAGTACATGTATCTGAAAATATCTAAGAAAATTTGTATTTACAAATAACAATAATAGTACATGTATCTAAAAATATCTAAGAAATTCTCGCCTGTCCATTTTCAACCTCAAAGTCCGTGTCTCTTAAATCTTTAGGAGTTGGTCTCCTAATTGACCTTGAGCCTCTCAGACAAAGGAGTGCTCCCCTCAGCAGCGCGAACGACACTTAAGCACGAATCCAAGAGATTGTGGCGGAGTAAGTTTCATCTTTCTTGGCAGCTAGGAGTTCAGCAAGCCTAGAATGGTATCGGCTGCATTCGTCGCCCATCCCGCCGCTGGTACTGAAGACAAGGGGAGTAAAAGTTCCCTGCTCTATTTCCATGATTCTGGATGAGTATTTCCTCTTCTTCTCCATCTCATGCTGTCGGGAAACTTGCTTGGGGCTCTGGTCCCTATATGAGGCGGCATTCGGGTGGCAAACCCTAACATCAAAATACGCCGACCTCTGTCGTTCCCAGAACCCTCTAGCGTGGATGTCTAGTCTTGCATCTGGGGCTTGGTTGGTACCTCTGTTTAGCTCCTCTCCAGTGACAGGTTGTAATCCGGGCTCAGTTTCTACATCATGGCAAACCATGCTAAGGAGCTCTGCTTCTAGGTCTCTCAGCTCATTGTGCCGTTGAATGATAAAGCCACCACGCTTGCACACCATCGCATGATCTACCGTGAAACGCGCACCGCACACGCATACTGATTGGGTGTCAGGTATTTGCCAATCGTATCGCAGTCTTATGGCGTCGCGAAATTCCCGCTTATTCAAGTCAAAACCAAGATCTTTTAGGGGAATGACTGAGAGCCAATTCGACGAGCCTTTTTCGCTCGCCAGTTCCAATACTCTCTCCGGAATAGAACTCTTCACATTTCCGAACTGGTCACGCAACCGTTCATCTTTCACTCTGCGCGTCTGCCGCTGCAACTCACGTACATCAGCTTCATCCGGGGGTTTATGTGATTGCGCAACTATCTGTTTCACAAGTGGGGCAGTTATGCAGACCGAGGCTGAATATTCAGTGGTGGCGCTTTGCGTTGGGTTTGTAATCCCCAGACCACCCATGCGCACTGGTAGCTCTAGAAGGTCTCGTTCAGATGAAGAGCAAGTATGCTAATAATAATAATAATAATAATAATAATAATAATAATAATAATATTTCCAAAAATCGAATATCAGCAAGAAAATTGTCATAAAGCACAAACAAGCATCCATGTTGTGTTATTTCTTCCAAATTAAGGTTTGCAAGTTTATGTCCGCCCATTTTTCTGATATGTCAGACCATTTTGCAAACATATATCCAACCAGACTAGTTCGATTAGACAGGTCAATTAAGGTTACTGAAAACCTTCGCGCACATGCTCGAAAAAAATCATACACGTCCTTAGCTTAACCAAAACATGTCAACCTTTATATCCTTTATATCGTAAATGGACTAGCGGGTGACATTTTCAAGAGATAACGCTGTCGAACTGCTGGACATTGACTCCCAAGTAACACATTGTTTTAATCCTTAAAGGTGTTTCTCAAAAACAGTGTCTGCGTTTTTTTAAATTTTGCTTAGTTCAAAAGTTATGGAACTTTTAATTTTCGAAGGTCAAATTTTATAGAATTTCATGCTCTAAAAATTAAAAAAAAAATCATAACTTTTGAACTGAACAAAATTTTGAAAAACGCAGACACGGTTTTTGAGAAACACCTTTAAGGATTAAAACAACATGTTACTTGGGAGACATGGTCCAGCAGTTCGACAGCGTTATCTCTTGAAAATGTCACGCAAATATTTAATCAATGCTTTAAAACAAATTACAGGTAAGAATAAGTGATTTGTTTTTGCTATAGCCCGCTAGTCCATTCTATAAGCTTTCCAACGATATATAGGTTGACATATTTTGGTTAAACTAAGGGCGTGTATGATTGTTTTTCCGAGGACGTGCTACGAAGGTTCTCAGTAACCTTAAAGCAAATATTTTCAAACTCTGTGTTGTTTTGAGATACTAACATCGATTTCTGGAATTAAGCCGGAACATATGGGACATTGTCATGTATTGAGGTTTATTGTCAAAGAAATAGTCTATCCCAGGGGCAGGAAATTGTCAATTGTTTAAACAAGTGACAAATGCCTTGGGGTCGGGAAGCGAGGCATGTCCACTATTGGGATCGACTGTTGTATGACAGCCTTACATTGCTAAGTTTCACTTTTTTTTTAAATTTGAATCACAAGTAAGGCCTGGTGCACATTTGCAACATACTGACATAAGAAAAGTATCACGTGAACAAAATTTAGTGGTTTTAAAACGTCCACAAAAAATATCATTAGATTACATTGGAGAAGTAATCTAATGTCATCCATAGAAAATATTGATTATTTCAAATACTTTCCCATGCTTTTTTCGTAGCAACATAATGCCCTTGTGTTGTTATGTCGCTAGAATGCACCGGGCTTAAGAAATAATTCATTGTACACAAGAGAAAATGATATATCATTAAGAAAGAATGTTAGCCATGTGTTTTTAGACTTTATTAAGGAGGCTGCCCACAATTTTTTCTGCTCTCCACCACCAAACTTTGTTTGCCTGCTGTTCAGGCTCAAAAACCTGTACCGGTCTGAACTTTCACATGGTTACCCTGGAGGGTTTGAATTTTGTTGTAGTGTGCATTGTGTTGTGATCGGAGTTGCTATAGGAACGTTATAACCACACCCTTGTTTATAATACGCAGCCATCGGACGCGTTGCGCGACCTAAACTTTTCAAATGACACCCCTCGCACTAATCCCTGAGTAGCTAACATTAATCACAGCAAGTTTGGAGAGCATTCATTGGGCCGATTTTATGTTATTCGAACGGACTTTTTCAGGCTCCAAAATGTCAAAGTTATTTATGCCGCAAAGATTTCCTTGAAAAAGAATGGCTAATATCTGCGGAATGAAAAGATCCTTGCCGCCCGAACAATCTACAAACCCAAGGCAATGTACCAGCCAAATTTCACTTCTTGGAATGCTTCCGATTTTGTTTGGCATGTGTTCAAGCAAACTGCAAATTTGAGAAATTATATTATAAATCTTACGTTTGTTATAAAATTTACACTTTTCGCCTCTGACAAAAATCTCATATGATTTTTTTTTTATACTTCCGTAAATTAATCTTGAATATATACCAAAAAAAACCCCTCTAAGTCTCGAGTTCATTGAAGTATTTTAAGGCACCGAGAAAAATGCTAAACTTCACCACTCTTTCGGTTTGCTCGAGCCGGTTTTTGCCATTGTACTTTGTTTTCACTTGTTGTAGCTTTCACGCGCAACGCGTCCGATGGCTGCTAATTATAAACAAGAGTGTGGTTATAACGTTGCTATAGCAACTCCGATCACAACAAAATGCACACTACAATAAAGTTCAAACCCTCCAGGGTAACCATGTGAAAGTTCAGACTGGTACAGGTTTTTGAGCGTGAACAGCAGGCATACAAAGATTGGGCGTTGAGGCCAGAAAAAATTGTAGGCAGCCTCCTTAAGCTTGAGGATCAAATGCTGGAAGCTGGAATTTTTGTAAATGCAAGTGATCACTAACAAAAAGGGGGCCGAGGCCCTCCCTTTCTCTGGAGATTTTCCCATACATTTACTGTATTTGCTGAAGGAAATTTGAAAATTTTCGTCCCATGTTTTCAACCAAAATTCCTGGCTACACCCCTCAGAGCACTTTGTAGCACATGTGCTTCCAGCTGATTGCTGCTAGCCCAGGGAAAATATTTGAAACTGGGCACCTCAGCCTCTGGTCCTCAGGTTGAAAATAAAAGCACTATTTTCAATACCAGGGATACAATTTAAGTGTCATCCAATTATAAATGTGCAGAAATTGGATTTAAGCATACTAATGTACTGACCAATAATTGAATGTATTTTACCCTTCTTAGTGATTATGGGATTGAAGGTGGAGTTGCATTGGAATGTAGCAATACATATTCGACAACAGGACCATCAACAGTGACACATGACTTTGACCAACTAACAGAGATGTTCCCAGATACGAGTCCGGTTCACTTGCGTGAATGTCTACGGACACACTGCACAGTAGATGCTGCTGCTATGGCACTGTTGCAGCCTGATACTGTGGTAGTGCCTGGTGATGATGATGATGACGACCTACTTCATCCAGCTATGAGGCCATCTAAATGTTACCCTCCTTCCTATGCTTCTGTATTGGAGGAACTTTCAAAGAATTTCTCCAATGAAAGGAGAAGATAAAAGTTGATGAAGATGACCTTTTAAATGACGCAATGACATACTACAAAGACTCCAATTTTGATGCGAGAAAGAAGATTCGTGTTGTATATAGAGGGCAACCTGCTGGAGACACTGGTGGTGTTGCTCGGCAGTTCTACACGCAGTTGCTGTTTGCAATTTCAAGAACATTTTTTAAGGGATCGAGATGTATGAGCCCAATTTATAACTGTGACGTGGTTGCTACTGGAATAATGAAACTTGTTGGCACCATAATCGTGCACAGTATTCTGCAGGGTGGACCAGGCTTTGCTGTGTTTAGCCCAGGGATATATAACCACCTGACAACAGGAGAGATCACGGAAACTGCCTTGGAAGAATTGACGACAGAGGATTGCTCCCTGGAAATGAGGGACTTCATTTGTAAGGTAAACAATGAGAGGTTCAGAATTGATTTCACATGCCTATTATTCCAATATTTGTTTTCACTATGGAAATGGTTTCATTGCAGTCACATAAAGTTGCAGTCAAATAAAGTCCTGTTTGGGATATTCACTAACTCCTTGTATAATTTATTGCCAAACTCAAATCCCCCATAACTTGGCCCAGTTTTTGTTACCAATCAGAGTTCCATTAAAGGCCCATCTCCAACCGAGAGCCTTTGCGGACTCTTAGTCAATCAAAGCACCCGAAAAACAATGGATCAATTTGGAAACAAAGGAAAACGAAGCGCAAAGGCTCCCGGTTGGTGATGGGCCTTTAAGCTAGGTGCTACCGAAAACTTGACTTCTAGGTATTCAGAGTTCCATTAAGCTAGGTACTACTGAAAGCTTGACGTCTAAAGTTCCATTTACACGACAGACATTTTTGGCACAGCTCAGATGAAAATGGTTTTCGGACTACCTCTCCACCTAGTCCTGGCACGGATCAAATTTCGGTCGGGCTCTGATAAAACTTAGTAGGGCAAAACCATTTACACAGCACAAACATACTTGAGCCGTGCCATTAAATTTGGTACCCATACCACTTTTTATCCGAAGGTGCCAAAAAATCACTACCATGTAAATGGGGCTTAAGGGACCAGTCTGATACACATGATCCTTATGAGCAGATATATTAGCAGATAAGTTTTATTTACATTTTATTTCACTGTTCATGGTCACCTTACCTTCTTTCCACACTAACACGGTTCTGTTTGACTCCCTTTTCATTGAAATCGTGAAGCGCATACCTGCATGAACACTATTGGTATCCTTTTTATCTGTGACTTTTTGTTTGAAAATGGATACGATTGTGGACTACTTCGATTTGTCAGGCCGATTTCTTGTGCTTCAACACTGAAAAATCTGGGCATCGCAAAAGAACTGTTTAGAAAAATAAAATAAGCATGCATGCAGCCACTGCTGTTTAGAATTTTTCTTATGGTTAACTAACGGCCGTACACACTAAAACTATAGATTCTATACACTTTCAATAGCGTTTTCAAATAGGATGCGCTTTTGGTTAATATGCTCACTGTCTTGATCTTCCCAAATTTGAAAAGAGGCCAGGCCATGCTGTTTTGTCAGTAGAGGTTGACACCTGTATTTTACAAAATATCTATCTCCAGGTCGCAGAAGCTGAGGATGTGAACAATCTAAATGGAGAAGAAGTGATTGATGCATTAGCCAGTGCTGGACTTACTGTACAATTAACTGTAAGTTATTTTCAAATTTACGTCCATGTGACTTCTTGGAATGGACCCATTCCATTTGACCATTGAAACTACGGAAAAAGGCATGGGAGCCTAATGTCACATGGTATGACATCATCAATTGGGCCGTAGTGTTTAAATTCTGCACCCCTGTTGATGACCAAACATTGAAATGGGGAATGTAAAATCCAAAAAAAAAAACTGACTGGGAAAAGATGTGACAAACCGCAGCAATGACTATCCATATGCTTAATTAAAATGTCATTTCTTTCAGAATGATAACAAGATGAGAGTAATCAAGAACCTTGTAATCCATGATGCCATCGGCAAGCCGAAAATTATTTATGACCAACTCAGAGAGGGACTCAAGACACTTGGCTTTGGTGAAAAAATGAAGCTGCACCCTGAACTGTTCAAAGAACTGTTTGTTGCAGGTTACAAGGTCCTGTCAGGAGAAGATGTTAAAGAGGTTGTCAAGTTCAAGCCAGTTTTGACCCCTGATGAAGAAATTGTAAAGGAGTATCTGTGTCAGTTTTTCATCGAAGCAGATGAGAAGGCCATCAAGGCATTCCTCATTTTCACAACAGGTGCTCCATGCTTGCCACAGTTTGGGCTAGGGAAATCAATGCAGAGTTTCATGATTTTGAAACTATTGTATCTTCAACATGCTTGTGGAAGATAACATTACCAAGGGCTTTTCCAGATAAGCAGACTTTTGTTGCAGGCCTTCAGGCTGTGTGTGATGCTAGCGGGAAAGCATTCACCAGTATTTAGACTGAATACAGTATAGAGGGCCTGACATTAACTTTTTGTAAGATTTGACATTGACTAAGTTTGGTCACCATAATAAAAACTGTTTTCTCCCCAACTAATACTGTTGAAAGTTGAAGAGCATTTTTTAAACCTTCAGACTGGAAAAGTTAGTTGCAATTTGATGATTAAGATAATTTTTTTTTGTCTCGAAACCATAAATCTAGTTGCAATGTCAGGCCCTGGGATTCCGCCTAATCACTCAAGAGCCCATTCTCTCTCCATATAATGAGTTCATAATTCTTGAGTTCCACCATTGAGAAAGGCCCTTTCAGAATCAACAAACTCTTTTGAAATAGGGAATTTAAACTGCAAAAAAGTCCTTTGCGATGTAACATTAAGATGATCAATGTGCAAATTGATTAGGTTAATACATTGACTCAAAACAGAAATTTGATAAAAATACAGTATAAGGTCACTTCTTACCTGGCAGGGCTCATTTAATATTTGACAATGAATTTTGGTTTTGCAATAACTTGCTCCCCTTGTCATGTTTTTTTTTTTTTTTTTTTTTTTTTTGTATATACATATTTATTGTAATTATACAGCATTTTACATTTTTTTTTTCTTCTTACATGTGGCTATATACAATATTTTGCTTTTTATATATATGTATAACAAACAAACGCACACACACAGTACACACACACAAAAAAAAAGGTATTACATATCCTGATTGCTGAGTCTTGTTTTGTATTTGTTGTTTCAACAGCCATTCACTTGGGGAAGCAGTCTTTACACATCAAATATTTTAAATACATAAAAGTTTTCGTGCAATATCTGACGTTTCGATCTCTAGCCAGTTTTTCAAGAAAATCAAATATGTAGTGAAATAAACGTTTTCATTTTTCTTGTAAGCTCCGTAAATGTAATACTTGGCAATCAGCAAGCAAAGATTCAATGGCTTCTTTTGGCTGTTATTTGGTTCATAACCATAAAATATAGTGATAAAAAATACAGTATAAGGTCACTTCTTACCTGGCAGGGCTCATTTAATATTTGACAATGAATTTTGGTTTTGCAATAAGTTGCTCCCCTTGTCATGTTGCTTGTTTCCACCATTTAGGATTTTGAAAATTTTCAAAACATGACTTAAGCTCAAGAATGCATTGCAACCCCATTTGTAGAAATTCATGATGTGTGGTTCCCAAAAATATCCATACCCCCCCACCTGGAATTTGCGAAGAAAAATACAGTACTTGTATGGAAAAGATCAGGTATATTGACCCCCCAACCCTTCCGTTAGGGGGGGGGGGATGGGGTATGGATAATTTCTGGAAACACACAATGTGCTTGCTTCACAGGCTAATAAACATTCAATTCCAAGTCCCCAATAAATCTATGTGCATGTAAGGCCATGAAACTTGACAGGACGTTAGAGCCTTTTTGATGCAAAGTTTCAAGGGTAAAAAAAAAGAATTTTATGAGACTTGGAAGTTAAATTCTTGGAGATTGACAGAACATTTAGTTCTTTAAATTTCAAATATGTATAGATAGATAGATATAGTTTAGTTTGTTATGGTTCCCTTGTTGTATTTCTTAAACGGTGCAACTGTTTTAATAGGTTAAGCCAAAAGGGTTACAGTTAAAGTTAAGACAAATGATTTATTTTTTAATATAATATTAAAGTGGTCTTCTCTGGGTCACAGATGCTACACCAATGGACATGTTTACTTAAAACCCAGGAAAATGAGGACTCTCGTAGAAAATCGACAATTGAACATTTTTATGAAAATTAAATATGTTATTTATTAAAATACACTTGATTTGCCTAAGACCAACAGTCATCCCAAGACCAACACTTGCATTGACATTTTTGCTAAACAAAAAGAGGGGGTACATCAGAATATTCGTAATGGCCAATTAAAGAAAATATATATGTGCCCCGCAGGGCACCACTACATTTTAAACATGAAATATCCAGAACTTCCAAAATGGTACTTACATGACTCACATAACACCCTTGATATTTCTATGGTGGTTTTTGCAAACAACTGTTTAAATTCTGCACAATGAGAAACTTGAAATGCCAAGTTATTTTTTTAGTGTTTGTCTTTTGAGTGTTGGTCTTTCGATGTGCCTGGCTTGCTGGCTAACTGAATGTACATATTAATATATTTTTATACTTTGACATTATTAAACATAGATTTTACTAGCAACAGTTAATTCATTCAATTCACCCAAAGTTATTGCACACATTTGTGATGTAAATCAGTTGCAGATCCAGGGGGACCCCCTTTTCTACCAAAACAGTGAGGATTTTATTGTAATACTAAGAATGGCAGAGCTCTGCATATTATATTCCCCAGAAATGGAACCCCTCTTTGTAAAATCCTGGATCGGCCAATGTAAATCCAGCAGACATTGGGTGGTTATAATAGCAGCTGATAAATCAAATATTCCTTATTTGAAAAGCAAATCATGATCTTATTCTAATGATAAAGGCATACAAGAACCTATATTTTTTGTTTCCTTTGATTTTGTTAAATAAGAACCTATTTTAGGCAAACATCCTTGTTTTTTAGGTGGGGTTTTGGTTGCAAGGATAAAATCAACCCAAGCAGGCAGAAGATTACATGTCCATGTGGTTTGTTCTGCTTAACAAGACAGCATTCTTTCTACCACACAGACTGTTCTTGGAAAGTATCTATACCATAATTGTTGTCCTCAACTGATGGGTCTACAAGTTCTTGAAGCTGTCCCAACATTGCAACATCAAAGGGGCATCTTGTTTCTGGAACTCGTTGGTTGTCGGCACTGCCCACTGGCCCATCCCAATCAATACCATAATAAGTGAAGTCTCCCTGTTCCTGTGTATAAAAATACCTTTCAATAGATAACACATTAAAAGGGGTGCAACTTTGCACATCGCAAACAGTGCACATCGGTGCTTTGAAAATTATTTAAAACTGTTCCAGCAATCAAAGTCCCTGTCTACTTGCCTTTGAAGCCATTAACCATCTACTACACATTTGGTGTATCATTTGTCCTACAATTATATGGTGAGTACTTGATCTGGGCAATTCCAGAAAATATATGTACACTGGGGACAGGCAGCATTTGGAAATTCTGAATGAGAAGGGGATCAAGCTCGGAATTCTGTTTGTATGGGGTGGTAAAAAAAAACTAGTGCCTCCCATCCCTGGGGTACACATGTGCTCTTTCCTGAATAAAAAAAAATCAAATTCCTTGGCATGCATGGCATGTAATTATTTTTTATTAGGGTGTAGAATGTGCAGCACCTTTTAATGAATTTTATCTACCCATTATAATAAAAGATTGACCAACCATTCTATTATTTGGTTCTAGAGGCTGGTTTCCATATAGTTGTATCTGTTGCATGTCGTATCTGTTGTCTATATTGTATCTGTTGTATGAAAAAAAAATTAATGTGACTCATAAGACTATATGGAAATGACTCGTAAGAGAGTCCAATAGGACAGATATGACCGGTCGTATCACTGTCATATGAGACAGTCGTATCTGTCTCACCAGCCGACCGTGAAACAATGAAATTTGAATTCAGAAATGTCAACAAAATGAGGTAAAATATATTTGATATTGGCTTGAAATATAAACATTTAAAGGAATTCTCCCTAGAGAAATAAAGTAAATATAATATGGCAATCGTCTTGCATTTAACACTGGTGATGAAGCTGCAACTGTTGAGAATTCCTGTGAGAGTTGACATTCCTGAACGACCCTTAAAACTTTGAATAAGGAGATAGAGTAATTTTCATAAGTCCATGAAACAAAGTGTAATTGTCAAAACTGTAGTAGTCAAGCCAGAAATTAGAGTGTGTTAGTTCTAAATATGCTTAAGTGTATTTCAAGGGTATATGAAAACCACTAACATTTTTGCAGTTTTTGATTATTAGAACATAATTAGATTATTAGTAAGATTCTCATATCTGACATTCATCATGCTCAACTTGTTCTCCTCTGAGACAACAGCCTTGGAGAAGATATCTTCAAGTCAGTGGTCCATTAGATGACAAGATGATTGCAATACCTAATTCAGATTACCTGCAATAATGCTGCCACGTCCAGTTCCACGACGTTCCAACATATAAGAGCCTACATCATAGTTTTCTCCCCCAAGATCACACCTGACACGAGAGGGCATCCCATATTCTGCCACAGCTTTTACAGAACATTGTAAAACAGTGGCAGCCCTACAGCAGGTACATGGGCATTCTGGAATATCCATCAACGCCACCATGCACAACAATCTTCCATCTTAAAAAAGAGTAAAAATAATAGATGATGTCAGTTTTATGGTGCAAAAATGAAAATATTTAATCTTTCTTTACATGGATCCAAGGACTCTGGGTAACTTTACCCTAGGGATATACATGCCTTAAATTCTACAAGGATCAAATCGATCCCTAGGACAAAACATAAGCATATTTATTTCTAGGACAATCCCACCTTTCAGAAACCTTTGTATTTGTGTGCACAGGAAATTTTATGGCAATCTGATAACCTTATAAGTTTGTGGTTCCCATCAATGTGCCACAATGCAAGCGGGCCTGTGACCCAATATTTTCGTCTCTTGACAGCCCTTCTCCAACGTTGATAGACACCTGCTGGATCAGTTCTCAGCAGGGCTTGCCTCAACCTTTCCCGCTGTATTCGGATGCCTTTGCTTCTTAACTTCCCCATGAGCAAACGAAGACCTAGGCCTGGCTGTTCCCTCTGACCTTCTTGAACAAGACTATCCAACTGATTGTCATTAACATCACTGTAGGTTCCTGCGCCAAAGAAAAAATAGAAAGCTAATTTTAAAATTTTATTTGGTAAAGGAGGCTTTGTTTTGAAAAATCTGGAACATGCCACAGTTAGTTCAAACCCTCTTAAATTGAGAAGCACATGAAAAACTTATGGCACCTTAGGGCACATTTCTCAAAACATGGAGAACTCTTGGGCCCGAGAAATATTTCCATCAATTTTAACAAATAATTATGTGGTTCCAGAAATTAAACACAAACATGAATTTCTAGACTATTTAAATCAGCAGGGTGGAAAAGAAAACGAAAAACTTTGGGATTAATCTATTAAAATAAGAGAACAAACTTTTCGGGCCCGAAATTATTGGGTGTTTCGAGAAATGGCCCCCAGGCCTGACCAGGGGTGCTTACCATTGGTCAAGGAAAACTGGTTGTTTTGATCAGCATCCAAATGGTACAGAACATTCAGGTTGGGATAAAATACTGAGTGGAATGGCGCTTATTCGCATTTCGGTTAGGATCGGCTACCTTATTTGGTCATAAAACCGGTTGGAGTGCCAATGGAAAAACCATTCCAATCGGTTCATTCCAACTGGAATGGCGAGACAACCTCTGAAGCTGAACCTCTCGTACCAAACGGAATGACCGAAACAACACTGTACCATTGGAATCCCAACCGAAACTACCGGCTTTTCATGACCAATGGTAAGCACCCCAGCTTTGTCTGTACAATGATGGTATTTTCCTGTGCAACGTCTAGCATTTTGATTGGTTGATCAGTCATGGTCATGCCGACGGTGGCCAATGCCATGCTCCATGTCTTTTCCTGCCCTATTTTGTTAGTTGGGGAGTGAAAGAGAAGGGGTTAAAATAGCAGCCAGGCCAAAACGTCGGGATTAGCTCCCCTTTTTTTACAAACTAGGGGTTTATTAAGCTTGCTAACCTGATACTGTCAATCCATATTGGTTCATCCTTCTCTCCACCGTGCGGGTAGAAACCATAAGTAATTTTGCAATGAGTGGCACTGTAAAACTCTTCTCAAGAAGAAATGACAATGTGTCTTCCCTAATATCGAATCTGGGCCTCCCGCGTCCTTGATTGACGACTTCAGCAGACATTGGGTGCCGTGAACTTTCACGCAGCCCATCGATCACTTCGTCAAGCTGAGTCAAAATAGTATCTCTCCTGAAGTCTTCGCTGATGTTCGATAGAAACCTCTTTAGGCAATCGATTCTTAACACTAAAATTTCTACTTGAGACGGATCTGGTTCGTCTTCAAGTGTAGAAATGATATCCAGGATAGTTCTGTGAAGAAATAAGTAGTCCTCTCTAGACGACGCCATATTAGAGCCTTCGCTTGATTTGGCCAGCGGTGGCAAGATACCGCGCATGCTCGTATTATATTCCACATGAATTCTGGGTAAATTTCATTGAAGGCTCATAACCAGTCAAGCGTGATGTTGAAATCAAAACTTGAACTTCGTCTACAAAACTTGAGTGTTGTTTGCCAGCGCCGGGTGAGCCCGGTGAGATGCATTTCCCGAGAGCATAGTACAGTATGGACGCGATGCTGAAATAATTACACAAGATTATATGTCTAATCCAATTCTAGGACATCTAAACGAGCGAATCTTAATCTCGAAAGTTGAAGTTTATAATGTTCTTCGGAAACTTGAGCGTTTGCAAGACTCAAACAACAAACGTTAAGCTTCGAAAAGCTTTGAATGTAAAAGTCGTAACTTGAATTACAAACAAAGTATTTAAGTATAAAACTTCGATGTTGAAAATAAAACTTCGAAGTTAAAAACAGAAGTTGATTTTTGGCGGGGATCCGACGCTTTAAACAACAAACGTTCAGCTTCGAGAAGCAAATTTGAATGTAAAAGTCGTAACTTGAATTTTAAATATAAAACTTTGATGTTGAAAACATAACTTCGAAGTTAAAAACGGAAGTTGATTTTTGGCGGGGATCTGACTTCGATGTTGAAAATAAAACTTCGAAGTTAAAAACAGAAGTTGTTTTTTGGCGGGGACCCGACGCTTTAAACAACAAACGTTCAGTTTCGAGAAGCAAATTTGAATGTAAAAGTCGTAACTTGAATTACAAACAAAGCATTTATATATAAAACTTTGATGTTGAAAACATAACTTCGAAGTTAAAAACGGAAGTTGATTTTTGGCGGGAATCTGACGCCATAACAAAGAGGATCTACCCCGTTTAACGATGCCACCAACAGCTGCACGTTTTATTTATTTTATTGATGTACAGTTTTTATTGAAAAAAGTCTGATCTTTATGGAGTATAGCTTGAGTCAATGGATTCATTTTACTGCCCAATAAAAAAAGATGCCAGGACAATCCTCAAGGTGAACTTGAATTGCAGATAAACAAGTACAAGGAATTGGCAACAGAACGCCCCAAGCCTCTGCAGAAGGATGTTGTAGATCTAGTGGAAGAAGGCTTAGAAAGTGAAAACACAGGATTTGCATTTAAGCCGTCGTAAGTTGAAATATTTTTTGTGTATGAAGTTTTGGAGATGCATGTCACCATAGCTTTAGTAGAGGGGACTTGTCATAGCTGTATAATACAACAAATCTTGTTATTCAAAAGACGAAGCAAGTATTTCAAGTATTTTTTTTCAATTTAAAATCTCAAGAACAATGCACTACGTTTTTTACAAGGATATAAGGATGCAAGGAGTAATGTATTCAAATTTTCAGGATAAATTTAGTTCATACATTCATTTATTTATTAAGTTTGTTAATTACTTATCGATTTTATATCTTTAGGGAAGAGCCCTTTCTAATGGATGGCAACGTAAAGTTAGCCAGGGCGACATATGACCGCCATTCAGCGAAAAATAGTATATATTTTTTTACAGCATTTCTTTATTTAGAACTAGGTTAACTATTTGTTGTAGCCTGCAGTGCATCATGCCAATGTTTACAGTACAAGTGCTTATCAAGGGTCATGAACAGCACAGGATTAAACTGATTAAACTGTGGCTCTACGTTTCAATTTTTTTGGCTGGTTTAAGGGTTCTACCATATGAATGCACCACAAGCTACAACAAATACTTAGGCCTCATACTAGGTGTGCAACCATGCATTTATGAAATAGGCTTATTGTTCAAAACATGAAAATACTGAAAGATTTCCTGTCAACCACAATGCAACCATGCACGTGCATGTTTTTAGTTTTATCATAATATGAAAATTATCAAACATAATCTTCTTTCATTTTGGATATGATTTTGTGTTGTCTTCATGAAATATTGACCATATTGATAAAAATTTAAGTCAGAGTACTGCAGTCAATCAGATGACTCAATCAGATGAGAGCGGCAGCTGGTCTACAAAGAGGATCTACCCCGTTTAACGATGCCACCAACAGCTGCGCATTTCTATCTGTCTTAGCAAGCGAATTTTCCTTGACCGGGAGTGGCATGGGTTCGGAGCAGATCAGCCATATGGTACTTACCTCACCAGTCGACTTCAACAAACATCGTGATGTCATGACATTATACGAAATTATAAGCTTACTCCATTCCGCGCTCCCATCAGTCGCTGAACGCGCAGTATGAGTAACTTAGTTGATCGTGTCTGCATCAAGGGTATTCAGCAAGGAAGGGCGCGGCCATCTCAAACGATCAATATCGTGCTTTCCCTATGTCGAAGAGTCTGGCCAGATAGCGGTGTATTCTTGCAAGAAGTATATCTTCACTATCGAGTGCTGCTATGGCCATTTATTCGTATGCCCATCTGATCAGTAAAAGATTGTGAGGAAACGGAAATAGTATCATGAAAGTTCGTCCTGGTGAAGATACTGCCTCGGTCTCATTATTTTGCACCTGTATTTGGAAGCGACTAGCTTCAAGTGGCGTCAAGGAGAAGGCTATAGTTTTCTTTTCGGAACCGTTTCATTGTGGACCGTTATTTGTTATATAATTATGAGGTCCCGGTATTAACATTGAATTAATAATTAATATTTATAATTACGTGTACAGAAAAGCAGACAGTGGGCATCAACTGCCTGGGCATCAACTGCCACAGGACAAAGCAGGGAATGGTGTACCGATAGACAGGGTAGCAGGTGAACAAATGAATGTCAATGATGACTGTGTTGGCTTCAGTGTTAACAGGAACGTGAGATTAAACATGTGACCCTCTTTGCGAAAACCCGGCTAAATGAATTTAGCGTTGTGAGCAAAATGCATTTCAACGCATTGTGGAACGTATGGAATGCATTATAGAACATTCGCATATCGTTGGCTATCGTTTACAAAGCATTTGAAAAAAAGTAGAGACCATTACAAACCATTCCCTAAGCGTTGGCATTCATTTCAACAACGTTGAATGGAAAGCGAAGATCGTTCGAATTCATTCCACAAGCGTTGGATTAGGTCACTAGCGTTGAAACGCTGAAGGCACAACGATAACGCTTGGTGAATAAGATAATAGTCGTGTTGACATTCATCTCTTTAGCATCGCAATTAAGACGTGTAACTCAAGACAAAGGTCACCTTTCCACTTTTGACTACTTACAACAGTTGCGATTTCGCAGTGGTCACCCATCCACTTTCTAACCTTGCCCGATCGGGCTTAACTTTGGCCTATCAGCGTTCAAGTGCTATACACGGGTTGCAATCTTGCCATGCAGTTGCTAACTTCCGGTACAAAAATAACTTTATAGTCGAAGGCCGGCCATGCCAGCAGATCTCGCAAACGTCACTTCCGGATCAAATTTCAAGATGGCGGGAAACTATAACTCGGGATTAGCTACTCGGGATACGAAGGATGTTTTCATTTGCCTATAAAGCATTAGTCTTTCCTAAGAGTTTTCCATCGGGGTTTTTGCTTTCTGAGAAAACTGGCGGATTTCGTTACGATAATTAGTCATGTAGAGACGTCTCAACGATTAGCATCTCTGCAAAAGTTCGCATATTGGGAAGCATTTCTTCTGTATTCATGTATTCAGCAGCAGGCAGCTTCAAATTTGCACAGTGGAGTATTTAGGTGAGTCCTGTGAATCTGTGGTGGAGAGAAGCTATGTTCTGGACACCATTGTTTTTCGTTAAGACTTTCGTGAAAGAAATGGACGCCAAAGTGCAATTGAATTATTGAATTCAGCAGTGTTTTTATTATTATTATTATTTACGATAAACCCAACAACATGCTTTCTCCCGGGTAGGGATTTTGACATTCTCTTTTGCCCAAGGGAGAGGTTATTTGATCTTGGACTTTCCCGGGGTCAGGCTCTTTGGTCATGAGTCTGGTAACTATCTCGTAGGTTCACTGCCATAAGTCACACGACTGACAAATATGATGAAATCATGCAGCCTGTATTTTGGCCCAATGGTGGGGAATTTTTCCTGCAAAAATTTGTGTGGGGGGGTGGCTTGTGCAAATGTATCAGAAAATAGGGTCTGTATACAAAATGTTACAGTTTACATAACAGGAGTACTATTAATATTATATTAATGGACTCCATGCTCTACAATTAAGAAAAAAATTGAGTGAAATTCAGTAGGCCGGATCCAATTTGCTGTTCCTGAGGAATTTTGAATTTAATTTTTTCATTGAACAATTATGGAGCCCTGTTATTTATTAATGATATAGCATTCATACATAGACTTAAACTATCCAATTTCAAAATAATTGGACACTTAGCAAAATTCAAGAAAAATCAGCACTATTGGATTTTGTGCCTGCATGCTTGTCATGTCCATGCTAGGGGTAAACCGGAGTCGGAGCTCGAAGGAAGTAGGTCGTCGTGGAAGTAGAAGTGATTTCGTATTTGTTGACAACCGTTAAAATGGTTAAACCTCCCTCGATGAAGGCGTTACAAAGCGAAAATGAGGGGATGAAAAGAGAATTAGAAGCCCTCCGTGAGGACTTGAAGCGGATTAACGAAGCTATCCGACAAAAGGAGGCCTCGAAGAACAGTAATGGCGGCCAAAGCGGACCTGACCCCGAAACCATGTCAATTCTACAGTTCATGAGTGTGCCTGAAATTGACCCAATTTCTGATAAAGAGGACGCATTAGATACCTCTAAACTATGTGTCCGTTTATTTAACTCGATGGGCGCCGATATTGATATCAGAGACATTGATATAGCGCATCGAGTGTCTTTCCGCGTACCAAACCCGAATAAGCCTAAGCCCATTTTAAGTGTAAGTTTATTCGAAGGCTAGCGAGGGATGAAGTGATGTCTATCCGCAAGGAAGCGTCGAAAGTCAACCCTACAGCCCTTGGCCTTCCCGAAGACGCTGACCTATCTCATGCCCTAATACTTGATCACCTGCCCCCGAAAAAACAGGAGCTTCTTGCAAAGGCTAAGGCTTTCAAGCTGAAGTATGGATATGCCCATTGTTGGTCAAAAAACCGCGTTATTCATCTTCGTCATGACGACGATAGCGAAGTTATCAAAGTCACAGATGCTAGTGTACTTTGCCGACTTGAAAGGGAGGAAGTAGATACCTGAACTAACATAAAAAGATAAGTTATTAGAAGATTTATACTGCACATTATCTTGTATCATGTATAACGAAAATCTGCTAGCCTCTCTTCCTTTCTCTCATCTAGATAACACTTCATTTAATTTTGTTCTTTATGAATTTCTACACGGTTCCATTAGTTACAATGCTGATCGCCTTAATTCGCTTAAATTTAATCCGATAGACAAACCAAGAAACAGGGACACATTTTATTCCCCACCCGATCCTGATGTGAATATTGATTTCTGTCCGCGCTCAAGTGATTATTTTGTTGAAGAAGAGATCGAAAATTGCTTGCAAAATTCTTGTTTGGACTCTATGTTTTCTATACTCCATGTCAATGCACGCAGCCTCGTTGGAAACTTTGACAAGTTTAAATTACTTCTGAGTCGTCTGCCTGGGGCGTTCTCTGCAATTGGAGTGTCGGAAACTTGGATAACTGAAGAGACCTCAGATTCGGTTGATATTCCGGGATATAATACTCCTTTTCACAGTTACCCGGCGCCATTTTGGATTTTGCACCAGAACGAGGCTACCGTTGACCCGGGGATAATGAAAACAAACACAACATGTCGGAAGTAACACGTGAGATCTAATATTCCTTGTTTTTTTTGCGATAGTTTTTGGTTTACAGTTTTCGAATTGCAAAGGAAAATGAGTCTAAGGTTCAAGGAATACATTTTGGAATCCCTAGAAGATATTCAGAAGCTAGATGCAAAGCTTCTTCGCGCGCTTTTGAGGTCGCACTCGGAAAACTCTGGCGGAACGAAAGCAGATCTTGTGCTCAAGGTGTACGCGATTTTAAAGCGGGATGTAATTCCTATCAACCAAAATTCCAACAGTGCAAACACAGCTGGGACGAACATAGAGGATTTTACTTACAAGACAGTGATGCAGCATATTTCGCCTCTGGGATGGAGCACTGATTTGCGACAACTTCCAGAACTAAGTTTCATTCAGCTCTATGACTACCTTGTGGTTTCAACTCGAAAGTACCGGCATATTGTTCTCAAAGGCACTAACTATAAAAAACTTCGAGCATATCAGTTCTTTTTTGAAGGACATGTCAAGTCTTTGGAATCTAAGGATGTTTCCGGGAAACAATATGTCAAAGCGCAAGTGCTAGCCTCAATGAAAAAGCAAAAATACAATGTTGTGGTCGAGCTGTCAACTCAAGGTGACATTTTACGGGCCACGTGTACCTGTCCCGCAGGACTATCTGTAAATGGGAAAGGAAAATGCAACCACGTTGGAGGAGTTTTATTCGCAATGGAAGATTTTTGTAGGAGAGGTTTAAAGCAACACCCTGAGCCTTTGTCATGCACGTCAAGGCTTTCGGTTTGGGTTGTCCCGAGGAACCAATGTGTGTCTGCTAAACCACAAGATTCCATACTCATACGTAAAATCAAATTTGGGAAAGATAATATCAGAAATGTTCCCAAAATAATATCCTTTGACCCTAGAGCTCATCACCAGCGCTGCATAAACGAAGCAAGCCTGCAAGGTTTAAGTGATTCCTTGAAAGACTGTCTCCCATCTAGCATGTTTTTTCTGTTTCATAACAAGGCTGTGGTAATGCCAGGAAATCCTTCACTCCCAGCTAGTACCCCAGTTAGTTTTGAGCAATCATCAACATGTCCATTCAATGATAGCTATGACATAGCTAGCAGCGCGTTCAAAGATATGATGAATAAAAATGTGCAGAATTTGACAATAACAAACGAGAAAATAAAACAAGTTGAAATCAAACTAGAGGGCAGGCTAACAATAACACTTGGAAGGAAGAAAGAAAAAAAGTTCTTACTGCGTCAAACTTTGGTAATATTGTGAAAACTAAAGTGGAGCCTTCTAAGAAACTGAAATCAATGTTGTATTCAAGTTTTCAAACTGAGGCAACCATTTATGGCAAAGAAAGCGAGGCTAAGGCTGTAAAGTTATACCTGGATATTGCAAAAAGTAAAGGAGAGTCACTTGTTGCAGAGGAGCCTGGACTTATTATTTCCAAACATAAGCCTTTTCTGGGTGCCAGTTTGGATAGAATTATCACTGATAGAAATTCAGGAGATAAATGGGGCCTAGAAGTAAAATCACCAATCAGCAAGTGTGGAATGGACATGGAAGAAGCCTGTCGAGACAGGAATTTTTGTCTCAGAAAATTAGACAATGGTACTTTTCAACTCAAAGAAACAGTAATTATTATTTCCAAGTTCAAGGTCAGCTTTTTGTGTCCACATTACACTTTGTTGACTTTGTTGTGTACTTTGGAGAAGATAAGCCACTTTACATTGAGAGGATAACACTGGACCAAACTTCTTGGAAAAACAGTATAGTTCCAAAACTGGAATATTTCTACAAGAGAGCACTGCTACCTGAACTACTTACTGAAAGGGTTAAGCGTCAGAAAACCCTGTACTTGCATGGGGGCTGGGTTCCATACAGCCAGAATATCAAGGTGTGAATTTTGTGTCCAGACCTCATCCCTAAGTACAAAGTAGCAAAAAAGTTGACCACACTCCCCACCCCCACACAAAATAAATCAACTCTGATGTTTATTTTTCTGCAAAACTCTTTGTTCTTTTATGCAAGCATTGACTGTAATGAAAATAAGACTCAGAGAGTCTGTCAAAACATGTACTTTATGCTTCCTAGGCTTAAGACTGTAGCTTAGAGTTCATGCTTTTGGTTCTAGAATTAGGCTTGGCATTTCAACTAGAGTTTACAGTGGTAAAACTCAACCAGGGCCACACCAAAATCTTTTCACCATCAGAATCAACCATGATATTTTGATCCTGAGCTGTGCAAAAAGGCTGGAGAGCTGGCTAAAAAATATTTTCACACTTGTTGTTTTACAAATGGGTGATTAACAAATAAACCCAAGTTGCCCCAGTCAAGCTAGCAGCACTGTGATTGGACATACTGAAATAACTATAAACTAGAGGATACTGTATTACATGGTAGCACAGAGACAATTTTATTTTCATGTGTTGAAAGTTCTCAACACGAGAAAATAAAATCTCAAAGTGGTTGTGTAATGTTCTGTTTATTTTATACAGGTCTCTGAAATAACACCAGTGAAATAACATCTTCTTTCCACATGCGAAGATAACAATTTACCATGTGAAGATAACAAATTTTCCTGAAAGACCTCACTTGATATTTCACTGGTGTTATAATTAAAATTATTCCTCAAGGCAGACTCATTAACTCAGAGCCCATTCGTGCTCGAGGAGTAATTGTTTTAGTGAAATACCAGTGATAGGTGAATTTTGTATACCCAAAAATGTTTTCAGGTCTGGTCATTTGCCATTTTCTGGCTTTCAAATCAGACACGTTTCACTACTATAGTAGCTCAACCAATCAGAACACTGCATAAATATAGACAACCAGTGTGATTTGAGTAATAAATATTATTAATATAATATTGTGTGGCATAATTTTTTTATCACATCCCTACAGCTGGACATGGTGGTTTACAGTAATTTTACATTAATGTACATCCTGTTCCATTGCAGGATAAAGCAACGGTGGTAGAAAATTAGTAAAATATGCACAAACAGTAAAAATTTGCGTTGCGTATGGACTTAGAGTGTTTGGTAGCGTGCCATCAAGAATATGGTAGTTTTTAATTCTACCAATTGCCCTTTCGACATGGATCCTTAAGGACGCAATTTTCATTGTGGCATCAGTTTCCTGGGCTGTCAGTTGGGCCCTCCCAGAAAGAAAAGGGGGGATATTAACAGTAACTTGTGGTGGGCAGATGTTCTGGATCTCAAACCCCCTATCAACCATCACGTTGTCACCTGGTTGTAGCTTTTGTAGCACCCCTGATTCCTTTGTGATGAGTTTATCTGAAGCTCGTCCTCCCCAGAGTGGTGACACAAAGGTAACCTGGCCATTAGGGGAAATTCCAACAAGAGCTTTCCATGTGTTATGATGCTTATAGTCTGACCAGGTTTCACTTCGTGCCAGCATAGCTGAAGGCCGCTGAATGAACACCTCTGTGCAGTCCAAAATTATGCGTGTTGTAGGGAATGATTCTGCAAACTCCTTTGGTAGGTTTTTCCTTATCTGTTCTTGTGAAGGGAATGGGAATAGCTCTATCAACTCGAAGTACAAAAGGTTAATCCACGTAATACAAATCTTCGAAACCAGAGAAGTACTTATGTCAAAACGAGAGGCTAAATCCACTATAAACAACCCAGCTTTCAAGTGTAGCAAAACAATAAATAACTCGTCTAAATGATTTAATTTCCTCTGTGGTCCCGGTTTCTGACGCGTTTCATCAGTTTGGTAGGTCTTTTGATCATGATGAGACTTCTCACCCCTCCAATACTGCATTTTTGCAAGCTTGGGAGCAATGTACAAATAAAAACTTAACAGTGCATTATAGTTCTGGAAACCAGTGTAAAATAGTACTGCTGAATCGTCGTCCTTTATTTTATCCAAAGAGAATTGTTGCTGCTTTAACCGCTCACACTCCTTCTCTATGGTTTCAAGATCTTCTTTGGTATTTTGAAACAGAGTTTTCTCACAAATGTCACACATTTTCAAGTCAGTTTGGGCTTCAGCAACCCGAGGATGAACATTCGACGAGTTTGTTGGGTGTTTTCTTTTCTTTGATTTACTTGTTGGTTCGCTTCTAGTCCTTGGAGGTGGCCGTTTGTAAGTATCTTTGGCCGTCTGTTTGTCTGCATCGTGTTTTTTTTGGCGTTGTACCTGAAATATGATATTGTTTTAGCACAACTCGACGCTTCCAAAGGCATGATAAAGTGCACACTTACCTTGGCTAAGGTCCATCTGCCGCCTAGTCCTCGTTTAATATCTTCTTGCCTGAAATGCTGTTCGCATAACACGGTTGAACCACTGACTCTAAAACCATCAACTCCATGGCGTCTCCCAACTAACGTACACCAATGATCTCGGCGAGTTGCCGATTTTGTTGGCACTTGGAAGAAGTGAAGCCCTGTTGGCTCACCATTCGCATCGTAAAACCGGTTTGTGCAGCCATACGAAGCGCATTGCTTCCCTTTTCTACCCTTTGATGTCGAAGATGTTGTACTCATCTGTCTTTCTGATGCAACAGAGCAAGTATTTAGTAATCTAATGTGAATTAAAACGGCGAAACTGAGCTCAGCCGAAGCTTTGGTTCGTCTCTCTCAACCAAAACAACTAGTCACGAGGATCACGGGTCAACGGTAGCCTCGTTCTGGTGCAAAATCCAAAATGGCGCCGGGTAACTGTGAAAAGGAGTATTTCATCTCTAATCATCGCACTGATAAATGTGCAGGTGGAACGGGTCTTTATTTGCATGAAAGTCTAGAATTTAAAATTCTTCCCGATTGTAATTATTCGGATTCCGAAGTCATTGAATCTCTTTTTGTTGAAATTAACATCTCCTCTGGGAAAAATATCATAGTAGGCTCAATGTATCGCCCCCCTACTCATAACCTAGGTGCTTTTCTTGAGACCTTTAATGGCATCCTTTCAAAGATTTCCAAAAGCGACAAGTACTGTTATCTCACAGGAGATTATAATTTGGATTTGCTCCATTACGCCGACCATAGTTACACACAAGAATTTGTTGATAGTTTGATTTATTTTATGTTTGTCCCTCTCATTAACAGACCGACTCGAATAACCCCTCATTCCGCCACTCTAATAGATAATATCTTTACCAATCACCTGACACCAAACCTGTTTAATGGTATTATTATTAATGACTTATCTGACTATCTACCTGTCTTTGCTTACGTTCCTTCTCAACCAACTACCAACAGCAAAGCCATGAATTCCAAAGTTGTAAGAGACGTTTGTGAAGCTAACATAGCTCGCTTTCAGTCTTCTCTCTCATCCGTAAATTGGAGCGAAATAACTGACTCAGACGTAAATGTTTCCTACAATAAATTTATTGATGAATTCACGCGTATCTATAACCTCAGCTTTCCGCTTAAGTTAATCAAAGGTAAAAAACGCAAAAAGTTAAATTCTCCGTGAGACCCTTTATAAGAAATACAGAAATATGTTAACTAACTTAATAAAATTGGCTAAGCGGAATTACTATGATAAATGTTTTGATCTCGCTAGGAATGACCTTAAACGTACCTGGAACTTAATTAATCAGGTTATTAACAAACGCACACGTAAATTTTCGTTCCCGTCATCCTTCAGTTCTGACGGGAAAGATATCACCGACACTATAGAGATCGCAAATCATTTTTGTGACTTTTTTACTAACATAGGCCCTAGCCTTGCAAGTAAATTGCCTAAAACGAACGTTCATTTTTCATCTTTTTTAGCCAATCCAATGGGCGAGTCCCTAATTTTAAGGCCTACCGATCAAAAGGAAATCGAAAATATCTGTAATTCATTTAAAACCGGCAGGCCTCTGGCTACGACAATATCTCTGTTTCTGCAATCAAGAATTCCTTTGAGTTAATTGCTGTGCCTCTTGTTAATATAATTAACTTATCTCTTGAGAAAGGAATTTTCCCTGATAAATTAAAAGTTGCTAAAGTTATTCCTATTTATAAATGTGACTCTCCCAATACCCTCTCTAACTACAGACCCATTTCACTACTTCCCATTTTTTCAAAAATTGTTGAGCGAGTAATGCATAATCGTATTACTGAGTTCCTTGATCGCCTTAACATTCTGTATCCTCTTCAGTTCGGCTTCCGTAAACACTATTCTACTGATCTTTCCCTTACTTATCATATTAACAATATTGCTAATGCTATTGACCAAAACAAAATAACAGCTGGTGTTTTTCTAAACCTCTCAAAAGCTTTTGATACCCTAGACCATAATATCTTATTCCATAAACTGACAAATTTGGGAATCCGAGGTCCTGCTCTGCAGTGGATAAAAAGCTATTTTGAAAATAGATATCAATTTGTTCAATTTGGAGACACATGTTCCATTAGGCAACTTATTAAGTGCGGGGCCGCGCAAGGGTCAATCCTTGGACCGTTGTTCTTCGTTATTTACATAAATGATCTTCCAAATGCACTCCAATCGGCAGAAGCAATGCTTTTTGCCGACGACACTAGCATTTTCTTTTCTAACGAAGATCCAAATGAAATTGTCAATACAATGAATAGGGAGCTTGTGGGCGTTGACATTTGGATGAAAGCGAACAAGCTTTCTGTTAACTCTAAAAAAACCTATTACACCTTTTTCAAGCCGAGACAGAAGTCAATGGGTCCCACTCCTTGCGTGTAGAACCCGCAGCGCCTTTCGCCTTTCGCCTACTCAGCAGAACGCCGGAAGGAAGTCAAGCGCTATGGAGTGCTGTTTACATGTATGGCTTCTCGAGCCGTACACCTCGAGGTAGCCGACACCCTTGAAACCGATTCTTTCATATGCGCACTACGCAGGTTCATCTGCCGAAGGGGACCTATCCGCCAACTGCGCAGCGACCAAGGGACAAACTTTGTTGGCGCCAAGAAAGAGCTGAAGGTGGCGCTTCAGGAACTTGACGATGAGAAGATCGGCAAAGAGCTCCAACGACATGATTGCGATTGGTTCTCTTTCAAAATGAATGTTCCCTCGGCAAGCCACATGGGCGGCGTATGGGAGCGCCAGATACCATCGGTGCGCAACGTTTTAAGCACACTGCTCGACCAGAATGCTACGCAGCTTAACAACGAAGCGCTTCGGACATTTTTGTGCGAAGCGGAGGCGATAGTCAACAGCAGACCTCTCACAGTGGACACGCTCAACGACCCGAAGTCGCTAGCTCCCTTGACGCCTAACCATCTGCTGACGCTCAAAACGAAAGTGGTACTTCCTCCCCCAGGAGAGTTCCAAGATGCCGACCGCTATGCAAGAAAGCGATGGAGGCGAGTACAGCACCTCGCGAACGAGTTCTGGAGCAGATGGAGAAACGAATATCTCCTCACCCTCCAGCAACGACACAAGTGGACCAAGACCCGTCGCGACGCGTGCGTTGGTGACGTTGTCATCATCAAAGACGACGAGGGCCTCCCTCGGAACAAATGGCAGCTCGCGCGAGTAGCTGAGGTCTACCAGAGTGCCGATGGTCACGTACGAAAGGTAAAGTTGGCTCTCGCAGACGACTCGCTGGACGACAGCGGTAAGAGGATCAACCCCACGAGGTAACTGGAGCGTCCAGTACAGAAACTGGTCCTACTACAACCGTCGGAGACCTGGGGCCATCCCCGTCGAGGATTCACGAGGAGCCATCAGTATACAACATTACGATAAGTATAACTAGATATTATAGATAGTAAACCATGGACAATGATTACCTGGACTTTATTTAGTTGAAATGTAAACATTTCAGAGGAGCCATGTAACGGCAGCTAGCCGATTTCTCCAGTTTGATTGACATTTAATTATCTTTCGTTTGTCACACTGCTACGTGATTTGACACGGTTCCGCCCAAAACGGCATGTTCGCGAGTCCTATGAGTTAGTTGGTTTTGTTAGTGACAGACTTTAGTCGTTTCGTAGTTTGTCATATTAGGAAATTGGTTTTATCAAGAACTGGCAAGCGGGATTGTTATGTAAGAAATCTAATTATTATGTTAGTATTAGCTTTAGCGTTATTGGCTTTGCGCAATATTTTCGCCTAGTTTTTGCGTTGTATATCATAATGTAGCATTTTACTCTGGAATCTATGAATATCGCGCTTTAAGTATATGTATATATTAGTTTAGAATGTTCGTAAGATTACCTTTGATTAGGAACTGCAATAATTGCAAGTCTATTTTATAACGTTCGTATGAGTTCCTCTCACGATTCTAGTTCGTGATTTTGTTATCAATTGGAAATCGTTTCGCCCTTTACATGTATCGTGACTCGATTTGTACCGACATAATTTGTTCTTAGTTCAATTTGTTCATCGTAGACTAGAACCATGCTACGCCATTTGTGCAACGATATTCCAGTCTTAGCTATGTTTTTTCGTTGTTTTATGCTTTTAGATAGTTTTTCCTTAGATCACGTTATTAGATTGGAATGATCGCAATGTAATGCTTTTATCTTTAGTTAAAACACTTTGCATGTATTTGTATTTCAGTTTACGACTCTATCGACTCTGATTATGATAGTTAGCTGATATCGCAACCTTCGAATCGTCGAACCATTGTACTTTGACGTGGATTTCAATAAACCTTTTAAATCATTGGGAGCCTGTAATTTACACCCGTCCATTTTCGCCGGTGCGACAGTTCATTCAATTCGTTTCGTGATTGGGCTGCCGTAACACAATGTTAGGGTACAATAGTAATATATTTTATTATGTACAATGCAGAGCAAATTTTTATTAAAAATGATGCAAAATTACAGTTCTCATGGAATTATCTTGTTGCTTACAAGTACTGTACTGATTTTATGACTGTCTTCCCATTCCAATTTATTGTTCTATAGATCGGTGACATTGGCCCTCTGTTGCAACAGGAATATTTTCAGTGGGGATGATATCGGCGAGGTAAGCTTGGCTGACTGATCAGGTGCTGCCTTGGCCCTCTCTGGGCTGAGTTCGTTGTTGTCAGTGTTCTTTTCCCTGGCGGCCATGTTTGTTTCATGCCGATCTTCGAGGTTCAGGGAGTCCATTTTCGTGATCAGTCAACTCAAATCGTTTTTGTCCACATTCTTATTGCTCTGCATCAAAAAGGCAGCAATAATGCGAAAGGCAGAGGCAATTACAACCCTTCGCTTCCCGTCCTTGATGCTCCTGTCTAAAACTGGTTCGTCAATGGCCTCCGCGTTCACATCTTTATATTCCGACTTGAATCGTGACACCACAAATCGCCCTCTAAAATTTTGAACGTTGCACGTTGCCTCCGCAGATTTCAGGAGTCAATAAATACCATCTACGATGGTATTCGAAGGATGGTCTTCGATATTGTGAGGAAAAACCCGCTATACTTGCATAATTAATCCATCCCGGAGAAGTACTTCTGTAAACTAAGAGCGAGCGCGGGATAACGCTTGTGTCTCGTGGGTACTATTTTTAGGCGCCTATGTCAGTTTGGCATTCAGGCCCGGTCCCTTAAAGAAAACAGAGCTACATCAAAAACTGAAATAGTTCGGATTATCGTAGAGGACGCCAGCAAAGTATTGAGTGATTGTAGGCGTTAATAACCCATCTGATGATAGCTTTATTATCGGATTATGACGTCGATCATAGCAACCCTAGTGCACAAAAATCGAACTTCCGGAAAGGCTTTGGCTCGTTATGATTACACGGTAAAAGCTGTATTACACAGTGTATTACACTGTAGGAAACCGGTTACGAACCGGTTTTACGCGCACTTGAATGGCTTCCCGATCGTGTGCTAGTCAAATCACGTACGTTTTCTATTGAATATTGGAAAAAGATAAAGTTTTTTGTTCGTCGTATAATAAATAACTCATTAGATGTTTTTTCATGTAATACTGGCGGACATTTTACTCGTTGCTCGCATTTTTCATCACCCCTGCGGGGTTCGGAAAAATATGTCCACAACTCGTAAAATATCCACCCGTATTACATGAAAAAAACATCTAATAAGATATATATATACGATTTTTATTATTATATGCGCATGTGATTATATTTATGGATACTTGCGCTATATAAGGAATAAATATTATTATTATCGTTTTGTACACAATATGCCATGACGTCATCAGAGATAATTTATTCCCCGCAAACTTAGTATTCCCCGCAAAAAAAAAAAACAGGATAATTAGGTGCCTACTACTGACATGCCGAATCTGCAAGATACCATTTAAATGGGATAGCCAGCAATTCATGGTAGGGAATTTCCCAGCAAGAAACCTGCTCTTGAGTTTTTCCATCCTGTGTGCTGTGGCTTCAGTCAAGAAAGTGCTCCTGGTGCTGAAACATATGGGAGTGTTGGCCTACCAGTATCCAACGTATTATTATCATCAGCGACATCTGTTGGTTCCCGCCGCTGTCAAATATCGGTGTGGTTATCAGGACCGGGTCCTGGCAGACCTGAATGGGAAGGAAGCGGTGCTTGCAGGTGATGGCAGACATGACTCTATTGGCCACTAGGCAAAATTTGGGACTTATTCAATCTTTTGTTGTACAATGGGATATATCATACACATCGTTCTTATACAGGTAAGTATCTGTACAACAGCCAATCACATGCCCTTGTGTCGTAATGCTCGAGTGGGTTCCACGATGGATTAGCGAATGTTTTGATCGCATCCCATTATCTGATCGAGCAGAAGATGTCGCAAGAACAGTAGCCTTTCTGCGCGAGGTTAACATGGTGTCCAAAAATGGCTGGAAATTAGCCCAAAAATCAATTGCCCAAAGTAACACGCCTGAAACTTACCATTCCGGGGTTCCAGGATGTCTTTGCAAGTACAACCCTTTAATTTGAGTACGCCTGTGGAAAAAATGCTAAAATGCAAACATAATTTGAATTGATTTCAGGCACACTGATTTTATCCTACCTCAAGAACAAAGTGAATACAGACCTATTGCACATGGTGATCATATGTACACTTATCATAGGTGAAAACTTAGGCTAGTACTTTCCGATGCAATAAAAGAGGGTGACGGAGACAGGCTATACGATTTCTATAGATTTGCTCTCCTACTCTTGTATCTTGTCAAGCTAGCTTGAATGCAGTCTGAGAAGGCTGCCTACAATCTGATGTGGAACAGATTCTATAACAAGCACGGACTCAAAGATGGCAACATTCCCCTAGATCTTCGTATGGAACATATGAATAAAGTAGTCAAGACCATGTGGAAGTCACTGGGCTCAAACATAAATGAAGCTTCTGCAGAGAGAATTGCAAACACTGTCGAGCCACTTAATAATTGATTCCATTGACAAAGACTGTGGTCGCACATCCTCAATGGATTTCAAGGTAACCCCGAGGCTGCTGTCACCCAAGTCACTGCTGATTTAATGCAACTCAGAGCCTTCCAATATCAAAGTGGCAGATTGGGACACCCATAGCATTCATTCTAAATATTTTTCTGAGAAATTAATGCGAAGAAAGATGTACAGGCCATTATGAACATCTATTATGCTATAGAATCAATATGGTCTGCAAATTTTGTGAATATTCAAAATCAATCAAAATGAAAAAAAAAAAAATAAATTTGGTCATGCCTTCTAATAGCATTTCATATGATACTAAAATCTAAACAATAGGAATTCTTTGAAAGTTACAGTAGCCTGCCATGTTTTTCCTTTGCAATCACAAGGGAGACAGGTTTTTACATTAGTTTTTATTTACAAATTCCAAATGTTGTATGCTCTAAGAAGCAAGAGAGCTGCATTCTTTAGGAAGATTTATGTAGCTTTTTAAGTACACTGATTATGCTATGCAACAAATATTATTTGAAATATATTCTTGAACAAGATTTCTAATGTCATACCTGTAAGTTTAAATGGGTCTCGCAAGTTGAAAGTAGCCTGAAAAGGTCAGCTTTGTTCAGAAAACTCTCTTTTAGACTTCTATGCTAATCGATCTACGGATATAAGCTGACGGAGCATGCGCGGAAGAAACGTAGTCTGCACGCATAAATTACTGGTACTGGACTGGATTGGAACCGAACGGCGAACTCTCAATACTGACACAGGGCCACACACACACATAACTATTATAAACAAATTAAACTATAAACAACTAAAAGTAAAATTAAATTACAATAGATAAGAATTACCACAGAATCGAGCCAAATCCAATTGTTAACCTTCTAAATAATTTTCAGATTGATGATGACATGCTGCTAGAAGCAAGCTTATGTTTGGAAGAAAAAGAAAAAGAAAAAGAGAGAAGCAAAGGAGAAGCACAAAAAAGAAAAGAAAAAGAAAAGAGAAACGTAAAAATGCTCTCTGTATTAGACGGAACAACATAATGAAATAGGAAACAGAAACAAGCAGAAGATTTATATGTTACAACATGAATTAATTAATGCAAGGAGGCAATTAAGTGTGCTCACTGCACAAAAAACAAGAATTGATATGGCAATAGCCAATACTTTTAATAAAGGCTAAATTTGACTTCCAAAAAAACATTACAGTCTCCCATTAAATTCAAACCCTTAAATTTCAACAATCTTATATTTCAATAATCCTTGAGAATTCAACAATTGTATATTTCAAAACATAATAGCAGATAAATAAATAAATGTAACATGTTTATCATACAGAATTTTGGAACCTAATAGAACCAGGAGGTGGAATTAGCAAATCATAAGGTACTACAGTACTTACATTTCATGCAAAGATGGAAATAAAACTCAAATAGATTATATAGCCTCTTTATCTTAAAAGATCGTTAATATACCAATACATAACAGGTTTCGTTGCGGTGATGATAAGCACCAATGACATGCAGAATTTCCGGCAGGTTTCGGTGTAATACTAATAAGTATCGCGATTCACCCTGCCACTCTGTGTTGTTGTGAGCCGTCAATATTTTGTGGTATTGACGGCTCAAAAAGAGCTGGCGAAATTCAACTTTTTTCGCACGAATTTATGTTTCATTTCATTGTCAATAGTTAGAAATAACGTTTAGCTATATTTCTAGCAATATCTTATGGCAGAAAGAGATTTTTTTCGCCGAAAAAGATGGAAAATGTAAACAGAAAATGCTCGAGCTCGTGCGAAAAGCCCATGTGATTGCGTGAGATCGTGCGTAAATGTAATGAGAATTGAAATTTCAATCGACAATAAATAGCACTATTTCTTGCCATTTCCTCCAGAAAATCTTCAAGAATCGCGATACAATATTAATTACGATTTTGAGACGGCAATTCCACAAAATATTGACGGCGTTGGAAGAAAATATTTTCACGTATTGGGCTCCGTCGCTGCGCGACTCCGCCCAATACGTGAACATATTTTCTCCCAACTAGCCGTCAATATTTTGTGGAATTGCCGTCTCAAAATCGTAATTAGTATATAGCATCAATGACATGCAGTTATATGGGCATAATTTCCAGCAGACAATAAAAAAAATTCCCATTGATGAACTAGTGGTATGGGCATAATTTCCGATAGACAATATGGATAAAATTTCCACTTGATGCACTATAACTATTCCCAAACAGCCAGGTTATGTGTCTCTTCCTAACATACTATATATAGTGGCCGCATAATCTGAACAATCCATGTAGTAGAGAAGTATTAGCAGCAGGTTCCTTGTGGGCGGCATGTGTAAACGCACTAGTACACTCCTTGACGTAATGTTATAAATAATTCTGGCTCTCAGAAATGATAATAGATAATAGATGCGTGATGGATGTTGGAAGTCTGTATAAGCCATACAAACGAGGATGTTATAACACAATGGCCACATGTATACTCCTCGATATGTCCCCTCACATTTCAAGGCACATAGTTACATCCATACAACCTTGGTGTGTTGCATCCGGCCACGATTACAGTCCATCAACCCGCAGGGTTGTAAGGCAGGTAGCTTGCAAAACTTGCATACAAGAACATGTCCCTACAAAGAAAGAAAATATTACAGCAAGATGACTATATAACAATAACATCTCGAAGATTTAACAGTGACGTAATGTTATAAATAATTCTGGCTCTCAGAAATGATAATAGATAATAGATGCGTGATGGATGTTGGAAGTCTGTATAAGCCATACAAACGAGGATGTTATAACACAATGGCCACATGTATACTCCTCGATATGTCCCCTCACATTTCAAGGCACATAGTTACATCCATACAACCTTGGTGTGTTGCATCCGGCCACGATTACAGTCCATCAACCCGCAGGGTTGTAAGGCAGGTAGCTTGCAAAACTTGCATACAAGAACATGTCCCTACAAAGAAAGAAAATATTACAGCAAGATGACTATATAACAATAACATCTCGAAGATTTAACAGTGAAAATTCGGCAAATATTGGCAAAATATTGGCAAAATATACCTCAACACACACAATATATACACACCTTATCACGATAAGTATCACATAACATAACACCAAGGAATATAACACACACACGAGACTATAGGCATATAAAAGAAAGAAAATTCGGCAATAATTGGCAAAATATACCTCAACACACACAATATACACATCTAACACCTTATCACGATAAGTATCACATAACATAACACCAAAGAGTATAAGACACACACGAGACTATAGGCATATAAAAGCTTCAGGAACTGTGAAATATATTATCTACCAAGCAAATCGTCAGCCACCTGATTTACCTATAGCAGTTATTGCTCCGTTTGGCAACTATACTGGACCATCTTTTATGGAAACAGCCACATCGTGTGTACCCATATGTCCTAAAACTGCGTCAGCTTATTTGGCAGATGGAATCCATGAACGACAACAATTGCCTCTTAAACTTGCATGGGCAATTGCTATCCATAAAAGTGAAGGGTTAACTTTGCAAAAAACTTGGGTTAATAATGGAAAGAAAGAAACCACCTTAGGTGTTTCTTATGTTGGTTTAAGCAGAGTTAAGTCTTTGTCATCCAGTGCTATAGAGCCAATGACATATCAACGATTATCTTCTTTAACCCTTTCAGTCCCATAGCATTTTCCCTAATATTCCTATTTTATGAGGACAAACAGACACACCCCTGCCTATTTTTGCATATCAGTACCACGTTTCTGAGTTTCCTGTTTTTCATTGAGAGGGGGGCTGGGGCTTTTTGTAGAGCTTTGCCGCTGACCCATAATTTGCTTTCCAACGGCGGGAAGCTATCACACAGGTTAGACTTCTGATAAAACAGTCAAAAATACAACTAAAATTCCACTCAGAAGAGGCCATAGGACATCATTAAGTCTATTATGGACAATACACTTGTGCTGTGCTTCAAGTAAGAAGTATGGCTGAGGGGTTTCATTGACTTTTTCCACTGTTCTTCTGAGAGCTGTTGAAAAATTTTGGTGAAAGAAACCCTGGCTCCTCTCTAGTGGAATATTTTTGCCTCAGCACAGAGTTCGGTTGAATCTGTGTTTAAGACATAATAAGCAAGCAGCTGAGAGTATTTTTGCTTTTAATTGTCGCAGGGCAAAAATACTTATATAAATCTTTCGTCTAACCTGTCAATACAGGGGGAACCGCTGTGAAATTTCATTGGTTTACCACAGGTATCCCGAGCGCTAGGGTTTTGTGTTGCTTTGTTGTTCAGTCGCTTCAAAGTTCAAAGCGCCATATTTTCCTTGAATGTACACTTGCAGAGGAGAAACTTCAGGTCAGAGCTAAGGATTAAAGGTACTTTTAAGTTAAGTCTGTGGCTTGTTGATTGTGTTTGATTTAGTCTAGAAATTTACGCGAAAAAACGGCTCCTTGTGCTCAGTGTAGCGTGTGTTTTTGCATGTCAAAAATCGCGAGTTATTTTGTGAAATCAAGTGGTTGTTTCTGTGAGAAATCCGAGCCTCTGATCCACTTGTCTTCTCTGGTCAGTAGAAAAATCACTCTTCTACACAAATCACCAGAAATTTAGTGTCATTTTGCCGTGAGTTTTATGATAGACACTTTCAAGTTCCTGAGTGTACCAAAGGGCGGTTTTGACCGGTTTGGGATTGAAAGGGTTAAAGTCAGCTTCAAGTATCGTATATGAGGAAAACCGACTTGATATGTTGGCACAGGCAACCTGCAATGAATATCATGAATCAAATAGCACAGAGCTATAGAATACCCAAGCAGCTCACATGACTGCTGATGCCCCAACTCCCACAAAGGCACTGTAGCATACCAACAGGACAAAAGGTAGCTTTAATGGACTGTCAGAAAAACTTTAAGTTGTATTTAAGTTGGTTTAAGAAATCTTTAAGTCTTTTAAGATCTTTACATTTTTTAAGAGATAAACTAACAGTCAAGTTAGGATTCGAGTTAGGATTCAAGTTAGGATTCCAGCTGTTGGATTGCAGTTACAGTCGCGTTTTCCATAGCCTGTGTACATCCGCTAATAATCCTCTTGTAGGTTAGTAGCGGATGTACACAGGCTACGTTTTTCAAAGACGGAATAACCTAATTTCATTTCATTACCTCAGTTTGCTTAGTCCCAAGGGTGACATCTTAATAAATGGGAAAATTATCGGAAACTGTCGGCTTAAATGACCTTTATATATGATCGTGAACCATATAAGGCATGTTGTAAAACATGGACTGGTAAAACATGGACTTAGAAAACATGGACTGAAAAAACATGGACTGGTAAAACATGGACTGAGAAAACATGGATTGAGAAAACATGGACTGAGAAAACATGTACTTTTTTTTTCCTTACAATTAAAGTTATTTCCTGAGCGATTTTAGTCATATTTAACTTAAGGTTACGGACTACCTACGTGATAATTACGGACTACCTTCGTGGTAATTTTAAAAAGAGACTCCTATAGGAGTGTGACTACAAAGCATTTGCAAATTACTCACGACAGTCATCGAAATCTTCTATAATAGCGTTGACAAACATAACAGGAAATGATGTAGTATGGAAAGTATTTTCCAAACATGAAGCCCGCTAGAAAGCAGGCACACGCTCATAAAACCAGCACTCTGGTGTTGCTTTAAAATATCAGCAATCGCTCATGCATTATTCTGTGCTTCTTTGGATGAAGTTCTGGAAAACTGTCATCAGGTTCCTCGCATTGTTAAATGTCGCTGATAGCTGGCAAACTGCTTGAGCGTTACTCATTGACCTTATTGTTTACCACCGAGGTTGACACTTGATACGACGATTAAGTTTCAATCAAAAGTCGTCACATCGAGCCCAAGTGCAGTGTGGTTTACTCAAGACTATGAGGCCATCAAACTTAGTTGTCGAGCCAAAACTACTTTCCATTGCTATTTGTATTCTTTGCAGCGTCAAAATAGTAACTTAATCTACATGTATTCAATAATGACACCAGTTGCTTTGACAATTTTGACACATAAATCAGGCCATTTCAAATGGTGTTAGCATCATGCAGGCAGCAGCGTTAAACAATGTGAATGCCTTGCCGCCGGGCACGGTCTTGTGACGGTCAGTCAATGTTTTCTCAGTCCATGTTTTCCCAGTCCATTTTTTCCAGTCCATGTTTTCTCAGTCCATGTTTTCTCAGTCCATGTTTTCTCAGTCCAGTCCATGTTTTACCAGTCCATGTTTTACAACATGCCACCATATAAAGGGCTCGCCGGAAAAAGCATAATCGAACCAAGTTTAACCACACCAATTTACCTCATAACAGTTTCCAAAGAGAGGGGAAACGGAAAATGAGGCCATAATAATCGCATTGCCGAACACCGGGCGAGAGCAACCTTTGAAATAGTTGTATATATATATACAGAGGCGGATCCAGGATTTTTCAAGGGGGGGTCCGTTTTTTCACTTTTCCCAAGATGCAACAGTATGATTACGTAGATACCCGCGCACGGTCTGGGTGCTATAGGCATGTTTATTTTGAATATTAAGGTAATTATGACTGGAAGAGTTACGTGACTTACTGCGTGTCAACATGTCAAGAGGGTTTTGGCTGTGGTAGGCATATCTTGAGCCCTCCTAAAAAAACGAAAACAAAAAACAAAAAACAGGCGAGCGGCTACTCAAACTCGAATCCCAGTAGAATCCTAACTTGAATCCCAACTCGAATCCTAACTCGAATCCTATCTCGAATCCCAACTCGAATCCTAACTCGAATCCTAACTCGAATCCTAACTCGAATCCCCAACTCGAAAGATAGGTATCCTCATTTTTTAAGAGTCGAATTAAATAAATGTAGGACATTAAGAATGTTTAAAAGGTGTCTTAAATTTATTAAACCTAGAATTCTGTCTTTAAATAATTTAAGTCACAATTAAAGTCTTCTTAAAGGCACGTAGCGCTGGTATTACATTTTCGTCGAACTATTTGCTTTAAGAACGTCTTAAGGTCAACTTAAATGTAGTAAAGCTGGTTCGTGATTTTTGTTTAAGGGTAATTAAGTCGTGGTTAAAAATACTACAGGTTATGCATCACTGGGACTATTGCAGGTTACCCAAGAAGAACTACACCAAAATAGATACTAAAATTACGCCTATTAATAAAAGATTTTACCGCTCCTGCCAGGCGGTAGTCGGTCATGGCGGCTGCGAAAATTTTCGCTCCGTGTATCCTCGTTCTTTGTGCGCTGTTCTTCGTTCCTAAACCCAACGTCTACTCCTGGAATAACAGCAAAACATCTCAGCTCCCCACAATATGGGGTTTTTCACCAAAGGAAATGGTTCTTCGCGTCGGATCAGAGGCATTTCTATCTCATGCCACTCGTTACCAATCCGCCATCTTGGCTTCACGTGGTCGCTCTTACACAGCCTTCAAGCTACTCTTGAGTAGCCTGCTCCTTCTAGGCGGCGATATTAGCATCAATCCAGGGCCTAATTGGAAGTTCCCGTGTAAAGGATGTGGGAAACCCGTTAAGTCCAACCAAAAAGGAATTTGTTGCGATGACTGTGACTTTTGGTACCATACCAAGTGTTGTGGTATGGGGGACGAAATGTACAACATCTTATCAAATTCATCCTGCACCTGGACCTGTCCCGATTGTGGCCTGCCTAACTTTGCTAGCTCCCTGTTTAGCTTGTCTACAAGTCTTCTAGGGTCTGGATCTGAGAACTATTTCTCACCATTAAGAAGCATATCTACTTCCACTCCTGTACGAAACCATACACGAAGCTCGCCCAGATCCAGACCCCCTACTCCTGTGCAAATTGTGCATCCTCTAAATTAAAGCTTGTCCTTGCTAACTGTGATGGAATTGCCGGAAAGTCATCTAACCCCGAATTTATAAGCTTCATTGCACACCACAAGCCAGATATTATTCTTGGATGTGAATCTAAACTGAATGGTGAGCCCAGCTATAGTGTGTTCCCACCTGATTATACAATCTTCCGCAAAGACAGGAATTCCTCAGGTGGCGGAGTATTTATTGGTGTCAAAGATGGTTATCCTTGTTACTCCTGGATGAGTAATATGTGAGTGATAGACTTGTTTATCACAATTAAATACAGGCGGCGGAAATTCCGATCCCCGCCCGTGCTAGGTGTATAAATAAGTGCTGTGGGTTAATAAACCACATACATGTTGATTACAAGCTGAAAAGCGGCAAAGCACATACTCCTGTATTTTTTTTTTTGAAAATGGCGAGTGAATTTGACTTCGATAGCTGGTGTGAATCGAGTGGCCTGAAAAAGGCAACGATCGATGTTCTGGTGGCGGAGGACCTCAATACTCTGGAAGCCCTGAAGTTGGTCCAAAGCGCTGACCTAGCCGAGCTTAAATTTACCCTCGGACAACGAAAATTGTTGGCGAAGGCTTCAGCGGCACTGCGGAGCGTGGCCGCAGGAGATATCAAAGTAAAGGAGGAGCCCCCAGTCACAACAACTAGTTTAGCAAAAGAGGGGGGGCTCGAGGAGTTTTAAAGAAGATCGAGGGTATTGGCATGGATGATCCATTGGTCAGTCTTGGAGCGACAGAGTCCGCACAATCGCCTCCGAGAATTGACAATGACCCACAAGTGTTCCTGGGAGGCAAAGCTACGGCAGGGCTAAAAACAGGTGAGAAGGCCCTTTTGATTCCTGATTTTGTAACCTCGAACTATTTGGCAACCGATAGCGAAATCGAACATGAATGGGGAATTCAGGCGGCACGGCGATCGTACTACGTGCCTCCAAAAGCAAGCCCAAATTAGATAATATCACACTATCAATGTGGGTCGCCGCAAACTCGCGGATAATGAACACGCTGATGAAAACAGGAAAACTGGGCGGTTCCGCGGTGGCGGACTATTTGGCATACACGGTCAAGGTAGCCGAATTGCTGGAGAATTACACACTTGCCTCGGTTTTGTTGTATGACAACGAATACAGGAAGTTACAGCACCAATTCGGGTTTAGGTGGGGCAGCGATTCTCAACACTTGCATACTAGATTCTTGAAACGGCGCGCAACTTATCCTAATTCGCAGCCACAAATGCAACCAAAGCCGACTAATCAGCGCAGTCGCCCGCCCAGCAATAATATTTGCAAACAATATAATTCTTTTGGAGGATGCCAGTGGCCTCAATGTCGCTTTCAGCACATTTGTCTAATCCCTAATTGTAACATGCAACACCCACAGTACGAACACACGCCGTCTTCTTCGGGCTCTGTCCCACAACAACAACGACAATGACTGTCAACACCAATGCATCCCTCGCCTTTAAACAAAGTGACTTGGGAGCGCGAATTACAACATGACTGTGACGCGGACTTTTTACTTGACGGCATAATGAATGGCTTTGAAATTATTCCTTCTGATAGTTGTTTGATTCCGGTGGAAGTGAAAAACTACCGCTCGGCAACCGCACCGGACATACGTGACAAAGTAGAGAAACAGATACTACTGGAGATTCAACAAGGCAACTACATTTTGACAGACGAAAAACCTACTATAGTAAGTGCCTTGGGGGCGATTCCAAAACCTAACAGCGACAAAATTAGATTAATACACGACTGTAGCAGACCTAGTAACGCTGGCAGCGTTAACTCTTATGCGGTAACGGAACACTTTTCCTACACAACAATTGATCACGCAATATCTCTAATCAAACCTAATGCCTATCTTGCAAAAGTTGACCTTTCAAGTGCCTATCGGCATGTCGGACTGCGACCCTCGCAGTATTCGGCAACTGGTTTGGCATGGCAATTTAGTAATAGTGACAACCTAACGTATATGTACGACTGCAAATTACCTTCCGGCGCTTCGGCGAGTCCTAATATTTTTCACAGGCTGACACAAGCGGTAACGCGCATGATGGCGAAACGAGGGTTCCCCTCTGTAATAGCTTATTTATTGGTGTCAAAGATGGTTATCCTTGTTACTCCCTGGATGAGTAATATATAGATTTAGCCACTGGCTAAAAGCGGAGCTCCCGGTTACATATTTGATATGTATACAGTATTTTCTTTGGTGTTTTGTTACAATAACATGCATAAAGGTATATGTACAAATAAGCTTGGCCTGTCCAAGTAAGGTAAAGAACCCCCTTCAGAAAAAATAGAAAAATAGGGTACTTACGTACCCCTCCCAATGGAAAGATTCTAACAAAAAACTTTAGTGCAATAAAGAGATAAGAAAATATTTGTCGTAAGTCTTTTTAATTGAAATCACAACACATGTACCATTTATTACATGTGCAGTGTATTTTTCCTAAAATTAATGTGTCATTCAAGATACCAATACCCACCATTTAATGTGAAGAGAAATTCAGAAATAAATGCCTGCCAATTTTAGTCTTTTATTCATACCTTGTAAAATGTATTGCAAATTCCACTGAACCAGAAGACCTTTTTTTCGGGGGGAGGGGGGAGGGAGGGAGGGAGGGAGGGGGAGGGGCTCAGAGGGGAGGGGCACCCTTGAACAAAATTGATTCTGTCTTGGCAAGTATTTAGTAATTATAACACATGGACGGCAGAGCTGAGCAGCCCCTTCAAGCAGCCCCTCCATTTTTCAGCAGATTTTCAATTTTTCATCTCCCCTGTCCCTCACCCACCCTGGATTCCAAAGGAAATAGCTGAGTATTTGTATGAAATTTACTCCACTGTAAATGTCCACAAGTCCTCTTTTTTGTCAGGTCTGTCCCAGTTTGGAACAGCCTTCCTCAATGCATTTTTCCAGACACCACTTCATTGCCTTTGTTTCCTAATCAAGCCTCCCTGGCAAGCTAATTTCGGTAATGGCAGTTCTACGACACCTGTATGTGATAACTATTCCCCCCCTAGAGTTGAATATTCAATTCATTATTCCATATTGATTTCATTATTCAATCCAAAAATGCAATTTTCAATTCAATATTGAATTTTTCTAAATCTAAATAATTACTCTGGGTGAACAATTTCTTATTCAGAAGTCAAAATTTTTGCACATTTAGCATTTTTAATATTCAATTGAAAAATGCATTTTTGGATTGAATAATGAAATCAATAATGGAATAATAAAAATTTTGTTGTTGTGCGCTGGCACATTGTCGTCAACCACCCATTGCCGGATTAGCTTGCTAGTGACAATTGATTAATTAAATTAAAGTTAAAGTTAAAGAAAATTGCTCTAGAATTTCGAATCCCTTCCTTATACTTCTGGAACCACACATTTTACGTGTTTCTGGCTACAGTCATTATTGAGTACATTCCACTGAGTGTGATGACTGCAGGGCCAGGGATGCCAGCTAATTCTCAGTGTTCCCTATACGAAACGCAAGCAAAGATGTTTTTGATTTCTTCGTTTATTAACATTATTATCATTTTTTGGAAGGAAAAATAAAACTAGCCACAGATACAAATGATTGAAGGTTGTTATTATTTAATTATATGCCAGCGCAAAATCCATTGTTATAGACTGTCGAAATTGGACAATTTCTGCATTTTATCATTCACTAATTAATAAATAACAGGACTCCATGCTTGTCCAATTTAGAAAAATAGATGATTCCTCAGAACTCCAAATGGACTCGGCCTGCGGTCTTGTCCAATTTTAGAGTTCCTCTGAAACATCCAATTTTTTCTTATTTGGACAGGGAGTCCTATATATACAAATGGTGAATTATCTATGAATTATCTGTGGTTGTCTTTTAACTGAAATATATTGCATCAAAAGACCCCAAACTTGAAAGGCCAAATATCATGAGGGAGATTGTACTTGTTCTAAGAAAACTAAATTCAATAAAATTGATCCCCTTAAACTAAGAACGTATGCACTTTGTGAGTTGTTCCCAGCAACTTCGGTTTTATTAAGTACTTTCAGGCCTGTCTTTTGCCACGTCGAATCTAAGGGACAGGTCATAAAGTACAGGGGGGTGGGCCGAAAAATCATACAACAGCAAGTAACTTTTCGTGCAAATTTCATGTTTGCGCTATTTTTGAACAGTATTCGCTTGAACTGGTAAATATCATACTTGCATCGCATTTGCCTCGAAGCGAAAGAGATTCAAATGCAGGATTTTCATATTGTTTGCATGTGTTTTCAAGCCCGCGAATTTAAACTTTGCAACATCAAGTGCGTTCGATGCAAAAACTCAGCAAATTTTACGTTTGCGCTATTTTTGAACAGTATTCGCTTGAACTGGTAAATATCATACTTGCATCGCAATTGTCTTGAAGCGAAAGAGATTCAAATGCAGCATTTTCAGATTGTTTTGCATGCGTTTTCAAGCCTACGAATGTTAACTTTGCAAACTCGGGTGCGTTCAATGCAAAAAGTGTGCAATTTCATGTTTGCGCTATTATTGAACAGTATTCGCTTGAATTGGTAAATATCATACTTGCATCGCATTTGCCTCGAAGCGAAAGAGATTCAAATGCAGGATGTTCATATTGTTTGCATGTGTTTTCAAGACCGCGAATTTCAACTTTGCAACATCAGGTGCGTTCAAAGCGAGCAGGATGATTTCTAGGATCTTACAAAAGAGATCGTACACATGCAGCGGGAACAAGCTGTCATGTTTGAAAGAGCACAACAGCGTTCAGAGGATATGCTCTAAAACCAGAGCTCGAACAGACGAGGCTAGACGAGGAGTCGAGGAGAAGGGATCAAGAGTTCTTTTTAAGAATGGCTCAAATTCTCAATAAGAAGGACTGATATATAGCTGATTCTTTATCAAAGGACATGTATTCCCGTGGACAAGTGTCATGGTAATTCTATCGTTTGGGCATGATTGTATAAATTTGATGCAAGCAACTATTAACTGAACCATTTTCATTTTTATTCAATTAAGAATTTGCTTTTTGCGATATAATGTAAAAATCATAGGCAGGCACGTTCAAAATCCATGTGTTTATAATACGTTTTCCCTCGCTGTAGGTTGCGCATGAGACGATAGGATTATTATTTTCGATTTGCTGCATGATAAGTTGTGTTAAAAACAGAAAACATGAACTAAAGTTTTTGCAAAAATATAAAATTAGAATCCATTCCTATAAATGTACGTGAATCATATACATCAATTAAATTCGTATTTATAGAGAATTTAGAAGTGCTTGTCGAACTTGCTCTGCTCTCGGATCATTTACGGGGCCAATCCCAACGTAGAGACGTCTTGCCCGCATGTAACCTCGTTTATTCGCATGTAAATTTCATCTTCATTAAACTCTTCCCCAGCTTCTTGGCAGAAATTGTGCAAAATACAGCAAGACAACACAATTTCAGAAACATTTTCGAATCGGCTGTCCAGTCTTTTCAGCAAAATCGTCCACCTTCCCTTTAAAATTCCAAATGCCCGTTCAACAGTTGATCGCGCAGATGAGAGTGTTCGGTTAAATCGCACTTTAGCAGCCGTTAGATGACCTGTATTTGGTCAAGGTTTCATTAGCCAAGGGTACAGCCTATATGCCCCGTCACCTAGCAAAAGTAGTACCAATTACGTCAATTTCTGGTTGTATTAATATTTCACGATTTTTGGCTTTTTGATTACTTATTCTTTTTAGATATTTTAAGTTTTATATTTCAACGGAAAAACCACAGCGAATAATGTTCTTTCAATTGTTGTAGTCGCCTTTTGTCTGTACCATGTGCACGCTGCCAACGACGTTGGTTACCTATATGCATGTTTTTTTTTTTTGAGATTTATGTTTTCTAGCTTCAATGACGTCATTAATGATTGTAGTAAATGAAGGACGAACCAATTGACGGACTCAACTCGTTGGTTACGCTGGATCAATTAACGGTCTAGCCGACAGTAAGATTAATAAAATTTAAAATAAGAAAAGTCGGCGTTACAACGTAGGTTTTAGTTGTAGTTTAGTACAATATCTCCGCCGGCCAAACCAGCCTTCTTCAGGTACTGTGAATACATAATGGCATGATAGGCTTATATATAAGGTGAAACGTGATAAAAATGATGATGATGATGACGTGTGTGATATTACACTAGATAAGAGATATAACAATAGAAAAATTAAAGGAAAATACAAAGAAAAAAAATACAATATAATCTAAAATGAAGTCTCATCTCGTCGATTCAATCCGTCAGGCAAAGGGGGAGCCAATTAAACCGGCCCTCAATTCCGACTACCACTCCCTCTGCTCCAAGGATCAAAAATTCTCGGCCAAATTGCTATTCGGCGACAACCTTGCAAAACAGGTTCGAGACGCCAAGGAGACAACTAAACTTGGCTATTAGTGGTTCAGGGTCGACTACGACCTTCAAAGGGCAACGCCGACAAGGTGCCTCGGATCAGGGCTCAAGGGGGAACTATGGCCGCCCAAATTCTTTTTTGGCGAGAGGCTTCCGGCCAAACAGACGGGGTCGGAACCCTTCCAATCGACCGCAGAAGACGGGAAATAATTTTACATGGTCTCAGCGCTTTAAAACTGAAGGTAAGCAACACTGGACACAACGACTTGATTGCAAAACTCACTTCTAAATGTGAGCGCTTTAGAGCCGGAGACGTCAGGCATTCTCTCGATATCTGGAGACAACTGACTTCTGATACGGAGATATTATCTACTGTAATGGGGCTAAAAATTGATTTCATTAGTGAGCCGCAGCAACACTTTGTGCATTCCAATTTCAGTGCTGATGATATCTTAGCTATTGATATAGAAATAATGAAATTACTCTCGAAAGGAGTAATCGAGCCCACCGGTCACGTGCAGGGAGACATTATCTCCGATATTTTTGTCCGTCCTAAGAAGGACGGCAGCCACCGCCTTATTTTGAATCTAAAAGAACTTAATAAATCTGCGGAAAAGTTCACTTCAAAATGGATACCCTACATACTCTGCTCAAGTTAGTAGAGAAGGACTGTTTCATGGCGTCGGTAGATCTGAATGACGCTTATTACTCAGTTCCCATTGTTAGAAATATTGGTGTTACTTTTGACAATTTTATAACAATGAATAAACACATGACGATGCATGCAAGTCTGCTTTCTTCCACTTGCACAAAACGCGAGGAGTATCAAAACAACAACTCAAAAACTTCAGCACGCCCAGAACTCTGCTGCGCGCATTCTTACTGGTACGAACTTTTAATGCCATACACTCCTGCACGCTCCTTGCGCTCCTAGGTGCAAACTTAACACATATTGGGAAAGGGCCTTCTCTTTTAGGGCTCCGAATCTTTGGAAACCCATCTTTTTAAGCAGTTTTTTGAACAATAATATTTATTTAAATGTATTCTTCTGTTATGCGTAATGAAATTAAATAAAGATATTTGTTATAGATTGTTTTTATTTTAGATATTTTGATCATTGTTTAATTATTTTAGCACATTGTGATTATTCTAGTAAACAATTTTTAATTGACACATTGTATTGTATTTTATATAAAATATTGTAAAGCACTATTGGATTTCATTAGAAATAGCGCTATAGAAATGCATTATTATTATTATTCAGTTGTTAATGCTTTAAAACTATATCTCCTCTTTAGGGAGTGGTCATTTTAACGGGGAGGCTAAAAATTTGTTAAAACAAATTGAAGCACCCTTAAGACTAGTTAAGGACGTTACGACCCTCGCGTCATCGTGAAATCGATGACAAAATTGTGCCTTCCCCCGGCCCGTAGCAAATTATTAGTCATCCCTTGTACTCTAGAGGATTAGGAGCTTCTCAAAGAGAGATTACAAAACGTCAAGCTTTGTGCCCCCCCCCCCCCTCCCTCGTGAAGATTATCGTTCTTTATAAGAAAAAGCAGTTTTTGATCGTATTGCTATTGAATCGAAATCAGTCAGATCTGGATTTTCAATATGACAGTCATAATTAAAGAAAATCAAATCCGTGACCAACGCACTACCACCATTGGCCAACTATTTTGAGTGAGAGAGGCAGCAGTGCAGAAGAAGCAAGACTTTGATCCAGTGGTATTGGCCAAAATAGTGCCTCCTTCTTTACAATCTGTAGACAAACACTGGCATTCATCAAGGGAAATAAGGTGCTATGATGTATAGAAAATAATAATAATAGTCTTTAGTGCCAAAAGATAAAATACATATCTTATGTTACAAGTATATAACATAAAAATCCCATTAGAAAGGCTAAAAAACAATAAATACACGCAATATACTTCCACTAGGTCTACCGGACCGATGCCCTTAGGTGAACTTCAAAGTTGAGATGTTTGGTCTTATGGAAGGTTGTTTCTGTTGTCCAATCCAGACATGGATTACCCGCATGATATAGAACTAAGACGGATCAAAGACCGAACATGCAACGCTCTGGAAAACGAATTAAAGCCGTTTTGGGACAGAAAAAACTACCTACATTTTCTAGCGAGATCACCCAGCTTCGGGCTTCCAACTGGCTTGAAATAGAAGAAGCGTTTGTCAGTTGCACCACGTTTGGCCAGGAGATCGTCCCGCAATATCAGAAACGACACAGCTGCTTAAGGTATGAGTATACCTTTGAGGGGTCTCGCGGGGAAAAAATTCGTATCGCGTCACAATTTACACCACAAACGTCGTTCATATATCATTTTAAAGCTAAAAGATTGGTCTATCTGATGAATACTTTTGTTTTCATTATATTGTACATGAACATATATTTTGCTAGCTCTAAAGAAAAAACGACTGACTTTCTTTAAAAAGTTCCATCTTCTTCCAATTAAATTGCACAGCTCCAAATATAAGCAAAAACTATTCTTTAGAAGGCGATCTAAAAAAAGGTGTGCGGGATTTTTGATTTTCCTTTTAAAACATATTTTATGCTAATTTTTGTGTTAACATTGCCAAAAATATCTGTTTTCAACCTTTTTTACGTGATATTTCCGCAAATATGTAAAATATCAATAATCCCGCACACCTTTTTCAGATCGCACTCTAAGGAATACATTTTGCAGAAATCTGGAGCTTTTAACATTAACTGTAGGTGGCAGGAACTCTTAAAAAGCAAAAATTGGTACTTTTCCTCTGAAGCACAAAATGACGAAAATGATCCATCAGATTACCGTTGCAAAGAAATATTCTGTTATATCCCCCTCTCATTAAGTCAGAGTACTGCAGTCAATCAGATGACTCAGATGCCAGCGGCAGCTGGTCTACAAGGAGGATCTACCCCGTTTAACGATGCCAACAACAGCTGCGCGTTTCTATCTGTCTTAGCAAGCGAATTTTCCTTGATCGGGAGTGGCATGGGTTCGGAGCAGATCAGCCATATGGTACTTACCTCACCAGTCGACTTCAACTGACATCATGATGTCATGAAATTATACGAAATGTTACGCTTACTCCATTCCGCGCTCCCATCAGACGCTGGACGCGCAGTATGAGTAACTTAGGTGATCGTGTCTGCATCAAGGGTATTCAGCAAGGAAGGGCGCGACCATCTCAAACGATCAATATCGTGCTTTCCCTATGCCGACGAGTCTGGCCAAATAGCGGTGTATTCTTGCGAGAAGTATATCTTCAATGTCGAGTGCCGCTATGGGCATTTATTCGTATTAGATGCCTATCTGATCAGTGAAAGATTGGGTGAGAACGGAAATGGTATCCTGAAAGTTTGTCCTGGTGACGATGCTGCCTCGGTCTCAGTATTTTGCACTTATTATAGTATATTATGATTTTTCTTTTCAGAACCGTTTCATTGTGGACCGTTCGTTATTTATTTTGATGATGAGGTACCGGTATTAACATTGAATTATTAATTATATTCATAGCGGAGTTTCAAGGACTAGTAAAGACAACTAACTGGAGTACCATGCTACAATTAATTATGCCCAGAAAGGATAGACAACTTGAAGAGAAAGCCGTGGAATACAAACAATGTCTTATTACATTTCCTAAAGTGAAAAGAATGGAGGCCCATCCACTTTACAATGTATTACCTAAAAAAGTAACTGAAATACAAACTTAGAAATAAGTCCGCAAGTAGGCCGAAGATTAACACGCAGCGCTTTATCAACACCTTTGTAAATCGCCTCACTTTTAAATGGAATTGAGCTTTTTAATAATATCTTAGCTTTATGAAAACATTTTCGATCAGTAAGATAAATTTACTAATTCAAATCATTTGAAACTTTTGTAGACTCGATCGCTTTTTCAAACTGGCTTCAGTCACTTCAGTGTGTCGACAATCTTAAAACTATACCTAAGCTTACTTTAGACTTGTAACACTGAACTGAATGAATTTTCTCTCATCTAGACATTTATATATTGTAATTTCTTTTTTTTAAGATTCGCTATTGCAGCAAAGCCTAATTTCAAGGGACTTTCGTTTTGAGATTCAGAAAATAAATTCCATCGCTTTCGCATTAGCGCGGCTTTCAAGCGTACGAAATCCACTATCAATTCTCTTAAATTTAGACTAAATTTTCTAAAAATGTCCGGTATGGGATTCAAAGAAAATCCTGACTCGGGAATTCCACGCTAAATTTCACTTGAAAAACCGATATCGCTCTCGTCGCTGTAAACAATGATGTCAGCTGGAATCGGCCTATTAGCTTAGTATAAACAGTATGAAAACCAAATGGCCATAACAGAAGTTTCTTTCTAAAAGCAGCTGTTGTATATCATTATCTTGTTAACGCGTGGCAGTCTATTACTGTTCACTGCCTTGAACAGTGTAGTGAATTTAATTACATGTACCTGTTTCCAGTCATGAGATTTGAGATATGGCCTTTTTATAAAAAAAGCAACATGGCTTCCAGCCATATCCTTGTGGTACAGAAATTTGCCCAGCACGCTTATCTGCAAATGTAAGCTGTTCTGGTGACATCCTAAATGGGGCTGGCGGGAGGCGCCCCTTACTTTTGTTAGATTTGGTACGGGTGCCAGTATTATCATTGTCTGCAATACAACAAAAGGGGTTTTACAGGTCAATATGTTTTGAAGTAGCAGGCTAAGTCTTGGAAGTAGGCAGCTGGGTTTGAGGGTTTCAAATGAACGAAGAAGGCTGTAAGGCCTGAGCCCTTGTGGGGGTACAGGTCAAGCATCCAGGAAATTTTCGTAGCAGAAAAGGTATTGTCCTGTGTTGCGAGGCAAGAATTGTCATATTCATGTTTGAGAACAAATTAATTGCCGGCAGCCAGCAATAAAAGTACACTGCGGTTCACAAACCTGCAGTCGTCTTCTACTGAAACCCTGTTTTTAACAATAAATCTACGTTTCTAAATAGGTGTTAAAACTCTGTGATAATGTGTTTCATTTTTCAACCTTGAACTTATGGCAAATGCAAAATTAAGTCATGCTTGTGAACAATGTAAATGGAGTTTACAAGGGGTAATTTTAATTTTCAGTCAGATCTACCATGTACCATGTTGATTTATAATATAGCTGCGGTATAAAGCTCTCTCTCTCTATCTATTTCACTGATCAAGTAATGTCACCTGCTATATCATAAAAGAATTAGATCACATACTTTTTATGACTTAGAGCACTTGTGATGTTGGGGGACATTCGAAACATTTTAAAATCACTCGCCTGTGGTTCATGATTATACAATGTTCTTGTGTCTCTCCGAGCATCGTGTCAAGTCAAGTAAGAATGAATTTAACTCGATGAGATGGAGAGAGAAAAGAAATGAACGACTTCACTATCAGTATTGGTAAGCACTAAGTTTGAACTCGCTTTCTGTTATTACTTTTAGTTCTCAAGTTTCTTGAATTCCCATGAAATTTTTACTTTACATGTAGCTTTTATCTTTTGCTGCTATTTTGACTCCCTTAAGTTCTCGTTTTCTCCGGATAGACTCGAACTTTGGCTCTGTTTGCTTTTGTAAACAGGTCATTTCTGATATTCAGGCCTTTATTTTCCTCTTGTCACAAGTTAGATTTGTGTTATAGTGTCATGTATTCCTTGTTGTGAATTTCGCTGAAAATCTTTTGAATTTGTGTTATTTCAAGGAGATGAATGCTTGTCAGTCGTGAACTGCGAGCGGGCATTAAGAATTCCATAATGCCCATGGGCATTACGGATAGTTACGCCCGCTCGTTAGCCAATCAGAGCGCGCGTACTATCGTTGCCATATAATAAATGACTTTATCGGCAAATAGAACACTTGTGATGTTAGGAGAGACATTTGAAAGGTTCTAAAATCACTCGCTGGGGGGAGAACCATTACTTTATTGGTATAATAGCAGCGGCGTAGCCAGGAATTTCTGAAAAGGGGGGGGGGGGGGGGGGGAGCATAGATTTGGACCAATCAGAGCGCATGTTACCTATATTGTAGCTATTATAATAACAGATAAAAGTACCTTCAATGATCCAGGATGTTGGAAATCTGTTAAGGTTTTTTCTGTGGTCCTCACTTTCTGGCTATCCCCTCTACCAGTGATTAGATCAAAGAATGCCACAACAACATTTTTAAGGTCGTGCATCACATCTGGGAAAACATTGCCTTGGTCTGTTGTGGGTTGGAATGAGCATAAAACAGTTAACGCCCTTTGAACCAGAGTCCCACCATCCAAGCTAGGGCGATGGCCAGCTTTGCATGCAGCCGGGATATTGGTTGAGACATAGGCATACAAATGGCCCGGTACCTTTCTACTGTCATGGCAACAAGAGACCCGGTGGACGCCGAAATGTTCATGATCTGCAACGCTAAAGGTACACAAACAGAGTTTTGTTACGGACGAACGTTGGTAAAAGAAATGCGCACATACAGGGAAATCAGATTCGCCCCGATTCGAAGTTCATTTTAGGCAAATACAAGATAGCTGTACGAGACTTTCATGATGTTGGCTGCCTGGGTTTTATTTTAGCTCTGTCATGGCCTACAGCACTCCAGAGGATATCCTCATTTAAGATGCCAAATAAACAACCTTATCCAGGGAAGGCACATGCATTCCTGAGAAAAAAGTAAACAATAAAATGACTAAGGTTTTGAAATACTGTAGATCACGGTATATAAAAATTTTTACAATTTTGTTTAGTTGCAAAAGTTATGAAATTTTTAATTTCGAAGGTCAAATAATTTTATAGCATTTTCCACTCTAAATATTAAAAAGTTTCATAACTTTTGAACCAAACAAAATTTAAAAAAATTCAGACACGGTTTTTGAGAAACACAAACACTATAAGGAATAAAACAATGAGTTACTTGGGAGTCAAGGCACAAAATAGTACACTTGCAAAGGAGGAAAATGAGTTGGCCACTGAATACTGGAATTTAAGACAGCACTGCTTAATTTTTGGGACTTGAAAAGTGCCTGCTTAATAACGGTACCACTGTACTTACAAAAAATGATTTCCATTGATGTGTTTTGGCAAAGAGCATGTTGCAATGAGTAGTATATCAGGGGTTTTTTTGAGACGTTTGTAAACCGGAACGCATACTAATTTTTTAAACAGGAACGCATACTAATTTTTTAAACAGGCATGTATTTTTTAAACAGGCATTTGCATTTTTTAAACCGGTAATCCTTCAGTAAACACAGCGACGCGCGCATAAAACTACATTACAATAAAAACCGAACGAGTGTGTAGGAGATATCACTTCTTAACAGAAAAGAATCAATACTGCTATTACTCGTAAACTTTGAAGAAAATGGAACCCTTCGTGATAGATGAAGTAGATGAAGTTGAAGGAAAACGAGCACATAGTTTATTGAAAAAGGTGTTTAACCAAGTTTACGCGGATTTGAGTCGGGATGAAGTGTGCAAAGAATTAATGAGGCAATGCAACGGCTGTGAAGTGAACCATCCAAGTCAAGATCAACACGACTGTTTGACACTAGAGGAAATGGAGTGTTGGAGTTTATTCTACGACAAAGCTAAACTTGAAGTCGATACGAACCGTGTCTTGGACACAGCACAGGACGTCTGTCGAAGATTAAACATAACCCCCATAACTCGTGGCAAAGTTATCTAACAGAAGTTTATAAACAACCATGGACAAGCGCGTATTTGTGGTACACTGATTTAGAACATTTGTATTATGAGCCCGACACGGCGAAAAAAGTAGCCTTAAATCTTTCTGGTAAATAACCAACAATCGTCAACGAAAGAGGAAAAGAAAGTTGCATTCAATAACAGACTGTAAAAGATTGTCAATGAAATGTAAACAAACTCATGTAAAAGTGTATTTTGTTTTAAATTCAATAAACCATTTATTACGAAATCAGTATTGCGTCGATGGTTGAGTTATCAACATGGGTATAGTTTTCTCGATGAAAATGTACTTATTACGCACTTTAGCCTGTAAAGTTGAATTTGATTTGATTTGGGAAGACTTGAAAAGGGAATTGAGTTCAAGAATCGATCGGATTAGTCAGCTTGAAAGTCTTTGTCAAGAGATGAATCCAAACAAGAACCTTGGACGCTTATTAGCATTTTTACGGTTGGGTGAAGAGCTAGAATTATCCAGCGAGGAATGGACTAAAGTGTATAGGATGTTGCGAGAATAAAACGTGAAACCAAACTGTTTCATGTTCATTCTGTCAGTCTTATTCAAACTGTAAACAGCTCCATTACTTGGAGATGGGTTGTTTTCCTACATCATTTCCTATCTCCCTAAAGCGTATATTCAGTCGGCTAAGGTGTATATTTGCTTGTTGCGGAGGTACTATTGTAGTTGAGCATTCAGAGTTTACCGATGGAGCAACAACTAGACAAGATTTACTATTCTCCAAAAGTGGGGCAAGTTTTTCGGGTGTGGAAGCTGTTTTCCGTGCAGCAAAAAGGAAAGGACTAAAGAAAATAACAAGAAAGCAAGTACTTGATTATCTCAAACGACAGGAAACGTATACAATTCACCGTCCGGTCAGGAAAAACTTTCCACGAAACAAAGTGATTGTCGGCGGAAAAAATGTGCAGATGCAAGCGGATTTGGTTGATGTCTCTTCACTGAGTCGTTTCAACAAAGGTTACCGTTATCTTCTCACGTGTATTGACGTGTTTAGTAAATACGCTTACGTGGTACCTCTGAAAACCAAAACGGGAAAAGAGATCACCGAAGCTTTCAAAAAGATTTTTATCCCTGGTCACATTCCCAAGATTCTCCAATGTGACAAAGGATCCGAGTTTCTAAACAAGACCTTTCAAGACTACCTGAAGAAACTTAACGTCCGTTTCTTTACTACAAACAGCGAAACAAAAGCGTCGGTAGTTGAACGTTTTAACAGAACACTGAAAGAAAAGATGTGGAAATATTTTACCTACAAAAACACGCATGTATATGTCGATGTTTTACCGGACTTGATAGAATCGTACAACCATGCCTTTCACCGAAGTATTCAAATGCAACCGGCTCAAGTCAACAAGAGCAACGAAGATCAAGTGTGGAACACGCTATACGGGAAAATGTCAAACACACCCGTCCGTTTTAAATTTCAGATAGGCGATAAGGTTAGGATAAGCAAAGCCAAGAACATTTTTGATAAAGGTTACAAAGGAAACTGGAGTCGAGAAATATTTGTTGTTTCAGAACGACTTCCTAGACGCCCTCCTGTTTATAGGCTAGTCGACCTGCAAAACACGAAAATCGAAGGGACGTTCTATGGACAAGAGATACAGTCCGTTGTTAAAACAGACGATGTATACAAAATAGAAAAGATAGTAGGAAAACGTAAAAGAAATGGAAAGGTTGAATACAAGGTACGCTGGTTAGGTTATTCTCCTTCCTTTGACAGTTTCGTGCCAGCTAGTGAAATAAAGCGATTATGAATAAACGTATATAATTCAACTTTTGTCCAGTGTTGTTGTCATTTATCTAAAGTCGGGATGGAGGTCACACAGTTCTATCTACATCTCCCCTCGAATAGCTGTATGGATATGTTTCCAGACAATACGTTGACACAATACCGTGTCAAGCTTTCTCATCCGATTAATCTTGGTGATATGGATTTTGAATGTGCAATTACGGAATTTTCCTTCCCTCATTCATGGAATAATGTGCGAGCAGATTTTTATAACCAGTTCTATATATTTAAAAAGGGTGTCAAACCTTTGGTATGTGAAATTTCCCTGGTCATTATCCATCTATGGAAAGTGTTATACAAGCGATGAATAAACAAGTAGAGAATGCAAGTAATGACTACAAGGAAAAAGTACGTTTATCGTATGACAAACTATCACGCCAGGTTACTCTACATATTGCAGATGACAATATTGAAGTTGCCTTTGCTAAGATGGCGGCGATTCTTGGATTTAATCCAGAGAAAAGGTACAAATCAACCGTATCAGGGGAACGGGAAGCAGATATCGAAAGTGGGTTCCATAATCTATACGTTTACTGTGACCTTGTTCAGCCACAATTCGTGGTGACGCCAAAGTACCGTTACTTAGGGTTATTCCCGTAGAAGGAAAAGATGGGGATCGAGTGACACGCACATTTGTGAGTCCACAGTACTTACCAGTCAGCAGAAAATTTATCGATTCAGTGGAAACGAATATATGCTTGGAATCATCGTCAAAAGTCCCATTCCGATCTGGACGAGTATTGGTAACACTACACTTTAGACGCGCGTCTTCTATTGTTTAACCATGGGTCGTTTAGCTGAGTTTTACAAGAATTACTACATTAACCAGGCACAGCAAAACGGTGGTAGCCTACCAGCGTTTCACGGAGCTGACATACAGAAAGGATATGGCCTTGGTCAGTGGCTAAGGGGACTGTTTAGAGCTGCTATTCCTAAAGCGAAAATGATAGGACAAGCTGCACTCAAAGAAGGGGTATCGCTCGCGAAAGACGCACTGAACGGAGAGGAAATCAATTTTAACAAGGTCGCGCAATCCGGAAAGCGAATGTATTCTGACGTCACTTCCCAGAATGCACCAAATCAGTCCGGAGAAGGAAAAAGGAAAAAGGCTACAAAACGTAAACGAACCAGGAAACCGCGTCAGTCGTCTTCAACCAAGAGACAGAAAACATCTCCTCGCACGGCGTATACGCTTTTGTCAAAATAGCAAGCAAGATGAATACTCAGGAATGTAGCAAGTCAGAATTAGATTTGTTTGCGGCACCTTTAATGCAGACCAATATCGAGCGCAGTCAATGGATCGAATACTTTCCCGTTTCTAATATAACGGACTCTGGTCCGCTGGAGTACAATTTATCGGGAAACGGTGAAGAGCTTGTAGACTTGAGAAACACGTGGATATACAACATTTGTAAAATAACCAAGGCTGATGGAAGTGCGCTTGAAGATGACGATGCTGTTGGTCCCGCAAACTTGTTTTTTCACGCGATGTTCAGCCAAGTTGATCTCACCATTAACGACAAGCTGGTTTCCTCGTCTACCAACACTAATCCCTACCGAGCTATGATTACATCGTTACTCACTTATGGTTTTGATGCAAAAACCAGTCAGCTTCAAGCAGAAATGTTATACAAAGATACTCCAGGAAAGCTCGATGAGACGAATCCCCTAGCTACAGCCGCAAATAGGAACGAGGGGTTGTACAAGCGGTACAATCTTACCAAGAACAGCGCTCACTTTGAGATGTTAGGTCCGTTACACTTAGATCTTTTTTCTCAAGACCGACTACTTCTAAACGGAGTTAATGTTCGTCTGAGACTGAACAGAGCCAAAAACGCCTTTTGTCTTCTATCATCAACGCAAGATGCTGACTACAAAGTTGTCATTGTTCACTCTAGTTTGTACGCTCGCAAAGTCAAGTTGTACGACGACACGTTTCTAGGAATAACGGCCGCACTTCAGCGCGCACCAGCGTTATACCCCCTTCGTCGTGTTGAATGCAAGGCACTCAGTATTCCGGCTGGAAACATGTCATTTTGTCCAGACGATGTGTTTCTAGGCTTTATTCCGAAAAGAATTGTGATAGGCTTTGTGGACAACAGAGCTTTTAACGGAAGTTACAGTCACAACCCATTTAACTTTCAACATTTCAACGTCAGTCAAGTTGCTGTCTACGTGAATGGAGAAGCTACACCGATGCTACCATTAAAGTTAAACTACAGTAAAAACCAGTACCTTGCTGGCTACATGAGTTTATTTAACGGCACAGGAACCATGTTTCATAACACTGGAAATCACATTGCTCTCAAAGACTATCCCCAGGGATATGCTTTATACTGCTTTGATCTAAGCGTAGACCACTCGAACGGCCCGCACATCTCTAGTATAAAACAAGGAAACCTTAGACTCGGAATTCAGTTTGCCGAGTCCTTGCCAGCTACCATCTCCTGTCTAATTTACAGTGAGTTCGACTCGGTTCTTTCGATCGACGCAAATCGCAATATTACCGTAAACTGGGGATAATGAACTCGCGTCAGATTGAAGCTGTACTGTCAAGAGATCGATATACAAAACCTTATTTTCAAGGAGTCTACCCTTCAGATGGATTGACTGGAAAAACGTTCAAGTTACCTGCTGCATTCGTCGCCAATAGCGATAAAAAGGGAGAGCCAGGAACCCATTGGTTAGCGTTTTTTATGTATAAAGACGCCGTTGGAACGGTCAAAGGAGAATTTTTTGATAGCTACGGATTACGACCGCACGTGTATTCTCAAGATTTCAAGTCGTTTCTGGATAATAACACAACGGAGTGGACTTTTAACACAAAAGCTCTTCAAGGAATTCGATCAAATGTCTGTGGACATTATTGCCTGTATTTTCTGTTGCTACGCAGTAGAGGAAAAACTTTGAAAAATATTGTAGGAAGATTTTCATCGAATAGTCAAAAAAATGATAATTATGTATTACAATTTATTACCAAGCATTACGGATTTGTATACCGTCGTTTACGCAACATTAATGTAACACACAACCATCAATTGTCTAGAAAGAAGAATAAATCACACCACGTAGTTTATTAACTCTTGTTTTATTTTATTTCAAACTTTTAAAACTTTAACCATCGTTGGCGAAGTTGTTTTTGAGGGTTTTTAGACTTTTGCCGTATAGGTCCTACAAGCGGCGTCTCGTTTGAAGGAGCTGGTGAAAAAACATCTGTTTCTTTCTGTACTGGTTCGTGGGAAGTGGTGGGTACGGGTGATTTGAGTTCTCTCATTGTTTGTCTCCTTTCTTGGTTGCGTACTAAATCTTCTGGGGCGTTCATTTTTACCAACGCTTTTGCAAAGGATTCCCAACCGACCGGATCATACCCTTTCTTTGTTCTCAGAAAATCACTGACTAGATCTACTATATGGGTTCCGTCCATAGGCGTGTTATCAAACAAGACTTGACCTTTATCATCCCAAGTGACGATATCAGGATGCTCTTTTATTTTTTCAATCATACGTTCTGCCCTTTTAGTCAACGAGCTTGGAAGATTTTTAAGAATTTCTTGTTCAATTTTATCCTTAGAAATGGTGGAAGGCTCTTTCGTTTTATCTTCACCACTTTCCAATCTAACTTTCAAGGGTTCTTCTTTCCTTTGTTTATAATATGTGAGGTAATTTTGGAGGGTCTGAATATGCTGTCTAACTTTTTCTTCGTTAGTCAATTCCTCACTTGTCAACGTGTCGTGCATTTCTTGATCTAACTCATTCAGCCTGTTGGTTAAAGGCGCTGTGCTGACTTTTTGTTTTCTTTCTAGTCTCTGTAATGTGTGTTCTGGGACAAGGACCATTTTCCTAGCGTGTTGCATTATAAAAAATTTTCCAAGATCTTAAGCACTGGTGGTAACAAAACAGTCAGTAAATTACCCCCTTTCTGGACCAACTCTTTGCGTTTCGAACTCACGGGTGTCTTTTTATCCACCAACTTTAAAAGAAGCTTTTTGTGTCGACAAAGCTTGCGTCGCTGTTGAGGGGTAACTGGTACGATTTCTTTAAGCGTGTTATAAACGCATTCACACAAGGTCTTGATAAGAGAATCGTCCGCTACTTTTAATATAGCTTTGACTTGGTGAGGTTTACTCTGAGATAACACCTTTAAGTGATGGTAGTTGTTTCTTGCTTGACGGCTCATCGTCAAATGAAGCAAACGCGAAAACCTCAATATATTTATACTCGTTTATACGCGTATTGGATCTCTCCAGGGAGAATATTGGTTCTCAGTCGATAATCCGTGAGACAGTCGTTTTTTAAATCGCACAATAGATACCATAAGGCTTTGCGGTCGCATCTTCAAAGGCGTCTTGCATGTATTTGGTGTTTCCTGGAAACATTTGACGTGCTAAATGACCAATTTGAGAACCGTCTCTTGGGTTTTTGAAGAGAAATATATAATTGGTATTCAAGCTTGCAGTGCGCATTTCTTTCCCTTGAAGAAACACATTTTGTACGATGAAAAAACAAGACAAATTTTTATGGTGGCAAGTTCTGTAGAATAATTGACTGAGTCTTGGGTCGTCTGCCAGGTGTAGTAAATCGTCAATTACGATACAATTGCGGATTGTAGGATCTAATTGAGATTCCAAATCGGCAGGGAACCCTTCTACAAACGTTATATTTGGAATATTTTGCTGCATCTCGTGATAAGCTGGTTGGTCTAAGGCGTAACACCAAATAATCTTTTCGGGGGCACCACGGATCACATTCTCACCCTCTTGTAAAAGTTTCTTAATCAGTTGGGTTTTGCCCGACTGACTGGGACCAGCAACGATCGCGCTAAAGGGATGTGATAGCCTAGTGTCCATAACTTCAAATGATCGCTTATAAGGAATGCAACAGGTTTTATAGCTCTAAATAGTCCAAGTGCTGACATGCTTTGTGTTATAATCTCGAGCAATCATAGTATTTTGTAATTTTGCTTCTTGTAACCAATACTTTCGTTGTGGGGGACATAATCCATGAACTTGACTTAGATGATTGGAAAGTTTCACTAAATATTTGGTTTGACAACCTGGAATCGGACAATTTTTACATTTCCGTCGCATGGTTATGGTTACGCTACCAGTGCGAGATCCAAATGACGGAAAACAGACTCAAACCCACCTCTATAACCCTTTCAGACAGGGACAGAAGGGACATAAGGGAAATAAGGGACAGATTTAGTTGATACACATGTCTTTATTGAATATATACACTACTTACATTTTTCTAGCAGACTCGTTTATATATTTACAATTTCTAGATATCTAGTGGGCACGTCGATACCCCATCAGCCATCACTTTGCGTTTCGGGTAAAAATACGAGAATCCGTTTCGCTCTTGAGTGTAAGTATACATAGCATTCTTAACAACACGAAATCCGCGATTCACACCTGAGCTTGACTGTTTGGTGCGCAACACATCCAGGTACCTTTCTTTTGTGATGTTGTTATTTCTCTTGTTAATCCCTTTACAAGAATATTTACAACTATCTTGTGAAAAGCAAATGTAGGTTTTGGAGCAAAGGGCTACTGCTCCATCTGATTCTGCCTCAAGTTTAAACAACCAGGTTGCCTCAGATCGTAGGCTGCGTGCTCTGGCGTATCATTTCTGGGAAACCACTTGTGCTTGTCAGCTTGGAATTGTTCTCGTAACTCGGGTCTGACCAAGCTTTCAAGTGATTCCCCAGAAATAGCAAAGTATAAACTATCAGTATCCGTTTCGATCATTTGGAAGTCACACCTGTCTAGGTACTTATCTAAGCATTCGTAATAAAACTCCAACATTCGAAGTTTCGCGTAGCCATAGACAAAGGCTCCAATCTACAAAAAGAATAATACAACCAATCAATTAATTCATGTTCAGCTTTTTATATATAGCCCTGTTATTAAAGTTAGACTGCATGTGAGTAGTGTTTTACCTGTAAGGGTAAGTTGAGTTTGATCTGGTTCTTGCATGATTCAACTTCGTACGAGTCGTCGGCGATTTCGTCCAGAGCACGGAAGTACGGGTTATTAACCAACTTCTCGGCGACTACACTTTCGCAGAATTGGACGTTACGATGGCGCTCCTGGTCGGTGATCGTTTTGCCGTAGCTCGAGTTACCCACCTAAAAGAAAACAACAAAATATTCTATAAATCTATGTTCCTTATTCGATAGGATCCCTGTGGAGTTGAAAGCATGATAGTTTTTTTTTTTTTTTTTTTTTTCGAAACTCACCAGTTTCATTGTATCGGCAATTATAGCCTTTTGTTTGTCTCTGTCTCCTTCCCTCCGTGCATTGCTTACACTTTCTCCGAACGTTTTGAAGCATGATTTTGGAGTGTATTCCACAACCTGATAGATGTGTGTTACCACAAGCCCTTGTTGGAGATACCACTTTAAGAGAGGAGTGATGAGTAGTATTTTCTTTCCATAGAAGCTAGAGATCAACGTGCGGCGGGGTCGTGGCATGATTCCTGTTAAAAATAATAATAGTGATACTATATTTAGTGCTGCATACTATACTATACCATACCATACTATACTATACTATACTATACTATACTATACTATACTATACTATACTATACTATACTATACTATACTATACTATACTATACTATACTATACTATACTATACTATACTATACTATACTATACTATACTATACTATACTATACTATACTATACTATAATAATAATAATAATAATAATAATAATAATAATAATAATAATAATAATAATAATAATAATAATAATAATACCGTTTTCTTCTGCAAAGGTTTGCATGTGTTCACCGATATCCCCTCTAGAGACTTCCACATTCTTGAAGATGGGGCAAAACTCGCTGAACTTTTCCTTGAGATGGTCAGGAACATGGATATCCACCTCAACAAAACCAAACAATTTCCCGTTGCGTACACACTCCAAGATCTTTTCATGGTTTAGCGTCTTTTTAAAATCGAGGGGTCGAGTATACTTTTCCCGGAGGAACCGTTTTACGTTTTCGTCTGTCTTCTTCTGAGCACGCCATTCACATTCCCACATCTTTAAGAGATAATAATAATAATAGTAATCATAATAATAATCACAACACATATTGTTCGTCTAGTGTCTCTTACCTCCACTAAGGTATGCCCCTCTTGACGAATGTACTCTGCGTTTGCCAACGTCGTTTCGAACAGTTCGGTCATCGGTTTGCCGACACGATCATTCAACGTTTTCCCTCGGTTCAGGTGACATGGGTGACCATGGTAGAAACATCCTAAATTAGAAATAATGAAAGCGAATAAGAATAAACTAATAGGACCACATAGGTAAAAACGATTACAACTCACCATGAAACTGGAATACCACTCCACCGTTCCCTGGGTACCATCCATCCACTGGTAACTTGCGCTGCCCAATGCGCTTCTCTGCTGCGTGTAGGCGATGACGAATATCGATATTTCGTTGCTGGGACTCGTAACTTAACCATTCCTCCGCCATTCGCAGGGAACTTTCTCTCTTGAAATCAGTCTCTTCTCTCCGGCGCGAGAACCATCCAGTGGGCATAGGCTTCATCATGGCTGACAAGTATAACGCATTCGCGTCATAGCCGACCACTTTCTGACAGACCTTTGCATCTTCTCCGTAATCCGTCGCTCTGATCTTTGTCTTGTCTTTCTCGTGATAGCGATGGAAGACGATCGAAGGCCCACCGACGATATTGCTCTTAATGGTCTTATACAAATCTTCGTTCTTTTTGTCGAACAAAGAATCTCGACCCCAGGCTGCAGCGTAGAGAATAGATAGTGTAATGTAATTCCTGGAATGGATATGGCTTGTTTAAGCATGTCGAGTTTCCGTTCTCTCCAGAATGCAACCATCTGCTCCAAAGCTTCGATCATGGGACCGGTGTCAAGGTTGTTGTACCAAACTAGAAAATCTCGAAAGGTTGACATGTTCTCTTCCTCCCAAACTTCCTGGCAGTATGCATACTCTTCGGCGGTGATGTTGGTATTTTTGAGAGCTGAATAGAAGGCCTCGTGGGGTGGTAAACTGGTGTTGTTCAGCTTGTCGAGACCGTCAAAGAACTCGTAGGGAAAATAACCCTTACGTTGTTCAATTCCATAGGCTTTGAGAAACTTGTCGTAGCTAAACCCTGGAGCTAGAAAATTAGTGACATCGAGAAAGTTCAGTAGATCAGTGGAAATGGACATAAACTGGTTATTCCTCTTGATTATCATGTTGGGAGGGTCCAATTCGAGTAACACGGGGACAAGAAATTGCTTGATAGCGTTGATGTCATAGCGACTTCCATTAAAAGAGATAACTGGAATTTGTTTTAGATACTTCTTCAAGCGGTCTCTGTATCTTTTCAACTCTGGTGGATTCTTCTTGTTGGATTTGCTTCTTACCCTGGATGGTCTCGTTTCTGGTCTCTCCACCGGATCGATTGCGTTTATGCGACGATAAAAACTCGGATCTTGGTCTACTAGCTCTTCATCATCATCATTCAAAAACTCCCGATCGTTTTCCGTTTCAGGCTCAATAAATTCGTCATCTTCGTCATCCGAATCCATTACATCGATTCCTTTAACTCTGTTATCACCCTCATCATCGTCACCCTCATCATCATCGTCGTCACTTTCCTCATCATCACTCTCTTCAACTTGATAACCTTGCAAGTGTAGCCTTTCGTCGATATCATCAAATACTGCACGGAACCTGTCTCTCATGATGCGATAACTCTCTTTACTTATTGAATGTAGATACAAAATCACATTTTTCACCAACTTTTGGGGATCTCCGTCACTCACGAAACACTTGGGTTCCGTAAAACCGTCGACATTACTTGCTATACTACAACTGGCTGGAATGTGTTTTGCTTGCCAGGTTAGTTTTTCCGCGTTTTTCGGTGTATCGGAACTATCAAAATAACACTCAAAATCATATGTGGCACGGAATGGGAAATATATTGAGATCTTGTGGGACGTCAATACAGCAAGCATCCAAGAGCTCAAAAATGGATTCTGGGGTGGTGTAAGTGCCTCCAGGAAACTTGAATCGTACACCTTCTTCACAGCTCGCTTCATGTCGCCGCAGTTTGTAGCTCGTCTTCCAAAACTTCCCACATCTAGAGCAGCAGTAAGACTTGGAATACAAAGCCATATCCTTTATATACGAGAAATGATTTTCGTAGAGATTCAGATGCATGGTACTTGGATAATTTTGGAAAGAACGGTAAACCAACTTGGCGCAGACCGGGGAAGAGCTACCATTATCATCAGGGTCAATTTGCTCTAATGAGTAGACCATGATATTGATTTCAAAGAGTTTTTCTACGTCCAGTAGGTCGGTGAGAAATACCCCTTGAAATCTTTCTGGATCAAATTCTCTGGCTTGACAAAACTGTCTTAAATAATAGTCGGCACCTCTCTCTGTCCGGTTCATATAGGCTCCCATGTGAACTGTCAAACATCGGAACAGACACTTGTTGTCGTCGTAGAGCGCGTGGGTAAAGGGGTGTTTGTGAAGAGGGAGAATCCCGTAGTTTCCTGTAATGTAGGCCGGCAGTTCACAGCTACTTCCAATTGGATGACTTTTGATCTTGTAAACATAGATGGTGAAATTTGGAACGGCAACTACTTTCCATTTTGACGAGGGACGCTGAAGTCGAACACACTCCAATAAATCAACATCCTCCACAGCACGTATCATCTCCTGTAGGTCGTCATCGTTTCGAATAAGGAAAGGGGACTGGAAGAGATTGGAATTGTTGCTTGAAGTGTGGAAGTAACGCACCTCCCCTGTCTCGTCTCGTCTCAGCACAAAGGCCAGGCTTAGATTAATCTTTGCTGCTGTTGTAAGTTCACGGAAGACTTGACGGAGACGCGCGACAACCTCCGCGTTGCCTTCCGTGTTGAACCGGAAATTATACCAGTCGAGGATAGGTCGATTTCTCTGGAATCTTGTACGGATCTGTGCCCAGTTTTCTACTAAAACGACTCTTGCTCTCTCAACTCGGCTGGTATAACTTGCGGGTCTTCAACCAGTTGTGCTGAAGGTTGCAAAGCATTCTGGGAAGGTGTTGGTTCTGGTGGATTCTGGGATGATTCTGAAGTATTCTGGGAAGGTGTTGGTTCTGGTGGATTCTCTTTGTTTCTTTTTTTCTGATTAGATGTTTCTAGGCCACTGGTTGAGGGTTGAGGGTGAGATGTTTCTCTGTGTAATTTTAAGTGACGTACGGTAGAAAACTTTGCTTGACATTCACCACAGGTAAATTCCCGCTCTGCTAGTTGCTTTTGTTTCTTTTTGTGAACCTTCATGTGCTTGGTCAAATCAGGTTTCGATGGTAATGACGCTTGACAGACCTGGCACACGTGAGGGCGATCGTGAATTTTGCGGTGATTATGGAGGGACGATTTTCTGTTGAATGTTTTGCCACACGTTTCACACACCCACGCTGAGGGAAGGTGAATAGCTCGGATATGTTCGTCGAGATTTTGTTTCTTATCATACGATTTCTCGCATCGACTACATTGATAACGCTTGCTACCAGTCTGTTAAAACAACAAAACTAAATATTGGTACTTTTTATGTGTCTCGAATATTAGAACTTATGTCATGTACCTTTGTTCCTCGACCTTCCATCAACTCTAGTTCATCCCCTGAGATGTTATCTTCAGCTATGAAATTCTCCTGGTCAATCTGGAAAATAGGAGACGTAAATAAATAACTTTATACAGTTGATGATCGAACTAATTTCAAATACTTACAAGAATATTAAATTCTGTTTCCCAGTCGTAATTCGAAAACATCTCATCAGGAATATCACTATCCAGTCGTAATCGTTTCGGAGAGGTCTGTGAGACATCAAAACATTATTAACTGAAAATGAAATGGATGCTAGCGATATATATAATATGTCTATTTATACCTCTTCCTCGTCAACCTCTTCGCGAGAACGCTTGCAAACAGATTCAATTCAGGCTCCCAGTCATAAGGTTGGAGTATTTCCTCTGGGATGTCATACTTTAACTGTTTCGCGGTAGTTGAATCTTTATCCCTTGACGATTTACGCTTACACGGAGGAGGATTTCTAACCGTAGCGGTAAAATAAGGAATCTCTCGGATAACAGGGGAATTGACCAAATCTTCACACATTTCCTAAACGAGAGAAAATAAGGAATACATATGAAATAATAGGCTAGAGGAATAGATTTTTTATGTGTAAAACTTACATATCCCTGGGAAACTGAGGTGACAATCTCAACTTACATATCCCTGGGAAACTGAGGTGACAATCTCAAATTCTTCAACACAATGCTGCTCTGGTAAAGTAACAGCCTAAAGAAAATAATAATAATACAATAAATATGGATTGAGTAAAGCTGTACCCAGAATGCATTGTGATTTAAAAAATCAAAGATAGGAAATGCTGGACTCCATTTGCTTTTAACAATGGATACCTATACATAGATTGAGCAAACACTTACATTTTTAAGTTGATTGTCAAGCGTCTCACACATCGATTTCATTTCCTCAACAGTTTTATCTACCGACTGTCCAAACTCTTCGTTTTCTTGCGATGATACCATTGGCTAAAAGAAACCGAACAATTGATTTCTGTTGGTTTTTTAAATGTCATAGCGTCTATGCGAACTCCTATAGAAACCGAACAACTGATTTTTGTTGGTTTTAACGTCATATAAAAGCCGAAACCACGCGGTTTTCACTCTCTTACCCTTGTTGCTGATCAGATTAACGGTAAGTCTTTTAGGCTACTTTACACTTTAAGCTTATTTTTAACCAGATATTAGTAATCATGTCTTATACCACGCAGCTGCTAAAGTCGAATTCGTTCTTTATCTCAAACGAAGCGAGAGAGCATATTTTCTCTCGTCATTTGAGAAAGGCGATCCCTGGCAAATCTCGCTTTACTATTAGTGAGGCGAGAATCATTACGTTGATCGAAGACGTTTACGAGTATGCAAAAACAACATACTCTGTAATAGATAAACGAAAAGGAGTGGTAGCGATTTCTAGTTTTGCCATAGGTAAAACTTTTAATTCTGTGGTGGGGTTTCTGAGTATAACGAACCTTGCATGGCTATATTAGTAGCCATGAAAGTAGATGATATAACCGATTCCTTATATATTGTAACGGCGTATCCAATAACGGAGGCTGTGTTTATAAAGCAATTAGAAAATGAACGCTTATAACTGTGAATTTAGTTGAAAATCATAAAGCGCATCACTGTTTGAAAATTATGCGAACTGAATTTGTTGGTAATTAATTGAGTAATGATGCATACGTTAATCTTGTAATTAGTTGTATTCACACTAGAGACGAGTTTCCCGTCTGAGACGAGTTTTCTCGTTTAGACAGATAACCAGCAAGTGTTTCTGAGCAGAATTGACATAAAGCAGGAACTTTTTCTGACGAGAAACTCGTCTCAGACGAGTTTTCCGTCTCTAGTGTGAATTACAGCTATTGTGTTTAGAATTTTACCTGATTTCGTAAGACAAATTGATCCATGAATTGATCTACATTGAAAGGCTGATTCTCGATTTCATCCTAAGAAGAAGCAAACAAAAAAGAAAAAAAAATTAACTTTTGTGGGAAGCACGGTTGACTCGGGTATCGGGTCTCTCACCGCTGTGAGCTAAGGAGCGGCTCGTATTGTGAGTTGAACTTTGTTCTACTGTGCTTCACGTCTTTCAGATGAGACAATAAACCGAGGTCTCGTCTTCTCCTTAAAATCTATTCTTCCAGTTGAAGGAGGGGACGTAAAAGAACCACTAAGCGACGTAATAAACCCTCTGGCAGTGACCACCCTTAGTGCCTGTGCATTTGTAGAATAGACTTGCTAGTCTTTTTTTTTGTTGTTGTTGTTGTTGTTGTTGTTATTTGTTACAGAACTTACCGCAGTTATATCGAACATCGACACTAAGCAGTCATCTGGACTAAACAAGTCTTCAGACGCTTGATTCGCGTGTAAATATTCATCCAACACAGAAAACTCTTGGTTTGTATCATCAAAGTTACAAAGATCGATGGATGTTGCAAGCTGGAATAAAACGGAGGTAACCCAAATTATTTTACAAAAAAGAATAACTATACGATACTGAAACAAAAGCAGAACTTACCAAATCACTTTCGAAAAATTGTTCCGCCATGCTAAAGAAGTTAGATGATTATGATACTACACAAGACTCGAGCAGTTGAGATGAAGTTTGTAATTCTAAAAACCGTTGACGATAATATATCCTAGCATACACGCGCGCATTTTCTTTACAAAAGCAATTTAATCCCTGAGCAAACATTTTCGGTTTCCAAAATCTAACCTTCTTTCGTCCAGGAATAAACAACGACTTTTAACATAACAAAAGATTTCAATAGAGTCAGCATAGGGACAGGAAACCTACAACCATTTGAAGATAACAGAACTTTTAATTTACAGTTTATAAAGTTTTTGATATATAAAACATGAACAATAAATATGTCTCTCGTTATAGTCTCTCGTACAATAGTTCAGAGAGATGATTCACACTCCTCGTCAAATAAACTGAACAGGGAGTTAGGCGTAGTTTGAAGCTCGCAAAGTTCTGTTATGTTGGTGGCAATTCTATTCGAAAAACGTCTGTAGAACTTCCGGACTTGTAAACACAGTAAAATGCATAAAAACACGACAGGAACAATCAAGCAACTTTGAAACAACCACAAATTACGGGACGCAAACGAACTAAATAACAAAATCGACGGAGTTTGAGTATAGCTGTGATGTGTAGAATGTTCGGTTAGTAGACTTTGTGTAGAAGCAGTGACAGAGTGGGGACTTGAAGTTGTATGTAGACTTGGCGTAGAAGCGGTGACAGAGTGTAGATTTGGAGTTGAATGGATTTGCTGTGTGGTCTTGTGGCAGAGTGACGAGCGAACATTTGAAAGATGCTGAATTTGTGAACAGTTTATCGGGTTTTCAGAGAGATCAATGGTTAGCCAGGCCAGGTGGTAAAAGAGTGTAGAGTTGACAGTTTTGATATGGTTGTGGCGAAGATTCAGGTACTTGTAATGGTGACATAAATTCCAGGAGAATGACGGTACTTGTGAAAGATCTTGGGATTGACAATTTATAATCGGTCGGATACAATAACACGATCGATGAGTGTGACAACAGGACGGAGCCGCGGGACTTGATATCAACAAGATGGAGAAAATAACTAAAAGAATCATGATTTTGAAGAGTTGATTTCAAGGAGATTGACTAAGTAGCGTTTCTTGAGAGAAGAAGGTGTAAAAGGGAGAGGGTTGTAATCTGATATATTTTTAACACACAGGAATGTTACTCAACAACAATTTATTAGACTCAAATTTCAAAGTTTTACAACAAATTTGCATACGAGTTAATATTTTCCAACAAGCGCTGTCACTTTACATATAATTTGTACACTATAAGTTCGCATTGTTTTTTTCCTTATGTTCCTCGCTTTTTAGAACTGTAGTCTTACAGTACTTGCAGATTCACTCGGAAACAACTCAACAGGGTTTGTAGAACATTCCCGTGTATCTTTAGAGTCTTTTCGTCTTTTCGGCGCTAAACCTCCTTCAATTGCATCTAGAAAGTGAATGTTCTTTTGAGCAGGAGTCTTTGATTGTTCAGTGTTTTCTTCGAAGTAATCAAGTTCGTTGTCTTTATTTAGACTTGAGTCGGCAATGATTGCTTCCATGGCTTGGCCTGTCTCCCAAAGTTCGTTAAGGTATTCCTTCAACATCTGTAGCTCCTCCATATTGAGGCAAATTCCCTTTTTCGTGGGAATTATAGGCTCCCCGTCACAATTCAGTTGAAACTCACGTATGTGGAATCGTACTTTTCCCTTAAACACACACGTAGACGCAAAATAATCCGCCTGATTTCTTTTTCCTAACTTGTAAAGCACTTCGCCATTTCTCGTGTGTAAAGCAGGGTTAGACATTGTTTTGCTTAGTGTTGAATATCTCGATTAGTTTAAGTATGACTTGTTATTAGAGTGAGAGTGAAGGAAAACCACGCGCTTAGAGTTTTTAAGGCCGAGAAATTATAAATAATTAACGATTAACGACACGCGTCGCTGTGTTTACTGAAGGATTACCGGTTTAAAAAATGCAAATGCCTGTTTAAAAAATACATGCCTGTTTAAAAAATTAGTATGCGTTCCGGTTTAAAAAATTAGTATGCGTTCCGGTTTAAAAAATTAGTATGCGTTCCGGTTTACAAACGTCTCAAAAAACCCCCTGATATACTACTGCAATGTGGCCTGTTGCGTGTCATATATGGATAAACATTCTTTAAAACAGACCAGAAAAATATATCCTTGTGCTCAGATCTAAACCTAACTCTCCTTTAATATCAGTTCTGCACCCTTGTTTATCAAGTCTACTGACTTTTGGTTTAAATATTCATTTCCATTAAGAAATAAATAGACCTGTGATTAAGCATTTTGTATTCGGGAAAAGGTGTTTTTATGGGGGAGGGGGGCTATAAGGAAACAAGGTGAGCAATACAAAGATGATAAAGACATACCTCGAAGGTCACACCACATATATCCTTGGAGGGCAGTTGGGCCATCAGCAGATAGCACTTTAGTAAGCCCAGGATATTCCAGAACAAAATTCAGAATCTCAATCCTGAATTCAAAAGCAGCTTTCTTGTAAGCATCATAGAACATTTCCCCGACAAGTCCAGGAGCTCATCAACAACAATCTCAAGATATGGATCAAGAGACTTTGGCTCACCTCCCTCGATTTGAGCAGGAACAATACCAACTAGCAACAAATTATTGTACTTGTTTCTAATGCTCTTGGAAAAGTTGAGCACACTAAACATTATTGGCCACATTGAATAATTCACGTTGTTGGAACTAAATGGATTAACCCCATCTGTGCAAAGTTGTAAAAGGATGCCTCTAGGTCTGTATTGGAAAAGCCACCTTTAGAGAAGGCTTCTTTCGCTGGTGAATCATGGACATCATTCATAGCTTCTCCATCATGCATGCCTTTGCAGATCTTTTGATATCTCACTTGCTGCTAACATCCTTTTAAGTCGAGGACCTAATGAGTAGTACAGAAACTTTCTTCTGCTGGTTTTGTTTTTGTTTTGATACCGGTTTTCTCCACAAGCAGGGCAAGTCTTAAATTTAGAATAATCATACCTTGCTGTTTTTCTATAAACAATACATTCATTAATGCAAACATCAAATGTTTCATTAGGCAAGAGAAAAGGTCTAATGAACTTGTACGCCTCCTCATAACTAGAGGGCATATTGTTAGGTTCAGGCAGCATCCCTTTGTACATCTTTAGTAGGTCGATCAAAGAACTTTTGCTTGCTGAAGGGTGCTTTGTAAACCAGAAAAAATGCCCTGCTAAAGCTTCCAGAACAGTTATAGAGGAATTGTCACATAAGAGCAACCCTATTGCATCGTCTCTGTTTCATTGCTGTTCTGTATAATCGAATTCTATTTCTGAATCTGAGCCAGAACTACAAGAGCTTTCTTCCATGTTTTCCGCATTATCATACACAATTTCCTCAAGTTCACAAATCGAAATCGAAATCGTCAGGATATCCAAGCGCATCACTTGAAGCTGAGTCCAAGTTGCCCACTCACGTCTTCCTGAACTTTCCCGTCACACTCACCGTCCGAGAAATCTACGGAACATTCACTTTCAGTAGAGCTATCATCATGCCCACCTCCATTCTCTGATTCGCCAACCTCACGTGAATGAACGCCATAAACTTTTATGTGTCGCCTAATAACTTTTGCTGCCAGCGGTTTGCTTTCATTGAACCGACATATATTACATGGGCAAGGTCTTCGAGACCTTTCTACAAACTTTCTTTGACTTAAACAAGCTTTTTTTCCGCTTATGCTGAAGAGATAAGGCATTTCTCCATGAATGTTGAAAATTTGCGGTGTTATAAGCAATCGATATTTTAAGACTCGCTCCCACGATAAAATTCCATTGGTTTCATGAAGTCGAGGCTGCGATCAAACATTAACTAAAACAAACAACGCAACCAACAATACAACGCACTTCAACGTTCGTTTCGAAATCGTAGTACTATAACGAGCTTTAACTTTTCAGCGAAGGTAGTTATTCAAGATGATTTTATGTTGTACATTTACTCAAGAAAGAGAAAGATGCAAGGAACCTTTCTACTGGATGATGATCAAGAGAACTAAGCTTGTTTCACTTTAAAACATGGGGGCGAACTGCGAGATTTCAACGAGTAATGTAGTGGACGTGGTATCTGCTGGACGGTAAGTAAAATCCATCTATTATTGGGAAAATACACTACAGAAACTGGGAAATACGTATTCGGATCTCCTATAAGCAATGTAAGCTTATTACTTAATGTTTGTCGTAAAAGTTGTTTCCTACTAATCGCTCGATCGAATGCCGAGTTCGCATGAAACCGTTCGCATAGCACGAGGTGACATTAGATAGTGACATATTAATTTTACTGTAGTTAATATTTAAGACTGTGCGATATAAATTGCTTCAGATCCTAAAAAGCGCGCCTTTCGTGTTGGTTTCGATATAGAGAAGGCTTCTGCCGTCTTAGCTTACAGTTCATAAGAACCGAAATTTATAGTCAAACCGCTATTTATAGTCAAACCGTCACGATCAAACCGCTGCTGGATGCTTACGTCGTTTCATCGAGCTATTCAATCAAATCCCAGAGCGAATGGGTAGCTTTCTCCAAAGTTAAGGAGCTCGACATATCAGAGATGACCGTCCCAGTTCCACCTACCGTTCTCGACAATGCACTCGACGATAGCAGTCCCTGAAGCTACCCCTCCTCAGACAGTCACGGAAGATGAACTGCTTCGACCCAGGGTCAAGAAAACTGCAGCCACAGCAGCTCAACAAACGTTCTCCGTAAGTCCGTGAACTGTGCTTTCATGTCGGAAAGCTCGAACTCACATCAATCATGTCTCTTTGTCATCAGTTCGCTCTCCGTGTCGCAGCCAGGCAATGTAAATCTCTGGGATAATCCGCCATTTCTCAAAGATGTTTCTCCGAAAACGCTTGACCGGTTGAGAGAAAGGTAATAACTTAAATTTAATGACATTTTTAGACAAACGCACGACTACCATGCATTAAGAGGTTTGCCGCTCTTATTATTGCTAGCTCAATTCTTCTTGCTTTATACAAACTTTCACGATCAATTCTCTGACTCAGGTATCTTGTTATTCCCTGTGACAATCGAAAACTCTAGAATTTTGCTAAGATTTTCAATGAAAATTATCATAGCAATATCGAACTGATTTCCCGCTCTTTTGCTGGCTCAATTATATCGATTCTTTAGCTTGACTATGATAAACTTTGCTTTATACAAACCTCCACAATAAATTCTCTGACTCGGGCATCTTGTTATTCCCTGTACCAATCGAAAACTCCGGAATTTTGTTAAGAATTTCAATGAAAACGATCATAGCAATATCGTTCTGATTTCCCGCTCTTTTGCTGGCTCAATTCGCATCGATTATTTAGCTCGACTAGGATAAACTTTGCTTTATACAAATCTTCACAATAAACTCTGACTCAGGTATCTTGTTATTCCCTGTGCCAATCGAAAACTCCAGAATTTTGATAATAATTTCGATGCAAATGATCAAAGCATATCCCAATGATTTTCCGCTCTTTTTGCTGGCTCAATTAGTATCGATTATTTATAGCTTGACTAGGATGAAAATTTGCCTTTTACAACAACCCCACAATGAGTCCTACTATGCCTAGTCGTGTTTCCTAGCTGCTGTTTGACCAAAAACTTGGTTTTTCTGGCCCCAGATGGGTTCGTTGGAACCCCCTCTCCTACGGGCCTTCTAGTTCTTGTATTTTGCTAATGTCAGAACCAAACAATGTTGTGATGAAAGCAGATTCTTGCCTGATGTTCATTAGAGTATTTCTAATTGACCAAGAATCAAGTGGTGATAAAAATGCTTTTCATTCCAGGTGGTGCAGCAGCTACCCCAACTTGAAGGGAGTAGAAAGCAACTTATCGCCAACCTATCGAAGCGCCTAATTTATAGGAGAAATCATCAAAAGAATAGCAAATTTTGGAGACGAGCAAAGAAGGTAAGCAAACTGGACCTTTGCTCTCATTAGCTAGCCTCAGCTAGCCCATTTCTTGATCGTACTATCAATTTTAGGCCAGCTGTATCTTCTTCTGGTTTGCATCAATTGCTATACTTACAGCCAAAATGCATATTTTTGATTAATTATTGAAATTATGAGGAAATATCAAGTGAAATTTATAGCACTGTACAGTCCAGAGACATAAGCTTTTGAAAAAAAGTCTGATCTTTATGGCGTATAGCTTGAGTCAATGGATTCATTTTACTGCCCAATAAAAAAAGATGCCAGGACAATCCTCAAGGTGGACTTGAATTGCAGATAAACAAGTACAAGGAATTGGCAACAGAACGCCCCAAGCCCCTGCAGAAGGATGTTGTAGATCTAGTGGAAGAAGGCTTAGAAAGTGAAAACACAGGATTTGCATTTAAGCCGTCGTAAGTTGAAATATTTTTTGCAAGGAGTAATGTATTCAAATTTTCAGGATAAAATTAGTTCATACATTCATTTATTTATTAAGTTTGTTAATTACTTATCGATTTTATATCTTTAGGGAAGAGCTCTTTCTAATGGATGGCAACGTAAAGTTAGCCAGGGCGACATATGACCGCTATTGAGCGAAAAATAGTAAGTATATATATTTTTACAGCATTTCTTTATTAAGAACTAGGTTAACTATTTGTTGTAGCCTGCAGTGCATCATGGCAATGTTTACAGTACAAGTGCTTATCAAGGGTCATGAATAGCACAGGGGATTAAACTGTGGTTCTATGTTTCAATTTTTGTGGCTGGTTTAAGGGTTCTACTATATGAATGCACCATAAGCTACAACAAATACTTAGGCCTCATACTAGGTGTGCAACCATGCATTTATGAAATAGGCTTATTGTTAAAAACATGAAAATACTGAAAGATTTCCTGTCAACCACAATGCAACCATGCACGTGCATGTTTTTAGTTTTATATCATAATATGAAAATTATCAAACATAATCTTCTTTCATTTCGGATGTGATTTTGAGTTGTCTTCATGAAATATTGACCATATTGATAAAAATTTAAGTCAGAGTACTGCAGTCAATCAGATGACAGCGGTAGCTGGTCTACAAAGAGGATCTACCCCATTTAACGATGCCACCAACAGCTGCGCGTTTCTATCTGTCTTAGCAAGCGAATTTTCCTTGACCGGGAGTGGCATGGGTTCGGAGCAGATCAGCCATATGGTACTTACCTCACCAGTCGACTTCAACAAACATCGTGATCTCATGAAATTATACGAAATTATAAGCTTACTCCATTCCGCGCTCCCATCAGTCGCTGAACTCGCAGTATGAGTAACTTAGGTGATCATGTCTGCATCAAGGGTATTCAGCAAGGAAGGGCGCGACCATCTCAAACGATCAATATCGTGCTTTCCCTATGTCGAAGAGTCTGGCCAAATAGCGGTGTATTCTTGCAAGAAGTATATCTTCACTGTCGAGTGCCGCTATGGCCATTTATTCGTATGCCCATCTGATCAGTAAAAGATTGTGAGGAAACGGAAATAGTATCATGAAAGTTCGTCCTGGTGAAGATGCTGCCTCGGTCTCATTATTTTGCACCTGTATTTGGAAGTGACTAGCTTCAAGTGGCGTCAAGCTATAGGTTTGTTTTTTCGGAACCGTTTCATTGTGGACCGTTATTTGTTTTATAATTATGAGGTCCCGGTATTAACATTGAATTAATAATTAATATTCATAATTACATGTACAGCAAAGCAGACAGTGGGCATCAACTGCCACAGGACAAAGCAGGGAATGGTGTACCGATAGACAGAGTAGCAGGTGAACAAATGAATGTCAATGATGACTGTGTTGACTTCAGTGTTAACAGGAAGGTGAGATTAAACATGTTTATGGTGAGAACAGCATGTGTTAACCTGGAAGCCAAAGCTTGTTTATGCATAAATCAAACGTAGCCGAAAGCCCTCTTACAATCTCAATTATGAAGCAAAGAAATTTTAACTCACACAATTAATTAGGTTGAGCAACTCCAATGATAAGCGGCCATTTTAATTGTCTGATCTTTTAAAATCCTATATCCCAACTAGAACACTACGTTCCTCGTCCAAGTCACTCCTTACTAGACCAAAATTCAACCTCAAGAATTATGGCCAAAGGGCATTCTCTTATAGAGCTCCCTCCATTTGGAACGCCCTACCGAGACATTAAATCGCTGAGCGTTTTCAAGTCAGTCATTTAAACATTACTATTTAGGCGCGGTTTTAACTGATTGGCAATATATATATAAATTAAAGTTTTTATTGATGTACAGTTTTTATTACACTTGAGCATTTTTATCTATTTTTTATTTACTTGTCCATTTTTACTATTTTGGGTTTACTGAATTTATTAATAGAACAATTATTGCAAAGCGCTATTGGATTTTAGTAGAAATGGCGCTATATCAAAATGTATTATTATTAATAATTATTAAATTATTATTATTTAATTTTTTATTATTATTATTAACCCCTCCAAAAAATGTATTTATCATAAACATGGGCCTTAAAAATGAAACAATTTCACTGATTTTTGTAGGGGAACGGAATGTCTGGCGTACAGGTACCACAATACAGGAGAGTACCAAGTGCAGTAATGGAAATCAGTGATGACTGTGACGAGAAAAATGTGACATTAAAAAGTTTGTTGCCCTCAACAAAATAATATTTATATATAAACAGTGTGCCTTATAAATGAAACACTTTCACTGCTTGTGTAAGGGAATCGAAGGTCTGATGGACCACAAGACAGGAGAGTAACAAGTGAAGTAATGGAAATCAACGAACAGATGGTAGAAACGCGATGATGGAAGGTCATTAGAGGGACTAAAGATACAGACGGGAAGTAGCAGAGAGTCTGTTTTATTTAACTCTTTCCGGTCGGCCCCTTTAAATATAGGTGGAATTCCACCTATGTTGTAAATACGCCGTAAAAATCTTGCGTTACACCCAATTAAGAAAAAACTTTGCATACAAAGTCCTGGGAACATTGACCAATCACACTGTGAAAAGAATTTTATTCGGAGCTATGATTGGCTAGATTTTAAGTTTAATTTTAATTTTTCTTGCAACGCGTGACCAATGTGCGTTCACGCGAAGGGTCATCCGAAAGTGAAATCATGGCTTCGCATTCAAAGCGCCCTAGAGGCATAAACTCTTTTAATTTTGACACAAATAGAAATGCAATGATTGACTTTATCCAAGAAAGTGATTATGAAAGTAGTTTGGAGGGCCTGAGCTCCGGGGAAGAGTCTGAACTAGACCAAGAACTTCAGGACTCAGGGAGTGAGTCGAGGTGAGTTGCGTGTTTGTTTACGCTTGATTTAGTCCACATCTGAATATTCGTACAAAATCCTTAGTTTCCGTTATTGTATCTCTATTTACATGTTATAAAGCAATTGTCATTGTTTTAAAGTTTATTTCAGAGGGCTACAATCGGCGTTATATGTTGTTTTGAGCGAAATAATTACTAGTTTTGTAGACTCTGTGAGACCCGCTTGATGCGATGCGGGATATCTCAAATTACAACGCGGTCTGTCAAATTGCTGACTTGTATCTCACTTCTCTTCTGATATTTTGAGCTCGAAAACAAATACAGGACTCACATTATATAAAAATAATGTAAACGAGCTTATTGTTAAACTTTTTCTGATTGCACTAGATCCCAAAAATGCGTATTTCTAGAGTTATCCTTGCTTCTAAAGTGATTATGAAATGCTACCTTGAAACCCAATGTTATTTGTGTATAACATTACAACTCTATCTTTGTTCTTTATAATTTCCCGGCAAAAATATAAGATGTTTGAAATTATCTAGTGAAATAATAAAATATAGTATCTTCCCCTTCTGTATTTGTTATTTCGATGCGTTTGGAATTGTTTAGGCCATCTAATAAGTATAGGTATAGAACAAAGCGGAGATCAATCTGAAACAGAGACGGAGGGAGAGAAACAAGGTCCTATTGAAATTCCACAAGAAACACAAAATGAGGGTGAGATAGATGGGTATGAGACACCTGAAAACAATGAAGATCACAACCAAGTTGAGAATGGTGCACCCGACGAAAGGCAGGGTGAAACTGGAATATCCATTGACCAAGATGACCTAACAGTGACAACTCCTCTCACTGGTGGGCAGTTTTATGGACAAAGGCAACAGCGGGTCGTGCGCACCCATGGCCAAGAAGAAAGGGTTCAACCAGCTGGAGGTGCGTGTGGAGAAGCAAGACGAGGAAGAAGAGCCATAGGAGCAAGGGCCAGAGGAGGTAGCGCCAGAGGAGGTAGCGCCAGAGGAGGTAGTGTCAGAGGAGCAAGGGCCAGAGGAGGTAGCGCCAGAGGAGGTAGTGTCAGAGGAGCAAGGGCCAGAGGAGGTAGTGTAAGAGGAGGTAGCGCCAGAGGACAGCAGATAGGAAATAGGATGGGCAGAGGTCCGCCGGCTGTAGTACTGCCTGAAAAAAGCTATGATGATCCCGACAATGGAAATAATCTTCCAGATTTCACACCTAACCGAGCACCAGGCTTACACCTCGAAAATATGGTAACCCGTAAAACAATGACTAAAGCAATTGATTTCTTTTTTCTTTTTTTTACAAGTACAATGATTTCTGACATTTGTAACCATACAAACACTTATGCATATGGTCATATCTTTACAGGCAGGAGGCAGTCCTACTCTCAGTCAGATGGAAGCTGGAAAGAAACTACTGAAGAGGAAATAAGGAAAATAATTGCTTTACAAATTTACTTTGGTCTTGTACGGGTTTCTTCTTTTGACAGGTATTGGAGTACAAAGTCGTTGTACCATGGTCTCTGGGCAAGAGCTATCATAGGAAGAGACCGCTTCAAGGCAATGATGGGTATGCTCCACATAGTTGACCCACTGACAGAGGAAAGAGCAAACAAATTACGTAAGGTAGAATCTTTCGTATCAGTTTTCAAAGAAAGATGCAAAATGTTGTATCAGCCCTACCAGAATATTGCTATTGATGAACGGATGGTAAAATCAAAACACAGGAGTGGCTTTAGGCAATACATAAAGGATAAACCAACAAAATGGGGTATCAAACTCTGGGTGTTGGCTGACAGTGCAAATGGCTACACCTATGACTTTGACAAATACATCGGGAGACATGCAGGTAGGACGGTAAGTGAGAACGGCCTTAGCTATGATGTGGTTATGAAGCTGATTCAGCCATTACTCAATCAAGGTTACAATCTTTATATTGACAATTTTTATACTTCTGTAAATTTGATGACTACGCTTTTCAATCAAGGTGTGCCCGCCACCGGAACAATCATAGAAAACCGAAGAGGGTTCCCACTAAAGAACGGAAAGGAATGGGCAAAGCGCAAAGAAAGAGGCAGCATGCGCTGGGAAAGAACAGGGCCTATTCTTGCGATGCAATGGAAGGATAATAAAGTTGTTTCTGTATTGTCTACTATTGACAATGCAAATAACTCCCTGCAGGTAAGTAGAAAACAAAAGACAAATAATGTTTGGCAGGAAGTACAAGCTAAACAGCCCTACTGTATCCACAGGTACAATCAGTACATGAATGCTGTGGATCGTTCTGACCAGATGCTAACATCAAATAATGTTCTCAGGAAATGTATGAATGGTGGAAAGTTTTATTTTTTCACATGATAGACATTGCTCTTGTTAACAGCTTCATCTTATTCAGAGAACACCAGGCTAAACACCCAGAGATAGAAGCTCTGAAGCGTCGCAATGACTATGACATCCTCTCTTTCCGAGAAGAGGTAGTCAGACAATTGTGCAACTTCAGTGATTTCGATGTGCCACCTGTAGATACCAGAGTAAAACCACCAGGTGAATTCGACTCTGATCATATCCCTGAACGCTCAAATGCAAGCAAACACTGTCAGGTATGTTACAATTTGGGTAAAGGCCAACTAAAAGTAAATACTTACTGTGATGCACCGCAATGTAAGGTTTACCTTCATATAACCCAAGAAAAGCCTTGTTTCAGAATATGGCACACTAGGGACTTTCACACTAACAAATAATCTTTTAGATAACTGCAGAACATCATAAACATTAATTTTAATGATTCTAATATGATATTGCATCCATTTGTCATGATCGCTGGTTGACTCCAAAATTGTGTAAAAAAGCCATTTTTAGTGCATCGCAGCTAAATTGATGCAGAATGTAAAATAATTGAGCAAACTAAAGCATACTTGGGAGGAATGTCAAAGAGGCATCACTCTAACTTTTTTATTTCAACTGTTTTAAATCCCATAAATTCTTGGGTCCAATTTTGCCTTTTTTTCTTTCAAAAATACGATTTAGATATGGTAATTTATGCCAATTAATGTAAATTTATGCTGACGTGAATTGTAATTATTCAATAAAAAATTATATCATGAGAAAGTGTGTTTTTTGTTCTTTCTAATAAGGTATGCCTTCAAGCTGTAGTTTAAATTGTTGTTTTTTTACCGATTTTTGTTTAATTTCACTCATTTTTGCTCCTTTTTTGGTCAGTCAGGAAAGAGTTAAGGTCTCGGGAAAGTAAAAGTGCAAAAATCCATAACATGACTTTTTCCCGAAATTCATTTCATACAGTCCTAAAGAATATTTCTAAAAACTCAAATGACGCGTTAACATTTATCCTAGGTTTCGATTGCCCATTCTTTGGAATTGACCGCCACTCATTTTCTGTAATTTAATTGACTTTACACGCTTTTTCTAGCACTTAAAGTGCTACTGAAGCGAAATCCACGAAGCAAGTTTTGCGCCTCAAAAACCTTCATTAGCCTTTCGTTAATCGAGACCCAAAACTTGTTATTGAACTAAAAACATCGCGAGAAATCGTCACCGAAAGAGCAAGCACTGAGGCGACCATAATTCGAAAAGCGAGCGCGAAGTAGTCGCTACGTCACATGACGTCACACGGTTTGTTTACTAAACTCGCAGGACGCAATTTTCTCTCACTCTTGTGTCGAGCTGTTCTCAAACGAAGTTGTTCTTGTTTCTGGAGCTCTTTTTTTTTCGAGCTCTTTTTTACTGAAATGTCAGAAACTGACGATTCTACTGGAACAGAAAATGTCAGAGTTTACTCGGAGAGCGAAGAGGATGATTTTGGAGTTGCCGGGGGTCTAATCGAGCCATATAAATTGGAGCCGCTCGCTGATGTTGGCGGCTATAATGAATCTGCAGAGGAAGGAAGACGAAGATGGTTTAACCCAAGATATTTTTGAAGCCAGACAAGAGCAGCTTATCCCCGTTAACGTTTGGTAACTATAAACATACAATGAATATGATGTGCTCCCCATGGAAATCTCTTTTTATTCGTGTAGCTTTACGATACCAAAAAGCATTCATTTTCTTGATTCGGTAGGTGCAAATGTGACCAGCGCGACGACTAGCTACTCTCAGACGCCAGGGAATTCAGATGCTACAGGGAGATTCTACAGGCAGCTGGAAGACTGGTGAACGATGGCGTTGAAGCCAGGTGCATTATCTTTCACCAGGAATTTGCTGCGCTCACGAATTCAACGGTGTTGGAACACGTCTCCCCCTTGTTGAAGGACAAGCGTGGCCGTAGCTACCGATTCCCCACCAGGAACGAGGCACCAGGAACGATGTAAGTTTACTCACTATTTCTTTCTCACCCCTTGAGATAGCATAAAGCACGAGACAAGCGCCGCATTTTTGCGACAAATATATTTATTTTGCTGTAATTGCAGATGTCTTCGTGCCACTGGTTATCGTTTTCTTGTTCGCTGGATGTTTGGGCCTCTCGGGTGGGGAAATACAAGGCCTCTTCCCGCATCTATTTATTCACAGCTGAGGGCAAGTTTCCCAACAACAGCTACAAGAGGATACGCTCCATCCGACCAGCACTAGCTGCATTGAAAGACCAAGTTGCTCAGTCGAGCCTTATTAACAAAACGGTTCTTTTTGGAGCCACCACATTTATAAAAGCAATGCATCATGTTTTTGAAAGTAAGTTATAAGTAATTGTTTTTGCTGAAAAGGAATGTGCATAATTTTCTTTTGTCCTAGTCCTATAAAAGCTGCTAAGTTCATGCTTTGGTGCAAGCATAAGACAAGTGACAAGATATAATGAAGCATTTCATTTGTAAACAAAACGTATAATGCTGCCACATCTGTTATTATCTTGCAGTTTTACTCTAACATAGGCACTAAAATATGGCAAAAAAAACTGACGAGAGTCAGTTTTGCAGTGGGATAAATAAATTGTACTGCATGGCTAGGCAACAGCATAGGTAACAGAATAGCAAGGTAACAGCATAGCAAGATAACAGCATATCAAGGTAACAGCATAGCAATGTGACAGCATAGCAAGGTAACAGCATAGCAAGGTAACAGCATAGCAAGGTAACGGTATAGCAAGGTAACAGCGTAGCAAGGTAACAACAAGGTAGTAGCATAATAAGGTAATAGCATAATAAGGTAATAGCGTAGCAAGGTAATAGCGTAGCAAGGTAATAGCGTAGCAAGGTAATATCATAGCAAGGTAATATCATAGCAAGGAACAAGGTAATAGCGGAACTCCTGTGGAGCACCATAGGCTAATGCACGAGATAAAAAAAGGATAAGAACCTATTAGGCTAAAATTTTCATTTAAAGCCCCTCCACATAAGAACCTATTAAGGCTGAAATTTTAAGATAGGTTCTTATCAGTGGAGTTGCTGTAAGAAGTATATGTATAGAAACTGCTAAATTAAGATCATCATCTAACATACTTTTTCTTTCAAGCTTAAAGTACAGTGTTGAATGTCTCTTGTGTTAACCATTCAAATGATTCCTTAAATTTATTTGTAATATATTTAAATGAAATTCATATGAAAATATAAGAACCTATTTTAAGAACCTTGGTAGCCTAAATGTGCTTTAAGTACCATTTATATAAGAACCTGTATAGGCCAAATTAAAAAATCCAGGTTCTTATACGCGGGTTTTTACTGTATTCAGAATTTTGGGCCTGGGTACAGATACGATTAAAGTAAGAAAATGATGATTTCACATGTTTTCACATAATTTATCACATGGTTGCCTCCTAGTACCAGACACACGAACAGCTCTGCAGATGATATAAGACCGACTCTTATTGAGTTATTGTTTGTAGCACCTGTTTTTCAGGGAGATGCGAATTTTAACATTCAATGAAAAAAGCAGTTCGCAGCGAAGAAGATTTCAGAATACACAAACGGAAAACTGAGCAAAACACATCAACTTGAAATATTGTCGGAAAAAATATTTATCTATTTCAGGAATCCACTAGTTACTTCTGAAAAACTATAATTATGTAAGTACTCCAAATACTCCGTATTTTACATTACAGAAATACAATAATGGAAGAGCCAAAACCAAAAAGTCCGCCATTTCGATGGCCCAAACCATGGCAAGACATTGCACTACTAAAAGAAGTCGCGGACGTAACACTTTAAGTAAGTAAGGGACAAGTAAGGGAGTTCTCTCTGTCCTTTGACATCCTTCAATTGCAGTTCGATATTTAGTTATTTAAGACGGTGCCGGCGCATTGGCATTAGTGGACATTGCTCACCAGCAAGATCTCTTGAAACGAAGGCAGCATAGATTCCTCCTCGACTCCGTGGAACAGTTTGAATTTCCAGACCTTTTCGTAACCATAAGCCCGTTCGAATGGACATTTCCGTATCCTGAATTTCTGACAGACCTGACGGACTGGAAAGATCCCAATAACCGTCCCTGTTCTCGAAACAGCTCATATTTCTCACGTCCTTGACCAGATAATCAGAGGATACATGACCACAAGATGGAAATCTCACTTGTTTTCCAACCAGGAAGAGCAGATGAACAACGTCAATAATGTATTTTATCGCTTTGAGTTTCAAGATCGCGGTACTGTTCATGTACACATGCTTTTATGGTTGGACAAGCAGCGCAGACATCCCCCAAGACTCGACAAGCTACGCGTACGACATCACACGCTATGAAAAGTAAAAAACAACTCACTTCCGCTTAATGAGAAGACGATCACCAGCGCATTGAAATATACAATCCAAAGACGCAGTAGATAACAACATCAGGGGGTACCTCGAACCGATTATTCAAGCACTAAATTGTTCCACGGACTTACAAGTAACAGATCGAAAGTCTTTGATCTTACGGAACGTAACAGATTACGTAACTAAACTTCATGACGTTTTCGATTCAAACGCATTGTACATTAATTTCATCACTCCATACTTAGCAGCATACCGTCACCTCAAGAAGATGAATGTCGCCGAGGCAGAGATGCACCATCTGCTCTCTGCTACACACACGTCGTACACCGCGCTGCCAACGATCAAGTTCAGTGTTCCAATCCCCGACAGTATCTGCGACAGTATAAGGTCACAGATACTGTATAAGGTCACAGAAAGCACTACATTAAGACTGTCATTGCTGTAGTAAGAGAGACCTGCTAACAATAACAACGTAGCAGATTGATGGTCGCCTCGAAATTCCTGACATGTTGCTATACTCATTGGACGATAAGCTGCGATACCTTCCACCATTGTCCAGAAGATTGAAGACAGACGAAATTTCTATGACAGTCCAGAAGCACTGCACGAGCAGTTCTAAACGCATAACCACTTTTGGACAATTCCGTTTTCATAACCGGTGGACCCGGCAAGGCAGGGCTATTGAAGAACATCATTACCCATTGTACCCATCGAAATTAACACCCAAGTAGCAGTTCCTTGTCCCACTGGCCAGTACGTACAGACCGGACTTCCCTAGCTATGTCATCTCAGCATGACACCGTTCATGGACTGTTCAGTGTTCCTGTCACCTCTGACGAACAACCTGCTTGAATAAACTGGGAACTTGCACAATGTGCTGTCATTATCATCGCCGAGATTTCGTTAATACCATCACGAATATTCCGTCACGTCAGAAGTACTATTAGCGAACAACACACAACTCCAATAGCTCTCTTCTGTGGAGATCCACAACAACAGCTTTCTATTAAAACTGTTCATGGTACAACAACATCCACCACAAGTCCGTTTGCAGATAGAGCAGCTGCAGTTCCTCTTGGAGCGGGCTACGTCGCTCTCACGAGAGTGAAGAAACATGAAAACATTGTGTTCTATCGCACCATCTACGTCCAGTTCATCTCTCCTTTTAGATGTGAGTATCGAAAAATATCAAGTGTCTCGAAAAAATATCAGGATGTCTCGAAATGATTTGACCATATCATTGCTCATTCTCATATTCTTTCGTACATCTTACTCCCTCAAGACTGTACACTTCTCGAAGCACTTTCCTCATACCTACTTAAGAGCATACGGAAAGGTTTACGAACCTCAATCTGACCCGGAATTCCTACCTAAAGTATCTCAAAGGTAATAAGTGCGAGTGGTATTCAAGACCCGAAATTGCAATAAGCGAAATGTGCGAGGGTGTAAGGCTACAGGATTACAAAGACCATGTCTTAGCTTATTTCCAGCGTTAGCGAACGTGCTCCATTTTTGGAACCACTCTTGGACAGCGCAAACCGGTTGGATAATCAACACAAGAAGACAACAGCAGACGGAGCAGATGTAGCTGTCTGTCTTAGGGCACTGTCGATTTTCGATCCTGCATTAGATACAGATCTCGACACCTTATACGAGGCAAACGCAGCTCTCTACAGCACTGTTATCAATTTGAAGACTGCAAGAGTGCTCTGTAGGAATAACCGAGTCTATGCCTCCAGGACCTACATCAACGATAACAGTCTTGCAAAGTTCCTTGAAAATCCGTCGATGCAGACGGATTTTCATTCGTAACCAAGAGACTTCAAGGGGGGTACTTGCCACCAACCATGGCAGAACTCCAAACCCTTCACAAGGGCGTTCAAGTCCGACAACTAGCGCAAGACCATCCCGGGAGAAGGGAGGTTCTCCTTCGCCATCCTCTTCTACGACAGTAAGCACAACAACGAGAAACACAATACAACAACGAGATCTGTGTCTTCATGTACGAAATAAAATAATTGTTGTGGGTTTATCTTCTCCTTGAGGCAAAAATAGAAGAGGCCGATTTCACAGTTTGCCTTTTTATATGATTATTTGAATAACAATGGCACTTCAAAGAAGTGGGTCAATGCGCATGCAGACGTATATGTATTTTTTCTCAACAAAATCAGTGACCCTGAAAACACCGAACACACTGCAAGAGATAGATGATGTACGGGATGTCGACAGCACGCATGGGGGTTTCCTTCGAGGTTTTGCAAAGGAGAAGAAAAATCGTCCCCTAAAGCAATAAATTGATGCAAAACAAGAGACTGAGGACGATGACGAGACGGTCTCTCTCAAGGACTACGGCAGTTGGCCCTTGAGGAGGAAAATAAAGAAGGAACAGGAACAACACCGCCAGTAGGGAATGGAAAGGCACACTGAGACCGAGTGTCTCCAAGAGGAGAGGACAGCCACAACCGGGACTACATTGCCACAAGAGCCGACTCTTACAGCTTGCGGGACAAGAAAAGAGATGACAGCGCAGACTAGTGAATTGATGGCTACTCCACTAGTTGCCGTCTTAAAGCGTTCGTTAAAGAGTGGACCAAATCCAGCGTTCGGCGGAGTGTTGGTTCAAGGAACAGCAGGAATCACGAGCGAACTGCCACCATCGGCTTATGTCGGTTCTACACAAAGCAGAGATGTTCCTCAAACCAAAGAACATGACGCACGGTGAAAAGCCACGTCTAAATTGTGGATTTTGTGGAAAATCTGATACCCCAAGAGGAGGAGCAAACTCTTGAAGGCAAGGAAACACAAAAATTGTAGTGACGTATGGGCCGAATAAGCCCAAGCTAGAATCGCTAAGTATACATCAGTGGGTGATAGAAAACACTAATGTCCCTTTACAAATTAGATAGCGCAGAAATGCAAAACTGTACCATCACATAATTATCATCGTGCTATAGTTACAGCCTAGCCCTAGTGTCGTGATCTTGTTATCATTTGATTGTTGTATTCCATTTCGGTTATAGATCATTTTACGATTGTTTGAGTTTGACATTTTAGAGAATATTAGGCACTGTCTCATTGTATTCGCTTGCTATTGGACGATATTTTTAACTTTCGCTAGATATAGACCCTTGTAAGTTCATTCCGTTTTAAGCACATTTATCACATATAAGTACGTATTGCAAATATTGAACAACTTTTCAACAAGCAAATAAATCTAAGAGTACCGTAGATCGAGTGATCTGGTTATACTGCCGAACCGAGGAGTATCCGCCAAGGGACGGAACAAGAACTATCTTGCGTACGCAGTAAGAGTAATGGAGTTAGCGACTAAAATTCGAGTGGAAGTCTGTCCTAACTTACCAGTCCGGTTCATTACCAGTTTTGGTAATATCAATTTTGCTCATTATGCATGCATAATAGGACAAAATGGCGGCTGTAGCTGATATTAGCGTACCCTTCATAAAATGTACCTTTTCTGCCTCTATAATGCCCCTACCCATGAACCTTTGCCTGAAAGACATGACAAGGGCAACAGGAACTCCATATTGCTTGCGAAACTAACGAAATCGGAGCGAAGTAAGAAAATATTTGAAGATTTACTGCTGCCTCTATCAAGTTTTTACACTAACTTTTGCCTGATCGTATAGAAAAAAGGCCGAATTGAAGTAGGTTCCACTCATATTTGCAAAAAATGCACCCATAGGCGTGAAAATATAGTAGTTTTGCTTCCTATCTATATAAGAATTACTTGGGTACCCGGCGATTTCGTGGGTACTCGCGATGTGAAGTCAACACCTCTTCGCCGTCGGTAGATGTACTCGAAGCGAGTAGCAACGCCACGTCAGAAGTCGAGCCGTTTATATGTGCTGGTCTCGTGAAGTCGATAATAACTACCAGAGGAAAAAGGCAAGGGGAAAAGCTCATCAAAAATCAGCAAGAAAACGATTTTATGCGCGAGTTCCATCGTCTTTGGTTTTGATTTGGACCCGAGCGCTCGGATTAGAGTGTATAAGCTTATGTGCAAAATCCATGACCAGCCGACATATGACCAAAATTTTAACAGGGTATGAAATAAAAAAACCCATACAAATATGGCGTACCCTTTTAAATTTATAAGGCACTGACCAACTAAACATGAAGCGAAAGTCCGCGGTTTCAGCATCGTTGAACACAGTCAACTGGTACACAAACGAAGCCTAAGCCATAATAAGTTTGTAAGACACTCGAGTTTGGCAGGGATTCGACAGTGCGAGGCAGTGAGTAACGGCCAAGCCTTGAAACAACGGATACTGAATAGCCAGGAGTTTTCTGTTCACCTAGTCATCGTTAATGCCCTGTTTTCCATTGCAGATAAGGGTTATTTCCTTGATACGACGACAAATAAAGCCGCGAGGGGCATCGTTCAATACATCAATGAATAGCCAGAGACACTGCCTTTCCAATTTTTTGACCTCGTCTTGCTCTCTCTTGCGCCATTGTTGTATCTTTTCCAATCCCTCTACTTGCACTGCTTTCGAAACCAGTTTGGAAACCTTAAACAAATGGAAATAGTTCGATATACCATGTATTTTACATTTAATTTAAAAACAACAAGTCTGATAAAGCAAAGTCGCTATACTTTTAACCTTCATTTCTTGCTCCATTGTTGTCTTAAAAAGCACGACCAACAACGTGTTATTCATAGAGAGGGTTTCAGAAAGTAATATTTAATTATCTTTCTTCAAAATCTCTTACAGGAAACTGTAAGACTGTTTTTCTTTTTGTTTTCTAGGTACAGAAGTATTACGACCTTCTTATAGCCCGAAAGAAAGAAGTCAAATGGGATGAAAACAGACCGGGCATACTTTCTAAAGCGAGGGGGGAGTTCCTTTGACTTTTAATTTTTAACGTGTAAGGAGGAGCCTCATGGTCAAAATCTAAAATTTGTCGCAAATTTACAAAGCTTCTTGCATTTTGGGAATATGAAAACGTGATTCATTTTGCTATGCCACCGTTTCCTTCGTGTATGTATTAAGATTGGGGTAATTTAGGTAATATTTTTGTAACAAAATCGTGTTGGATGAAAACGTTGACAATGGTATATGCCACGCGAAAATGGGGCGAGCGCAAAAAAAGTACAGACGGGGAGGGGGAAGTGAAAGAAGGGAACGCTTGCCCGCAAAGGTCGGTATTTTGAAAAACCCCGTTCGCCAGCGAACGGGAAAATAACGAGCTCTGATTGGTGTAGCATGTCACCGATGATGGACATATTGCACATTTCCTGGCTCCATGTGTTGACACATGCAGCAATCTGTAGTAGGGAATCTTTTGTGGCGGTATTCGCCGCGGTACTGTACGGCCTGGTTTGTTGACTGATTTTCAGTGCAGTCAGTTTGAATTCAAAGTCATCACGTATATTTAGAAATGTTTCACGACTTACTGAGGTCCATACTAGAAAGAAACAAGTGCCTGGCAGAAGGAAATTTCTGGGAAAAAAACTTATCCAGCAGCCCACGTTTTTCAAGGATTTGGACATTCCAACTGGTGTAAGCGTTAAAATCCAAATCTTATTTAGCATCATTGCAACAGACATGGACCTTGGCAGCATGATTTCCTGATAATATTTGCTGCCATACTATTTGTGCCAAGGATTGAATTATGTTTTAATCAATTGTAAATATTTAAATACCCCAGAGAAAGGAAATATATTTTTTTAACAGATTGTTTTTTTTTCGCAGTGCATATATAACCCTAAAGAACAACACAGTAAAAGTGAAGATAGGAATAGATGGAGCGGAGAATGATTAGTTTAGACTGGTTCAGTTGTTATTTATTTATTTATTTATATTTTTACAAACTAGCTCTTATTGAAAGAGCTAAATGGAAACTCAGGTCATATCGACGATTTACGAAACATCTCATGGTTGTTACGAAAAAAAACTATTGCCCTCTTTCAAAACCGTGAGACAACTGTCACATATATTTTTTATATATATATTTTCTCCACTGTATTACTTTGTCAACACACATGCAGAACGAACAGCAAGCTATATGCTTCTATTCAAATTCTATTCAAATAGTTTTCTTACACTATACTATACGTGGAAGTATTGTAAGTGCTAGGTTCAAAAGTTGAGATTTAGAAGTTGAGCTACTAGTGGGTTGTTAGTTACAACCTACTACTAGTAGTGACAAGTGTCGGATTTGAAAGTCTGAAGATGGCAAATGACCATTTTCACTTGAGGAATAATAAGGTTTAGATCTATTATAAGGTCTAGTCTAGGGGTATAAATCTAACTAGTTGCATCCAAGGGCAAGTAATTCAGTGTAGATCACCAGATCCAAAGGAACTGTCAAAAAACAAATTGTTTAGGAGAAGTAGCTTGAAATCGGAATTAACAATTCCATCACATAAGCTGAAATGCTTCAAAAGGAAAGTTTGAGGGGCTTATTAGAGGGAGAGGGGCTTATTACAGCTGTGTACATTATAAAAAAATAATATATTTTTCCTTTTAATTTCAGAGGTGCTGAGACTGAAATATGGCAGCGAAAAGGTAGAAATAATGCAACCATAAGTGCCGAGATGCAGAAAAGACGAGTGAACTATCTTTGTGGGACAACAGCTTTTTGTTGGCCACGTTTAAATATCATGGCTAAGAAATAATTACGAAGCGATCCCGAAAAGGTTGAAAAATGATGGCAAGCAATAGCAGTTAGTCTGCAATCAGAATCTTTGAGCTTTGTTGGTGACCTTTAATTGCCGGGCTAAATCTTAATAGCGGAGCTCCTGCGCGGGCCGAAGGCCCGCGCAAGCGGAGCACCATACCTAAGGAAATAACGTCTAGCATAACTATGGAGTTGATTTTCAAACGTCACGGGCTTTCTTGCTCATTTTGCTTACGTTAATATATAGATTTAGCCACTGGCTAAAAGCGGAGCTCCCGGTTACATATTTTTTTTTGAACGAGACAAAAAGGTTGCCATTGTACATGAATAGATAGCCTTGCACCGTTATACCACGTGACTAAGCACTTGTTCATCCAAGTGTGGTTATATAAGGTTCATCCCTTCAACGATGTAAACCTTTTCACGTTTGATGACGTCATCAATGACGTCATACCACGTGACCATCCAGTTGTACCCCCCTTGCCACTTAGACAACTTCACCCAAGTTTGGTTGTCTGAGGTTTTTCCCTTCTTGAGATATATCATGACGTCATACCACGTGACCATGCAGTTGTACCCGTCTGCCACTTAGATAACTTCACCCAAGTTTGGTTGTCTGAAGTTCATCCCTTCTTGAGATATATCATTTTTCTGCTATGATGACGTCATCAATGACGTCATACCACGTGACCATGCAGTTGCACCCCCCTTGCCACTTAGACAACTTCACCCAAGTTTGGTTGTCTGAGGTTCATCCCTTCTTGAGATATATCATTTTTCTGCTATGATGACGTCATCAATGACGTCATACCACGTGACCATGCAGTTGCACCCCCCTTGCCATCTACAGTAAAGCTTTTTCTACTGATGTATATATATTTTAGCTACAACTTGTTATTTATAATTTTAGAAATATAACAAACCGATTAAATTTTTAAATTTTTTAAACGTGTGGTGTTACAACACTGATAGTATGTATCTTTTTTTTATTATACTGCAGGTTCAAATGCCAAACGGTGCCAAAGCGAGTTGGAGTATTTAAAAAAAAACCAGCAAACAAGAGCTATACATATGAAGGTTGTGGTGTATAAATATATCTTCGTTGATTCTTAATATTATTCACATTGATTCCAAGAAGCCATCTGAAATGCTCTACCGGCTATTAAGCTATTTCTTTCCAGAGGAGGCTCTGGCGTTCAAGCCCCTGGATAAGACGATAAAGGATGCATGCATGGGTATGTTTATATAATAAAAATATCATAGAAATATCATATGGGAGCCGGCACGAACTCAAAATCGGTTCAAACGGGTCTTCGTCTTCGGAAACTCGTCTGTGATCAAAACAGAAAAACACTGCATCATTTGGCAGAAAACTATATCGCGCTGCTAAAATACATGGTGTTTCGTAGGCTCGATTATCCGCCATTGTGATTTCACTAAGTTTGAGGGTAACTAAGAATTTATTTTGTTTTTGCTTTCTTCTCAACCTATACCAAGCAATGCGCCACTGTTTGGGAAGCTGAGCAGCAGGTGGACTGTGCAAGGATTGTGGAAAAAAACAAGCGATCAAACGCAGAAAAAGCGATGAAGATTAAAGCAAAGACTATCTAAAGACAGACGATCGGCTCTACGTTTCAAAATTGCTCCATATTTCAGCCACTTGTTGGTCAGATCGATTTTCGATTTTCTTACAGCACTTGTTGTTTCTTTCCTGTACTATAATTTTAAAATGGAGGACTTCGTGCATATTGATAACTAATAATTGTTTGGTGTTCGATGCACACCTCTTTCAAATCATATATTAGGGACTTTAAGATTCGACGACGCAACGGGTCTACGACGTGACCGGAAGTAATTTTTCAGCTTTTGGTAAAGAGCGCATGCGCTGCGGTGTCGCGTCTTGTCCACAACGCGAGTTTTACAGTTTTGACGTCGCACAGAAAACGTGAGTATTTACTGCTGTTTTTGAGGCCAAAACAGCCTTTATTTTACTTATTGTTTGTATTGAAATGAAATACTTTTTTGCGCGATTTGTTCTCACTAGATCAAACCCATTGAACGAGTGGCTTGCAATGGCGACTGGCGCAGATGAAGCACCAAGTAAAACTCCCACAAGGTATGCCTTTCCAGGAGAAGTTCTTGATAAATAAAATCCTTTTTGATTTACAATCGCATAAGGTATTAATTTTCACTAGTTTTTGAGAGATTAACGTCTAATGTTTTGAGGTAAAAGGTAGCACAAACTCAAAAAGGTTAAACTTAAGTGTTTTTGTTTCTTAAGCCCAGGAAAATAAAGCGTTGAACGAGTGGCTGGCAATGGCGACTGGCGCAGATGAAGCACCAAGTAAAACTCCCACAAGGTATGCCTTTCCAGGAGAAATTCTTGATAAATAAAATCCTTTTTGATTTACAATCGCATAAGGTATTAATTTTCACTAGTTTTTGAGAGATTAACGTCTAATGTTTTGAGGTAAAAGGTAGCACAAACTCAAAAAGGTTAAACTTAAGTGTTTTTGTTTCTTAAGCCCAGGAAAATAAAGCGTTTTCCCCTGACCTTCTGAGCTTTAGACCTTCATCAGAACAATGTTTTATTTAAGTCCGATGAAGACAGGCGGGGTTTCTAAGCTCCTCAATGGACGGTGCATTTGAATTAGAGCAGGAGCGAAGTGGTTTGTAAAGCAAAGTAAAATGTCATTGCTACAAGTTTTGAGAATTTTCCCTTCTTAGTAAAACTGGTTCATATTATATATATTATAATAAGTATTATCTGTTTCTCATCATACAGCAAAGAGGTGATGTATTGGACCACAAGCCATAATTTAGTCATGTGCAGAGAAGTGGTATTTGAAAACCCATACCAGTACAAGAAAGCAACCCAGCAGAGAAGTTCTGTTTGGAAAAGTATTGCAGATGTGTTGAACAAATGTGTCAAACCCCAGTTCTATTGAATGAGGTAAATATAAAATTGGGAATTATTAATAATTTAAGCTACTGATGTCCATTTGAGCATATACATTATTAGTTAATCAGTTTAATGATCAGACTTCCAATTTATACAAGCAGCAGATGATGAAATTCATTATCAAATTGACATGGCTAGGCGAGATCCACAATGACCGCAGGAAATAGAGCAGCCAACAAAATAAGTTAAGAACGTTTAGGAAATTTAAGATCTCTTACGATTTCGAACCCTATCTTAATCAAGTCCCCAATATTAAACACAGAACTGCATTAACAAAATTACGAATAAGTAGCCATAAACTAGAAATTGAAGTCGGGCGACACAAGAAGCCATATCAAAAAGGAGAGGTAAGACTTTGCCGTTTATGTTGCAATGGAGAAACAGAAGATGAAAAACACTTCCTATTAAATTGTAGTTATTTTAAAATCGAACGGAATAAACTTTTCAAACAGATAGAGCAGTCAAGGAAAATTAAGACAAGCAGAATATCAGACAATGAGCTCTTCCTCTTACTGATAAATCCACCTGAAAACTTAAGAAAATTATTTCAAAGTATATTTTTAATGCATTTACTTTAATTAAAGTAGTAAATGCATTTACAAGACAGAATTTTCTTTCCTTTTAATGGCCAATAATAGCATGATCTACTGATAAGATATATATCCTAAGTGTTTGTTTTTGCTTTAATTATTTTATTTCATTATTGGAATTACACCGATGTAAATTTCATCATTTACAAAGTGCCAATAAAACACGTCTATGTCTATGTCTAAACCCCAGAATAGAATAGAATAGAAATATGCAGGCATGCAGGCAGCATTCAGAGCTTGACGTCCCAATTCAGAATGCCACCCATCCCGCGGTACATATATTTATATATTTTCTGGAGTAGCCCAATGCTTGCAAATTCAGCTACTGTACTCATTGTGAAAATCACTGTTGTCAGAGCTGTTGTAAGGTCTATCTTTTTTTACATTTGCAAGTGAAGAGAGAGAAAAAAAAATCTTATTTTATTATATGATGAGAAATAATCTTCTTTCTCAAGGTATCTGCTAGAGCCCACGAAAAGTGATAAACATGTGAACTTGGATGGTAAAGCCCTGGATGGTGACCTTATCAATATAACAGAGACAACAGAGTCCAATAGAGTGTTGGTTATGAGGGAGGTTCTGACAGGGAAAAGCAAGCGCACTACTCTCCCCCTTGAGCCAGTTTACATACTTGAAACTGAGCGAGCTGCAGCAAATCAGATAAAGAGAAGAAAATAGTATTGTGTCTTCAAGAAAATAGAAGACACAATAAATAGTATTATTGATTGTGATGACAGGGAACCCTTCTTATTGCAACTTAACAAATATAAACAAAAGAAGAACTCTACACGCAAAGAAAGTTTAGTTAGTCTTTTTAATGATGTTACAGGTGCAGCAAGACAATTGAACCTTTTAGCAGTTAGCTCAAGTATTCAAGAAGAGCATTAGTTAGTAGGAAGGGTTTTGTCTGTCAACTCTGTAAGGCTAGTTGCTAGTGGAGTGACCAGCCATAAGCCTTGGTGCCAAATTTTAGGAGCATGCTTGGAGGAATCCAAGAGACCATGGTCTGTGGTCTTAGACAAAAGACTGTTAAGGTTTTATATGTATTTGTGGTGTTAGACGAAAGACTGTTAAGGTCTTATATGCATGCTTGAAGAAGTGGAATGGCTCAGGAATTATGGCAGGTCTCCATGCTGGGCATTCTATTTGGGGCATTGGGATGAGATTGCATTTGTACTGTACCATATTTTCTTGTCATGAAGTAGTGTTTTCAAATTCTATTCAAAGAAGAAGCTGGTTATTTGTCATTGTGCAATTTAAAAAAATCAAACTTGTGTGGTCCAGTGTTTTCACACCAAGTGTCGTTTCTTCAAACGATTTGAGCTTTGAAGAGAAAGAAGTGTATTTCATCTGATAATAAAGTATTTCAATATAATGGACTCAAAGGGAAAAGTTATCATTGTATGCTGCTACATGCATCCTAACAGTTGTCCTTCAATCATAACTTGGTATGAGACAACATTAATTTGTTCGTGTTTGGCTAAAGTACTAGGATATTCAGTCTATACAAACATGTAATTGGTTGTTTGCATGCATTGATTCCGATACATAATATTTCAAGAATCAGTTACAATGGAAGAATATTTAACAACTATCCCCAGAAGGGGAGGTGAATAGTGGTGGATATATACCGAGACGCGAAGCGTCGAGGTATATATCCACCGCTAGGCACCGACCCTGAGGGGGATAGTTGTTTTTATTAGTATATACTAAATCAGTAGAATAAAATACAGTCAATTAAGGCCCAAAACGCAATATCGTGCACGAAACGAGCCACCATTGAGAGTTTTTTCAAAACAGTAAATAGTTAGCACTTATTCTATTTCAATTGAGGTGGATAGTGGCAGAATATTTACCGAGAGCCGCAGGCTCGAGGTAAATATTCCTAAAGCCACTATCCACCGAAATTGAAATAGAATAAGTGTTTTAGTATATACCAGCAAGGCAACCTGCCGAATTTTCAGTCGGAAAACAATAAGAAAAGTTGTGTTAGCGTTTTAAAACTGCGTGCGTGACAAAACTCACGCAAACTTTATAGGTGATTTGCATAAGCACGTTTTTGGTCGATTTTGACAGCTCTAGAAAGTTTGCAAGCATTTACTTCGAAAAGCTGCGGGAAAAAGTGGACAATTCAAGGGATTTTCAACAAATTTGGACATGTAGCGAGCGAGCAATATATTGCATCATTTCAATTCAAGAAGGAATATAGCTGCAAATTGGAGAGCATTTGTAAGCAATTCGCCAAAAGTTTCCGAGATGAAAATTATTTGTCGGCAGCCACTTGTTGCACAAGTAATTATTTTAGTTTGCTGGAAAAATGGAGTGAGCAAACACCGTAAACACTGGATATTTTAGGGAAAAACGATTTAGCAGGATAAAACAACTACACGAAACCTTATGAAAAGGCTTTATGGGGTTATCATCAGGCAAGAAGAAGGATAACTAACTACTAACAGAAGTCTCCTTTGTGGCGGACAATTCGCTCGCAAAAAAACTACAAGAAAGCTGCCGATCAGTCGTTGCAAGACACAAACCATCCTCAGGTACTTTGAAAATTAGCTCTTTCGACTGTATTTTCTCGACATATTGTAGATTATAATTTTGATTTTTGTCAAATAAATAAAATAAAGGGAAAGTACATGCCGAAAAAGAATTTTCATTCATGCTTTGCCAGCTAAAGTTTTTCAACTCGGGTTTCACAGTGCAAGCGTGTTTTTCACAAACAATGCTCAGACGATTTGTGAGACATATTAAATCCAGAGAGACCGATTTTGAGACAAAGAAATCTAATCTGTTGCTTCTTTAGTTTTGTTGACTGACATTTCTTCGCCTCTACATGAAATTTGCTTGCCAACACAATATCTACTGTTTCGGAGGTAAATAATGTCTCAGATTCCGAGACTCTAAACCAATCAAATTGGTCGTTCTTAGGAGGTTGCCGAGCTGGTATATACTAATGCTGGATATCTACTATTTCAGGAACCAATCAGAGCGCGCGAAAATGACTATTCACTGATTTGGTATATACTAAAAGGAATTATTCTGAAATAGCAAATATTTCTTTGCAAGTTTTTCTGATTTTTTAATGATAAATATAATGATTTATAATATAAAACAGGAATTTTATGAAAAATAAACTGATGAACATTTACAGTAAATGAACTGTAATTTGCTTGATAATTGAAGTGCAGGGTATAGCCATTTGTTTGTCTGGGTTTAGGGGCAAATGGAGGCTAGGGACATTTTTTGTAAATGTCCACTACTTTAATTTGTCTATTTGTTTCTTTTTTTATTAGGTGGGGGGGATAAATGGGGCCTGGATTTTTTCTGTTACCATGGGTGACAGAGTTTCCAGAGCTTTACTCATTTCACTGGTGTCATTCTCAGTAAAAAGAAGTGATAATGAGCAACAAGTAAAGCTTGGAGGCTCTGGAACCCAGGATACTGTACACCTCTGTCCACTCCCGGGAAATACTAGATTTAAATATGATGCTGCTGTAATTATTATTGCATAGTGCAATAATTTTATCGGTAAATATTAGCACCCTCGTAAATGTGTACTATTCATATACGAAACAAAACAACTGCCTTTTGTGATGCAAGAATCATTGCACAGTGCAATATTTTTATAGAATAAAATATATTAATTTTATCGGATAAATATCATCGTCCTCGTAACTGTTTACTATTCATTCACGTTACGAAACAAAACAAACTGTCTGAAGCGGTCTCTTCGTTAAAGGGTTTTTGAATAATGTAGTGAAGAAGTTCCTATGTAGATGTAGCAACATGGGACTCGTAACAATCAACACCAAGTACCATTATTTGCCGCCAAGTCGATTTCACCAGGTAGAAGTACTGGGGTGGCCTTGTTTGTAAGCGCGGCCATGACGGAGTCGTTCACGCCAGAATACTGCAAAGACCTTTTTGACTCTGGCGCACCTATGATCCGCTCAATGTTGTCATTTGTTGAACACTTGGATGGACTCGGTGTTGCATCTAGAGGTTCTACATCGACTCCCAGCGTGTCTTTCTTGATTCCTGCTGCTTTTAAGTCAGAGAGCTCCTTGCTGTTGTCTGCTCACAGTCGACCGGAAAGGAAAAGTTCTTTTAGTTCACCACTTCCCCAGTACCTCTCTTCGCCTCCCACTTTCACGAGCAGCAATACATCTGCGCCAGTCATTATATGGAGATTTCTTGTGCTTTTGAACAAAGTAAGCCTCCTCTGGTACAAGCATTTTGAACGAGATCTTGAATTTGTCTTGAATGCCACTACTTCTGGTCCGCGTTGGGATTTCCTGGCACTTACATCCCATTTGCGAACAGGACTAGTACAGCGTGTTTCGACACTTTGGAAGCAAAAAAAAAAAAAATCAGAACAAAGTATGAATTAAGGGAAGTGCAAGAATATCGTGTTATCCCAAGCGCGAATACCAGTTGTTTGAATCCATTTCAAAAGAGTTTTGTCCGTGTGGTTATTTTCTCAATTAAACAATGTGCGACCTTATGGACGAGGGGAAGGTCTTATAGAAGGGTACGTACGTGAACAACATTAAAATGATTTTACAAGCAAAGTCAATTTTAACCAAAAATATACGTGATTATGCTACACGTGATTACCCTGGTTACCAGAGGCTCGAGCTTCACTCGTTTACTGATGTCAGTATTCGTTACTACGATTTGGCTTTTGATACTCCAAAGTCTTACTGTGTGGGGCAATAAGATTCTCTCTCTTTTCCCTTTGAACGTATTATAGTCAGCTGCCCTTTGAGTCATGACAGAATAAATAAGTAAGGAACACTACAACACTCTGATCATCTCACTTGAGCAACAGTGCATAAACAGATTATTAGTGTAGAAAAATGTATGTCTATAACACTCTATCAAAATTTCTAATAAAAAAAAAACCTGCATTTCACCTGTTTCATCAGAGTTGTGACTGGTGAGCCCAGCTACAGTGGACGTCCCCCTGGCCACCAAGGGTGCCTTCCGAATAGACAGATTGGTGGAGGTGCTTCCATTCCATGTACTGTAACTGGAAGCTCCGCGTGGCCTTACAAGTCAATCCCCACCATATGCCGGAGGTGGTTAGGGCACGGTTGCTTGATGTAGATGGAGGAATGGAAATGGAAGTCAAGGTATTGATACCCCTAGTTTCTATTTCCTTTTCAACAACAAACTAGCTTACAGCTGTTTTCAGACTACTTCACCGCACCGGGTTGTGAAGTTTGGCAGTTCAGATGGAAAATTCTGCTACAAATCAGTTCATTTCAATCAGTTCATTTCAAACCATTTCAATATTGACACACCACTGCCACAGAAGGCTAAGCAGCTAACATTTTCAGCCACAGATGCATGAACTTAAAAACTACTTAGTTGGCAAATTCGATGTGAACTTTGGAACCTGTTAAAGTATTCTGAAAACAACTGTAACCTTTTTTTTTGTTTTGACTCTTTTAAAAAGCACCAGTTGCCCTTTGCAACATCAAAGAATAAATCAGATAATAGTAATGCATGCAGCAGTGTTTGTTTTATGACATGATTTAGTTTGGGAATTGGGCTTTCTGTGCTATCACTCGCCACAACTTGTGGTGACAAAATTGGCTCTTGACTTTTTTTTAGGTTGATCAGTCAAATGACAAAGTAATGTTGTTCGTTCTTATGGTATAAAAACCATCCCCATCACAGACCAAGTAGGTGCTGATTGAGCATGTGTGAAGCCCTTTCGCATAGAAAGCCAGTTTTGTTAGTCAGGGTACACAGTTTAGTACTCCTAGTACATGATTTGATGTAAATGTTTGCTTATAATACCACGTACATGTAAACACACTAGGGGAATCACTGTCCTTTGTTGTTGGTTTGGTTTCTTATGAAATAGCTAGAGAATCAAGTCTGTGTAGAAATAAACCAAATATAAACCAATTGTTTCAATGACCAATATTCCATTTCTTTGTTAGGATCCCATCATGTTTATAGTATACATAATTATTATATAATTGTTTTGGGAAACTCCCTCCTCCCAAGCAACTTTTACATGGCCAGTCAGCTTTGGTCTGGCAAAACACGTTGGTCCCAAACTTAATGGAAATCTGAGATACTGGTCTAACCCCAAAATGACTTAGCCTTTCTAAGGGTAAAAGACATGGTTCCCGACTTGGAAATATAACAATAAAAGGGGGACTGACTGTTAAAATAATTTGTACAAATGATATGGTTTTAATTATTTTCCATGTCAGATTCTACCTTGATAATAATTCACATTGAGGGGAACAATAGGCATAACTGCAAGACCAGTGTTTTCTCTTGTACTGAGATCGCAGTCTACTTAAAAAAAGGCATCATAATGTGTATCTCTTAGAATCGGCGGTTCGCTCTATCGTCTACCTAACTTTGACCAATCAATAAATGTTTGTGCAATGCATTCTGCAGCGTTCCATGTACGTATGAAGCCTGCACGAAGAATTATGTAGAGAAGAGCTTAGCTTCGAAGAGAAAAGTATGTCCGAGAGTTTTAACTTTGCCGTTAAGTGCTTACTTCACAGTTCACGATACGTCCAGCTGCTAACGTAGCTCCTTCGCCTGCATCAAACACCAATATGTTCATCTGAAGCTGGTAAACGCAAGTAGGCTTTTACTTGTTCATCTGAAGTTGTCGGATGTCTAGACAAACTCACCGTGTTTGAATCATGATGGCCACTTTTCTATCCTGATTTGCCAACTAACGCTCGATTCTCCAAGAAATAGCTATAAACTGCGTTTCTTTGGCAAACTCCTTATAGAATAGGGCGATTTTCTCGGTTTTACGGTCAGAAAACGTGAACATTCGCGTTACCACGTCTTTATCGCTTCGGAGCCGCCATATTGGATTCTATAACGTCACGTGATATGTTGTTTTGAAATTCGAGAGATTTTGTGACGAAGCCCTCTACCCTAATATGCGGATACCCCGGACTGTTAAACAACAAATAATTAACTTATTTTAATTAAGTCGTAAATATAATAGCGCTCAGTGTTAGACTAACTTAAGCTTAAATAACTTATAACAGAATAACTTAAGCTTAATACCAAAGAAGATTTTAAATAAGTCAAGCTTACCATCTGTTGTATTCGATCCTCCAGTCACATCATTTTCAACTCCTTCGGCTTCACTTTCACTGCTACTAGATACTGACTTTCCCTCCATCGAAACCGAAGGTTCGTATTCCTCTGATGATTCACAAGATGTCTCGCCATCTGTGCTCTCGTCTCGTGCAATCGTTTGCCAAGTGTTTGATTCTTTATCAAAATACAGATACTCATGAAGTCTGTAGGTACGCAGGCATACAAATTCATTACAGTGTGCACATAACTTTCGCTTTTGTGCTTCCATTTTGCATATTTTGGTGGCAATTGGCTGGAATTGACGAAGTTTTTGTTGTAATAATACCCATGGATCAAAAGGTCACAATGTTTGTCACATGAGGCACACATGAGGAGGTCCCAATGGGGAATCTATTGTCTACATGAACCAATCAGACTGCTGCCCTTCGCATTTCCATTCGTTTAGCACGTGAACGATTTGAACTTTGATATGCTGGACATCACGTGAGTGATGTCAACCAATGATAAACTAGAAAAGATAAGAAAACTCGCAAACCGCGGGAATTTCAACAATAAAACGATTGACTCGTTTCACACCGTTCTTATTGCTCTGTGTCCAGTTCAGGTAGTTAGTACTCGTCTATTCTTAGTTACTTCCTTTGAAATGGGTCGAAGAGCACCGATTCCAGGCCGTCAGTCATCCCATTCCGTTGATCTGCAGCCGAACAGAAAGCGAGCAGCGAAGACTACGAAGGCGAATAAAAACAAAAGACAAAAGTCACTGCCGCAGTTGCAACAATCGTCGACTACCCTGACTACATACGTCGCTGACCCTCTACCTCTACCAAATATGGTTGAACAGAACGAGCACTCTGAATCTTCCGAGTCCTTCCGGGTCTGAAGCAGATAACGAACTGGCAAATTCGATCGGGCAGCACATGGAACAGACTAGCGAAAGATGTGGCGGCCAACCACAACAGGATACAGGAAGGTTGGAAGATGGCTGTCACGTTGCAACACACTCAACTGGAAATTCTGAAGGCGGTTCAGAGCGCTCAATCGTCCGGCAGCTGCCCAAACCAGTTGGCCTTGGTGCTACACATTGAAGCACAGGCGGCCGCAGCAATGTCTACAGGCAACAGCAGCAGGCGATTAAGGCTCAGCAATGAAAGCGATGATGGCCCCGCCAACAAACTAGATGAATTCATACAAGAGCAGCGAGAGTTCAACCGCCGAATACTGGCGGCGATACAAGTACGAGACGAAGAGGGTGCAAGTAGACGAAAAAAAACGAGTCAAATTGCCAGTTGGATTAACAGTAGGTCTACTCCTTATACAATTTTAAGTGCTTTTTAAAATGTTACTGCTGTTAAAACACGCACAGGCTATTTCACTTTCAAAACCAGCTTATGGTATGTGATTATTTTTAAGCAATGCTTTCGTTTTACTTACAGCTTAGGGTGAACCATTAGAAGGCCTGAGACCTTACCGAACGTTGACATATATTCCATTAAAGCCCCATATGAATTTTTATCCTGAATTAAGACAGTCATATCATCCACGAATATGCTAAGTTTTACCTCTTCTTTACCGATAAAAATTGCTTGTCCTTTGTCGGGGCTTGAATTTTGCCTTACCGCAACGTGTATTTCCAATTGAGGTGAAAGCAACCTTCGAGAAAGCCCATTGGAGTCTCTCCGATGAGAAAATGAAAGAACTGGATGCAGCTACACTTCGATCTGTGGCTCTCAACTACATTGAACGCTAAGGCCCGCGCCCCCCTAAAGCACTCCTAGCAGCCATGAAGGAGTTCAAGAGACGCGATGACATTGTTATTGTTAAACCAGATAAAGGATCAGGTGTAGTCGTTATGGATAAGCAGAAACATCTACGGTTGTTATCGGAGGTCTCTGCGAATGACACAAGCAAATTCCGTGCTGTCTTAGAGAGACCAGAAAAACTGGTAGAGTCAACAGTGCGCAGAATTTTACCATCAGACTACATTCTAGTATTAGTTTAACTTACATCGTCCGGCAAGAAACAGTTGACTTGTTCACAGTCCTTGGACATTATCTTTGCTTTCCAATTGATGCATGATAAAGGAGGACAGCTTATCCAAATTAACCGCTTCACATAGGACCGCGAAACAAACCCAGAATGTGACAGAAATTAGCAAAAGAGCGACGTAGCGTGCACAAAATGGTCGACACGACGTACTTGATTCTTTGAGTCACACAACACACGCAGGGCATGACGGGATGTCATTACTTCAGAAAAGGGCAATTGCTGACTCCGTTCGACCTACCGGATCAAGATTGGCTCACCTATACGGGTTGCCTAAGACCCACAAGAGGCAATTAGCAATGCGTCCTATATTATCTGCTATGGGCGCCTACAACTACGCCCTTGCTAAATGGCTTGGTAAACGAACATACCATCACTGACATCTTTACATTCACAAATGAAATTTGTGGAGTTAAGATAAACCCGGGAGAAATCTTGGTCTCTTATGATGTCTCATCGCTCTTCACTAATGTGCCCTTTGACGAAACAATCGACATCCTGGCATGCAAAGCTTTCGAGAACGACTGGTTCAATGAAACCTACGGTCTAAACTTGACCCGAACTGATCTCGTTGTTTTTCTACGCGTTGCTACAAGAGGGCAGCTGTTTCAGTTCGACGGGGCCCTTTACGAACAGACCGATGGAGTAGCCACAGGGTCCCCCTTTGGCCCCTTTTGGCTAATGTATTCATGTGTTCTATTGAAGGGTCCCTAAAAAACAGGGACAATTACCACCGCTACGTGGATGACACTCTAGTCATAATGCCGGATCTAGCAGCAGCCACAGTATTTCTGGATACCTTGAACCACGCCCACAGCGCCGTGAGTTTTACTATGGAGGTAGAGGAAAAAGGGATGCTCCCTTTCCTTGGAGTGCAGCTTCTAAATCGCGCGCCATGTGTGGAAACAAAGGTTTATGTTAAGCTGTGGCGCCCGACTGCCGCGGGATACCTGTGGCACGTGACTTGGCGCGTGGCACTGCGCGCGCACCTCGGGGTATGAAATTAAGATGGCGGCGAGTTTTGTGGAACGCAAACAGCTCGGTAAGGAATGACCTTTTGTCGAGTTAACATTGTTGTTAGGATTAACAATGCTTAGATTTATATGCCTTTATGCCATAGGAAACCGCTGTCAAGGATTGGTAGAACAGTGTGTTAAGGAGTTGTAATAAATGATGTTGTCGTTACGAAATTCGACGCCTGGTGTCTTGTAAATACCCTCGCGGTTCGCACCCACAGATCGGCCGTGGTCTGTGTTGGTGACAGTTTCCGAGCTCGTTATTGGAATTAACGAAGGATTTGAGTTGAACTTTACTGGATTTGAAGTGTAATTTGATGTCAACAACTGTTGGAGAATCGATAAGATTTCACAAGCATGTCTACTGCGTCAGGTCCTGCGAGGATCACTGGAGCTCGGTCTAGGAGTTATAACACACGTCGGAATCAAGAAGAAGATGTGGCAGCGAGGATTATTCGAATAAAGCGTTTAGAGCTGGTTGTCTCGGTTGTTTAAGGAAATTTCGTGGGGAAATTGACGAACTAATACACGAAGGGAACTGGTCTGAAGTTGGACGTAAACTTCAGTCTTATCATGAAACATGGGTAAAGTTTGTGCGTTTGCACTGTGATCTCCTGGATCTAATGGAGGAAGGTGAGGAAAAAATGGAGATTAAAAGAGTTTATGACATAGAACTCACACTGAAACTAGAACTGTATTCTGTTATTGAGGAACATGATATGGAAAGTGGATCTCAAGTCTCTGAGAAACGTGCAAAGTCAAGGGTGAGTGATAGGGAAACTAGGTCCCATGTATCTAGTAGACGTAGTTCAAGTTCAAGTGTTAAAAGTGTTGCTGCCTTAGAGGAGAGAGCAGCATTAAGTAAGGACCTGGAACATTTACGAAAGAGACAACAGATTGCAAGAAAATTTAATGATTTAATGCTGATGAACTTTTGGAAGCAGAAGTGAAATATGAAAAGGCTCAGGCTAGTTGCAGAATTTATAAGAAGGAAAGGGAAGAGCTGACAAAAGACCAGGGAAAGAAGTCTTTATCTCAAGATAAATTTGAACAGCATGTGTCTATGGAAAATGTGAGAGCAAACCCTAGTGAAGGGGTAACAGAAGAAGTTATTGTGAAAGAGGAACCTGTCTTGGAACTTTGTACAGTAAAAAATTAGGGTGCACCCCGTAATGCGGAATCGATTGAATCCTATGGGCATGCTTGTTTATCATCCGAACTAATAGTTAACGAGAGTCATGAAAGTGAGAGGGTGGTTCAGGATATCAAAGGCCATGTGCAGAATGGTGACGAAAGCAAGGTTAACAGTGAAACTCAGGAAGACAGAGCTGGGTTGCATTTGTCTGATTCCCGATTACCTACTAACAACAACAATGTAGTAATTAATAGTGGAGAGCATGTGACCAAGGTACTTTCTCATGTAATGAATACCCCAAAGATTGAATATATGCGCTTTGATGGCAATCCCATAAACTTTGTTTCATTTATGCATAACCTTGCGACTTGCTTAGAGAGTCTGAGCACCGATAATTCTAGGAGATTACAGTATCTAATACAGCACTGCACGGGCAAGGCGCGGGATGCGATTGAAAGTTGTGTGAACTTGCCCACTTCGGAGGGCTATGAGGCAGCAAAGAACACTCTAAAAGAAAACTTTGGCCTTCCACATATTATCGCTAAGGCACACTTGAAAAGGTTACAAGAACTCCCCCCCGTTGCGGAATGGAGGAGGGCAATCATTACTGGAGTTTCCTAGACACCTGGAAGTAGCATACCGCACATTGTCTGGTATGGGAATGGATTATGTTAGCGAATTGAACCACACAAGTACCTGAACTGAACAGTAAACTGCCATATTTTATGAAAGGGAAGTGGACTGAATGTGCAGAAAGGATTATAGAATCAGGGGCAAGGCCCAAATTTTCAGATTTTTTAAAGTTTGTCAAGGAAAGGGCCCGACTTGTGAATAATGAATTTGGAGATCTTGTGACAGCTAGTTCACAGAAGGGGAGGAAAGTAAATGACGGTGTAAAAAAACAAACCCCTAGAGCCAGCATGGCGACGGGAGTGACCACACCCCAATATTAAAACATACAAGGGGACGTGAAAATGTAAGCTGAAAATGTGTTGTTTGTACGGGATGTGATGGACTGTGGAAGTGTGAACAGTTTAAAGAACTTAACAGTGGACAGAGAAACAAAGTAGTCTTGTCAAATAGCTTATGCTTAAGCATAAGCGGAGTACATTTTAAAGACAAATGTCCTAAGACAACCTTTAGGTGTCAAGTTAAAGGTTGTGATGAGGAACACCACACATTGTTACACCCTTCAGAGCGAGACAAGAGAGACGGTACAATTGATAACATTTATTCGGAGCAACATCATCGCCAAGTGTGGTTAACTATTGTTTGAAGAAGACAATAGAACTTGAGGGTGACACCAACCCGTGGTTCTGTGGCATGTACAAGAGAAAGAGTTTCCCAAGGAGAGGCTGTAGGAGAAATGCGGGGTCAATCAGTAAGCTGTGTCCGCAGATGGAAAATGGATTGCTACGTGCTGGCGGTCGGATCGGGAAAGCACCAGTCGACTATGAGTTGCGACACCCCATAATACTACCCTACAAGCATCATGTCACAGACCTGATTATTATGGATCATCATTTGAATGTTGGCCATATGGGTCAAGAGTCAGTTCTGTCATCCCTGAGAGGCAAGTACTGGGTGATAAAGGGCCGGTCTGCAGTTCGTCGAGTGATTGGCAAGTGTCTTAAATGCCAGAGAAGAAAAGCAAAGCCAATGGGGCAATTGATTTCGGGTCCAAAGTTCCGTATAACGCTTAGGTCGAAACGGCGAAGCGTATCGACAGTTCGGCCGCCGACCCCGTGCCATTTGACTAGGATAGCAGGGCGGCGAATACCAAAATTGGGAGTGAAATCCTCCCTGTTCGCGTCAATGAACTCGCTGAGGCCGCTGATATATGAGTGACCCAAAACGAGAACCCGAGTATGCGCCATAAAATAGAAATAAAGTGTCACTTGCCTGTAAAAACTTGATTTGTCCGTAAGGAATGTAGGAGTCTCTGGGTTTGGACTAACCTGAGGGAGTTGGCTCCCGGTTTTAAGCAGTGATACCTCGCGTGACAAGCTGGTGCGAAACCGGTTTTGCACGAACTCCCAGCGCATCGCCAACCGGTCTGACATTGGTTTATGATAACAAAGATAATGGAACTAAACCCACTCGAGATAAATGCCATTATGTGTTGTTCCAAATGATGTTTGGTTTTTAGTCAACAAATGCATTGCTGCTGTATTTGACACATGTATTGGAGAATGTCCAATGCTAATGCTTGGAAAATTGATTTTTCATGGGATGAATTTTGTGCCTGACAAAGACGGAGCAGAACAAAGTTGCCGAATCAACACTCCTATTCTAACAACTAATAACGTAACAGCGAAAATATAATTGCTTTATTAAATCCCCTTCGTCATTTTACTATTCTTTGCAAAGTTAGGAAATTCTTCCATATTCGCTATTGTCGAATCTAGCTCTTCTGTTTCATTCTTTGACCTTAATACCTCTTGTTTGATTTGCTGTTCTTATGTAAGGCAAACGCCAAGGAACTGGAGCAATCGATAGACGCAACCTTTAAATTTGCCCATACGGCAAACATAAAGTTATACCTGGTAAACATGTGACCATTTGTTGTTCTTATGTAAGACAAACGCCAAGGAACTGGAGCAATCGATAGACGCAGCCTTTCAATCTGCTAATACGGCGAAGAAAACGTTATACCAGGTAAACATGTCACCTATAATGTAGCTTTTCATAGCGGAGCTCCTTAGCGGCCGAAGGCTGCATAGCGGAGCACGATAGGTATCGCAGGAAGAGTAATATATAGATTTCGGCACTGCCTGAAAGCGAAGCTCCAATGGACATTTTGCATCGAACGGTCACGTGACTGTTTGATGCCTAGCGACGAGATGTTGGATAGCAAAATGTCGGCCGGGTTGGGAGGCAAGGTAAAGATCATGTTTTTCCTTTTCATTGTTTGTGTACCACCCGTAGACTATTAGCAAAAGGCTTTGCTTGGCATTAGGTATAATTTTGGCATTTTTAAACGGCAGTGGCAACGTGAAAACGTTTCTTGTTTATATATTTTTATTTTTTGCAACATTTTGCGGCCGCCGGCACTAAAATAGTGTTTGTTTAGACTTTTTTCGGGGTTTTGACCCATTTTGTCACCCAGTGACCAACACAAGTTATTTTCCTAGGCATTTGCTTGCTAGTTGAAAAAAAAGAATTACAGCTAGCAAGAGGTAATCCAATTTTGAAACAGGCTTGCTGGATAACCGCTTGTCTGTGATTGGTGATCGCAAGGCCTCGAACACTCCAGAACATCTTAACATGTATAAGACCATACTGAAGATGGACTTCATCAGCAGTGAAGAATCAGGAGTCAGATGGGGAGGAATTCTTAGTGATAAAGCCTTTACCACGGCGTGAGCTGGCAGTGGATAAAATGATGAGGCGTTGGATAACAAATTCAATGCATATCATCCAAGAGGTCGAAGAGGATGTCTATGAGCGCTACTATGCAAAACAAGAGTGAAAAAGACCGGTACCTGATAAGTATCCCATATGGCCTGTAAAGCGGGTGTTCAGGAAACACTAACTTCGTTGCCGAACGAACTTATATCAGTTAGTCTGGCCAGGTGTCTCGTCGACTAGCACTCAACCCCCATATTTTTCGAATTGTTCAGGTTGCTTTCTTTTAAAATATATTTCATTTACTTTCTTTTAAAATATATTTCAGATTATTATGTATTCTAAATAGATCCCAAAGAATGTAATTTTGTTATACAAATTTCGAAGCATGCATTGTATCATTGTATCCGATTATATATGGCAAAATTTATGACTTCATGTTAAAACTGTTTACACGCGTTTTATAACAAATATATTTTCCCATAAGGAGATTCATAAGATCAATTGGACATCACCAGAAAAAAGGTAAAACCATGAACCAAATTGACAAGCGTTATGAGGGGTGCGGATATAGCCTCAGACCATCAGCTAGTGCGAATGCAGTTGAAGCTGAGACTCAAGAAGATAAAAACACCTGAAAGTACACGTATAAAGTATGATGTTGATAAGCTACAACATCAGCCAACAAGAAAAACGTTCTCACCAGTGCTCCGCAACCCCTTTGCAGTTCTTAAGGATCTAGAAGAAGGTTTCGATGTCAACAGAAAGTGGTCCCTATTTAGTAAAATATGCTGTATGATGACACATTGGAAGAAGTATTGCGTAGAAATAAGCAAGGTAGGAAACCGTGGATCAGCACAAACTCTATTTTGTATCACATGTGTTCCTAAGAAGTTCAGCTGTGTTGAATATTGATGAGGGAGTCTTGGAAGACCTCATATATGCTGCGGCGCCAAATCTGACTCCATCGTCGGGACCGCGTGAGGTTATCGAAACTTCAGAGAATGGAGCGGTCCATCTACTGAAGTGATTATCGCTTTGAACAATGGGGGTGTTTAAATTGTGCTATTGGTATGATTATGGCAGTTTGCATTTCAGATGATTATAGAGTTCACTGCTGGCGGAAGGAGAAAGATTCCCAAGAACTTGTGGAGATCGTAATTAGAGTTTACAAACTACAAGATGGCGGTGGAAGATTGCTTCGAATGCGGTACTTACGATAAATCGGGTGCAGATTTAGACCTGGGCCTGAGGGGATTATCCAACAAAGTTTCACTCAAGAGACAAGTATTTGACTCTATTTCTGAAAACTTGAAGCATGATTTCTGCTTTATTACTGAAATTTATTGAAAAAATTTATTGACAAAATTAAAGATACGTAGCATGCAAGCGCAAATATGACCACATTTCTGACACACTAAAGGAACTGCACTGGCTACCCTTACCACTGTATGCATTGCTACGCGACCTCAAAATTCAATGTTGCGATGGGCGATTGGCGATTTTTAGCTGTCAATCAAACCAAAACGCTGGATTCGGCTGCTTTACTGGATCGACATTGATTGCAAAATCAACCAAACTGGTTTTAAGCTGTCCTTTGGCTTCCTTGCCTAGAATGTTTAAATCTCTGTTCAAGAAAATTGATATTAAAATTTTATTGCGTAAAATCGGCAATCGCAACAGTGAATTTTGAAGGTCGCGTAGCAATGCATACAGTGGTAATGAACCTTTATGCAATACCTACGGACGGCGGGCTTTCTCGGTAGCTGCGCCAAGACTGTGGAACAAGCTCCTATTTGATATCAGGGCTAGTCCCAATGTAAATACTTAAAAAAAACTACTAAAGACTCACCTTTTTAAGATCGTATATGACGTTTGACGATATAGTTTATTATCATATTTATAGTTTTTTTTATACATCTGTTGCTTTTATCCCTCAATTGTTTAACCATATAGTTTATCATTTTTACCTTTTTATATCTGTTGCTTTTATCCCTCAATCGTTGTAAATTTTTAACGTTTTATTTTCTTGTTTGTCTTACTCATTACTATTATTATAATTATCTCATTTTTTCTCTCTCTCTTATTTTAAAGTAACGTTGTAAAGCGAACAGAACAGCAATGTATGTGCGCTATATAAGATATCATTATTAATATTATTATTAAAACGAGAAAACTATGAGACAAAAATATGATGAGAAAGCTGAATTACAAAAGTTTTAAAATCTGCAATTGTTCTAAGTTTGTTTGGCATAGAGTTCCAGTATTTCGTTGCAGTATACAGAAAAGAGTTAAGGCCATATGTAGTGGTTGATGGTTTAGGCAGGAACAAAATACAGAGTCACAAAATTGACTATACATCTCCAGAATTGACTATACATCTATAGTTTTTTATACATCTGTTGCTTTTATCCCTCAATTGTTTAACCATATAGTTTATCATTTTTACCTTTTTATATCTGTTGCTTTTATCCCTCAATCGTTGTAAATTTTTAACGTTTTATTTTCTTGTTTGTCTTACTCATTACTATTATTATAATTATCTCATTTTTTCTCTCTCTCTTATTTTAAAGTAACGTTGTAAAGCGAACAGAACAGCAATGTATGTGCGCTATATAAGATATCATTATTAATATTATTATTAAAACGAGAAAACTATGAGACAAAAATATGATGAGAAAGCTGAATTACAAAAGTTTTAAAATCTGCAATTGTTCTAAGTTTGTTTGGCATAGAGTTCCAGTATTTCGTTGCAGTATACAGAAAAGAGTTAAGGCCATATGTAGTGGTTGATGGTTTAGGCAGGAACAAAATACAGAGTCACAAAATTGACTATACATCTCCATTCGCTGTTTGTAGATGTATTTCGAGGATTTTCGACGTAAACAATAAAAAAAGTTGCAGTTGAAATGGTGCCAATAAACGGCCTGTCACAGGGCCGAAACAGGGCTGTAGCAGGCTTTCCATATGCTTACGTATACACCCATGATCAATGACTGCGACAGGGATATAACAGGGTGACGTTTTTCCTAAGGGGCCTGGAATAAAATATTTGCCCATGACCAAGAAGTACTGAAAAAGAACAGGGGACGTTTTTGCTTATGCCATGCGCAACAATGGCTACTCTCCAAGTTTACATTGCAGACTCAACTCCGGGAAAAACACTACTGAGTATCACGAATTTGTTATCATATATCCTTCCCGCTGTCAAAATAAAAACAAAACAAACGAGAAATAGAAATAGCGCGATATATGATAACAAATTCGTGATACTCAGTAGTGTTTTTCCCGGAGTTGAGTCTGCAATGTATTTCTATTTCTCGTTTGTTTTGTTTTTATTTTGACAGCGGGAAGGATAAAATAAAATAATAAGCACACTGATGGTCAATCGGGGAAATCGCGGATGGAATTGGACTGGGCGGTGTCGTGTGACTTAAATGGGAAGTACCTGAAAGCGGATTTACTCGTCCCGAAGCGGGATGTCAGGTTCCTTTTTGTTGCGACAGCGTCACAGGGCTGTAGCAGGCTTTCCACATGGTTACATATGCACACATGATCAATGGTTGCGACAGGGATGTTACACGGACCTGGAATAAATAATTTGCCCATGACCAAGAAGTACTGTCAAAGAATAAACAGCAACACGGGGCAAAGTTTCTCACTTGACAGGGGGGGGGGGGGAGAAAGAAACTGAAATAACGATATAGCTTCTTTATATGCGCGGTGGGGGTGAGTTGCAATATTATAGATTTGTAATACGAAATGATGCTTCTTCATTGTTACAAACAGTAGAAGAACAATGAAGAAGCATCATTTTGACAAATCTGTTTGCAACAAAATGTAGATTTTTGGCACTGCAACTACAAAAAGAGTATGTTTAGGAATGTTTAACGACTTACTGAAGTCCATACTAGAAAGAAACAAGTGCCTGACAGAAGGAAATTTTTGGGAAACAAACTATCCAGCAGCCCACGTTTTTCAAAGATTTTGACATTCCAACTGATGTAAGCGTTAAAATCCAAATCTTATTTAGTATAATTGCAACAGACATGGACCTAATGCACGAGATAAAAAAAGATAAATTCAAAAAAAAACTAACCCATCGAGCTAAACTCAGATGGTTTCCTGCATGGGCGTATCTGTGTTGCCCCGGTGATGGACAGACACCAGGTGTTTTAAAACTACGCGCGTGACAAAACTCACGCAAACTTAGATGATTTGCATACGGACGTTTTTTGTCGATCTTGAAAGTTTGCAAGCAATACTTCGAAAAGCTGCAGAAAAGAGCAGACATTTCAAGCCATTTTCAACAAAATCGGACATGTAGCGAACAAGATATTGTATCATTTCATTCAAGAAGGAATTACAAGCTCAAATTGAAGAGCATTTGTAAGCATATTCGCCAAAAGTTTCCGAGATGAACATTATTTGTCGGTGGCAGCCACTCGTTGCACAAGTAGTTTGCTGGAAAAATGTAGTGAATAAACACCGTAAACACTGGATATTTGAGGGAAAAAGCGATTTAGCAGGATAAAACAGCTACACGAATCCTTGTGAAATGGCTTTATGAGGTTATCGTTAGGCAAGAAGAGGGAGAACTAACTACTTGATAAGTCTTGTTTGTGACGGACAGTTCCCTCGCAAGGGCAACAGGAACTCCATATTGCTTGCAAAACTAACGAAATCGGAGCGAAGTACTTACTTAGAAGTTTTTACACTAATTTTTGCCTGATCGTATAGGAAAAAGGCCGAATTGAAGTAGGTTCCACCCATATTTGCAAAACATGCACCCATAGGCGTGAAAATATAGTAGTTTTGCTTCCTATCTATACAAGAATTACTTGGGTACCCGGCGATTTTGCGGGGTACTCGCGATGTGAAGTCAAAATCTCTTCGCCGTCGGTAGATGTTCTCGAAGCGAGTAGCAACGCCACGTCAGAAGTCGAACCGTTTATATGTGCTGGTCTCGTGAAGTCGATAATAACTACCAGAGGAAAAAGGCAAGGGGAAGAGCGCATCAAAGATCAGCAAGGAAACGAGGGTTCAGTTCCATCGTCTTTGGTTTTTGATTTGGACCCGAGAGCTCGGATTAGAGTGTATAAGCTTATAACCAACCGACAAATGACCCAAATTATTACAGGGTAAATACAAACCCCATACAAATATGGCGTACCCTTTTAAAGTTATAAGGCACTGACCAACTAAACTCGAAGCGAAAGTCCGTGGTTTCAGCATCGTTAAACAAAATCAACTGGTACACAAACGAAGCCTAAAGCCATAATAAGTTTGTAAGGCACTCGAGTTTGGCAGGGATTCGACTGCGCCATGCAGTGACCAACGGCCAAGCCTTGAAACAACGGATACTGAATAGCCAGGAGTTTTCTGTTCACCTAGTCTTCTGTTTTCCATTGCAGATGAGGCTAATTTCCTCGATAGGCCGGGTAACGAGGATGATTTTCTGTGAGTCCTGTTCGATTTATAGCCGTCGTTTTATTAAGCGCCGCCATTTTTGTTTTGAAAGTACATGGAACTACAGTGGGGGGAGGGGGAGAGTTCTGTGATCTGATTGGCCGAGCGGTTTGTGTACAAAATATTACCAAAACTGGTAATGAACTGGACTGTCAAACCATGTTAAGGATATTTAATACCTGAACTACGTTTGGGGATGAGTAATTTTCACAATTTTTAGAGAAATAGTGGATATTACCCGGAGGTGCGCAGATATGAGTTTTATTTTCGAGTGCTGAAGAACAATATTTTATGAATGATCGCATATCTTTTTATTATATAGACAAACCAGAAACAATTATTCCAAATTGATTTCCAAACACTTTTGTTTTGACTGATATCCTCACTAGTGAGGATATGGAATATATGTCACTTAGGTCCCAGATGTAGCTTCGTATGAGATCTACGAGTGGCGTATTATTATTATTATTATTATTATTATTATTATTATTATTTATTTATTATTATTTATTATTATTTATTAAGGGCCTTTCACAGTTAAACCAAATGAATAACAAGCTTCCTAAGTTACTAGTAATAATAAACGACTAAATTTAAACCTTTTTGAAATTCTGCTGGGGGGGGGGGGGGTATTTGAGGGCATTCCCTCTGTGATGGGGTTATGGAATTATTTGTATGGTGGTCATTACACTAGGGTTGGTTCACTGTAATGTTCACACTACCATTATTATGAAATAATTCATTTACACCAGTATATGTTATTTCACATTTGCATAACATTGCTGCGGTTATTCACTTACCTTACATTGAAGTTATTCTTTTAAATGCTCATGGTGTTAATCAGCCTTAAAGAAATCCTGATCAGATTCACAAGTCACAATTTGTAATGTGATGCTGTTCTGTGTTTCAGTTTCATTGTACTACTGTTCTTTGTTTCAGGTTCATACCACACGTGGCCACTCTATTATTTTCTTCATGCCATCTAAAATTCATGCACCCATTCCAGGAGACCCTTAATTTTTGGACTGAGCATATTCATGCAATTAGACTGGTACATGTACATACAGGATGCTCTTGGATGTTTTTTTATCATAACCCAGTCCATTCAATGATAAGCCAGCATATTGGGTTTTGAAAAGCATTCAGGCCCTGGCCGGGATGAGCACAAACATTGTAGTCAGCCTGTTGGCCTAAACCAGGTAAAAAATAATTATTTTTTTAGCAAAATGCAGAAGAATTTTGAGAGGGGTAAAAAATGTGTAATTCCTTATAAGATTCATACCAGACTGCAATCAGAAATGCCGGAACGCAAGAAAGAAGAAAGAGTAGTTTTTTTTAACTTTTTGTATTTTAACTGGAGTAGTCAATTTTTGAGTTATCTGATTTTGTTTGTGTGGCTTGTGTGTTTCTAAGCAACCCAAAACTAGATTTTAAAATACCTTTAGTTACTTTTAAGATACTCAATGGAATGGCCCCTAACTATCTTGGCGCATGGTTTTAATGTAAAAGCGAACATTATTGCACAAATAATGGGATTTATTTCGGTCAAGTGCCCTATGATGAGTACATGTATTTAGACTAGATAAGGTAAACAGGCATCTGTCGACAAGCAGGTTGGAGGGCGCGGTGATACCACAGGCATGTGACTCGTCCCACGTGCGGAGCCCTATATAAACGGGCACTCCTTAATATGAGTCCTTCCTTCCACAACCTCGAATCAAGTCGACAACTTCAAATTGACTATTTTCAGGCAAGTGTCCTTCTTCTTTCCCTTACCATGTCAAGCCCAAGAGTTTTGATTCTGGGTGATTCCTTTGTTAATCGTTTGCAATCCTTTATCTGTGATTTAGACGATTTGAAGCTCAATTTCGGAATCGCCGATCCTAAAATCATTGTAAAATGGCATGGGGTTGGTGGGCGAAAAGCCCAGAAGATCAAGGAATATGACTTGCGAGTTGTGGCAAATTTCGGGCACGACGTTATTATTTTACAAACTGGGTCTAATGACCTTGTCGATTTTCCGCCTGGTGTGGTTACTGCGCATATCGAAAGCTTGGTGCGCCTTTTGCACGACCGTTTTCGTGCCGAACTTATTTGTGTTTGTCAGACACTAAAACGGGATCCATCAGTTGTTTCATTTAACACTCGAGTGGGGCCTCTCACCAAATCTCTTAAGAAGATGTTAGAGCCCATACCTTACGCCCGTTTCTGTTCGCACCGTGGGTTTTGGAACAATGAGGTAAACTATTTAGATCCCCGCGATCGGGTTCATTTGAATCATGTGGGTTTACACAAGTTCTACCGTAGCATGCAGGGGGCGGTGATTATGTGCACACGTTGCTTGGACGCAAGTTTGCCGGTTTCCCGCTCCTGATTGTGAAATTGCCCGCCGTTTTAGTGCACTGTACTTTACGGTTTATGCCGTATTTTCTCGGGCCTGGGAGTTTTATTGCAGCTGGAACCCGTGTTGAGCGTGCAACCCGTCCACCGGCCTCCTTGAGTGGCCAACTGCGCTGGCTTCTGGTGTTTGCTTTTTGGGAACACGGCTTGATTATTTATGGTATGCGTCTTCACATTCTGGCTAGCACTGCTCCCGGCCTCTGCTCGATTCTGTTCTGTGAGATGGAACCACGGTTATTTGTTTTTAATAATGACTCGCCTTATTCTAATTATTGGCATTTTTTCTCGGGCTCAAGTCTTCCAGCATGTCCTCTAAACAAAGAGCTCCTTCTGCCCGTTCTGCCCACAAGCGATCGCGCCGAACCGCGCCAGTGATCCCAGATACTGCGAAGCCAGGCCCCTCGTCGGGAACCGTGACGCTGGATTTACAAGCACTCACTGCGACCCTCTCCGTGGCGTTAAAATCAGCCGTAGAAGAGGCAGTTGAGGAGGCTCGCACACCCATTGGACCTTCGCCCCCCACAGTGCACGAGGAACCGAGTGTTGCGACTGTCCCTGTTGACGCCGCCGAAAACGCTGTCACCAATCACGTTCAAGCTATCACGATGGCAGGTATAAATTCCGCTGGTGAGGGAGATAGTGTATTAGAATTTTCCAGTTTGGCCATGGAGCTTGGAGCAGGGGTTACAGATAAAACGAAAGCAAAGATTTGGGCGAATAAGTATATCGATTTTTCCTTACTATTATCAGTAATCCCTGCGGCAGACCGCTATTCTTTGAGCTTTTCGGCTTCTCCCGAGCACAGTCAACCCACAACCTCAACCCTAGAGCCGTCTAAGCCGACTACCCAAAAAATTACATCGATTAGTCAGTGGATCACGGCATTTAACAATTTTGTTTCAGTTTACTTGTGTAAATTCCCTGCGGAAACACCCCAGCTCATGAAATATGCTGAGATTGTGGGTGAAATTGCTGCCAAGTCTGGTGATTGACATTTTTATGACGAGCAATATCGCTTGATGCGCCAGCGTTCTCCTAGCCGTTATCCGTGGGATCGTGTGCATTCAGAGTTGTGGCTTCGGGTTATCGCTTTTCGTGGCAGGACCTCCTTTTCTGACCAGCGCACTACTATCAACAAACCGCAGACTTTTCGCCCCCAGTCATTTCCCCAGGGTACCTGTTGGGTCTACCATGCAGGTCGTCAGTGCTCCGGCGATTGTAAATTCGACCATGCTACAAATGCGGCGCTCAACACCCGGCTTCTAAGTGTCATGGAGGTCACAAGCGATTCGCTAACCCTCAGCCCACCAGCAACGGTCACTGGCCAACATGCCCACCCCCGTAACAGCTGATCGCCTTATTTTTTACTGCAGGACTATCCGCCAACTTAAAGCGATTATTTAGTTAAGGGGTTTTTAGAAGGTTTTCATATCTATTTTACGGGTATTCGTCGTGCTACGGCGCCAATCAATCTAAAATCAGCTTGGGAGCAACCGTCCGTAGTTCTCGCTAAATTAGGCAAAGAGTTAGAAGCGGGGAGAATAGCTGGCCCCTTTCTTGAGCCTCCTTTTGCGGATTTTCATTGTTCTCCCGTCGGTTTAGTCCCAAAAAAGACACCAGGAGAATTCAGGCTTATTCATCACTTATCTTATCTTATTATTTGGGTATACCTATTGCGAAAGAAAAAACAATGGGACCCTCAACAACTTTACAGTTTGCCGGGATAACACTGGACTCAGTCCTTTCTTTGCGCAGACTAATTGATTTAACTTGTGGTGTCAAGCGAGATGCCAAATATCATTCAGTAAATTTAGACATAACAAACGACGGCGCCTTAACGGAAAAAACTATGTAATTGGGAGCTACGCTTTTATGCAGTGCCTAAATCTATATATTAGCCATAATCTCAGAAACTGAGAGCACAACCTTTTCATTCCAAGACCTAACACTGAAGCTCTGAAAAAAAAAATTTCTCTGATAGAGGGACAGTCACTTGGAACAGTCAAGGGCTTATATTTAATTGAATTTTATATTATAATAGTTTAAATGATTACTAAATATTGTAGATATATTATAGTTACACGGCTCCTTGGAAGAGCACTTTGTAGTTATAGGCCCCCTTGTTTAAATAAAGGATATTATATTATTACTATGATCACATGTGAAAGATTTCAAATTTTCAACAATGGAGGAACACAGGTATCTCAGATATCTACATAATAAACAGGATTTCACATTTCAAAGTCACGCAAATGTTATGTGCCTAAAGATGCGAATTATAGACAAATGAGCTGCAGTAATAATATTTGAACCGAGCACTTGAAAGGTTTGAGCACACGCTTTCTTTTACAGAGTTCGATGGCATGGGATGGTAAGTTTTTGCCAATTCAATATCTACAGTAAAGACTTGCGCTTTTTCTACTGATGTATATATATTTTAGCTACAACTTGTTATTTAAAATTTTAGAAATATAATAAACCGATTAAATTTTGTAATAGCTTTTTTTACAACGTGTGGGGTTACAACACTGATATGATGCATCTTGCCAAATGTTGCCAAAGGCGAGTTGGAGCATTAAAAAAAAAAACGGCAAACAAGAGCTATGCATATGAAGGTTGTGGCGTATAAATATATCTTCTTTGATTCTTAATAACATTCATATTGATTCCAAGAAGCCATCTGAAATGCTCTACCGGCTATTAAGCTATTTCTTTCCAGAGGAGGTTCTGGCGTTCAAGCCCTGGATAAGACGATAAAGGATGCATGCATGGGTATGTTTATATAATAAAATATCATAGAAATATCATATGGGAGCCGGCACGAACTCAAAATCGGTTCAAACGGGTCTTCGTCTTCGGAAACTCGTCTGTGATCAAAACAAAAACACTGCATCATTTGGCAGAAAACTATATCGCGCTGCTAAAATACATGGTGTTTCGTAGGCTCGATTATCCGCCATTGTCATTTCACTAAGTTTGAGGGACAGTGGCAATGCGCCACTGTTTGAGAAGCTGACCAGCAGGTGGACTGTGCAAGGATTGTGCAAAAAACAAGCGATCAAACGCAAAAAAAAGCGATGAAGATTAAAGCAAAGACTATCTAAAGACAGACGATCGACTCTACGTTTCAAGATTGCTCCATATTTCAGCCACTTGTTGGTCAGATCGATTTTCGATTTTCTTACAGCACTTGTTGTTTCTTTTCTGTACTATCATTTTAAAATGGAGGACTTCGTGCATATTGATAACTAATAATTGTTTGGTGTTCGATGCACACCTCTTTCAAATCATATATTATCTTTTTAAAATAGAGGGTTCGATTTATTCTTTCTTTCACTCGGTTGCCGATCACCCGATGGCATCAATTAATTTTTCTCTTATATCTAGTTTTCTACATCTCAACATACTTCCTCTTTCTTTATTTTTATCACTAGTTTGCGGTTTTTAACGGTCCATGGCATCCTTTGTGTGTTCTTAACTAATTACTGGGTTCTTGGTCCACAAAAACAGCTATAGGTGCCACAAAGAACCAATTCCTCTGGATTCATTCTTGTTAATAACTTCAACACTGCGTCACATACAATAAAATGGCAAGGGAAGATCTCCACACAGGTGAAAGTCCTCCTTTTTTATCCAAACAAAGACACAGAAGTAGCATTAACATCAAAATCGGTGATCATAAACGTCGTTAAAAAGAGTTGGCAAACTTTAGCAAATGCAGTATTCAAGCATCCCGAAATCAAACAGGAACTGCTGGAACCCTTGAAGAAGACGACAGAAAGAATTAACACAATACTGCAAATCAATGCAATCATTTTTTTAGCCAAATCTCCAAGGAAATTGCAGAGTTCACCAGTAAGAAACTGCTTCAAGAAATAAGAGACACATGCCCGTATTGGAGTGCCTCAATCCAAGGAGCTTCGGGGGTAGATTTCCCTGATGTTAATTCTCCAGCAGTCAAGATCAACACTTTGGCACTGGCGAACGCTGCAGTTGCGCGTGCAAGAAACCAGAGAATGTCCGCCCTTGCATACCGTATGTCAACTGTACTCTTCCATAGTGGAGCGAAATTCTAGCCTAGCGAGGGTATTCCGTGGGGGAGGGGCAAACGGTATTCCGTGGGGGAGGGGCAAACGGTATTCCGTGGGGGAGGGGTAAACGGTATTCCGTGGGGGAGGGGCAAGCAAGGGGAAGTTATGTTAGCTCTGTGTTTTAGAACTGTTGACCCTCATTATTGAGTAAAACTCAATAAAAAATAGAAATAGAAAATATATAAGCCATGGTAACTATTACGGCCAAAAGACGTGCCCCTATAAACCATGCAGAGAAGTCACAATGTCTGTTGCAGACACAACAGCAAAAAGTCATAAAATGCGCTCACCCATTTCTCTCAGAAATTGGCTAGTGTGTCAAGTTTAAAGAGTATTTTTTTACAGGAAAAAGCAAGAGTTCACAGGAAAAGCAATAGTTAAGAGAACCAGCTGAAAAATAAGAGGATGTCAGTGTTAAGGTCATGAAGGAGAGAAAAATGTTGAAGCACTTACAGAAGCTAAGCAGGGAAATGTTTGGCAAAGTTTCAGTTTAGTACTCAGTTATATTGAGTTGCTATTTATGAGTTAACAAGTAAAAGGGATTGACAGTTTGTATAATTTTAGAGTGGTTTTCACATGACTGTTATGAAAGCAATCCATGCGTTATTCACTATCCAATCAAATGCATAGTAATTCAACATTACTAGGATAATAATAATAATTTATCGCGTATATACCACCATTTACAATAATAGATCAATAGCGTTTTACATCATTACAGTGAAATAGTTAAAAATGATCAATATCATTACAATATTTCGTAGTACAAAATTTCGTAGTACTAATCATAAGCTCAAAACAGCACAAAACAGCAAAACAAATAATTGTGAGGAAAATTTAACGACTTTAATATAATCCGCAGATACCGGTGCTAAGACAAGATGGCCAAGAGACCTCCAAGGAGACTGGTCAATGTAATGATGGCCACGATGTAATGGAGGTTCGTAACATTTGCACAAAACAGCAAAACAAATAATTGTGCGAGGGAAAGTTTAACGAGTTTCATCTAATCCGCAGATACCGGTGGGAAGACAAGATGGTCGTGAAAGAGAAATTGATGATAGCGCTAGTGATGATAGCGATTATGATGACGATGTACTTGGGCAGGTTCGTAGCATTCAGAAAACGGTTACTACCTCACTTAAACACTAACCAAAAGTAAATTAGTTTGAGGTGCTTCTAAATTTAACGATGTTTTCCCTCTTTTGAGTGCCCGTTGATATTTCGAATTTTCTTAGAATCACTAAAATTAACAATCGCCTGTGCAGCAAGCGCAAAAGAAAAAGGAAGGGGCGCGCCGCGCAGCTAAAAGCCAATGTAACCATCGAACGACAGGTGAAACAAAAAATGAAAATGCCTTGCTGCTAGGGCTTTTTCTCCCGGAAGCTTCTTTAATTCAATTTTAGGCTCACCGAGGAGTAGATTCTATTCTAAAAAGAAGCAAAACATTAAAAAGTTCTATTTTTTACAATTGTAAATGTATTTTTTGTGTTTTCTTGATAGTATGACGTCAATAATGACACCTAAACGACGTCATTATGACCAGTTGTGACGTATTTCGTGACGAAAACCGCGTCATGGCCCCACATACCTCAATTGAATAAAAAAACTACAATTTTAATTTTAAAATTTTTAAATTTTTAAATAAAACGTTGTCGGCCTTGTTCCTGTGTTGAAGCATTAATTTTTCCTCGCGTTTAGATCAATATTGACCATTCATTTGGCGGGAAGTTTGAATTCTTTCATTAGCTGTAACCAGAAACATATAAGCGAGTTGAAACGTGTAACAAACATACATTGCTTTAGTGCCAATCTGCGGAATATTCACAACATAAACAATTGAACAGATTTTGAAAATTATGTCCGTGCAATACTTCAAGATGTAAAATGTTAGTATATTACCACTAACTACTATTGCTCTACTTTAATTGAGCAAAAAAAGAAATATTACCTGTTTGGGTGAGCAGGCGAGAGTTCATTTTTGACCAAATATGGTCATAAACTCGCTACGAATAATCCACAGCATGGTTAGCTGTTACATGTTTCAATTAAGTTATATGTTTCTGCTGTAACTTCACTCCATTTTATCCAATCGAGATAATAAAAAAATTCTAAAATTCTTAGCATGACGAGTGAATTCCACGTTAAATTTGACGCGAAAAACGGCTTTCAACCATTGAGTTCCACGTTAAATCTCACTCGTCTTTAGCCAATCAACGCGCGCGTAAGATTTGAGCTATGGGATTCTATAGGATTATTCAAAGCTTCGGGAGGCTAGATTCCGTTAAGAAAATAGCACGAAAAAAGCGATATCGACGAGGGCGGATTCTACCGACTGAACGCTTTGAATAGACTTGAATCCTATGATATCTGGTCCTCAATTTACACAAAAAAGAGTCCTAGCAACCGATGGCGACTCCACGAAAAGTACAAGCGCATTTTCTGTAAATAGAAATTCGGTCATAACTTTTATAATATTCTTGTGACGGATATCAAACTTGGAAGGACAGTAGGAGGCATCTTTTAGCAATACCTTAACATACTTCGATCTTTATTTGCGTTAATACTTTTTATAATATCTCAGCGACAGTGAACCCCCTTGTTTCACTTTAGACATCTCTGAAAAAAAATTTCGTTTGTCAGCCTTCACAAGAGCAGACAATTTCTTTTCATACCCTCCCCCTTGAGTCCTCAGCGGCACAGCATTTGTACTCTCCTTTAAATGGTGCGAATTCCGATACGTTCATTCAAATTCATAAACAAAGAACGCTAGACGGCTTGCAAAGATTCGAGCGTGTAGTACTCTGCAGCTAAAATATATTATTTCTCTACTTTTAACTGTTTTTTCGCCGAACTATATTTCCCGTAATGACCGAACGGCAGAGGTTAGTAAGTTGTTGATTATATGGCACTTTCCTCAAACTTTTTACGACCCGGAAGTCGCCTCGTACATTTTCCCGCCGAAGTCACTCAAAAAACACGTGCCCGCGTCGACTCGCTCGACAAGAAACCCGTGTTTGAAAACCATGCCACATTTGCTCAAAAGTGATCAATCTCTTATGGATGTTAAAATACTTCGGAATCGATTGTTTTAAAGATATTTTCGCGAACATGCTTAACTTGAACAATCTTAAACTTGAGCTTGTAACGCTTTCAAGAAAAACACCTTTAGTTTCGCAAAAGCTGGAAAGCTGCAAAACGTGTTCTTCGAAAACGCATTTTCAGATCTACACTAAACAGGGAGCTACAGGGAGCCAGAACTGGATTCAACAGCATTGATAATATATAGATTTAGCCACTGGCTAAAAGCGGAGCTCGTGGTTATAATTTTCTATGTGAATGAAAGGGATTCCCATGTGTACATGGTTTATATGGTTGCTTTAGAGTCGTCCCTTCACGAGATATTAATTTTTCAAGCATAGATGACGTCATCGATGACGTTATATCACGTGACCACTATATTTCGCTCATCTGGTGGCTTAGACTACACTACCTAAGTTTGGTTCTTCTAGAGTCTTCCCTTCACGAGATATTCATTTTTCAAGCATAGATGACGTCATCGATGACGTCATATCACGTGACCACTTCATTTCGCTCATCTGGTGGCCTAGACTACACTACCCAAGTTTGGTTCTTTTAGACTCTTGCCTTCACGAGATATTAATATTTCTAGCATAGATGACGTCATCGATGACGTCATATCACGTGACCACTTCATTCCGCTCATCTGGTGGCCTAGACTACTACCCAAGTTTGGCTGTCTTAGAGTCTTCCCTTCACGAGATATTCATTTTTCAAGCATAGATGACGTCATCGATGACGTCATATCACGTGACCACTTCATTTCGCTCATCTGGTTGTCTATACTACACTACCAGAAGCTCATAAGTAGGAGCGTGCATCCCCTATTGGGTGGTTCTCACATGTGTTTTATAGCTTGGGCTATTTTTAGATTTTCGCGCGAAAAATCAACCAATCAGAGAGAAGTAAACAAATTACGTCATACACGCAGCAGGCGCACGAAATACAAAATAGAGAGCTTAAGCACCGGGACTTTTCTTTGCGACGGAGGCGAGGAAACCGCGAGGGCCCTGGATCGAGAACGGCGTTCTTGGCGCGAATTTTCTACTTTAAGCATTCGCGCGCTTTTTTCACGAAGGACGCGTGCGCCAAGAAAGCGCGCCAAAATATATTAAAGCTCACAATGTAAACAAATATTGTCGCTCTTCTATCTGGTTGTAACCTTGACATTGCGTACAACGAAAACAAAACCAGAAATGAGCTCGTTTAAAGAAGCTAGAGAAATGCTTTTGCTATCCCATGACATGAAGGTCATAAGCGACGAGGATTACTTTTATTGCTCGAAGAAAACAAGTCAAGAAACCCAGAATTCAGCTATGGTTTGTACAATCGATTTGATCTAGATGACATCCCTGAGCCAGAGTGTAAAGCAGAAATGCCATTCAACAAAAACGACATCCCGGCTCTAGCAGAGGCTTTAGATTTACCTGAAACTTTTACGTGTTCTCAGAGGTCTGTAGCTGATACTCTAGAAGGTCTTTGCTTGTTGCTCAGGCGAACTGCATACCCTTGTCGTTTTAGCGACCTCATCCCGAGATTTGGTCGGCCGATTCCTGAGCTAAGCATGATTACTAACTGTGTTATCGACTATATTTATAACAACCATGGTCACCGTGTGACACAGTGGAATCATCAAATATTGAGGCCACCTCTACTTCAACAATACGCCGATGCAATTTATTTTCAAGATGCTCCGCTCGATAACTGTTTCGGTTTTGTTGATGGGACTGTGAGGCCGATATCTCGACCAGTGGAACTACAAGAAGTTGTTTACAACGGACACAAACGGGTTCATGCAATAAAATTCCAATCTGTAACCACACCATCTGGATTGATAGCCAATCTGTTTGGCCCAGTCGGTAGGTATTTAGTGCTTTTCAGTTTCCAGCCGATTTTACAGAAATATATGATGAATATTTTGCAAAACACAACGCGTAAGAATTGTTGCACTTTTTCTGATGGTTCTGAGGCCAGTGACGTATTCAGAATTTTGCCAAACTTTTGTTCCTTTTTTTGTTGTAAATTTTCCCACATGTGTGACATTTTGTCACACATTAACTGTATTATAGTGCCCCTCTGGCTATATGCCCTTTGTGGCATAACAACAAATGGATGACAAAAAAAGAGTTTACATTATCACTATTAAAATACTTAGCAAGTTAAAAACATTGCACAGTGGTATTCACAAGTGACTTGTTTCTAAATTAACAAAAATAGTAATATTGTTAAGTTTTATTTTGAAAGAGGGAAGAGCACACGATGCTGGAATGCTGGGAAATTCCCACCTTCTTGATGACTTAGTGGCACATGCTTATTCACCTACTGGCCAAGTGATGTGTTTATATGGAGACCCAGCATATCCTCTGAGGGCACACTTACAAGCTCCATTTCGGCCTGGTGCATTAAGAAGACTAACACCAGCAATGGAATTGTATAATAAAAGAATGAGCAAAGTACGGACATCAGTAGAATGGATTTTTGGTGACATTGTAAACTCATTCAAGTTTCTGGATTACAAAAAGAACCTTAAAATTGGACTGAGTACCATTGGAAAGATGTATGTTGTGTGTGCAATCATCCGTAATGCCCTAACTTGTATGTATGGTAACCTGACTTCAACCTTTTTTGATTTGGACCCACCAACAGTCTATGATTATTTTTCCTAGGTTATTCACTTCCTTAAATTTTTGTCTTTTGTAACTACACAGTGTGTCAAGCAGTAGGGATCAGTCTAGAAAAATAGGAATCTAGGAATTTTGAGACCATGAAAAATTGGAAAAATGTTGGTCAATGAGGCAAACATAGTATGCTAGGGTGAGGTCTGGGAGCATGCTCCCCCACCCCCAGGCATGTGAATGCCAGGTTCATTAATGAGTTAAGAGAAAACAGCCGATGATTTCAGTCAAACTTACAAACAATATTAATAAATACCACAAAAAAAGCATGAGAAATACAGTAAATTATGTAGGCAAAATTTCCTGGGAAACAGAGTGGAAAGTCTTGAGACTCCTGGCAAAACTGAAAGGGTTTTATGTCTCAATCATAGTTAATGGAGTGGAATGGTTAGGAAGCCCGGCAAACTTCAAAGGACCAACACAATAGCGTGGGCTGGATGTTGAAAGGGGCTATCACGTGATTTTGACCCTGCACAATCTTTTGTTTCATGCTCATCTAATATGCATGTCTGGTTGTACACTGAATGTTACTGGCTGGATTTTGGTACTTATGTACCGTGACCCTGCACAAACAAAAGGATTCCTCTGAAAAAGTGAACAAAGACATAGTACAATAACAGGGTGTCAGGTTTCCTAACCATTCTCCTCTATAAACTATGTCTCAATTAAATGGCTGTTCAGAGTTGGATTGATATCCATGTCCTCTGGATCTATGGCTATACACTGTAAATCATTATATAAGTAAATTTGTCAGACACTTCTCAGTAACCAAAATAAGTGTACTACTAATTAGCTAAGTTACTTATCCTGAGTCTAAGTCAACTGATTTTTAGCCAACATGCAGTGTATGCCCTCAGAAAATAAAACAATTAATGATAATTGCATTCTCTCCTTTTTATTTTCTTTTTCATATCTGTAACTTTATATTTACTCTATTTAAATAAATTCCAAACATAAGGGAATTAAATACCTGTCCTTTAAAAACTGCCAAAATAAAGTGAAGTCTGTCTGAGTGCATTAGTGAGTAATATAATAAGTTTCTTTTCTTTAAGATGAAACATTGGGTGAACATAAGAAACAAGCTATGTAACTACTTTCCAATTTTCTCAAGCATTTTTGCCATCAATTGGCTTTGCTGTGCTAGCACTAGCATGACTTGTTGTTGCTGCTGCTGTTGCTGCTGCTGCTGCTGATGCATTGCATTTACTAATGCATCATTTTTCCTCTTTTCCTCTTCCTGTTTATTCTTTTCTAATTCCTGGTCTTTTTCCCTCAGCTTCATTTCTTGCTGACTTCTTTCTTTCAAATACTCAATTGTTTCACTCCCACTTCTCCGTGACTTGCTTTTCTTACTTATACCAGCTTCATCCCCCTTCCTTTTTTTTGTCTCTCCAAGATTTTCAAGAGCCTTCAGTCTCATCTCTTCACCCTCCTCTATTCTTTTGTTCTTAGATTGATCTGTAAGTAAATTGTTCACAAAGAAAGACATTTTATGATGTTGTATTTCTCTCGTTATTTTAAGCTCTCTTCAATTCTTATGTTTGATGTATTTCATAAATCCTCAAAACTAAAAAATTCACCAATACACTCGATCCGCTTCTGCTGGCAATTTCTATATCAAGCATTCTAGATGAAATCACCACAAATATTTGTCTTCAAGTATTGGACCTAAAAGGTACTAAAAAGGGTGTGGCCCATGTTTCTTGTAATTCAAGAATAAATGATTGATTGATTGATTGAATTCTATCATTCCATGTTTCCATCATCCCTTTCATGTGCAACAAATATTTTTGCTAACCTGTATTATTTCACTCTTGATATCAGAGGTACACTGGAATGGTTTTGGGGTTTTGAAGTCAATATTGTAATTAAACTATAATTTTATGTTAACAATGGTAAACCAGGGACGTCCCTGGGTAAACGAAACATTTTGCTGTAAACATTCGATGCTGTTTTGTTTTTTGCCTTAGCAGGTTCACATACTGGAAGAGATGTTTGGAACTTAGTCAGACAACAAAAAAATTACCTTGATTAGTAGCTCGCTGCTCATTTTCGAACTGCTCTCTCTCAGAGAGTTCTTCGACCAGAGTATCCAGCTCACTCATTTCTGGATTAATGCCGCTCGCTCTTCTTTCATATGCCATTTTTTTCTTGTGCTTATCAACAAGGTTTCTGTATCTTTCCTGCACAGCTCGTCGTTCCAAATCTTTCTTGAAGACTGGTGCTTTTGATTTTATCAGTGAATCTCTCGCCTCATCCCACAATTTCGCGCGCTTTGTTGTTTTGTATTTTTCTTTGAAAGGGTTTATCAGCAAGAGCTCTCGGCACAACAAAACATCGTGAGCGTCCGTCCAATTCATGGGGGGTTCTCTGCTGAAAAGAAATGTTACTTTTAATTAACAGTTCGTATTGGTACTTTCCCTGAAATTGGTAATCGGGTTGTAAGGAAACATTCTCTAAACGTTTTGAAGATCTGCTCGTCATATGAAAGAGCAAGTTTTAACTCAAGTAGTCAGAACTACTTTTGGTCGTAAGTAACGTTCGTTGGGAAATCTCCCATTTCCGTGCAAAATAGGAAAGATTTTACTTCATTTACAGCAAAAGACTAATACTAAGTTAAAACTTAAAGTATCGATAAACTTAACAAACAAAGCTACCAAAAATAGATTCATGCAAGCTTGTAAAACCTGTTCAAGTCATACAAACAACCTCTTTTGCATCAATGGATTCTAACAAAAGACAAGTTAAATTGACTTACGAAGACTTTTCTTGGCCACTACAAGAAGGCAGATTGGTTTCGCTTGCCATGCTGCCAAAACAACAGGAAAATACGGAAAACACACTTGAAAGGGCTTGAAAGTTTCGCGCCTCCGTGCGAAATCAAGACGGACGTCAAACACTTCTTGGCGGCCTCCGTGACAAATCACGGCGTCCCTGTGACATGCGCAGTAAGAATTTTTTTTGAAATCTCACTTCCGGTCCGCCTCCGTGACCCGTGAACGCCCGGTGCTTAAGCTCTCTAATCTTCCTCTGACACGACCGACAAGAACGGCTTTTACTTTATTCCTTTGCCAAAATGAAGCAAATATTTTTACTAGTCTAGTGATTTAGAGCCACGGTGCATAAAAATAGCAAAGCACACGATGAAGTGCCAAGCTAGCAGGCGTACATATCCACGAAGTGCTAAAAATTGTTATGATTGTTAGCGAACAGCAAATGAATAGGCAAATAAAAAGACCAAAGCAGTACGCTACAAGAGGAACATCGACAACTTAATAAGCTAACTTCTGCCCCAGACTGACTGATTGTGAAGCAGATGCCATCCTCGACTGCCATGTATTTCACGGAAATCAAAGCAGTGCTCCGTTGGCACATGTTCGCCGACAATTTTAGAAAACCTTTGCTGTTTCCTGTCGATTCGCAGTGCCATCATGCAGTGCCTACACCATTCGCACCGGTACAATTTATTGTGTTTTCAAATAGTTTATAGAATGTAAGCAATAAACTTCTGTCGTTTATAAAGTATACCTTTTAATAAACGCCTGATCAAACTCTTTCATGTCGTGCTTCATTCAAGCAGTTCACGTACAAGTTCAACGCTACTACGTCCTTATATCACCGACTCCAGTTCTCGCAAACAAAAAACAAACTTGACAAATTTCGTGCATCAAAAAAATAATTTCACGCAAATGAAAACAAAGAGAAGAAACTAAAAACGTCCATGTCGACTTAGGAATTCAAAAAGTTCATAGTCCCGGCTTACTGAGTTGTATATGTGTTCAGTTTGTTTAGGCGAACACGTTGTAAAGTTTTTGACAAACTTTCATTCTCGTCTTCCTGCTTGGTCTTGGATAGTTTGTATGTAACGAACTTCATCTGTCAGTGTACCAAATTAGAAATCAAATCATCCACATAGTCCTGGTACTTCGTTGTAAATCCTTTATGCTTCCCTAATCCATCCGTAGCCACCAAATTCATCAGCTTTAGTGCATAAATCTTATAGTCCTTCATGGACTTTTGCTATGCGAGAACCGTGAGAAGAAGCGGCGAGGCCGCGGTTCTTTTCTGCTTTCCCTTAGTCGTTTTGATTGTTTTCAAGTAATTTTTCTTGATGTCTGAAGCCATCTGTTATCTGTTTTAGTTTACTGAACTTGTACAGTCAGAAACCGTGCAAAGAGATACCATTTTCACCCGGTTTTCCATCTCGAAAAGAACTGCAAGTAAAAATAGATCTAGCCACTGGCTAAAAGCAGAGCTCCGTCTGAATTTTTGATGAGGCGTGACGTCAAATGTAAGGAAGAATTCTGATTGGCTAATTTTTCCCGCGCAACTGTTTCTAAAAATAGCTCAAGCTATAAAACACATGTGAGACCCACCCATTTCGTAGGATGCACGCTCCTACTTATGAGCTTCTGACACTACCCAAGTTTGGTTGTCTTAGAGTCTTCCCTTCACGAGATATTCATTTTTCAAGCATAGATGACGTCATCGATGACGTCATATCACGTGTCCGGGTTACAGCACCCCCCTTGTGGCATATACAAAATATCCCAAGTATGGTTGTCTTAGCGTGTTCCCTTGAGGAGATATAATTTTTTCTTTGCATACCACAGGGTTCCCATGTGTACACGGACGACGGACGGACGGACGGCGTACGCTATAGGTTTAATACCAGAAAAATAAAGAAAAAATCATATCTCCCGAAGGGTAGCTTCTATAGAAGCCAAACTTGGACAAATTTCCAAAGACCATAAGAGGAACTCTATACCAAAGTCACGTGCCCTTACGTCATCAATGACGTCATCAAAAAGATCCATAATGCCCGTGACGTTCAAAAATCAACTCGATAGTATACTATACGTTTTTCTCTTAGGTATGGTGCTCCGCTAATAACAGAAAATTGAAATGGATATTTAGCCGACTGTATATTGAGGAATAGGTTTTGTGCAAAAGCGTCAAGTAAAAATGAATTCTACTCAACGAGATGGAGAAAGAAATCAACGACATCAGTTATCGGTAAGCACAAAGGTTGAACTCGCTTTCTGTTATTATTTTTAACTTCCAAGTTTTTTCAATTTCTAATAAATTTTGACTTTATATGTAGCTTTTACCTTTTCCTGCTATTTGGCTCCCTCTAGTTTTCATTTTCTCCGGATAAACCCGAATTCTGCGACTTGAGCGAGGAATACCAGCTTGCTGATAACGCTGCCTACCGTCAAGTAGCTCCAGATGTGTGGTTTGGGTGGTCCGAGGCGAAAAGGCTCGAGTATATCCAGAAATTTAACAAGATAACAATGGAGGAAGTTAGCAAACAAAAAACTATTACCACATCTAACGATCTCCAGATTACAGACGAAAAGGCTTGCTGATAACGCTGCCTACCGTCAAGTAGCTCCAGATGTGTGGTTTGGGTGGTCCGAGGCGAAAGGCTCGAGTATATCCAGAAATTTAACAAATAACAATGGAGGAAGTTAGCAAACAAAAAACTATTACCACATCTAACGATCTCCAGATTACAGACGAAAAGGCTTGCTGATAACGCTGCCTACCGTCAAGTAGCTCCAGATGTGTGGTTTGGGTGGTCCGAGGCGAAAAGGCTCGAGTATATCCAGAAATTTAACAAGATAACAATGGAGGAAGTTAGCAAACAAAAAACTATTACCACATCTAACGATCTCCAGATTACAGACGAAAAGGCTTGCTGATAACGCTGCCTACCGTCAAGTAGCTCCAGATGTGTGGTTTGGGTGGTCCGAGGCGAAAAGGCTCGAGTATATCCAGAAATTTAACAAATAACAATGGAGGAAGTTAGCAAACAAAAAACTATTACCACATCTAACGATCTCCAGATTACAGACGAAAAGGCTTGCTGATAACGCTGCCTACCGTCAAGTAGCTCCAGATGTGTGGTTTGGGTGGTCCGAGGCGAAAAGGCTCGAGTATATCCAGAAATTTAACAAATAACAATGGAGGAAGTTAGCAAACAAAAACTATTACCACATCTAACGATCTCCAGATTACAGACGAAAAGGCTTGCTGATAACGCTGCCTACCGTCAAGTAGCTCCAGATGTGTGGTTTGGGTGGTCCGAGGCGAAAAGGCTCGAGTATATCCAGAAATTTAACAAATAACAATGGAGGAAGTTAGCAAACAAAAAACTATTACCACATCTAACGATCTCCAGATTACAGACGAAAAGGCTTGCTGATAACGCTGCCTACCGTCAAGTAGCTCCAGATGTGTGGTTTGGGTGGTCCGAGGCGAAAAGGCTCCAGTATATCCAGAAATTTAACAAATAACAATGGAGGAAGTTAGCAAACAAAAAACTATTACCACATCTAACGATCTCCAGATTACAGACGAAAAGGCTTGCTGATAACGCTGCCTACCGTCAAGTAGCTCCAGATGTGTGGTTTGGGTGGTCCGAGGCGAAAAGGCTCCAGTATATCCAGAAATTTAACAAATAACAATGGAGGAAGTTAGCAAACAAAAAACTATTACCACATCTAACGATCTCCAGATTACAGACGAAAAGGCTTGCTGATAACGCTGCCTACCGTCAAGTAGCTCCAGATGTGTGGTTTGGGTGGTCCGAGGCGAAAAGGCTCCAGTATATCCAGAAATTTAACAAGATAACAATGGAGGAAGTTAGCAAACAAAAAACTATTACCACATCTAACGATCTCCAGATTACAGACGAAAGGGAATGGAAGGAATTCGCGAAGGATGATGTCAGCATGCTGAATTCATGCGGGAATATATCAGAGGATCTGATAAATGAGATAGTGAAGGAGGCAGAAAAGCTTCTAAACAGCACTAACGCTGTGCAGAAAATGCCATCTTTAAATAGCAACAGTCGTGGTGTTAAGTACCTCGTCGCTGCTCGTGACATTAAAAAACGAATGTACGAATGTGTATGTCTTCGAAACCACGCCACGTGCAATTGTCCGTCCTATAAATACAATACCCTATGCAAGCACAGCCTGTGCGTTGCAGAATACGTTGGATTGACAAAAGAGCATGTCCAGCACTTTGTTTCAAATCCCCGACAAGCCCTCGAAGAGCTGATTAGTCGTGCCTGAGAAGAATGCCGCTGGCAAAAGAGGAGGGCTTAAGAATGGATGGCGGCAACGAAGTCAAGCAGCTACGAGCACCCGACCATTTAGTGAGGTACACCATAATAACAACCCGCTGAGAGTCCTAGCTTCAAACAACAAAGCAGTAGAATGCAGGCAATGTCGAACGGAATTTCCCCGCCGCAAAGAAGTAATCCCGTTCGACATTGTCTTGTCACACGAGGTAAAGTGGTTTTATTCCGATCCTAAAGGAACTGGACTAAAACTCCCTTCTTCAAAGATGACAACAAAATACTATTGTGTTAAACGTTCGTGCATCTTCCAGAGATTCCCGTATTTTAATGCAGCCAACTTCCTAGAAATTGAAGAAGACGTCATGCATTGCTTAAGGGAAGGACACAAGCATTTGTTAACAGAAGAACTTGGCTATAAATAAACTCGCCTGATACGTACCTGCGAACTGTGTGGTTAGATAGTGGAAGGAAGGAGTACATTACCTAGGAACGTCCATCCCCGCGTTTTCACAATGGAATAGCGTATTGGAAGGCGTATTGGAAGGCCTGTATTTTTCGTTTCTCTGGTGTGTTTAAGGCCTGACTTGAAAGGAGGTGGGTCTTATACGCGGATTCTTAAAGTGCATATCACCCCTAAGAGGAGAGAACAGTAGTATAGCCGGGATGACTAAACCCCCTGGTTTACTGAGTAACTTACTAAGGGAATGCTTCTGATTGGTCGAGGGGTCACCATGACAACCAAACAATGACGTCATAATGTTTTGTAATCGTTAAGGGGTGGGAGATAATTTATTCCATAAAAAGGGGTGGGAGATACTATATTCCATAAAAAGGGGTGGGAGATACTATATTCCATAAAAAGGGGTGGGGGATAATCTATACAGTCAAAAGGGGTGGGAGACCATATGTTCGAGCACCAAAGGGGTGCTAGTGTACTAGTCTATAGCCAAAGGGGTGTGAGGTGATAAATTCATTCAAAAAGCAGGGGTGTGCATCTTCCACATTTTTTGGATGCATCTGGAAACCTGCAGATGCAAATGGCAGAGAGATGCGGTATAACAATAATTGCTAACCAACTAGATTTCAAGATAGCGCTGGAGTCATTACTGCAGACTGGTAAGAAAAAAATAGCTCACATTGACTGAAAAAATCCAAAAACTTGATCTCAAGCAATTTATTTTTCGGTTGAATTTAATTCCCAGGTTCTACAAACAGACAGGCACAAACAAGTCAAGGGCTGCTAATGGAAAGCCATCACACGAATACCTTAAATCTCTGGATTCTGAAACTAAGCGAGTTTACCTGGTCATGTGAGTTGCTTTTTTCTATGAATGAATTTATGCAGTGTTTTATTGATGTTTTTACTGTCTTTTGTTTTGAAATAATGCCAAATCATGCTGATAAAGCTTTAATGTAGTAATTTAAGTCAATACATATTATGTATATTATATTCTCCTTAGGAGAACCAGAGTCAGAAGAGCCACGGAAGACACATTCCCAGGGGATGAGATTCCAACATTCCGAAATAATCCAGAAGCAAAGAACAAGTTGGAGAACCTAGTGGAAAAATTGGCAAAGACTTGCTGTGTTGAAGCTGTCGGGTTTGGATCTGTCAAGCAAATGTAATGTATAGGCTGATCCTTGGTGACCTTATTGTTTACATTCATGACATTTTATAATGCTGCATTTAGCTTTGGAAAATGCAATATAAAGCTCAAAATAAGCTCACTTTTTTTATTCTTAAAAAAGTCTTAACCAGTTTTCATAGTTTTCGGGCTAGTTGAAGCTTTTCAAAATTGTGTGAAATTATTGGGGCAAAACGCTCCTTAGCTCACATGAGTTGATCCTCTAAATTGATCATCGCACCACGCACTTAGAATTCGAGATATCAGCTTGAAATTTTTCAATTATGTTTCATCTGACATTCAGAGCTTATCATTTTATAGCTTCCTCAAATTGCCTGATTCTGAACATTGCTTATGCTAATGAGCTTCAATTGTAAGCAAAGGATTATCACTGTGTGCTAGCACTCTTGTGTGGTGTCTTGTGTGGTGTGCCATGTCCAAATTTATTAATCTTTGATGCAGTCTGTTGGTTGTATTGTAGATGTCATACGGTCTCATATTATGGATTGTCTCAACGAAAGACGTCGAATGGTTGCTCTTGGCCATTCCTATGAGGTAATGATGATACAATTCATAGATCTGATGTCTCATTCAAAGCCATAGTAATTGCTGTTAGTCCCACAAACAAACCATTAGTTTCTCCTTAAAAAAATCCAAAAATAGTGACCCCTATAAAGTTTACCAGAATAATAAGATATCTTTATCTTTGGATCATCTGAGTTTATACTGTCATAAAAGGCAAAATGGTGTTTCAAATTGGGCTGATTTCAGAAGTCATGACATACTGTATTGTTTGTGGGACACAATCAGTCCCATGGGGGAAACTTTGCTTAACACTTGAGTCACACAGAAAATTTATAATAATCAGACCAGCAATGTGGTCTACAGTTGAATGAGCTGATGATGCTAAATGTTTGAAATAACAGTTTTCTAGTTTGTAACCATGTCTTTGCTCATTTTGTTTCCTTTATAACTAGGGTAAGAGGAAAAGTGATAGTGGAGACAGTGATGTGCCATTCACGCCTAAAGTAAACAAGAGTGAGAAATCTGAGGTACGTACCTGATGTCTGGCTGCAGGTTGTTTGAAATCCTAATGGATCCTCTCTTACATGCAATCTTTTTGTGCATGGCCGCCAAAAGAGTAGAAAATAATATAACACAACCACATCATTGACGCTCTGATATACCCTCTCACATCAAGGAATGTTTGGCTGCAGGTTGTTCAAAATCCTAATGGATCCTCTCTTAATCTCTGTGTGCATGGCCGCTTAAAGGGTAGAAAATAAATAACAGCAATCACTGACCCAAAAATGTTTGAAATAACAGTTTTCTTGTTTGTAGCCAAGTCTTTGCTCATTTTGTTTCCTTTATAACTAGGGTAAGAGAAAACGTCTGGCTGATGGTAGTGACAGTGATTTGCCATCCACGCCTAATGTAGACAAGTGCGAGATATCTGAAAGTGAAGATGACACCTTGCTTCTAAACAGCAGCAGCTCTTCTGACACCACTGATGATGGAGTTGAAAATGGTATTTTACATTATTTACATAGTATTTATGTGACATGGCTAATTTAAAAAAGAAACAGTCATACAGCTCTGGCCACCTAATTCTCATGTCCATAACTGCTTCCATTTCTATGACATATTTACAGCCATTCTCAGTTACACGAGCTTGCAAAGTAGTTTCGGTGAAAAAACAGTTTTTGGAATCTTAGCATCTTAGTAAATTTGCTTTTTGGCTTTTGTTACTCTTTTCAGGAACACAGCAGAGTTCATCCAACAAACTTTCCTTGAAAAGTGCAGATGTAGTGCTTGTTACAATATTTGGAGAGTATAAAATCAGAGATGTAAAATTTCACTCTCAGATATTGCCAGCTTGCCGTATGTTGAAATTAAATGATATAAGGGGGCGGTCTAAACCAATACTGACTAAAAAGCTTGCCCAAGCTTTAATTGACGACAGCTATGTATTGCTTAGTGAAGAAAGCTTAGTGGAAAACCTACATCTCGGTGATATAAAACAAAGTGTATGATTTAAAACAAGAGTTAAAGGACTGGCAATCTGCAAAAGGTAACTGGGGCCCTTTATTTTCTGTAGTACATGTCTGGACAACAGATGAGCAGCTGTGTCAAGGGAAGCTAGGAGGACGATTAGGTGGCAGTAATGCATGTACAATCATTGATGTAATATTAGCTGCTACTTATATGAGAACATCAAAGTTAGTTCTTCCTCATGGCCTGAGCCTTAGACAGTGCTGGCAAGATGAAGTTACAAATGTAATTGCTGAGGGTAATTTTGTTTACGAGAAATTTGTCAGCAAGCAAGGCATGTTATTAGATGTTTTTGATGTCAAAGAAGTTTTGAAAAAAATAACCTTTGCAATTCAAACTTTAACATATCAGAACCAAAAGCAGTGTGGCTGTCCCAAGAAACAGAGCCATATTTCTGCACATTGCACTTTAATTTGGAGAAGTTTAGCTCAAAGCAAGGTGGTAAACGCTGTGCAGTGTTTATAAGCAATGGCAGAGCAAGTTTAATTATAAGTGAGGGAACTGGCTCAGTTCTGCTGGAGGACACTCATTATCACCCTTGGTCAAAGAGTGGCACCATGTTTACTTGTGGTTTAGCACATGATGTGGCGGCTTACATATTCAAAAATGTTTCAAAGAAATTTGGAACACTTACTGAGATTTCCTTTTTTTATTGAAGTTTGATAAAGTTTAATATTTGGAATACACATTTTGTGCATTAATAATATGTAGACCAAATGCAAAAATGGCAGCAAATTTACATAACTATTGTCCTGAACTGACAAGCCTCTCAGTATGGGAAATGCTTTTGTTTTAAATGAGGCCAGTCAGTCCAGGACAATGACTATTTAAATGAGGCGCCATTTGCATTTTGGTGAATTGTCAGGGTACAATTATAGTTGTTAACCCAGGCTTCATTCAAAGTCCTTAAGTCAAAAAGTGGCACCACTTTCACTTTGGATTAGCCTTTTAGTGTTATTCAAAATTTGGAACACTACTGAGATTTCCTTTCTGGTTGAAGTTGATTAATTTACACTTTTGCATGACATGACATGGACAGAAATGCAGACAGAAGATGGAAGCTTGTGCAGTAATTATTTTCATGGTGCAATTTAGTTGTTAATTGGCTTCATCAAAGTGTTCATTTTGTTGTTGAAAGTGTACTTATTGTTAATTGTTATGACTTACACGTTTAAAGCTATATACATAATGTGGACTTTCATTGACAAAATAAGCACAACAGCTAGTATTGTAAGTTGGATAATTCATTCAGTAAATTACTGCACAAAGTTGTTTTCGAAATTGTGACACTAGTTAACATCATACTAGCATACAAACATATCAGTCGAGTCTGCCTGCCTATTTTCATCTGAATAATTAAGTCACACTTTTGTTTTCTTCCTATGAATTGTTCAAACGATATCTGTTCACTTATTGTTATTGAAATTTAAGACATGTTACATTTTCATTTTAATTGGTTTTATAACATGTTGCTAACATGCGTGAGATTAAACCATACTTATGAGATTAATCTGCGTTGCTGTTTTCGTTTTGTTTTTCCTTTAATTGTTTCACCTAGGGTTGTAACATTTACAAAAGGGGCAATGACCAAGCTGGGAAATAGTGCCACTTTCCTAGAAATTTGGATTATGGGTGTGAAATAGGTTTCAAATATCTAAATGGGATCTTTTAACAGAAAAGGTGGGGGGACTACATTGATAAATTATAGTTCATCATAATATTATTCCCAAAGTTGTGGGCAAACATTGGGATATCCATTTTCCAAAGTTGGGAATTTTTTAGCATTATGTTGGGAATCTCCATTTCAAAAAATCCCAATCTTGGGTTTACATATTGGAAATCCCAAAGTTGGGAATAAAAATACCCAACAAAATTGTAATTGGGAACAGTCTCGCTTTCCCAAACTCATGCTATGTTGGGTATTTCTTGGGATTTTTTCCCAAAATGGGAATCTGTGATTTTTCCCTGTGAGGAATCCGTGGCACAAACCGGCAATTCTACTTTCCACTTGACTTTCACTTCTGATTCCAGAAAATAGCATCTTTTCCTACTTTCCATGTTTGTCACTTCTGAAATCCATGAAAATACCCGACCTTATTCGGATTTTCTCTTTCAAAAAAATTCTCGGAAAAGGTCCACCTTTTTCCAAAAAAAAGTCCACTTTTTAACTTAATTTCAAGGTTGATCAAAAACAAGAAAAAAATTTCTAGTTTTTTGTAACCTTTTCCGGCTGGGAAAAAGTGTCACCTTTTTCCCATCGAAATTGACCACTTCCGCATTTACAAGGGCTTTTTTCTTCGATGAAAAAATAAGACTGGGGATGTCGTCGGCAAGGGGAGGCAACTACATGGTCACGCTATGTGGTGTCATCGTTTACGTCATCAAACAGAAATAAACAAATATCTCAAGCATCAACCTTCCAAACTTAGCGGTTGATCTCTTTAATAGCAAATGGGAACAAGTACATTAGTCACGTAGTCACTTCATATGAATTGAAACTTGGTGTATGTCGTGTATTTAGCAAGAGAGATTTATGTTCATGTGAAGCGACGCAATCGATACATACATACATACAAGCAAATTCGTGTCCAGAGACTGTACCCATGTAATGGGCCGGGGGTACTGGCTAGCTAGGTGGGCCAATATTCAGTATAGAATCCTATAGAATCCCATGCTATGACTCTATCTCGCGTGCTGATTGGCTGAAATCGAGGGAGATTTTTTGTGGAATTACATGGCTGCAAAAGTAGAATTCAATGAAAACACAGGACACCCACGAAATTCAATTTCTACACGACTGTCGGAGACTGATCGTCACGATACATTTAGTGCTAGTCACGATATGTTACCCATTGATTGACATTCAATATTAATACTTGAACTGCGTAGGACTGGGCCTAGCGCGTCCAAGTTAGTGATATTATTTTAGACTGTGAGCATGAACAGTGATCAGTGAGCATGAACAGTGATCAGTGAGAAAACAGTGACAAACGGGATTGTCAACCTTGTGAAATCGGGATTTTGCTGTGATTGTATTAAATTGGATCAACGAACCCAAAAGTGACTGGTTCGTGATTCTTGGGAGGCGCGATTCACGACACTAGTGGCACCCCCGACGGGACAGGGACGCGAGAATGGAAGCAAAAGTCACCGAGCTAAATGGGAAGTTAAAGGCTTTGAGATTTGCTGTTGCAAAAACGCAAGGTGTTATCGATTGTGAAAGTATCGACGCTTTGGAAAGGCACGAGAAAAGTGTGGCTTTGAAGGTGGGACATGTGAATTCTCTGAAAGATGAAATAGTTGAGTTGAAGTTTGTGAATGAAGTGACCGAGGGAGAAGTCGAGGCATGGTGTTTGGGAGTGGAACACGATATACAAGAGGCGGACGCTAGTTTGGCTGTAGTGAGGACCAAGATCAGGAAAATCGAGGCCGAGGAAAGGGAGTTGGAGAAAAGCGAGGCTAGGAAAGAACAATTGGCCCTGGAAAAGGCCCAGTATGATCTCCAAAGGGAACGGGATGATGAAGAACGCAAAAAACAGCTCGAGTTTGAAAAGGCCTCGCTCGAACAGAAACTACAGTATCAAAAGGATCTCGAAGACGCTCATCCAGACCATGCCGTGGCCAGTGGAATAACTTCTGTGGCTAAATTGCCCAAGTTACAAATCACTAAGTTTATGGTCGGTACGATAGCTGGGTGACCTTTTGGAGTAAATTCAAGGCGGAAATCGACAATCAAAGTGGAATCGCAAGCGTTACTAAGTTTTCCTATCTTTTGGAGTTGTTGGAGCCGAGCATTAGTGTGGAAATTGAAGGGCTGCCGTTTACCGAAGAAGGGTATTTCAAGGCGAAAGGGATTCTGGAGTCTGAATATGGAAGATCAGATGAGATAGTGAACGCCCATCGGGAAAACATTGCAAACTTGCCAATAGTAAACGGATCCAATGCCCGAAAGGTCCATGACTTTTACAAGGTACTACAACACAATGCTCAAAGCCTAGATACTCTGGGGCAACTGAGTCAGATTAATGGAAACGTGCGCTCGGTCTTGGAAAAATTGAAAGGCATCAAGGCAGATCTTGTCAGGGGAGAGGAAGGCTGGCAAGGGTGGAATTTCTACGATCTTATGCGAGCGATCAAAAAGTGGAAAGAAATCCATCCTGTAGAAACGCACAGTGAAGATAAGCCAGCGCCCTACAAACGCCATGAGGCGCCGGGACGTCTGTTCGGCGCGATTAATGGAGATAACAAGCGAAATTGCGTGTACTGCGATAGCACCGAACATGTCACGAATGGATGTTCTAAAATTACCAGTGTTGATGGGAGACGTAGGATCTTGGCGCAGAAAAAACTCTGCTTTAATTGTACGGCCCCAAAACATCAAGCAAAGGACTGTAAAAGTAGAAAGAACTGTTTTAAGTGTGGAAGGCGCCATCATTTGTCCATTGTGATTCTCAAAAGCAAGAAAAGAGTGATAGTTTATTGACAGCGGCTAATGGGTGCAAAAACGTTGTTTACCCAAGTGTTGTAGTCGAGGTCGAAGGGGTCAAGTGTAGGGCTTTATTAGATACGGGTAGTGGATCATGTTATTGTTCTTCCCGGTTACTGGAGAAAATTCCTAAACAGGCGGGGTCAAAGGTTATCAAGAACATAGACATGATGCTTGGCGCAACCACGCGAAAAATGGAAATCTATCCCGTTAACGTGAAGGCCGTAGATAGTGATTTTGCACTTGACATTGACGTGACCAAGGTCGAGAAGGAGGTTTTGTTATCATTAGATAATCCGGGATACAATAATATATTAAAGAAATACAAGCATTTGGAGGGAGTTAATCTTGTGGATAAAGATACCAAGGATGAACTTCCAATTCACCTGATACTTGGCGCGAGCGAATATGCCGCAATCAAAACAGGTTGCGCTCCGCGGGTTGGCGCATTGGGAGAGCCTGTGGCGGAGAAAACAAAGTTTGGATGGACTTTGCTATCACCCGGAAAGGAAGTTGACACTGGAAATTTGCTATTGGCGCAGACATCGCAAACGGACTATGAGGGGTTATGTAAACTTGACGTTTTGGGATTGGAGGACACACCGGGAGGTGATCAACAGGAAGTCTATCGGAATTTAAAGAGCAACTACGGCGCGATGAGGAGGGCTGGTACGAGACGGGACTGCCATGGAAGGGAAACCACCCACCCCTCCCCTCTAATGAGGAAGGAAGCTTGCGTAGGCTCAACAACCTGACAAGGAGACTTGAAAAACAGGGACTAACAGAGGAATATGACAAAGTGATTAGAGATCAACTGCAGAGTGGAGTTGTTGAGTGCGCCGTGGATCCACCTCAGGGAGTTGAGTTCTATGTCCCACATAAGGCAGTCCTTAGGGAGTCTGCGAGTACGCGCATGCGCGTCGTGTACGACGCATCCGCACGCGCACACAACGACGCACCCTCCTTGAATGAGTGCTTACATCCGGGTCCGCCACTCCAGAATCAGCTTTGGAGTGTGCTGGTGAGAAGCCGGTTCCAACCAGTGCTGATGACGGGCGACCTGCAGAAAGCCTTTCTGCAGGTTCGGGTAAGGGAAAACGAGAGGGACGCACTCAGATTCCATTGGCGGCCGACCGCGCATGTGCCGATTGAAGTTTTACCAGGGCAATGTTCGGGCAGACATCTTCACCCTTTTTGCTAGGGGGGTCATTCAGCAACATTTAGAGGCGTGGAGGGGTAGGTACCCTGACAGCGTGAGGGAGATAGAGCGGGGTTTGTATGTTGATGACCTCATTATGGGCGCATCTACCGTCGCTAAAGCTGAAAAACTAAAGGGTGAAGCCACAGAGATTTTTGAGGATGCCACTTTCAAATTGCATAAGTGGCAATACAGCGCGCCATCAATGGAGTCAGTTGGGGAGGGCAGTGAGATTGACGATCTTACCTATGCTAAGCAACAACTGGGCGTGGGTAGTAAAGGGCAGTCTAAAGTCCTTGGTTTGGTATGGAATAAACAAAGGGATGAACTGGGTGTGACTTTCCCTACACCTGACGCAAAGAGAACCAAGAGGGGAATTTTGGCAAATCTCGCAAAAATCTATGACCCCCTTGGCCTTGTCTCACCTATAACCTTAGGAGGCAAGGTAATTTACCGTGATGTGTGTGACGCCAAGGTGGGATGGGACTCCCAATTACCAGGAGAGCTGACCGGGAAATGGGCGAAGTGGGAGCGCTCTCTGCCAGAGCTTGTAACGGCGCCGAGGCCACTGGCGCCCTACCAGGAGGAAATCTGTGACATACAGCTTCACGGATTCGGAGATGCAAGTGGCATTGGAGTAGCTGCGGCGGTATATGCAGTAATTAAGCAGCCCTCGGGGCAAAGCCAGGGATTAGTGACAGCCAGGGCACGGTTGGCAATGAAAGGTCTGACAATGCCCAGGCTTGAGCTAGTCTCTGGTCACATGGCTACTAACCTTTTGTACAATGTTCGAGATTCTCTTTTAGGTCTCCCTGTGACATCACTCCACTGCTGTCGCTCTTCACTGGATCAAGGGAGACGGAAGATACCGACAGTTTGTTGCCAATCGAGTAGATAAGATCCGCGCACACACAGACGTGCGTTGGCATCATGTGGGGACAAGTGAGAATCCGGCCGATCTTGGCAGTAGAGGCGGAACTGTCAGTGGCGAGTTGTGGTGGAAGGGACCGCAGTGGCTGGGACAGCCGGACGATTGGCCACCAAACCTAGTGACCACACCCTCCAGAGAAAGCGAGTCAGAGTCGAAAGTAATCAAAGAGCTGTTCGCACTGTCAGTGAATTCTGGGGATGTGTTCGACGAAGTGCTCGACAGGTTTGGCCTGCGTAAGGCCTTGCGGATTTGCGTGTGGATCTCGCGATTCACGTGCAACTCCCGCCTGAAGCGAGCAGATAGAACGGCTGGTCCCTTAACGACTGACGAGATCCAGAAGCAACACCTGTTCTGGGTTAAGCGAGCACAAGCTGCACATGACTGTGAAGATGACAGAATCAAGCTGAATCTTCAATTCAATCATCAGGGTGTGCTTGAGTGCAGGGGGAGAATCCAAGGAGAGTATCCCGTCTATCTCCCTGACAGCCACCCGTATACTGAGAAGTTAGTTCAGGATGCGCACCTGCGCACTCTCCATGGGGGAGTGGGTATGAGCATGACTCACATAAGGGAGAGGCACTGGGTGCCAAGGTTACGACGACTAGCCAAGCGCACCATTAAGGCTTGTTACGGCTGTCGTCGCTTTCAGGCTACAGCAGTTGCGAGACCCCCACCTGGAAAGTTACCACGAGACTGGACAATCGGAGATAGAGGTTTTCAGGTGATTGGGGTGGACTACGCCGGGCTCATGTACTATAGAGAGAGGCCCGGAAAGCAGCTTCAGAAGGCATACATCGTCCTGTATTCCTGCAGCCTGACGCGGGCCATACATGTAGAGATAACTAAGACCATGGAAACTAGCGAATTCCTGGAAACCCTTAAGTGTTTCATTGCGCGGCGGGGCAGACCAACGAAGATCTACTCAGACAATGGAAGAACATTCGTTGGGGCAAGGAACTGGGTCCGGGTAGTGATGCGAGATGAGAAGGTACAGAACTACCTGGCAACTAACGAGATTAAGTGGCAATTCAATCTGAGCCGCGCCCCTTGGTGGGGTGGACAATTTGAGTGAATGATTGGTCTCGTTAAGGCCTCCCTATACAAGACCGTGGGGAAGGGCAACCTAACCTTTAAGGAGCTGTCAGATGTTCTACTGGATGTCGAGGTGGCCCTCAACAACAGGCCACTCAGCTACGTGGAGGACGACGTACAGACGCCAATCCTTACACCCAACACCCTGCTGCACATACCAGCTACCGTGTTACCGGAGTTAGAGAGTCACCATATTAGCGACTTTGATCTGAGAAAGCGAGCTAAGTTTCTCAAACGGTGCAAACAAGATCTGTGGAAGAGATGGTCTACTGAGTACCTTCGGGGTTTACGTGAGAAGCACCAATGCAACACCGGCAAACCACTCTCCCTACAAGATGGTGCTGTAGTAATTGTGAAGTCTGACGACCGAAATCGGGGGGAATGGCCCTTGGGAGTAGTGACGGATCTGTATGAGGGAGTGGAAGGGGGGGTGCGTGGAGCCAAGGTGTGCACAGCTAAGGGATTTCTAGAACGACCGGTACAGCGTCTGTATCCCCTAGAATTGCATTGTGACGTTCCACCACCTCAACCCGAGACACCCCTTCGTACAGAGGCACAAGAGTTTCGGCCGCGACGAGACGCCGCTGCAGCAGCTGCAATGCGGATTCGGGATGTTGCGGATGATGAATAGTTAACACAGACATTTTCAAACATTGAACTTATATCGGACTGTCTCATATATTGTAATCGCATTTATTCGCATGTATCATTTAACATCATTTTTTCCAGATTTTGAAGTAATTACGAGTCTCCTTAGTGTATCACATACAGTCTCTATGTAGAAGAGAGCTGTATGGGAGAGAGTGTCGGAGACTGATCGTCACGATACATTTAGTGCTAGTCACGATATGTTACCCATTGATTGACATTCAATATTAATACTTGAACTGCGTAGGACTGGGCCTAGCGCGTAAGAAGGCCAAGTTAGTGATTTTATTTTAGACTGTGAGCATGAACAGTGATCAGTGAGCATGAACAGTGATCAGTGAGAAAACAGTGACAAACGGGATTGTCAACCTTGTGAAATCGGGATTTTGCTGTGATTGTATTAAATTGGATTAACGAACCCAAAAGTGACTGGTTCGTGATTCTTGGGAGGCGCGATTCACGACACGACAAATTTACAATTTATCAATTGAGAAAGCAAGAACAATTACTTTCTAAAGTTTTAAACTCTGTCAAACACTGTATGAAACGCCTTTTCGCCAACGAAGACGCTACGCTAGCGAGATTTTTAAGTTGCATTTTCCTGAAATTGAAACAGTTCGGCAATGGCTTCCTTGGCGCGCGTAAAGCCTTTTTTGTAAATTATTAAATCAATAAAACCTCCGGCATGGGATTCAAAGAAAATCCATTACCCGACTCAGGAATTCCACAGTAAATCTCACTTTAAAAATCGATATCGATTTTTCGCGTGAGATTTAGTGTGGAATTCCCTCTTTAGGTAATGGATTTACCTATAGAAACAAAACTTAACAGTCTTATTTTTTCATCGAAGACTAAAAGCCCTTGTAAACACGGAATGGGTCAGATTCGAAAGGCAAAAAGGTGGCACTTTTCCCGAGCCGGAAAAGCTTGCAAAATTCTACAAAAATGTAGGATTTTTTCTTGTTTTTGATCAATCTTGAAATTAAGTAAAAAGTGGACTTATTTTTGGAAAAAGGTGGACCTTTTCCGAGAATTTTTTTGAAAGAGAAAATCCGAATAAGGTCGGGTATTTTCATGGATTTCAGAAGTGACAAACATGAAAAGTAGGAAAAGGTGCTATTTTCTGGAATCAGAAGTGAAAGTCAAGTGGAAAGTAGAATTGCCGGTTTGTGCCACGGATTGTGAGGTAAGTCTGTTTTGGAGAGGCCGGTGCAGCATCTGTACCCCCTGGAGTTGTCCTGTGATAGGGAACCGGCACCAGCACAGCTGAACCCTGATGCTCGGAGGTTCCGGCCTGGACAAGATGCAGCTACCGCAGCCAGACTGTGTGTCCAGGATATCCTCGAGGAGGATTAGGTCGCATTGGCAACAGCTGCCAGGATCCGTGAGATTGATTTTTGTAACCATTTAACATAAGTAACCATTTCAGGGTGTTTAACAACAATAACATTTAAATTATTACACCAGTTACGGATCACAATTGCAAGTACGTAGCTAAAGCACACCCCTACGACAGAGCGGAAATGACCAAAAATGAAATGTCTAACTTCGCCATATTTAAATATATAAGCTCAAGATTCCGTATACAAAGAGTTTCTATGACCAAAATCATAATTCCAAATTTTCAAGAAATTTGAAGAATATGAATTTTAGATATGATTGAACAAAGTTTGCAAAATTCCTGATCAAAGTACCAAGTCTCCCATAAAATGGCACAGAAACCAAAGTTTAAAGCCTAATATCTCAAAGACGGATCCATTAGAAAAAGTCATTTTTGATATTTTGTTTCTAATAAGACAAGGACTCTGTACGCAAAAAATCAAGCTTTTCTGAGTTAACCTGACCTTATTATTTGAAATTTAGTGATCTAAACATGTCATTTCCGCTCTGTCCACCCCTACCAAAATGAGGCACTGCATAAAGATATATAAACGTACCCGAGGTATACCTCAATTGTGTGGTGCATTCTAGGTATACCTTGAATGTAGCTTTTTTGGTCAAACTTTGAGGCGTACTTCAGGCATGACGAATGCGCCAAATGTGCTCCAGTGAAATCAAAGCTGTGAAGCATATCTGGGGTACATTGCCACTGTACCCCAAATGTGCTTCAAGGTTTCCAGGCTAAATTTATGCTTAAAAAGTACATTCTAGATATACCTAGGCATTTTTGGTGAAGCCTAAATGATCCCTGATCTCTTTGTACTCTGGCATTTTTGTATAAGAAAAGACCTTACAAAGTTTTCCCTTCTAATAAAGATGTTTGTAAGAATTTGTTTTTGATATGTTTGCATAAAGCTTGCCAATTAAGATGACTAATTATCAAGATTTTGTAAGAATCCTGAAATATCTTTTATCAAGATTTTGAAAGAATTTGTTGTCAAGATTTTTTTTAATGTCTTGAAAAATCTTGCCAATATCAATTAAGAATCCTAAAAGATCTTATCAAGATTTTGTAAGAATTTGTTGTCAAGATTTTTTGGAAATGTCTTGAAAAATCTTGCCAAGATCAATTAAGATCTTTGTAAGAATCCTGAAAGATCTTATCAAGATTTTGTAAGAATTTGTTGTCAAGATTTTAAAAAGATCTTAGAAAATCTTGCCAAGATCTTTGAAAGTTCATTCAAGATCTTACTTGTCTTTTTTATTGCAATTGGTCTTGTCAGATCCTGATAAGATTTAAGCAAGATCTTGGGAAATCTTTCTTGGATCCGAGTCTTGGCAAGATTTAATAAGATCTAACAAGATCTTCCAAGATCTTGGAGGATCTTCCAAGATCCTGGCAAGACCTTCAACCTGGGTTATATCAACGCGATGAGACAGTTTTCAAGTATAATCAAAACATAGCTATTTACAATATTTTTTATCATACCGGTTTGTGTGAACCCGAGTTATCACGCTTTCATAGATCTGACTCAACATTTGCTCTCTCCGAGACATCACGCTTTCATAGATCTGACTCAACATTTGCTCTCTCCGAGACAAATGGGGGGAGGGTGTCAGAATCATTAAGTTGTACTATTGCATGACTTATCATGTGATCAAACTATCTAAAGTGATTGACAACTATTAGTCACGAACATGTATAAATACGCAAGTATTGTAATCTAAAAGGTTAGTTGTGCGAGTATCTTAACAGTTGTGTATCTTATTGGAATAAAGTGTAAAATCAAGTTATGTTGGCAGCAGTGGTTTGCGCGGTCTGAATCAATTCCTGTTAACTCAGATAAGCTTGAGTTTTTGCATATAGACTCGTTATCTGATTAAAAACAAAATATCAAAAATGACTTTTTTCTAATGGATCTGTATTTGAGATACTAGGCTTTACCACTGTATACATTGCTATGTGACCTCAAAATTCACTGTTGCAATGGGTGATTGCTATGTTTAGCTGTCAATCAAAACCAAAACGTGGGATTCGGCTACTTCAGTGGGTCGACATTGATTGCAAAATCAACTAAAACTATTGTAGGCTATTCTTTGGCCTTTCGGGCCTAGAATTACTAATTTTCTGGTTCAAGAAAATTGAAATTACAATTCCTTTGCTGAGAATCGCCAATCGTAATAGTGAATTTTGAGGTCGTGTAGCAATGCATACGGTGGTAAATTGTGGTTTTTGTACCATTTTATGGGAGAATTAATACTTTGATCCAGAATTATGCAAACTTTGTCCAATATACCTACATCTAAAATTCATATTATTATTCAAATTTTTCTTAAAAATTTGGATTTAAGCTTTTGGTCATAGAACTTCCTTGTACAGAATCTTGAGCTTATATACCGAAGTTAGACATTTCATTTTTGGTCATTTCTGCTGTCACTCACAGTTGGTTCAGAATGTGAAGTCCTCATCTCAAATTTTTTTGGAAATCTCCAGGTTTCGGAAGTTCTGGGGTTAGCAGGTATGCATCAGATGCAATTGCTTATTTGCGCTTAACGATTTCATGGCTACGCATTGTAAAGTAAAGAAAAGTTGAGACACACTCAATCTCAAGTGTGGCTTTCCTACATACTGCATAGCTGTCAACTCACCTGCATTAGGCAGGTGTCACAAGATTTTGAAGCCTGTCACCTGCATGATTCTTGCAAAAATTTTCATACATTTACTGTATTTCACCCACATTCTCACTCTCGGGAATTTTTCATACATTTTCTATATTTATCTGCCACGTGAGGGACAATCTCAAGTTTTTTGACAAAGTTGGGTTGACAGGTATGAAGCTGAGAAGCTGGCATTTCCTACGTACTGGGACAGGTTTATATATATACCCGGCGTGTGCAATCGATAGAATTAGTTAATTGTATTGATAATCGATAAGAAACAAATTGTGAGGATAATCAATAATAATCGATTTCTCAATTAATGTGATCGATTTATATCGATTAAATCGGAAAAGAACTAAAGATGAGTCTGAGAGATTTAACAAACGTTTTTTAATTCCAATTTGCAAGCAAAACGTTCTCACAATTTTATGATAAAACTCATCCATCGTACATACTGTTAGTCTCTGGCACAGCCCAAACACCGCGGCAAAACCCATTTGCTGTGCGCTAAAGATTCACTTCCTGTGAAATGAAAACAACATGTCTGGAATACGCGTTCATGCCGCTTCAGTTTTTGCAGCCAAATCTGCGACAACTAGAAACATATACTGGTGTATATGTACATAAAAAGTACAGCTACCGAGGCAATACTGATATAAAAATATAGGTTAATTACGTGGGCACTCCTTTTGTGGGTTAACACTATTTTTATTCTCTCTTGCACAGATTGATAGTTACCGATAAAATCGATATAATCGATAGCCTTAATTCGGAAGAATTTTGTGAGTATCGATTAATATCGATCATCCGATACTATCGATATCAATTAATTAAGGATTATCGATTGATTTCGATTTATCGATCGGTTTTTTCGATATCGATAGGGAGGTCAAAGCCGGGGGTGGGTTGCTTCGGAACGGTCGATCGGCCCAAGCGAAAACCTGTGCGTAAGGCAAATCGAGAAGCCCAGAAATCAAATATTTTACTCTGTAGAGAAATAAAAAGCTGGATAATTAAAGAGGAGGTATGTTTCTGTCCCTACCTGAATTTTGAAGGCATTCGGTGATTATTTTACCATGTTTTTCACTCATCGAATGGAGCGTCGCGCGCTCAAATTCTCATCCAAGAAGGCCGTGGCACCGAAAATTTTCCCAACCCCTCCCTAGAAAGTGGCCGAGGGGCACTTGAGCGTCACTTCCGATCGGCAACCAGTAGACAAAGGAGAAAACAAGCTTCCGTTTGCCACCTTGACCTAAGATCCTGGCTTCCGGTAAGTTGACTTTTGATCGAGTTGAAGTCTTGAGTGTTGGATTATTCATACAAAATGCAAATTAGACGCTTAGGTCAAATCGAATAATGAAATTTAAACTATCAAAGACTATTTTTGTCTACTTTTTAAAATGGAAAAACGATTCGCTCAAGTGCCCATTTTGAATTTACTTTTGGAGGTCGCACGATTTGAATAAAGATGGCTGCTTTGAATGATGGCGCGTGTTTGTTTGAAAGTGGCGAGTTTGGTGCCGCTCTCTCAGTTTTATTCATACAAGCCTTTAAACCGAAAATCCGCGCAAAATTCAAACATTTAAAACTTCATAACATTTTGTTTGTGGACCGATTTTGGAAATATTTTCACCTAATTGCTCATCTCGTTGAGATCTAACGATTTATAACATTTATATGCATGGGGCTCATTGTTTTAAAAGAGCTTGACCTCCCTAATATCGATTTTTATCGATTGCACACGCCGGGATATATACAATACAATACAATACACAAAAGTTTGTTTGTTCTAGTCTTTCGTAGAGTGAACTGGAAATTATTTTTCATTCCGACGAACTGGTGAGGGAAATGAAAATAAAATATCGGCATCACCTTTTTTCTTCCCCAAATCGTCTCCCTCCTATTAATGGCTACAATACGACGAAACAAAACTTACCTTCGGGCAATTCAAAGCCAACAATTGCTCTAGAAATCCAGCAGAAACTTTCCTTGTGCTAAACGGAGACGATGTCGATCACTTTTGAGGTTTTTTAGACCATTCTTCCTGGCGTTTTGAGTGAAACTCGCTCACCATTTCACTCACCGTGCAACACGCCGCCATCTTGCAATGATTTCGCGCCACTGGGACTGGAACCTAGCTCCTACGTGACGGGTGAAAAACAGGCTACCCGCGTGGTACGAGTTTTACACTCAGCAAGAAACTAAAAATCTCAAGTGTTCACAAACATCCAATTCTCAGTTCACCTGGGGATAAAAAGAAGAAAGGCGCAATGGCATTGATAATACAAATTTATCCGTTTGCAACAAAAGTCTCGATCCCCTCATCACACGTGTTTTTCTACCACAGGGATCCTGAATTCCAGGCAATAAGAGGAGGAACGACTGAGTCATTGTCACAATAATAGTACAAATATTGTATTGTACTACGTAGAATGGTCATCATTCTCAGAGATAGCGTGTATGATCTTACTGTAAAAATTTTTGGAAAAGCCAGTGCGTTGTCTCTGACCCTCACCGACCCCCTAGGGACTATTTTGACAGTCCGCACATGCCAGGACTGGCACTCGGGGTTTTGGCAACACGTGGGCGCGCTGGAGTACAGAACACTCTCAAAACAATCATCTGAACGGACTTTCCTGAGGTAAGAGGGCATACTTTATTCTAAACTTTAGTTCCTTACCAATAACAAGGAGTTTTCATATATAAAATGTACTTGATTTTGACCATTTAACTGTAAAAGTGGCGTAGTTTTCGGAGTTTTCGCTGGCTCGATTCACATCATCATCATTCACATGTTGCAGTGTGATGTTATTATAATATGGTGGATACTTTTCATCAAGGCGAAGTGTCGAGTTATAAGGCGAGTTGTCGTTCTTAACTATGGATTAGGAGGCATTTGGAGAGCTCTTGAGCGACCACAGTTTCATTTTTTAGTGACAGATTGCATTAACGAGAGCTAGCGGCAGAGAGAAATTTAGAGAAATCAACAACCATCTAAAAGCCCTGATGTCGATTTCTCCTGGCCATTTCTTCTCGGTTCCTATAGGTCGGTAACATTTTTCTCGCTACTATTCGGGGAACGGGTGTGGGCTAGGCTGTCCAAAACATTTAGGGCCTATAAAAACGGAGCATAGATGTAAAACAACCGCTCACCCCCGAGGTGCATATTATATTGTATGTATTATAAGGTAGCACCAACATATTAAAGTGAAGTGAAGTGAAAAGTGGGAGCCTCCCAGTTTGAAGCTGAAAAAGTTGCGAATTCATCATACTGAGTCTGGAAAAGTTTTTTCAAGTTTGTCTATTTTCTCAAGTCAAGCTTTAATCAGTTTCACTGTATTTGTGCACCGCTGATGCCTACTCAATGGTAGAGCAGAGAATTGGAGACATCACTCAATAGGTATTTTTTGGGGTGAATCAGTGGTTAATACTCCATACACCACTTTAATTCAGTTTTCCTAGTAAGGGACCATTCATTAATTATAGGTTAGGGGGGGGGGGGAGAGGAAAATTGAAAATATTTGCAAAAACATTCCATGTCCCCCCCATAAGCTTTAAAAAATCTAGTCACCCCCAGATTTCTCCAGCAAAATTTCACTACCCCTCTTCCCTTTAATTTGGTACATGTTAATTGCACTGATAAGCATATGTTTGCTGGAAAAATTCTAGTAATTGCCATATACTATCAAAGCAAGACTTTCGGTCGAGCTACATGTGGGGGGGTTGGTGCAAGAACGACCTAAGTGACGATGTGGACTGTTTTTCGATTTTTTCATTTTTGACAAACAAACTGCGGAAACATTGTTAAAATAGCCTAAAACTAGCCTCTCTGCATTTTCACAAAAAAAAAAACGCCGCGAGAACGCTGTAAAACGGCCTCTAACCAGTGGACCTAAGTGACTATTCAGACTGCGCAAATCATGTTCAAATAGTCTAAGTTTTTCCTAAAAATCGCGCCGAGAACGATGTAAACCGGCCTTAGCCTTAAACCCTAAACCCTAAACTCAATCTAACCCAAACTTAAATCTAACCCGAAGGCTAACCTAACCCTAAAACTGGCGGTAAGCCTAGGGGTTTTTGCTATAAAATCGCATAGATTTGTCTATTGTTTTGAATACAAAAGAGCTTTTCATCCTACCTGGCGCATTGTTAACCCTTTGTAGCCCGAATTTATTTCTGTAATTTTGCTTATTTTGCAATGTTATTTTGTTCTTCCACTTGAAAAAAAGAAAGAAGAAGGACTCCTGCCCCCCCCCCCCCAAAAAAAAAAAAACCGCTGCTTGTAAAGACTAAGGGCTCACCCTTTTCAGTGAAGACAGTTGGATTCTTGGTTTCGCTTGTCGAACAGAGAGCGAGCCATGAATTCGCTTTATAAGCGCTTTTTTCAAGTCATTTTCTACTACAGGAGCCGCTTTGCTTGCATCATAAAGCAAACAAAAGTCGGTAGAGCCAAACTTGTGGAAGAACTCACGAGTGAGGAGCACATTTTACGAGCAAAATCGAGTCACAAAGAATTTGGCAGGCCGTGTGATGACTCTTTGAGTATTATGAAGCTTCTCTGTTGTTCTGTAGCAGAATTTCTGCACTGTCAAGACAATTTGGGTTAGTTTTGAATCCAAAAGAATGCATTCGGCGCAATATTCAGTTGACAGGTGCGAGTGACTAGGCACTTATAAAAAAATATCTAAAACTGGGGCTAGGGGCAAAGTGCTGTCATTTTTTTACAGTTTTACCCATAATGCTTTGCGCTTGAAAAAGGGAAAACACCGTTTTACAGCAATCTAGTGGCGATTTTTTTGGGGGAAATGCAGAGAGGCTAGTTTTAGGCTATTTTAACAATGTTTCCGCAGTTTGTTTGTCAAAAATCGAAAAATCGAAAACAGTCCAAATGGTCACTTAGGTCGTTCTTGCACCAACCCCCTCAAGTCTATCGTATAGTAATGATATGCGTGTTGGGGCACCGGAAGGAAAACATTGCATATCATTACTATACAATAGATATGGGGGGGTTGGTGCAAGAACGACCTAAGTGACGATGTGGACTGTTTTTCGATTTTTTCATTTTTGACAAACAAACTGCGGAAACATTGTTAAAATAGCCTAAAACTAGCCTCTCTGCATTTTCACAAAAAAAAAAACGCCGCGAGAACGCTGTAAAACGGCCTCTAACCAGTGGACCTAAGTGACTATTCAGACTGCGCAAATCATGTTCAAATAGTCTAAGTTTTTCCTAAAAATCGCGCCGAGAACGATGTAAACCGGCCTTAGCCTTAAACCCTAAACCCTAAACTCAATCTAACCCAAACTTAAATCTAACCCGAAGGCTAACCTAACCCTAAAACTGGCGGTAAGCCTAGGGGTTTTTGCTATAAAATTGCATAGATTTGTCTATTGTTTTGAATACAAAAGAGCTTTTCATCCTACCTGGCGCATTGTTAACCCTTTGTAGCCCGAATTTATTTCTGTAATTTTGCTTATTTTGCAATGTTATTTTGTTCTTCCACTTGAAAAAAAGAAAGAAGAAGGCCTCCTGCCCCCCCCCCCCCAAAAAAAAAACCCGCTGCTTGTAAAGACTAAGGGCTCACCCTTTTCAGTGAAGACAGTTGGATTCTTGGTTTCGCTTGTCGAACAGAGAGCGAGCCATGAATTCGCTTTATAAGCGCTTTTTTCAAGTCATTTTCTACTACAGGAGCCGCTTTGCTTGCATCATAAAGCAAACAAAAGTCGGTAGAGCCAAACTTGTGGAAGAACTCACGAGTGAGGAGCACATTTTACGAGCAAAATCGAGTCACAAAGAATTTGGCAGGCCGTGTGATGACTCTTTGAGTATTATGAAGCTTCTCTGTTGTTCTGTAGCAGAATTTCTGCACTGTCAAGACAATTTGGGTTAGTTTTGAATCCAAAAGAATGCATTCGGCGCAATATTCAGTTGACAGGTGCGAGTGACTAGGCACTTATAAAAAAATATCTAAAACTGGGGCTAGGGGCAAAGTGCTGTCATTTTTTTACAGTTTTACCCATAATGCTTTGCGCTTGAAAAAGGGAAAACACCGTTTTACAGCAATCTAGTGGCGATTTTTTTGGGGGAAATGCAGAGAGGCTAGTTTTAGGCTATTTTAACAATGTTTCCGCAGTTTGTTTGTCAAAAATCGAAAAATCGAAAAACAGTCCAAATGGTCACTTAGGTCGTTCTTGCACCAACCCCCTCAAGTCTATCGTATAGTAATGATATGCGTGTTGGGGCACCGGAAGGAAAACATTGCATATCATTACTATACGATAGATATGGGGGGTTGGTGCAAGAACGACCTAAGTGACGATGTGGACTGTTTTTCGATTTTTTCATTTTTGACAAACAAACTGCGGAAACATTGTTAAAATAGCCTAAAACTAGCCTCTCTGCATTTTCACAAAAAAAAAAACGCCGCGAGAACGCTGTAAAACGGCCTCTAACCAGTGGACCTAAGTGACTATTCAGACTGCGCAAATCATGTTCAAATAGTCTAAGTTTTTCCTAAAAATCGCGCCGAGAACGATGTAAACCGGCCTTAGCCTTAAACCCTAAACCCTAAACTCAATCTAACCCAAACTTAAATCTAACCCGAAGGCTAACCTAACCCTAAAACTGGCGGTAAGCCTAGGGGTTTTTGCTATAAAATCGCATAGATTTGTCTATTGTTTTGAATACAAAAGAGCTTTTCATCCTACCTGGCGCATTGTTAACCCTTTGTAGCCCGAATTTAATTCTGTAATTTTGCTTATTTTGCAATGTTATTTTGTTCTTCCACTTGAAAAAAAGAAAGAAGAAGGCCTCCTGCCCCCCCCCCCCCCCCCAAAAAAAAAACCCGCTGCTTGTAAAGACTAAGGGCTCACCCTTTTCAGTGAAGACAGTTGGATTCTTGGTTTCGCTTGTCGAACAGAGAGCGAGCCATGAATTCGCTTTATAAGCGCTTTTTTCAAGTCATTTTCTACTACAGGAGCCGCTTTGCTTGCATCATAAAGCAAACAAAAGTCGGTAGAGCCAAACTTGTGGAAGAACTCACGAGTGAGGAGCACATTTTACGAGCAAAATCGAGTCACAAAGAATTTGGCAGGCCGTGTGATGACTCTTTGAGTATTATGAAGCTTCTCTGTTGTTCTGTAGCAGAATTTCTGCACTGTCAAGACAATTTGGGTTAGTTTTGAATCCAAAAGAATGCATTCGGCGCAATATTCAGTTGACAGGTGCGAGTGACTAGGCACTTATAAAAAAATATCTAAAACTGGGGCTAGGGGCAAAGTGCTGTCATTTTTTTACAGTTTTACCCATAATGCTTTGCGCTTGAAAAAGGGAAAACACCGTTTTACAGCAATCTAGTGGCGATTTTTTTGGGGGAAATGCAGAGAGGCTAGTTTAAGGCTATTTTAACAATGTTTCCGCAGTTTGTTTGTCAAAAATCGAAAAATCGAAAAACAGTCCAAATGGTCACTTAGGTCGTTCTTGCACCAACCCCCTCAAGTCTATCGTATAGTAATGATATGCGTGTTGGGGCACCGGAAGGAAAACATTGCATATCATTACTATACGATAGATATGGGGGGTTTGGTGCAAGAACGACCTAAGTGACGATGTGGACTGTTTTTCGATTTTTTCATTTTTGACAAACAAACTGCGGAAACATTGTTAAAATAGCCTAAAACTAGCCTCTCTGCATTTTCACAAAAAAAAAACGCCGCGAGAACGCTGTAAAACGGCCTCTAACCAGTGGACCTAAGTGACTATTCAGACTGCGCAAATCATGTTCAAATAGTCTAAGTTTTTCCTAAAAATCGCGCCGAGAACGATGTAAACCGGCCTTAGCCTTAAACCCTAAACCCTAAACTCAATCTAACCCAAACTTAAATCTAACCCGAAGGCTAACCTAACCCTAAAACTGGCGGTAAGCCTAGGGGTTTTTGCTATAAAATCGCATAGATTTGTCTATTGTTTTGAATACAAAAGAGCTTTTCATCCTACCTGGCGCATTGTTAACCCTTTGTAGCCCGAATTTATTTCTGTAATTTTGCTTATTTTGCAATGTTATTTTGTTCTTCCACTTGAAAAAAAGAAAGAAGAAGGCCTCCTGCCCCCCCCCCCCCCCCAAAAAAAAAAAACCCGCTGCTTGTAAAGACTAAGGGCTCACCCTTTTCAGTGAAGACAGTTGGATTCTTGGTTTCGCTTGTCGAACAGAGAGCGAGCCATGAATTCGCTTTATAAGCGCTTTTTTCAAGTCATTTTCTACTACAGGAGCCGCTTTGCTTGCATCATAAAGCAAACAAAAGTCGGTAGAGCCAAACTTGTGGAAGAACTCACGAGTGAGGAGCACATTTTACGAGCAAAATCGAGTCACAAAGAATTTGGCAGGCCGTGTGATGACTCTTTGAGTATTATGAAGCTTCTCTGTTGTTCTGTAGCAGAATTTCTGCACTGTCAAGACAATTTGGGTTAGTTTTGAATCCAAAAGAATGCATTCGGCGCAATATTCAGTTGACAGGTGCGAGTGACTAGGCACTTATAAAAAATATCTAAAACTGGGGCTAGGGGCAAAGTGCTGTCATTTTTTTACAGTTTTACCCATAATGCTTTGCGCTTGAAAAAGGGAAAACACCGTTTTACAGCAATCTAGTGGCGATTTTTTTGGGGGAAATGCAGAGAGGCTAGTTTTAGGCTATTTTAACAATGTTTCCGCAGTTTGTTTGTCAAAAATCGAAAAATCGAAAAACAGTCCAAATGGTCACTTAGGTCGTTCTTGCACCAACCCCCTCAAGTCTATCGTATAGTAATGATATGCGTGTTGGGGCACCGGAAGGAAAACATTGCATATCATTACTATACGATAGATATGGGGGGGTTGGTGCAAGAACGACCTAAGTGACGATGTGGACTGTTTTTCGATTTTTTCATTTTTGACAAACAAACTGCGGAAACATTGTTAAAATAGCCTAAAACTAGCCTCTCTGCATTTTCACAAAAAAAAAAACGCCGCGAGAACGCTGTAAAACGGCCTCTAACCAGTGGACCTAAGTGACTATTCAGACTGCGCAAATCATGTTCAAATAGTCTAAGTTTTTCCTAAAAATCGCGCCGAGAACGATGTAAACCGGCCTTAGCCTTAAACCCTAAACCCTAAACTCAATCTAACCCAAACTTAAATCTAACCCGAAGGCTAACCTAACCCTAAAACTGGCGGTAAGCCTAGGGGTTTTTGCTATAAAATCGCATAGATTTGTCTATTGTTTTGAATACAAAGAGCTTTTCATCCTACCTGGCGCATTGTTAACCCTTTGTAGCCCGAATTTATTTCTGTAATTTTGCTTATTTTGCAATGTTATTTTGTTCTTCCACTTGAAAAAAAGAAAGAAGAAGGCCTCCTGCCCCCCCCCCCCCCAAAAAAAAAACCCGCTGCTTGTAAAGACTAAGGGCTCACCCTTTTCAGTGAAGACAGTTGGATTCTTGGTTTCGCTTGTCGAACAGAGAGCGAGCCATGAATTCGCTTTATAAGCGCTTTTTTCAAGTCATTTTCTACTACAGGAGCCGCTTTGCTTGCATCATAAAGCAAACAAAAGTCGGTAGAGCCAAACTTGTGGAAGAACTCACGAGTGAGGAGCACATTTTACGAGCAAAATCGAGTCACAAAGAATTTGGCAGGCCGTGTGATGACTCTTTGAGTATTATGAAGCTTCTCTGTTGTTCTGTAGCAGAATTTCTGCACTGTCAAGACAATTTGGGTTAGTTTTGAATCCAAAAGAATGCATTCGGCGCAATATTCAGTTGACAGGTGCGAGTGACTAGGCACTTATAAAAAAATATCTAAAACTGGGGCTAGGGGCAAAGTGCTGTCATTTTTTTACAGTTTTACCCATAATGCTTTGCGCTTGAAAAAGGGAAAACACCGTTTTACAGCAATCTAGTGGCGATTTTTTTGGGGGAAATGCAGAGAGGCTAGTTTTAGGCTATTTTAACAATGTTTCCGCAGTTTGTTTGTCAAAAATCGAAAAATCGAAAAACAGTCCAAATGGTCACTTAGGTCGTTCTTGCACCAACCCCCTCATGTATAGTGTTGAAAATAAATTTCAAAAATTGTGCAAATAAATCATGTGACAACTAAAAAAGTGTGAAATGACCTAGGCTTGATTTCTTTCAGCCAATAAACAGTTAGAGCTGACAGTCACATGTCAGTTTTTGGGTCATGACGTGATTTAAAAGAGCGACGCATGGGTTTGAAATTTCAGCAGCACGTTTGAAACTCTACCTGTTTTGATAGTATGTATACTGCTTGCAGCCCTCCCAGTTTCAGGGGGGATGTTAAACACAAATCATCAAACAACCAATTATTCAGTATTCTACAAGATGTTACCTTGCCCAGGGGGGGGGGGGGGGGGGATTATGTTTTTGTCAGGGATGCTCGTCGTATCTTTTAGGGGTTAAAATCACGGGGCCGAAATATGTGTCCAAATTGTTTTTTTCTCATGATGGTGCTTCTAAAAACCATGTAAGAAAGAGAGATTACTTGATGAGAAGACGATAAAATTAGAAACAAACATGGAAATTTCTTGATAAGTATCTTTTACCTGTTACCTGTCTCCTTCGCGCCTATTTTGCACATAAGGCCTCTTCTTTTAGGGTCAGAAATTATTTGAGCGACGCCATTGCCCGCCATGTTATGTTGGTATCTTTTAGGGGTGAAACTGAAAATTTTCGATGATCATCCCCCCCCCCCCCCCCCCGAGTTCAGGGGGCCCAATAAAAGTACTTTTGAGGGAGAATGAAAATTCTCGACTTCATTCTGTTGAGTTATGAATTTATAATTGCAAATTCAAGTTTGAAAGTGGGCAGTCCTATCCCTTTTATATTAGAACCTGATGTTACGCACCACTGGGAACGTAACAAACCCTCTGGCAATGACCACCCTCAGTGTCTGTGTTATGACCGCTTGGCTGCCAGTGGCGCCGGAGCTCATAGAAATCGAGAGGAAGTAATGTAATGGTTTCAGTAAAATCACACTCACACATATAATATGTATAATAATGCAGATTATTATACGACTGTGACATAATTTTACCATATAAGGTCAAAATTGAGTAAAGATATGGAGCCTTATTACACGACAAAAGCCGTATTACACTGTATAAAACCGGTTAGGAACCGGTTTTGCGTGCGCACTTGAATGGCTTCCCGATGCTAGTCAAATCACATAAGTTTTCTACATGCAGCAGACAACTCGATAGCTGTACTAAATGCATTCTATGGGTTTAACGGGACCTTAAGAAAATATGTTTTTTCGTCGTATAATAAAAACTCATTAGATGTTTTTTCATGTAATACTGGCAGACATTTTTCTCATTGCTCGCATTTTTCCTCACTCCTGTGGGACTTGGAAAAATATTTCTGCAACTTTTGTAACATATCCACCCGTATTACATAAAAAAACATCTAATAAGATTTAGTATAAACCAACTAATGTTCTATTACAAATCCTGCATTCTGATTGGCTGAGCTACTAATGGTCTATTAGTGATAGACCGTGCCTGGCAAAACCACCACGTTTCTTTGCAAGAAAACTTGATTTTTTTGAAATAAAATAATCGTATTCATTGCCAAAATCGACCAACTAGTTGGTTTATACTAAAACAATTAGACCTCTCGTCAATGTGCTATGATTTCAATAGACCATTCGGCCTTATGGTCTATTTATCATAGCACATTTGGCCTCGTGGTCTAATTGTTAAATATTTATTATTCAGCACATCGATGCACTGGTCATTGGAACGCAAATAGTTGTCTTCTGTACATGACAGATATCGTGCAATATCCGTTGTCTGAGGGAAATATGATGTGTTGAGCTCGTAAATAACACGTACACAAAATCAATTTTTTTGTTTTAGTTAAATCACACTAGTAGGTCAAATTGTATTGCCAAAAAAATGTTTTGTTCTGGTCATTTGCCATTTTCTGGCTTTCAAATCCTACACGTTTCGCAACTAGTAGGCTATAACTTATAGCCTACTAGTATATCAACCAATCAGAACGCAGCATTGATAACAGACCACTAGTGTGATTTGACTAGCCTACTAGTATATCAACCAATCAGAACGCAGCATTGATAACAGACCACTAGTGTGATTTGACTAACAGACGATATTCTGCGCAATCTCCCAGGATAATGGTTTTAAATATCCTATGCGTAACTTTTATTTTCTGGTATACACGATCATGAGCCTTCAGGCAAATTTGGGACCAATCGTGTGTGTAAGTATTTTGAATAAATGATAAATGTATGTTGTTTACCGGCTCTGCATGGTCCCAATTAGGATTTGCAAGACCTTGGTAGCAGTATTTCACCATCGAAACCGACCCAACGCCAGCAGCAAATAATTATAAATTTACTAGTTTTCTCTCAATGAAACAGCCATTTTCGTACCCAGTACTCGCCGGCTCGTCACTTCGCAGGGGAGGCTCTGGTGGCGGCCATTTGAGGGCCTTCGCTGATTGGCTGATTTTGAACGTTGGAGCATGCGCTCAAAGGTCTTTCTCTCGACGGCCTACTGCTCTGTATTAAATCTCGCGCATGCGTCAGTGGCTGTCACCAGAACGACCGGCGATTTGGCTCTGCGATATTTGTCAGTTGGCGCCCGCATCGCAGTGAAATTTGGACATGTTCAAAACGCCTGCGACGTCGCGGCGACATCGCAAGTGACATCGTCATAAGATCGCCGGCCGTTCACACCGCGCGATATGACATCGCCATGGGTCGCCAAAGAAATCGCACCTCAGATCGCAGCTGAAATCGCCTCGCGCGCTTCTGACGTAACTGGCCGATTCCTATCTTGCCGCCCGATTTTGGATTTAAATGCTTTCCAACGTAGCATCGTGCAGTTGGAAAGCGTTTTCATTACGTTTCTGAGCATATGGAATCACAATTATATAATTATTTGTTCTTCACGACAAAACAATTGTTTTACGATTTAAGAAAAAGGTTTTACAAATACTCGTATAAATACGCAGAATGATGATAATTTCCCATCTCGCCTGTTGGACGCCGTACAGTATTTTGTTACCAAACCTTATGAAATGTTTAGTCAAAGCCTTAATCCTCGAGGCTAAAATCAGCGCATTCGATCGAGGAGTACGTTCCCCGTTTTTTTGCCTTACGGGTTTTATCCCGGGTTTTCGTATCGGGCGTTGATTGTTTGAGTTGTATTTTTTGTAGGTATACCTAGGCAGTTTTGGAATTCTTGCAACTGCACTTGCACTTAAGTTTATGTTTTTGAATATACAATTACATTGTATTTAGTATTAGGCTTAATACATTTGTCATTAGAGCTTATAATATCACTTGATCGCCCTCTATTTACTGTATTAGTATAATATTCCGCCCTGGCTATTGTTATTCATGATATGTAAATAAGGTATGGGAAATCGCTCTGGCCTGGGACAAGCCCAAACCAAAACGAGTATAAAGTGTGCATTACGGCACTCCAAACCCTAGGCTTCCTCAGTGGGCGGGAGGGTGGGTCGCTCGACCGTACAGCTAACAACGACCAAGAGTGGAGTGACAATGGGTGGATACCGCGTGACCCTTTTGTATTCATGATTTGCATATTCCAGGGCATTCATTATTTTTATGCAAATGACTTTGCATAGCATTTTATCGCTTTATCGCTCTTCTTGTAGACCTGCAAACTTTCACGCCTGTTCAACGTGATTGCCACGCCAAAAGGGAAGAAATCATGCATGTCACACTGCTTACTTACACAGGGAGGGATGGGGAGTTATGATGGTAGGCAAAAAGCAAATTACGTTAGAGTTTACGGCCGCGGGAAGAAAAGTATCACTTCTACAATTTTGAAAACGTAAGCTGGCAGGCCATATTCTTCTGAATAATTATTTCAAGCAAACTGAACAATTGGTTATAGGAACCGGAAACGGAAATGAGCGGAGGAAGTGGGTTATCAATTTTAACGTCATTTATCACGTGATTTGGAACTCAGTAGACCATGGCAGGAATCCGGGACTCGGCGTGAAAAGTATTCCGTGTTTGCTGGCAGAATTTTTGCACGAACAAGGATTGAAAAATGTGCAACTATTCTTTGTAAGGTGGTGAAAAGACATCATAAAGTCTTGGAGCCAGTAATTCGGCTGTTTGCTCAAAGAACCGAGCAATAAAAACACAGTTATTAAGCTCAGTGCTTGTCAGCACTGGTTGAGATGATGCGAGCTGTCAGACACTGTGGTCGAGCCTTGCAGAGAATTTAAGTGACGAGCAGAAAATCAATACTCTGGAATTAGAGATATATATAATAAGGATTCTTTTGCTTACACGAAAACTGGATTTTTATTTTCTGCTCGGTCACTTATTAGAAATTCCAATACAGAAAAAGATGGGACCTCCATTTTAAAATTTGCAACGATTACCCACAATGCTTTGCGATATAATAAGGCATCATAGTTTTCCCCATCAGCCTAAAAGAGACTTGATCTCCCGAAATTTGAAACTAAGGGATTCCTTAGAAGGTGTTGTTGGGATTGAGCGTTTCAAAAGTCTCAGATTACGCTGCATTTTGTCTCTGTCTGGCCTGGAAATATGTAAACAATCGCTTGACGGCCGTAGTCGACGATGCGACATTTTGGTAAATTATGCGCAACGGGAAGTGAATTCTGCTGCCAGGTTTGTGAATTTGAAGTATGCAGATGTGTTAAAATGCGTCGCGCTGTTTAGTCACGATGGTGGTGTTGGTAATTAGCAAATTCTTGTACCAATATTGCTAGTAATTCTTTATTTTTCTTGTATTTTAACTGAAGTAGTCAATTTTGAGTTGTTTGATTTTGTTTGTGTGGCTTGTGTGTTTCTAAGCAACCCCATTAACTAGAATAGTTTTCTTGCTTATTACAAGTCAAAATTCAAATTTTGAGCCATCTAGCCCTAGCAATAACCTTACTATTTGACATTTGGCTTTCAGTAGCTCTTACATGTTGTTAGAAATGCCAATTGGGCTAAAACAGAGGAAACTAGATTTTTATCTGGAATTTTAATTTACAAAACCTCCCATCAACTATTTATAAATCTGCACACACTTTTAGACCCTGAACTTTATGCCAGGAGACAAGCCTGGATTTTTGAGACCTAGTCTGCTTTCGCAGTCGGTCGATGAATTATAAAGCAAATATAGAGATTTGCAGGTCAAAAAATCTGTATATGTGCCTAGCCACTGCTTTACTTGTTGTAAGAGTTGTGGTATGAGAAATTGAACTGATTTCACAAAATTTTAGTGGCATAAATTTTCCATCATGGATGTCGGTTAGGATTCAGCGACAAATAATGTGAAAGTGACCGACCGACATGTTGTCGGTCAGCCCTAAATTCATGGACCAAGTGATATTTGTGACTACAGGAAAAGCAAAGTGTTGTGCTATTTTAAGCTCTCACTACACTCAGATGGCTTCCCTTTCTAAAGGCATCATTTCCACCTTCTTGTGCAGACTTGCAGTTGCAGCGGCTCTTTTCAAAGACCACGGAGCAGTCCCATTCAAAAAGGGCCGGCTAGTAATGATTTCTTGGGAGAAACTAATGTGCCAGGTAAGCAGAGGGTTCCAAATTATTTGACTGCCTAGTGAGCGCTGTCACAGTGCAGAGAGCTTTCTAACTACATAAGTAAATTACTTACGCTTTCGAAGTCCGACGCTGAAAAACACGCAAAAAACATTCCCATTATCCATAGTAAACCTTATTGGCATCTTCTGTTATCCAAAACTGCATCTTATGAAGGTAAAAAAGGTCCCCTGTGGCTGTTTCTGACAACGGAACAACGCGAAAACATGTTTGCAAAACTTTGCGGGATTTTCGCTTAGTTACGTAGAGAATGCGATTCATGACGTGGAGCATTATAATTCCACGGCCGCGCGCACTTCAAAATTGTGAGATTTCTAAGCCTCTAAATGAGCCCAAAAGAGACCCGATCTCCCGAAATTTGAAACTAAGGGATTCCTTAGAAGGTGTTGTTGGGATTGAGCGTTTCAAAAGTCTCAGATTACGCTGCATTTGTCTCTGTCTGGCCTGGAAATATGTAAACAATCGCTTGACGGCCGTAGTCGACGATGCGACATTTTGGTAAATTATGCGCAACGGGAAGTGAATTCTGCTGCCAGGTTTGTGAATTTGAAGTATGCAGATGTGTTAAAATGCGTCGCGCTGTTTAGTCACGATGGTGGTGTTGGTAATTAGCAAATTCTTGTACCAATATTGCTAGTAATTCTTTATTTTTCTTGTATTTTAACTGAAGTAGTCAATTTTTGAGTTGTTTGATTTTGTTTGTGTGGCTTGTGTGTTCTAAGCAACCCCATTAACTAGAATAGTTTTCTTGCTTATTACAAGTCAAAATTCAAATTTTGAGCCATCTAGCCCTAGCAATAACCTTACTATTTGACATTTGGCTTTCAGTAGCTCTTACATGTTGTTAGAAATGCCAATTGGGCTAAAACAGAGGAAACTAGATTTTTATCTGGAATTTTAATTTACAAAACCTCCCATCAACTATTTATAAATCTGCACACACTTTTAGACCCTGAACTTTATGCCAGGAGACAAGGCCTGGATTTTTGAGACCTAGTCTGCTTTCGCAGTCGGTCGATGAATTATAAAGCAAATATAAGAGATTTGCAGGTCAAAAAATCTGTATATGTGCCTAGCCACTGCTTTACTTGTTGTAAGAGTTGTGGTATGAGAAATTGAACTGATTTCACAAAATTTAGTGGCATAAATTTTCCATCATGGATGTCGGTTAGGATTCAGCGACAAATAATGTGAAAGTGACCGACCGACATGTTGTCGGTCAGCCCTAAATTTCATGGACCAAGTGATATTTGTGACTACAGGAAAAGCAAAGTGTTGTGCTATTTTAAGCTCTCACTACACTCAGATGGCTTCCCTTTCTAAAGGCATCATTTCCACCTTTCTTGTGCAGACTTGCAGTTGCAGCGGCTCTTTTCAAAGACCACGGAGCAGTCCCATTCAAAAAGGGCCGGCTAGTAATGATTTCTTGGGAGAAACTAATGTGCCAGGTAAGCAGAGGGTTCCAAATTATTTGACTGCCTAGTGAGCGCTGTCACAGTGCAGAGAGCTTTCTAACTACATAAGTAAATTACTTACGCTTTCGAAGTCCGACGCTGAAAAACACGCAAAAAACATTCCCATTATCCATAGTAAACCTTATTGGCATCTTCTGTTATCCAAAACTGCATCTTATGAAGGTAAAAAAGGTCCCCTGTGGCTGTTTCTGACAACGGAACAACGCGAAAACATGTTTGCAAAACTTTGCGGGATTTTCGCTTAGTTACGTAGAGAATGCGATTCATGACGTGGAGCATTATAATTCCACGGCCGCGCGCACTTCAAAATTGTGAGATTTCTAAGCCTCTAAATGAGCCCAAAAGAGACCCGATCTCCCGAAATTTGAAACTAAGGGATTCCTTAGAAGGTGTTGTTGGGATTGAGCGTTTCAAAAGTCTCAGATTACGCTGCATTTTGTCTCTGTCTGGCCTGGAAATATGTAAACAATCGCTTGACGGCCGTAGTCGACGATGCGACATTTTGGTAAATTATGCGCAACGGGAAGTGAATTCTGCTGCCAGGTTTGTGAATTTGAAGTATGCAGATGTGTTAAAATGCGTCGCGCTGTTTAGTCACGATGGTGGTGTTGGTAATTAGCAAATTCTTGTACCAATATTGCTAGTAATTCTTTATTTTTCTTGTATTTTAACTGAAGTAGTCAATTTTTGAGTTGTTTGATTTTGTTTGTGTGGCTTGTGTGTTTCTAAGCAACCCCATTAACTAGAATAGTTTTCTTGCTTATTACAAGTCAAAATTCAAATTTTGAGCCATCTAGCCCTAGCAATAACCTTACTATTTGACATTTGGCTTTCAGTAGCTCTTACATGTTGTTAGAAATGCCAATTGGGCTAAAACAGAGGAAACTAGATTTTTATCTGGAATTTTAATTTACAAAACCTCCCATCAACTATTTATAAATCTGCACACACTTTTAGACCCTGAACTTTATGCCAGGAGACAAGGCCTGGATTTTTGAGACCTAGTCTGCTTTCGCAGTCGGTCGATGAATTATAAAGCAAATATAAGAGATTTGCAGGTCAAAAAATCTGTATATGTGCCTAGCCACTGCTTTACTTGTTGTAAGAGTTGTGGTATGAGAAATTGAACTGATTTCACAAAATTTTAGTGGCATAAATTTTCCATCATGGATGTCGGTTAGGATTCAGCGACAAATAATGTGAAAGTGACCGACCGACATGTTGTCGGTCAGCCCTAAATTTCATGGACCAAGTGATATTTGTGACTACAGGAAAAGCAAAGTGTTGTGCTATTTTAAGCTCTCACTACACTCAGATGGCTTCCCTTTCTAAAGGCATCATTTCCACCTTTCTTGTGCAGACTTGCAGTTGCAGCGGCTCTTTTCAAAGACCACGGAGCAGTCCCATTCAAAAAGGGCGGCTAGTAATGATTTCTTGGGAGAAAACTAATGTGCCAGGTAAGCAGAGGGTTCCAAATTATTTGACTGCCTAGTGAGCGCTGTCACAGTGCAGAGAGCTTTCTAACTACATAAGTAAATTACTTACGCTTTCGAAGTCCGACGCTGAAAAACACGCAAAAAACATTCCCATTATCCATAGTAAACCTTATTGGCATCTTCTGTTATCCAAAACTGCATCTTATGAAGGTAAAAAAGGTCCCCTGTGGCTGTTTCTGACAACGGAACAACGCGAAAACATGTTTGCAAAACTTTGCGGGATTTTCGCTTAGTTACGTAGAGAATGCGATTCATGACGTGGAGCATTATAATTCCACGGCCGCGCGCACTTCAAAATTGTGAGATTTCTAAGCCTCTAAATGAGCCCAAAAGAGACCCGATCTCCCGAAATTTGAAACTAAGGGATTCCTTAGAAGGTGTTGTTGGGATTGAGCGTTTCAAAAGTCTCAGATTACGCTGCATTTTGTCTCTGTCTGGCCTGGAAATATGTAAACAATCGCTTGACGGCCGTAGTCGACGATGCGACATTTTGGTAAATTATGCGCAACGGGAAGTGAATTCTGCTGCCAGGTTTGTGAATTTGAAGTATGCAGATGTGTTAAAATGCGTCGCGCTGTTTAGTCACGATGGTGGTGTTGGTAATTAGCAAATTCTTGTACCAATATTGCTAGTAATTCTTTATTTTTCTTGTATTTTAACTGAAGTAGTCAATTTTGAGTTGTTTGATTTTGTTTGTGTGGCTTGTGTGTTTCTAAGCAACCCCATTAACTAGAATAGTTTTCTTGCTTATTACAAGTCAAAATTCAAATTTTGAGCCATCTAGCCCTAGCAATAACCTTACTATTTGACATTTGGCTTTCAGTAGCTCTTACATGTTGTTAGAAATGCCAATTGGGCTAAAACAGAGGAAACTAGATTTTTATCTGGAATTTTAATTTACAAAACCTCCCATCAACTATTTATAAATCTGCACACACTTTTAGACCCTGAACTTTATGCCAGGAGACAAGGCCTGGATTTTTGAGACCTAGTCTGCTTTCGCAGTCGGTCGATGAATTATAAAGCAAATATAAGAGATTTGCAGGTCAAAAAATCTGTATATGTGCCTAGCCACTGCTTTACTTGTTGTAAGAGTTGTGGTATGAGAAATTGAACTGATTTCACAAAATTTTAGTGGCATAAATTTTCCATCATGGATGTCGGTTAGGATTCAGCGACAAATAATGTGAAAGTGACCGACCGACATGTTGTCGGTCAGCCCTAAATTTCATGGACCAAGTGATATTTGTGACTACAGGAAAAGCAAAGTGTTGTGCTATTTTAAGCTCTCACTACACTCAGATGGCTTCCCTTTCTAAAGGCATCATTTCCACCTTTCTTGTGCAGACTTGCAGTTGCAGCGGCTCTTTTCAAAGACCACGGAGCAGTCCCATTCAAAAAGGGCCGGCTAGTAATGATTTCTTGGGAGAAACTAATGTGCCAGGTAAGCAGAGGGTTCCAAATTATTTGACTGCCTAGTGAGCGCTGTCACAGTGCAGAGAGCTTTCTAACTACATAAGTAAATTACTTACGCTTTCGAAGTCCGACGCTGAAAAAACACGCAAAAAAAATTCCCATTATCCATAGTAAACTTATTGGCATCTTCTGTTATCCAAAACTGCATCTTATGAAGGTAAAAAAGGTCCCCTGTGGCTGTTTCTGACAACGGAACAACGCGAAAACATGTTTGCAAAACTTTGCGGGATTTTCGCTTAGTTACGTAGAGAATGCGATTCATGACGTGGAGCATTATAATTCCACGGCCGCGCGCACTTCAAAATTGTGAGATTTCTAAGCCTCTAAATGAGCCCAAAAGAGACCCGATCTCCCGAAATTTGAAACTAAGGGATTCCTTAGAAGGTGTTGTTGGGATTGAGCGTTTCAAAAGTCTCAGATTACGCTGCATTTTGTCTCTGTCTGGCCTGGAAATATGTAAACAATCGCTTGACGGCCGTAGTCGACGATGCGACATTTTGGTAAATTATGCGCAACGGGAAGTGAATTCTGCTGCCAGGTTTGTGAATTTGAAGTATGCAGATGTGTTAAAATGCGTCGCGCTGTTTAGTCACGATGGTGGTGTTGGTAATTAGCAAATTCTTGTACCAATATGCTAGTAATTCTTTATTTTTCTTGTATTTTAACTGAAGTAGTCAATTTTTGAGTTGTTTGATTTTGTTTGTGTGGCTTGTGTGTTTCTAAGCAACCCCATTAACTAGAATAGTTTTCTTGCTTATTACAAGTCAAAATTCAATTTTGAGCCATCTAGCCCTAGCAATAACCTTACTATTTGACATTTGGCTTTCAGTAGCTCTTACATGTTGTTAGAATGCCAATTGGGCTAAACAGAGGAAACTAGATTTTTATCTGGAATTTTAATTTACAAAACCTCCCATCAACTATTTATAAATCTGCACACACTTTTAGACCCTGAACTTTATGCCAGGAGACAAGGCCTGGATTTTTGAGACCTAGTCTGCTTTCGCAGTCGGTCGATGAATTATAAAGCAAATATAAGAGATTTGCAGGTCAAAAATCTGTATATGTGCCTAGCCACTGCTTTACTTGTTGTAAGAGTTGTGGTATGAGAAATTGAACTGATTTCACAAAATTTTAGTGGCATAAATTTTCCATCATGGATGTCGGTTAGGATTCAGCGACAAATAATGTGAAAGTGACGACCGACATGTTGTCGGTCAGCCTAAATTTCATGGACCAAGTGATATTTGTGACTACAGGAAAAGCAAAGTGTTGTGCTATTTTAAGCTCTCACTACACTCAGATGGCTTCCCTTTCTAAGGCATCATTTCCACCTTTCTTGTGCAGACTTGCAGTTGCAGCGGCTCTTTTCAAAGACCACGGAGCAGTCCCATTCAAAAAGGGCCGGCTAGTAATGATTTCTTGGGAGAAACTAATGTGCCAGGTAAGCAGAGGGTTCCAAATTATTTGACTGCCTAGTGAGCGCTGTCACAGTGCAGAGAGCTTTCTAACTACATAAGTAAATTACTTACGCTTTCGAAGTCCGACGCTGAAAAACACGCAAAAAACATTCCCATATCCATAGTAAACCTTATTGGCATCTTCTGTTATCCAAAACTGCATCTTATGAAGGTAAAAAAGGTCCCCTGTGGCTGTTTCTGACAACGGAACAACGCGAAAACATGTTGCAAAACTTTGCGGGATTTTCGCTTAGTTACGTAGAGAATGCGATTCATGACGTGGAGCATTATAATTCCACGGCCGCGCGCACTTCAAAATTGTGAGATTTCTAAGCCTCTAAATGAGCCCAAAAGAGACCCGATCTCCCGAAATTTGAAACTAAGGGATTCCTTAGAAGGTGTTGTTGGGATTGAGCGTTTCAAAAGTCTCAGATTACGCTGCATTTTGTCTCTGTCTGGCCTGGAAATATGTAAACAATCGCTTGACGGCCGTAGTCGACGATGCGACATTTTGGTAAATTATGCGCAACGGGAAGTGAATTCTGCTGCCAGGTTTGTGAATTTGAAGTATGCAGATGTGTTAAAATGCGTCGCGCTGTTTAGTCACGATGGTGGTGTTGGTAATAGCAAATTCTTGTACCAATATTGCTAGTAATTCTTTATTTTTCTTGTATTTAACTGAAGTAGTCAATTTTTGAGTTGTTTGATTTTGTTTGTGTGGCTTGTGTGTTTCTAAGCAACCCCATTAACTAGAATAGTTTTCTTGCTTATTACAAGTCAAAATTCAAATTTTGAGCCATCTAGCCCTAGCAATAACCTTACTATTTGACATTTGGCTTTCAGTAGCTCTTACATGTTGTTAGAAAATGCAATTGGGCTAAAACAGAGGAAACTAGATTTTTATCTGGAATTTTAATTTACAAAACCTCCCATCAACTATTTATAAATCTGCACACACTTTAGACCCTGAACTTTATGCCAGGAGACAAGGCCTGGATTTTTGAGACCTAGTCTGCTTTCGCAGTCGGTCGATGAATTATAAAGCAAATATAAGAGATTTGCAGGTCAAAAAATCTGTATATGTGCCTAGCCACTGCTTTACTTGTTGTAAGAGTGTTGGTATGAGAAATTGAACTGATTTCACAAAATTTTAGTGGCATAAATTTTCCATCATGGATGTCGGTTAGGATTCAGCGACAAATAATGTGAAAGTGACCGACCGACATGTTGTCGGTCAGCCCTAAATTTCATGGACCAGTGATATTTGTGACTACAGAAAAGCAAGTGTTGTGCTATTTTAAGCTCTCACTACACTCAGATGCTTCCCTTTCTAAAAGGCATCATTTCCACCTTTCTTGGCAGACTTGCAGTTGCAGCGCCTCTTTTCAAAGACCACGAGCAGCCCATTCAAAAGGGCCGGCTAGTATGATTTCTTGGGAGAAACTAATGTGCCAGGTAAGCAGAGGGTGTCCAAATTATTTGACTGCCTAGTGAGCGCTGTCACAGTGCAGAGAGCTTTCTAACTACATAAGTAAATTACTTACGCTTTCGAAGTCCGACGCTGAAAAACACGCAAAAAACATTCCCATTATCCATAGTAAACCTTATTGGCATCTTCTGTTATCCAAAACTGCATCTTATGAGGTAAAAAGGTCCCCTGTGGCTGTTTCTGACAACGGAACAACGCGAAAACATGTTTGCAAAACTTTGCGGGATTTTCGCTTATTTACGTAGAGAATGCGATCATGACGTGGAGCATTATAATTCCACGGCCGCGCGCACTTCAAAATTGTGAGATTTCTAAGCCTCTAATGAGCCCAAAAGAGACCCGATCATCCCGAAATTTGAAACTAAGGGATTCCTAGAAGGTGTTGTGGGGATTGAGCGTTTCAAAAGTCTCCAGTTACGCTGCATTTTGTCTCTGTCTGGCCTGGAAATATGTAAACAATCGCTTGACGGCCGTAGTCGAACGATGCGACATTTTGGTAAATTATGCGCAACGGGAAGTGAATTTGCTGCTGCCAGGTTTGTGAATTTGAAGTATGCAGATGTGTTAAAAAAATGCGTCGCGCTGTTTAGTCACGATGGTGGTGTTGGTAATTAGCAAATTCTTGTACAATATTGCTAGTAATTCTTTTTTTTCTTGTATTTAAAACTGAAGTAGTCAATTTTTGAGTTGTTTGATTTTGTTTGTGTGGCTTGTGTGTTTTCTAAGCAACCCCATT